>LFJQ01000030.1:0-1222934 GCA_001182835.1 Oropetium thomaeum | reverse complement strand
AGAGGTAGGGAGGCTGCTGCTCGTGGAGGATTTGAGGCGGATTTCTTGGGATGTGCAGCAGCACAGCCTGGAGAACGGGTGCTGGGGTGGTAGAGCAGCCCTACCGTCTGACCCTCCTGCTACAGGGAGTGTTGCGCGCCTGGTGGAGGCCGGCAGCACAAAGGTTGTGGCCTCCGAGGTGTGGGGCGCAGAGTGCGCGTCGGCGAGATGCGGCGGCGTCGTGAGTCCCAGTCGTGGGAGGAGGAGCTCAGTGCTGAAATGAGGGGAAACTGGGGTTGGATGTGGATTAGGTTAGGGCCGGCGCCATTCTTGTGTTGTGCAGTGGCGGCTGACGCAGACCCGCCCAGAAAACCACGTCTCGGGACGGATCCGTTCAGTCGTTAAGCCAGGATCCTGTTGGGCAACGCTCGGCGAAGCGAGCGTACACACGAATACAACACAGGCAGGATAAACAGCAGTAATTTAAGGAGGAAGAAATTAAATACAACATTAATTCCTGGATTGTAGAATAAGTCTTACAAGATTTCAGGGTGCGCAATAAAGTTTTAAAAATCGAAACAGCGGAAGACTCGTATACAGACTCCGACACTCATACAATAAGCAAAAGCATGCACCCTGCCCGCGGGTGCCATGCTACTGGCCACTTCAAGGTTACTGCGGCGACTCGCACAGTTCCCACTGGAGGTTCCCTACCTCGGGGTGAGATTCCTCCCAGTGGAAGCTAGCGTCCTGGTTCTGCGCGTTGTTTCCTGAAAACCACATAACGCTAACGCGTGAGCTTCTAAGAAGCTCCACAAGACTGACCCGACAGAAGGCTGACTACAGCCGACTTCTAGACATGAAGGCTGTTGGGGGTGGGTTTATTTGCAAAACGGACCCGCAACCTGTACTACTCTTGGTCAATTTTAGCACAGGTTAGGTGGTTAGGATATAACTTTAATTAGCACTAGTCTAATCAACATAATGAAAGAGACAAGTAAATAGTATCATCAAATGTCAATCTCATTGCATCTCATCTTATTGCAGAAATGTGGTGCGTTTCACGAGCATGCTCACCAACTGGGAGCGACAGCGGTTCGAAACGATTTTTATACCCTGCAGGGGGAAACCTAATCGTACGACACGTGCGTGTCCCAGACTCGCACGTGGCAACCGTTCACACCAGCTCCTGCAACGTCAATTCCCTCCTACGTCTGCCTTAGCAGCGCCGCATCCCACCAGACAACACGTCCCAGACGGTTTCTGTGGAGTTCCCACGCTGCCCACCCCAGATCTCCTCCTAGTCAGACACCGTAGGGCAGGTTCGACGTTGCATTTACTAGGCTACGTAGGTTTACTGGGGCCCATTACACCCAGCATACGACCAGTACGTTCAACACTCGATCAGACTCGGACCACACGGATCAGGCAGGTCTACGGTCACCCTGGACCCGGTCCAGTCGCCGACCTAATTGGTATCCTGTCTGACCCTCAAACTTTTATCCTTCTTTAATTATCTCAACATCAGGAGTCATAATGTATCAAGTGGTAGTTTCATCCAAGATCCTACCTTTCGCGAGCAGTGTCCACTCCGCTCGACTTCTACCGGTAATAACTTGCTAAGCATAGCAACTATTTGGTCATCTATACTGCTACCGGTAGGGTTTCCTATGGGAACAAATGCATCTAAGGTTGCAATCAACTCCTAACAACTTAATGCACAATCATGACATGACTCACTGAGTTATGAAAAGAAAATTTAAAACAGAGTTAGTGCACCGGGGCTTGCCTGGCTCTTCAGCTTCTTGGTTGGTCTCTTCTGCTGGAGCGGAGGAGTCGGGCTCTGCAGCTACCTCACGTGCTTCGGATTCTACATGATGCATTATGATTAAGGTTATGAGAAGTTCAGGGATGGATAACAAATAACATAAAGCTTTTGCTAAGGAGTATTTTAGGGTTTCAACTTGCGACGATTAGAATTAGGGTTAAAAATGAAAATTTTAGTTGCACTAAGATTTTATTTTTATTGGGTAGTGCCCTCTGAATTATGAATTTTGAAATTTGGTTGGGGCTTAGATTAATTTTCTAGATTTTATTAAAATTCAACAAAGTTTCTGTTATTTAAAATGGTAAAATTAGAAATAATTATCAAACCTTGGAATAAAATCATGAAATTTTATGTAACTACTCCTGAGAATCAAAACTAAAAGTTCTGTTTTTGGGTTCAATATTTTGGAGTACTTTTATAATGTATTTTAGAAAAAGGTAAATTAGTTAGGCAGAATGGAGTATCTTGAATAGGTTACATGTAATTCTGTGGTCCTAAAATCCTGGTAAAATTCCAGAGGATGTCTTCTGTCATGCCACACTTGTAGATAAAATTTGAGCCCTAGCATTGCTCTACGATTTGAATTAAAATTCATAAACAGAAAATATTGTTTTAATTATCCCTAAAAATACTAGGTCATTTAGGAAAAATTGTTTTGACAGAAAATTAGTACACCTCATGAGGGTTCTAATAAATTTTAGTTTGGAATTTTTGGAGGTCTCTGTGATTTGTTTGGCATTTTACAAGACAGGACATTATTGAAGGAAAATAGAATTGCAACAGTGGTTAGGGCAGAACAGGGGGCTGAGCTCCGATGAGCTCCGGCGATTGATTCGGTCAAAATGGTTGATCGGCTGCGCTCAATCCTTGACCCTACACCTTCTACAGGCTAACCCGAGGCTCGGCAACACGGCAATGGTGAGGTTCCATCACCGGAGAGGTGTGCTCACCGTGGAGGTCGGCGGTGGCGGCGATGAGGAAGAGTTCCCGACGAGGTGAGCCGAATTCCGGTGAGGGGAGAGTGCCGTGAGCTGCACAATGACTTGACAAGTGAGTTGAGCAAGAGGAGAAGTACTGAAATTGGCCGGAGCATGGCCGGCGGCGAGGGGTGGCGGCTCTGCCCGAAGCTCAATGATGGAATCACCGGAGGAACGGCGGAGTAAGGAAATTGATTGGTCCAGGAGACTCACCGTGATGCAGTGAAGCTATTTGACGGGGTTAGAGGTCGCGGGGATGGCCGGAATATTGAGGTCGACGGTGAGCTCAACTGGCGGCAGAAGGGTGAACTGGCGGCGGCGCAAATGTTCTGTCGTCGCCGGTGAGTTTCTGTGGTCGAGCACTCGTCAAAACCGATCACAGTGATGAGATGAAGCAGCCGGATGAATGAATTTGGATAATGAAGGTACCGTGAAGACGAATTCGACGGATTAGGGTTGGGGCGGTGCTCCTGTTGCCGATGAGGTCGACAGCAGTGTTCCGGTCAGAGGGAGCGATGGGAGTGCAATTCGATCAACTGAGAGCTGCACCGAGGTGAGGGGAGTCGTTTAGGCAAGGTTTGATCAGTGGAGAACGGCCGGAAGTATGGTCTCACCGTGAGCTCCCCTGCGGCGGCAATGGCGATGGTGGCACCGAGTGACAGAAAACGGCAAGGTTTGCGTAGGAGTGAAATTGAGCGCGGGGAAAGTGTGAGGAGGGTTCAGTGCACTCTTTTAAGTCGTTGCGGAGAGAATTGGGCGAGTGGACAGGGATGGCAGCGGGATTGGGCGTCGGGGGCGGTGGCTTGCCGCAGAGGCACTGCCGCGCGGGGAGGAGCGACGAGAGAGCGAGAGAGGGAGGGGAGGGAGTAATGGAGAGGATCTTGGCGGGATTCTTGTCCAACGAATTGAAGTCTTGGCGCCGAAGGGAGCGCCGGCCGGCGGGAGCGGCGGCTCTGCCGCGCAGCGGTTGGGCAACGGGGGCGGGCGGCACTGTTGCCCGTCACCCTGTTGTCGATTCAAAAGAAATGCTACAGCTCCCTCTGGTTCAAATTGCAAACTCCACCTCCTCAGCTCAGAAAATTATGAAAATTTTTGTGTATGTTCAGGGAATTATTTGGAACACTTTTTATTTAGGGTTCGAGTTCTGAATCAGCTCCCAAAATTTCTTGAATTTATGGGTCCACTTTAGTTTGTGTGAATTTTAAAAGGGTTTGAACCTTCTCCAAAAATCTTGAATAAATTTCTAAAATTCTGTTTTGAAGTGAACTTAATTGTTATGCAAAAATATAGCTAGGGTGTTGTGGAAAATTTGGTGGTTCATGCATTAGGGTTAGAGTTCTGCCTGACGAATACAATTTTCGACACTGCGGGTAGAAATTCTTCGAACTTGGCAAATGGGTTCTGAGGATCATTGAAGTTTTTGTAGAACTCCTATGAGGTATTTTAAACAACATTATACTTACTTCCATTATTGGTGTTGCTTTTTGGTGTGAATTGTTGTCGATTAGGGTTTTACGTTGCCGATTTAAGTCCTGGGTGACACCGGGGTGTCACAGCCTCCCCCCCTAAAAGAAATCGCGTCCCGAGATTTAAGCAGAGGGTTAGGGTAGTCATAGGTACCTATGGGGCTGGGAGTAGTTCGGGGTAGTGGGATCGAAGAAACTCTGCCGACTCCCATGTTGCCTCGTCTTCCGTGTGGTTGCTCCACAGAACCTTGTAAAACTTGAGTGTCCGTCTTCTAGTAACTCGCTCTTTTTCATCTAGTATCTTTACTGGACGCTCTGGGTAAGTTAAGTCTGGTTGCAATTTTTGCGCTTCTGGAATCACTTGATCTACGGGTGCCTTTAGACACTTCTTCAGTTGCGAGACATGGAAAACGTTGTGTATCCCCGATAATTCTTCTGGCAGCTTTACTTGATATGCCACGGGTCCGCATTCGGCCGTGATAGGATATGGACCTATATACCGGGGTGCTAACTTGCCTCTGATCCCGAATCGTTGAACTCCTTTCATGGGTGACACTCGCAGGTAAACGTAGTCTCCTATCTCGAATTTTAATGGTCTGCGCCTCCGATCTGCATAGCTTTTCTGCCTCGACTTGGCGGCCTTCAGATTGGCTTGAATGACTCGTACCTTCTCTTCGGCCTGCTGCACTAGATCTGGTCCTAAAATGATTCTTTCGCCTGCTTCTGACCAGTTGAGTGGCGTTCTGCAACTGCGGCCGTAAAGTGCTTCAAAAGGTGACATCTTGATGCTGGCTTGATAGCTATTGTTGTACGAGAACTCTGCTAAGGACAGGTAAGTGTCCCATCCTTTTCCATGTTCCAAGACGCAAGCCCGAAGCATGTCTTCAAGTATTTGGTTTACTCTTTCAGTCTGGCCATCTGTCTGGGGATGGTAAGCTGAGCTATGAATTAGCTTGGTTCCTAGTGACTCATGTAGTTGCTTCCAAAATCGACCGATAAACTGGGTACCTCGGTCGGAGATGATCGTTTTAGGCACTCCATGCAGGCAGACTATCCGATCAATGTATAACTGTGCATACTTCTTCATGGTGTATCTGGTCGACACCGGAATGAAGTGGGCCGTCTTAGTCAAACGGTCTACTATGACCCAAATTGAATCTAACTGTCGGGCCGTCAAGGGTAGTCCAACAATGAAATCCATGCTTACGTCTTCCCATTTCCATGACGGAATGCTCAATGGTTGCGACAATCCTGCACCCTTCAGATGGTCGGTCTTTACTCTTCGGCACGTGTCACATCCCGCTATGTATCGAGCGATTTCTCTCTTCATTCTGGTCCACCAAAATTTCTTCCGCAGATCTTGGTACATCTTGTTACTACCAGGATGAATAGAGTATTTGGATAAGTGAGCCTCATCCATGATCTTTCTTCGGAGCTCGTGATCCTTGGGTACCACTAATCGATTCTTGAACCATAGAACTCCGTCTTCGTCTTCTCGGAAGCACTGCATCTTCTTTTCTCGCAGTCCTAATCTGATCATTTCCATGCCCTTGTCAATCTTTTGGGCCTTGGCTATCTCGTCCCTAAGTGTTGGCACTAAGGCTAGGTTGTAGAGGGCTCCATGAGGTAGAATTCTTACGGTTGGCTCTAGTTCCTCGGTTGCTACGCCTTGATCTAAGTAGTGGCAATGGGCGTTTCTGCTAAGTGCATCTGCAACCACGTTAGCTTTGCCCGGATGATAATGGATCTCTATTTCATAATCCTTGATTAGCTCTAGCCATCGTCGTTGCCTCATGTTCAGCTCATTCTGAGTGAAGATGTATTTGAGACTTTTGTGGTCGGTGTAGAGGTGCACCAGGTTTCCCAATAGATAATGCCTCCACACCTTTAGAGCCAATACCACAGCTGCCAACTCCAAGTCATGGGTAGGATAATTCAGCTCGTGCTTACGGAGTTGCCTAGAAGCATAAGCGATTACCCGCCCTCCTTGCATTAACACGCAACCAAGTCCAATGCCCGACGCATCGCAATACACGTCAAAGGGCTTGTTCAAATCCGGTTGGGCGAGTACCGGTGCTGTGGTCAAGTGCTTCTTCAAAGTCTGAAAGGCTTCTTCGCACTTTTCCGTCCATTTGAACTTCTGATCCTTCTTGAGCAGCTCTGTGATGGGTTTAGCGATCTTGGAAAAACTGGGAATAAAGCGACGATAATATCCTGCTAATCCCAAGAAACTTCGCACCTTGTGAACTGTTGTGGGTGCCTTCCATCCCACAACATCTTGCACCTTTCCCGGATCTACAGAAATGCCTTCTGCGGACACCACATGACCCAGAAACTGAACACGCTCAATCCAGAATTCGCACTTGCTAAATTTGGCGTACAGCTGATGATCTCTGAGTCTTTGTAGAACTATGCGAAGGTGCTGAGCATGTTCATCGGCCGTCTTAGAGTACACGAGGATGTCATCAATGAACACCACTACAAACTTATCCAGCTCGGGCATGAACACTGAGTTCATGAGGTACATGAAGTACGCTGGTGCGTTAGTGAGTCCAAACGACATCACCAAGTACTCATACAGCCCATATCTGGTGGAGAAAGCCATCTTCGGAACGTCCACGGGACGTATCTTGATCTGATGGTAACCAGACCGAAGGTCGACTTTAGAGAAAACCCTTGCTCCAGCCAGCTGATCGAACAGAGTATCTATGCGTGGTAGTGGATATTTGTTCTTGATAGTGACCGCGTTCAAGGGGCGGTAATCCACGCATAGTCTCAAGGATTGGTCCTTCTTCTTTACAAACAATGCCGGACATCCCCAAGGCGAGGAACTGGGTCGTATAAAGCCCTTGTCCAGCAACTCCTTCAACTGTGTCTTCAGCTCTGCCAGCTCCTTGGGTGCCATCTTGTACGGTCTTCGGGAGATTGGAGCTGTGCCTGGCTGTAGCTCAATCTGGAACTCCACATCTCTGTCCGGTGGTAGGCCAGGTAATTCTTCTGGGAACACATCGGGGAATTCCTTAACCACCGGTATTTCTTCCAGACTTTTCCCGACGACATGGCAGACTTGTTTGAGGGCAGATCTAGGATGGTCTAGGTTTATAGATACGGAACCGTGGAGTGGAGAGGTTAAGTGGACTACACGGTTAGCAACATCAAGGATGGCATTGTGGTGCTTCATCCAATTCATGCCGATGATAAGGTCGATACCCTGCCCATCTAAGATTATGAAGGAGGTAGGATAGATGTGGTTTCCTAACTTTAGGGGTGCCTCACTTAAGCCATAGTTGGACAAAATGTTACCCCCAGGCGATTTTATGAGAAAGGGTGGCTCTAGGGGAACGGTGATTAGGCTTTTATCCTTAACAAAATTTTTACTGATAAAATTGTGGGTGGCACCGGAATCAAATAGAACGAAGGCTGAATGGGTAGAAAGCGAGAACATACCCGCCAGTACTTGCTCTCCTTCAGAAATATCTTCGGCCGTGGTGTGGTTCACCCGACCAGTCCTGGGGTTCCTTTGTCCCCTTTGCTGACCTTGACCCTGGTTCGCCTGTTGGTTGCCCCTAGCCTGCTGGTTGGAGGGGCACTCGCGGGCGAAGTGCCCGGGTAGCCCACAGGTGAAACAGGGCGTGCCTGGTCCAGGACGGGCGCCTTGTTGAGGTGGGCGGACACCCTGGTTCCTCTGTGGCGGCGGTGGTGCGCGATAGCCAGCCTGTTGATTCTGCGGAGGCCGGTATGGCTGCTGCGGTGGACGGAACGATGGAGCTTGCGGCGGGGTCGCCCTGTACTTCCTACCATCTGGTGCAGTGTACACCAGACGGTACTTTGGTGGCGGGGCGTTTGATGGCCCACTACTGGCTCGCTTCTTCTCCCGCTGCTCTTTCTCCAAATACTCTTCGGCGATGAGGGCGTTGCTCACCAGCTCATTGAATGAGCCGCCTTGGTTCAGGGCCAAGCGACCCTGGAGCGTGAGGTTCAGCCCTTCCATGAAACGGTATTTCCGTTTCGCATCCGTGTCCACTTGCTCTGGAGCATATAGAGCAAGCTGGTTGAACACACGGGAGTAATCATGCACCGTGCGGTTGCCTTGTGTCAAGGCCATAAACTCCTTGGCCTTCCTTTGCATAAGCCCCGCGGGGATGTGATGAGCGCGGAATGCCTCCCGAAATTGCGCCCAGGGCACCTGAGTGTTTTCCGGGAGGGTGGCTAGGTAGTTAGCCCACCAAGCTCCGGCGTGCCCTTGGAGCATCTGGGCTGCGAACCACGTCTTCTGCGTCTCCGAGCAACGGAGTAGTCCAAACTTGGCCTCGGTGGTGCGAAGCCATTGGTCTGCCTCCATTGGTTCCCGTGCGTCGCGGAATTCTGGAGGATGAGTGGCCAGGAAATCAGCATACGTGCTGTCCTGGTTCTGGTTCCTTGCGCCACGATTCTGGCCATTGTTTTGCAAGATGGTCCGCAGCATTTCTTGGGTCTGCTGGCTGCTCTGGAGCATGGCCGCCATAGCCGCGGCTAGAGTTGGCTCCGCTGGCGGGGGTGGCGGGTTGGAGCTTTCCTCCTCTTGACGTCCAGCCCTGGTGTTCACCATTCTGAAAGAAGTGAAAAGTGGTCCTCATTAGCACAGTTCACTTCATGACCATAGTTGGATATATGCAAAAGGATGTCAAAATGCATGGCACGGACAACTCATAAAAACAGACTCCATTCCTTTCCAAAATAATGACAGTACATAAGTTCCTTCAAGTTCTCTAGACTGTCAACCACCACACGTACATCCCAAAAGGTTACAACGCCACTGGAATAAACTCACGAGAACACACCCTAAATGCCATGACAAACACAACGCACTCCTTAAACGACTCTCCTAGCTAACTTGGCGTCGTCTAACCACCTCTGATCTACTCCTCATCTGGCTCTGGGTCTGAAGCTTCGGGATCCGACACCTCTGACTCAGGCGCATCCTCATTAGCGGGAGGGGGCTGCTGTGCCTCCAAAAGTCCCGCGATCTGATGCTGCAGATGATGGTTCTCGTGGGAGAGATCCTCAGCTAGCACAATCGCATTATCCCGGAGTATCTCTAGCTGGTGAATGTGCTGCAACATAATGTTGATGTCATTTTCCCTAGCGTGGACTTGGGCAGTCTTAATCTCCGAAACCGCCTCAAGCTCAGTGATGCGAGTAGCGCGCGCGTCGCAGCGAGCGCGCAGTGCATTGTTCCTGCTCTCCAAGTTCTGTACCTTCTCCTTGAGTTGGGCCATCTCCACATGAGCCTGACGCAAGGCCTGTCGATCCATCTGGGCGGTGAGAACAGTGTCCTCATGCAAGTTGAGCATGGCTAGGCTCAATGTGAACAAGGGAGTGACGTGGTCCATCTCTCCCCTGAAAGTCCTCTTCTGTGCATTCTTGACATTACGGTGCCAGGCGCTGTTAACCTGGTCCCTTATGGGAAACATCGCTGCGGGCTTGTCTGCCAAGTCTCCTGTATGCTTCTCGCATATCCTCAGTAGGGCCTGATGAGCAGCTGACTCAATGGCTTCGGTCTTGTCTGAACCGAAGGTGGTGATGGTGTAGATCTCTCCGTTGGCCTGCTGAGGGTGCGTGGGGAGTGTAACCGTGGCCGAGCAGCGTGGCAGATCATACTGCCGATACTCCCGAATCTGAAACCAAGGGGCCTCCGGATAACCCAGTGACTGCAAGGTCTGACCAAGTATATCCACGAATCCCTTGCGTCCTGATTGCTTGGTGACATAGGTAGGGGTGGAGCCTTCAACGCCTATCTCCGCGAGTCCATGCTCGATCGTGTTGGCGTCCATCTGCATCACAGAGGTGAACAATATTTTATCAATCAGAAGCCACATGTTGACACAAAGTTCAAAGCATGCTAAATCTTCCGGTACATAAAATATTTTTCATCCCTGCGAAAAAGGGTGATCCAAATTGGTCACTAAGGATGCTAACTAGCAACCGCTGATTTGTCCAAGGTGCTCTATCATCTAGTTGACCTGTCAAGGAGACAATCTTCTCATCGAGGAAAGTACTGTAAAGGCTCAATGGTATGCAAGGAATCTACTCTGACTCGGTTGGGGTCACGTAATCTCTAAGGAGGAAGGTATCCAGGTTGTTAAAAATTAGCTTTCGAATGTGTACTAGCCATTATTAGCACAGTTTCTAGCTCTGGATGATTAGGGTGGGATTTAAGTAACTTTACCATTTATCATGCAAATGCAAACCTGACTCGTCCTAGGCGTCCTCACAAAAATAAAAGAATACGCTTAGCGGTGGCAGAATCGCACTCAAGTTAGCCGTCACTACACGTTTCTTACGATATCGAGGTTAGCGTACCTGCAGAAAATGCATCACAGGCAGTTGCAATACAATATATTTCAAAAGTAAAGACATCAACCCATATCATTGCCATATGGGTCGCCCCGAGTAGGTCACGTACGGGGATCACGTGTCCGACCTTCCCTGCGCGGCGACAGACTGCACTTTACCTCAGGCAGCGGAGGTATGAGAGTGTTCCGCAAAACCGAAGTCGTGAGGAGCAAACTCATCTCTTGTGTGCCAAAGACACAAGACTCCACTGTTGCGAAGGTCTGCTTTCGCAACAGGTCCGTAACCCACACCTCGTACGGTAGAGGTCCGCTTTTCTCCCTAAACGGCAAGGGGACGTACTATATTACAGCGAACATAGTACCTCCTTCTATACCACCACGGTATAGAACGCTACTGTCGCATACGCAACAGGGGTTTCTCGACCTTTTACCGCAGTCGAGCGGCGTACCTTACCTTGCTTACCTTAGCGTAGGTGCGTCGTTACAGAAATGTAAATCTAGAGTGGGTTTAGTTAGCTCCTATACTAGGTTAGCTTGCCACCTGATAACCTATTAACTAATAGGGCGCGTACCTCACTCGCACGTGATTTTCGAAAATATGCCTTAAACGTTGTACCGTTTCCCAACACGGCTCTGATACCAAGCTGACGCAGACCCGCCCAGAAAACCACGTCTCGGGACGGATCCGTTCAGTCGTTAAGCCAGGATCCTGTTGGGCAACGCTCGGCGAAGCGAGCGTACACACGAATACAACACAGGCAGGATAAACAGCAGTAATTTAAGGAGGAAGAAATTAAATACAACATTAATTCCTGGATTGTAGAATAAGTCTTACAAGATTTCAGGGTGCGCAATAAAGTTTTAAAAATCGAAACAGCGGAAGACTCGTATACAGACTCCGACACTCATACAATAAGCAAAAGCATGCACCCTGCCCGCGGGTGCCATGCTACTGGCCACTTCAAGGTTACTGCGGCGACTCGCACAGTTCCCACTGGAGGTTCCCTACCTCGGGGTGAGATTCCTCCCAGTGGAAGCTAGCGTCCTGGTTCTGCGCGTTGTTTCCTGAAAACCACATAACGCTAACGCGTGAGCTTCTAAGAAGCTCCACAAGACTGACCCGACAGAAGGCTGACTACAGCCGACTTCTAGACATGAAGGCTGTTGGGGGTGGGTTTATTTGCAAAACGGACCCGCAACCTGTACTACTCTTGGTCAATTTTAGCACAGGTTAGGTGGTTAGGATATAACTTTAATTAGCACTAGTCTAATCAACATAATGAAAGAGACAAGTAAATAGTATCATCAAATGTCAATCTCATTGCATCTCATCTTATTGCAGAAATGTGGTGCGTTTCACGAGCATGCTCACCAACTGGGAGCGACAGCGGTTCGAAACGATTTTTATACCCTGCAGGGGGAAACCTAATCGTACGACACGTGCGTGTCCCAGACTCGCACGTGGCAACCGTTCACACCAGCTCCTGCAACGTCAATTCCCTCCTACGTCTGCCTTAGCAGCGCCGCATCCCACCAGACAACACGTCCCAGACGGTTTCTGTGGAGTTCCCACGCTGCCCACCCCAGATCTCCTCCTAGTCAGACACCGTAGGGCAGGTTCGACGTTGCATTTACTAGGCTACGTAGGTTTACTGGGGCCCATTACACCCAGCATACGACCAGTACGTTCAACACTCGATCAGACTCGGACCACACGGATCAGGCAGGTCTACGGTCACCCTGGACCCGGTCCAGTCGCCGACCTAATTGGTATCCTGTCTGACCCTCAAACTTTTATCCTTCTTTAATTATCTCAACATCAGGAGTCATAATGTATCAAGTGGTAGTTTCATCCAAGATCCTACCTTTCGCGAGCAGTGTCCACTCCGCTCGACTTCTACCGGTAATAACTTGCTAAGCATAGCAACTATTTGGTCATCTATACTGCTACCGGTAGGGTTTCCTATGGGAACAAATGCATCTAAGGTTGCAATCAACTCCTAACAACTTAATGCACAATCATGACATGACTCACTGAGTTATGAAAAGAAAATTTAAAACAGAGTTAGTGCACCGGGGCTTGCCTGGCTCTTCAGCTTCTTGGTTGGTCTCTTCTGCTGGAGCGGAGGAGTCGGGCTCTGCAGCTACCTCACGTGCTTCGGATTCTACATGATGCATTATGATTAAGGTTATGAGAAGTTCAGGGATGGATAACAAATAACATAAAGCTTTTGCTAAGGAGTATTTTAGGGTTTCAACTTGCGACGATTAGAATTAGGGTTAAAAATGAAAATTTTAGTTGCACTAAGATTTTATTTTTATTGGGTAGTGCCCTCTGAATTATGAATTTTGAAATTTGGTTGGGGCTTAGATTAATTTTCTAGATTTTATTAAAATTCAACAAAGTTTCTGTTATTTAAAATGGTAAAATTAGAAATAATTATCAAACCTTGGAATAAAATCATGAAATTTTATGTAACTACTCCTGAGAATCAAAACTAAAAGTTCTGTTTTTGGGTTCAATATTTTGGAGTACTTTTATAATGTATTTTAGAAAAAGGTAAATTAGTTAGGCAGAATGGAGTATCTTGAATAGGTTACATGTAATTCTGTGGTCCTAAAATCCTGGTAAAATTCCAGAGGATGTCTTCTGTCATGCCACACTTGTAGATAAAATTTGAGCCCTAGCATTGCTCTACGATTTGAATTAAAATTCATAAACAGAAAATATTGTTTTAATTATCCCTAAAAATACTAGGTCATTTAGGAAAAATTGTTTTGACAGAAAATTAGTACACCTCATGAGGGTTCTAATAAATTTTAGTTTGGAATTTTTGGAGGTCTCTGTGATTTGTTTGGCATTTTACAAGACAGGACATTATTGAAGGAAAATAGAATTGCAACAGTGGTTAGGGCAGAACAGGGGGCTGAGCTCCGATGAGCTCCGGCGATTGATTCGGTCAAAATGGTTGATCGGCTGCGCTCAATCCTTGACCCTACACCTTCTACAGGCTAACCCGAGGCTCGGCAACACGGCAATGGTGAGGTTCCATCACCGGAGAGGTGTGCTCACCGTGGAGGTCGGCGGTGGCGGCGATGAGGAAGAGTTCCCGACGAGGTGAGCCGAATTCCGGTGAGGGGAGAGTGCCGTGAGCTGCACAATGACTTGACAAGTGAGTTGAGCAAGAGGAGAAGTACTGAAATTGGCCGGAGCATGGCCGGCGGCGAGGGGTGGCGGCTCTGCCCGAAGCTCAATGATGGAATCACCGGAGGAACGGCGGAGTAAGGAAATTGATTGGTCCAGGAGACTCACCGTGATGCAGTGAAGCTATTTGACGGGGTTAGAGGTCGCAGGGATGGCCGGAATATTGAGGTCGACGGTGAGCTCAACTGGCGGCAGAAGGGTGAACTGGCGGCGGCGCAAATGTTCTGTCGTCGCCGGTGAGTTTCTGTGGTCGAGCACTCGTCAAAACCGATCACAGTGATGAGATGAAGCAGCCGGATGAATGAATTTGGATAATGAAGGTACCGTGAAGACGAATTCGACGGATTAGGGTTGGGGCGGTGCTCCTGTTGCCGATGAGGTCGACAGCAGTGTTCCGGTCAGAGGGAGCGATGGGAGTGCAATTCGATCAACTGAGAGCTGCACCGAGGTGAGGGGAGTCGTTTAGGCAAGGTTTGATCAGTGGAGAACGGCCGGAAGTATGGTCTCACCGTGAGCTCCCCTGCGGCGGCAATGGCGATGGTGGCACCGAGTGACAGAAAACGGCAAGGTTTGCGTAGGAGTGAAATTGAGCGCGGGGAAAGTGTGAGGAGGGTTCAGTGCACTCTTTTAAGTCGTTGCGGAGAGAATTGGGCGAGTGGACAGGGATGGCAGCGGGATTGGGCGTCGGGGGCGGTGGCTTGCCGCAGAGGCACTGCCGCGCGGGGAGGAGCGACGAGAGAGCGAGAGAGGGAGGGGAGGGAGTAATGGAGAGGATCTTGGCGGGATTCTTGTCCAACGAATTGAAGTCTTGGCGCCGAAGGGAGCGCCGGCCGGCGGGAGCGGCGGCTCTGCCGCGCAGCGGTTGGGCAACGGGGGCGGGCGGCACTGTTGCCCGTCACCCTGTTGTCGATTCAAAAGAAATGCTACAGCTCCCTCTGGTTCAAATTGCAAACTCCACCTCCTCAGCTCAGAAAATTATGAAAATTTTTGTGTATGTTCAGGGAATTATTTGGAACACTTTTTATTTAGGGTTCGAGTTCTGAATCAGCTCCCAAAATTTCTTGAATTTATGGGTCCACTTTAGTTTGTGTGAATTTTAAAAGGGTTTGAACCTTCTCCAAAAATCTTGAATAAATTTCTAAAATTCTGTTTTGAAGTGAACTTAATTGTTATGCAAAAATATAGCTAGGGTGTTGTGGAAAATTTGGTGGTTCATGCATTAGGGTTAGAGTTCTGCCTGACGAATACAATTTTCGACACTGCGGGTAGAAATTCTTCGAACTTGGCAAATGGGTTCTGAGGATCATTGAAGTTTTTGTAGAACTCCTATGAGGTATTTTAAACAACATTATACTTACTTCCATTATTGGTGTTGCTTTTTGGTGTGAATTGTTGTCGATTAGGGTTTTACGTTGCCGATTTAAGTCCTGGGTGACACCGGGGTGTCACAGCGGCAAATGAAGCGCGCGTCCGTAAAATTTTACGTTCGCTGCCAGCGCGTATGTGATAAGGCGCCATCAAAAAAATTTTGGTTCCCTCCAAGTGCCAACCAATATCAGTTCCGACATTTCATCTGTCGTCGGAGCCTACGCCGACAGATTACCCGTTGGTTCACCAACGCCGACACTTTATCTGTTGGCCGCTGTAACTTTTGCCGACACATCTATTGTTGGTGCTTTTATCCACTTTTGTCGACACATTATCAGCCACCAATTGTACCTTTTTCCCCACTATTTATAGTTGTCAAAAGTGTGTTATGGTGTAGTGTGGTCCGGGACTAGGGTGACCGTAGTCTGGTCTGATCCGTGTGGCACAGCTGGGCAAGTACTGAATGTACTAATCGTATGCTGGGTGTTATGGGCCCCGGTAAACCTACGTAGCCTAGTGATTGCAACGTCGAACCTGCCCTACGGTGTCTGACTAGGAGGAGATCTGGGGTGGGCAGCGTGGGAACTCCACAGAAACCGTCTGGGACGCGTTGTCTGGTGGGATGCGGCACTGCTAAGGCATGCGTAGGCTGGAATTGATGTTGCAGGAGCTGGTGTGAACGGTTGCCACGTGCGAGTCTGGGACACGCACGTGTCGTACGATTAGGTTAACCCTGTAGAGGTATAAAAATCGGTTCGAATCGCTGTCGCTCTCAGCTATGAGCTCACTTGGACTCTCTGTCACATTCTAGTGAATAGGTCGAGACACAATGAAATCGAATTATGAATATTAATATTGCTATTGTTGATTCTATTATGTTTGCTTAGTTCAGTGCTAACTAAATTTATTTTCTAACCATTTAATCTGATGCTAAAATTTGACAAGAGTAGTATAGGCTTGCGAGTCCTTTTGCAAGTAAACCCACCCGAGTCGGCCAGCATGTCTAGGAGTCGGCTGTAGTCAGCCACTTTTGTCGGGTAAGTCTTGCTGAGCTTCTTAGAAGCTCACGCGTTAGCGTTTTGTGGTTTTCCGGCGCCGTCATGCAGGAACCAGCAGGTAGCTTCCATTGGGAGGAGCCTCCCCTCGAGTTTGGGAACCTCCAGTGGGAGTTGTGCGGTCGCCGTAGTGATTTGTTGAAGTGGCTAGTAGCATGACGCCCGTGGGCACCGCGCGTGCTTTTGCTTAAGTCCGAGTGTCGGAGTTGTAATCGTTCTAAGTCTTCCGCTGTTATCGTTTTTAAAACTGTTGCGTACTCTGAATCAATGTAATATTCAACTTTAATTTATGAACCAATGATATATTAAGTTCTCTCTTCTTGCAAATTATTGCTGTTTATCCCTGCCTGTGTTGTATCGTGTGTACGCTCGCTTCGCCGAGCGTTGCCCAACAAGATCTTGGCTTAACGACTGACCGGATCCGTCCCGAGATGAGGTTTTTCTGGGCGGGTTGTGCCAAAAACCTATTGCACAAACCCGACTCATAGTTATAAAAGGAAAAACCTGAAAAACTTGATTGGGCACTGGGGCTTGCTTGGTTCTCCGGGGTTGGCGCTGACTGCTTCTTCGAGGATTGACGACTCCGGGTCGACAGCTACTTCGTTCGCTTTAGATCTACATGATGCAACATCAATATGATGAGTTATGATTTAAACAATGCAGTATGTTGTTTCCATCATAGAATAAATGGTGTTTTTATCATTACCCCCTTAGGTGTTTTAGGGTTAACCTTAATAATTTGACTTCGGCATTATGTTTAAGCATTTAATTTATTGAGTGTGGACCTAAGGGAAAACTTCATATTTTTACCAGGAGACTATTTTTAGTTGATAGTGTTTTCTGAAATAGGAAATTTAAAATTTGATTGAGGTCAAACTGAATTTCCTAGATTTTATAAAAATTTAGTAAAATCTGCTGTTATTCAAACTAGGGGCTAAAGTGAAACTTCAGATTCTATCATGAGTTTATTTTTAGTTGATAGTGCTCTCTGGAACATGAATTTTGGAGTTTAGTTGAGGTCATGTTGAATTTTTTAGATTTTATAAAACTTCAGCAACTTTTCTGTTATTTAAAATTATAAATCAGAATAACTACTAAATCTTAGTGTAAAATCATGAAACTTGATTTAGACACCAGTGAGCAGCAAATCTAAAGTTTTGCTTTAGGGTTTTGATTTTTGGATGATCTTCAAAATGTATTTTAGGAAATGGCAAATTAAATTGGCAGTTTGGAGTATTTTGAATGACATGCATATAACTTTTTTGTTGTAAAATCCTAAGAAAATTTCAGGAGGTTTATACTACCATGTTACAATTTTGATTCGAATTTCAGCCCTAGAAATTCTCTAGAACTTCAACTAAAATTCAAATAGAAAAGGTTCACCTAATTAATTAGGAAGTTCCATGAACGTTTTTGAAAATGTGTTTCAGCAGAAAATTAGCGTTTTCTACAATGATTCCAATAAATTTTGGTTTGGCAATTTTAGATTTTCTTCAATTTACTAGACACTTTACAAGATTGACTAAATAATAGGAAAATCGAATTTTAGTTGGGAAAGGGTAGAAAACAGGGGAGGTTGCGGCGGTGCTCCGGCGAGCCAACAGCGAGGGGGCTCGGCCAGGGCTGGCCAGATTATTGCTCAGGGCACTGATCCGCTTCGTTGGGTGGAGGATATGGCCGCCGACGACGTGGAGGCGCGGCAGCGCTCTATGCCCGGTGGCGAGCTCGTCGGAGATGTACGCTAGAGAGTGGGGAAGGAGGTCCAGGAGCTTCACCATGGCGAGGGGAGTTGATTCGTCGGGGTTGAAGGCCACGGGAACGGCCGGAAGATGGTCGACGACGAGCGAGCTCTCGGGCGGCAACAATGGCGTCCGATGGTGGCGCGGCAAGTTCATCGTCGCCGGTGAGTTTCTATGGGTAAATTCCTGTCAAGCCCGTGTGAAAGAATGAGATGATCTTGCCGGTGAGAGGAATCGAGGAAGGAGCGTATCGGGGCAATGAAATTGATGATGGAAAGCTGACGGGGGTGCGCTCGACCGGAGGAAGAAGAAGGCGTGTTCCCGACGAAAGGGTGCACCACAGGAGGCCTTGGTGGTCGAGGAGCTGAAGGAAGACGAGAGGAAGCTATTCGGCATGGTGGCGGAGCACGGGGAGCTTCGAGCAGTGCTGGCGCGGTGAAGGTGGGTGGCGGCGACAATGGTGACGCGTCGCGGAGAAATCAGAGGAGGAAGAAGAATGGGGCGCGGGTGCGATGAGGGAAAATGGAGGTGTAGGGGGTAGCTGGGGAAGCTCGGGGTGGCCTTAAAACGCTGCAGAGGGGGAAAGAGTAGTGCGCGTCGTCGATAGGCAACGGTGGGCGGCGATTTTCGTGCAGCGGGAGATGGCGTGTGCCAGGGAGACGGCAGGGGCGCACGGGAGAGAGAGAGAGAGAGAGAGAGAGAGAGGAAGGGAGAGAGGAGGGGAGGGGAGATTTGGCCGGGATCTCCACGAAGGGTTGATGGCACGGCGTGAAAAGGAGCGCCGGTTGGCTGTCGCAGCGGCGGCTGATTTCAAATTGATTGATTTTTTTTAATTTAATTCAAAACCGCAAACAAACTTCAAGTGAAATTCATACTTCTCGAGCTCGCAAAATTTTGAAAATGTTTGTGGGTGCTCAGTGATTTATTTGGAACAACTTTGATTTAAGGGTCAAGCCCTGATTCAAGTCTCTAAAACTTCATGAATTTCCAACTAGAAACAAGTTTGTTTGAAGTTTTAAGGGGGTCAAAATCTTTTCTTAAAAAAATTCTAATTAAATCTGTAAAATTCCATTTTGAAGTGAACTTAATTGTCATGTAAAAAGATTGCTAGGGTTACATAGGATTTTAGATGGATTTTGAAAGAGGTGTTTGAATTCTTTCCAGTTAAGAATTAATTTTGGCACTGTGGGTTAAATCTCCTGATTTGATAAAATTTGCTTAGCAATTCACCAAAATTCTTATGGAGGTTCATGGAAGTGTTTAAAACAATGTTTCTTACTAGCTTAAGGATAATTTTGCTTCCAAGTATATGTTTTAAATTCTTAGGGTTTCGATGTTGTCGATGGATTCCGTAGTGACACCTGGGGTGTCACACAAGGTATTTTTGCTTTGTGTTCGTTTAGATCCTTGCAAGAACTTGGTTTGAAGCTTCCTTTTGCTATCCAGGAGTGCCACCGTTCTCACAGTAGTTGATTGAGATAACCTTTACCGCTTTTCTCTGTGTTTCTTGTTTCTTTCATCATGTCAGGTACCGAGGAATCTAGGACTTCGACGGACTTCAACGAGTACGCCAGTTAAGATCAATTGCAGAGAGCAATTACTAAGGCCCTTGAAGGGATTGATGACAAGATCACTGAGACCGTGACGAAGACCCTCAACGACCTGCACATAGGAACAACTCTCCAAGGCATCACCACTCAGCTGGCCGCAATTTCAACGCGGCTTGATAATTTGGAAAGGCGTCCACCTCTAGGCAACAACGACGACGACGAGGACACCGTCTACGATGACGACGACTGGGACGCACGCCTTCGACATCGCCTACGTATAAACCGCCAAGGTATGGGAGGTAACAACCAGCATCGACCTCAACATGATCCCTTTGCTAAGGTGAAATTTTCCATACCCTCCTTTTCTGGTTCATATAATGCTGAGATAATATCTAGATTGGGAGATGACGGTTCAACAAAAATTTGAGGCTCACCAAGTCCCTGAACAACATAGAGTTAGGCAAGCTTCTAGCAAATTTAAGGACTTTACCATTATTTGGTGGACTGGTTTAGCTGCTGTATGACAGTTGCCTCCTACTTGGGATGAGTTGAAAACTGCTATGCGCGATCGCTTTGTGCCTCCTTCTTTTCAGTGAGACATGCGTCTCAAACTACAACGCTTAGAGCAAGGTAGCAATTCGGTCCAGGATTATTATGCTGAGCTGCAGAAGGGCATGATGCGTTGTGGTGTAGTTGAGGATAATGAGGATAAGATCTGTCGTTTCTATGGGGGGTTGAGGCGTGAAATCAGGACATTGTCGATTATAAGACATTTAACACTGTCAACCAGTTGTTCTACCTTGCTATGCTTGCAGAAAAGGAATTGCAGGGATGCCAGGAAGCTGCGACGTCAAGAACCGGAGCACCGCGTTTTTCTTCCAGTTTTCATCCACCCCCTTCACCAGCAAGCGAGCGACCTTCCACTGCAGCACCGCCTCCCTCGACACATCCTGCGGAGTCTTCTAAATCTTCTGTGCAGGGACCAGCGAAGACTTCGCCTTCCACTACATGCACGGGGCGCACCTCTGGCATCCAGTGCCATCGCAGTCTTGGACTTAGGCACGTGCAGCGTGACTGCCCAAGCAAGCGTGCCTACATCTCCACTAATGACGGAGGTTGTGAGAGTACATCCGACATTGAAGATGCGGAGGACGACACTCCGCAATCTCTGGACAGCGTTGTTCTCAACAACCACAACGCCTCCGTGTACCACTCCACCGTTGTTCAGCGCATCCTCAATGCGTAGGTAAGCGAACCAGATCAAATCCAATGCCATAACTTGTTTCAGATTGAGTTCGTGATCATTGACGGGGACAGCTGCAACAACTTGGTGAGTTCTGATTTGGTCAAGAAGCTCAGCTTGGCCACGCGATCACATCCACATCCATACCATATTCAGTGGTTGAATGACTCCGAAAAAGCTAAGGTAACACAATCGTGTCGCGTTCCTTTTTCACTTGGTACTTATAGTGATTCTGTGGATTGTGATGTCGTTACTATGCAAGCATGCTCTCTTTTGTTGGGTAGTTCTTGGGAACATGATAATGATGCATTGCACCATAGTCATAGTAATAAGTACACATTCATGCATAACTGGAAGAAAATTACTTTGTTACCCATGACACCTGCTCAAATTATTGAATCTGATAGGGAGAGGGCTGCTAATGCTAAACAACCACCTCATGCTAAACCTGAAATTCAGCAAGATATCACTTTGAAATCCCCTGTCCTGCTTGCTACAAAATCTATCCTTGCTGAAATTTCTGATGGTATTTCTTTATGCTATGTTCTAGTGTGCAAGGATGCCTTATTTTCAATGGATAATTTGCCTTGTACATTACCACTTGCGGTTGCTAACCTTTTGTAGGAGTTTTGCGATGTTTTTCCTGACAAGATCCCTCCAAGACTGCCACCCATTCGAGGGATCGAGCACCAGATTGACCTGATTACTGGTACAAGTTTAGCGAACCTTGTGGCGTACCGAACCAACCCTGAGGAGACTAAGGAAATTCAGCGCCAAGTCCAAGATCTTTTGGACCGCGGGTACGTCCGTGAGAGCCTTAGTCCTTGTGCTGTTCCTGTTCTTTTGGTTCCAAAAAAAGATGATTCGTGGTGCATGTGTGTAGATTGTACAGCCATAAACAACATTACTATACGATATCGTCATCTATTCCTATGCTAGACGACATGCTTGATGAGTTGTGTGGTGCTACTGTCTTCACTAAAATTGACTTGCGTAATGGTTACCACCAAATTAGAATGAAACTTGATGATGAATGAAAAACAGCTTCTAAAACTAAGTTCAAATTGTATGAGTGGTTAGTCATGTCTTTCGGTTTAACTAATGCACCTAGCACTTTTATGAGATTAATGATATCTTAATTTATAGCAAGTCTATAGCTGAACATAGGGGTCATTTACGTGCTGTTTTTTCTGCTTTACGTGATGCACGTTTGATTGGTAACCTCGACAAGTGAACTTTTTGCACCGATCGAGTCTCTTTTCTTGGCTATGTTGTGACTACACAGGGCATCAAGGTTGATAAGGCTAAGGTGGAGGCAATTTAGAGTTAGCCTACGCCCACGACGGTTACGCAAGGTGTTGGTTTCCATTGGGGGCCATACTTGGAAGAAGATGATGAGCTGGAGTTGAGGACAACTCCGCTTCAAGAAGGGGAGCATGATGAGGACATCGCACCCATAGTTACACACAATCCTTCTCCCGCTACAACAAATGAAGGACCAATCACTAGAGCTCGGGCACGACAATTGAATCTAGAGGTGAGTTCGTTCTTAAGTATGAGTTTATATGTTAGTATGGAGAATAGATTGCTATCTAATGATTATATTATGATTAGGAATCATGGAGAGGTCAAGGAAGGCCCTAGAGACCAGGTACAAGTCGGACAAGGACGTCCAAGCCAAGTAGGAGATCCAACTCACGTCGACTTCGAATCTAACTGGGAGTCCAGGAGCAGTCCGTACTAAAATAGGTGCCTAGGTCGCATACGGACTCCGTTTTAGACAATAAACCTCTTCATGGAAAGAGGACGAGATTATCTTTCCAATGGGAGAACTCCCACGTCCAAATTCCTCCAGAGTCCACGGAATCATCGAAACATTAGACAATTCAAAATTTGTTAGGGTGATGCAACACCGACTTTGGGCCGGTTGGCCTTGTACCGAATTAGAGTCCATTAGGGTTATGTCCAGAGAACTTGCACGTCCCCAATACCTTTATATCCAGCCGTCACCCCACCATTAGGATTCGGGTTTTGCTTAGATTATTCCTGTTAAAAACAGTGTCGCCGTTTCATCGATTTGTGAGACCCCAACTTTGTGAGTTTAATCTTCATCTGCAATTTGATTGCTTTCTACTTCATTCTTGCTTGTGTTCTTCGATTCGCACGTAATGTCACACCCGGTTTCATGAAAATAAACCGAGCTCAAGTGTGCCCAGGAATTTTATCGCACGAGAGACAAAAATAAAGTAGTACAAAGTATTCCACGTCTTTCTTACATAGTTCGAGTCAAAAGTACAAAAATGCCTCACAAGGGCTAAATGCGACAGCGGGCGGAGCTAGCGGACGAAGGCCCCACAACGCCACAGCAGTCGAACGGGGGAACGCCTGCCTAGGAAGAAGAGTCTCCACCGAAGAAGCCTGCCTCGGGTGCATCCTCTGAACAGCAAAAATTGATATATGGCAAGGGTGAGTACAATTTATTTGCATAAATTGTACTCGCAAGTGTAGGAAAATATGACATGAGTGGCTCAACAAAGAGGAAGGCTTACATAGGTTTAAGCGAGAAGCAATCTATGTCTATTTCATATTTTAGCAACCTATTACTAGTTGAATATATCCATGTGCACACCGGTGCACAATGACAAGTTACCCACTTGTCAACCATGAGGCTACCCTGCCTCAAACCAAGTCACAGGCTACCCGCCTGCACCCTAGTGCTATATACTCACCAGTACTATCCCAGACCTGTGTACCCCACCAGATCACAACCAAACCACGCTATCTATTATGGAAGTGTCCATGCCGCTCATGACCGCGAGCACGGCTATCTACACCGCTATGTCTAAGCCATTTTTAATAGCAATTCGAAATCTGGAAATTAGGGTGTTACAAAACCTACCCCCCTTACGAGGAATCTCGCCCTCGCGATTCGGACGGCTCGGAGAAGAAGTCTGGAAAGTCCGCCCTAAGAAAATCCTCGCGCTCCCATGTGGCTTCTTCTTCAGTGTGATGACTCCATTGAACCTTGCACATCGAAATCTTCCGGTTTCTAGTGACCCTCTCCGCAGTCTCAAGAATCTTAACTGGGTGCTCCCGATAAGTAAGATCTTCACGGATATACAGCTCCTCCACAGGCAACTGCTCCTCAGGAATCCGAAGACACTTCTTCAACTGTGATACATGGAACACATCATGTACATCGGCCAATTGAGAAGGTAGCTCAAGCTTGTATGCCACCTCACCACGCTTGCCCAAAATTTTGAACGGGCCAATGTATCTTGGTGCCAGCTTTCCATTGACTTTGAACCGCTTGAGACCCTTTACAGGAGATACCTTGAGATAGACAAAGTCACCAACTTCAAAGGTTAGCTCACGACGCCTATGATCAGCGTAACTCTTCTGCCTGGACTGAGCCGTCCTCAAGTTCTCCTTGATGAATTGTACTTGTTTTTCTGCATCCCTCAAGACTTCTGGTCCAAAGACTTTACTTTCACCCGTCTCACTCCGAAACAACGGAGTCTTGCACTTTCTTCCATACAAAGCTTCGTAGGGTGACATCTTCAAGCTAGCTTGGTAACTGTTGTTGTAGGAGAACTCTGCATATGGAAGGTTCTTATCCCAACTCTGGCTATTCTTCAAAGCACATGCCCTCAACATGTCTTCCAGAATCTGATTCACCCTCTCTGTCTGCCCATCTGTCTGAGGGTGATAAGCTGAACTGAATTTCAGCTTTGTTCCCAGAGATATCTGCAACTGCTCCCAGAAGCGAGAGGTGAACTGGGTACCTCGATCAGATACTATCGTCTTTGGTACACCATGCAGGCAGACAATTCTGGACATATACAATTCTGCCAACTTCGCACCATTATAGGAGGTCTTGACAGGAATGAAGTGGGCCACCTTAGTCAAACGATCAACAATGACCCAAATAGAATTGTAGCTTGACTGAGTCCGAGGCAACCCCACAATGAAATCCATGGATATTTCTTCCCACTTCCACTCTGGTATTTTCAATGGTTGAAGCAAACCAGCGGGTCTTTGATGTTCTCCTTTGACCCTCTGACAAGTGTCACACAAGGCCACATACTCAGCCACTTCCCGCTTCATACCATACCACCAATAGCGGGTCTTGAGATCCTGATACATCTTGGTGCTTCCTGGATGAATGGAGTATGATGAATCATGAGCCTCACGCAGAATTAGCTCTCGAATCTCCTTAATCTCTAGCACACAGATCCTTTGTTTGTACCACAGAACCCCCTGATCATCCTCTAAGAATCCTGGAGCTTTACCAACCTTGATCAACCGCTTGAACTCCTGAATCTTCTCATCATTAAGTTGACCTTTCTTGATGTCGTAATCCAGAGTGGAATCTACCTCCATGGTCACAACCTCAGTATTAGAAACCCAACCAAGGTTCATCCGTTCAAACTCCATGCACAATTCAGAAGGCATTACTCTAGTTAGTAACATGCTCACGTGAGATTTCCTGCTCAAAGCGTCCGCGACGACATTAGCCTTTCTAGGATGGTAGTTTATCCCCAGATCATAGTCCTTGATCAGCTCCAACCATCTGCGCTATCTAATTCAGATCGGGCTGAGTGAATATATATTTGAGGCTTTTGTGGTCAGAGTAGATCTCACAGCGTTTCCCAATGAGATAGTGCCGCCAAAGTTTAAGAGCATGAACCACAGCTGCCAACTCTAAGTCATGAGTGGGGTACTTCAACTCATGTCTTTTCAACTGGCGAGATGCATAGGCTACCACGTGACCTTCCTGCGTGAGCACACATCCCAGGCCTGGATGCTATGCGTCACAATAAATAGAGAAAGGCTTAGTCATATCAGGCATTACGAGTATAGGAGCTCGCGTCAGCCTATCCTTCAACTCCAGAAAACTTGACTCACAAGCAGGAGTCCATTTGAATTCCTTGTCTATGGCCAACAGTTCTGTCATTGGCTTTGCAATCCTGGAGAAGCCCTCAAAGAAACGATGGTAGTATCCTGCCAATCCCAGAAAACTTCGGACATCAAAGACATTCTTTGGAGCATTCCAATTCAACACTTCAGTGACTTTTCCAGGATCCACTGACACTCCACCAGCTAAGATTACATGCCCTAGAAATGACACTTTGTCCAGCCAGAATTCGCACTTTTTGAGTTTCGTGTAGAGCTGGTTGGCTTGCAGCTTCTGTAAGACCAAGCGAAGATGTTCTTCATGCTCCTTGTCACTCTTCGAGAATACCAGAATATCATCAATGAACACCACTACGAACTTGTCCAGATACTCCATGAACACTTTGTTCATCAAATACATGAAGTAAGCAGGAGCATTGGTTAGTCCAAACGACATAACCGTATATTCATACAACCCATACCGGGAGACGAAGGCAGTCTTCGGTATGTCTGAAGCCCTAATCTTCAATTGATGATATCCAGATCAGAGGTCAATCTTGGAGAAGACGCAAGCGCCTCTCATCTGGTCAAACAGGTCCTCAATCCTTGGCAGAGGGTACTTGTTTTTGATAGTGGCATCATTTAGTGCACGATAATCCACGCACATACGCTGAGTGCCATCTTTCTTGGGCGCAAAGATAACTGGGGCACCCCAAGGAGAGGAACTGGGACGGATGTACCCCTTCTATAGCAGCTCTTGCAACTGCTCCTTAAGTTCAGCTAACTGATTAGCATCCATCCTATAGGGCCTCTTTGATATAGGAGAAGTACCAGGAACCAACTCAATAGCGAATTCAATGTCACGGTCTGGAGGCATACCTGGTAATTCCTCGGGGAAGACATCTGGAAATTCACTAACCACCCTGATACCGTCCACAGTGCCATCCACTAGAGCATTCAACACAATAGGATTAGCTGCCCCCTTGCTAGTGATGAGAGGTTCCGCCACATACTCCAATTCTGAGCCATCCTCCAGGGTGAGCTTCACTGCCTTTTTGTCACAACAGATAAGCCCCTTGAACTTCTTTAGCCAATCCATGCCAAGAATCACATCGATGCCACGAGAATCCAAGACGATCAGGTTTGCAAGAAGATCTACCCCTTTATGCTAAGATTCACCTTAGGGCATACATGCCTAGCTCTCAGCTCTCCACCAGGAGAATTAACAATCATACCATGCTTAAGCATTGCAATAGGTACATTATGCTTGGAGACATATGCAGCAGATATAAATGAAAGAGAAGCACCAGAATCAAAAAGAACAACTGCAGGAATCCCGTTAAGGGGAACGTACCAATCACAACATCCGCTGCCTCCTGAGCATCATCCAAGGCAACATGGTTCACATGAGCTCGAACCTGGTTCTGCTTGCGCGCAATAGGAGTAGCATTCGCTCCACTTCTCGGAGCAGGAACAGCGGGACTGAGCCTGACGCTTCAGAGGAACTTGTTGATATAGTGCCCAACCTGCCCACAGCCAAAACAAGAGCCACCACTAGAAGGTCCCTGCCCAGAGCCAAACTTCTGTGGAGTCGCTGGAGGGTGAGTAGTCTGGTTGCTGGGGCGCTGCGTAGGGCGGGGTGGAGTCTGGAAGCCCTGTGGCGGAGGTGGAGCCCTCCACTGAACACCCCGCTGGCTTGACTGGCCCTGGCAGTACTGCTGCCCCTGATAGTACTATGGGCCCTGGTAGTACTGCTGGCCCTGACGGTACTGCGGACCCTGATAGTACACTGGCACAGATACGGGGGGCCCTATGCGAGGTCTGGAACTGCTGCTTCCCTGCTGAAACTGTGGCTGAGCCTTGCGCTTCAGAGACGGATCCATCTGATGCTGCAAGTTTTCCAGGACAAGAACTGTATCCACCAGCTTTCGGAAACTGGAGTGATCCCGAGACTCTGCCGCATATGCCAAGTCCAGCTGCAGCCCCTTGATGAAATGCTGCTGCTTGTCTTCATCTGTGCTCACTTCAGTCGGAGCATAGCGTGCCAACTGAGTGAACTTAGCCACATATTCCCGAACTGACATTGAGCCCTGCTTCAGCTCCTGGAATTCTAACGCGGTCCCCGCCCAGAGAACCACGTCTCGGGACGGATCCGGTCTGTTGTAAAGCCAGGATCCTGTTGGGCAACGCTCGGCGAAGCGAGCGTACACACGATACAACACAGGCAGGGATAAACAGCAATAATTTATGAGGAGGAAGAAATTAATACAACATTAGCTCTTGGATTGTAGCTTAAGTCTTACAAGAATTCAGAGCGCGCAATAGGTTTTGAAAATCGTAGCAGCGGAAGACTCGATTGATACAGACTCCGACACTCATACATTAAGCAAAAGCATGCACCCTGCCCGCGGGCGTCATGCTACTGGCCACTTCAAGTTACCGCGGCGACTCGCACAGTTCCCACTGGAGGTTTCCTACCTCGGAGTGAGACTCCTCCCAGTGGAAGCTGTCGCCCTGGTTCTGCGTGTCGGTTCCTGAAATCCACATATCGCTAACGCGTGAGCTTCTAAGAAGCTCAACAAAACTGACCCGTCAAAAGGCTGACTACAGCCGACTTCTAGACATGAAGGCTGATGAGGGTGGGTTTTATTTGCAAAACGGACCCGCAACCTGTACTACTCTTGGTCAGTTTTAGCACAAGTTAAGTGGTTAAAATGTAACTTTAATTGGCACTCATCTAATCCAACACAATAAAAGTTGCAAGTAAATAGCAATCATCATGGTATCACTCTCATTTCATTTCAGCTTATTTACAAAAATGTGGTGCGTTTCACGAGCATGCTCACCAACTGGGAGCGACAGCGGTTCAAAACGATTTTATACCCTGCAGGGGGGGAAAACCTAATCGTACGACACGTGCGTGTCCCAGACTCGCACGTGGCAACCGTTCACACCAGCTCCTGCAACGTCAATTCCCTCCTACGTCTGCCTTAGCAGCGCCGCGTCCCACCAGACAACACGTCCCAGACGGTTTCTGTGGAGTTCCCACGCTGCCCACCCCAGATCTCCTCCTAGTCAGACACCGTAGGGCAGGTTCGACGTTGCAATTACTAGGCTACATAGGTTTACTAGGGCCCATTACACCCAGCATACGACCAGTACGTTCAACACTCGATCAGTCTCGGACCACACGGATCAGACAGGTCTACGGTCACCCTGGACCCGGTCCAGTCGTCGACCTAATTGGTATCCTGTCTAACCCTCAAACTTTTAGCCTTCTTTAATTATCTCATCATCTGGTGTCATAATGTATCAAGTGGTAGTTTCATCCAAAATCCTACCTTTCGCGAGCAGCGTCCACTCTGCTCGACTTCTACCGGTAAGAACTTGCTAAGCATAGCAACTAATTGGTCATCTATACCAACTACCGGTAGGGTTTCCTATGGGAACAAAGGCAACTAAGGTTGCAATCAACTCCTAACAACTTAATGCACAAACATGACATGACCCACTGAGTTGTAAAAGAAAAAAAAAATTACTTCTGCTGGAGTGGAGGAGTCGGGCTCTGCGGTCACCTCGCGTGCTTCGGAATCTACATGGTGCATTATGATTGTGTGAAGTTCAAAGGAATGATAATATAATGCTTTTGCTAAGGAGTATTTTAGGGTTTCAATCTGCGACGTTTAGAATTAGGGTTAACCCTAATTCTTTGACGCCACTGGTTAAAAAAATATTTGACTTAATGAATGGGGTTCCAAGTCATTTATTCAATTTCTCACGATGTGATGTGAAATGGGTCATATTTCTTGAAATAGGTTAAATTTAAATTTTAGGTTGAGATTTATCGGCATTTTTCTTCGAAGAATAATTATTTAATAAACTATGATTATTAATCTTAGGTCGAAAAATAAAAATTTTAGTTGCACTAAAGTTTTATTTTTAGTGGATAGTGCTCTCTGAAATATGAATTTTGAAATTTAGTTGAGGCCTAGATGAATTTTCTAGATTTTATCAAAATTCAACAAAGTTTTTGTTATTTAAAATGGTAAAATCAGAAATAATTATTAAACCTTGGAATAAAATTATGAATTTTATTTGGGCACTCCGGAGCACCAGACCTAAAACTTTGCTTTTGGGCCTAACCCTGAAAATGACTTTTACAATGGACTTTAGAAAATGGTGCTTAAACTAGGCAGATTAAAGTTATTTAATAGTGTTAGATGCCATTTCTTGCTCCTAAAATCTTCCTAAAATTCGAGAGAGTGTGTAGTACCAAGATGTACTTGTAGATAAAATGTTAGCCCTAGTATTGCTCTGTAATGCAAATTAAAATTCAAAACCAGAAAGGAGTTTTTCTAATTAATTCTGCAAATGTTTGGTCATTTGTTAAAAAGTGTTTTAACAGAAAATTAGTACTTTTCACGAGGGTTCTAACAAATTTTGGTTTGACATTTTTGGATTTTTCCTTGATTTGTTACATGTCTAGCAATCTCTAGCTAATTAAAAGAAAATCAGAAATTCAATGGAACAGTACTGCAGAACAGAGCACACGGCAGAGCGGCTGCTCCGGTGAGCTCCTCGCCGGAGAAGAGGGTTAGGGCAAGAACTAAGGTGTCGTGGAGCTTCACCTCGACTCACTGCACTGGTTCGTGGAGGATGGAGGCTGCGGTGAAGGGTGGAACGGTGCTGGCGACGTGGAGGTCGAGGTGGCGACAATGGCGGCCGACGGGGTGGCGCACGACGTTCTTCTCCGTCGACGGTCACCTGTGGCCGGATTCAAGTCAAAGGGGTGCGCAATAACCAGAGGAAGTAGCCGGTGATTTGAATTGAAGAACCATTGTACCGAGATGACGAATTTTGAGGAGAGACGATCGGCGGCGAGGTACTTCGGCCGAGAGGATGACGGCGGCGTTTCGGCGAAGCTAGGACACCGCCGGCTGGCTTGGTGGTCTGAGAGCACCTGGGGGTGGAGGGGAGTCTAGGGGGCACGGTGGTGCAGTTTGAATCTCGCCGGAGTGGCCTGTCGACGTGGAGGTGGAGGGCGGCGGCAATGGCGGAGCGCGTCGACCGAAGGAAGAAGAAGGGAACAAAGAGGATGAGGCAGTGGAGAGTTTGGCTCTGGCTTGCGTTCAAATGGACGCGTACACGAGACTTATGGAGACTCGGGAGTGGAGGTGGCGTGCGAGCGTGAGGAGGACGGCGAGCATTGGCTCGGGCGGGCGGTGCGGCAGGAGCAGAGCAGAGCTCTGGCGCTGTTGGCGCGGGGAGGAGAGAAAGGAAGAGAGAGAGAGGGAAGGAGGAGTAATGGTGAGGATCTTGGCGGGATTCTTTGCTCGACGACTTGAAAGCTCGGCGCCGAAGGGAGCGCCGGCCGGCGGGAGTGGCGCGTCCTGCCGCTCGGCGGTTGGCCGTGTCGGGCGGCAGTACTGTAGCCGGTAAGGTTATTGTCAATTTGATTTTTTTGAATTTCCTTCAAGCCCTTCCTTGATTCAATTGAAAACCTTACTTCCCCAGCTCAGAAAATTTTGAAAATTTTTATGCATGCTCAGGGATTTATTTGGAACACTTTTTATTTAAGGTTCGAGTTCTGAATCGGCTCCTAAAATTTTCTAAATTTTTGTATCCAATTTAGTTTGTGTGAATTTTAAAAGGGTTTAAGCCTTGTCTAAAAATTCTGAAGAAATTCCCAAAATTCTATTTTGAAGTGAACTTAATTGTTATGCAAAAATATAGCTAATGTGTTGTGGAAATTTGATAGGTCACTCATTAGGGTTTAATTTCTTCCCGAAGAATAAAGTTTTCGACACTGGGGTTGGAAACCTTCTGAACCTAGTAATTGTGTTCTGTGGATTATCAAAATTTTTCGTAGAGCTCCTTTCGGGGTATTTTAATCAACATTGCCCCCACTCCCATTGTTGATTTTGCTTTTAGGTGCGAAACTTTGTCGATTAGGGTTTTAAGTGGTCGATTTAAGCCCTGGTGACACCTGGGGTGTCACAAATTCCCTGCGCTTCATCTTCACCAGCCCTCTTGGTACAAAGTTGGACCTGAAGGCATCCTGGAAGTCCTGCCAAGTGATGTCACCTGGTGTCTCATGGCTCTCCACGAGACCATCCCACCATGCGGAAGCAACCCCCTCCAGCTTATGGGAGGCGAAGAGGACCTTCTCTCTATCAGAGCACTGGATCACCTGCAATAATGGTGGGGATGATAGTTTAGATAGGATGGCTTTCATGTTGGATGAAAGGTTTCAAGGAGAAATAGTGAGTGAACAACTTGATTAATTCTGGCTCACCTGCAACTTTTTATCAATAGTCCTCAACTCGTCCTTTGCATCCATCGGTTCCACACAATGGGAAAAACTGGGAGGCTTGGTGGCCTAAAAGTCCAACAGCTTGTTCCTTGCTGGTGGCGGCGGTGGAGGAGAGGTGGTGGTGGTGCCGCCATGTTCTGCTGAACCAACTGCTGGAGCTGAGTCATGTTCTGAGCCAGACCCACAAGGATCTGGGTCATCATCTGCTCCTGGGGCGTGGGAGGAGGAGGTGGTGGTGGTGGTTCGTCATGACGAGCTCCTTTTTGTGACACCCCAGGTGTCACTTAAAAAGTCTCCGGCAAATCGTAAACCCTAAAAAGAAATTTTTGCACTTTTGAGCAAAACTAGCACGTGAACTAATGAGCAATGTTGCTTAAAACACTTCCATTAACTAGATAAAAATTTCAAATAAATTAATTTTTAAACACTTTCACTAAACAGAGGCCCTCAGTTCCACAGTACATAATCATTTCCTATTCACACTCCAATTCGAAACCCTAATCGATAATTCACTCGCTTAAAAGCAGAATCAATCTTGAAAATAAAAAGAAATATTGTTTAAAATACTTTAAAGCGACACTAAGAAAAATTTGACAAACAACAGAACACTATAGCAGAGTCCGGGAAAAATCTCAATCAGCAGTGTCGAAATCTCGTTAACAGGAAGAAACCCAAACCCTAACTCTTGACCATCAAAATTTCCACAGAACCCTAGCCATATTTTTATATAACAATTATGTACACTTCAAAATAGAATTTTGGGAAATTATTCAAGATTTTTGGAAAGGATTTAGACCTCTTAAAAATTCACACAAGCTATAATCAACTTAGAAATTCAAGAATTTTTAGAGGCCAAATCATGACTTGAACCTTAAATGAAAAGTGTTCCAAATAAATTCCTGAGCATACATAAAAAGTTTCAAAAATTTTTGAGCTCAAGAAGTGTGCCACTTCATTGAATTGCAATCCAGCTTGGTTAAATGAAAAAAAAAGAGAGAGAACCGTTGCCGGGCGGGCTACAGTGCCCGTCGAGGGGCAGGGCACCGCCCGCCCGACACAGCATTTGTGGCGCACGTTGCCGCTTCAGTGCCGTGCCGCTCCCTTGCCTCCCCCTCTCTCACTCCCTCCTCACTCCATCGCTCTCTCTCTAGCTCTCTCCCTCCCTCTCCCTCTTCTCTGCCCGAGCGCGCCGCCCCTCTCACTGTGCGCCGCCCGACAACCGAGCCGCCCGACCGCCATACCACTGCGCCAGCCACTCCCCTACTCCCCTACTCCCCTCCCTGGCTCTCCTTTAAAACGGGCGCGCCCCCATTCTCCCCTCCCTCTCCATTTCTTTTCCCCCACGCAAACTCACTTCCTCTGCCCCGGCTGCCGCCCACCGACGCCATTGCCGCCGCTCCACGGTGAAATCCACCCCCGGCCAAGTCCCCAATCCAATTCCCTCACCAAATCACTTCCTCTCCACCCCGTGAAGGTCACAGAACCTTCCAATCCTCCGAATTCGAGCCACCTCGTTGGAATTTTGCTCGCCGCCGCCGCCCTGAGACACCCCCATGGAGCACCCCTCTCACGGCCAAAACCTTGATGAATATCATGTTGCCGAGCTTCGTCATGTCGTGTAGATCGTGAAAAGCCAAGGTTCGATGGCCGGCGACCACCCCATAGTCGGGAATTGGTCGCCGGAGCTCGCCGGAGACAGTCCCCTGTTTTTCTTTTTCTTTTTATTTTCCAGATTATTTCTCTATTTTTGTAAAATGTGTAGTTCACAGAAAAATCCAAAAATGTCAAACCAAAATTTGTAAGAACCCTCGTGAAAAGTACTTATTTTCTGTTAAATCACTTTTTAACAAATGACCAAAAATTTGCAGAATTAATTAGAAACACTCCTTTCTGTTTTTAAATTTTAAATTGCATTATAGAGCAATGCTAGGGCTAACCTTTGATCCAAAAGATACACCATGATACTACACACCCTCTGGAATTTTATGAAGATTTTAGGAACAAGAAATGGCATCTAACCCTATTAAATAACTTCAATCTGCCTAGTTTAAATACCATTTTCTAAAGTGCATTGTAAAAGTCATTTACAAGGTTAGACCCAAAAGCAAAGTTTTAGATCTGGCGCTCAAGAATGCCCACATAAAATTTCATAATTTTATTCTGAGGTTTACTAGTGCTTCCTGATTTTATAAGATTGAAAGACAGGAACTTTGATGAATTTTTATAAAATATAGAAAATTCATCTAGGCCCCACCCAAAGCCCAAAATGCTTATTCTAGGGTGTACTACCAACTAAAAATAATCTTAAGGAAGAATTAAAATTTTTATTTTAACCCTAGTTTAATAGCCGACGGAATTAACTAATGTTTAACCGATGAAAAGTGTCGAATTAACTTAACTAGAGTTGAAGTTGTTGAACATGCCAACTAAAAGTCACCTCATGAGAGTTGAATAGATTTCTTTAAACATCATTCACAGATTAAAAATTGAATTTAATCGACGGTGTCGAGTAATTAGGGTTAACCCTAATTCTAGCCGTCGCCAATCTAAACCCTAGACTTACTATTGATAATAACAATAAGTTCTTTTTCATTGAACTTATCATAATCCTACTGCATCATGTAGATTCTGACGCTCACGAGGTAGCTGCAGATCCGAGTTCCTCGACCCCCGCAGAAGAAGTCAACATCAACGCTGAAGAGCCAGGCAAGCCCCGGTGCACAACCGATGTTTAAAATTTTTCTTTTATAACTAAGTGTGTCTTGCTTGTGCATTAAGTGCTAGGAGTTGATTGAAACCATAGCTGCATTTGTTTCCCATAGAAAACCCTATCGGTAGCTGGTATAGATACCCCTTAGTCTGCTATGCTTAGTAGGTATTGCCGGTAGAAGTCGAGCAGAGCGGACGCTGCTCGCGAAAGGATAGGTTGTGAAATGAAACTATTTCATGAGATGAGCCACATAAATTTGAATAAGTAAGAAAGATAAAAGTTTGAGGGTCAGACAGGATACAAAGTAGGTCGGCGACTGGACCGGGTCCAGGGTGATCGTAGACTTGTCTGATCCGTGTGGTCCGAGACTGATCGAGTGTTGAATGTACTAGTTGTATGCTGGGTGTTATGGGCCCCAGTAAACCTACGTAGCCTAGTGATTGCAACGTCGAACCTGCCGTATGGTGTCTGACTAGGAGGAGATCTGGGGTGGGCAGCGTGGGAACTCCACAGAAACCGTCTGGGACGTGTTGTTTGGTGGGATGCGGCGCTGCTAAGGCAGGCGTAGGAGGGAATTGACGTTGCAGGAGCTGGTGTGAACGGTTGCCACGTGCGATTCTGGGAAACGCACGTGTCGTACGGTCAGGTTTTCCCCTGCAGGGTATAAAATCGTTTCGAACCGCTGTCGCTCCCAGTTACTGAGCATGCTCGTGAAACGCACCACATTTTAGTAAATAGGTTGAGACACAAATGAGAAGAGACCATGATTATTGCTATTACTATTGTTACTTCTGTTATGTTTGCCTAGCTCATTAGTAACTAAATTTATTTTCTAATCACTTAATCTGATGCTAAAATTTGACAAGAGTAGTATAGGCTTGCGAGTCCTTTTGCAAGTAAACCCACCCGAGTCAGCCAGCATGTCTAGGAGTCGGCTGTAGTCAGCCACGTTGATGGGTAAGTCTTGCTGAGCTTCTTAGAAGCTCACGCGTTAGCGTTTTATGGTTTTCAGGCGTCGTCATGCAGGACCCAGCAGGTAGCTTCCATTGGGAGGAGCCTCTCCCTAAGTTTGGGAACCTCCAACGGGAGTTGTGCGAGTCGCCGCAGTGAATTGTTGAAGTGGCTAGTAGCATGACGCCCGTGGACACGGCGCGTGCTTTTGCTTAAGTCCGAGTGTCGGAGTTGTAATCGTTCAAGTCTTCCGCTATTATCGTTTTCAAAACTTTTGCGTACTCTGAAACAATGTAATATTCAACTTTAAATTTATGAACCAATGATGTATTAAGTTCTCTCTCCTTATAAATTATTGCTGTTTATCCCTGCCTGAGTTGTATCGTATGTACGCTCGCTTCGCCGAGCGTTGCCCAACAAGATCTTGGCTCAACGACTGAACGGATCCGTCCCGAGATGAGGTTTTCTGGGCGGGTCGCGTCACTTTTCCTCGAGCCATATGTTTGATATGAAAATGATAGGTTAAGTAATGATTCAACGAGAATAGCTTAGCATCTGATCACGGTAATAGAGATAATGATATGAAAATACAGATGATATGACAAGAATATAGATAAAGGACACGCGAAGAAATAAATGATAAAAGAAAGATAACCCTCCCACTATAAAATAGCTAACAAAGATGTTTCTGCAAGACAAGTATCACATAGCGTCGCCAAGCAGAAAATCCAAATCAAGCATAGCACCAGTCAACAACCAAGCACTCCTATAGCTAACACCAAAAGCATACGGCCTAACAGCTAACGTTAACAAAAATCGCTATAGACTTGACGAGGACTACAGCGCAAAGCTCTCTCCCCAGGACTAATGAACAGTCTACTCTCTCCACACCCAACTCACACCCTAGTGAAGTTGCTCCTTCAACAAATTTTTTTTTAAACTGGTTGCGAAAATTTTAAGAAGTTCAACAAGTTTTCAAAAAGGGAGTGAATAGGCGAGAGAAAGATAGAAACTTAGGAGAGAAAAGTAAGAATGAGAAGGAGATAGTTTAATAAAACCATTTCGCAATAGTTGAAAAATAGCTAGGTTTTGAAAATAGGCTTCGAAACAAGACTAAACCTCCTAGTCTAGCGTCCTACGCTCAACGTGGCTCTGATACCACTTCTGTCACACCCGGATTCATGAAAATAAACCGAGCTCAAGTGTGCCCAGGAATTTTATCACACGAGAGACAGAAATAAAGTAGTACAAAGTATTCCACGTCTTTATTACATAGTTCGAGTCAAAAGTATAAAAATGCCTCACAAGGGCTAAATGCGACAGCGGACGGAGCTAGCGGACGAAGGCCCCACAACGCCACAGCAGTCGAACGGGGGAACGCCTGCCTAGGAAGAAGAGTCTCCACCGAAGAAGCCTGCCTCGGGTGAATCCTCTGAACAGCAAAAATTGGTATATGGCAAGGGTGAGTACAATTTATTTGCATAAATTATACTCCGCAAGTGTAGAAAAATATGACATGAGTGGCTCAATAAAGAGGAAGGCTTACATAGGTTTAAGCAAGAAGCAATCTATGTCTAATTCATATTTTAGCAACCTATTACTAGGTGAATATATCCATGTGCACACCGGTGCACAATGACAAGTTACCCACTTGTCAACCATGAGGCTACCCTGCCTCAAACCAAGTCACAGGCTACCCGCCTGCACCCTAGTGCTATATACTCACCGGTACTATCCCAGACCTGTGTACCCCACCAGATCCCAACCCAAACCATGCTATCTATTATGGAAGTGTCCATGTCGCTCATGACCGAGAGCGCGACTATCTAGACAGTTCATAACTCTGCAAAGGTGCACAACTGTACCCATAAGTCGGTGATTTTGTCACCCGTCAGTGACTATGTCTCCGTGTTACCCCACACTTCCTAAGGTGTGAAGCCAAGAGACCACCGCATGATCTTTCGAAAGTGACTCCTAGGCCGCCTGCAATCCCGCTAAGGTTTCCCTGGCATGGAAACTTCCTGTTTCCACGGCAACCCCCTCTTGCGCCATGGGTAGTGTAGATTACCCGCCTACACATCCCCTAGGTCTGGACTACCTGCCCGAACCCTTCCCTTGATCGCAGTGGTACAAAGGAATCAACAAACTACTTAATCAAGTTTTCCATATTCAACTTGTGATTTGTGCTGTTGTCATGGTTACACATTCCATAAAGCAGTAAGAATGATCCCGAATAGGAACCAACCACAATTCCCCACTGGATACTACATAGAACACCTGTCTAAACCCACATCATCATCCACAACCACCTGTCGGGACCTCCTAGCCATGTTGCTAACGATTACCATCCCCATGGTGATTCTTAGTTGAAGTTGAGCATTATTCAAGAATAACAATAAGATACATTGTTTAATCATCCCAATTTATAGCAAAACTAAGCATGAACTACCCAATATTAATACCCAACCACAGGCGACAAGGTAAATCAGGAAGGACATGACCATAGGATTCATATTAACTTGCATGCATAAAAGCGACAGATAGAAAGAATAGGCGCATTATGGTCAAGGACACTTGCCTGGCTCTCCGGTCTGGTAACAGTACTGTGGTGGAAAAGGTGGCGGAGGGAAATACTGCTGCTGGTCAAACGGCGGCTGCAGGAAGTAGACCTGCGGAGGTGGCGGCTGCTGAATGTACTGCCCAAACTCCTGGTCTTAGAAGTTCTGCTGGTCGGACTGTCCTTCTACCGCTGGAACAATACATCAAACAAGGCTGACGCGGACCCGCTCAAAAAACCTCGTCTCGGGACGGATCCGGTCGGTCGTTGAGCCAGGATCCTGTTGGGCAACGCTCGGCGAAGCGAGCGTATACATGATACAACACAGGCAGGAATAAACAGCAATGATTTATAAGGAGAGAGAACTTAATACATCATTGGCTCATAGTTTAAAACTTAAGTCTTACAGTGAATCAGAGTATGCAATTAAAGTTTTAGAAATAACAGCGGAAGACTTCATCGATTACAGACTCCGACGCTCATACTTAAGCAAAAGCATGCACCGTGCCCACGAGCGTCATGCTACTAGCCACTTCAATGTTCACTGCGGCGACTCGCACAACTCCCACTGGAGGTTCCCGATCTCAGGGTGAGACTCCTCCCAGTGGATGCTACCAGCTTGGTCCTGCATGTCGGCGCCTGAAAACCACATAACGCTAACGCGTGAGCTTCTAAGAAGCTCAGCAAGACTGACCCGTCAAGAATGGCTGACTACAGCCGATTCCTAGACATGAAGGCTGATGGAGGTGGGTTTACTTGCAAAAAGGACTCGCAGGCCTGTACTAGTCTTGGTCAAATTTTAGCACAGGTTAAGTGATTAGAAAGTAACTGTAATTAGCACTAGACTAATCAAACATAATAGAAGCAACAATAACAATAGTAGTCATCATAATTCATTCTCATTATGTCTCAACCTATTTACTAGAATGTGGTGCGTTTCATGAGCATGCTCACTAACTGGGAGCGACAGCGTGTTCGAAACGATTTTATACCCTGCAGGGGGAAAACCTGATCGTATGACACGTGCGTGTCCCAGACTCGCACGTGGCAACCGTTCACACCAGCTCCTGCAACGTCAATTCCAGCCTACGCATGCCTTAGCAGCGACGCATCCTGATGAGGACATCACACCCATGGATACACACAATAATTCTCCCGCTGCTACAAATGAAGGTCCAATCACCAGAGCTCGCGCCCGTCAACTTAATATAGAGGTCAGCTCGTTCCTTAGCACTCCATTCCGAATTCTTGAGGATAGATTACTACCTAATGATGTTATTATGATTAGGAATCATGGAGAGGTCAGAGGAACAATGGAAGACCAGGTTGGAGTCAGTCAAGGACGTCCAAGCCAAGTCGGAGGTCCAGTCCACATCGACTTCAAATCCAATTCGGAGTCCAGGAGCAGTCTCCACTAAAACGGACACCCAGGTTGCATACGGACTCCGTTTTAGGCGATCTACCACTTCACGGAAAGAGGACGAGACCATCTTTCCAACAGGACCCGTCCCATGTCCAAATCCCTTCGGAGTCGACGGGAATCGCCAAAACAGTGAGTCATCCAGAATCTATCAGGGTGCTGCGATACCGATTTTGGGTCGGATGGCCTTGTATCGAGTTAGAGTCCATTAGGGTTTCGTCCAGGGGGACTTGCACGTCCCCAAGTCCTTTATATTCAGCCATCACCCCCTCCATTAGGGTCGGGTTTTGCTTAGATTATTTCTGTATACACAGATTCGCCGTTTCATCGGTTTGTGAGATCCCAACTTGTGAGTTTAATCTATATCTGCAAATTTGGTTGCTTTCCACTTCGTTCTTGCTTGTGTTCTTCAATTCGCAGGCAAGGATTAGCCTTCTCGGCAAGGTCATCCGAGTTCGCGCGGGTGATAACCAGAGGAGACGTGGTGCTGCGATTGCAGGGTTCGGGACGTGCCGTTTGAAAGCCGGATCGATTTGTGTCGCGACTCCGCCCAAATCGTTAATTATCAGAACCTGTAGGAAGATCGAGACCCCCGTCCCCACCAAGTGGTAATCGGAGCTTCAGGTGTTCCCTCAGGTTCGCCTTTGTTTACCCTAATTCCTTGTTTCGTTTCATCCTATAGTCCATAAAAAAGCCAAAAACAGAATCGTAGTTTTAGGTTATATCCTGTCCAAAACCATATTTAGCCATTGCATATTTCAATTTCAGAGTCCGTAGTGTTGAGTTCGTGTCCTTAGTTATGTTTTGTTGCTGGTTTAGATCCTGTCTTGTTACGGTTTGTTTTGCTTCAGCCACCTTGTGTGAAACCCTAGTCGTCAATTTTTTTTTCCCCCACCCTGATCCCACCCTGAATTTAGTTTGTTACATCACATCTGTTATTTATTTTGATCACCCACCATTAGTTTCCACCTTTTACACAGCTTTCGCCATCGAATTCCTTGTTTTTCCGCGACTCGATTCATTGTCTGCCGTAATACGCATACTGATTCGAACACCCTTCCATAAAACGGCCATAACTTTTGCATACGAACTCGAAATCAGGCAAACTTTATATGCAAAACGATCGGCACAAAATTTCACATTTGATTTCACCCAGCTTTGCTTGGTTTGCCGCTTTTAGAATCCTGAAATTCACCCCGGAAGGTACACATATCAGAGGCCGAACGTTCTGCCCCAACTTTCAGGCAGCTTCGGAAATTTCCATAGACCACATATTTGATCCAATTGATCTGCAAATTTGTGTGGTTCCTATTTCTATGCTCTGCTTGCTAAAATGAATATCAAAAAATAAAAGGAAAAATAATAAAAATATTTTGGTGTAAAAAATTGTCCTTACCAAAAATATCAAGTACTAGTAGACAGAGTTCTATTGGTGACAACAAAAGCATTAGCGACGGAGCATAGAATTGGGTGACATACTATATTTGACAAGTGCTTGGGCTGAATTGAGTTTTCTTTGCCTATTGATCTTTGTTGCTGTTTTTCCTATACATCATCTTTGTCCACGTATCATAACTGTTATAGGACACATTTGGCCAACAATTAGGACCAATACTTTGGACACTTATTCAGTATTACTATCTGTTTTTGATCTGTGTTCCACTCACATATATATTGCCCTTCCAAGCTCCACATAACCCTTCTGAACAGGCACAGATTCTTCACCCTGTAATCGCCGGATCACTTCTCCCAGGTATCTTGCTTTGTGTTCACTTATATCTTTGCAACAACTTGGTTTGAAACTTCCTGTTACAGTCTGAGAGTATCACAATCCTAACACAGTAGTTGGTAGGGATAACCTTTGTTTATTTCTTCTCTGTTTTGTTTTTTCTTTCATCATGTCAGCAGGTGACGAATCAGCGAGCCCAACGGGCTTCAACGAGTGTGTCAGCCAAGACCAGATGAAGGGAGCAATTGACAAGGCGCTGGAGGGCATCGATGAGAAGATCACTGATGCTGTGACGAAGAACTTAGGCCCTGTTCTTGACGGCCTTACCACTCAATTGGCCGCCATCGCTACGCGACTTGATGTGTTGGAGCGGCGTCCACCTGCCGGCAACCACAACGACGACGACGACGTCGATGACACTATCTATGATACCGATGGCAACATTGACGAGCGTGCAACTTAGGGCGCTCGCCTTCGACGTTGACTACACCGTAACCGTCACGGCATGGGAGGTAACAACAACAATCAACATGCTCGCCCTCATGATGATCCATTTGCTAAACTTATATTTTCCATACCGCCATTCTCTGGTTTATATGATGCTGAAAAAATATCTTGATTGGGAGATGACAGTAGAGCAGAAATTTAGTTCCCATCTAGTTCCTGAACAACATAGGGTTCGACAAGCTACTAGTGAGTTTAGCTGTTGTCGGACGTTTACCTGCCACTTAGGATGCTTTAAAAATAGCTATGCGTGATCGTTTTGTTCCTCCTTCTTTTCAGCGAGATATGCGTCTCAAACTGCAGTGTTTAGAGCAAGGTAGTAATTCCGCCAGGATTATTATGCTGAGCTACAGAAGGGCATGATGCGTTGTGGGGTAGTTGAGGATAATGAGGATAAAATTTGTCGTTTTTACGGGGGATTGAGGCGTGAAATTCAGGATATTGTTGATTATAAAACCTTTAACAATGTCAACGAGTTGTTCCACATAGCTATGCTTGCAGAGAAGGAATTGCAGGGAAGACAGGAAGCAGCAAAGACAAGAACCAGTCGCTCCTTCACGCCTAGTACGTCTACATCTACGGGAGCCACACGGTCCTCGTCAAGCTTTCGTCCACCTCCTGTACCAGCCAGCAAGCGACCGTCCACCACAGCAACGCCTCCCTCGTCACGCCCTGTAGATTTTTCTAAATCCTCTGTGCAGGGTCCAGTGAAGAATCAACCATCCACTACATCCACTGGTCACACGACTGACATTCAGTGTCATCGCTGCCTTGGACTTGGGCACGTGCAGCGTGACTGCCCAAGCAAACGAGCCTACATAGCCACTGAAGATGGAGGTTTGTGAGCACCTCCGACATAGAAGATGACGATGATGATGATGATGTTGCTGCTGTTACGGACGGTGCTGCGGACTCCTTAGTCCTCGGCAGCGCCGACACTACCTTCCGAGCCATCGTTGTCCAGCGGGTCCTCAGTACTCAAGTAACTCAACCCGACCAGCTCCAACGTCATAACTTGTTTCAGATTGAGTTCGTGATCAAGAATAGGCGAGCATGGATGATTATTGATGGGGGCAGTTGCAACAACTTGGTGAGCTCAGATTTGATCAAGAAGCTTAGCTTGACAACACGACCACATCCACATCCATACCATATGCAGTGGTTGAATGACTCTGGAAAAGCTAAGGTAACACAATCTTGTCGCGTTCCTTTTTCCCTTGGTGCTTATGTTGATTCTGTAAATTGTGATGTTATTCCTATGCAAGCATGCTCTCTTTTATTGGGTCGTCCTTGGGAACATGATAATGATGCTTTGCACCATGATCGTAGTAACAAATACACTTTTATGTATAAAGGGAAGAAAATTACTTTGTTACCTATGACACCTGCTGCAATCATTGAATCTGATAGGGAGAGGGCTACTAATGCTAAACAACAATCTCATGCTAAATCTGACATTCAGCAAGATATACCTTTGAAAGCTCTTGTAATGCTTGCTACAAAAACTGACCTTGCTGAAATTTATGATGGTACTGTTGTATGCTATGCTTTAGTGTGTAAGGATGCTTTATTTTCTATTAATAATTTGCCTTGCACATTGCCACCTGCGGTTACTAACCTTTTGCAGGAGTTTCGAGATGTTTTTCCTGATGAGATACCGCCAGGACTGCCACCCATTCATGGGATTGAGCATCAGATTGATCTGATTCCTGGTGCGAGCTTGCCAAACCATGCTGCATACCGAACCAACCCTGAGGAGACTAAGGAAATTCAACGACAAGTCCAAGATCTTTTGGACCGCGGGTACGTACATGAGAGTCTTAGTCCTTGTGCTGTTCCTGTTCTTTTGGTTCCTAAGAAAGATGGTTCATGGCGTATGTGTGTAGATTTTAGAGCCATAAACAACGTTACTATACGGTATCGTCATCCTATTCCTAGGCTAGACGACATGCTTGATGAGTTGTGTGGTGCTATAGTTTTCACTAAAATTGACTTGCGTAGTGGTTTCCACCAGATTAGAATGAAGCTCGGTGATGAATGGAAAACTGCATTTAAAACTAAATTTGGTTTGTATGAGTGGTTAGTCATGCCTTTTGGTTTAACTAATGCACCTAGCACTTTCATGAGATTAATGCATGAAGCTTTACGTTCATTCATTGGTAAATTTGTGGTGGTTTACTTTGATGATATCTTGATTTATAGCAAGTCTATGGCTGAACATATGGATCATCTACGTGCTGTTTTCTATGCTTTACGTGATGCACATTTGTTTGGTAACCTCGACAAGTGCACCTTTTGCACCGATCAAGTCTCTTTTCTTGGCATGTTGTGACTTCACAGGGCATTGAGGTTGATAAGGCTAAGGTGGAGGCGATTGACAGCTGGCCTACGCCCACGACGATTTCGCACGTGCGGAGTTTTCTTGGCCTAGCGGGATTTTATCGGCGTTTTGCCAAGGAATTCAGCACCATCGCGACACCGCTGATTGGGTTGACAAAGAAGGGCGTTGTCTTCCATTGGGGGCCATCACAGCAAGAGTCCTTTTCTCTTTTGAAGGACAAGTTTACACACGCACCGTTGCTCCAACTTCCAGATTTTGTTGTGTGACACCCCGGGTGTCACCAGGGCAAAATCGACGACTGTAAACCCTAATCCATAATTTCACTCACTTTAAAGCATAATTTCACTCACTTTAAAGCACCCATAGACCAAATGGTTCAAGAAGTAGAAGAATTGCAACCAGACTTGACCTACCCAGAGCGTCCGATCCGGATACTGGATGAGAAGGAACGAGTTACAAGAAGACGGACACTCAAATTCTACAAAGTTCTGTGGAGCAACCACACGGAAGACGAAGCCACGTGGGAATCTGCAGAATTTCTTCAGTCACACTACCCCGAGCTACTCCAAACTCCTAGGTACCTATGCCTATCCTAACCCTCTCCTTAAATCTCGAGACGCGATTTCTTTTAGGGGGGAGGGCTGTGACACCCCAGGTGTCACCAGGGCAAAATCGACGACTGTAAACCCTAATCCATAATTTCACTCACTTTAAAGCAGATTCAATCTTAGAAATAAAAAGGAACATTGTTTAAAATGCTTTAAAGAGACACTATGAAAAGTTTGACAAACAACAGAATACTATACCAGAGTCCAGGAAAAATCTAAATCAGCAGTGTCGAAATCTCGTTAACAGGAAGAAACCCAAACCCTAACTCTTGACCATCAAAATTTCCACAGAACCCTAGCCATATTCTTACAAAAAATTAAGTACACTTCAAAATAGAATTTTGGGAAATTATTCAAGATTTTTGGAAAGGATTTAAACCTCTTAAAAATTCACAGAAGCTATAATCAGCCTAGAAATTCAAAAATTTTTAAAGGCCAAATCATGACTTGAACGTTAAATGAAAAGTGTTCCAAATAAATTTCTGAGCATACACAAAAATTTTCAAAAATTTTTGAGCTCGGAAAGTGTGCCATTTCATTGAATTGCAATCCAGCTTGGTTAAATAAAAAAAAAAGAGAGAGAACCGTTGCCGGGCGGGCTACAGCGCCCGCCAAGCGGCAGGGCACCGCCCGCCCGACACGGCATTTGTGCGCACGTCGCCGCTTCAGTGCCGCACCGCTCCCTTGCCTCCCCCTCTCTCACTCCCTCCTCACTCCATCGCTCTCTCTCTCTCTAGCTCTCTCCCTCCCTCTCCCTCTTCTCTGTCCGAGCGCGCCGCCCCTCTTCACTGTGCGCCGCCCGACAACCGAGCCGCCCGACCGCCATACCACTGCGTTGGCCACTCCCCTACTCCCCTACTCCCCTCCCCAGCTCTCCTTTAAAACGGGCGCGCCCCCATTCTCCCCTCCCTCTCCATTTCTTTTCCCCCGCGCAAGCCCTTTCTCTACCCCGGCCGCCGCCCACCGACGCCATTGCCGCCGCTCCACGGTGAAATCCACACCCGACCAATTCCCAAATCCAATTCCTTTACCAAATCACTTCCTCTCCACCCCGTGAAGCTCACAGAACCCCCCAATCCTCCAATTTCGAGCTCGGCCGACGGAATTTCATCGGTCACCTCCGCCACCAACACCCCCACGGTGAGACCCCCTCTTCCGGCCAAGACCTTGATCAATATCATGTTGCCGAGCTTCGTCGTGTCTAGTAGATCGTAGAAAGCCAAGGTTCGACGGCCGGCGACCACCCCATCGTCGGGAATTGGTCGCCGGAGCTCGGCGGAGACAGTCCCCTGTTTTTCTTTTTCTTTTTATTTTCCAGATTATTGCTCTGTCTTCTAAAATCCCTAGAAATTCACAGGAAGATCGAAAAATGCCAAACTAAAATTTGTTAGAACCCTGGCGAAAGGGACTAATTTTATGTTAAAGCACTTTTTAACAAATGACCAAACATTTGCATAATTAATTAGAAACACTCCTTTCTATTTTTGAATTTTAAATTGCATTATAGAACAATTCTAGGGCTAACCTTTGATCAACAAGTACACCATGGTACTGCACACCCTATGGAATTTTATGAAGATTTTAGGAACAAGAAATGGCATCTAACCCTTTTAAAATACTTCAATCTGCCTAGTTAAAATACCATTTTCCAAAGTACATTGTAAAAGTCATTTATAAGGTTAGACCCAAAAGAAAAGTTTTAGATCTGGTGCTCAGGATTGCTCACATAAAATTTCATAATTTTATTCTGAGGTTTACTAGTGCTTTCGGATTTTATAATTTTTAAAAACAGAAATTTGATGAATTTTTATAAAATATAGAAAATTCATCTAGGCCCCACCCAAAGCCCAAAATGCTTATTCCATGGAGTACTACCAACTAAAAATAATCTTGAGGAAGAATTAAAATCTTCATTTTAACCCTAGTTTAATAGTCAAAGGAATTAAATAATCTTAACCGATGAAAAGTGTCGAATTAACTTAACTAGAGTTGAAGTTGTTGAACATGCCAACTAAAAGTCACCTCATGAGAGTTGAATAGATTTTCTTTAATCATCATTCACAAGATTAAGAATTGAATTTAATCGACGGCGTCGAGTAATTAGGGTTAACCCTAATTCTGGGCGTCGCCAATCTAAACCCTAGATTACTAATGATAATAACAATAAGTTTCTTTTTTATTGAACTTATCATAATCCTACTGCATCATGTAGAGTCTGACGCTCACGAAGTAGCTGCGGATCCGGTTGCCTCGAGCTCTATCGAAGAAGTCAACAACGCTGAAGAACCAGGCAAGCCCCGATGCACAACCGATGTTTAAAATTTTTCTTTTATAACTAAGTGTGTCTTGTTTGTGCATTAAGTGCTAGGAGTTGATTGAAACCATAGTTACATTTGTGTCCCATAGGAAACCCTGACGGTAGCTTGTATAGATACCCTTAGTATGCTATGCTCAGCAGATAGTTGCCGGTAGAAGTCGAGCAGAGTGGACGCTGCTCGCGAGTAGTAGGTTATTGAATGAAACTATTTCATGAAATGTGCCACACGATTTGTCAATGAGTAAGAAAGATAAAAGATTGAGGGTCAGACTGGGTACAAGTAGGTCGGCGACTGGTCCGGGACCAGGGTGACCGTAGTCTGGTCTGATCCGTGTGGCACAGCTGGACAAGTATTGAATGTACTAATCGTATGCTGGGTGTTATGGGCCCCGGTAAACCTACGTAGCGTCGTGATTTCAACGTCGAACCTGCCTTACGGTGTCTGACTAGGAGGAGATCTGGGATGGGCAGCGTGGGAACTCCACAGAAACCGTCTGGGACGTGTTGTCTGGTGGGACGCGGCGCTGCTAAGGCAGGCGTAGGAGGGAATTGACGTTGCAGGAGCTGGTGTGAACGGTTGCCACGTGCGAGTCTAGGACACGTGCGAGTCTGGGACACGCACGTGTCGTACGATTAGGTTGACCCTGCAGAGGTATAAAAATCGGTTCGAATCGCTGTCGCTCTCAGCTATGAGCTTACTTGAACTCTCTGTCACATTTTAGTAAATAGGTTGAGACACAATGAGAATGAATTATGATCATTAACGATGCTATTGTTACTTCTGTTATGTTTGCTTAGCTCAGTGCTAACTAAATTTATTTTCCTAATCACTTAACCTGTGCTAAAATTTGACAAGAGTAGTATAGGCTTGCGAGTCCTTTTGCAAGTAAACCCACCCGAGTCGGCCAGCATGTCTAGGAGTCGGCTGTAGCCAGCCACTTTTGTCGGGTAAGTCTTGCTGAGCTTCTTAGAAGCTCACGCGTTAGCGTTTTGTGGTTTTCAGGCGCCGTCATGCAGGACCCAGCAGGTAGCTTCCATTGGGAGGAGCCTCTCCCCGAGTTCGGGAACCTCCAGTGGGAGTTATGCGAGTCGCCGCAGTGAAATGTTGAAGTGGCTAGTAGCATGACGCCCGTGGGCACGGCGCGTGCTTTTGCTTAAGTCCGAGTGTCGGAGTTGTAATCGTTCCAGTCTTCCGCTGTTATCGTTTTCAAAACTTTTGCGTACTCTGAAACAATATAATATTCAACTTCAAATTTATGAACCAATGATGTATTAAGTCCTCTCTTCTTGTAAATTATTGCTGTTTATCCCTGCCTGTGTTGTATCGTGTGTATGCTCGCTTGCCGAGCGTTGCCCAACAGGATCTTGGCTTAACGACTGACCGAATCCGCCCTGAGATGAGGTTTTCTGGGCGGGTCGCGTCATGTTGGATCCATTCGTCTTTTGTTGTTGCAGGAGGCGCATGGAGGGTAGATGAGACATTTTGGTGCTAAGAAGACGGAGGATGTTTTGGCCACACAATTCTTTTGGCCAAAGATGAGACGAGACGTCGAGAGGTTTGTTGCTCGCTGCACTACTTGTCAAAAAGCTAAGTCTCGTTTGAATTCACATGGTTTATACATGCCTCTTCCTGTTCCTTCTATTCCTTGGGCGGATATTTCTATGGATTTTGTTTTAGGACTTCCTAGGACTAAGAGGGGGAGGGACAGTGTTTTTGTTGTTGTGGATCGTTTTTCTAAGATGGCACACTTTATTCCATGTCATAAAATCGATGATGCTATTCATATTGCTGACCTTTTTTTCAAAGAGATAGTTCGTTTGCATGGTGTTCCTTCTACTATTGTTTCAGATCGTGATGCTAAGTTCTTGAGTCACTTTTGGCGCACTTTATGGAATAAGCTGGGTACCAAGCTTCTGTTTTTTACAACCTGTCACCCACAAACTGATGGCCAAACGGAGGTAGTGAACCGCACCTTATCCACCATGTTGCGAGCAATTCTGAAGAATAATTTGAAGATGTGGGAAGAATGTTTGCCCCATGTGGAGTTCGCTTACAATCGAGCGGAACACTCCACCACAAAAGTAAGTCCTTTTCAGGTAGTATATGGTTTCAACCCTCATGCTCCTATTGATATTTTACCTTTGCCTACTAGTGAGAGAGTAAATAATGATGCTCAGGAGCGTGCTGATTTTCTTGTTAAGTTGCATGCTCAAACTTGGGAGAGGAGGATGATCTGGAGTTGAGGACAACTCCGCATCAAGAGGGGGAGGATGATGAGGACATCACACCCATGGATACACATAATAATTCTCCCGCTGCTACAAATGAAGGTCCAATCACTAGAGCTCGCGCCCGTCAACTTAATATAGAGGTCAGCTCGTTCCTTAGCACTCCATTACGAATTCTTAAGGATAGATTACTATCTAATGATGTTATTATAATTAGGAATCATGGAGAGGTCAGAGAAACAATGAAAGACCAGGTTGGAGTCAGCCAAGGACGTCCAAGCCAAGTCGGAGGTCCAGTCCACGTCGACTTCAAATCCAATTCGGAGTCCAGGAGCAGTCTCCACTAAAACGGACGCCCAGGTTGCATACGGACTCCGTTTTAGGCGATCTACCACTTCACGGAAAGAGGACGAGACCATCTTTCCAAAGGGACCGGTCCCATGTCCAAATTCCTTTAGAGTCGACGGGAATCGCCAAAACAGTGAGCCGTCCAGAATCTATCAGGGTGCTGCGACACCGATTTTGGGTCGGATGGCCTTGTATCGAGTTAGAGTCTATTAGGGTTTCGTCCAGGGGGACTTGCACGTCCCCAAGTCCTTTATATTCAGCCGTCACCCCCTCCATTAGGGTCGGGTTTTGCTTGGATTATTTCTGTATACACAGATTCGCCGTTTCATCGGTTTGTGAGACCCCAACTTGTGAGTTTAATCTATATTTGCAAATTTGGTTGCTTTCCACTTCGTTCTTGCTTGTGTTCTTCGATTCGCAGGCAAGGATTAGCCTTCTCGGCGAGGTCATCCGTGTTCGCGCAGGTGATAACCAAAGGAGACGTGGTGCTGCGATTGCAGGGTTCGGGACGTGCCGTTCGGAAGCCGGATCGATTTGTGTTGCGACTCCGCCCAAATCGTTGATTATCAGAACCGGTAGGAAGATCGGGACCCCCGTCCCCATCGCATCCCACCAGACAACACGTCCCAGACGGTTTCTGTGGAGTTCCCACGCTGCCCGCCCCAGATCTCCTCCTAGTCAGACACCGTAGGCAGGTTCGACGTTGCAATCGCTGGGCTACGTAGGTTTACTGGGGCCCATAACACCCAGCATACGGCCAGTACATTCAACACTCGATCAGTCTCGGACCACACAGATCAGACAAGTCTACGGTCACTCTGGACCCAGTCTAGTCGCCGACCTACTTTGTATCCTGTCTGACCCTCAAACTTTTATCTTTCTTACTTATTCACATTCGTGTGGCACATCTCATGAAATAGTTTCATTCAACAACCTATCCTTTCGCGAGCAGCGTCCACCCTGCTCGATTTCTACCGGCAATACCTACTAAGCATAGCAGACTAAGGGGTATCTATACCAGCTACCGATAGGGTTTCCTATGGGAAACAAATGCAGCTATGGTTTCAATCAACTCCTAGCACTTAATGCACAAACAAGATACACTGAGTTATAAAAGAAAAATTTTAAACACGGTTGTGCACCAGGGCTTGCCTGGTTCTCCGGAGCTGTCGAAGGCTTCTTCTGCGGAGGTCGAGGCAACTGGATCTGCCACTACTTCGTGCGCTTCAGAATCTACATGATGCAGTATAATTAAGATAAGTTCAATGAAAAAGAAACTTGTTGTTATTATCAATAGTAATCTAGGGTTTCGATCGGCGACGTCTAGAATTAGGGTTAACCCTATTCACTCGACGTCGTCGATTAAATTCAAATATTAATCTGTGCATGATGTTCAAAGAAATCTATTCCCCTCTCATGAGGTGACTTTTAGTTGGTATGTTCCACAACTTCAACTTTATTTAAGGTTAATTCGACATTTTACATGAGTTAATAATTATTTAACAACTTCGACTATTAAACTAGGGTTAAAAATGAAAATTTTAATTCCACCTCAAGATTATTTTTAGTTGATAGCACCTTCTGAAATAAGCATTTTGAGCTTTGGGTGAGACCTAGATGAATTTTCTAGATTTTATAAAATTTATCAAAGTTTCTGTTTTTAAAAATTATAAAATCAAAAAACACTAGTAAACCCTAGAATAAAATTATGAGATTTTATGTGGGCATTCAAGGGCACCAAAGCTACAACTTTGTTTTTGGGTGTGATCCTTTTAAATGACTTTTACAATGCATTTTAGAAAATAGTATTTTAACTAGGAAGATTGAAGTATTTTAAAAGGGTTAGATGGCATTTCTTGGTCCTAAAATCTTCATAAAATTACAGGAGTTGTGTGTGGCCATGGTATATTTGTGGATCAAAGATCAGCACTAGAATTTTTCTAGAATTCAAATTAAAATTCAAAAACAGAAAGGAGTGTTCTAATTAATTCTGCAAATTTTTGTACAATTTCTAAAAAGTGGTTTAACAGAAAATTAGTTCAGTGTTCAAGGATTCAGATAAAATTAGGTTTGGTATTTTTAGATTTTTCCATGATTTGTTACATGCCTAACAATTCTCTGACTAATTAAAGGAAATTAGAAAAAATCAATGAAACAGTGGATGGAAACAGAGCACACGGCAGAGGCGGTGCTCCGGTGAGCTCCTCGCCGGAGAAGAAGGCTAGGGCAAGAAAGGAGTAGTCGTGGGGCTTCACCTCGACTCAAGGGACGGGTTTGTCGACGAAGATGGCCACGGGGAAGAGGGGAGCAGCGTCGGCGACGTGAAGCTTGTGATGGCTCCAATGTCGGCCGAGAGATGGCGTGCGGCGTTCTTCGTCGATGGTGATCACCTATGGCCGGATTCAAGTCAAATGGGTGCACCATGGTGAGAGGATCTAGCCGGTGAAAAGAATTGAAGAATCTTCGCACCGTGGCGAGGAATTTCAAGAATCGGTGGCCGCCGGCGTGGTTCCCGGTCGAGAAGAAGGGCGGCAACGTTCCGGCGAAGCTAGGGCACCGCCGGCGGGCTTGGTGGTCGGGGAGTAGGGAGGAAGCATGGGCATGGTCGGGCGGCTCGGCGGCGGCGCAATACTCCCGGGCGGCGCGCGACGTGGGGGGGGGGGAGTAAATGGGAGAGAGAGGGAGGGAGGAAGAGAAGGAGAAGAGTGGGAGCGAGTGGGGGAGCCCGGGGCAGTGAAATCGGGGACGTGCGCCACAGGGCCTCGTCGGGCGGCGCCATGCCCTGCCGCCCGCCGCTCGGTCGGGCGGGCGGCGGGCACTATAGCCCGCCCGGCACAACAAAATTATTTTTTTTTGTTTTCTACAGTTCAAGCTGGAAAGAAATTCAATGAATTGGCACACTTCCCGAGCTCAAAAATTTTTGAAACTTTTTGTGTACGCTCAAAAATTTATTTGTAGCACTTTTTATTTAAGGTTCAAGCCATTATTTGGTCTCTAAAAATTCTTGAATTTCCAAGATGATTATAGCTTGTGTGAAATTTTTAAGAGGTCTAAATATTTTCCAAAAATTTTGAATAAATTCCTAAAATTCTATTTTGAAGTGTACTTAATTGTTATGTAAAAATATGGCTAGGGTTCTGTGGAAATTTTGATGGTCAAGAGTTAAGGTTTGGATTTCTTCCTGTTACTGAGATTTCGACACTGTTAGTTGAAATTTCTCCGGACTTTGCTAAAGTGCTCTGTTGTTTGTCAAACTTTTCATAGTGTTCCTTTAAATCATTTTAAACAATATTTCTTTTTATTTTCAAGATTGAATCTGCTTTTAAAGTGAGTGAAATTATGGATTAGGGTTTACAGTTGTCGATTTTGCCCTGGTGACACCTGGGTGTCACAGCCCTCCCCCCTAAAAGAAATCGCGTCCCGAGATTTAAGGAGAGGGTTAGGATAGGCATAGGTACCTAGGGGTTTGGGTGTAGCTCGGGGTAGTGTGTCTGAAGAAACTATGCAGATTCCCACGTGGCTTCGTCTTCTGTGTGGTTGCTCCACAGAACCTTGTAAAATTTGAGTGTCCGTCTTCTAGTAACCCGTTCTTTCTCATCCAATATCCGGATTGGGCGCTCTGGGTAGGTTAAGTCTAGTTGTAATTCTTCTACTTCTTGAATCACTTGGTCTACGGGTGCCTTCAGACATTTCTTCAACTAGGAGACATGAAAGACGTTATGCACTCCTGATAACCTCTCTGGCAGCTCCACTTGATATATCACTGGTCCGCACTTAGCTGTGATAGGATATGGACCTATGTACCGGGGTGCTAACTTGCCTCTGATGCCGAACCGTTGAACTCCCTTCATTGGCAAGACTCGTAGGTAGACGTAGTCTCTTACCTCGAAGGTCAATGGTCTACGCCTTTTATCTGCATAGCTCTTCTGTCTTGACTTAGCGGCCTTCAGATTGGCTTGTATAACCCGTACCTTCTCTTCAGCCTGCTGTACTAGGTCTGGGTCCAATATGATTCTTTCGCCTGCTTCTGACCAGTTGAGTGGGGTTCTGCAACTACGGCCGTAAAGTGCTTCAAAAGGGGACATCTGGATGCGGGCTTGGTAGCTGTTATTGTATGAGAATTCTGCCAATGATAGATAAGTGTCCCATCCTTTACCGTGTTCCAAAATACAAGCTCGGAGCATGTCTTCAAGTATTTGGTTCACTCTTTCCGTCTGACCGTCGGTCTGAGGATGGTAAGCTGAGCTATGGATTAGTCTGGTTCCTAGTGACTCGTGGAGTTGTTTTCAAAATCGTCCGATGAATTGGGTGCCTCGGTCGGAGATGATCGTCTTAGGCACTCTATGCAGACAGACTATCCGGTCAATGTACAGCTGTGCATACTTCTTCATGGTGTATCTGGTTGAGATAGGAATGATGTGGGCTGTCTTTGTTAAACGGTCCACTATGACCCAAATTGAATCCAACTTTTGAGCTGTCATGGGCAGTCCAACAATGAAGTCCATACTTATGTCTTCCCACTTCCATGACGGAACGCTCAAAGGTTGCGACAACCCTGCGCCTTTCAGATGGTCGGCCTTTACTCTGCAGCAGGTGTCACATTCCGCTACATACCGAGCGATTTCTCTTTTCATCCTTGTCCACCAAAACTTCTTTCGCAGGTCCTGATACATCTTGTTGCTGCCAGGGTGAATCGAGTACTTGGATAAATGAGCTTCATCCATGATCTTCCTTTGGAGCTCGTGATCCTTCGGTACTACCAGTCTGTTCTTGAACCACAAAACTCCTTCTTCGTCCTCACGGAAGCACTGCATCTTCTTTTCTTGCAGTCCTAACCTGATCTTCTCCATGCCCTTATTAAGCTTCTGAGCCTTGGCTACCTCATCTCTAAGTGTTGGCACTAAGGCTAGGTTGTAGAGGGCTCCGTGGGGTAGAATCCTTACGGCTGGCTCTAGTTCTTCGGTTGCAACTCCTTGATCCAAGTAGTGGCAATGGGCGTTTTTGCTCAACGCGTCTGCAACCACATTAGCCTTGCCCGGATGGTAGTGGATCTCTATCTCGTAATCCTTGATTAATTCTAGCCATCTTCGTTGCCTCATGTTCAACTCATTCTGGGTGAAGATGTACTTGAGACTCTTGTGGTCGGTGTAGAGGTGTACCAGGTTTCCCAATAAGTAATGCCTCCACACCTTCAGAGCCAATACCATGGCTGTCAATTCCAAGTCGTGTGTGGGGTAATTCAACTCATGCTTACGGAGTTGCCTCGAAGCATAAGCAATTACCCGTCCTTCTTGCATTAACACACAACCAAGTCCAGTGCCCGACGCATCACAATACACGTCGAAGGGCTTGCTCAAATCCGGTTGGGCTAGTACTGGTGCTGTGGTCAAGTGCTTCTTCAAAGTCTGAAAGGCTTCTTCGCACTTTTCTGTCCACTTGAACTTCTGATCCTTCTTGAGTAGGTCTGTAATAGGCCTGGCAATCTTGGAAAAGTTGGGAATGAAGCGGCAATAATATCCCGCTAATCCCAAGAAACTTCGCACCTTGTGGACTGTTGTGGGTGCTTTCCAATTAACAACATCTTGCACCTTTTCTGGATTCACAGAAATACCTTCCACGGACACAACATGACCCAGAAATTGAACACGCGCAATCCAGAATTCGCACTTGCTGAACTTGGCAAAGAGCTGATGATCTCTGAGTCGTTGGAGAACTGTTCGAAGGTGCTCTGCATGCTCCTCAGTTGTCTTGGAGTATATTAGGATGTCGTCGATGAACACCACTACAAACTTATCCAGCTCTGGCATGAAGACTGAGTTCATGAGGTACATGAAGTACGCTGGTGCGTTTGTGAGTCCAAACGACATCACCAAATACTCATATAGTCCGTATCTGGTGGAGAAAGCCGTCTTCGGAACGTCACTGGGACGGATCTTGATCTGATGATAACCAGACCGAAGATCGACTTTTGAGAAGACCTTTGCTCCAGCCAACTGATCAAACAGAGTGTCTATGCGTGGCAAGGGATACTTGTTCTTGATAGTTACTGCATTCAAGGGACGGTAATCCACGCATAGCCTCAATGACTGGTCCTTCTTCTTCACGAACAAGGCAAGGTACTGGGCCGTATGAAGCCCTTGTCCAACAACTCCTGCAGCTGTTTCTTCAACTCTGCTAGCTCTTTGGGTGCCATCTTGTACGGTCTGCGGGAAATCGGGGCTGTGCCTGGCAAGAGCTCAATCTGGAATTCCACATCTCTGTCCGGTGGTAAACCAGGTAAATCTTCTGGGAATACGTCCGAAAACTCCTTAACCACTGTTATCTCGTCCAGACTTTTCCCGACAACATGGCAGACTTGTTTGAGGGTAGCTTTAGGGTGATCTAGGTTTATGGACATGGAACCATGAAGTGGAGAGGTTAAGTGGACTACACGGTTAGCAATATCAAGGATGGCATTATGGTGTTTCATCCACTTCATGCCGATGATAATATCGATACCTGCCCATCTAGGATTACGAAAGAGGTAGGATAGATGCAACCTCCTAGATTTAGGGGTGCTCCCTTTAAGCCCTGGTTTGACATTACGTTGCCCCCAGGCGATTTGATGATGAAGGGTGGCTCTAAGGGGATGGTGACTAGGCTTTTGCCCTTGATAAAATTTTTACTGATAAAGTTGTGGCTTGCACCGGAATCGAATAGAACAAAAGCTGAATGCGTAGAGAGCGAGAACGTACCCGCCAGTACTTGTTCACCCTCAGCAATTTCTTCGGTCGTGGTGTAGTTTACCCCACCGGTCCTGGTGTTCTTCTGGCCCTTTTGCTGGCCCTGCCCTGGTTTGATTGCCGGTTGCCTCCGGACTGCTAGTTGGAGGGGCACTCACGGGCGCAGTGTCCGGGCTGCCCGCAGTTGAAGCAAGGCGTGCCTGGTCCAGGGCGGGCGCCCTGTTGAGGTGGGCGGACACCCTGGTTCCTCTGCGGCGGGGGAGGTGCGCGGTAGCCGGACTGCTGTTGATTCTGTGGGGGCCGATATGGCTGCTGCGGCGGACGAAATGATGGAGCCTGCGGCGGGGTGGCCTTGTACTTCCTACCATCGGGTGCAGTGTACACCAGACGGTACTTGGGTGGCGGGGCATTGGGTGGCCCACCGCTGGCTCGCCTTTTCTCCTGCTGCTCCTTCTCGAGGTATTCTTCGGCGATGAGGGCGTTGCTGACGAGCTCATTAAATGAGCCGCCTTGATTCAGGGCCAAGCGACCCTGGAGTGTGATGTTTAACCCTTCCATGAAGCGGTGCTGCCGCTTCGCATCCGTGTCAACCTGCTCCAGAGCATATAGAGCAAGTTGGTTGAACACACGGGAATATTCGTGCACCGTGCGGCTTCCTTGCGTCAAGGCCATGAATTCCTTGGCCTTCCTCTGCATGAGTCCCGCGGGTTGTGGTGAGCGCGGAACGCCTCCCGGAACTGTGCCCATGGCACCTGGGTGTTGGCCGGGAGAGTGGCCAAGTAGTTGGCCCACCAAGCTCCACCGTGTCCGTGGAGCATCTGGGCTGCAAAGAGTGTCTTCTGGGTCTTCGAACAACGGAGCAGCCCAAACTTGGACTCGATCGTGCGAAGCCAGTGGTCTGCCTCCATGGGTTCTCGGGCATCTCTGAACTCCGGGGGATGAGTGGCCAGGAACTCAACATACGTGCTGTCCTGGTCGCGGTTCCGAGCGCCTCGATTTCCGTCACTATTCTCCAGGATGGCCCGCAGCATCTCTTGTGTCTGTTGGCTGCTTTGGAGCATGGCGGCCATAGCTGCAGCCAAGGTTGGCTCAGCTGGCGGGGGTGGCGGGTTGGAGCTTTCCGCCTCCTGACGTCCTGCTCTAGTGTTCACCATGCTGAAAAAGCAAAAAGGTTCCCTATTAGAGCAATTCAACCCATGTCCATTTCTCAACATAAGTAGAAGTACGTCAATATGCACGGCACGGATATCTCAATAAAAATAAACTTCCTTCATTCCCCAAAAGATGACAGTACATCCATCGTCCAACTCTTTAGACTGTCAAACCACCACTCTTACATCCAAAAGATTACAGCGCCACTAAGATAGACTCTTGAGAACACATACTAACACCAAGACAAAGACAACGCACTCCTTAAGCAAAGCATCTAGCTAAACTATCACTTCGGAGCCACCTCCGATCTACTCCTCATCTGGCTCTGGGTCTGAAGCTTCGGGATCTGATACCTCTAACTCAGGCGCATCATCGTTAGCGGGAGGCGGCTGCTGTGCCTCCAAAAGTCCCGCTAACTGTTTCTGCAAATGATGGTTCTCATAGGCGCTAGGCTCAACGTGAACAAGGGAGTGACATGGTCCATCTCTCCCCTGAGAGTCCTCTTCTGAGCATTCTTGACATTACGGTGCCAGGTACTGTCGACCTGGTCCCGTATCGGAAACATCGCCGCTGGTTTGTCTGCCAGCTCCTCAATGTGTCGCTCGCAAATCCTCAATAGAACCTGATGAGCGGCTGACTCGATGGCTTCAGTCTTATCTGAACCGAAGGTGGTGGTAGTACAAATTTCTCCGTTGGCATGCTGAGGGTGCGTGGGTAGTGTAACTGTGGCTGAGCAGCGCGGTAGGTCATACTGCCGATACTCTCGGACTGAAACCAAGGAGTCTCTGCATAACCCAGCGACTGCAAGGTTTGTCCGAGTATCTCCACAAAGCCTCTGCGTCCCGATTTCTTGGTGACGTAGGTAGGGGTGGAGTCCTCAACACCTATCTCCGCGAGCCCATGCTCGACCGTGTTGTCGTCCATCTGCAACACAGAGATGAACAATATTTTATCAATCAGAGGCCACATGTTGACACATAGTTCAAAGCATGCTAAATCTTCCGATACGTAAAATATTTTTCATCGCTGCGTAAAAAAGGTGATCCAAGTTGGTCACTAAGGTGCTAATCTAGCGACAGCTGATTTGCCCAAGGTGCTTTACCATCTAAGCTGACCTGTCAAGGAGACAATCTTCTCATCGAGGAAGTACTGGAAAGGCTCAACGGTATACAAAGATTTTACTCCAACTCGGTTAATGCCACGTAATCTCTAAGGGAGGAAGGTATCCAGGTTGACTTCTTAATTTCTATTGGTGTTACAGCCATTAATGATGGAATTTTTGCTCCTGGATGGTTTTAGTATAAGTTTGAAGGATTTTAACATTTCTTCATGCAATGCAATCCTACATCGGCCTATACGTCCTCACAAAGTAAAAAGAAAATACGCTTAGCGGTGGCAGAATCGCACTCAAGTTAGCCGTTACTACACGTTTCTTACGATATCGTGGTTAGCGTACCTGCAGAAAATGGCATCACAGGTAATTCAATATAAATATATATCAAAAGTAAAAACAACAACCCATATCATTACCATATGGGTCGCCCCGAGTAGGTCACGTACGGGGACCACGTGTCCGACCTTCCCTGCGTAGCGACAGACTGCACTTTACCTCAGGCAGCGGACGTATGAGAGTGTTCCGCAAAACCGAAGTCATGAGGAACAAACTCATCTCTTGTGTGCCAAAGACACAAGACTCCACTGTTGCGAAGGTATGCATTCGCAACAGGTCCGTAACCCACACCTCGTACGGTAGAGGTCTGCTTCTGTCCCTAAACGGCAAGGGGGCGTCCTATGTTACAGCGAACATAATACCTCTTTCCATACCATCATGGTATAGAACGCTACTGCTGCGGATGCAACAGGGATTTCTCGACCTTTCACCGCAGTCGAGCAGCGTACCTTACCTTGCTTACCTGAGCGTAGGTGCGTCGTTACAGAAAAGTAAATCTAAACTGGGTTTAGTTAGCTCCTGCACTAGGTTAGCTTGCCACCTGATAACCTATTAACTAATAGGGCGCGTACCTCACTCGCACGTAATTTTTGAAAATATACCTTAAACATTGTACCGTTTCCCAACACGGCTCTGATACCAAAGCTGACGCGACCCGCCCAGAAAACCTCGTCTCGGGACGGATCCGTTCAATCGTTGCCCAAGAGGATCCTGGCTCAACGACTGAACGGATCCGTCCCGAGACGAGGTTCTCTGGGCGGGGTCGCGTCAGGTGATGACCGACGGCGACGGTCGACGACGGCACGCGGTGATGGAAGTTCGGTGGTGGCGCGCGGCGGCTAATGTGTACGTGAGGTGGCGCCGATGTGGAGGAAAAGCAAGAGGGAGAAGCGGGGATCCCGTTTAATGGGATTGGGAGGCCTATCGATGCGCACTTCAAGGTTGGACGGCGGTGGCAAGCGTTACAGGACGCGAACAGGGCGCGACTGTTTCGGAAGCCCATACGGTGCTCGTGGGGAAGAGAAACGGCGGCGTTACGGCGTGCGAGCAGGCCAAGCGGCGCGGGCGAGTGCGCTGGGTTGGCCGAGCGGGGCGCACGCGCTGGGGAGCTGGGCTGGCCGGCCGGCTAGCTGGGCCGCTGGCTGGCTGGCCCACTAAAGAAAAGGCTGATTTTTACTAATTAAACGCTAATTCTAATTAAACGCTCAATTTCTCACTAAACAAACTGCACTCAGCAAATCAATAAAACCTAATGCAAGTTCTACTCAGCATTAATGCACAATCACTTTAATATTCTATAGCAATTTAAATTATTTAGAAAATAATTGTTTTACAATAAAATAAAATAGGACACCGCTATGTCTAAGCCATTTTTAATAGCAATTCGAAATCTAGAAATTAGGGTGTTACAGGTAAAGAGTAGCCTTCTCGGCAAGGTCATCTGTGTTCACGCGGGTGATAACCAGAGGAGACGTGGTGCTGCAATTGCGGGGTTTGGAACTGTGACACCCCAGTGTCACCAAGTGACCAATCGACACTAAAAATCCTGATTTGCAAATTTTCACCCTTAGAAGCAAAATCAACACTAGAAATAAAATGAAATAATTTTTAAAATGCTCTAAGGAATCACTATGAAAACTTTGGCACACAACAGAACACTATAGCTAAAGTTCAGAAAAATTCAACTAACACTGCTGAAATCCTGTTAACAGGAATTAAATCCAAACCCTAACTCGTGCCTATCCAAATTTTCACAGAACCCTAGCCATATTTTTGCATAACAATTAAATACACTTCAAAATAGAATTTGGGGAATTTATTCCAAATTTTTGCATAAGATTTAGACCTCTTAAAAATTCACACAAGCAGAAATCATCGTGGAAATTCAAAAAATTTTTAGAAGCCAAATCATGACTTGAACCCGAAATGAAAAATGCTCCAAATAAATTCTTTAACTTGCCCAAAAATTTTCAAAGAGGTCCAAGCTTGGGAAGTGTGCCATTTCATTGATTTGCATTCCAGAAAAAAAAAAAAGAACAGCAGCGCGGGCACAGTGCCCCGCCGCCCGTCGAGCGGCAGTGCAACCATGCCCGGCTGACACGGCCATAACCCGAGCGCCGCCTTTGATTTTCCCACGTCACTCCCTCTCTCTCTCCTCTCTCTCTCTCCATTTTCTCCTCCCCGCACGACACGCGCGCCGCCCGGGCACACAGCGCCGCCCGAGCGGCCATGCCGCCATGCCGCCACCCCCCTGCCTTTCCCTACTCCCCTACCCCCCGGCTCCTCTAAAAACCGGCGCACCTCCCTCTCCATTCCCCCCCCCCCCCCCTCTTCTTCCTTTCTTCCTCTCCCACGCGCGCTACATTCTTCTCTTCTCCACGGCCGGCGCCGCCCGCCATAGCCGAAGCACCTCACGGTGAACTTGAGTTCCGGCCCTTCTTCCACCCCAATTCCTTCACCCAATCTCTTCCCTATCTCCTAGTGAAGCTCACCGCACTCCCCATCCTCTGTAGTTCGAGCGCCGTTCGCCGGATTTTCTTCCACCGCCGCCGCCGCCGACGCCTCCACGGTGAGACCCCCTCTCCCGTGCCAAAGCTTGATAAACATCATGTTGCCGAGCTTCGTTATGTCTAGTAGATCATGGAAAGCCAAGATTCAACTGTCGGCGACCACCCCATCGCCGGGAAATGGCCGCCGGAGCTCGCCGGAGAAAACCTCCCCTGTTTTTTCTTTTTCTTTTTATTTTCCAGATTATTGCTCTATCTTGTAAAATTCGTAGAAATTCACATAAAACTCCAAAAATAGCAAACCTAAATTTGTTACAAACCTCATGAAAAGTACTAATTTTATGTTAAAGCATTTTTTAGCAAATGACCAAAAATTTGCAGAATTAATTAGAAACACTCCTTTCTGTTTTTGAATTTTAATTTGAATTCTAGAGCAATGCTAGGGCTGATCTTTGATCCACAAATACACCATGATATTACACACCTTCTGGAATTTTATGAGGATTTTAGGACCATGAAGTTGCATGTAACCCTTCTACATTACTCCAATCTGCCTAGTTAAAGGACTATTTTCTAAAGAACATTGTAAAAGTTATTCAAAAGGTTAGACCCAAAAGCAAAGTTTTAGCTTTGGTGCTCACAATGCCCACATAAAATTTCATAATTTTATTCTAAGGTTTACTAGTGCTTTCTGATTTTATAAAATTTAAAAATAGGAAATTTGTTGAATTTTTATAAAATGTAGAAAATTCATCTAGGCCCCATCCAAAGCTCAAAATGCTTAATTTCAGAAAGTACTATCAACTAAAAATAATCTTGAGGTGGAATTAAAATTTTCATTTTAACCCTAGTTTAATAGTCGTTGAATGTGACAAATGTGGAAAAATGTTTAACCAATGAAAAATGTTGAAGTAACCTTAACTAAGGTGGAAGTTGTTGAATGTGACACCCCGATCCAAGGCTTAATAAGATTAATAGGATACTCATATCAATAAGTTGCAACTTCTTTTCCGGTAGCCTAGTTCCGAAAAACTCCGAGGTTAGGCGTGCTTGGTCTGGAGCAATTTTAGGATGGGTGGCCAACCGGGAAGTTATTCCCGGGTGCGCACGGGTGAGGATAAATGTGCGCAGAAAGACTTGTGTTGGTCTGTGAAGCCAACCTACGTCCTATAAAAAGCTACCTGATGTAAGCGGGCTCGGCCTCGATGAGGCGGGACATTACAAAATGGTATCAGAGTCGACTTGCGGTTTCACGGGCGCGTGTGTCGCAGTTGCGCAGGCATGGTGTGCATGGCTGGTGTGGATCCAGAGTGGTCACACAGCATGACACATGCGCTGGCACTGGACACATGGACGTGGCCAAGAGAGAACGTTCCTGGCTTGGGATTGACCGACGAGGACGTCGGTCTCTTAAGGGGTGAGTATGTAACACCCCGATCTAGGGCTTAATAGGATTAATAGGATACTCATATCAACAAGTTGCAACTTCTTTTCCGGTAGCCTAGTTTCGAAAAACTCCGAGGTTAAGCGTGCTTGGCCTGGAGCAATTTTAGGATGGGTGACCGACCGGAAAGTTATTCCGGGTGCGCACGGGTGAGGATAAATGTGCGCAGAAAAGACTTGTGTTGGTCTGTGAGGCCAACCTACGTACTATAAAAAGCTACCTGAGGTAAGCGGGCCCGACCTCCAGGAGGCGGGACGTTACATTGAACATGCCAACTAAAAGTCGCCTCATGAAAGTTGAATAGATTCCTTGAACATCATTCAAAGATTAAGAATTAAGAAATCAACGGCGTCGAGGAATTAGGGTTAAACCTAACCCCTAAACGTCGAAACCCTAGTTAATTATTTACAAAGGCATTATGACCCTTTTCATTGAACTTATTTTAATCATACTGCATCATGTAGATCCTGAAGCGCACGAGGTAGCTGCAGGTCCGAGTTCTTCGATTTCCTCACAAGAGGTCAACAACGTCGGAGAACCAGGCAAGTCCCGGTGCACAACCGTTATTTAAAGTTTTTCCTTTTATAACTCAGTGTGTCTTGTTGGTGCATTAAGTGCTAAGAGTTGATTTGAAACCATAGTTGTATTTGTTTCCCGTAGGAAACCCTATCGGTAGCTGGTATAGATACCCCTTAGTATGCTATGCTTAGCAGGTATTGTCGATAGAAGTCGAGCAGAGTGGACGCTGCTCGCGAAAGGTAGGTTGTTGGATGAAACTATAATTTGATACATTATGACACATGATGATGAGTTAATTAAGGAAAGATAAAAGTTTGAGGGTCAGACAGGATACCAATTAGGTCGGCGACTGGATCGGGTCCAGGGTGACCGTAGACTTGTCTGATCTGTGTGGTCCGAGACTGATCGAGTGTTGAATGTACTGGCCATATGCTGGGTGTTATGGGCCCCAGTAAACCTACGTAGCCCAGCGATTGCAACGTCGAACCTACCTACGGTGTCTGACTAGGAGGAGATCTGGGGCGGGCAGCGTGGGAACTCCACAGAAACCGTCTGGAACGTGTTGTCTGGTGGGATGCGGCGCTGCTAAGGCAGGCGTAGGAGGGAATTGACGTTGCAGGAGCTGGTGTGAACGGTTGCCACGTGCGAGTCTGGGACACGCACGTGTCGTACGATCAGGTTTCCCCCTGCAGGGTATAAAATCGTTTCGAACCGCTGTCCCTCCCAGTTAGTGAGCATGCTCGTGAAACACACCACATTCTAGTAAATAGGTTGAGACACAATGAGAATGAATTATGATGACTACTATTATTATTGTTGCTTCTGCTATGCTTAATTAGTCTAGTGCTAATTAAAGTTAGATTCTAATCACTTCGTCGAGCATTGCCCAACAGGATCCTGGCTCAACGACTGACAAGACCCGTCCCGAGACAAGGTTTTCTGGGCGGGTCCGCGTCAGGAACGTGGCGTTCGGAAGCCGGATCGATTTGTGTCGTGACTCCGCCCAAATCGTTGATTATCAGAACCTCTAGGAAGATCAGACCTTATTCCCATCAATCATGGCTGAGGACGTTCCTCGGCATGGCGGCGAGACCATCGCCCCTGTTCGTGCCCGTTAACCCCATCGTTCTAACTCACAATCGCATCCACTCTTGTGCTCACCCCTACGCGCTCCCTGATGGCCACACCACATCAATTTGGTATTGGGGCAGTCGGACGCATCACCTTCATGGCCGGCGTTCTGATCCTGACGAACAAATGACAGATTTCTTAGAAGCTGGACCTCTTGATGGGTGAGATGACGGGCTTGTCGGCACAAGTCTCCACGATCAATAGACGGCTCGACTCGCAAGACTCCCGCATCTCATGCACGGAGAAGTTCCAATGTGATGAAGACTCCATGTCACATCCTCGCACCGATGGCAGCAGCGGCAAGGGTGGAGACAGCGGCAATGGTGGTGGAGGCGGGCAATACTTTTCCCATTAGTAACGCCATGCTGACCATCCATCGTCGCAGCTGTCAAACTCAATTTTCCGTAGTTCGACGGCGAATCAGGCCCGTTGCCATGGATTAGCAAGTGTGAATCCTATTTTCATGGCGCACTGCTGCAGAGAAGGTCTGGATGGCAGCGTTACACCTCGATGGTGTTGCCACTAAGTGGTGCTATGTCCTCGAGCGCGACAACAGAGTGATGCCGTGGCATCATTTCGTTTCGTCGACATTGTGCACCTCCGGTTCGGACCACCGCTGCGTTACAACCCCATGGCCGAGCTGAAGGACCTCTACCACACGACGACTATGGAGGATTACCACGTCGTTTCCTGGTTCTGCTAGGGCGCTGTGCTCACCTATCTATGCAGCAACAGATCAACATGTTCACAGCGGATCTGTATCCTCTGCCTTCCCCCCTTCTATGGCAAACTTTGCCATACCTAATCTACATCGTTGATCATATAAACAACGCTGGTCATGCTAGACAACAAATCATTTTTTTCTCTATTCAGTAATAAAATTGGTGCCCTAAACTTTTTTAACAATTCATTGTTAAAATTTTAGTTCTAGTGTTCCTTCGTTGCTGCATGTGACATAAAAAAATCATTTGGCCATCACTAGCAATCTTTGTTAAAAAAAAAAAGAAAAGAAACAAACTCTTCAAAAAAAAAACTGCTAGTCCACTTAGGTACCGTTGATTCTTAAATAAAGGTCAGGATTAGAAATGGCAAAGTTTGCCATACTAGAGCAAAGGCAGAGGATACGGATCCGTTCACAGCTGGGTTGGGTGAACCATAGAAGACAGACGTGGAACTCCAATGCCCGACCATCTGCAGACAGCTAAGTGCCTGGCATGGGCGTATGAACACCGTTGGCCAGCATTGGGGAAGCGGCCCGACCGACGGGAGCACGTTCCTCGATGCAACCAGCCAAAACATGGACGAAGCTGCCGATCTCGATGACAACAGCATCGAGCGCGCCACCAGGTAGCGCGCCGCGGCCAAGGTACCGACGACTGACGATAAACGAGATGGCGGCTAAGCACACCAAGAACGAATGCTACCACTATACTGAGCAATTCATCCTAGGGCACAGATGTAGCTCTCGGGCAATATTTCTATTGGAGCTCGATGATGAGTAGTACATTGACACATCAGCTGAAGAATAGGGCACGGGCATTGGCATGGTGAAAACTATGCAGCTCATGGTGCGCATGGGCAACAACAAGTTGACAGTCTTGGTTGACATGGGGTCCACCCACACCTTCATCAACAGTGGTGGCCTCACTTGACTTGAGGCTGCCGATCACGCTGCGACCGGGGCTCACGGTCAAGGTGGCGAATGGCGAGCGTGTGGCTTGTACAGGGGTGTGCACGGCCATGATAGTTGCCATCAAGGACGGTTCGCCATTAACTATTTCGTACTACCATTGGAAGGCTTTGACATGGTGTTGGGCGTGCATTGGCTGCCTATGTTGGGGCCCATTATAAGGGATTTCACCAAACTCACAATGGCGTTCTGGTAATGTGCGACACTACATTGGACTAGGATCGAACACGCCAACAACATGTACAATGCCCTCACCATCATGCCAAACATCATGGAGGCTCTACTCAAAGCGCTCGAGGACATCTTTGACAAGCCACGTGGCCTGCCACCGCCTCGTCAGCAGGATCATCGGATCCATCTGCTTTTCGAAACCGAACCAGTTGCCATCAGTCCATCGCTAAGCCCAGCTTCTCAAGGATGAAATCTAATGGTAGTGCGACGACATGCTGAAGTAGGGTATCATCTAGGAGAGTACGGCGGCGTTTTCATCACCTGTGATGCTGATCAAGAAGGTGGACAAAACCTGGTGCTTCTGCATCGACTACCGCGCTTTGAACGAGACGGCGGTGAAGGCAGGCTCCCGATTGCAGTCGTGGACGAGCTCTTGGATGAACTGAAGGGCCCGTGATTCTTCACCAAACTTCATCTACGTAGCGGATACCACCAGATCGGCATGCACCCAAATGATGTCCGCAAGATCGTGTTCCGAACGCACTATGGGCATTTTGAGTTGTTGGGCATGCCGTTTGGACTCAGAAACGCACCCTCTACGTTCCAAGCGCTGGAACACTGTTCTCAAACCCTTCCTCCGTAAGTTTGTGCTTGTTTTCTTGTACGACAATTAGATCTACCGCTGAACCTGGGCCGAATACCTGCAGCACATCAAGGCAGTCTTCCAAGCTCTTCGCAAGTACCACCTCTTCCTCAGGCATGTCAAAGTGCCCATTTGGTGCGGAGTCTGTGTTCTACCCCGGACACATAACTACAGTAGATGGTGTTGCCATGGATCCGGCCAAGGTCTCATTAGTGGAAGCATGGCCACGACCGCAAACGCTTCGGGCACTACAGGGCTTCCTTGGCCTTGCACGATATTACCGCAAGTTCATCGCTGGTGACGGCACGATGGCGGCTCCACTCACCGCCCTACTCAAAAAGAAAGCCTTCAATTGGTCACCGGTAGCAGACCAAGTGTTCGGCGCTCTCAAGAACACCCTGATCACAACACGTTTGTTACAGATGCCCGACTTCTCCAAGCGCCTTGTGGTGGACTATGATGTGTCCGGCACAGGTTTTGGCACCGTCTTGCACCAAGGCTAAGGTGCTGTGGCGTGCTTTAGCCGCGTGGTGGCGCCGCACCATGCCAAACTGCTAGCATAGCGAGCGGGTGCTGATTGGCCTTGTCAAGGCGGTCAAGAACTGGCAGCCTTACGTTTGGGGCAGAGATTTCATGGTCTGCACAGACCATTAGAGCCTGAAGTACATCCTAGATCAACGGCTCTCCACAATTCCTCAACATACATGAGTGAGTAAATTGTTTGGTTATGATTTAATTCCTCAACGGCTTCATCCGGGCCTGTGCTATCTGTCCGCGGAACAAGACGGAACATCTGCACCCTGGTGGCCTCCTACAACCCCTGTCGGTACTGTTAGAGGTGTGGAGTGATGTATTCGATGGATTCCATTGAAGGCTTTCCATGGGTTAGCGACAAGTCAGTCATCTTGACGGTGGTCGACCGCTTCTCCAAATACATCCATTTCAACGCCCTTAGCCACCCCTACAGTGCACCATCGGTGGCACATGCGTTCTTCACCAACATTGTGCGCCTCCATGGGTTTCCATGTTCGATCGTCAATGCTCGCAACATGATGTTCATCAGTGCGTTCTGATCTGAGCTTTTCCACCTCGTCGGCGTCAAACTGTAGATTAGTCCCGCCTTCCATACCTATACGGATGGCCAATCGAAAGTCGTCAACCGCGTGATCACCATGAACCTGCGTTGCTTGGCTGAGTATAGGCCGTGCTCCTAGATAAAATGGCTACCATGGGTGGAGTTCTACTACAATACTTCATACCAATCGGCAACCCACTGTACCCAGTTTCAGGTGGTGTATGGACACGAACCACCAACTTTACTGTCTTATCAGCCAAGCACAGAACAAGTGACCGTCGTCGATCGGCAACTGATGTAACGCGATGAGTTCGTACAGGACGTTCGGGACCGCCTCTGTCTTGCTCAAGACACGATGAAGGCGTTAGCAGAGCAAATCTCGTAGGGATGTTGCCTCCACTGAGGATGATTGGGTGTGGCTGCACCTACACCACTGCTCTGCTGCTAGGATTACAACAGTTGCCCCCTCTAAGCTCGGCCCTCGCTTCTATGGGCCGTTTCAGGTGACTGCACAGATTGGCGCCGTATCCTACAAGCTACAGCTTCCGCCAAAAGCGTGCATCCATTACGCATTCCACATTTAACTACTGAAGAAGTTCGAAGGTGACCTGCCAGACTTGCTCCACGACCGGGTTGTTGCAATGCCGAAAAAAGTTACCCGCTCCAGGCTCAAGCGATCACTAGGAGCTACTCGTCCAATGGGTGGGGCACGCGACATCGGATGCTACTTGGGAGAAGCTCAAAGAATTCAAGAACACCTATCCATCGATACAGCTTGAGGACAAGCTATTTGTTGGGAAGGGGGGAAGTGTTGTGGACTACTTCATTGGAGAGACCTACAGTCGCAGGCCCAAGGCACAGAGGAACGTTTGAGATAGAGTCGTAATTGAATAAATAAGGGAGAAGTATTTTAGTTAAGATTCTCCGGATTGTTAGTATATTCAGGATTTTCAGGTTGTAGTATCGGTTAATATATAGGCCAATAGTTGGGTTTGTAAGTTTGATCGAAGAAGTAATAGATTCTCCCTTGGGGGGCTGTTTTTCGGTCATCGTTGCTGAGGACGTTCCACGGCGTGGCGGCGAGAGCATCGCTCGTGTTCGTGCCCGTTACCCCCTTCGTTCTAACTCGCAATCACATCTACTCTTGTGCTCACCCCTGCACACTCCCCGACGACCACACCACATCACTTATGCTGTACTATCCAAAGACAATCTACAAGGCATGCAGGCATACACATTGTTGGATTTAGGTTTTCTTCGGAGCTTAGGGAGAAGGGAAGATAAGCGGCCGAAATTGTCTGGGAAATTCGAATTGTCCCCCTTACAATAGCCTAGGGGGGCTATTTATAGCCCAGAGCAATTACACCTTTACTAGCCCTATTACAGTAATACCCTTATCTTTCTACTTTACGTAGGTCATCGGGTAATTTAGTTCTCTCCGGTACATCCACAGCTGTACCTCCGTGCTTTATTGTCACGAGCCTCATCTTTTCGTCGTGGGCTTCTCCTTTGGTACGGAAGGGTGACGGGACCGAAGGGGTCTCCAGACCCGAAAGGATCTCTTGATCACAAACCTTTGTGGGCTTATCACGGGTCTTCATGGGCTTCGTGCCATCTTTCGAAAAGGGGCCGTAGGTGAGCCTTGGCCCCCCAACAGCAGCCCCTCATGGGTGAGATTCGCCTTCGGAAGGACTGAAACCATGACCCGAAGGCCAAGCCCATCGGTCCTCCCCACTTTTCGGTTCTTCGAAAGGCCTGCGAAAGAGATTACATGCCGATAAATAAGTGTTAGTTGTGTAGTGTTCGAATACGAAGTGGCAACCGCGCGGTTGGACGGAACGGGCACGGTGTCCGATGAAACGCGTTTCGCGAGCACGAAGCGGCAACGGCGTAATGGGAGCGGAACTGGGGGGCACGTTTGCCGATTAAACGCGTTTCTCGAGCTCGAAGCAGCAACGACATTCTGGAACAGAGCAGGCACGTTTCTCGATGAGGCACGTTAGCGCAGCGCGTCTTAGGAGGTACGTGTCGCTTTGTGGCGACGGCAGGGCGGCGACGGACGCGGCTATAAAAGCGGGAGCGGGGCGACCGGTGTGTGCCATTCGCACTCTCGCGCACTTGCTTAAGAAAGCTCGAGCAGCCTTCTCACTTCCCTCTGCTTCACCGAAGCCCAAGCTCGAAGCTCAGACTTCTTTCGAGACCCCAAAACCCACAGAAGTGACCATGCCGAAGGCTGGAGGACGTTCAAGCTCGAAGGGCGGTGCCGTGTCTCGGACTCCCCGCGTGCACTAGTCCTCTGTTGGGACTAAGAACCGTGACCGAAAGTCAGCTGGACGAGCTGGCTGAGCGCGGGTGGCTAGAGAGGCATTTGGCGGCCGTGCCTCCGAAGGGCGCAACGCAGCCGGAAGTGCGGCCTGACCGTGCCGTACTGTTTCTTTGGTTCTTCGACGGGGGGCTTCGGATGCCGTGCTCGTCCTTTGTCGGCAAGGTGCTGCAACGTTACGAGCTGGAGATCCAACAGATAACCGTCTATGCAATAGTGCGGCTAAGTGTCATGGAATGGGCATTCCGCATGGAGGGGGTGACGCCGGATGCCGACGTTTTTGCTGCAATGCACCGGACGGCGTACCGGAAGCACGACAACCCGATGGGGGAAGGGTACATGATGCCGTATGCCACCGTCAGCTTTGTGCCTATCGACGAGAGCAGGCTTCTGGCGAAGGCTTACCGCGAGCATTGGGGCCGAGGATGGACTTCCGGATGGTTTTACTATTAAGTGGGAGAAGGTAGCCCCCTTCGGTCCAGCTGCTCGGAGATCTTGCACTGGCCACGCCCGGCCATTGAACTGAGCGATAAGTCGAAGCAGCGGATGAAGGCGCTGGAGGAGGTGTCCCGCAAACTAACTATGCGGGACCTTTGTGAAGAGTTTGTGACTGCCGGGATCAGTCCTCTGCTCAAGGATTGGTCCCGAGAGTTTCTTGTTGGGCTGCCCGGCGGCCGAAGGAGGCTGGTACTACAGCCGGAGAAGTTTCCCGGTGAGTATTCCGCATGATCCCACATTCCCCAGCATTTTGGCACTTAAGTTTCTGTGCCGCGGACTTACATAACTAATGTGCAGATCTCAGCCTGGAAGAGATCGAAGCGCAGGCCGAGCATTACCTCGGAAAGTTTCGGGAGATGGAGGCACGCCACCGAGAGCGTGCTCAGTGCGGGCCGCGGCTCAACCGAGTCTTACTTCTGAAGGACCCGTACGTGCATCTTCCGGAACGAAGATTGACTGACAAGGAGGAGGGCGAGAAGGGGAAGGGCAAGGCGGCGGCCGGGGACGCTCCGGGCTCGAAGAAGCGGAAGGCCGGAGGCGAGGTGGGCTCGCCCCACAAAGGCGGCCGAGCAGCTAAAAGGGCTGCCGCGAAGGCCATAACGGCGCTACAGGGGCGATCGTCTCCGAGCGCTTCGGTCTCGATGCATACTGAGCCGGATTTCGCCGAAGGGGCGAGTCTGGGCTGCTCGACAGCACCGGAGGGGACCCCGGGGGGAAGGGGCTTGTCCGAAGCCCCGGAGGATTTTATAGTCGGAGACGTGGACTTCGGCTCTGACGAAGGTATGTGCTTTGAACTTGTTGTGTAAAGTTGGTATTGACCGATTGACTGTCTTATGGCGGCTTCCTGCAGAGCCCGAGACTCAAGTGGCGGGAGAGGGGGTAGGATCCGCCGGCGACGAAGGTGCGCGGCATGCGCTAGGGCTGGCCGGTCAGTTGTTGGATATGGCCGGAGTAAGTGGCATGTTGGGGGGGCTGAGTCCGGCCGAAGCATCGGAGGCGCTCTCCGGAATGGCCATATAGGTATTTCTTTGTATAAGTGCAAGCTTGTATCGGAGACTTGTAGAGAGGTGCTAACACGGTTTTTACGTATTCCGCAGAGTGCAATGCTGGCGCGGCATGTGGCATCCTCGGCTCAGAAGAGCGACGAATGGCTGCAGAGCCGGCTTCAGGCTGCCGAAGCCGAAGCGAAGCAGTCGTCGGAGTTGCGGCGTAACGCCGAGCTCCGCATTTTGGAATTGGAACAAGCACTTGCTGCCGTGCAAAAGGAACGAAATGACTTCCACGAAGCTCTCACAGCCGCCGAAGGTCAGCTCACGACCATGGAGCAGCTCGCCGAAGGGGTCAGGCAGCTGATGGAAGAAGTGGGCGATCTCCTCGGCACGCTTGGGGTGAACGTCGTGGCGGCGAAGCCGGACGCGTCGGAGGATCCCTTGGCAGGCATATCTCGGATCCGACGCGGGATTGAGGCCGCCCACAAGGCCCTCCGGACCTTCGGAAATCACTGCGCCCAAGTCTCCTAGACCGGCGCCTTTGCTGTCGTTCATGCAAGCGGAATCACGGACTTCGCCCCCCTGAAGATAGCTATTAGCGGGGTGCAAGAGACCTGCGCCGGAAGCTTCGAAGCCTACGTTGATCTTCGAGAGTCTCTCCATGACTTGGGGAAGGCCTTCGCCCAGGGGTTCTGGCTCCGGCGCGGCGCCGATTTGAGTCGTGAATCCGCACTCCGTTCGGCAGGGGGCGGACGACCGACTGCTACAACAAGGGCGGGCCCTTTGGCCGGGGACGCCGGCGAAGCAAGCAACGCACGGACGGGCGAAGGCGGGCGCGAAGATCGGGCGGCGGAGGGCGGCACCTCCGGAGCGCAGCTCGGCACAAAAGGAAGAAACCCACAAGGCTCCGCAGAAGTTGTAGCTCGGCTCATAAAGAGAGAAGAAAACAAAATGACTCATGAGGCTGCGTGCGAGACATGAGTCGGCATGGACATAGATGACATCTTAAGCATAGAAGCGCTTGAGCACATCCGCATTCCAAGTATGGGTGATAGGCGATTCATCCAGCTACAGCAGGTGATAAGCTCCGGGTCTAACCGAACGGTGGACAATGAATGGACCAGTCCATTTGCTTTGAAGTGTCCCTACGGAGGTAGGATTGGGGTTGAGCTTGAGAACGAGATCACCCGGCTCGAAGGACCGAGGATGGACCTTCTTGTTATAGGTGCTCTCCATTGACTTAATGTAGCGACTCAGGTTCGAAACGGCCTTCAAACGCACCTCTTCGATGGTGTCTTTGGTGAGGTCTTCGGCATCGAGGGATGGAAGATTGGCTCGAAGGGAACCATGTTTGATCTCTTCAGGAGTCATAGCTTCACTACCATACATAAGCTTGAATGGGGTGAACCCTGTTGCTCTTGTCTTCGTGGTACGTAGAGACCATAGAACGTGGGGCAAGACTTCCACCCACTTTCCTTTCGGCAAACCCACCAATGCTCGGGAGACAGCATGGAAAATATTGACATTTGCGCGTTCACAAGCCCCATTGGCTCTGGGATTGTCTACGGAGATGTTGCATTTCTTAACACCAATGCTAGTGCAGTACTCTCGAAATAGCTCAGCTTCGAACTGTTTCCCATTATCCACCGTGAGTTCGAAGGGTACGCCGAACCGGCATATGACATTCTTCCAGAAGAATTTCCTTATGGCGAGCGCTGTGATTTTGACCAGTGGTTCGGCCTCGACCCATTTTGTGAAGTAATCAATGGCGACCACAGTGAAGCGAAAGCTACCAGGAGCAGTTGGAAGTGGCCCAACGATGTCGATGTCCCCCCTAGCCAATGGCCAGACTGGAGGAATTGGTTGTAAGGGGGTGGCTGGTCGATGCGACTACCGACCCATCCATTGGCACCCTGAACATGTGCGGACCAGAGACTCCGCGTCGGCCAGAGCTGAAGGCCAGTAGAAGCCTTCATGGAAAGCTTTAGAAACCAGAGCACGAGGGGCGAGATGTGACGAGCATAGCCCTGGTGTATGTCGGAGAGAAGGCTACAGCCCTCATCACGAGACAGGCACCGAAGCAATGGCGCGCAGACACCAGCTTTGTAAGGAATCCCTTCGACTAAGACATAGCCCCTTGCACGGTGGCGGAGACGTTGCTCCTCTATATGATCATCAGGAGAAAGGCGCCCTTCGATATAAGCTCTGATAGGGGCGCACCAATCTTCTGCCACAGAAGGGCTCACAGCAGCTACAAGCTTGATGTGTGCAGTAGATGAGGATTTGATGACTTCGTGAAAGATGTCAGCTGGTTTGTCTTTCTAGTAAGCTGCGGCCTTAGCCAACATGTCCGCTTCTTCATTCTCATTGCGCCAAATGACCCGAACCTCAAACCCAAGAAATTGCTTCTCCATGTCCCGAATGAGTTGAATGTAACGGACAAGCTCCGGCTCTTTAGTTTGGAAGTCTTTAGTGATTTGCCCGGAAGCCAACTGAGAGTCACTTAGAACAACCAGTCGCTTCGCACCTAGATCACGGGCCTTTCGAAGGCCCAGCAAGATGCCTTCGTACTCAGCCTCATTGTTGGTTGTTTGAAACTGAAGAGACGCTGAGTACCGAAGCTTCTACCCACTAGGCGACGTGATAACCGCAACGCAACCAGCACCAAAAGCTCCCCAAGCCCCATCGGTGAAGACAAGCCAGGAGGGGTCTGCCGGAGGGATATTAGAATGATCAAAAGTAGCCCATTCTGCCAGAAACTCTGCTATGACCCCGGACTTGATGGCTTTCCGAGCGACGAAAGATATGTTGTATTGTGCTAGCTCTGCTGCCCATTTGATGACTCGACTTGGGGCGTTCTTGTTTCCGAGAATGTCACGAATGGGGTAAGCCGAAGGGACTAGTATTGGGTGCTCATCGAAATAGCGCCGGAGCTTCCTGGCCGCCATTAGAACTTCAAATGCCAGTTTCTCTCCTAGAAGGTAGTTGCACTTAGCTCCAGATAGCACCTCCGAGACGTAGTAGATTGACTGTTGGACGAGTTTTTCATCCAGCTTGAGCTCATGCACAAGAACGGCGCTTACTGCACATTGAGCTACGGCAATATAAAGTATTAGAGGGACCTTCGGAGGTGGAGGATGCAGAGTGGTTATCTGGATGAGGTAGGCCTTGAGCTCCTCAAATGCTTTCTGGTGCTGAGGAGTCCACATGAAGGGTCGGGACCCTCTGAGGATCTCGTAGAAGGGCAGACTCCTTTCATCTGACTTAGGCGATGAATCGATTTAGAGCTGCCAGCCGCCCGGTGAATTTCTACAATTCTCTTATTGTCTTAGGAGGCTTCATATCGAGTATTGCCTGTATCTTGGTGGGATTCGGATCGATGCCATTTTTCGAGATCATATAGCCCAGAAGCTTGCTGGAGCGTACTCCAAAGACACACTTGGAAGGATTCAACTTCATTCCGACCCTGCGGAGGCTCTCAAATATCTCAGTGAGATCCGACATGTGAGTAGCTTACACTGTGCTCTTGACCACGATGTCATCTATGTAAGCGGCTACATTGCGTCCGAGCTGTTGCTTCAGCATTTCTCTAACCACCCGAGAGAAAGTAGCCCTGGCGTTCTTGAGGCCGAAAGGCATCCTGTTGTAGTAGAAGATTCCTTCTAGAGTTTGGAATGCTGTGAATGGCTGGTCTGATGGAGCCAGCCACACTTGATGAAAACCAGAGTACCCATCCAGAAAGCTCAGTAACTCACAGCCTGCTGTGTCGTCCACCAACTGATCTATGCAGGCTAGTGGGAAATCATCCTTCGAACAAGCCTTATTGAGGGAAGTGAAGTCAATGCACATTCTCCATTGACCGTTTTGCTTCTTGACGAGAACAGGGTTGGCTAGCCAAGTTGTACGATCTATGGGTCGAATGACTCCAGTGTCAACTAGCTTCTGAACTTCCCGCTTGAGTGCGGCAGCTTTCTCGGCTGGTCCATTGTCTTATCTTTTGCTTCACTGGGGGTAGTGCGGACTTATGTCTAACCGATGCTCCATTATGTCCCGACGAATGCCCGGAAGATCTTTGGGCGACCAAGCAAAGATGTCAGCATTGGATCGCAAGAAGGTCAAGAGCTCCTATTCCTGCTCCGGGGACAACTCCGTGCCTATGCGGACGAGCTGATCTGAAGCAGTCTAGTTGAGCTGAACTTCTTTGGAAACAACTTCGGCTTTCGCCTGAACTGCGGGCTTAGGCAGTGATGTGACATAAGTCTCGTTAAATGCCCAACTCTTCGACCCAGAAGCGAGCACATGAACCTGCTTTTGGCCCGGAGCAATACCCAATTCAAGATGGCATGCTTCTGCCTGATCACCGTACACCGCGATAACTCCGTTCGGTGCTAGCATCTTCATGCATAAATACCCGTGGTGTACTGCGGCACTGAACGCATTGATTGCCCCTTGCCGAAGATGGCATTGTACGGGTAGGGGAAGTCTATGACATCAAAGACTACCTCTTCAGTACGATGGCCTCCTGTGCCACAAAATGATACTTTGAGCTTGATGCTACCGATTGCATACACCGGCTGCCCCCCGAACCCCTGCAAAGGTACTGGGGAAGCTCTAAGGTCTTTCCGGGAAATACCCATCTGCCGGAGAGCGCTAAGGAAGATGACGTCAACGGCACTGCCTCCATCAATAACGACCCTACGAACCTCATCCCCGTTGATGTCCACAGCTGTAACGAAGGCACCCTTGTGTGGATAGTCCATCGGCTTGAGGTCTTCCTGAGTGAAGCTTATGGGCACATGAGACAAGCAGCACTGAGCAAGAGGGGAGTGGGCTACCACATGATTGACTCGTCTGATATATTCTCGATATTGACGTTTGGAAGGAAAGTCCTGACCAGAGCCCCCTGTAATAGCAAAGATGACCTTATGTGCTTGGGTTTGCTGAGCGGAGGGAGGGGCCTGCTCAAATGTCTGCTACGGTAGAGGAGGCGGCGGTGGTAAGTATTCTTGATGCGTGTTTTGTGCAGGAGGGGCCCAAGCGAGAACAGGACATGGTGGTGGTGGAGGCAATGTAACCTACTGAGTTGATTGATATGATGACGAAACCCCTTCGTGTCGCCTGAAAGTATGGGAGACTTGCTTGGTTGCTTCCAATGCTTCCGCACGAAGCTTGGCTTCTCGAAGGGCTAGAAGGTCGGGGCAGTAGTTCGAAGCGTGCCCCTGCCCAACCCCATGGTAGAGACAATAGAGTTACTGGGGTCTCTTGGTGGGCGATGCTGAGGGCCGGCAAAACGCCCCCTTGGTCTTTACTCGTCCGATGCCTGTCCTGCCGCCGCGACTCCGGTCGATGATTGCGCGGCGGGGATCTGGCTCGGGATGGCTCGGGGTCTTTCTGAATAAACAGCACTTCACGGCGAGGTGGCTCATATGGCTTGCTGTGATGGCGATGGAAGGAAGACCGACGCCTTTCGGGGTGACCCCCCCTCCGTGACACATGGTGTTCTTTCTCCCGCCTAATGTCATCTTCGACTCTGACCTGAGCTTCCAAGATGCTCAGCATGTGATCCAGAGTCTTGGGTTGTATCTTGCGCAGTTCAGACCTAGCTGGCCCAAGCCGGAGCCCCTTCGTGACGGAGTCAATAATGGTAGCATCGTTGATGTCTTCGGCCTAGCATTTGAGGTGGATGAATCGTCGAACATATGCTGCTAGGCTTTCACCATCGCACTGAATGCAGGCGTCGAGATCTCCTGAGCTGACAGGACGGGCGTGATTTCCCCGGAAATGCACTGATACCTCATGTCTCAGCTGCCCCCAAGAGAAGATACTTAGCGGGTGCAGTCTGGTGTACCACATTCGAGCAATTCCCTCAACGGCCAGCACGAAGGCCTTTGCTTTGACGGCTTCTCCTCCGCCGATAGATTCGATAGCTGCTTCATAGCTCATGAAGAATTCCCTGGGATCACAGACGCCTGCATATGTCGGAAGCTTGACCGCGGCAAAGCGCAACGGTCAGGGTGCCTGTTGAAGCTCTGGAGCCAACAGCGAGGTCTTGTCGTAAGGTGCTGCTGGCAACAAGGATGACGGGGAGGCTTCGTCGAAGGAGGCGTAGCCCGGAGCTTCGGCTTCCGGAACACCCACCCTCTTCAGAGCCTCTATCTGCTTCCGAAGTAGCTCCTGCTGCCAGCGGGCGGCTTCGGCCCGGAGCTTGTACCCCGACTCTTCCTTGGACATGCTTTCCAGAGCCCGCCGCCGGAGCTGCTCTTCCTCTGCCGCCGCCTTAGCTCTTTCGAGCTCCACCATGAGCTCTGCAGCTCTTCGCTCTTCCGCCGCGGCTGCCTCTTTCTCTTGTTGAAGGCGCGCCATGGCTTCGACTTGTGAAGGTAGAAGCCCTGGTTGCCGGCTTCGATGGAGCCTTCGGCGGCCAACCTTTCTGCCGGGAGCGCTGGAGCCAAGGTCTTCGTTGTTGCCTCCACAGCCATAGTGACCACCGGCGCTTCAATGGAGGCTTCGGTTTCGTCCCCCAGGTGAGAACTTTCGCCGTCGTGAGATGGTTTCTTCGCCTTCCCTTTAGCTCCGACCATCCTAATAGACTTTTTGTCCGACAACACGGACGGCGCCAGCTGTTGGATTTAGGTTTTCTTCGGAGCTTAGGGAGAAGGAAAGATAAGAGGTAGAAATTGTCTGGGAAATTCAAATTGTCCCCCTTACAATAGCCTGGGGGGGGCTATTTATAGCCCAGAGCAATTACACCTTTACTAGCCCTATTACAGTAATACCCTCATCTTTCTACTTTTACGTAGGGCATTTGGTAATTTAGTTCTCTCTGGTACATCCACAGCTGTACCTCCGTGCTTTATACGTCACGAGCCTCATCTTACCGTCGTGGGCTTCTCCTTTGATACGGAAGGATGACGGGACCGAAGGGATCTCCGGACCCGAAAGGTTCTCTTGATCACGAACCTTCGTGGGCTTATCACGGGTCTTCGTCGGCTTCGCGCCATCTTCCCAAAAGGGGTCGTAGGTGGGCCTTGGCCCCCCAACACACATTAACGAACCACAAGCACAAAAAATTTATCTCTGACAACAGGGCCCTTCACAGCCTAACAAAGAACCCATGCATCCTTAAAGCTGGCACGAATAATGAACATGTAGTATGAACCGTAAAGGGAAAAAACAACCTAAAGCCTGCCACAACTGCACCACAAACACCTGTTTCATGATTCCAAATTTGATTTTAATGAAGAGAAAAATGTTCCAAGAAACAATCTCCATGATCTGAACCAATCAAAATCACAGAACCATATCCAGTAGCTTTCAAAAAGAGTAAAACACTATACCATTTACATCCAAAAGCAAATGAAATGAGAAGTCAACATACTAAAATAGATTCCATGCCTCGCATGGCAGCATCAGCATTGCACATCTAGCAATTTTCTCAATCCAAGAATAAAATTGCGCATATTGCGGTGACTTTCAGAAACCATCATAAAAAAATCAAGGAAGTTATGTTCACCTTACATGTCCTCCCATCCCAAACCTCAATCCATTCTTGCGGTAACAAATATATTGCAAACATAGTGAGCCATGTCATCATAGATGGCATTAAGAAAACATATTCAAGAGTAATAACTTATCACACAGAAATAAGAATTAAATTTATGAAATCAGGCAATAGATTGTAAGAAAAGGAACATCAGGTTTACCTTTTGTTGTCAGAGCATTAGTCTAGTTCCATCACAATCATTGATTCGGATGTAATAAAGGGCACATCCTAAGGCACAACAAATAATTTGAGTACCCTTTCATATGATCTGAACCAAACTGCAGGGAAAAATATTGGAAAAGTAAGACAACGAGTTTAAGCAAGAAGACAGAAAATGATGTAACCGCAAAATAAGTTAGAAGTTAAAGTCATAATATTGAAGAAAATTGTTTTTTTCTCATACCAATCATAATATATGTCAACTATTACCAACGTCCAGGCATCCATTCATAGATCCGGATGAACCAAGCCAGCAGCTGGCTGACATTCATAGCATGTCATTTGAGAACATGCCAGGTCCCGCTGCTGGAGTTTTTGTAAAACCAGAATGTAAAATAGGGGCTTCTAGTCATCGTCTCGCCATCAACACAGAACATACCACATCTCTTGGTATAACATGTGCCATGTGCTTAGTTTCAGCATTGCTATGCATCTGCCAAAAAAACATTCGAATTTAAATTATATTACTGATTTTAAGGTGCAATTGTGCTTTAATAAAACTATATGACGGAACATAAATGACCATGAATATTTCTCATAACTTTCTATACGTGTTGTAAACCCTTAAGTTTTGTGTAATGGTTGAAGGCCATCTAATTCATTGATTATTCAGTCAAAAGGTAAAAAAACCATGTGAAGTGAAAGCAGTTAAAATGGATACACATGAATCTTTGTATTGTTATTATGTGTTTCATGACCAGAGGTATCAGTTGCATGCATCCTAAAATATGTAAGAAAAATTCTTACATGACATGGTAAAACAGTTTGAGGTATCACTATATCACTCTCTGCTAGAAGAAAGTCATAGTTATGTAAGCTCAAAGCTTGATTCTGTAAATGAAACCTTCAACACAGAATAAATTAACCACCTACAAGTCCAACTAATTCATCTTCCTCGTATGCACTTCCCTCTTCATCAAGCTCAGCCAAAGAAGATGTATCAGGCTCATATCCAGAGAGTTTCATCTCAGCAATCAAATCATGCAACATCTCATACAGTTCCCTTGACCTTGGATGGACTTTATCCCCTACAAGAAAACCATGCATCTCGTTTTGCCCCTCAATCCAGCTACAACCAGGTTCCTTCTTAAGCCGTCCTTGTCTCATTAACCTTCTTGTCCTTGAAACATCGGCCCATTTCCCTGATTCAGCATACAAGTTTGAGAGAAGAATGTAAACTGAAGAATCATCTGCATCCAATCGTAGAACATTACAAGCAGCAAGTTCAGCCACTTCAACATCTTGATGAATCTTGCAAATGCTCATTATGGTCTTCCATATGACCGCATCTGCTTCAAAAGGCATGGTGCTGATAAATTTCACAGCTTCTTGTGGCCCTTGGAAGCGTCCTATTATATCCACCATGCAAGCAAAGTGTTCCAGTTGTGGTTCCAATTTGTAACGGGTGTTCATCAGATGGAAGTAGCGGCAACCATCATCTAGCAACCCAACATGGCTGCATGCTCGAAGAACTGCAACAAAAGTTGCATGATTTGGCATAACATTCTCTCTCTGCATCCTCTCAAACATCTTAAGTGCTTCCAGGCCTTGGCCATGGAGCGCATAGCCACATATCATAGCATTCCATGACACAAAATCCCGTTTTTGTGCCGTCTCAAACATTTGAAGCGAATCTGGCATATTCCCACACTTGGCATACATGTCTAAAAGAGTGCTAGATATATATTCATCTCCAAGCATTTCATGCTTGATAATCTGACTATGGATCTGTTTCCCTAGCTCAATTGTAGCCAGATTGGCACAAGTATCCAGAACGGTAGCATAAGTAAAATGATCAGGAGTTAGTCCCATATCTAGCATCTTTGAGAAGACTTTCTGTGCTTCTTCACTCTGTTTGTTGAGTGAAAATCCCGATATGATGGCATTCCAAGAAACAAGTTCTTGCCTTCCAAACCTATAATGAAGTTTCTGAGCCTCCGTAATCATCCCACACTTGCAATACATATCAACAACTGTGCTTGCTACGAAAGCATCCGAACCAAGCCCTGACTTGATAACTTTATCATGAACTATTAATCCATACTCCAAAGATTGTAAACTTGCACAAGCCTTAAGAACACTACCATATGTGAAATCATCAGGTTTCATACCGTACCGCAACATTTCATTAAAATAAGTTATAGTATCTTCATAGTGCTCGTTTTGCTCAAGAGCTGCAATAAAAGCATTCCAAGAGATCGAATCTCTTTGCTCCATCTCCACAAATATAAGGTAGGCTTCTGCCAATGCTTTGCACTTCCCATAAAGATCTAGAATTGCATTTCTGACACAAACATCCACGTCAAAACCTGATTTAATAGCTAAGCAATGGACTTGCAACCCTTGACAGTACCCCTTAACCTCAGCACAAGCGCTAAAAACACCAGATAAGCTGACAGCATCAAAACCAATGCCAGACCTGGTCATGATCTGAAACAATTCCATAGCTTCTGCTCCTAGTCCTGCACGTACAAGCCCAACCATCATGGCATTGCATGCCGCAATAGTATGGCTGGGCAAACCAAAGAATGCCCTTCTAGCATCAACCAAGCTATTAGATTTAGCATACACGTCCACAATGGCTGTCCCAACAACATGGTCAGAATTAAACTTGTTCTTTATGGCATGTGCGTGCAACTGTTTAGCAGTGCTCAGGCATGACAAGGCCGCGCAAGATCTAAAGATACTGGCATAAGCTGCCTGACTCACCCCGAGTCCGAACCTCTGCATCTCTGCAAACAGCTCCAGTCCACGCATGTATTGCTCATTCTGCACGCATGCAGCAAGAGCTGCAGCCCATGAGACCCAGTTCTTCTCAGACATTCTATAAAAGAAGCGCAGGGCGTCTTCTAAACTCCTGCACTTGCCATACATATCCAGAAGAGCACTTCCACTTCGGACATCTACCTCTAAGCCCGTCTTTACTGCAAATGCATGGATTTGAAGGCCGAGCCCCAAGTCCTCAAGACCACCACACGCCTTCAGCAGGACAGCAAGTGTCGTCGGATCGGGTCTGACACCACGGTGAGCCATCTCCAGGAAAAGGCCCACTGACTTACGAAACATGCCGCGCTGGCAGTAGCTTGAGACGAGTGCATTCCACGACACGACGTCCGGGTCAGGCATCGCGTCGAACAGCATATGCGCGGCTTCGATGTCACCCGCGTGTGAGTACGCCGTGAGCATGGTGTTCCACGAAACCGTGTCCCGGTTGGGCATCGCGTCGAACACACTGCGTGCGCGGGCAGCGCTCGCGCACCGTGCATACATCTGGAGGAGGCAGTTGGAGACGAAGTCGGTGGGGACGAACCCGGACACGAGCATCCGCGCGTGCGCGGCGCGTCCCGCGGCGAGGAACGCGCGGCCACCGCGGGCGCAGAGCTGGAAAAGTTGGGAGAAGGTGGCGCTGGCCAGGCCCCGCGCCTGCCCAGTGGACGACTGCGACATCGGGGGAGGGGGGGGGGGGGGGGGGGGGAGGGTGTGGTGCGGCGCGAGAATCAGTCGTGTGGCGGCCGCGCTCCTTCTGGCTACCCCAAGGAATCCCTCCTCTATCTTACCTGCGCGGTGCGAGCAGAGTTTACACTATCCTGACGGTGCGGAGCAGCTGTGATGGACGGCAGCGCGGAGCAGTAGAAGTTCCGGTGTCGTCCGCACGGACGAAGGCGCGCAGCAGCAGCAGCTCTGACGGCCGCGCGCTGGACGAAGGCGCGCCGCAGCAGCTCCGCGGACGGCCGCGCGCAGCAGCAGGTCCACGCGCTACTCGCGCTTTGCTGCTCCACCTCAACTGACGAAGAATAGTTGGGCTGGGCTGAAATGTCTGATCTTGTCCATATGGGCTGCAAATCAAAATTTGGCCCGGATCCTCATGGGTGACGGATTCGGGTCCTTCCTAACCGCACCCGCACCTGGCGCACCGGGATATTTCTTTCAAACCGGCCTTCTAATGGATGAAAACACATTGGGTCCCGAGTAACATGCACTCATTGTCATCTCTACCTATAACATAGGACACAATTTGGTAAGATTTATAAACCGGCCAACAAAACCACTCAAAATTTAATTTTCAAAATGTGTTTGAATCATAAATCGATCAGTTTGGGTGGTTTACTGATCGATTTACTAACGGCTCAGTTTTAGCTAAGAACTATTGTACAAACTGTAAACACAAGGGTAGAATGTTGAAAATAATAGGTAAATGATTTAGGTGTTTCAAAATTTTAGCATGACTTTGGCTAACTATCCACAATATACAATGCATCAAATATAAAAAAGGATTAATTGGTCAAGCAGTTTTTTTTCCTCCTCCATTTGTTTTTGGCTAGTCTTGTGAATTTAATTGTGACCAAGGTTTACAAAACCGTTGGAGCTATGGCTATTGTCCGACGGTGGTTTGGACGAAAACTGCAGAAACCGGTCAAAAATGAATTTGAACGAAATGGAACGGTTTTCGAAACGGTAAGCCAACTGGTTTAGCGGTAAGCCGCTCGATATCCTCGGTTTACCACTTGATTTGAAAGAAAACAAAAATGTAGTTTCAAAACAATAAACCGTGCAGTTTTTTCGGAAAGCCGTTTTGTAAATTTGAAACCGTGAGCAGTACACAAGCTTGTAAAATATTTTGAAAAACAATGAAAATTTGGCATGACCATTGCTAATATTAAGCAATATTAGTACACAACAAAGAAGACTTGATTTAATCATATAGCATACAAGATATATATGTCTCACATAGTTCAACTAAAATAAGTAGTCATTAGTTCACTTAGGGGATCGAAGACTTGACAACATAGAAGATATATATAAGTCTCACATAGTTCAAATAAAATAAATAGACAATAGTTCACGTTCGAGATCAACTCACATCACCTCCGCTCACTGCCATGGAAGCATGCACCAGCCTTGTACACTTTGTGCGTACTCCTCGTTTGACATGAGTGCGATCCCACGACTAGCCAACAACTGCCCTCTGTACTCATGCCAAATTTGTCTCGTCCACGTGGCACTACATTGCCATTCATCAACTATCATTCTATAGAAATCTGGTTGTTGCCACTCATACACCCATTTGTAGGTGGTTGGCTGCTTACCTCATGCATCTGATAGTTAGTATCTGTGCTAATGGAGATTCACTTTGCTGTGATGAAGCATAGGTTCCATGATAATGTTGTCTACCCACCGACCTAGTCGTCCTCTGTGAATGAGGAGCACTATGATCTCATCTTGAGTGGCGTGAGTGAATTCAGTTTCACCTATCATTACCAAAATGCAATGTAAAGTTAGCAATTGTGGCGGCCCGCCCCAGAAACCAGGGACGGTTGGTCTGATCCGGGATCCTTGTTGGAAGATACTCGATGAAGCGAGTATGTATATGGTACAACATAGGTAGAGAAAATAGCATAGTTTACAAGATAAGGGGGAAAATAAATACAACCTTAGTTCATTACAGAAGTCTTCAAAGCAGAGTACAGAATACAAACTTTCAAATACGAGTTTAGCGGAAGCATAAGACGTGATACAGACTCCGACTCTCGTAGACTAAGCAAAAGCATGTGCCTTGCCCACCAGCACTATGCTACTAGCCATCCAAAGTTCACTGCGGCGAATTGCAGCGCTCCCACTGGATGCTCCCAGGGTCTGGGCGCTGCTCTTCCGACTGGTAGTGGCCATTGCAGGTACAACCTTTGGCGCTTGAAAACCACGTATCGTAAAGCGTGAGCTTCTAAGAAGCTCAGCAAGACTGACCCGTCAATCTACAGTCGACACCTAGACATACAGGCTGACTCAGGGTAGGTTATCTTGCATAAAGGACTCGCACTACTTGAAGCTACTCTGGTAAAGTTTTAGCTCAAGTTAAGTGGTTAGGAAACATAACTTTAGTTTGCACTAGTCTGAACAATCATAGAGAGAAAGCAATAGATATAATAATCATCATCATAATCCACTCATCATCATAGTTCAACATCTTAATTAAATGTGGTGCGTTTCATAAGCAAACTCATAAACTGAGAGCGATTGTGATTTGAATCGATTTACACCTGCAGGGATAACCTAATCATACGACACGTGCGCGTCCCAGACAGCACGTGGCAACCGTTCACACCAGATCTTGTAAAGTTAATTCCCTCCTATGCTACCTTAGCAGTACCGCATCCGACCAGAACACACGTCCTAGACGGTTTCTATGGAGAACTCGCACCTGTCCACCCCAGACCGCCCCCGATTAGACACCGTAGGGTAGGTTCGACTTTGCAATTACTAGGCTATGTAGGTTTACTGGGCCCCATCATTATCCAGCATATGATCAGTATGTTCAATGCTTGATCAAGCTCGGACCACATGGATCAGACAGGACTCCTGTCACCCTGGACCCCGTCCAGTCGCTGACCTACATTTTTACTGTCTGACCCTTCATTTTTATCTTCCATTAATCATACATAGCCATGTACTACTTGTTTCAGGAGGTAGTTTCATTCAACTCCTAGCAGCTACGAGCAGCATCTACTCTGCTTGACTTCTACCGGCAAGTATAGCTAAGCATAGCATTACGACGGGCTACCTATACCGATATACCAATAGGATTTCCGAAGGGAACACATGTAGCTAAGGTTTCAATCAACTCCTGGAAACCTAATACACATACACGACACATAATGATAAAAGAAAAACTTCATAAAATGGTTGTGCATCGGGGCTTACCTTAGTCTCTTGCTTCAGATGCAGGGGCTTCTTCGGTGAACACGGACTCTGGGTCCGCAACTACCTCGTTCGCTTCGACGTGTACATGATGAGATAATATAGTGTTGCCATCAGTGATAATATAGTGTTTTCATCAGTGTTAATATGGTGTTGTCAAATTATTTCTAAAAAGTTTACTCATGTCAAGGTGAGTTTAAACTCAACACTTAACTATTCCGATCACGGCATTTAACAAAGTAAAATTAATTACCTAACGACCGTGGACTAAAATAAAGTTTCAGATTCTATCAAGCGATCATTTTTACACTGAAATATGATTTTTGGAGTTGAGTTGAGGTCGAACTGAGGTCTCTAGATTTTATAAAAAATCATACAAAGTTTTGTTAATTAAACTTAAAAATTTAAGAAAAGGCACTAAAATGCATGATAAAATTATGAAACTAGATAGATGCACTTTCAAGCAACTATAATGAGGTTTCGAACAGGTATTATGATTTTTGTTTGACATGCATAATGTATTTCAGAAAATAATGAATTTAAAGGACAGGTTTGAGAAAAATTACATGCATGCATAGAACTTTGTTAAGATTAAAACATGGGAAAATTATAGGAGGTCACATGTCATGACACACCACTGGGCAGAAGTCTCAGCTCTAGAAGACCTCTAGAACTCCAGCAATAAATCAAAAACAGAAACCATTAATCTATTTATTTAGGAAGTTCTATGGACTTTCATGACAAATCTTTTTAGCAAAAGGTTAAAGCATTTCAAGAGGGGTCCAGCAAAATTTAGTGTACATTTTTAGGAGATTCCTGTGAATTACTATGCATTTTACAAACTAGACTAGAAATAACCAAAATCAAATTTGAAAATTGAAAAACAGAAAGGAGGGGGGGGGGGGGGCGGGGGGACGGGGAAGAGCTCCGACGAGCTTAATGGCGGCGAGATTCCACCACAGCTGGCCAGGTTGGTGCTCAGCAGCTCAAGGCGCATGCTTTGGAGGCGAAGTTGGTCGCCGGCGACGGCTGGAAGTCGGTCGGCGATGAGAGGCGGCAATGGAGTGCCAACTCTGGCGAGGTGCACGACGAAAGAGTGCGGTAAAAAGCTAAAGAGGTCCAAGAGCTTCACCGTGACGCGAGGAAGCGAGCTGAGTCAGCTAGCGGCGTCGGAGATGGCGGGGAGTAGCATTTCGACGTGGAGGTCGCGGCGGCGGCGATGGCGGACCGGCGGTGGCGCGTGGATTCCGGCAACTCCGGTGAGTTTCTGTGAGCAACAACATGTCACAGAGGAGCGCAAGGATTAGAGTAGCTAGCCTGAGGAAGGAATCGAACCACGTTCGAGCGGTGAAGAAGAAATTGAAGAACTCGTGGCGGCGCGGGCGCTCCGGACCGAGGTAGACAATGACCTCGTTCTGAGTGATTTAGGGCGGGGTAGAGCAATAGCTTTTGCAGGGAGCTGGAGGGAGTGGAGTGGGAGTTAAATGGCAAGGCGTTGTGGCACGGGGAGCACTGAGTGGAGCTGTCCGCGCAGAGGAGGCAGCAGCGACAATGGCGGCTAGTGCGGTGCTCGCGCGCGGGAAAAGTGAAAGCACAAGCAGCGGTGGCGTGGTTTCTCCCGCTTGGCGTCCGCTTTGAGCACACGCGCGTGCCGAGAGGGTGATGGCTTGTGCAGCGCGAGAGGCGGACGGGTCCAGCAGGCCGGCAGTGGCGATTGGGTGCACGGGGCATCGTCGTCCTGTGCAGAGAGAAGAGGAGGGAGCGAGAGAGGGAAAAGGAGGAGGGAAAGCGGGATTCCCGCTCCGCCGATGGGACGGAACGTGGTCAGGCCGGCGCAGGCACTGCAGCGGCCGCAGTGGGTGGCGCTGCAGCGCAGCGGTTGGCCGGCGGCGCGACGCGCAGGCCCTTTTTGTTTTTTTTTTTTGAATCTTGAATATTTCAAAATCTCCCCTCTAAATTCAAACAAAATTTGTACTTTCTAGGCTCCAAAAAATATGAGAATTTTTTTGGGCACTCAGGATATTATTTGGAACAACTCTTGTTTTTGGAAGAAGTCTTGATTCGGCCCCTAAAATTTTATAACTTTTCAACTCAGATGAAATTTATTTGAATTTTTAAGGAGGTTAAACCTTTTCGAAAAACTTTGGTAAAATCTCAAAAATTCTCTTTTGAAGTCAAGCTATTAGCCATGTGAAAACATCAGTATGGCTATATTGAGAACTTGATGGTTTTGTAAAAGTCAGATAAAATTGGTACCCGCATACCAAACATTTTGGTACAGGACCCAAAACTCCTGATGTTTTAAAAATGCTAAAAAATTCACCAAAATTTTTGTGGGGGTCAAGTGAGATTTTTAAAAAAATATTGCCATTGGATCATACAAAGATTTAATTTCTGTGTGTCAAATTTATTTGATAAATTTAACAGACACTTGGGTTGTCACAGCGATGATGTCATATAACAGACATCTACAAATTTTGTTATCTGTGAAGCGAAGAGGACTTTGTTGTGGTTCCAAATGATCACCCCCTGCGGGCACACCGCTGCTACCACCCATCATCATCACCATCACTAGGAGATGTAGACTTAGAACTACTATCATCTGACTCTTGGTACAGAGGGCTGCGTCTGTTATTATTACTCTCTGTCGATTCATCACTTGGGCACCATCATTGGTTGTTTACCTTTCACTTTTTTTCCTTTTTGATTGGTCTTTGTGTGATCTTGTTTGCACTTTCCTTTTCCCAAAGTGAGTGTTTCCCACATTTTCAGCTGTCCATTCAGAAATAAAACATTTCGTGTAATCCTTAGCAGCTCCATAGTGCCCTCGTCGTCTCGTACCAACTCGGATGGAAGAGGGGTATCACTCTCAACATCATCATCATCAAGTACCGGTTCATCATTTGATCGTCCCTTTTCCATCCAGTCACGAATCGGATTTGTAGAATCATACAATGAGAGCTCCATGAGGGAGTGGATAGGATCATCATCGGTTGCCCTGTTGATTCCTGATGCTTTCAAGTGAATGTGTAGGTTGTAGTTCACATAGACCATCTATGCAACTTTTTATGTGTCAACTTGTTGTGGATCTTTGTATTGGATCAATGTGAAAGTACTCCAATTGCGCTCACAACCGCTAGATGAACAACATTATGACACTATGCGTAGAGCAAGCTTCTTGAGGGTTGGGTTTCCTTGATAGTGGACGTGAAGTAGGGGCTATCGGCCTTCCTACCGAAGTTTGCTTGACACCTTTTCCCCTCACAGAAGCCGACCACCTTAATAAACCAAGTACTCCCCCACCTACACTTCCGTCAGGTTGAGATGAACAAGAACCACCACCGTGCTCATATTGCCCACCCTGATGTTGTACTCGTGCCTGGTATGCCGCTTCCTGTCGGGAGGCATGCAAGGCTTGTTGCAGCTCGACATCATCATCGTCAGCATTCACATCATGAACCGCGTTACCTTCCGCTGCAATGGTTTCCCTTCTAATGTTTTCTCGCAGCCTGTCCTTCCTCCGATCTGAATTTCAATCAAGCTCCCAGCGAAAATAATTTCGAACCTCCGGAGAAACGAACGAGCAACTAACCACACTACTGCCACGGGCCGCTAAGTGTTGCTTGAATCGTGTGGCACCACCTCCCTTCTTCGTGGACTTGCAAAACTTGTATCGAAACCTAGGATATACTTCTTCATGGACTTGCAAAACTTGTATCCCAAATGTGGTCACCCTCTCTTCGAGCCGACATGACTGATGAATCTGAGGCGACCCGTCCCCGAACCTCGGGACAGTTCGTCTGATCCAGGATCCTTTCTGGGTGATACTTGACGAAGCGAGTATTCACATGGTACAACACATGCCAAGAAAACATCATGACTTACAAGATAAGAGAAAATGATTACAATCTTAGTTCCTTACAGAAATCTTAACACAGAGTACGGCATACAACTTTCAAATATGAGTTATAGCGGAAGAATAAGACCCAATACAGACTCCGACTCTCGTAGACTAAGCAAAAGCATGTGCCTTGCCCACCGGCATTATGCTACTAGCCACCCAAAGTTCACTGTGGCGAGTCACAACACTCACACTGAATGCTCCCGAGGTTTGGGCGCTGCTCTTCTCACTGGTAGTGACTATCGGCAGCATATCGTAAAGCGTGAGCTTATAGGAAGCTAAGTAAGACTGACCCATCAATTTGGCTATCTACAGCCGACACCTAGACATGTAGGCTGACTTAGGGTAGGGTATCTTGCATAAAGGAATCGCACTACTTAATTTACTCTGGTCAAGTTTTAGCTCAAGTTAAGTGATTAGAAAAACTTAAATTTAGTTAGTACTTGTCACATCCCAAAAGTTTCAATCTTTTGTCCTTTTGATAATGAGCTCACTGATTCAATCCTTTGATTTCGACCATTTCCTGTTTTGATTTTGGGTCAGGGTTTTTGAGTTTCGTCGTTTTCAAAAACCCTAGTCGTGCTTTCAAGAGGTCTTTTGTTTTATTAATAAAACTACCTCAATATTTTTATATAACAATTAAATACACAATAAAATAGAATTTTAGAGAGTTTATCAAAATTTTTGGAAGAAGTTTAAACCCTTTTAAAATTCAAAAAGTTTGAACCTAGTTGAAAATTCACAGATCTTTAAGGCTGAATCAGGGCATCTTCCTATAAGCAAAGTTGTTCCAAATAATTCAGTTAGCACATACAAAAAGTTTCAAAAAATTCTTGAGCTCGGGAGCTAGGGCTTTCTGTTGAATCAAGAGGGAGGGTAATTGAACTAATTAAAAATCAAAACTGAAAACAGGGTGACGGTGAACAGTGTCACCGCCACCCACAGCCAACCACCACCGGCAGCAGGCCGGCGCCCCCATTCCGCGCCATCACTTCATCTTGGCAGAGGATCTCCCCAAGGATCTTCTCCACTGCTCCACGGCTTCTCCCCTCTCTCCTCCCTCTCTCTCTCCACTGGCGCACTTCTCTTCTTGCCGCACGACACCCCCTCGTAGAGCACCGCCCCCTAGCGCCAATTGCCGGCCGCCGTTCTCCTCACCAATCAGCAGCACGGCCATCTCCCACTCTTCTCTCCCTTTCCTCTGGCTCCCTTGCCCGAGTATAAAGGCAGCAAGCACCTCCCCTCCCTTGCTTTCTTCCTCCCTCGGTTTTCTGCCGCCGCCGCCATAGCCTACCGCCGCCCTCCACGCCGCTAGCTCGCTTCGGCCGTCCCCAAGCCGCGCCACCGTGCCCGGAAGATCCCTCTCCACTCCCTGAAGCTCTCCAACCATCAAGCCCGCCGGCCGTGCCCTGGTTTCCCCGGAACGCCATCGTCCACCGTTGCAGCCAAGGAACTCGCCGACGGCCACAATTTCGTGAAATTCGTCGCCACGGTAGCTCGATTCTTCAATTCCTTTCACTGGCTGTTCCCTCTCACTCTTGCGCACCCATTTGACAAGTATTAGCCACAGCTCACCGCCGACGACGAAGAACACCCCACGTCATAGTCGGCCACCATTGAAGCCACCTCGGAGCTTCACGTCGCCGACCCCTTTCCCCTCTCTCCCGTGGCCTTCGTCCTTTTCAAATCGGTGCTTTGAATCAAGGTGATGCTCCACGACCATTTAATCCCTGCCCTAACCTCTCGTCGGTGAGGATTCCACCGGAGCTGCCGCCGTGCCCTAATTCCCCTGTTCTGTGTTACTGTTCCATTCAATTCTCCATTTTCCTTTAATTATCTAGAAAATTGTAAAATGTATAGAAAACAGTGCAAAAACCTAAAAATGCCAAACCTAATTTTATTTGAATCCTTGAACAATAAATTAATTTTCTGTTAAAGCATGTTATCAAAAATGTCCCTGGAATTTCTTTAATAATTCAATGAATTATTTCAGTTGTTGATTTTTATTTCAAGTTCCAGAAGGTTGCTAGGGTTGATTTTTGGACCATAATTGTATTTTGGCATGATGCATCTCCTGCATTTTTACCAGAATTTTCATGAACATTTGTGCATGCATGTCACTGATAATATCCCTAAAAACCTAGTTTAATTGCCTTTATCTAAAGTGCATTAGGCAGGTCACCCAAAAGCCCAAGACCTTTAACAAAACCTTTAGTTTAGATGCTCAGTAGTAGATCTATAAAGTTTCATGATTTTTCCATAGGTGTTAGTGCATGTTTCTGATTTTATAATTTTGGAAAAAGAGAACATTATTTGATTTTTAGTAAATTCATAGAAGCTCAACTTGACCCCAAACCATAGCCAAAAGTCTTAGTTTAGATCCTACTTTAAACTAAAAATGGTCCCATGCCTGTAACTTAACTTTGATTTTTACCGGAAAAGTCGTTACGACTTTTACGGCACCGTTACGGTTTTCCCCAATGTCGTAAACAGGCAACGACAGTCGGAGAGCTCGTGTTCCTGCTAACGCGGGTCAAAACCACTCAAACTTAGTCTCATAGTAACCCAAGCCACTTAGTAAAGCTAGTACATGAGATGTGGTTTTCGGATTTTTTCCGAAAACGACATCCGTGTGCCACCCGATATCGGAACCGGAAACCCGAGAACCGGGAATCCCATAACCGGAATCGGTAAAATTGTTTTGGGCATAAATTGAGCTGTAGAACTCCGATTGACTTCGTTCTTTTGCATTGTGTTTGTAGACTCAGTAGCTACCTCTCTGCATCAAATTGCATCATTTGTGCATCATGGCATCATGGCATACATCTTATCGACGTGTTTTTACTTTATAGCTTACGAACCGCCAGAGAGTGACGCGGGTGCTGCTACAGGAGAAGCACCAGAGGTTGATCCAGCTGCTGAGGAAGACAACACCACCGTTGCTGAAGGTAAGCACCTCATATTGCTACCCTAAATAATTTACTTAATGATTAATATGAATGCTTACGTATAGGACTGCATTAAAGTCGGGCATAGTGATAAAGTTGGGAACACCTATTATTGTTACATGTACCCCTCCTTGGTATTGAGTACGTCACCTTGTCAACCTGGGTAGAGTGTCTTTGTTCGAGTCACGAAATGCTTAGCCATGCTTAGATAACACGGTAGAAGTCGAGTGGTAAGTCCCACTCGCACGTATAGGATTTATCCTGGTTGCTTATGAGCTTGTGGCAAGTTCATATGTTGGTAAAAGTTGGAAAGTGTTAAAAACTGAAATCCAGACGGTGGGATAGGAGTGCAGCAAGACATGGAGGTCTTGTGTGCCGTAGGCCCCGTCTGGGTTGACCTAGGACCCGGCCGTGTTATTCTTGGCCTGAGCACTTTCCATTCATAGCACATGTCCGATATAATGGTAAGACAAGCTGAGTATCTCACTGCGTACCAACGTTTGGCCGATGACTACACGGTGTGTAGAACGAGGGAGTCATGGGTGCCTGCAAGGCCGTGATATTCGACGAGGGACTCACGTGTGCCTGCGAGGCCGTGGTACTCGGCACCGTGTGGATTTTTCCAACCGTGTGGGCACGAGTGTGAAAAAGGTTGACATGAGTACCCCCTTGTGTAACTTTAGCGGGTTGCATGAGCCGTATGGTCCTCAGTCGTGTGGGTACAGTTGGACTCCCCTACAGGGTGTAAAATCGGTTCGAATCCGCAGCGGTCACGGTTATGATCATGCTCAATGTCCTTTGGATAATATCGTAGAGTTGTCACATAACATGATGGGAATTGGGATATTGTTGATGGAATTGGAATATGGGTTTTGGTATCCATGGTTCGGATGGAACATGAATGATGGTATGTACATGGTTTATGGTTACATGGTACTTAGGAATTGGGTTTATTAGATGTTCATATCCGCAAGAGTCCTTTTTACTTTATGCTTATTCACATATGCTTAATTTCTGCTTTAAGCAATCGAGTCCATCCCTATACCTTATTTACCTTGCTACAGCCTCATTGCATTATCCTTGGAGTCGGGAGCTAATTCCCACAACAGGGTAAGACTTGTGAGTACCTTCGTACTCAGAGTTTGTTGCTTAAGGTTTTGCAGGTGAGGATGAGTTGGTCTTTGGCTACTTTGTCCCCGACGATGCCGGCGAGGGCGAGGCATAGTCAAGACATCCGAGTGATCGTGATTCGCGATGTTCGTGGGCTGGGCATTGCAATCCTTTGCTGTTTTCTTGCTGCAACCGCTGCGACTATCGTATTCCTTAGAATTGCTTCCGCTCTTTAATTTATTAGTTTCAAGACTTATGATGAACCTTGGTATGTAAGAATATTTTTAACTAAGGTTATAATTAATGCGACCTATGTGATGTATCACCTGTGATATTGCCGACGTGCTTGGATCTTGGGCATTGCTTGAGAAGCATGTCGGGGGACTGCCGAGTTTATATTCTCTTTTATCGGGTTGAGTTCTCGCATACCAAACGTGGGCCACGAGTCAACTTAGTAAACTTGAATGTAAATTGGTCGGGTCTCTCACAAGCGCTGGTATCAGAGCTAAGATTCACAAAATACACCCTAAAATTTTGCTTAGTAACACGGGGTGGGTAGTTGTGTCTTAAAATCACTAAACCAACTAAAATTTGTAGTAGTAGTTGATGTTTTTGTTCCCTCACCTTCTTAACTTATTTTGGTTTTGAGAACTAGGAATGCACCCGTGCATGCTGCCCTCCTTGATAGATGGGTTGTTAGAATAGTTTAGCGGGTCTTGGCAGCCACCCATTTGTGATAGGGCGCGTGTTTTATCTAAACCCCTCCTTCTATTGAAAATCGCCCATGTTAACGTTGTGTGTTTATTTTCAGTAGTGTTGTGTGTTTGGGAGAGTGTTATGCATCCGTGTGAGAATCGTTAGTATGGAGGCATGTTTGCATATCATTGCACGCATTGATCATCTCCTTTGACTGTTTTGAGTTGTAAATTGTTAGTTGGGTTTTGGTCATCTTTTGTGGACTGGTTTTTAACAACAAAAGGAACAAGTTTGTTTCACCATTGAAACGACTTGTTCAATTTTCAAAACTTTTGCCGTTGTTTTGAGTTTCGTGTTCGAGTTTAGTGAGCTCGTCCAACCTTAACATCGGAGTATGTTGGTCGATACACCATGTCTGTCTCCTTTTAGCATCAATCGTTGCTTTCGTATCGCCGACAACGTTCCAGCAAATTCATTTTTCCCGATTATGACACGTCCTGGTTGTCATAAAATGCATCGTCTTGTTATCCGTCAACTCTCGCCCTACCAAAGTTCTTTTCGATTCTGGTGCATCCCATTCCTTTGTTAGGCGAGAGTACGCCACCCAGTATAATCATAAGATATTCCCTACCCGTACACATTATCTCATAGAATCCCCCGGAGCCAAAATCCATGTAGATTCCATGGTTCCGACATCGTTGACTCCAGTCAACGGTGTTACTTTGCAAGCCAATCTCTTACTCCTAGACCTTCAAGGGTTGGATGTTATCCTTGGGATGAATTCGATGATTTCTCACGATGCCGTCATCCACGTGGCTTCCAGAGTTGTTTCTCTGAAAGGCCCAACCGGCGATCGTTTTTCGCTACACCTCGAGGGTGATAGTTCCGGGTTGTACCATTTGAAAGATGCAACCAGCTTTGAGCTTTCCTCCATCCCTGTTGTGTGCGAATATCCGGATGTTGTCCTTGAGGATTTATCGGGTATGCCGCCCGACCGGGCTGTTGAGTTTGCCATAGAACTCGAACCTAGAACGGCCCCGATTTCAAAACGGCCGTATCCAATGTCTTCTGAGGAGCTGGCTGAAATCAAGAAGCAGTTGAAAGATCTCCTCGACAAGGGTTTTATTCGCCCAAGTTCTTCTCCTTGGGGTTGTCCCGCTATCTTTGTGAAGAAGAAAGACGACACGTTGCGCATGTGCGTCGATTATCGTCCCTTGAACGCCGTTACCATCAAAAACAAATATCCACTTCCACGGATCGATATCCTGTTCGATCAGCTTTCTGGCGCTCGTTGTTTCTTCAAAATTGATTTAAGGCTGGGCTACCATCAAATAAAGATCAGAGACGAGGACATTCCAAAAACTGCCTTTTCTATCGTTACGGTTTGTACGAGTACCTTGTCATGTCCTTTGGTCTCACAAATGCCCCTACCTACTTCATGTACTTGATGAACTCTATTTTCATGGAGGAACTTGATGTATGTGTGGTGATCTTCATTGATGATATCCTTGTGTTCTCTAAGACGGTAGCAGATCATGCTGTTCACCTCCAAATTGTACTCGGGAAGCTTCGTGAACACCGTCTTTATGCCAAATTCAGCAAGTGCGAATTTTGGCTGCACGAAGTGGCTCTTGTTGGGCACATCATTTTTGAAAATGGCGTTGCCGTGGATCCCACCAAGGTGCAAGAAGTGCTTGATTGGTCTCCACCAATCAATGTGAAGGAAGTCCGCAGTTTTCTTGGACTTGCGGGTTACTACCGTCGGTTTATCAAAGATTTCTCCAAGATTGCCAAGCCAATGACTAGGTTGCTGTGCAAAGGAGAGAAATTCCTTTGGTCTCCAATTGCGAGCAAGCTTTCGAGACATTGAAGACATTGCTCACAACAACGCCCGTTCTTGCTCAACCCGACATCCACAAGAGTTTTGACGTCTATTACGACGCTTCTCATGTTGGACTCGGATGTGTGCTTATGCAAGACGGGAGAGTCATTGCTTATGCTTCTCGCCAATTGAGGTCACATGAGGAGAATTATCCTACTCATGATCTTGAGCTCGCCGCCGTGGTTCACGCTTTGAAAATCTGGCGACACTATCTCCTTGGCAAGACTTGCAATATCTATACCGACCACAAGAGCCTCAAATACATATTCACCCAAGCGGATTTGAATATGAGGCAAAGAAGATGGCTTGAGTTGATCAAGGACTACAAGCTAGATGTGCATTATCACCCAGGCAAGGCTAATGTTGTAGCTGACGCGTTGAGTCGCAAAAGTCGTTGCAATTGCCTAATCGGGAAGACCCAAAACCACTCCTTCTATGAGGATTTTCGGAAGCTTGGTCTACAAATGGTGGAAGAAGGTTTCCTCGCCAACCTTGAAATAAAATCCACACTCTTGGATGAGATCAAGGAAGCTCAGAGAAATGACAAAGGAATGGCTCGTATCCGGGAGAAAATAAAATCGGGTAAAGCCAGATGTTTCTTTCTCGATGAGCAAGGCGTGTTATGGTTTGGAAAAAGCCTTGTGGTGCCAAAAGTCGATGAGCTGAAGATGAAAGTTCTCAATGAAGCTCATGACTCCTTGCTATCCATACACCCCGGGAGCACAAAGATGTATCAGGACTTGAAGACCAAATTCTGGTGGACTCGCATGAAGCGGGAAATTGCTCAATACGTCTCCAAATGTGACGTATGTCAGCGGGTGAAAGCCATCCACTTAAAACCCGTGGGCACACTGCAACCGTTGCCTATTCCATCATGGAAGTGGGAGGATATTGGCATGGATTTCATTGTTGGTCTGCCTAGAACTTCGGGTGGTTACGATTCCATCTGGGTAATCATTGACCGGTTAACAAAGTCTGCACATTTCCTTCCAGTCAAGACCACGTATTCTTTTAAGGAGTATGCCGAGTTGTACCTCACTCGCATTGTGTGTCTTCATGGTGTTCCAAAGACGATAATTTCAGACCGAGGCACCCAGTTCGTCTCTCGGTTTTGGAAAAGTCTTCATCAAGCATTAGACACCAAGCTGATTCATAGTTCGGCTTACCACCCACAAACGGGAGGACAAACCGAACGTATCAATCAAATCCTTGAGGACATGTTGAGAGCTTGTGTGCTAACTTACGGCAAAAGATGGGAACTTTGCTTACCTTTTGCCGAGTTCTCTTACAACAATAGCTACCAAGCTAGACTCCAAATGTCCCAATTTGAAGCACTCTATGGGAGAAGTTGTAGAACCCCGTTGAATTGGTCTGAATCCGGGGAACGACCTTTCTTTGGTCCTGATTTGGTTCGCGATGCTGAAGCCCAAGTGCACCAAATTCAGGAACATCTCCGAGTTGCTCAATCTCGCCAAAGAGCTACGCCGATCGTCGTCGGATAGAGCTTTTCTTCAAGGTTGGAGATTATGTTTACCTCAAAGTTTCACCACTCCGAGGCACGAAAAGATTCCAAGTGAAAGGGAAGTTAGCGCCACGCTACATTGGTCCCTTTAAAATTCTTGCAAGACGTGGTAACGTGGCATATGAGCTAGAGTTGCCATCCTCTCTTGGTAATGTCTACAATGTCTTCCACATCTCGCAATTGAAGAAGTGTCTCCGTGTTCCCACCGAGGCTATCTCCATGTTCCCACCGAGGCTATCTCCATGGAGCATGTCGAAGTCCGGCCCGACCTCTTTTATGTGGAGTATCCTCTACGCATCCTTGCGCGTTCGGAACGCAAATTGCGCAATCGTGCAATCCCGATGGTGAAAGTGCATTGGAGCAGACACACCGAAGAAGAAGCAACGTGGAACGTGAGGATAAAATGCGGGAGGACTACTCCAAGCTTTTCACTAAGCCGTAAGTCCCCTCGTTGTTTTCTTCACATTCGCTTCTTAGCATTCCACCCTTATCATCGATATTCCTTTCGCCGCCCCTACTTAAACCTATAATCTCGGGACGAGATTCTTTTAAGGGGGGTGGTCTGTCACATCCCAAAAGTTTCAATCTTTTGTCCTTTTGATAATGAGCTCACTGATTCAATCCTTTGATTTCGACCATTTCCTGTTTTGATTTTGGGTCAGGGTTTTTGAGTTTCGTCGTAATCCTAGTCGTGCTTTCAAGAGGTCTTTTGTTTTCTTAATAAAACTACCTCAATATTTTTACATAAAAATTAACTACACAATAAAATAGAATTTTGGAGATTTTATCAAAATTTTTAGAAGATGTTTAAACCCTTTTAAAATTCGAACAAGTTCGAACCTAGTTGAAAATTCACAGATCTTTAAAGGCTGAATCAGGACATCTTCCTATAAGCAAAGTTGTTCCAAATAATTCAGTTAGCTTATACAAAAAGTTTCAAAAATTCTTGAGCTCGGGAGCTAGAGCTTTCTGTTGAACAAGAGGGAGAGTAATTGAACTAATTCAAAATCAAAATTGAAAACAGGGTGACGGTGAACAGTGTCACCGCCACCCACAGCCAACCACCACCGGTAGCACGGCCGGCGCCCCCATTGCGCGCCATCACTTTATCTTGGCAGAGGATCTGCCCAAGGATCTTCTCCACTACTCTACGGCTTCTCCCCTCTCTCCTCCCTCTCTCTCTCCACTGGCGCACTTCTCTTCCTGCCGCACGGTAACCCCTCGGCAGAGCACCGCCCCCTAACGCCAATCGCCGGCCGCCGTTCTCCTCACCAATCAGCATCACGGCCATCTCCCACTCTTCTCTCCCTTTCCTCTGGCTCCCTTGCCCGAGTATAAAGGCAGCAAGCACCTCCCCTCCCTTGCTTTCTTCCTCCCTCGGTTTTCTGCCGCCGCCGCCATAGCCGACCGCCGCCCTCCATTCTGCTAGCTCGCTTCGGCCGTCCCCAAGTCGTGCCACCATGCCCGGAAGATCCCTCTACACTCCCTGAAGCTCTCCAACCATCAAGCCCGCCGGCCGTGCCCTGGTTTCCTCGGATCCACCGTTGCGGCCAAGGAACTCGCCGACGGCCACAATTTTGTGAAATTCGTCACCATGGTAGCTCGGTTCTTCAATTCCTTTCACTGGCTGTTCCCTCTCACTCTTGCGCACCCATTTGACAAGTATTGGCCACAGCTCACCGCCGACGACGAAGAACACCCCGCGTCATCCTCGACCGCCATTGAAGCCACCTCGGAGCCTCACGTCGCCGACCCCTTTCCCCTCTCTCCCGTGGCCTTCATCCTTTTCAAATCAGTTCTTTGAATCAAGGTGATGATGCTCCACGACCATTTAATCCCTGCCCTAACCTCTCCTCCGGCGAGGATTCCACCGGAGCTGCCGCCGTGCCCTAATTCCCCTGTTCTGTGTTACTGTTCCATTCAATTCTCCATTTTCCTTTAATTATCTAGAAAATTGTAAAATGTATAGAAAACAGTGGAAAAACCTAAAAATGCCAAACCTAATTTTATTTGAATCCTTGAACAATAAATTAATTTTCTGTTAAAGCATGTTTTCAAAAATGTCCCTGGAATTTCTTTAATAATTCAAAGAATTATTTCTGTTGTTATTTTTATTTGAAGTTCTACAAGGTTTCTAGGGTTGATTTTTGTATCATAATTGTATTTTGGCATGATGCATCTCCTGCATTTTTACCAGAATTTTCATGAACATTTGTGCATGCATGTCACTGATAATATCCCTAAAAACCTAGTTTAATTGCCTTTATCTAAAGTGCATTAGGCAGGTCACCCAAAAGCCCAAGACCTTTAACAAAAACTTTAGTTTAGATGCTCAGTAGTAGATCTATAAAGTTTCATGATTTTTCCATAGGTGTTAGTGCATGTTTCTGATTTTATAATTTTGGAAAAACAGAACATTATTTGATTTTTAGTAAATTCATAGAAGCTCAACTTGACCCTAAACCATAGCCAAAAGTCTTAGTTTAGAGCCTAGTTTAAACTAAAAATGGTCCCATGCCTGTAACTTAACTTTGATTTTTACCGGAAAAGTCGTTACGACTTTTACGGCACCATTACGGTTTTTCCCGATGTCGGAGGGCTCGTGTTCCTGCTAACGCAGGTCAAAACCACTCAAACTTAGTCTCATAGTAACCCAAGCCACTTAGTAAAGCCAGTACATGAGATGTGGTTTTGGGATTTTTCCCAAAAACGACATCCGTGTGCCACCCGATATCGGAACCGGAAACCCGGGAACCGGGAATCCCATAACAGGAATCGGTAAAATTGTTTTGGGCATAAATTGAGCTGTAGAACTCCGATTGACTTCGTTCTTTTTGCATTGTGTTTGTAGACTCAGTAGCTACCTCTCTGCATCAAATTGCATCATTTGTGCATCATGGCATCATGGCATACATCTTATCGACGCGTTTTTACTTTATAGCTTACGAACCGCCAGAGAGTGACGCGGGTGCTGCTACGGGAGAAGCACCAGATGTTGATCCAGCTGCTGAGGAAGACAACACCACCGTTGTTGAAGGTAAGCACCTCATATTACTACCCTAAATAATTTACTTAATGATTAATATGAATGCTTACGTATAGGACTGCATTAAAGTCGGGTATAGTGATAAAGTTGGGAACACCTATTATTGTTGCATATACCCCTCCTTGGTATTGAGTACGTCACCTTGTCAACCTGGGTAGAGTGTCTTTGTTCGGGTCACGAAATGCTTAGCCATGCTTAGATAACAGGGTAGAAGTCGAATGGTAAGTCCCACTCGCACGTATAGGATTTATCCTGGTTGCTTATGAGCTTGTGGCAAGTTCATATGTTGGTAAAAGCTGAAAAGTGTTAAAAACTGAAATCCGGACGGTGGGATAGGAGTGCAGCAAGACATGGAGGTCTTGTGTGCCGTAGGCCCCGTCTGGGTTGTCCTAGGACCCGGTCGTGTTATTCTTGGCCTGAGCACTTTCCGTTCATACCACATGTCCGATATAATGGTAAGACAAGCTGAGTATCTCACTGCGTACCAACGTTTGGCTGATGACTACATGGTGTGTGGAACGAGGGAGTCATGGGTGCCTGCAAGGCCGTGATACTCGACGAGGGACTCATGTCTGCCTGCGAGGCCGTGGTACTCGGCACCGTGTGGATTTTCCAACCGTGTGGGCACGAGTGTGAAAGAGGTTGACATGAGTACCCCCTTGTGTAACTTTAGCAGGTTGCATGAGCAGTATGGTCCTCAGTCGTGTGGGTACAGTTGGACTTCCCTGCAGGGTGTAAAATCGGTTCGAATCCGCCGCGGTCACGGTTATGATCAAGCTCAGTGTCCTTTGGATAATATCGTAGAGTTGTCACATAACATGATGGGAATTGGGATATTGTTGATGGAATTGGAATATGGGTATTGGTATCCATGGTTCGGATGGAACATGGATGATGGTATGTACATGGTTTATGGTTACATGGTACTTAGGGATTGGGTTTATTAGATGTTCATGCCCGCAAGAGTCCTTTTTACTTTATGCTTATTCACATATGTTTAGTTTCTGCTTTAAGCAATCGAGTCCATTCCTATACCTTATTTACCTTGCTACAGCCTCATTGCATTATGCTTGGAGTCGGGAACTAATTCCCACAACAGGGTAAGACTTGCGAGTACCTTCGTACTCAACGTTTGTTGCTTAAGTTTTTGCAGGTGAGGATGAGTTGGTCTTCGGCTACTTTGTCCCCGCCGATGCCGGCGAGGGCGAGGCGTAGTCAAGACATCCGAGTGATCGTGATTCGCGATGTTCGTGGGCTGGGCATCGCAATCCTTTGCTGTTTTCTTGCTGCAACCGCTGCGACTATCGTATTCCTTAGAATTGCTTCCGCTCTTTAATTTATTAGTTTCAAGACTTATGATGAACCTTGGTATGTAAAAATATTTTTAATTAAGGTTATAATTAATGCGACCTATGTGATGTATCACCTGTGATGTTACCGACGTGCTTGGATCTTGGGCATTGCTTGAGAAGCATGTCGGGGGACTGCCGGGTTTATATTTTCTTTTATCGGGTTGAGTTCTCGCATACCAAGCGTGGGCCGCGAATCAACTTGGTAAATTTGAATGTAAATTGGTCGGTTTTCTCACAGTACTAGTCTGAATAATCATAGAGAGAAAGCAATAGATACCATAACCATCATCATAATCCAGTCATCATCATAGCTCATCATCTTAATTAAATGTGGTACATTTCACAAGCAAACTCAGAAACTGAGAGCGACAGCGATTCAAATCGATTTAGACCTGCAAGGATAACCTAACCATACGACACGTGCGCGTCCCAGACCGCACATGACAACCATTCACATCAGATCCTGCAAAGTCAATTCCCTCCTATGCTACCTTAGCAGTGCCACATGCCACTAGAACACACGTCCCAGACGGTTTCTATGGAGTTCTCACATCTGCCCACCATAGATCGCCTCCGATAAGACACCGTAGGGTAGGTTCGGCTTTGCAATCACTAGGTTACGTAGGTTTACTGGGCCCCATCATTACCCAGCATATGATCAGTACATTCAATGCTCGATCAGGCTCGGACCACACGGATCAGACAAGACTACGGTCACCCTGGACCTGGTCCAGTTGCTGATCTACCTTTCCCCTGTCTGACCCTCCAATTTTATCTTCCATTAATCATACATAGCCGTGTTCTGCATGTGTTAGGAGGTAGTTTCATTTAACTCCTAGCAGTCGCGAGCAGCGTCCACTCTGCTCGACTTCTACTGGTAAGTATAATTAAGTGTAGCATTCTACCACGGGTTACTGATGAGGACATCACACCCATGGATACACACAATAATTCTCCCGCTGCTACAAATGAAGGTCCAATCACCAGAGCTCGCGCCCGTCAACTTAATATAGAGGTCAGCTCGTTCCTTAGCACTCCATTTACGAATTCTTGAGGATAGATTACTACCTAATGATGTTATTATGATTAGAAATAATGGAGAGGTCAAAGGAACAATGGAAGACCAGGTTGGAGTCAGCCAAGGACGTCCAAGCCAAGTCGGAGGCCCAGCCCACGTCGACTTCGAATCCAATTCGAAATTCAAGAGCAGTCGCCACTAAAACGGATGCCCAGGTTGCATACGGACTCCGTTTTAGGCAATCTACCACTTCACGGAAAGAGGACGAGTCCATCTTTTCAACAGGACCGGTCCCATGTCTAAATTCCTTTGGAGTCAATAGGAATCGCCAAAACAGTGAGCCATCCAGAATCTGTCAGGGTGCTGCGACACCGATTTTGGGCCGGATGGCCTTGTATCGAGTTAGAGTCCATTAGGGTTTCGTCCAGGGGGACTTGCACGTCCCCAAGTCCTGTATATTCAGCCGTCACCCCCTCCATTAGGGTTGGGTTTTGCTTAGATTATATCTGTATACACAGATTCGCCGTTTCATCGGTTTGTGAGACCCCAACTTTGTGAGTTTAATCTATATCTGTAAATTTGGTTGCTTTCCACTTCGTCCTTGCTTGTGTTCTTCGATTCGCAGGCAAGGATTAGCCTTCTCGGCGAGGTCATCCGTGTTCGCGCGGGTGATAATCAGAGGAGACGTGGTGCTGCGATTGTAGGGTTCGGGACGTGCCGTTCGGAAGCCGGATCGATTTGTGTCGCGACTCCGCCCAAATCGTTGATTATCAAAACCTGTAGGAAGATCGGGACCCCCGTCCCCATCAGTTACCTATACCAATATACCGCTAGGATTTTTTAGGGAAACATATGCAACTAGGGTTTAAATCAACTCCTGGAAACCTAATGCACATACATGACATATAGTGATAAAAAGAAAAACTTCATAATAAGGTTCTGCATCGGGGCTTGCGTTGATCTCCTGCTTCGGTGGCGAGAGCTTCGTCGGTGAACATGGGCTCCAGGTCTGCAACTATCTCGTTCGCTTCGCGTCTATATGATGAAACATTATGATGCTGATATCAGTGATACGATAATATGGTGTTTTCATCATTAATAATACGGTGTTTTCAATTACGACGGTTAATAAAGTAAATTATTAACCTAATGACCATGGACTAAAATTAAGTTTCAATCCTGTCAAGAGATTATTTTTAGTTGATAGTACTCTCTGAAATATGAATTTCGGAGTTGAGTGGGGGTTGAAAAAGTTCCTGGATTTTATAAGAATTCATACAATTTTCTGCTAATTAAACTTAGAAATTCAAGAAAAAGCACTAAAATGCATGATAAAATCATGAAAATGAATAGATGCACTTGCCAGCATCTAAACTCAAGTTTTGAATAGGGGTTATGATTTTTGGTTGACATGCATAATGTAATTTAGAAAATAATGAATTAAAATGACAATTTTGATAAGAATCACATGCATGCATAGAACTTTGTTAAGATCTAATTATGAGAAAATTGTAGGAAGTCATGCATGCTATGACACACCTCAGGGCACAGTTTCAGCTCCAGAAGATCTCTGGAACTCCAGCAACAAATCCAGAATAGAATACATTTACCTATTTATTTAGGATGTTCCATGGATTTTCATAAAAAAAGTGTTTCAGCAGATATTTAGAGCATCTTACAAGGATTCTAAAGAATTTTGGTTGATCATTTTTATAGCTTCCATCGATTTATTATGCATTTTACAAAATAGACTAGAAATAACAAAATTAATTTAAAAATCAGAAAAAGAAGAGAAACAGGGGAGTGCAGGGAGCTTGCCGGTGGCAAGCTCAACAGCGGCGAGTTGGCACCGTTGGCCACACCAACCTTGCTCAGCAAGTCACGAGGATTCTATTGGGGGTGGTGCCGAACTCCAGCGATGATCGAAAGGCCATCGGCAACGAGCGGAGGCGGAGGGAGCTCAACGCCGGCGACGCGCGCATCGGAGGAGGAGGGTTAGGGTTCGATTGAGAGGTCTGGGAGTATCACTGTGTCACGGGGAGTTGATTGGTCGATGATGAAGATCACGGGGATGACCGGAGACTGGTCGGCGACGAGCAGCTCACGGCGGCGACAATGGCGGGCGGAGACGGCACGGCGAGTTCTTCCTCACCGACGACTTCCTGTGTGCAAGACCTTGTCACAAAGATGTGCAAGGATGAGAGAAGCCCGCATGTGGAAGGAATCGAACCGAAATCAAGGAAGGAGGGAGGAATCAAAGAAAACCTTGGCGACGGGGGCGCTCCGGACCGAGGTAAACGACGACGCGTTCCCGATGATTCAAGGTGGCGCAGTGTGACAACTTCGGCAGGGAGCTAAAGGGAGTGGAGGGGAATCTAAATGACACGGTGGTGCTGTAATATCCCAAGTTTTTTTTACCAATTTCCTAAAAATATATATATATATATATATATTTAATTCTAAAGCTTAAAAGAGTTGATTAAAATTTGACTTTTTGGACCATCGATCAATTGGATGATCAGACACCGTGGATGCGTGAGTGTGATAATTAAATCTGAGTCATTCATTTTTAACCTAATCCTTCAATTGCGCAGTCCCTACCTCTATTTCTTTTCCTCCACGTGCGCCGTCTCCTTTCCTCTCCTTTTCTCCAAACCGCCGCCGCCTCTCTCCTGTCCTTTCTCTCCACCACCAGGCGCCTTGCTGCAGGAACAGAAGAAGCAAGGGAGGAAAAGGGAGAAGAGATCGCTAGTGCTGGCCCTTCCTGCCGCCGCTGCTGCTCCAAGTTTGCTGTGCATCGGGGCAAAAGGAGACGGGGAGGTAAGGTGCTGCTCCCCTGCGTTGGGTTCAATCCTTCCTTGGGTTTTTGATTGAATCATCCTCCTTGCTGGTAGTTGAGGTTGAACAGCCGTAGGAGAAGCAGAACAGAGGGAGGAAGAAAGAGAAGACAACAGATTTTAGGAATTCTGATTTCCAACTTCGGTGCAGTAAGATTGTTTCTAAAACTGGTATTAATTGGTACCAAATTCGAAAATTTTCTAATAACAAAAGTTGTAGCCTTACCTGTTATCTCTCAAATGGATTTGGTCCCATTCAATTCCGGTCAGCGGTTAGGGAGGAATCATCGATTTACTGTTGCTGTGTCAGAATTTTCAATCTGCGAGCAGTTGTCTGTTCCTTTAATTTAGACTAGTTTACAGGATGAATTTGCAAATCTGGTATTCAGAAAAGTTGTAGAGAAGTTTCTGCAGATTTCCAAAATGTGTTTATTTGCATGAATTTGTTAAGCCAATCAAAAGATATTATCAAAACAGTGGACAGGTCGAATTCTGATCCTATTAGGATTGTGGGCAGGGATGAGTTTTTAGTTGTGTCTTTAAATAATAAAGTAGGGACCTGCTAGATAGGTTAAGGTGTGATTTAGCAAAGTTCTCAGTCATAGCTTTCATTATACAGGCTTGGACGGTTCCGGTGTCGAGAGAGCGTCTTCGGATTATCGTCGGCCTTAGTTGAGGCAAGTGCACGACGAGCTTATGTGATGATATATATATTGTTTGCAATATTCATCGTTTTTTCGTTGCTATTCAATATTCGAATCTTCCTAAGTTCAAGTGCTTCATTATTGTTCTTCAAGAATCAAGTTCAGGTTATTCCATTACTTACCATTCATGTTCCGTCGTTCCGGATGTGTAATCTGGATTTATATTCATGTTCCTGTGAATAAGTGCTGGCCCCACTTGCTCGGCTTTACCGGTAAATGCTAAGGATGTATTCAAGTATTGTCCGTTTCAGACGGAAACTATTATTTTATTGTTCCTCAGTTGATGTTCTAATTTCTCCTCATCGATCATGGCGTTCCAATGTTGTTCTTCCTAGCTCCATAGTGTACTTGCTGAGTGTTTTTACTCACCCTTGTGTTTATTCGGTTTTTAGGTACTCAGTGATCGAAGCATTCATGGGATGGGAAGTAATCACATGCTGGAGCACCCTCACATTCTTTCTATCATCATTTAGTTATTAATCTAGGCAATGGTTAGAGTAATTAGACTTAAATTGTTTTGGTGTGGTTCAAAACTGTCATGAGGTTTTGTTGGCGTAATTTCAGGTCCAAAAATTAAGTTATGGTGATTGATTGATGTTCTTTCCCTTTACCATACTATATTGCTGATTATTGTGAATTGTATGCCGTAGAAATCTAGAATTTATAGGGGAGACTCTGTCAAAATTTTTCTATTTTATTTTAGATTTTGTTAAATTTTTTACGATCGTGGTAGCCTCCAAGGGTGTGAAACTTGGGGTGTTACAGTTGGTACTCAGAGCCAGGTTAGATTGTCTTTGCTTAGCATAGTTAATTAGGAGTTGCTTGTAACACTTAATTTAGATTTACAACTTAAATTGACACACTTAGTCACGTTAGGATGGGTTGCATGGGCATGCTTCGTATTTTAGTTTGTACTGTACTTTCTCATGTGTATGTTTTTCTTTTCCTATGTTTTGGAATTAATAGAACTATGCCACCGAAAAGAAGAAGTCCACGTGTTGCGAATCGCGGGAGAGCTCGCGGTAGAGGTCGTACTGGTGGTCGCGGTGGAGGTGATGATAACCAGGAGGACAACGTGGAACATGTGAATAAGGAAAATGAAGTGGTTGGTGGGGAGGAGGAAAATTCTGTAGCTGATAGAGGTTCAGCCGGACGTGCCGTTGCTGGTGCTGCTACTCGGGCTGCCCCTGCCCAAGCCATGACGTTTGCTAGGTGGATGTCCATGCGTTTAGACACGTTTGATGGTTCAGGAACGCCCACGGATGCTGCTGATTGGCTGCGCAAGATGGAGAAGATTATGCTTGCATGTAGACTGACAGGAGAAGAGATGATCTTGTACATTCCGCATCAGCTCACTGGTCAGGCTGATATATGGTGGGTAGGAGTATGTGAGGCATGGCCTCCTGCTCGTGGTGCTATCACTTGGGAGGTTTTCTTGGCACAGTTCAGAGCTAAGTATTATCCAGACTCCTTTAAGGATAAGATGAACGATGCACTCAATCATATTCAGCAAGGGGACAAGTCAGTTGATGAGTATGAGAGGGATTTCAGCAACATCGTTCGCTTTGTATCTAGTGTTGCTAGTGATGAACGTGAGAAGGCTAGAAAGTTCTTCGTGGGCCTTAATGCTCGTTATAGGGAGGTGATGGGAAGAAATCCACCTACTACTTATATTGCAGCAGTGGAGGAAGCTAGAGGCATGGAGACTCAGTTTCAGCTCACCATGCTGCAGCAGAGGCGTAATGGGAATGTAGCTAATTCCAATGGTGATCAGAAGAGGGTTCACCAAGAGGGAGGAGAGTCCTCTCAACCACCTCCTTTCAAGAAGTCCAAGGTAAATCAGTTCTCTCAGTAGTCCCAGCCTTTTAGGCCTAAACACTCAGGGGTCCAGACATCCTCAGGGCAGCACACTTCAGGGTCCTCGGTTATGCGTCCAGTTCCTGGACAAGGCTTAATTTGCTTCAAGAGTGGGAAGGGTCATCGTGCTTCAGATTGTGGTTTTTCCGGGACATGTCGTGTTTGTGGAAGAGATGGACACATGGGAGTGGTTTGCAAGAGAAATCCAGAATCTATTATAAAGTGGCAAAAATCAAACAGCGCTTCATCGAGACCCACCTCAGCTGCTAGTTCTAGAGGTTCAGCTCCTTCAGTTAATGCTCCTAGAGGCACAGTTCAGATGATGGCCGGTCATTCAGCCCAATATCCCCAGTTTCCTCAGCAATACGCTCCACCAGGTTACTATTGGCCTCCACCACAGCTTACTGCTCCATATGCTCCACCTCAGCTTCCGGCACCATATGTTCCACCTCAGCTACCTGCTCCTCCTGCTCCACTAGGCCCGCCACCTCAGCATGGTGCAGGTGGTTCCAGCTCTTCTGCCCCTACTGGAGTGTACACCGTGCCTACAGCTTCCACTGTGGGATGTCCAGATGTTGTCTTAGGTATTCTCACTGTTGATTCACATGATGCTCATGTCTTGTTTGATTCGGGTGCTACATTTTCATTTATTTCGCTTAATTTCGCAAAAAGGGCAAATATTCCTAGTCAGGAAATTTCTCAGTCAGTTCGTATTAGTTCTCCTGGAGGCTTAATTTCTAGTTCAGTAGTGTGTCCAGGATGTGTTGTTTCCATAGAGGATGATGATTTTATAGCTAACCTTATGGTGATTCCCTTACCTGTTTTTGATGTCATTCTTGGCATGGATTGGCTACATCAGTATCGAGCTGTGATATCTTGTTTCTGGAAGACTGTTACATTGGAGGCACCATCAGGGCATATAATAACCTTTCAAGCAAGTGCACCTCTTCCTGGCCGTCGTTATGTGAAGACTGGTTTTCTATGGAACCTTATTGAGAGGCAAGAAAAGTCAGAAGTGCTTGAAGAAATTCCAGTTGTACGTGACTATCCTGATGTTTTTCCAAGAGAGTTACCAGGAATGCCACCCAAGCGTGAAGTGGAGTTCCGCATTGACCTTATACCTGGTACACGTCCTGTATCGGTTGCTCCATACCGTTTATCCCGTCCCTTTTAGGAGGAGTTGAGAAACGAGTTGAATGATTTATTGGCCAAGAAGTTGATTCGACGCAGTGTGTCGCCATGGAGGGCTCCAGTGTTATTTACTAAGAAGAAAGATGGTAGCTGGCGCATGTGTGTGGACTATCGTGGCTTGAATGCTGTGACGATCAAGAACAAGTACCCATTGCCTCGCATAGATGAGTTGTTTGATCGACTGAAAGGGGCCAAAGTGTTTTCAAAGATCGACCTTCAATCCGGGTATAATCAGAACCCTATCCGTGAGGAGGATATTGAGAAGACAGCCTTCTCCACAATGTATAGTCACTATGAGTTCAGAGTCATGTCTTTTGGGCTCACTAATGCACCTGCATACTTCATGGAGACAATGAACAACATGCTTCATGGATTGGAGGGATTTGTGGTAGTTTTCATTGATGATATACTCATATTCTCCAAGACCGAGGTAGAGCATGAGGAGCACTTGAGGCAAGTACTTGAGACATTGAGAAGTCATAAATTCTATGCCAAATTAAAGAAGTGTGAGTTCTGGATTATTGAAGTAGGGTTCCTTGGTCATGTAGTTAACCAGCATGGCATCTCTGTCGATCCAGGCAAAGTTTCTATAATAGTTGACTGGGAAAGGCCAACTAATGTCAAGGAGGTTAGGAGTTTCTTGGGAATGGCTGGCTACTATCGGCGGTTTGTGAAGGATTTCTCTATAATTGCTAAGCCCATGACACAACTTACCCACAAGAACGTCAAGTTCGTGTGGACACAGGAGTGCGAGCATTGCTTCCATGTTTTGAAGCAAAAGTTGGTGACTGCCCCTATTCTTACCCTTCCTGAGCCGGGTAGGCGTTTCACTGTTTATTCAGATGCCTCTAGAGTGGGTCTTGGGTGCGTTCTTATGCAAGACGGGAACGTAATTGCTTATGCATCGAGGCAGTTGAAGACACATGAGCAGAATTATCCTACTCATGATTTAGAACTTGCTGCAGTTGTTTTTGCATTAAAGATTTGGAGGCATTATTTATATGGGGAGTCGTGCGACATTTATACAGATCATAAGAGCTTGGAATATATTTTAACTCAGAAGGATCTTAATCTGAGGCAAAGGAGATGGTTGGAGTTGATAAAGGATTATGATTTGAATATTCAATACACTCCAGGTAAAGCAAACGTGGTTGTAGATGCCTTGAGCAGGAAAGTTCCTCCTCCTACCATCAATTTTCTAGTAGCTGACCTGGAGGGAATGGATATATCATATTGCTATGCTGGAGTGACAGAGGTAGAGATGCAAATGATTTTATCATCAGCTATACCAGCACGCGTGTTGGACGCACAACAACATGATCGAATGTTGTTGGATATTAGAAAACGGATCCATGAAGGGAGAGTTGGAGATTTCACATTGGACACTTCTGGAGCCATTCGATTTCGTGGTCGTTTGTGTGTACCACAGAAATCACAAGTCAAGGAAGATATTCTTAAGGAGGCACACCGTGCACGATATACTGTGCACCCTGGTGAGAATAAGATGTATCAGGACTTAAAGAAGACCTATTGGTGGAAGCGGATGAAAGTTGATGTGGCAAAGTATGTGGCTGCTTGTGGGGTTTGTCAGCGGGTGAAGGCTGAACATAAGAGTCCAGCTGGAAAATTGCAATCACTAGAGGTTCCTTTATGGCCCTGGGATGACATTGCTATGGATCTTGTTGTTGGGCTACCACGCTCGCCGAAGGGTAGAGACACTATATGGGTTGTTGTAGACCGGTTGAGTAAAGTTGCTCACTTTATTCCTATTCGATCCACTAGTTCAGCTGCTGATCTGGCACCTATCTATATGCGAGAGGTAGTGCGGTTACATGGAATACCTCGCACCATTGTTTTGGACAGAGATGCTAAGTTTGTTTCCAAGTTGTGGGATACTTTGCAAGAGGCTTTAGGCACCACATTGAGGATGAGCACTGCTTTTCACCCTCAAACTGATGGACAATCTGAGCGTACGATTCAGACCTTGGAGGATATGCTCAGATCATGTGTACTATCTTGGAAAGGTAGTTGGGAAGATCACTTACCACTTGTGGAGTTTTCTTATAATAACAGCTATCATTCTAGCATCCGTTGCGCTCCATATGAGGCACTTTATGGGAGGAAGTGCAGATCGCCACTTTGTTGGGACGCAGTGGGTGAGAAGGCTATTTTGGGGCCAGATTGGGTTCAACAATCTACACAACGTGTTTCTGAAATTCGAGAGCATATGTTAGCGGCACAGAGTAGGCAAAAGAGCTATGCTGATGTCAGGAGGCGAGACTTGGAGTTTCAAGTAGGAGATGATGTACTCCTAAAGGTGTCCCCTACCAAGGGTGTGGTGCGGTTCGGTACCAAGGGAAAGCTTAGTCCAAGGTACATCGGCCCCTTCACTATTAAAGAACGAATTGGTAAACTGGCATATCGATTGGAGTTACCAGATTTGATGAGAGGTGTCCATGATGTGTTCCATGTCTCTATGTTGAGAAAATATTTGAGGGATCCAGAACAACACCTGACCGTGGAGCCAGTTACTATCGAGCAGGATTTATCTTTTGAGTCTCGTCCGGTTAGAATTCTGGAAACTTCTGAGAGGGCGTTGAGGCGTAAGACTTTTAAGTTTGTGAAGGTTCTTTGGACAAACCAGACCGAGCGAGAAGCAACTTGGGAATTGGAGTCAAAGATGCGGAAGAAATATCCTGAGTTGTTTTCATCTGGTAAGTAACCTTGTGATTTTGTGCAATAAATCGTTCATGTTATGTTTCCTTCATACCATTAAGAATTCGAGGGCGAATTCTGTTGAAGGGGGGGAGAATGTAATATCCCAAGTTTTTTTTTACCAATTTCCTAAAAATATATATATATATATTTAATTCTAAAGCTTAAAGAGTTGACTAAAATTTGACTTTTTGGACCATCGATCAATTGGATGATCAGACACCGTGGATGCGTAGATCTCGTCGAAACGCATCCGTTTGACTACTCATACGTTTGTTTCGGCGATCGCATGAGTGAGTGTGATAATTAAATTTGAGTCATTCGTTTTTAACCTAATCCTTCAACTGCGCAGTCCCTACCTCTATTTCTTTTCCTCCACGTGCGCCGTCTCCTTTCCTCTCCTTTTCTCCAAACCGCCGCCGCCTCTCTCCTGTCCTTTCTCTCCACCACCAGGCGCCTTGCTGCAGGAACAGAAGAAGCAAGGGAGGAATAGGGAGAAGAGATCGCTAGTGCTGGCCCTTCCTGCCGCCGCTGCTGCTCCAAGTTTGCTGTGCATCGGGGCAAAAGGAGACGGGGAGGTAAGGTGCTGCTCCCCTGCGTTGGGTTCAATCCTTCCTTGGGTTTTTGATTGAATCATCCTCCTTGCTGGTAGTTGAGGTTGAACAGCCGTAGGAGAAGCAGAACAGAGGGAGAAAGAAAGAGAAGACAACAGATTTCAAGAATTCTGATTTCCAACTTCGGTGCAGTAAGATTGTTTCTAAAACTGGTATTAATTGGTACCAAATTCGAAAATTTTCTAATAACAAAAGTTGTAGCCTTACCTGTTATCTCTTAAATGGCTTTGGTCCCATTCAATTCCGGTCAGCGCTTAGGGAGGAATCATCGATTTACTGTTGCTGTGTCAGAATTTTCAATCTGCGAGCAGTTGTCTGTCCTTTAATTTAGACTAGTTTACAGGATGAATTGGCAAATCTGGTATTCAGAAAAGTTGTAGAGAATTTTCTGCAGATTTCCAAAATGTATTTATTTGCATGAATTTGTTAAGCCAATCAAAAGATATTATCAAAACAGTGGACAGGTCGAATTCTGATCCTATTAGGATTGTGGGCAGGGATGAGTTTTTAGTTGTGTCTTTAAATAATAAAGTAGGGACCTGCTAGATAGGTTAAGGTGTGATTTAGCAAAGTTCTCAGTCATAGCTTTCATTATACAGGCTTGGACGGTTCCGGTGTCGAGAGAGCATCTTCGGATTATCGTCGGTCTTAGTTGAGGCAAGTGCACGACGAGCTTATGTGATGATATATATATTGTTTGCAATATTCATCGTTTTTTCGTTGCTATTCAATATTCGAATCTTCCTAAGTTCAAGTGTTTCATTATTGTTCTTCAAGAATCAAGTTCAGGTTATTCCATTACTTACCATTCATGTTCCGATCGTTCCGGATGTGTAATCTGGATTTATATTCATGTTCCTGTGAGTAAGTGCTGGCCCCACTTGCTCGGCTTTACCGGTAAATGCTAAGGATGTATTCAAGTGTTGTCCGTTTCAGACGGAAACTACTATTTCAGTGTTCCTCAGTTGATGTTCTAATTTCTGCTCATCGATCATGGCGTTCCAATGTTGTTCTTCCTAGCAATATAGTGTACTTGCTGAGTGTTTTTACTCACCCTTGTGTTTATTCGGTTTTTAGGTACTCAGTGATCGAAGCATTCATGGGATGGGAAGTAATCACATGCTGGAGCACCCTCACATTCTTTCTATCATCATTTAGTTATTAATCTAGGCAATGGTTAGAGTAATTAGACTTAAATTGTTTTGGTGTGGTTCAAAACTGTCATGAGGTTTTGTTGGCGTAATTTGAGGTCCAAAAATTAAGTTATGGTGATTGATTGATGTTCTTTCTTTACCATACTATATTGCTGATTATTGTGTATTGTATGCCGCGGAAATCTAGAATTTATAGGGGAGACTCTGTCGAAATTTTTCTATTTCATTTTACATTTTGTTAAATTTTTTACGATCGTGGTAGCCTCCAAGGGTGTGAAACTTGGGGTGTTACAGGTGGAGCACGGGAAGCACTGAGCGAAGCTGTCCACGTGAGACTGGCAGCGGTGGCAATGGCGTCTGGGCGATTGTCACATCCCAAAAGTTTCAATCTTTTGTCCTTTTTGTTAATGAGCTCACTGATTCAATCATTTGATTTCGACCTTTTCCTGTTTCGAATTTGGGTCAGGGTTTCGAGTTTTCGTCGTTTTCGCAAAACCCTAATCGACTTTCAAGAAGCCTTTTGTTTTCTTAATAAAACTACCCCAATGTTTTTGCATAACAATTAACTATACATTAAAATATAATTTTGGAGATTTTATGAAAATTTTCGGTAAAGGTTTAAACCCTTTTAAAATTCCAACAAATCGGAACTAATTTGAAAATTCACAAACCTTTAAAAGTTGAATCAGTGCATCTTCCTATAAGCAAAGTTGTTACAAATAATTCTTTTAGCCCACACAAAAAGTTTCAAAAATTCTTGAGCTCAGGATCTAGAGTTTTCAATCGAATCTTGAAGGAGGAATTGAATTAATTGAAATTGAAAACAGCCTGACCGTGAACAGTGCATCACCGCCCGCAGCGGCCACTGCCGTGGCTGGCAGCCCGGCCGGCCACCTCCTTCCCGCGTGCGCCTTTACTCTTCATCGGATCGAATCTTGCCCAAAGATCTACTCCACTTCCCCTCCCCCTTCCTCTCTCCTCTCTCTCTCCATTGGCGCTGTCTTTTCCCCACTCAGGCACGGCATTGTCGCTGCCGAAGCCACCGCCCCTAGCGCCAATCGCCGGCCACCGCTCCCCTCACCAATCAACGGTGCGCCACTGCTCTCTCCCTCCCTTGGCTCAGTTTCCCCTCGAGTACAAGGCCGAAGCACCAGCTCCCCCTCCTTTCCCTTCTTCTTTCTCTGTTCTGCCGCGCGCCACAGAACACCACCGCCATTGCCGCCCCCACGACGCCAGCTCACTCCGGCCACTCCCAAGCCACGCCACCATGCCGTCCAACATCCCCTCGACCCACTGAAGCTCTCCAACCATCTGCCCCCCCCCCCGGTTGTGCCCTAATTCCTCAGGAACGTCGCCGCCCCTGTTCCTCGACCGACAACAACGCCGGCGGCCACCTCTTTCCAAAATTCGTCACCACGGTAGCTCAATCCTTCAATTCCTTTCACCGGCTTATTCCTCTCACCATGGTACACCAATTTCATAAGCTATCGGCCGCAGATCATCGCCGGTGAGGAAGGAACACCTCGCGCCACCGTCTGTAACGTCCCGCCTCCCCGAGGCCGGGCCCGCTTACATTAGATAGCTTTTATAGGATATAGGCTGGCCTCACAGACCAACACAAGTCTTTTCTGCGCACATTTGTCCTCACTCGTGCGCACCCGGGAGTCACTTCCCGGTCAGTCACCCATCCTGAAATTGCTCCAGGCCAAGCACGCTTAACCTTGGAGTTTTCTGGAGCTAGGTTACCGGAAAAGAAGTTGCAACTTGTTGGTATGAGTATTCTATTAATCCTATTAAGCCCTAGGCCGAGATATCACACTCTCACCCCCTTAGAAGACCGACGTCCTCGTCGGTCAACCCCAGGCCAGTAACGTCCCCTCTTGGCCACGTTCGTGTGCCCAGTGCCAGCGCATGTGCCATGCTGTGTGACCACTCTCTGGGCTCACACCAGCCATGCACACCATGCCTGCGCAACTGCGACACACGCGCCCGTGAAACCGCGAGAGTCGGCTCTGATACCAACTGTAACGTCCCGCCTCCCCGAGGCCGGGCCCGCTTACATTAGATAGCTTCTATAGGATATAGGCTGGCCTCACAGACCAACACAAGTCTTTTCTGCACACATTTGTCCTCACTCGTGCGCACCCGGGAGTCACTTCCCGGTCAGTCACCCATCCTAAAATTGCTCCAGGCCAAGCACGCTTAACCTTGGAGTTTTCTGGAGCTAGGCTACCGGAAAAGAAGTTGCAACTTGTTGCTATGAGTATTCTATTAATCCTATTAAGCCCTGGGTCGAGATATCACACCGTCGGCCTTCACTAGAGCCGCCACCGGACCTCACCGTCGCCAACCACCCTGCTGCTTTCCCCGTGTCCTTCATCCTCTTCAAATCAATCCCACGTCTCAAGGTGAAGCTCCACGATTGCTCAATCCTCCTTCCAACCTTCTTCTCCGGCGAGATTCCCACCGGAGCACCGCCACTGACTATTCCCCTGTTTCTGTGTTACTGTTCCATTCATTTTCTATTTTCCTTTTATTTAGCCAGAAGTTGCATAGTGTGTAGAAAATTATGTAAAAGTCTAAAAATGCCAATCCTAATTTTATTTGAATCCTTCAATAATGAGTTAATTTTCTGTTAAAGCACTTTTTCAAAAATGTCCCTGGGATTTCTTTAATAATTCAATGTATTATTTCTGTTGTTGATTTTTAATTGAAGTTCCAGAAGGTTTCTAGGGTTTATTTTTGAACCATAACTCTATCGTGGCATGATGCATCTCCTGCATTTTTAGCAGAATTTTTCATGAACATTTGTGCATGCATGTTACTGTTAATATCCCCAAAACCCTAGATTATTTGCCTTTATCTAAAGTGCATTAGGCAAGTCACCCAAAAGCCCAAGACCTTTAACAAAAACTTTGGTTTAGATGCTCAGAAGTAGATCTATAAAGTTTTATGATTTTTCCATAGGTGTTAGTGCATGTTTCTGATTTTATAAGTTTGGAAAATAGAACATTGTTTGATTTTTAGTAAATTCATAGAAGCTCAACTTGACCCCAAACTAGAGCCAAAAGTCTTAGTTTAGAGCCTACTTTAAACTAAAAATGGTCCCATGTCTGTAACTTAACTTTGAATTTCACCGGAAAAGTCGTTACGACTTTTACGGCACCGTTACGGTATTCCCGATGTCGTAAACGGGCAACGACAGTCGGAGGCCTCGTGTTCCTGTTAACGCGAGTTAAAACCACTCAAACTTAGTCTCGTAGTAACCCAAGCCACTTAGTAAAGCTAGTACATGAGATGTGTTTTGGGAATTTTTTCCGAAAATGACATCCGTGTGCCACCCGATATCGGAACCGGAACCCGGGAACTGGGAAACCCGTAACCGGTATCGGTAAAACTGTTTAGGTCATAACTTGAGCTCTAGAACTCCGATTGACTTCGTTCTTTTTGCATTGTGTTCATAGACTCAGTAGCTACCTCTCTGCATCATATCGCATCATTTGTGCATCATGGCATCATGGCATACATCTTATCGCCGTGTTTTTACTTTATAGCTTACGATCCGCCAGAGAGTGACGCGGGTGCTGCTACGGGAGAAGCACCAGAGGTTGGTCCAGCTGCTGAGGAAGGCAACACCGCTGCTGTTGAAGGCAAGCACCTCATATTGCTACCCTAAGTAATTTACTTAATGATTAATATGAATGCTTACGTATAGGACTGCATTAAAGTCGGGCTTAGTAGTAACATTGGGAAAACCTATTATTGTTGCATGTACCCCTCCTTGGTATTGAATACGTCGCCTTGTCAACCTGGGTAGAGTGTCTTTGTTTGAGTCACGAAATGCTTAGCCATGCTTAGATAACACGGTAGAAGTCGAGTGGTAAGTCCCACTCGCACGTATAGGAACCACCTTGATTACTTATGGACTTGTGGCGAGTTCATATGATGGTAAAAGTTGAAAAGTGTTCAAAGCTGAAATCTGGACGGTGGGATAGGAGTGCAGCAAGACATGGAGGTCTTGTGTGCCGTAGGCCCCGTCTGGGTTGACCTAGGACCCGGCCGTGTTATTCTTGGCCTGAGCACTTTCCGTTCATACCACATGTCCGATATAATGGTGAGACAAGCTGAGTATCTCACTGCGTACCAACGTTTGGCCGATGACTGCACGGTGCATGGAACGAGGGAGTCATGGGTGCCTGCGAGGCCGTGACACTCGATGAGGGACCCACGTGTGCCTGCGAGGCCGTGGTACTCGGCACCGTGTGGATTTTCCAACTGTGTGGGAACGAGTGTGAAAAAGGTTGACATGAGTACCCCCTTGTGTAACTTTAGCGGGTTGCATGAGCCGTATGGTCCTCAGTCGTGTGGGTACAGTTGGACTCCCCTGCAGGGCGTAAAATCGGTTCGAATCCGCCGCGATCTCGGTTATGATCAAGCTCAGTGTCCTTTGGATAATATCGTAGAGTTGTCACATAACATGATGGGAATTGGGATATTGTTGATGGAATTGGAATATGGTTGTTGGTATCCATGGTTCGGATGGAACATGGATGATGGCATATACATGGTTTATGGTTACATGGTACTTGGGGATTGGGTTTATTAAAAGTTCATGCCCACGGAGTCTTTTACTTTATGCTTATTCATATATGCTTAGTTTCTGCTTTAAGCAATCGAGTCCATTCCTATACCTCATTTACCTTGCTACAGCCTCATTGTATTATCCTTGGAGTCGGGAACTAATTCCCACAACAGGGTAAGACTTGCGAGTACCTTCGTACTCAACGTTTGTTGTTTAAGTTTTTGCAGGTGAGGATGAGTTGGTCTTCGGCTACTTTGTCCCCGCCGATGCCGGCGAGGGCGAGGCGTAGTCAAGACGTTCGAGTGACCGTGATTTGCGAGGTTCGTGGGCTGGGCATCACAATCCTTTGCTGTTTTCTCATTGCAACTGCTGCGACCATCGTCTTTCTTAGAATTGCTTCCGCTCTTTAATTTGTTAGTTTCAAGACTTATGATGAACCTTGGTATGTAAGAATATTTTAAATTAATGTTATTAATTAATGTGACCTATGTGATGTATCACCTGTGACGTTGCCGACGTGCTTGGATCTTGGGCATTGCTTGAGAAGCATGTCGGGGGACTGCCGGGTTTATATTCTCTTTTATCGGGTTGAGTTCTCGCATAACATGCGTGGGCCGCGAGTCAACTTGATAAACTTGAATATAAATTGGTCGGGTCTCTCACAGCGATGCTCGTGCACGGAGGAAGCAAGAAAGTGATGAGTGGTGTTGGCGTGGCTTTCCTCACTCAATGGCTGCTCAGGCACGCGCGCGCAAGGTTTTAAGGCCCGCGCGGTGCGACCGTCGGGCGGCGCAGAGGGACCGACGGCGGCGACTGGGCGCGTGGTGCGGCGTCGGCGTGCGTAGAGGGAAAAGCGAGAGAGAGAGAGAGAGAGAGAGAGAGTGATGAGGACATCGCACCCATGGTTACACACAATTCTTCTCCCGCTAAGACAAATAAAGGACCAATCACTAGAGCTCGGGCACGACAATTGAATCTAGAGGTGAGCTCGTTCTTAAGTACAAGTTTATATGTTACTACAGAGAATAGATTGCTACCTAATGATTATTTATGATTAGGAATCATGGAGAGGTCAAGGAAGGCCCGGGAGACCATCTTCAAGTCGGACAAGGACGTCCAAGCCAAGTAGGAGATCCAACTCACGTCAACTTCGAGTCCAACTCGGAGTCCAGGAGAAGTTCATACTAAAACGGGTGCCCAGGTCGCATACGGACTCCGGTTTAGGCGATCTACCACTTCATGGAAAGAGGACGAGATTATCTTTCTAATGGAACAAGTCCCACATCCAAATTTCTCTAGATTTCACAGGAATCATTGAAATATTGGACAGTCCAGAATCTGTCAGGGTGCTACAACACCGACATTGGGCCGGTTGGTCTTGTACCGAGTTAGAGTCTGTTAGTGTTGTGTCTAGGGGACTTGCACGTCCCTAATTCCTTTATAACCAGCTACCACTCCACCATTAGGGTTCGGGTTTTGCTTAGATTATTCCTGTTAAAAATAGTGTCGCCGTTTCTGTGAGAGACCCGACCAATTTATATTCAAGTTTACCAAGTTGACTCGCGGCCCACGCATGGTGTGCGAGAACTCAACCCGATAAAAGAGAATATAGACCCGGCAGTCCCCCGACATGCTTCTCAAGCAATGCCCAAGATCCGAGCACGTCGGCAACGTCACATGTGATTCATCACAAAGGTCACATTAATTAATAACATTAATTTAAATTATTCTTACATAACAAGGTTCAACATAAGTCTTGAAACTAAAAGAAATCAGAGAGCGGAAGCGATTCTAAGGAAGACGATAGTCGCAGCGGTTGCAATGAGAAAACAGCAAAAGATTGCGATGCCCAGCCCACGAACATCGCACATCACGATCACTCGAAAGTCTTGACTATGCCTCGCCCTCGCCGGCATCGGCGGGGACAAAGTAGCCGAAGACCAACTCATCCTCACCTGCAAAAACTTAAACAACAAACGTTGAGTACGAAGGTACTCGCAAGTCTTACCCTGTGGTGGGAATTAGTTCCCGACTCCAAGGATAATGCAATGAGGCTGTAGCAAGGTAAATAAGGTGTAGGAACGGACTCAATTGCTTAAAGCAGAAACTAAGCATATATGAATAAGCATAAAGTAAAAGGACTCTGCGGGCATGAACATCTAATAAACCCAATCCCCAAGTATTATGTAACCATAAACCATGTATATGCCAACATCCATGTTCCATCCGAACCATGGATACCAATAACCATATTCCAATTCCATCAATAATATCCCAATTTCCATCATGTTATGAGACAACTCTACGATATTATCCAAAGGACACTGAGCTTTGATCATAACCGAGACCGCGGCGGATTCGAACCGATTTTACACCCTGCAGGAGAGTCCAACTGTACCCACACGACTGAGGACCATGCGGCTCATGCAACCCGCTAAAGTTACACAAGGGGGTACTCATGTCAACCTTTTTCACACTCGTGCCCACACGGTTGGAAAATCCACACGGTGCCGAGTACCACGGCCTCGCAGGCACACGTGAGTCCCTCGTCGAGTGTCACGGCCTCGCAGGCACCCATGACTCCCTCGTTCCACACACCGTGCAGTCATCGGCCAAACGTTGGTACGCAGTGAGATACTCAGCTTATCTTACCATTATATCGGACATGTGGTATGAACGGAAAGTGCTCAGGCCAAGAATAACACGGCCGGTTCCTAGGTCAACCCAGACGGGGCCTACGGCACACAAGACCTCCATGTCTTGCTGCACTCCTGTCCCACCGTCCAGATTTCAGCTTTTAACACTTTTCAACTTTTACCAACATATGAACTCGCCACAAGTCCATAAGTAATCAAGGTGGTTCCTATACGTGCGAGTGGGACTTACCACTCGACTTCTACCGTGTTATCTAAGCATGGCTAAGCACTTCGTGACTCGAACAAAGACACTCTACCCAGTTTGTCAAGGTGACGTAAGCAATAGCAAGGAGGGGTACATGCAACAATAATAGGTTTTTCCCAATGTTACTACTAAGCCCGACTTTATGCATTCCTATACGTAAGCATTCATATTAATCATTAAGTAAATTACTTAGGGTAGCAATATGAGGTGCTTGCCTTCAACAGCAGCGGTGGTGACTTCCTCAGCAGCCTGGTCAACCTCTGGTGCTTCTCCCGTAGCAGCACCCGCGTCACTCTCTGGCGGTTCGTAAGCTATAAAGTAAAAATGCGACGGTATGAGATGCATGCCATGATGCCATGATGCCCAAATGATGCGATATGATGCAGAGAGGTAGCTACTGAGTTTATGAACACAATGCAAAAAGAACGAAGGCATTCGGAGTTCTACAGCTCAAGTTATGACCTAAACAGTTTTACCGATTCCGGTTACGGGTTTCCCGGTTCCCGGTTACGGTATCGGGTGGCACACGGATGTCATTTTCAGGAAAAATCCCAAGACGCATCACATGTACTGGCTTACTAAGTGGCTTGGGTTACTATGGGACTAAGTTTGAGTGGTTTTGACTCACGTTAACAGGAACACGAGCCCTCCGATGGTCGTTGCCTGTTTACGACATCGGGAATACCGTAACGGTGCCGTAAAAGTCGTAACGACTTTTCCGGTGAAATTCGAAGTTAAGTTACAGGCATGGGACTATTTTTAGCTTAAAGTAGGATCTAAACTAAGACTTTTGGCTCTGGTTTGGGGTCAAGTTGAGCTTCTATGAATTTACTAAAAATCTAACAATGTTCTGTTTTCCAAACTTATAAAATCAGAAACATGTATTTAAACTTATGCAAAAATCATGAAACTTTACAGAGATACTTCTGAGAATCTAAACTAAAGTTTTTGTTAAAGGTCTTGGGCTTTTGGGTGACTTTCCTAATGTACTTTAGACAGAGGTAATTAATCTAGGGTTTGGGGATATTATCAATGACATGCATGCACAATGTTCATGAAAAATTCTGGTAAAAATACAGGAGATGCATCATGCCAAGATAAAATTATGGTACAAAAATCAACCCTAGAAACCTTCTGGAACTTCAATTAAAAATCAACAACAGAAATAATACACTGAATTATTAAAGAAATTCCAGGGACAATTTTGAAAAAGTGCTTTAACAGAAAATTAACTCATAATTCAAGGATTCAATTAAAATTAGGTTTGGCATTTTTAGATTTTTCCATGATTTCCTACACCCTATGCATCTTCTGGTTAATTAAAAGGAAAATAAGAAATTCAATGGAACAGTGTTTCAGAACAGGGGAGCGGCTGAAGCGGTGGCTCCGGTTGGAATCTCGCCGGAGGAGGGGGGTTAGGAGGGGATTGAAAGGTCGTGGAGCATCACCTTGATCTAAGGAACTGATTTGATGAAGATTTGGGCCACGGGGAAAGGCGCAAGGTGGTTGGCGACGTGAGCCCTGAAGCTCTGTCAATGGCGGCCGACGGGTGGCGTGGGACGAACTTCCTCAACGGCGGTTATCTGGGGCCAATGGCTCATCAAATAGATGTACCATGGTGAGAGGAACATGCTGGAAGAAGGAATCGAAAAGTTGAGCTACCTCGGTGACGGAATTTGAAAAGAAGTGGCCGCCGGCGCTGTTGTCGGCCGAGGAGCAGTGCGGCGGCGTTCTGGTGAAATTAGGGCACGGCTGATGAATTCGGTGTTCGGAGAGGTTCAGTGGGTCATGGGGAACTTGATTGACACGGTGGTGTGACTTGGGAGCGATTGGGTCGAGCTGTCGACGGTGAGGTGCTCGGGCGGCAATGGTGTGGTGGCGCACTGGCTAGGGCAGAACAGAGAAGGAGAAAAGAAGGAAGGGAGAGCTAGTGCTTTAGCTTTGTACTCGAGGAGGAGGAGCCAAGGGAGGTAGAGAGTGCAGTGGCGCTGTTGATTGGTGCAGAGGGGCGGTCGGCCGGCGGTTGGGCGATGGAGGCGGTGCTCTGCAGTGGAGGTGGCGTGCGGCAGAGCACAAAACCAATGGCGCACCAGAGGAAGGAGGGGAGAGAGAGAGGAGAGGGAGGGCAGTGATGGAGAAGATCTTGGCCAAGATTCACTGAGGGTGGAGGAATGAAGGCGCCGCGCGGGAATTGGCCGGAGCGGTCGGCGGTGGGTGGCTGCGCGGCAAGGGTCGGGCGACGGCACTGTTCACCGTAAGACAGTTTTCAAATTCTATTCCTCCCTCAAGAGATAACAGGAAACCCTAGCTCCCGAGCTCAAAAATTTTTAAAACTTTTTGTGTGTGCTAAGTGAATTATTTGGAACACTTTTTATTAAAGGAAGTTTCACTGAATCAGCTTCTACAGATCTGTGAATTTTCAATTAGGTTCAAACTTGTAGGAATTTTAAAGGGGTTTAAACCTTTACCAAAAATTTTCATAAAATCTCCAAAATTCTATTTTAATGTGTAGTTAATTGTTATGCAAAAACATTGGGGTAGTTTTATTAAGAAACAAAAGGCCTCTTGAAAGTCGATTAGGGTTAAGCGAAAACGACGAAAACTCGAAACCCTGACCCAAATTCAAAACAGGAAAAGGTCGAATTCAAATAAATGAATCAGTGAGCTCAAATAAAAAGGATAAAAGATTTGAACTTTAGGGATGTGACAGACCACCCCCCCTTAAAAGAATCTCGTCCCGAGATTAAAGGTTAAGTAGGGTGGCGAAAGGAGTTTCAAAGATTAAGGATGGAAAGCTAAGAAGCGAATGTGAAGAGAACAACGAGGAGACTTACGGTTCTGTGAAAAGCTCCGGGTAGTCCTCCCGCATTTTATCCTCACGTTCCCATGTTGCTTCTTCTTCGGTGTGCCGGCTCCAATGCACTTTCACCATCGGGATTGCACGATTGCGCAATTTGCGTTCCGAACGCGCAAGGATGCGTAGAGGATACTCCACATAAGAGAGGTCGGGTCGGACTTCGACATGCTCCATGGAGATAGCCTCGGTGGGAACACGGAGACACTTCTTCAATTGCGAGATGTGGAAGACATTGTAGACATTACCAAGAGAGGATGGCAACTCTAGCTCATAAGCCACGTTTCCACGTCTTGCAAGGATTTTGAAGGGACCAATGTAGCGTGGGGCTAACTTCCCTTTCACTTGGAATCTTTTTGTGCCTCGGAGTGGTGAAACTTTGAGGTAAACATAATCTCCAACCTTGAAGAAAAGTTCTACCCGACGACGATCGGCGTAGCTCTTTTGGCGAGATTGAGCAACTCGGAGATGTTCCTGAATTTGGCGTACTTGAGCTTCAGCATCGCGAACCAAATCAGGACCAAAGAAAGGTCGTTCCCCGGATTCAGACCAATTCAACGGGGTTCTACAACTTCTTCCATAGAGTGCTTCAAATGGGGACATTTGGAGGCTAGCTTGGTAGCTATTGTTGTAAGAGAACTCCGCAAAAGGTAAGCAAAGTTCCCATCTTTTGCCATAGGTTAGCACACAAGCTCTCAACATGTCCTCAAGAATTTGATTGACCCGTTCGGTTTGGCCTCCCGTTTGCGGGTGGTAAGCCGAACTATGAATAAGCTGGGTGTCCAACGCTTGATGAAGGCTTTTCCAAAACCGAGAGACGAACTGGGTGCCTCGGTCTGAAATAATTGTCTTAGGAACACCATGAAGACATACAATGCGAGTGAGGTACAACCCTGCATATTCCTTGAAAGAATAGGTGGTCTTGACTGGAAGGAAATGTGCAGATTTTGTTAACCGATCCACGATTACCCAGATGGAATCGTAACCACCCGAAGTCTTAGGCAAACCAACAATGAAATCCATGCCAATATCCTCCCATTTCCATGATGGAATAGGCAATGGTTGCAGCGTGCCTGCGGGTTTTAAGTGGATAGCTTTCACTCGCTGACATACGTCACACTTGGAGACGTACTGAGCAATTTCCCGCTTCATGCGCGTCCACCAGAATTTGGTCTTCAAGTCTTGATACATCTTTGTGCTCCCTGGGTGTATGGACAGCAAGGAATCATGAGCTTCATTGAGAATTTTCATCTTCAGCTCATCGACTTTTGGCACCACAAGGCGTTTTCCAAACCATAACACGCCTTGCTCATCGAGAGAAAAACATCTGGCTTTACCCGATTTTATTTTCTCACGGATACGAGCCATTCCTTTGTCGTTCTTCTGGGCTTCCTTGATCTGATCCAAAAGTGTGGATTTTATTTCAAGGTTGGCAAGGAAACCTTCTTCCACCATTTGTAGACCAAGCTTCCGAAAATCCTCACATAGGGAGCGATTTCGGGTCTTCCCGATTAGGCAATTGCAATGGCTTTTGCGACTCAACGCGTCAGCCACGACGTTAGCCTTTCCGGGGTGGTAATGCACCTCTAGCTTGTAGTCCTTGATCAACTCAAGCCATCTTCTTTGCCTCATATTCAAATCAGCTTGGGTGAATATGTATTTGAGGCTCTTGTGATCGGTATAGATATTGCAAGTCTTGCCAAGGAGATAATGTCGCCAGATTTTCAAAGCATGGACAACGGCGGCAAGCTCAAGATCATGAGTAGGATAATTCTCCTCATGCGACCTCAATTGGCGAGAAGCATAGGCAATGACTCTCCCGTCTTGCATAAGCGCACATCCGAGTCCAACACGAGAGGCGTCGCAAAAGACATCAAAACTCTTGTGGATGTCGGGTTGCGCAAGAACGGGCGCTGTGGTAAGCAACGTCTTCAATGTCTGGAAAGCTTGCTCGCAATGGGCGGACCAAAGGAATTTCTCTCCTTTGCACAGCAACCTGGTCATTGGCTTGGCAATCTTGGAGAAATCCTTGATAAACCGACGATAGTAACCCGCAAGTCCAAGGAAACTGCGGATTTCCTTCACATTGGTTGGTGGAGACCAATCAAGCACTTCTTGCACCTTGGTGGGATCTACGGCAACACCATTTTCAGAAATGACGTGCCCAAGAAAAGCAACTTCGTGCAGCCAAAATTCGCACTTGCTGAATTTGGCGTAAAGACGGTGTTCACGAAGCTTCCCGAGTACAATTCGGAGGTGAACAGCATGATCTGCTTCCGTCTTGGAGAAAACAAGAATATCATCAATGAAGATCACCACACATACATCGAGTTCCTCCATGAAAATAGAGTTCATCAAGTACATGAAGTAGGCAGGGGCATTTGTGAGACCAAAGGACATGACAAGGTACTCGTACAAACCGTAACGAGTAGAAAAGGCAGTTTTTGGAATGTCCTCTTCTCTGATTTTTATTTGATGGTAGCCCAGCCTTAAATCAATTTTGGTGAAACAACGAGCGCCAGAAAGCTGATCGAAAAGGATATCGATCCGCGGAAGTGGATATTTGTTTTTGATGGTAACGGCGTTCAAGGGACGATAATCGACACACATGCGCAATGTGCCGTCTTTCTTCTTCACAAAGATAGCGGGACAACCCCAAGGAGAAGAACTTGGACGAATAAAGCCTTTGTCGAGGAGATCTTTCAACTGTTTCTTCATTTCAGCCAACTCCTCAGAAGACATTGGATACGGTCGTTTTGAAATAGGAGCCGTTCCTGGTTCGAGTTCGATGGCAAACTCAACAGCCCGGTCGGGCGGCATACCCGGTAAATCATCAGGGAAAACATCCGGATATTCGCACACAACAGGGATGGAGGAAAGCTCAGAACTAGTCGCACCTTTCAAATGGTACAACCCGGAATTATCACCTTCGAGGTGTAGCGAAAAACGATCGCCGGTTGGGCCTTTCAGAGAAACAACTCTGGAAGCCACGTGGATGACGGCATCGTGAGAAATCATCCAATTCATCCCAAGAATGATATCTAACCCCTGAAGATCTAGGAGTAAGAGATTGGCTTGCAAGGTAACACCGCTGACTGGGGTCAACGATGTCGGAACCATGGAGTCTACGTGGATTTTGGCTCCGGGGGATTCTATGAGATAGGGTGTACGGGTAGGGAATATCTTTAAGTTATATTGGGTAGCGTACTCTCGTCTAATAAAGGAATGAGATGCACCAGAATCAAAAAGAACTTTGGTAGGACGAGAGTCGATGGATAACAAGGCGATGCATTTTATGACAACAAGGACGCGTCATAATCAGGAATGTATGTTTTGCTGGAACACTATCGGTGACACGAAGGCAGCAATTGTTGCTACAACACGACAATCATGGTGTATCGATCAACATACACCGATGTTCAGATTGGATGAGCTCACTAAACTCGAACACGAAACTCAAAATAATCAACAAAAGTTTTCAAAGTTGAACAAGTCGTTTCAAAGGCGAAACAAACTTGTTCCTTTTTGCTGCTAAAAACCAGTCAACAAAAAAAAGGACCAAAACCCAACTAGCAGTTTACAACTCAAAACCAAACAAGGAGATGATCGATGCATACAATGATATGCAAACATGCTCCGTACTAACGATTCTCACACGGATGCATAAACACTCTCCCCAAGCACAATCAACACTACTGAAAATAAACACTCAACGTCAACATGGGCGATTTTGAATAGAAGGAGGGGTTTAGATAAAACACGCGCCCTAACACAAATGGGTGGCTGCCAAGACCCGCTAAACTATTCTAACGACCCATCTATCAAGGAGGGCAGCAATGCAGGGTGCATTCCTAGTCCTCAAAACCCAAAACAAGTTAAGAAGGTGAGGGCCTAAACAGCACTACTACTACAACTTTTAGTTGAATTTAGTGATTTTAAGACACAACTACCCACCCCGTGTTGCTAAGCAAAATTTTAGGGTGTATTTGTGAACCTTAGCTCTGATACCAGCTCTTGTGAGAGACCCGACCAATTTATATTCAAGTTTACCAAGTTGACTCGCGGCCCACGCATGGTGTGCGAGAACTCAACCCGATAAAAGAGAATATAGACCCGGCAGTCCCCCGACATGCTTCTCAAGCAATGCCCAAGATCCGAGCACGTCGGCAACGTCACATGTGATTCATCACAAAGGTCACATTAATTAATAACATTAATTTAAATTATTCTTACATAACAAGGTTCAACATAAGTCTTGAAACTAAAAGAAATCAGAGAGCGGAAGCGATTCTAAGGAAGACGATAGTCGCAGCGGTTGCAATGAGAAAACAGCAAAAGATTGCGATGCCCAGCCCACGAACATCGCACATCACGATCACTCGAAAGTCTTGACTATGCCTCGCCCTCGCCGGCATCGGCGGGGACAAAGTAGCCGAAGACCAACTCATCCTCACCTGCAAAAACTTAAACAACAAACGTTGAGTACGAAGGTACTCGCAAGTCTTACCCTGTGGTGGGAATTAGTTCCCGACTCCAAGGATAATGCAATGAGGCTGTAGCAAGGTAAATAAGGTGTAGGAACGGACTCAATTGCTTAAAGCAGAAACTAAGCATATATGAATAAGCATAAAGTAAAAGGACTCTGCGGGCATGAACATCTAATAAACCCAATCCCCAAGTATTATGTAACCATAAACCATGTATATGCCAACATCCATGTTCCATCCGAACCATGGATACCAATAACCATATTCCAATTCCATCAATAATATCCCAATTTCCATCATGTTATGAGACAACTCTACGATATTATCCAAAGGACACTGAGCTTTGATCATAACCGAGACCGCGGCGGATTCGAACCGATTTTACACCCTGCAGGGGAGTCCAACTGTACCCACACGACTGAGGACCATGCGGCTCATGCAACCCGCTAAAGTTACACAAGGGGGTACTCATGTCAACCTTTTTCACACTCGTGCCCACACGGTTGGAAAATCCACACGGTGCCGAGTACCACGGCCTCGCAGGCACACGTGAGTCCCTCGTCGAGTGTCACGGCCTCGCAGGCACCCATGACTCCCTCGTTCCACACACCGTGCAGTCATCGGCCAAACGTTGGTACGCAGTGAGATACTCAGCTTATCTTACCATTATATCGGACATGTGGTATGAACGGAAAGTGCTCAGGCCAAGAATAACACGGCCGGTTCCTAGGTCAACCCAGACGGGGCCTACGGCACACAAGACCTCCATGTCTTGCTGCACTCCTGTCCCACCGTCCAGATTTCAGCTTTTAACACTTTTCAACTTTTACCAACATATGAACTCGCCACAAGTCCATAAGTAATCAAGGTGGTTCCTATACGTGCGAGTGGGACTTACCACTCGACTTCTACCGTGTTATCTAAGCATGGCTAAGCACTTCGTGACTCGAACAAAGACACTCTACCCAGTTTGTCAAGGTGACGTAAGCAATAGCAAGGAGGGGTACATGCAACAATAATAGGTTTTTCCCAATGTTACTACTAAGCCCGACTTTATGCATTCCTATACGTAAGCATTCATATTAATCATTAAGTAAATTACTTAGGGTAGCAATATGAGGTGCTTGCCTTCAACAGCAGCGGTGGTGACTTCCTCAGCAGCCTGGTCAACCTCTGGTGCTTCTCCCGTAGCAGCACCCGCGTCACTCTCTGGCGGTTCGTAAGCTATAAAGTAAAAATGCGACGGTATGAGATGCATGCCATGATGCCATGATGCCCAAATGATGCGATATGATGCAGAGAGGTAGCTACTGAGTTTATGAACACAATGCAAAAAGAACGAAGGCATTCGGAGTTCTACAGCTCAAGTTATGACCTAAACAGTTTTACCGATTCCGGTTACGGGTTTCCCGGTTCCCGGTTACGGTATCGGGTGGCACACGGATGTCATTTTCAGGAAAAATCCCAAGACGCATCACATGTACTGGCTTACTAAGTGGCTTGGGTTACTATGGGACTAAGTTTGAGTGGTTTTGACTCACGTTAACAGGAACACGAGCCCTCCGATGGTCGTTGCCTGTTTACGACATCGGGAATACCGTAACGGTGCCGTAAAAGTCGTAACGACTTTTCCGGTGAAATTCGAAGTTAAGTTACAGGCATGGGACTATTTTTAGCTTAAAGTAGGATCTAAACTAAGACTTTTGGCTCTGGTTTGGGGTCAAGTTGAGCTTCTATGAATTTACTAAAAATCTAACAATGTTCTGTTTTCCAAACTTATAAAATCAGAAACATGTATTTAAACTTATGCAAAAATCATGAAACTTTACAGAGATACTTCTGAGAATCTAAACTAAAGTTTTTGTTAAAGGTCTTGGGCTTTTGGGTGACTTTCCTAATGTACTTTAGACAGAGGTAATTAATCTAGGGTTTGGGGATATTATCAATGACATGCATGCACAATGTTCATGAAAAATTCTGGTAAAAATACAGGAGATGCATCATGCCAAGATAAAATTATGGTACAAAAATCAACCCTAGAAACCTTCTGGAACTTCAATTAAAAATCAACAACAGAAATAATACACTGAATTATTAAAGAAATTCCAGGGACAATTTTGAAAAAGTGCTTTAACAGAAAATTAACTCATAATTCAAGGATTCAATTAAAATTAGGTTTGGCATTTTTAGATTTTTCCATGATTTCCTACACCCTATGCATCTTCTGGTTAATTAAAAGGAAAATAAGAAATTCAATGGAACAGTGTTTCAGAACAGGGGAGCGGCTGAAGCGGTGGCTCCGGTTGGAATCTCGCCGGAGGAGGGGGGTTAGGAGGGGATTGAAAGGTCGTGGAGCATCACCTTGATCTAAGGAACTGATTTGATGAAGATTTGGGCCACGGGGAAAGGCGCAAGGTGGTTGGCGACGTGAGCCCTGAAGCTCTGTCAATGGCGGCCGACGGGTGGCGTGGGACGAACTTCCTCAACGGCGGTTATCTGGGGCCAATGGCTCATCAAATAGATGTACCATGGTGAGAGGAACATGCTGGAAGAAGGAATCGAAAAGTTGAGCTACCTCGGTGACGGAATTTGAAAAGAAGTGGCCGCCGGCGCTGTTGTCGGCCGAGGAGCAGTGCGGCGGCGTTCTGGTGAAATTAGGGCACGGCTGATGAATTCGGTGTTCGGAGAGGTTCAGTGGGTCATGGGGAACTTGATTGACACGGTGGTGTGACTTGGGAGCGATTGGGTCGAGCTGTCGACGGTGAGGTGCTCGGGCGGCAATGGTGTGGTGGCGCACTGGCTAGGGCAGAACAGAGAAGGAGAAAAGAAGGAAGGGAGAGCTAGTGCTTTAGCTTTGTACTCGAGGAGGAGGAGCCAAGGGAGGTAGAGAGTGCAGTGGCGCTGTTGATTGGTGCAGAGGGGCGGTCGGCCGGCGGTTGGGCGATGGAGGCGGTGCTCTGCAGTGGAGGTGGCGTGCGGCAGAGCACAAAACCAATGGCGCACCAGAGGAAGGAGGGGAGAGAGAGAGGAGAGGGAGGGCAGTGATGGAGAAGATCTTGGCCAAGATTCACTGAGGGTGGAGGAATGAAGGCGCCGCGCGGGAATTGGCCGGAGCGGTCGGCGGTGGGTGGCTGCGCGGCAAGGGTCGGGCGACGGCACTGTTCACCGTAAGACAGTTTTCAAATTCTATTCCTCCCTCAAGAGATAACAGGAAACCCTAGCTCCCGAGCTCAAAAATTTTTAAAACTTTTTGTGTGTGCTAAGTGAATTATTTGGAACACTTTTTATTAAAGGAAGTTTCACTGAATCAGCTTCTACAGATCTGTGAATTTTCAATTAGGTTCAAACTTGTAGGAATTTTAAAGGGGTTTAAACCTTTACCAAAAATTTTCATAAAATCTCCAAAATTCTATTTTAATGTGTAGTTAATTGTTATGCAAAAACATTGGGGTAGTTTTATTAAGAAACAAAAGGCCTCTTGAAAGTCGATTAGGGTTAAGCGAAAACGACGAAAACTCGAAACCCTGACCCAAATTCAAAACAGGAAAAGGTCGAATTCAAATAAATGAATCAGTGAGCTCAAATAAAAAGGATAAAAGATTTGAACTTTAGGGATGTGACAGTTTCATCGGTTTATGAGACCCCAACTTTGTGAGTTTAATCTTCATCTGCAATTTGGTTCCTTTCTACTTCGTTCTTGCTTGTGTTCTTCGATTCGCAAGCAAAGACTAGCCTTCTCGGCGAGGTCATCTGTGTTCACACGGGTGATAACCAGAGGAGACGTGGTGCTGTGATTGTGGGGTTTGGAACGTGCCGTTCGGAAGCCGGATCGATTTGTGTCGCGACTCCGCCCAAATCGTTGATTATCAGAACCTGTAGGAAGATCAGGACCCCGTTCCCATCAAGTGGTTATCAGAGTTTCAGGTGTTCCTCGGGTTCGCCATTGTTTATCCTAAATCCTTGTTTTTGTTTCGTCCTATAGTCCATAAAAAGCCAAAAACAAAATTGTAGTTTTAAGTTACATCCTGTCCAAAAAACCGTGTTTAGCCTCTGCATATTTCAATTTCAGAGTTCGTAGTATTGAGTTTGTGTCCTTAATCGAGTCTGGTTGCTGGTTTATATCACGTCTCGTTACAGTTTGTTTTGCTTCCGCCACCTTGTGTTAAACCTTGCCGTCAAATTTTTTTCCCACCCAGATCCCACCCCTTCGTTTGTTGTGTCTGATCTGTTATTCACTAGATTCACACAGGTTGATCATCCATCACTACTTTTCACCTTATCCAGAGCTTCCGTCGCAAAATTCCACCTTTCTTTGTTCGGCTACCCTAGTTTGTTTCAACACCAAAAAAGAAAAATGCCTGACATAGAGTTCAATTCTGCCATTATATTGTTTTGATCAGAAAATTTGTGTGGTTAGCTTTCACATGCTTTGCATTGAGAAAAAGAAATAATATAAAAAAAAGAGACAGAAGTATTGTGATTACTTCTAGTGTTAAAAAAAAGAAAAAAGAAAAAAAAAAGAAATGAATCGATAAACTTTTGTTGGAACACTCGGTGCTGTTTTATGCTTGTCCTGAATTCAATTTTCCTTGGCTATTGATCTTTGTTGCTGTCTCCCTACACATGTTCTTTGACCACGTATCACAACTGTCATAGGACGCTTTAGGCCAGCAACTAGGACCAATACTTTGGACATTTATTCAATATTACTATCTGATTTTGATTTGTGTTTCACTTACATATATATTAGCCTTCCAAGATCCATTTAAACCTTCTGAACAGGCACGGATTCTTAACCCTGTAATCGCTGGATCACTTCTCCAAGGTATCTTTGCTTTGTGTTCGTTTAGATCCTTGCAAGAACTTGGTTTGAAGCTTCCTTTTGCTGTCTAGGAGTGCCACCGTTCTCATAGTAGTTGATAGGGATAACCTTTACCTTTTTCTCTGTGTTTCTTGTTTTCTTCATCATGTCAGGTACCGAGGAATCTAGGACGCTGGCCGACTTCAACGAGTGTGTCAGCCAAGATCAATTACAGGGAGCAATTACCAAGGCGCTTGAAGGCATTGATGACAAGATCACTGAGACCGTGACGACGACCCTCAACGATCTGCACATAGGAACAACTCTCCAAGACATCACCACTCAGCTGGCCGCAATTTCAACTTGGCTTGACAATTTGGAAAGGCGTCCACCTCCAGGGAACAACGATGACGACGAGGACACTGTCTACAATGACGATGACCGGGACGCACGCCTTCGACATCGCCTACGCAGGAACCGCTAAGGTATGGGAGGTAACAACCAGCATCGATCTCAGGACGATCCCTTTGCTAAGGTGACATTTTCCATACCCTCCTTTTCTGGTTCATATAATGCTGAGATATATCTAGATTGATAGATGACGGTTCAACAAAAATTTGAGGCTCACCAAGTCCCTGAACAACATAGAGTTAGACAAGCTTCTAGCAAATTTAAGGACTTTGCTATTATTTGGTGGACTGGTTTAGCTGCTGTACGACAATTGCCTGCTACTTGGGATGAGTTGAAAACTGCGATGCGCGATCGCTTTCTGCCTCCTTCTTTTCAGCGAGACCTGCGTCTCAAACTGCAGCGCTTAGAGCAAGGTAGCAATTCGGTCCGGGATTATTATGCTCAGCTACAGAAGAGCATGATGCGTTGTGGTGTAGTTGAGGATAATGAGGATAAGATCTGTCGTTTCTATGGGAGGTTTAGGCGTGAAATTCAGGACATTGTTGATTATAAGACTTTTAACACTGTCAACCAGTTGTTCCACTTTGCTATGCTTGCAGAAAAGGAATTGCAAGAACGTCAGGAAGCTGCGAGAACGTCAAGAACTGGAGCACCGCGTTTTTCTTCCAGTTTTCGTCCACCCCCTCCACCAGTAAGCAAGCGACCTTCCACTACGGCACCGCCTCCCTCGACACATCCTGCGGAGTCTTCTAAATCTTCTGTGCAGGGACCAGCGAAGACCTCGCCTTCTACTACATCCACGGGGTGCACCTCTGGCATCCAGTGCCATCGCTGTCTTGGACTTGGACACGTGCAACGTGACTGCCCAAGCAAGCGTGCCTACATCGCCACTGATGACGGAGGTTATGAGAGTACATCCGACATTGAAGATGCGGAGGACGACGCTTTGCAATCTCCGAATAGCGTTGTTCTCGGCAACCACGACGCCTCCATGTACCACTCCATTGTTGTTCAGCGTGTCCTCAATGCGCAGGTAAGCGAACCGGATCAGATCCAACGCCATAACTTATTTCAGATTGAGTTCGTGATCAAGAATCGACGAGCACGTGTGATCATTGATGGGGGCAGCTGCAACAACTTGGTGAGTTCTGATTTGGTCAAGAAGCTCGGCTTGGCCACAGGACTACATCCACATCCATACCATATTCAATGGTTGAATGACTCCGGAAAAGCTAAGGTAACACAATCGTGTCGCGTTTCTTTTTCCCTTGGTACTTATAGTGATTCTGTGGATTGTGATGTCGTTCTATGTAAGCATGCTCTCTTTTGTTGGGTCGTCCTTGAGAATATGATAACGATGCTTTGCACCATGGTCGTAGTAATAAGTACACCTTCATGCACACAGGGAAGAAAATTACTTTGTTACCCATGACACCTGTTCAAATTATTGAATCTGATAGGGAGAGGGCTGCTAATGCTAAACAACCATCTCATGCTAAACCTAAAACTCAGCAAGATATTATTTTGAAATCCCCTGTCATGCTTGCTATAAAATCTAATCTTGCTGAAATTTCTGATGGTACTTCTCCATGATATGTTCTAGTGTGCAAGGATGCCTTATTTTCAAGGGAAAATTTGCCTTGTACATTGCCACCTGCGGTTGCTAACCTTTTGCAGGAGTTTCGCAATGTTTTCCTTGACGAGATCCCTCCAGGACTGCCACCCATTCGAGGGATCGAGCACCAGATTGACCTGGTTCCTGGTGCATGTTTACCGAACCGTGCGGCGTACTGAACCAACCCTGAGGAGACTAAGGAAAGTTAGCGCCAAGTCCAGGACCTCTTGGACCGTGGGTACGTACGTGAGAGCCTTAGTTCTTGTGCTGTTCCTATCCTTTTGGTTCCGAAAAAAGATGATTCATGGCGCATGTGTGTAGATTATAGAGCCATAAACAACATTACTAATACGATATCGTCATCTTATTCCTAGGCTAGATGACATGCTTGATGAGTTGTGTGGTGCTATTGTCTTCACTAAAATTGACTTGCGTAGTGGTTACCACCAAATTAGAATGATGGTGATGAATGAAAAACTGCTTTTAAAACCAAGTTCGAATTGTATGAGTGGTTAGTTATGCCTTTCGGTTTAACTAATGCACCAAGCATTTTTATGAGATTAATGAAATAAGTTTTACATCCATTCATAGGTAAATTTATGGTGGTTTACTTTGATGATATCTTAATTTATAGTAAGTTTATAGCTGAACATAGGGATCATCTACGTGCTGTTTTTTATGCTTTAAGTGATGCACGTTTGTTTGGTAACCTCGACAAGTGCACCTTTTGCACCGATTGAGTCTCTTTTCTTGGCTATGTTGTGACTGCACAGGGCATCGAGGTTGATAAGGCTAAGGTGGAGGCAATTCAGAGTTGCCCTACGCCCACGACGGTTACGCAGGTGCGGAGTTTTCTTGGCCTAGCAGGATTTTATCGCCGTTTTGTCAAGGAATTCAGCAACATTGCGATGCCGCTGATCGAGTTGACGAAGAAGAGCATTGCTTTCCAATGGGGACCATCACAGGAGGAGTCCTTCACGCTTTTGAAAGATAATCTTACACACGCACCGTTGCTCCAACTCCCGAATTTTGGTAAGACTTTTGAGCTTGAATGTGATGCAAGTGGAATTGGAAATGGTGGTGTTTTGATGCAAGAAGAATATGAGCTGTAGTTGAGGACAACTCCGCTTCAAGAGGGGGAGGATGATGAGGACATCGCACCCATGGTTACACACAATCCTTCTCCCGCTATGACAAATGAAGGCCAATCACTAGAGCTCGGGCACGACAATTGAATCTAGAGGTGAGCTCGTTCTTAAGCACGAGTTTATATGTTACTATGGAGAATAGATTGCTACCTAATATTATATTATGATTAGGAATCATGGAGAGGTCAAGGAAGGCCCTGGAGACCAGCTTCAAGTCGGACAAGGACGTCCAAGCCAAGTAGGAGATCCAACTCACGTCAACTAACTCGGAGTCCACGAGCAGTTCATACTAAAACGGGTGCCCAGGTCGCATACGGACTCCATTTTAGGCGATCTACTACTTCATTGAAAGAGGACGAGATTATCTTTCCAATAGATTAAGTCCCACGTCCAAATTCCTCTAGAGTCCACAGGAATCATCGAAACATTAGATAGTTCAAAATCTATCAGGGTGCTGCAACACCGACATTGGGCCGGTTGGCCTTGTACCGAGTTAGAGTCCGTTAGTGTTGTGTCAAGGGGACTTGCACGTTCCCAATTCCTTTATAACCAGCCATCACCCCACCATTAGGGTTCAGGTTTTGCTTAGATTATTTCTGTTAAAAACCGTGTCGCCGTTTCATCGGTTTGTGAGACTCCAACTTTGTGAGTTTAATCTTCATCTGTAATTTGGTTACTTTCTACTTTGTTCTTGCTTGTGTTCTTCGATTTGTAGGCAAAGACTAGCCTTCTCGGCGAGGTCATCCGTGTTCACGCGGGTGAAACCATAGGAGACGTGGTGCTGAGTTTGCGGGGTTCGGAACGTGCCGTTCGGAAGCCGGATCGATTTGTGTCGCGACTCCGCCCAAATCGTTGATTATCAGAACCTATAGGAAGATCGGGACCCTGTTCCCATCAGAGAGAGAGAGAGAGAAAGGAGGAGCGGGATTCCCAGCCAGCGATGGGATAGAAAGGAGGGATCAGGGCGCGGGGGCTCTGGGTCCGCCGTGGCCTGCAGCGTGCGGGTTGGCCGCCGCGGGGTGCGGCAGGCGTGCCGTTGCAACAATTCAAAAACTCCCCTCTGATTTTAAACAAAAACTGCACCTCCCAAATTCAGAACATTTTGATAATTTTTGTGGGCACTCAGAAAATTAGTTGGAACAACTTTTGTTTCTGGAAGAAGTCTTAATTCGACTTCTAAAATTTTATAAATTTTTAACTCAGATTAGGCTTGTTTGAATTTTTAAGAAGGTTAAACCTTTTTGAAAAATTCTGGTAAAATCTCAAACATTTTTTTTTAAAGTGAACTTAATTTCCATGTAAAAACATCAGTGGGATTATATTGACATTTTGATGGTTTTTGTAAAAGTTAGATGCAATTAATATCCAGATGCCAACATTTTGGTACTGGGTTCCAAAACTTCTGATATGTTGTTTCAAAAATGCTCAAAAATTTACCAAATTTTTTGTGGAGGTTAAGTATAATTTTTAAAACAATAATACCATTCATTTATGTAGAGATTTGCTTTCTGGGTGTGAAATTTATTCGATGAATTTTAAGTGACACCTGGGGTGTTACAAAATCCCTTCCACACAATGCAATATAAGGATCACTAACATGTATAAATTTAGGAAAACATGGTGTCTATTGCAGTCTTTCAAAAATCCTAAGAAAATAGAGCAAAAACCTCGCAGAAGCAGTGCATGCCGGAGCACATTAGCGGCAAGTAGCGCCGGAAGCATGAAAAATCGCCGCTCTAATCGGTAAGCCGCAGCTAGCCGCTCTGGCCACTGAGACATGCCACCTCGCGGCAAGCCGCCGCCTCCCTCGAGATGTCGCGCTCATGCCACGGCTTACCGCGCCCGGTTACGGGCCGAACCCCCGCGCGCCTTGACAGGTGGCTAGCCGAGAAACCACTCGGCTAGCCATGCTACCCGTGCAGTAAGCCGCCGTCCGTCATACCGATTCCCCGATTCTGTCGCCGGAGGAGCCTCAATCTGCCACAGATTTGTCGTAATCGTCGGGATTGGAGCTGCGTGTGGGTGGGGAAAGATTCCGAGTGTTTGTAATGTCCAACAGACACTTCTAAAGAGGATAAGAGACCTATACTAAGTACCAATACCTAAATACTCCCTCCGGTATTAAAAAGAATATAGTTTAGGATAAGGTTTCGGTTAAACATGAAAATATAAATCATGAATAACTTTTAAATTATTATGTTTAAAAATATATAAATCATATAAGTAGACTCATCTTAAAAAATACTTTCATAAAAGTATATATATGTCTCTTTTTACAAATATTTTATTAAAAAATAAAGTCAAATTTATATTTTAAAGACTATGTAATTATCTTAAATTATTTTTTTATTCCGGAGGGAGTACCGTCAAAAGACTCGAAAACCAGCTTCAGTAGAGTACCTATATGGGTGCCTATGCCTAAAAAAATTTAGGTCGGACCTATTTTCCTCTTCCGAGTACTCAAAGATACGTCTATGCTCCCCGCGACCTATTTCTCCGTCCACTAGCACGCGAAAGGGAAACGGCCACACCGGAAGTTTCCGCCTCCATCCGCCGCTGGGCACCACCGTGGGCGAGTTCCCCTACGGCAGTCCCGCAAGAGCAGGCAGTCATCAATTTCCAAGACCTCGTGCCGCACATTTTTCTCCTCTTTTCCCCCGCTGGTGCCGTCCCCGATCTGCCCTGCATCAGCTTCAATCCACGTCGTCAAGCTGCGCCGCTACTCCGGCCATCGAGTCAAACTGCTGTTCCTGGCTGCAGCGCCGCTGCGCGTGCTACTCCTTTGGCCAGCGGCCGCTGTCCTGAGCCCCACCGAGAAGGTCAACTCCCAGCCAGATCAGCGAAGTGGAGGTCGTCCTGCACTCTAGCCAACGGGCAGACGCTATCCCGTGTTGTTCCTCGGCAGCTCGCGCAGGTGGAGGTCGCAGCCCTGCAGGATCCGCCACACTTGTGGTCAGCCTGCTCCAGCAAGGTTCCATTCTCTGAAGGTGTTCGGTCTTTTGCCACAACATAACTGAATCTTGTTCAGTTCTTGAACTCTACTGATTTTATACTTTCCACTTGTTCTATTTTGGTTCTCTTGCCATGCTCCTCTCGTCTAGCTTTTGATTAGCAAATATTTTCCTTTTGTTTAGTGCACCAAACAAGCTGGTTGGCCATTAGGGCTGGTTGGGTGGGTAATTTATATTTATTTATTGGTTCTTGTTGACTTCCTAAACAATTTGTCATTTATCGAACTATGCAGATGAATTTACTTATGCAAGAATTTTTTAAAGACTTGTCATCTGAGGAGGAAGAAGAAGAATGGGATAACGATGAAGACATGTCAATTGCTGCAGTGCTACATGAGGAGAGTAGGACGCACAAAAACGGATGCATATCCTCTCTACTTACTCCCTCCGTCCGGTATTATTATTTGTCGCAAATTAATTGTATTTCTCGCTTCTCGATACACTTTTTTTTCTTTTCAATACTTCTCTATCTCTATCTTTCTCCTTTCTAGTTTTTCGTGCATCTATTTTATTCTTTTTTACTTAATCTCTATGCACATAGCTAAAACTGCATCTAATTTTGAAAGGACGGAGTAGAGAGCTGCAGTAGTAAAAAAAAGTAACTCGTGAGAGGGTAAATAGTATTCTCTCTCGTGGCACTGTAGCAACAGTAATGAACTCTATTATCTAGAATACGGATTATTTACGGTCGCTGTAGATCTGGAGCAATGGATCTCAATTGCACGGTTATAAAGTGACCTCCATGTAGAGAACTGTAGCTCATCTACACGGAGGCTTTTACGGGAGAGGACGCGAACGCACAATAAACATGGTGGTTCTATGCCTAGAAGGTTGACTATTCACAGGGATAGGTTTGGAAGGCCATGACCAACTCATGGCTCATTTACTTTGTTCCTAATCCTGTTTATCCATCGCAGTTTTTTAAACGTAGATTTCGGATGTCACCAAATTTGTTCAGACGCATTGTAGCTGCTGTTGAGAATCATGACCATTACTTCAAGCAGAAGAGAAATGCAGCTAGTACTTTTGGCCATAGTTCATATCAAAAGATCACAGCAGCTTTTTGCATATTGGCATATGGTATTGCAGCTGATTTTATTTATGATTACCTAGCTATTGGGGAGAGCACATCCATACTAAGGTTGAGACACTTCGTAAAAGCAGTGGTTGAGATCTTTGGCCCGGAATACTTGCGGCCACCCAATGAAAATGAAACGGCTCGACTTCTCTCAATCAATAAAGCAAAAGGCTTTCTAGGGATGCTTGGTTCTATTGATTTCATGCATTGGAGGTGGAAGAATATTCCTACAGCGTGGCATGGGCAATTCACTAGATATGCTCTTGATCCTACCATTATTTTTGAAGCTGTGGCAGATCAAGAATTGTGGATTTGGCATGCATATTTTTGTATGCTTGGTTCTTGCAATGACATCAATGTGCTGCATTGATCTTGCTAGGCTAGCCAAGGAGAGTCACTACCAGTGGAGTTTGAAGCTAATGGACACAAGCACACGATGGGATACTATTTGGCTGATGGAATATATCCAGTTTGGGCAACCTTTCTCAAGACAATAACAACCCCGAAGGTAACAATCAAGTTCACTTTGCAAGACAACAAATGGCTGTTAGGAAAGATGTAGAGAGAGCATTTGGGTACTACAAGCCCGTTTTGCCATTGTGCGAGGTCCAGCAACATTTTGGGATCAAAAAACATTGTGGATGATCATGACAGCTTGTGTGATCATGCACAGCATGATCATTGAGGATGAACGTGGATTAGATGTGACATATAATTATGAGAAGATGGGAAAAAAGGTGAAACCACGTAAGGAGACAGAACAGATTGAAAAGTTTGTTCTAAGTGTATCAAGAAATCCAAGATCAAGACTCACATGAGCGCCTTCATAATGACCTTGTGGAGGAAATGTGAAAGATTCATGGTGAACTGTCGTCATGTATGATTTTTTAAGTTATTTGTGTTCTATGATGTAATATGTTATTGTTATCAAATTTGATTTAGAATGTTTGAATTATGGATGATTGAAGTTATTTTGGATTTCATTTGTACAATGGGTTGATCGAATGAAGCAAAATGATTTTTAGGTACCCAGTTTTAGGTATGCTGCTGGAGATGAGCACAAAATTTTTATGAAAATCTTCTCTCTCCTGTACTAAAACTAGTTTTAGTTACTCAATTTTAGGTCCTATCTTGGAGATGCTCTAAGGTCTTTTTTCTTTTTTTTCAGTTTCTTTTCCGTCAATTTTTTTCACCTAGGAAATCTGATTGTTTTCAACATGATCTTCCACCGTAATTCATCATTATTCATATAGTTTTTTACATATTTTTTTTTTACAAATTTTTCCATATTTTTTAAAATGACCAAAATTCAAAAACGAAAACGCTCGTTTTGTAAACCCTGGTTGTGACTGGTTGTAAACCGTGCTTGCCACTTTGCTAGAGAAGAAGCAACAGAATTATATTCTGGGCGCATTCTGTTAGTCAGTTATTATTAGTTGGTTAATTTGGTGAAATATTATTTCGATTCTTACAAAAATAACAACCAAGTTGTAGCCAACAATTAGTTAAACACATTTTAGTTTAGTTAACCGAAATACCAAAAATAAAAAAATCTTTCAATGGACACATTATTATAGTGACATTTAATGAGACTAATTGATTGATTGATGTAATTCAGATAATTAATCACAAAACAAGGTAGATGGTTTGGAGACCATAATTCTTGAACTTTACTTATACTATGGGTTAAATGAGATGCAACAACAATCCTTTTAGTCTTAAATACATTAAGAAACTCATAAGATTCAATAAAAAAGACAAATCCGATATGTGGCTAGAAGTTTGTTCCTAAGAATAGCTAACAGTAGTTGTTGGTTAGTCTAAGCCTATCACAATCCTTTCTCTTTTATCTAGACTTGGGATCATGTGTCAGGAAATATTGACGGAATTATGTGTCAAATGACATGGATGTATTAAACATTTAGTTATACGGTTAATTCATAATCCAAACCAAAATATTAACCCCATATGAATTATAAAAAAAGAAATGCCATTAAACACAAATTTAGCTTAATTCAGAATTAACAAAGTGAATAGAAGGATTTGACAATGGAAGGTGTGTTTTGCTTTCATCGTATGATGTGGAGACCCTTTTTTTGCGAAACTATACGATGTGAAGATGCATGTCTCTACGGTAGGGACGGCTTTGTAAGAAAGGTTGTGTGTGCGTTGTTGTTACGACAATGTCTTAATGAAGGAATCTTAACTTCTAGTGTATTTTGTTTTAGCCTTTTGTGCTCCTTGAAATAGAATCAGTTTCTCTATCTCTATATCTCTGTACATATATTACATATTAAACACAGTAAGCAACGTCCGCCCCTTCATCAAACTTTCGTCCGTCTCCCATACCGAATGTGGACTCTCGTTTTCGTCCGTCCGTCCGTCCTGTAGCGAACTTGGAGACCTCAGAGAGCACTCTGCACTGCAGTTTTGTCCCCAAAAGAAAAAAAAAAATGACGTTCTGCAGTCTGATAGCAAATCGATCTAACGGTGGAATCCTCGTGTCGGGGCTCGAAGGGCGCCGCTGCTCGCTGGTCGCTGCTTTGCCAGTCCTGCGGCATTCATCCTGCTACCTCTCCCAGATGACTGCGTCTACAATCTCTTCAATATGGAGAGAGGCAGAATAGCAGGAACCTTGTCCTTGATTGAACATGCACATTACTTTATGCCTACCAGCTGTTTGATGGAGCGACTCTATGGGGGTAAGTGTACAAAAACAAAGCTAATTCCAGTTTCTCTTGTTATTTTTATCATTTAAAATCACAAGCTTGCTCTGGCATTTGTAGAATGCATATATGCCTTTCTCTTAGTGTTAAACAGTTAGCCTTATTTTTCACCTCGCAGTGAACTGATTCTCTCTCGACCAGCAGGTTACAAAAATAGTGATGTCGAATGACACCACTGATCTAAGGAATCCAAGAAATTCAATTATTATGATAACATGAATGCTTGAGTTGACATTTCTTATTTTCCTTTTACAGGTTAATTTACTACCTCACAGCTACAAATATACTGAACTTAGTGGAAGTTGCATTATTACCATCACAAAGAATGAAGGACAGAAAAATGAAAAAAAAAGTGATGATTGGCTGTTACAACTCAGAGTTAACCTGACATAAGTTTTGTAAAGGTCAATAGTCACGTTTTATGTTTTTATCTTTGTATTTTTTTTGGATTTGTGTGCATGGTTTGTGTCATAAAGCAAATATTTTTGCACGTCGAACATCATTGGACATGAATCAATTTTTCAGGTCACTCTATTGTTTGGTCTTGGTGATGATCTGAACGAGGATGCAAATGCAATGCTAGGAAGACTTTAGAGTATGAAGGATGTGATCGAGCAAGTGAATAAGCAATTGGTGATGACCTGAACCAGGATGCAATGGTTAGGAAACTTGAAGGTCTGAAGGATGTGATCGAGCAATTTAGAGACCTATAAGGTTGTCACTTTTCTTCTCTCCCTATTGTCTTGTGCAGACAGTTTCATTTGTCATCTATATAAGCATAAGTTCATTCAGGGAGGGACGGATGATGACGACAGATGTGAAAGAAGCTAGATTGGTGTTGATTCTTGAGTTTTTTTTGTTAAATAATATTAATTTAATGATTAATTTCAAAAATGGGGATCGATTCATATTAATTGTAAAAATAGAACCCAATCGGTCATCGGACGACCGAGGCCTATCGGTATCCTGAAAACCGATATGGTCCTATCGGTTTTCCGATGTCCGACTAGCTGTCACGTCCGGTGCCACATGGGCTATCGGGCGACGAAAGCCCTGTCGGTAACTGGATTACCGATAGGCTGCTGCAGGCCTGGCCCAATCGGGTCCCTACGGACCCGATTTGTGTCGCTAGTCGGTAATCGGGAGACCGACTAGATAAGCTAGTCGGTTTTCGGGTGACCGATAGGTCCCCCTATTGGGCCCGGCGCTGCATTTGCGTTGTGCGTTACACGAGAGAGAGAGAGGGCGGCGGCGGCGAGGCGAGGCAGAGGAAGAGGCGGCGCGCGGGGAGAGCGGGGAGAGCCGGGAGAGAAGGCGCGCACGGGCGGAGGAGGAGGCGCCGCGCGGGGAGAGCCGGGCGGCCTGCGCTCGCTGGAGAAGAAGAAGAAGAAGTTGAAGAAGGAGGAGGAGGAGGAGGAGGAGAAGGAAGAAGAAGAAGAAGAAGAGGAACGTTCACGTAAAATTAGAAGTAAGTAAAATATTTTTTTGTTAGATTAAGTAGAATAGTAGTTTATGTAGAATACAAGTTTAGTTTTGTGATGATTATTTAGATAGTGATTTTGTTTATATTATTATCTTGTAGGTTCATAAAATCTATATTATATACGTATAATATATATAGAGCATATGAAAAAAATTTTGATGTTGCTATAATTATTAAGAAATTAGATAGTAAATAAAAGGTAGCTAAAAATATTTTTGTTGTCAGGATGTCCAGTGTCGTGAGATTCAGAGTATTTTATGGGGAAGGAGAAATTAGACATTGTGAATATGGTATAGATTTGAATGAATTTTCATATGTGGATGGTTGGTTTAATGGACCCTGTGAGGTGCCTAGAGTGAAAGTGTGGAGATGGTTGCAAGAATTCTTGAATATCTAATTACATGATCGGTTAGTGGTGAAAGTTTTAATTCCTAAGATGTACGAAGGGGTATACAAATGGGAGTTTTTTGAGATTAAAAACACAACAAGTTGGCGGAAGTTCGTATATATGGGTATTCAGAAAAAGTTTGATCGCGTCCTGCTTGTTCAACATGAATCGAGTAGCACATCGGAAGGGCATGAGGAAGTAGATGAAAGTTATGTGCATGTTTCAAATACTTTAGCAATCGCTGGGATCACAGAGCAAAATATGAAAGTTGAGAATAATAGTACGAGAGAACAGGTTAATCAGACGCGCGATGAGGTGGGAGAAGGCCGGATGGAAATGATGGTTGCAGATTGTGGAGAAGAGAATGAGGTCATTGTAGATGAGATGCAGAGGGATGATGATGAGTATGAAACTTTTGTGGAGACGCGGGCCGGATGGAAGGACGGTGATGAACAGCCAGATGACTGGATTGATATGGACAATATGACATGTGATGACGGTCACAAGTCAGCCTGGGAATACGATGCTGTAGAAGTGAGGCAGGGCCAGATGTTAGGTGAAAGGGAGACTTGCAAATGGTGGTGAAGCGGTGGGCGTATTCCGAGAAGAAGCAGTTCAGAGTGATAATTTCAAACACAACAACATATGATGTAAAGTGCATTGATCCAGACTGCACATGGCGTGTTCATGGATACGTACCAAAGAATGAGACATTATTTGTTGTCTCTATTGTGGTACCTCACTCGTGTATGTTGCGAAATACTCTTCTGAAGCATAGAAATATGACAGCAAAGTTTATTGCTGATGTACTGCATTCAGAGGTAGTGCAAAAGACTGCAATATCTCCCTTTGCTATTATGCATAGTATACAGAACAGATATGGGTATGACATATCATATGACATGGCATGGAGCACGAAACAGAAAGCATTGAAAAGAAGGTTTGGCACTTATGAGGATTCATATATCATAATCTTCCTGCATTACTTGAAGTTATTCAAGCTCGAAACGTGGAGACTGTAATTGCATGGCACGACTTTATCGATGCAGATGGTAACAAGATACTTCAACGTGCTTTCTGGTCATTTGGATGCATGATTGCAGCGTTTAGACACTGCCGACCCGTACTATACGTGGATGGTACATTCTTGACCGGCAAGTATAAAGGGCAAATCCTTACTGCTATTGGGGTTGATGGAGAGAACCAGATTGTGCCAATTGCATTTGCATTTGTGGAGCATGAGAGAACTGAAACTTGATTGTGGTTCTTTTGGTGGTTTAAGAGAGCTGTTGTTAAAAATAGCTAAATGTTTGTATCATACATGATCGAAATGCTGGTCTATTATCAGCAATTGATATGTTATAAACGAATAGTACGGACGAAGCATTTTGGCCAGATTTACATAGTCGTTGGTGCATGAGACATTTGGTGCAAACTTTCACCGACAATTCAAGAGCCAACGTCTGATGAATATGTTCAAGCAGCTATGTAAGCAGAACCAACGTCCAAAATTTGATAAAACTATTAGTGAAGCTTGATAGATTAACTAGCAATCAAATGAAGGAGTTAAGAGATATGGCTCTGCCAGGTTATGATGCAGAGGCACTTCCTTTGGATCCTCTTCCTAATGAAGCTTACAACGTGACACGAAGGCGCAAGAGGGGAAGAAGAGTTAGGTGTTTCTCGGACTGGATTAAGGAGGAGTCAATGGAGAAATGGTCATTGATAGAAGATAGAGATGGATCCTGTTATGGTATAATGACAACTAATCTCGCTGAGGTTTATAATTGAGTTATGAAAGGTATACGAAGCCTTTCACTTGTAGCTATCGTTGAGGGTATCACACGTGGCACACAAACATACCTACAAGAGCGATATGCTCAAGCAATGTTGAACATGTGCAACCATCAAGTACTGTACTCCTCTAAAATTACAAAGTATATGAAAGAAAAAAGTGAGAAGGATGAAAGATATTTCGTTCGGAGGACAGGTAACAGAGAACTAGTTTTTGAGGTGCTGTTGCACGGGAAGAGCGGGCTTGACATTGCTCGTGCTGAAGTAACAATGGAATGCATATTGTGGCCTCATTTAAGAAAATATGAGGGCACATGTAACAAACCGAAGTTGCTGCATTTACCCTGCTCTCATGTCTTCACAACTTGTGCTCAAGAAAACATTGATACCCATAATTTTGTGTCACCATACTACTTCAAAGAAGCAGTGGAGGCTACATGGCGTGGTGAGTTACTTGGTTGGAGAGTCGTGTCTGACTTCACACAGCCACCACAGGGAGAACCAGCTTGGATCCCGAATCCAAGCAAGCGAGTTATAATGAAGGATCATCGCAAAATGCGCCGAATCAGGAATGACATGGATGTCAGTCAGGCACGTGGGGGTCGCAAAGAATGCATAGTTTGTGGAGGTAACCACCTACGAAAGGATTACAACTTGTACGTAGTGGAAAGGAGACCTGACGGCGCGGATGTGCGACGTGTTCCAATGCGGAGGGGCGATCGCATGGAAAGAGGAGGACCATCTACTTAATTTTGTCATGGCTAATATGTACTATGTCGTATTATAAAATATACTAATTTTGTTTGTAACATCTGTACTAAGTGTTATATCATATTATAAGATATACTATTTTCATTGTACTATGTGTACTATGTGTTATCATATTGTAAGATGTACTATTTTTATTGTAGCATGTGTATGCAATATGTTATATTTTTCTATATTTGTATTATTGTTTGAGATGTCACATTTTATGTTGGGGCTTAAATGTTGCCAATTTTTTCTTACAGCCATGGAGTCGATCGATCCGGTAATTGATTCGAAGCATCGCTCTAACTCCGAGACCGGTGATCTTTACGATCCCCTTCGACTACGGAGTTTCGACGACTTTTGGACAGTGGACGACCGATGGGTTCCGAGGTAACCTATTAATGCAAAAAATATTATTTGTTACACATTGCACTTCATTTTGAAACAAATTTGTATTGTTTCATAGGTTGCAGGCATGTGGATTACTACCACTCACGCAGATGTTGGACCCCAGGGATAGGAGGAATCCTCGGTTTCCCGCTGACCGTGCACTACTCACTGCTTTGGTGGACCGTTGGCGACCAGAGACCCACACGTTTCACCTACCGGTAGGTGAGATGGCTCCGACTCTACAAGATGTCTCGATGCTATTAGGTCTTCCTCTGGCAGGGGATGTGGTTTTCCCTCCTCCGGTGCAAGCAACGTGGAAGCATAATATCTTGCACCGATTTGACGACGTCCTTCCTGGACAAGATCAACTCCAGTTCAACGATAACCATGGACCTACTAAGCTATGGCTGCAGCAGTTTCGAGCAGAGGCGTTGAATGCAGATGCGGAGGATTGGAGAGTGCAGCGGCATCTGGAGGCGTACTTTCTGTGGTTGTTTGGTTGGGTCATGTTCACGAGTACGCATCAGGACACTGTGGACAAGCATTTGATAGGCGTCGTCCAGATCATCGCTGACATAGATGTGGCACATATGCCCCAATTTAGTTGGGGCTCTGCCGTGTTGGCTGCGACATACAGAGCGTTGTGTGATGGTTGTAGACGCAGGAGCAGTGCCGGATCACTTACTGGGTGCCCTTTGTTGCTGATGTTGTGGTGTTACGAGCGTTTCGACATCGGTCGACCTACTCTTTCGTCGTACGATCCATACGACGACGACCTGTACACGGATTAGGACGATGAGATGGACAGGCCTACAATGGGATCCATATGGTGTAAGAGAAAGGTAAAAAATTATATTTCAATTACAGCAAATTTATCGTATATTGGAGTTTGTAACTAATATATTAATCATAATACAGATGACTTGGGCGACAGACACCGTCTGCAGGAGGTATCCAAACTACGTCCTTGCGTTTGATCAGCTTAGAGCTGACCGTGTCCGATGGACGCCATTCAGTCCACTGGAGGTCCAGAGGCGTGCGCCTCGTGGGTTGTCGTCCCTATGCACTCGTGATCAGCACATATGGTTGACGAGGCGACACCTTGTGTATGACATCGTTGTCGAGCCATATGCCGTCAACCGAGTGATGCGTCAGTTTGGACTATTACAAACGTTCTCGATTCCCCGACCACCCGTTCTTCGTGACCATATGTAAGTATGATTTACTTTGGAAACCGTGTCATTATCGACAAGGAGTTTCTTTTTCAACATGCAGGGAGTACACAGTAAGATGTTGTAAACATTATTGCAGGATGACTAGGAAAGGCCAGGGCCTCGCTTACGAAGATTCATGGGCCGGGAAGATGCTGCCTTGGATTCAGCAGTGGGCTGGTGCTGCTGAGGACGTTTGGGTCCCCTCTGGCCCTTTCGTGGAGGAAGCGTATGTTCCGTACTTACAGTGGTACACGCCCAGAACACACATCAGTTATCACCCAGTGCCCGTGGAAATTGTGGACCATGATGCTGACATCACAGACACGTTTGCTCCGCAGCCGGGTTCGACGTACCACATGCTAGTATGTACTTTTCATAGAGCTATATTTCCCGTGTGTCATGTATCATACTCATATTCGTATGTAACATGCATATAGTCCGAAACATGTGCGGAGGTCGCAACAGAACTTGAGGGTTACGCATGGCGGTGCGAAGCGAACCCTCCTAGGTTCGATGCGCGGGAGATGGCAGCAGCACTAGCTCGCCTTGCACGACGCTGCAAGGACGCCCTTCGGTGCTCCTCATGTTCGCAGTTGTACAACGTGCGTCAGAGGTCCCAGCCAGGTTGGATCCAACCTCGCACTCGCTTATATTTCTGCAATTTGTGACAAGTGATAAATTTCAGGTTCCGTACAACCGCGCCGTGTAGCACTGTCATTCCGTCCAGATCACTGTCGGAGTTCGTTACTGCCGACTAGTGAATTTATCGTGGGATGCGCGTTTTGGGGTTTCGATGGTTCGCAAGAGGACACAAGAGTTATAGTGGTTCAGGCAACGATGCCCTACGTCCAGTTTCTGAGCTGCTCGTGTTACTTGCGGCAAAGCTTGTAGTAGGGATTACAAGCGGACGAGAAAGGGAGAGTTTTCCAAGTCTCTAAGTGTGGATTGGGGATTGTGCGTGTGTGCCTGACTTGGACTAGCGTGAGCTCGTCAGCCTCGTAAGCGTTCTAAGTGTGTTCTCCCCCCTTTTCCTTGTGGCTTCCTTCTCCGTTTATACCATGAACAAAGGAGGTCCAGGTCCACCGGGCGGGTTGTGGCCGTACGCCCAAGTTGGGCTGTGCCACGACGGATGACGCCCGTGGCGTGGTGGTGCCTTTCCTGAACAATGGAATGGCGCGTATCGTCAATCGCGGGACTCCCGTCCCGTACGGAGGAGCGCCCCTATTGGAATTGGCGGGATGACGCCATAGTCGTGGCCGTCGCTCGGGGACGTCCCGTCGCAATAGGGCGATGAGTCTCTGACAGGTGCTGTAGCAGCGGCGCCCACCCTTTGGACGGTGCACGTCGTGTGCATTTAACGCCCACTTGCCTGAGCGATCGACGGCTCTACCTGTCAGCGAGCGTGGGTTGTCAAGCATTTACTACCCAACCGTCACCGTCCCGCCTACCCGTGGTGCGGCGGGCGATTCGCCCGACCTGGGGTCAGGCGAGGCGGAGACGCGTCCGCTCGACCCTAACGAAGGCAGGGTCGAGCGTGCGTCCCGTACGTGGAGGATCCGAACCCTCCCTAAGCGGGTCGGGCGAGGCGGAGATCGCCTGTTGACACGGTCTGTCGGGTGTCCGTACGGTACGGGGGCCGGCTGAAGCGGAAATTGCTCATGCCTTGATCACGTTTGTTAGGGCCGAGGGTCATTAAGATTAACCACCTGTGGTATTGACCCTCAACAATCACGAACCCTCTTCTTCTCGACATAACTTCGACGTCGGCCCGTCTCGTTTTCAGGAGGCCGGTCCGTCCCAGTTTCAGGAGCCCGGCCCATCTCATTTTCAGGAGCCCAGCCCGTCCCATTTCCAGGAGCCCGGCCCGTCCCATTTCCAGGCCGGTGCATCAGCCATCCCTTTTGGGTCCGGTTTTATTCCCACACCAGGTTACCAGGCACCAGCAGGTTCATTTTTTCTTTCCCGCATTTCATTCATATTATATTTTGAAATACCCCTTGATGAATGAGTGAAACTAATAATACTCTTATTGTAGGTGCCTACACGAGGAACTTCACCCCCTCCATTTCTGACGAGCTGACATCGTGGACCAACGTGGAAGTGCAGGGTTATTCGCAGATGCCCGGAGCTCCAGTACCAAGTTAGCCCACGCAGTAGGAGGAGTCGACCCCTTTGGAGGCTCCTAGGACTCGCCACGCACGGGAGCACCTCACTTATTCGACAAATTAGATTAGGCACCGAAAGACGCGACGTCGTGATGGTTAACTGTTCATCACTACAGTGCTTCATGATGACTATATTGTCCTATGCATATCTCGTATTATAGTTATATTGTACTATGTTATGTGTCACTATAATTATGTTCTACTATGGTTATGTTGCATTATGATTATGTGTACTATCAGATATCTGTTACGTATTTCAGTCCTTCCATCTCCACCATGTGCTGTCATATAACGCCAATAAATTCAATAAAGTCCGTCTGTCAATCATTATTTCGTTGCACATCAATATGTCGGGCGTCAACATTGACTGTGATACCCTATTTGGTACTCCGATCTCTGACATGCGGTCGCACATAGTGTCAGGGACTCCAATAAAGTCTGTCTCTAAAATACTATTTAATGCCACTGAAACGTGTCGGCCATGAACACTCCAATACCCTATTCGGTCCTCCGATATCCGACATGTGCTCCCACATAGCGCTAGGGAATCCAAAGTGTTGCGTCCCGCCTCTATATATCATGCCATGCCCCCTTCTTCATCCATATGCAAAGTTCAAACTACCCGACTTCATCAATGGCTAGTAGAGGTCATGGTCATGGAGGTCGGGGGGCCGTTCGAACCCCTCCTCCGGTCGGCGGACCAACATGGTTTAGCGAACAAAAACCAGAGTTCCGTCTAGAATTCAAGTCTGGATTCAGTCCAGGGCAGTCCTCTGTGGCCATATGATGCTACGAAGGAGAAATGGCCCAAGTGTAAACATGGTGCTGATGCTGTCGTGCAAACGATGGACTACAACGAGGATGTGGTCGTCGTTTTTTCGCTGTCCTTACGGAGCGGTAACTATGAATTTCTATTTTTCTTTCACATCTAACTCTCTTTACTATGCAATAACACTACTTTTCAAGAATATATTACTTTTTTCACAGTCGTATGATGATGACGACAATTGCGGATGGACTGCATGGGTGAAATCCAGAGGCAATCTATCCGTATCGGCACTTCATCACCTACCTGGAGGACAAAATCTTCGACCTCACCCAGCTCCTAAATGCTCCGACTCCTGAACCATCAAATGAAGTTCTTGTCATTTCCATCGCTGACGATGATGACATGATATGGTGCGAGGTCCCGTATTGTAAATGCCCACATCACAAGCCTGGACCTATTAAACCTCCACCGCAACTGCGCCCTTCCTCATCTTCTCATTTCCACTAGCTGCTCTATGTCTGGTACTAATAATCAACAATACCCCTGCAGTTACCATAGTGTAGAAGGGAATGTATTGTACTTGTATCTCACTCTTTATCAAACAAGTAATGTATCTTTGCAATTTTAATAATCCATATGTATACTGTCTTAATTTAATAATATTTTTTTCTCACTATAATGTGCAACAAAATAATCATATTGCCCAATACATATCCACAACATACACATAAAATGTATAAACGAAACTATTTCTGTCAACGATATTGCATGATCTGACATGCAATATATAGGAGCCTATCGGTCCTCAGATTACCGATAGGCCTATCGGTTCTCTGAGGACCGATATGCTCCTTTCGGCTCGACAGGCGACGAACCCTAGGAGGCGGGGACCTGTCGGTCTTCGGAATACCGATAGGTCCCAGTCGGCCATCTCTCCTACCGATTTCTCAGCTCCTGCGCGCCACGTCGACGCCTCGTCATCGCCACATAGGCTATCGGCTTCCGGGAGACCGATAGGCTCCTTATCGGTCGCCCGATAACCGACTGGATTTTATTTTGCAATTTATCTAAATTGGCCCTCATTTTTGAAATTAATAATTAAATTAAAATTATTTTAAAAAAACCGTGATTCTTGAGTCAAAGTGAACGGAGTTTATCAGATTCTAAACTAGTTACCTCCAGCCCATGTTTAAAAAGTTGGTACTATAGATTGTAGCAAAAAATGATCATCATATCTTGAGTTCATTTTGTAATCTGAATTCAAATATCCTCTGTTTCAATATAGAATGTGGGTGCAGTGATGTTATCTCTTGTTATTATGTTTCCTAAATATCGTTCCATCACAACTTTCCCTAGCCGTAGCGACGCACGGGCACTCGTCTAGTCTATTTAATTAAATTTCATGAATGAATTCAATTGGCTATAATAAACAATTCATTTTATTTTCTTATTTAGCTATGCACAAAATTGAATTATTTGGAATTCAAATAAAATTGTTGTTTGGCTAAAATTATCATGGCAGTTAAAAGACAGTTGCCCGTTTTGTAATACTAACACGTAAATCATTTTGTCTGGTTTAATATTTACATGTCCTACTTATTTTTCTGATATTCTTTCACTACTTTGACCAACCACATTGGCTCTTATATTTATATTGCTATATTGCTATGAATGATTTAAGTTCTAGTTGTTATTTAGTATCACTAATTTCATCACATAATCACCGATGGTATGAGAATCTAATCATAACGTTGTTACTACCAAAATAGAGAAATAAATGTTTGGAGATTATGATACTATTAGGGTGGATTTGAGAACAAAATAAAAGTTATAGGTGAAAACTTTATGTGAAACCCTTGATGGGCTTTTGTATATTTTTTCAAAGAAACATTAAAGTTCTTTTCAGCAAGAACTGCAAACCTATCCTCGGCTTTTCTGCTTCCCACATCCCACGGTGAGACACTAAGATAGAAGCACCATCAGATGGAAGGCCCTTCCTCTCCCCGGCGCAATCACAGCGGTGACGTGAGACAAGGAATGCTCGAGGTCCTTCGGTGAGAAGACCCATGAGGCATCCTAATGCAAAGCGGCGGTGCTGGTGAGGCGGCACCTGGAGCGGTGACGACAGGACGCTCCCGACAAAGCCGTTTGCCCCCGCTTTTGGAGCTGCCATGGTTGCCTCTACTATGATAGTACGACCACATTATTCCTTTCTCGAAAGGTGACATATTCCCCACGGCCCTCTTCCCCCACCACCCCCGCCCAACTAAGTGGATTGCTGCAGCTTTGAAGGACACGAGCAATGGCTAAGGCCTCCTTTGTTTGCCCTATCAGAATTGTGCAATCTGAATTATGAATTGTAGATTGCATAATCTAGATTAAAAAAAGCTGGATTGTACAATCTGGAGGAATATTTGTTTGTCTGGATTTTACGGTACAGTTAGCCACAATGACAATCTTGTTGCTATAATCTAAAAAAAATCTAGATTGAGATGACTTGCTGGATTGTGCAATCTGGGTCTTCAGATTGCACAATCTGCATCTGAAAAAACTAGATTGTGCAATCTGGTTTTAAAATCTGGTCCTTTGTTTCCAGATTGCAGATTGTGGATTGCGAAATTCAGGGTAAAGAAAGGGGGCTAAGCTTAGCCGCTGAATTGGATTATGTGGATAATATTTTTTATGTATAATCACTTAATTAGTTAGGATAATTGCAAAGACCCACTCATAAATTCACTCTAGTTTGATATTCTCCCATAAGATGATTTGTTGCAAAAACGTACTCACCCATAAGGCAAATTCTCCCCCACCATGCATCTCACATGGCATAATTTATTGTATTTTCTAATAAACTTATTAGATTTAAAATTTTAATGGTACAACTTGAAATTTTTATTCGTACAATTTAATGGTACAACTGGATTTTTTTAACTTCAAATCTACTGAAACAATTGAATTTTTTAGGAAATTTAAAAATATTCAAATTCAAATTTCAAATTTTATAATAAGTATTTTGATTTGAAAATTAAAGTTTTTGAAAATCCATAATTCAAAAACATTTTGGAGATTTTGCAATATATATTCAAATTTGAAAAATTTGATTTTCATGGATATTTGTAAATTGGAATTTTGAATGTTTTGAATATCCCACGAAAAATCATGTTATAGTAGATTTGACATCAAATAAATATTTTGAATAGTTTTTAAACAAAAATTTAAATTATACCATAAAAAATTTTAAATCCACTAAGTTTATTAGTTGTGTCATGTGGGATGGATGGTTGGGGGAGATTTTGCCTAAATGTTGTGGATGAGTGGGATTTTGCAACAAGAATTGGTTATGTTTAAGGATGCTAAAGTCTCCAGCGTGAAGCCTTTTCTGCTTAGGAATCTGATGCGAGAGGTGGTCTATGGGATGCACATCCCCGAGAGGTGCTCGTTGTCCCTGCTTAGCAAAGCTGATGCGAGAAAAGATGTTGCCTTCAGTCGCGAGTGATGTAAGAAGCGAGGTGTTGCCCAAAATAATTTGTCAGGCAACATTGGATGATGCTGTGTTTACGCAACAGCAAATATGATTTACTCAGCAAATCAGTAAAGGATTATCAGTTTCGTAGGAATAATCGGATGATTTACATGCAAAACACCAAAGCACTACTAAGTTAACTACTAGATTGAAAAGTAAATGAGGAAATTTCGATTCTCTGTTCTCTGTCTTTTACAGCCAATAAGGGTCTTATTTTATACCTAAGCTAAATAAGCAATCCTAACTGAACATCAAACCGACTCAAAATCATACTCTTAAGCAACTAAGTTTATTCCTTATATTTTATCTCCAAGACTCTAAACCAAGTACGGATAACTTTTCTAACAATTCCAAACCAACTCGCCCAAAATTCCGACCTGGCCACGCTTTGGGCCTAAATATCCTACAGAAGAAACTAACTCTTCCATGATCTGTTGCATCAGGCTTCATCAAATGTCTTGTGAGCTGCTTCCTCAACAAAGACCATGTAACTCAGCCAAGCACCAAGTAAAGGCCCAAGATTAATTATTTTCATTAACACCCACTGTTGCTTCCTTGCTAATCAACGAACCTGCAAAACACAAAAACTTTGCTGCCAATTTTCATACCTAACACGAGGTCAGGGTGAAGCCGACAAGATTTGGATGTGGAGTGCTGGAAGATTTGGATCTCGCGTGGTCGTCGTCAACCCTTTCAGGGTGAGCCTAGAGAGATGATGTTGAGGCCGCTTACGAGATCGATTAGCACCTATTGGTAGGCAGCATCGCGGCTCTAAAGGATGAGATTTGATCACGGAGTGAACAGATAGCAATGCGGCCAAAAAACGGAATGTAACGTCATTTTGCCCTCCATAAAGTTTGCTTTGTGTCATTGCCCCTGTTTTTCAAAATTGAAAGAGAAAAGTACCCATGTTTTGTAATAGACATATGAAGGTGTTAACCTAGGGTAGAAAAGACCATTATGCCCTTAATTAAAAACTGTAAAAATGTCCCTATTTTGAGAAAAATGTCCTTTTTATACCTTTTTATGCAAGATGTAAATAGGAACAGAACTTAAACAAAAACAATAGGAACCCAAAACAATATCAAATCGATTAGCATCATGTGAACAGTAACAAACATTCAACATGACATATTAAAGTCATACATGACAGTACAAACTGCGGTTCCATTGACAACCACATAAAACAATAACATTTTGTTCATCGATTGTCTAACACACATACTCGGTTCATAAGCAAAGTAGCCATGCCTTATCAATACATTAGCAATACATGCCTCTGAACAACATTTCGCGTAGTTCTTAGAGCAAGATAGCAAATAGAGCATGGCAACTAATCATTCATATGCAGCAAACCAATACCCAAACCCTCTCCCTTGCCCGGTGCTTCTCCCACTTCCGGTGTCGCTTCCTCTTCTTCCTCTACCCCTTCCTCTGCTTGCGCCCCTCCCAGATGGTGGAAGTTCTATCGATTCATTAACACTGCAGCAAACAGATATTAAATGTTAGTGATAGCAAATATAAGTCATCTTTTTTAGGACACAGATTTAAGCAAACAAATATCAAAGTACACAGGATGTACTTAGTTGATTCATGATTAGAAGTGGCCATTGATGCTAGTGGTGGACTATGGGCTGTGTTGTTCTCATTGCTGCCTTCTTCTGACTAAGTAGATGAGAGTCCCCTTCTCTTCTTTTCCTTACGTGTTGGGCCTCCTTGACAATACCTAGCTGAATGACCCATCTCACTGCACTCGGAGCACTTTTTCCTCTTCCTAGAGCTCCCTTCTTCTTCTGATGCTTGGATCCTTTGCTTTCTTGGCCGGCTAGGTCTCCTTCTCAACTTAGGCTTCTTAAGTGTGTAGCCTGTGTCTACCTTTATCCACTGGTTCTTGAATGTCATTGGTGAAAGGTGACCAACATATGCCTTCTTAAATATTCAATAGAGAAGTACTTATGGATGTAATAGTACATACCAACATCTCTTAAGTTCCCAAGGAAAGCCAAGGCATGGTCACAAGGTTGACCACACACCTGCCAAGCTCACAAGTACAGCTTTGTAGCTGCAGGTTGACACCATGTCTTATCACTTGGTCTCCCTTGTTGCCAAATGACACTTCATCTTAACAACATTATGTCTTGAAACATCAAAACCAGTCATGTTTTTGACCTCTCATTCAAGTGTTTCACAATGGAGGGGATCATTCTACCCTCCCTTTCATTCCAAATGGTGCACCTGACATCAAACTTGGTTACAATCATTTCCCTTATCTTGTCAATCATCTCAATAATCTGCATCTCTTTGGTTCTCATGATCCACTTGTTAAAGGACTCAGATAGGTTGTTGTGGATGTAATCCACTTTGCATTCTTCTGAGAACTTGCTCCTGCTCCACTTGTAGGGATGATTCTTGTTCAACCATGTAATTGCTTCAGGGAACTTGACTTTGATTTTGTTCATATGATACTTGTACTTATCGAGTGTGTAACACTTAGTAGGTGACCACATATTTTGTGCAAAAAAATGGTCCATAGTACTCCTTTTTGAAGTTCTTCCACATATGTCTCATGCATTCTCTGTGTTCCACTCCAGGATATATATTATCTACGGCCTCCTCAATTCCTTTCCCTGCATCTGTACTAATTAACTAGACTAGTAGGAGTGCCAATTGCTTTCTTCAAGTTGTCAATGAACCAGGTCCAGCTATCTTTGGTTTCAGTTTCAATGACACCAAAAGCTACCGGAAACAACCAACTGCGGCCATCTATTGCTACTGCTGCGGCAACTGCCCTATTGCCATTCCTGTCAAATGAGTTGAATCCATTGCAATATATGGCCTGCAAACTCCCAAAAACCCATCAATACAAGGTTTCAGTGCTACAAAAAATCTCCTGAATCATGTCTCTCCATTGAACTCTTCAGTGTCTAGTTCAACTATGCTTCCAGGCATAGTTCTAAGAAGCTCAGCTCTCAAAGTTGGCAACAGCTCATAGCTCTTATCCCACTTGTCATAAATCTTCTCAAGTGCTTTATCTCTACCTTTCACAACCTTGTCATAGGAAACTACAAATTCGTATTTGTTTTGTTTTTCTAGATCCGTATGCAGATCTTTAGGTCCCATATCCGGCTTCTCCTTCAACCATTCATATACTCTTTCTGCTACACAATTGCATGTTGCCATTGTATGCCCACACCTATTTCTTGAGCTGCAGTTATGTCCAAGCTTGTTCAACTTGATTTGCAACAACACAACCATAAAATTGAAAAAATGAATAAGCAAACTAGAACTTGGAAACAGGAAAATATATATGAACTTAAAAAATTAGAGATGCACTTACCATGCAACCATAAAATTTCTTGCTCGTAGATGCAAAAAATGTCCACTTGCAACCCTGCTCTGCCTTCTTGCACTTAGATTTGAATCTGCTAATGTCTTTTTTAACAGTACAGAAAGCATAGTTAGCGATGATTGCATGATGTGTCAATGCAGACTTCACTGATTTCACATCTAGATAGATGACACCTTCATCAGCACAAGGTGCATCAATATCATAACAAAAGACAGGTTCCGATTCTTCATCATCATCAACTACTACTATGTCATCACCATCATAGTTAGGGTCAGATTCTGAGTTACATTTTGAAGATGCAGCAGCGTCGAGTCATAGCTGCTATCACTTGCCACTTCAAGTGAATCCACATCAGAGTCATTCTTGGTCTCATTCATGGGTTCAGAAAGAGGAGTAGGTTGTGTCTAGGTTGAGTTGCTTCAGCTCCTGGTACTAATACTAAACAAGGTGTACACAGATGGTCAGTGTTACAATTCCTACACAACACAATGAACAGATCTAGGGCGGCATGATTCTAATAAGCTAACCTCGAGCGCAATCCAACAGAGTCACAACAATCTAGGATTCCAAAGCACAAATCGAAGGCTCATAAGGTAGGTACCTGCTCAACTCCATGGGGTTGTGTCGTTGTGCTCGCATCGGCCACCTCGCGCCCCTTGCCGCGCTGCCCTGCTCGCGCCACCCTACTTGCGCCCCTGCCACGCTGCCTTGCCTACTCACGCCCCTGCTCGCGCCACTGCACCCCCTGGTCATGTCGCGCTTGTGCCACCGTGCGCTGCAGCTCGTGCCGCCGCACCCCTGCCTAGCGCCTGCCACCGTGATCGCCCTGCTCGTGTGGCTAGGGTTCAATCTAGTAGGAGATATACCCTAATAGTTGAGATAGAGTTCAGATTTTGTACAAAGTAGTTAGATCATATCTAACGTGTATATCTGTAACCTATACATTGAGATATTAAACAGACCAACATCCTTCTAGAGAGGCATCACCTTCCATACCTTTGTTTATCTTTACGTGGTAATCAGAGCTACTCTTCCAAAACACATTTAATGGCGAGCACATGCACCATCTCAATCCCTTCTTTTCCGTCCCTCTCCATCCCTGTAACCGAGAAACTCACATGAGACAATTATCTTCTATGGCGTGCTTAGGTATTGTTGGCGATTCGTGCGGCGCAGCTCCAGGGTTACCTTGATGGAACCACAAAGGAGCCACCCCAGTTCATTGAAACAGGGGAAGGTGAGAAGAAGACGAATATGGCGAATCCAAAGTATGTCACCTGGTGTGTGTATGATCAACACATCTTGATGCATCTGGTCAACTCCCTTGCGGACATGTGGGCAGCCATCAACATATCGTATGTGTCGTAGTCGCGTTCCAGGGTGCTACTTCTCCGGAACAAAGTTGGCAAGCACTTGCAAGGAGATTTTCCTATGATGGCATACTTCTCCAAGTTCCCTACATATGCGGATGAACTGGCATCTGCTAGGAAGATGCTAGAGGAAGATGATATCGTTGCGACCGTGCTGAACGGCCTTGACTCCGAGTACAACCCCCTCATTGAGCAGGTAACTGCTAGGAAGATGCTAGAGGAAGATGATATCGTTGCGACCGTGCTGAACGGCCTTGACTCCGAGTACAACCCCCTCATTGAGCAGGTAACAGGCTCGTCTAAATCTGTTGGCCTTGATGATCTCAATGCTCGTCTCTTAGCAACAGAGGCACGGCTTGAGGCATAGCAGGAGAAAGAACAACTACATATGGTGGCCAATGCCACCTCACGTGGACGAGGTGGTGGGTACAGGAAAGCTCCAGCAGGTCGCGGTCGCGGTAATGGAGGACGTGGCTGTGGCGATTGTGGTTGCAGTCACGATGGCTTTGCTCGTGGCGGCGGCGCACGTAGCACTGGCAATCAAAATAATCCCTATAGGGATCACCAGTGCCAGGTGTGCGAGAAGTGGGGGCATACCGCCTTTAGATGTTGGAAGCGCTTCAACAAGAATTTTGTTGGGCCAGAGAAGACTGTTGCTTCTGCTACAACCTCACACCATGGTGATCCATCGTGGTATGCTGATAGTGCTGCTACAGATCACATTATGGGGGACCTTGACAAGCTCACAATGACAGAGCACTATGGTGGGCACAATCAGATCCATGCAGCAAATGGGCCAGGTCGGATGATTGAACATACTGGTCGATCTATTATTATTCCAACCCGCACTCGTACTATCCTCTTAATCAATGTCTTGCATTTGCCTCAATCTACACGCAATCTAGCTTCCGTTCAACGCCATCTAGCTTCCGTTCATCGCCTAACTTCTGATAATGATGTCTTCTTGGAACCTCACCCTACTTTTGCCTTGTTAAGGACTGTCACACGAGACAAACGCTGCTACATGGCCCATGTAGGCACGGCCTATACCCGTTCCTTCTTCGGAGCAGATCTCAGATAAAAATGTCCTTAGTGTGACTCAGCCTTCTTTGGAGAGGTGGCATGGTCGTCTTGGACATCTGTCCTTTGCTATTGTTCATTTTGTTGTTAGGGATTTCAGTTTACCGGTTTTAGCAAATAAGCATGTGATCATGTGTGTGAGGCATGTCAACAAGCCAAGAGTCATCAATTACCGTTTCCAAAATCTGTAAGCATCTCAATGGTGCCGTTAGAACTGGTCTTTTCTGATGTTTGGGGTCCGGCCCCCACTTCTGTTGGGGTTTCAAGTATTATGTAAGCTTTATAGATGATTACAGCAAGTTTACTTGGGTTTACATGATCAAGCAAAAGTCTGAAGTATTCCAAAAAATTCCATGATTTTCAGTCCCATGTCGAATGATTTTTTTAATCACAAGATTGTAGCCATGCAAACCGATTGGGGTGGGGGGGGGGGTGGTTGAGTACCAAAAACTGAGTCCGTTCTTTGAGTGCGTTGGAATAAACCATTTAGTTTCCTGTCCTCACACTCACCAACAGAATGGTTCAGGAAAACGAAAACATCCGCGCACTGTTTAGGTCGGCCTAGCACTTCTAGCACATGCATCTATGCCACTAAAGTTCTGGGATGAAGCTTTCCAGTCAGTCGTGTTCTTAATTAATCAGCTTCCTTCTCCAGTCTTGGCTCAAGCTTCCCCTATTGAAAAACTTTTCGGCACTAAAGCTGACTATTCTTTTCTTCGGATTTTTGGTTGTGCATGCTATTCAAACTTACATCCTTACAATACCCACAAATTATCGTTTCGCTCCAAGCGTTGTGCCTTTATTGGATATAGTGCTCATCACAAAGGCTACAAGTGCCTAGATATTGCCACAGGATGAGTATATTTTCTCGAGATGTTGTTTTCGATGAAGTACTCTTTCCTTGATAATGCTGGTGCTCGTCTCCGAGCGGAAATTTCTCTCCTTCCTTCATCCTTACATTCTGATACTACGTTTGAAGGAAAGATGGTTGATGCAGAACATATATCATCGTCTACTAACTCTGTTGTGGAGGTATTTGATGAATAGGCTCCTCAAATTGACAGATTAATTCTATCCTCAGGAGATTCTTATTTTTTGCCACAGATTGGTGCACCGAGAGTCATGGATCTGGTTGTCACAACGAATCCTAGCTCTAGATCCGAGGAGGATTCTCCTGTGATGCCTGCACGGACGGACGACACATCATCCCTAGGATCGCCGCCTGTGTCGGCACCCACGTTGTCGGCTCAGGTGGAGCCAAATGATAGCGCGTCCCTGAGCGTGCCTGCTGGTGGGGTCTCCCCGCTGGAGGGCTCTTTTGTGTCGCCCACGGATCCGCTTGGTGCCCTGTCGGACAGTCCGCTGGTCTCTCCGAGCTCTCCTACCGTATCCGCCTCATATGGCTCTCTAGCATCTCCAAATTCTGTAGCTTCAGGCTCACCGTCACCACCTCTCGTGCTTGGACACAATTGCAGAACAATATCTCACAACCGAAGCTATTCCCGGATTTTTGTGAGGTATGCAGCCTTTACAGCTACTGGAGAACATACTAGATTGGACGAAGCTATGGGGAACCCTCATTGGAAGCAAGCCATGATGATGAATTCTTAGCACTAAAATGGAATGGCACGTGGCATCTGTTGTCGTGTTCTCATGCCCAAATGTTATTGATTGTAAATGGGTTTACAATGTCAAGCAGAAGGCAGATGGATCTATTGATTGCTATAAATCTCGATTGGTTGCTAAAGGATTTAAGCAGCGATATGAGGTTGACTATGAGGATACGTTTAGTCCGGTTGTCAAGCTAGATACAATTCTGGTGGTGCTGTCTATCGCATTGCGCGTAATTGGTGCATTCGTCAGTTAGATGTCAAGAACGTGTTCTTACATGGTGTTCTGGAAGATGAGGTTTATATGAAACAACCACTGGGTATGTTGATTCGGCATACTCTACTTATGTTTGTAAGCTTGATAAAGCTCTATATGGCCTTAAGCAACCTCCCTGTGCATTGTATTCTCGTCTAAGTGGAAAATTACTTGAACTTGGTTTTCGGGCATCCAAAGCTGATACATTCTTATTTGTTTACACCAAGGGCTCGGTTGTCATCAATATTTTAATCTACGTGGATGACATTATAATTGCTAGCTCATCTCCTAAAGCGGTGGATGCTTTGTTATCGGATTTGAGGGCTGATTTTGCGCTAACAGATCTTGGTGACTTGAATTATTTTTTGGGTATTAAAGTTAAGAAAGTCGCAATGGGTCTGCGTCTTACGCAAGAAAAATACACATCTGATATTCTGTCTTGCTGGAATGACATCGTGCAAGCCGATTCCTACACCACTAGTCGCTAATGAAAATTTGTCTACTACATATGGTGAGCTTCTCTCCGCTGATGATGCTACTGCATATCGCTGTGTGGTTCGGACCCTACAATAGACTCTGACTCAGCCGGATATTTCTTTTGCTGTCAATAAAGTTTGTCAATTCCTGACTAGGCCTACGACAGTTCATTGGTAAGCTGTCAAGAGGATCTTGCGGTACTTGAGTGGCATTATGGGTCTTGATGTTCTCCTTAGCTCAACATTGTTGCTTAGTGCCTTCTCGGATGCGGACTGGGTTGGATGTGTGGATGACCGGCAATCACGGGTGGATATGCAATCTTCTTTGGTCCCGATTTGGTCTCTTGGAGCGCTCGTAAACAGTCGACCATGTCGTGTTCTAGCACTGAGGCAGAATACAAGGCTGTAGCAAATGCAACTACTGAACTGGTACAGATCTAAAGTCTTCTAGCTGAATTGGGTGTACCACAGAGTGGTTCACCTTGTTTATGGTGTGACAATCTCGGTGCCACGTATCTCACAGCAAATCCCAAGTTTCATGCTCGGGCAAAGCACATTGAGGTGGATTTTCATTTGAACAAGAATGTGTGGCAAATAGACAACTAGATGTGCGGTTTATTTCTTCTGACGATTCTGACGACCAGGTAGGTGGCTGATGGGTATCCCAGGTGGCTACCGGTTAAGAAACTTGATTTATTTTATCGCAGTCTCAACTTGATTAAGTTGTGGTTGAGGGGAGATGTTAGGATATATACTCTGGTAGTTGAGATAGAGTCCGGATGTTATACAAAGTAGTTAGAATCCTATCTAACGTGTATATCTGTAACCTGTACATTGTGATATGTAAACAGACCGGCATACTCCTAGAGAGGCACCGCCTTCCATACCTTTGTTTATCTTTACACAAGAGTTGGGGATGGATTGATTTGGGTACAGGGGCAATCTATTTGGCTCCTTCTAATTGAAGTATGGCCTGGCTGGGGTATGTTTGTCCTTTTTTTTTGTTTACACATTATGTTTTTATAAAAAAAATTTTAACAATGTCTAATGGTGTGTCTAAAGAGGGGCAGACGAAAAACTTAAATTCGCAAACAGAGGGCAAACACGCCACCTCCAAAGAGTCGATGGCATAGTGACATTAGGCCTTCCACAATGGTTTGTTTCAGGGATGCCCAAAAGCCACTGGGAGCGCTCCCACCATTGTGCGCCTGCTTTTAGCGATGCCCGCAGGAAGCAAAGAGTGAGAGCGGAGCAACTAGTTACTCCAGTTCCCACAAGAATAAAAAATGATTTTTTTAATGTACACCTGACATGGCAGTTGGTTGTTGACATTTTCCTCAATTCTCCAATGGCCAATTTGTAACGTTCACATTCAGAGATGGCCAACGTCATTTTTGCAATGTTCACTATGACAAAGAAGGTCGTTGCCCCTTTCACCTCCATCCAGTTCACATTGCTATATATACATGTGCATTCATACAAAAAAATTTCACTCAGCTACAACATATATAACCTGTGCATTTCTAGAAATGGAGGGTTCATCTTCCTCTTTTACAGACTTACTGAATTGATCATACATAAGTCCTAACCCAAAAAATTCTAATGTTCAACATCACAGCTTCCCACCACCCTAGCCTCCTATCAACTATGCAACACCACAGCTTTCTCCAGGGTATCATCTACAATACAGCTACCCATACAATCCTTTTGGAGGTCAACCAAATTATTACCAACATTTTCCATCTCCACAAAGAGGTTATGGCTTACCTTATCAAGGTTACATGGGTAGTACCGACGTCCAGGTAGTGAAATTTCACCCTTTGGATGCATGCCTCTCTCTGGAGGAAGTTATGGAGGCAACAATTCACGTGGTGATGAGAGCAGTCCGATTGACCCATCCTCTCCGGTGTCCATAGCTCAGCAAGTCACTCCAAGATCTGCAGGAACTAAAGTTTTGAGTGACAACAGCTTTAGTCCAGATGGAGCTGAAAAAAAAAGAAAAAGTCAGTGCATTGGGGTGAAACAGAGAACAAGCGTCTAGTAAGCGCTTGGGTGAAAAATACAAATGATTCCCGTCACGGAACAGATAAGAAGGGAGAGAGATACTGGAAAGACATTGCAAAAGAGTACAACAAGACTGCTCCAAAGAATGAAAAAAGATCTTCAGTTGAGTGCCAAAACCATTGCAATAAGACTGCCCCTTTCATTACTAAGTTTAATGCATGCTATGATAAGGCAAGAAGGGAACATGGCAGCGGTGAATCAGATGACCAAGTCATGGAGAGAGCTCGTGCAGAGTATAAGTTATTGGTGAGAAATAAAAGGCCTTTTGTATTGGAACATTGGTGGAAAGCTGGGAAGGATCAACCCAAGTGGGGTACATCGTACCCAATTGAAGAAATGGTGAAATAAACTAAGCTAAATGCATCAGGAAATTACTCAACTTCAAATGCAGACAGTGAAGATGGAGATGTACTAGAGAGATGTCGACCACAAGGGCGTAATGCAGCCAGAGCTCAAGAAAAGGGAAAACAAAATGCTCTTCAAGCACTGCAGGAGGCATTTCAGATGAGAACGTGAAATCATTCAATGAAATTCAACTGCGTTAGCAAGAAGTTGCAGAAAAATGGTAGAAGCCCAAATTGCCCAAGCTCAAAGCAGAAATAGAGAAGACAAAGATGCAAAAGTTGGACAAGTACATGACATTGCTCGAAAAAGATACAACAGGTTTCAATGAAAATCAGATGCAACGCCATTAGCAAATGTTGGCTTTCTTAAGCAAGGAACTTTTTGGTTGATTCTTCTCTTAATTTGTAGAAAAAAAATGTATTCCTAGAAGCTTGTTTATATTTAAGATGTTGTATCTAAATCAGATGTGTATCAGTATGTTATCTTCTTTGTGTGCCTCGACATAATATCGTGATCAGCTCCTAGAAAGCAACCTGCATATATTGAGTACATCAGTATTTTTATTTATCAAGTCACCAATGCAAAGAATCTAACTGTTGCAAAGAATCTAACTGTTGTAAAGAATCTAGTTGTTGCAAAAATCTAACTGTTGCAAGAATATAGTTGTTGCAAACAAACTAGCCGTTGTGACATCCATTCTATAAAAGGAAGACCCTTCTATCCACCTTGTCCACACCATATGCACTTTCACCTACTCATTTCCATTCCACTGACCTATGGATCCCACCGACCATGCTGAAAGCTCTGAAGATTGTACTAGCAACATTACATTGCAGCAGATGTTTTGGGGTTTCTATAATGACCCAATGAAGGCTCAGATCAAAGAACAAATTCGAGCTCAGATTGAGGAACAACAAAGGTATTTCTACTCAACGTCGAAGTGGTACTAGATACGCATATAGGGATCATGTTGGTGCTAATGCTCGACTGCTAGCTGATTATTTCTCAAAATATTCAATGTACAATGATAAGTAGTTTCGTAGAAGGTATAGGATGAGGCGTCACCTATTTCTACGTATAGTAAATACCTTAAGCAATTGGTCTCCCTATTTTTGACAAAGGAATGATGCATCTGGGAAGGAAGGATTTTCCTCTTTGCTTGAATGCACAGTTGCAATGCGGATGTTATCATACGGTACACCAGCTGATATGTGGGATGAAAATTTTAAAATTGCTGAAACCACTGTCATTGAATGCACAAAAAAATCCTGCAAAGATGTGATAGAAAATTTTGGGCCTACATACTTAAGAAAACCCACTAGGAAAGACATTCAGCGTTTACTACATATTGGTGAGGCTCACAGTTTTCCTAGCATGTTGGGAAGTGTAGATTGCATGCATTGGCAATGGTGAAATTGTCCAAACGCATGGAAGGGGCAATATACACGTGGAGATCAGGCAGGACCCATGGTCATGCTCGAAGCTGTTGCTTCTCATGACCTTTGGATCTGGCATGCATTTTTTTGGTATTCCTGGGTCTAACAATGACATCAATGTTCTTAATCGATCTACTTTGTTCACTGAAGTAATACATGGAAGAGCTATAGAGGTTAATTTTGTGGTCAATGGCAATGAGTATAAAATGGGGTACTACCTAGCAGACGGTATTTACCCTGAATGGGCAACATTTGTGAAGACAATACATCTACCACAGTGTGCCAAAGACTCAAAATTTGCAGAACAACAGGAAGGTGCAAGAAAAGATGTGGAACGTGCATTTGGTGTTCTACAATCTCGCTTTGCTATTGACACGACCCGTCCAGAAAACCTTGTCTCAGGACGGATCTGGTCAGTCGTTAAGCCAAGATCCTGTTGGACAACGCTCGACGAAGCGAGCGTACACACGATACAACACAGGCAGGAATAAACAGCAATAAATTACAAGAAAAGAACACTTAATACATCATTTGGTTCATGACTTAGAAGTTGAATATTACAATGTTTCCGAGTGAGCAACAGTTTTGAAAAACGATAACAGCGGAAGACTAAAACTATTACAACTCCGACACTCGGACTTAAGCAAAAGCACGCGCCGTGCCCACGGGCGTCGTACTACTAGCCACTTCAACAATCACTGCGGCAACTCGCACAACTCCCACTGGAGGTTCCCAAACTCGAGGGGAGGCTCCTCCCAATGGAAGCTACCTGCTGGTTCCTGCGTGACGGCGCCTGAAAACCACAAAATGCTAACGCGTGAGCTTCTAAGAAGCTCAGCAAGACTTACTCGACAAATGGCTGGCTACAGCCGACTCCTAGACATGAAGGCTGACTCGGGAGGGTCTACTTGCCAAAAGGACTCGCAAGCCTAAACTACTCTTGTCAAGTTTTAGCATCAGATTGAGTGATTAGAAAATAAATTTAGTTAGCACTGAACTAAACAACCAAGACAGAATCAACAATAGCAGTATTAATATTCATCATTCATTCTCATGGTTTCTCAACCTATTTACTAAAATGTGACAGAGAGTTCAAGTAAGCTCATAGCTGAGAGCGACAGCGATTCGAACCGATTTTTATACCACTGCAGGGTTAACCTAATCGTACGACACGTGCGTGTCCCAGACTCGCACGTGGCAACCGTTCACGCCAGCTCCTGCAACGTCAATTCCCTCCTACGCCTGCCTTAGCAGCGCCGCGTCCCACCAGACAACACGTCCCAGACGGTTTCTGTGGAGTTCCCACGCTGCCCACCCCAGATCTCCTCCTAGTCAGACACCGTAGGGCAGGTTCGACGTTGCAATCACTAGGCTACGTAGGTTTATCGGGGCCCATAACACCCAGCATACGATTAGTACATTCAATACTTGCCCAGCTGTGCCACACAGATCAGACCAGACTACGGTCACCCTGGTCCCGGACCAGTCGCCGACCTACTGGTACCCAGTCTGACCCTCAATCTTTTATCTGTCTTACTCATTCATAATCGTGTGGCACATCTCATGAAATGGTTTCATTCAAAATCCTATTACTCGCGAGCAGCGTCCACTCTGCTCGACTTCTACCGACAACTATCTGCTAAGCATAGCATACTAGGGGTATCCAGACAAGCTACCGTCAGGGTTTCCTATGGGAAACAATGCAACTATGGTTTCAATCAACTCCTAGCACCTAATACACAAACAAGACACACTGAGTTGTAAAAGTAAAACTTTTAAAAGTTGGTTGTGCATCGGGGCTTGCCTGGTTCCTCTGAGTTGATGTCGACTTCTTCGGCGGGGGTCGAGGAACTTGGATCGGCAGCTACCTCGTTAGCGTCAGAATCTACATGATGCAGTAGGATTATGATAAGTTTAATGAAAATGAAACTTATTATTATTATCGACAGTAATCTAGGGTTTAGATTGGCGACGCCCAGAATTAGGGTTAACCCTAATTACTCGACGCCGTTGATTAAATTAAATTCTTACTCTGTGAATGATGCTTAAAGAAGTCTATTAAACTTCCATGAGGTGACTTTTAGTTGACACGTTCATCAACTTCAGCTTTAGTTAAGTTAATACGATATTTCTCATCGGTTAATATTATTTAATTACTTCGGCTATTAAACTAGGGTTAAAAATGAAGATTTTAATTCTTCCTCAAGATTATTTTTAGTTGGTAGTACTCTCTGGAATAAGCATTTTGGGCTTTGGGTGGGGCCTAGATGAATTTTCTGTATTTTATAAAAATTCATCAAAGTTCCTGTTTTTAGATCTTGTAAAATCAGAAAGCACTAGTAAACATTAGAATAAAATTATGAAACCTTATGTAAGCATTCCTGAGCACCAGATCTACAACTTTGCTTTTGGGGTCTAACCTTGCAAATGACTTTTACAATGTACTTTAGAAAATGCTATTTAAACTAGGCAGATTGAAGTTATTTAATAGGGTTAGATGCCATTTCGTGTTCCTAAAATCTTCATAAAATTCCAGAGGGTGCGTAGTGCCATGGTGTACTTGTAGATCAAAGGTTAGCCCTAGAATTGCTCCATAATGCGATTTAAAATTCAAAAACAGAAAGGAGTGTTTCTAATTAATTCTGCAAATGTTTGGCCATTTGTTAAAAAGTGTTTTAACAGAAAATTCGTACTTTTCATGAGGGTTCTAACAAATTTTGGTTTGGTATTTTTGGATCTTCCTGTGATTTTCTAGGGTTTTTAGAAGATAGAGCAATAATCTGGAATATAAATAGGAAAAAGAAAAACAGTGCACAGTCTCCGACGAGCTCCGGCGGCCAATTCCCGACGATGGGATGGTCGCCGGCCGTCGAACCTTGGCTTTTCACGATCCTCATGAGATGACGAAGCTCGGCAACATGGTATTCATCAAGGTTGGGCACTGCAGAGGGGGTCTCACCGTGGGGGTGCTTCGGTGGCGGCGGCGAAGTCAAAATTCCGACGAGGTGGCTCGCCGTCGGAGGGTTGGAGGCTTCTGTGAGCTTCACGAGGTGGAGAAGAGTTGATTCGATGAGTGAATTTGATTGAAATTGAGTCGGGGCGGTGTTTCACCGTGGAGGCGGCGGCAATGGGGGGTGGCGGCCGGAAACAGCGGAATTGAGGGGGGGCTTCGCGCGGGGGGGAGAAGAAATGGAGGAGGGGGAAGAATTGGGGAGGATCCGCGCCAATTTAAAGGGGGGCCGAGGTAGGGGAGAGTAGGGGGCAGGGGAGCGGCCGGTGCTTCATGGTGGTCGGGCGGCGCCATGGCTATCGGACAGAGGAAATGAGAGAGAGAGGGAGAGGCTAGAGAGAGAGAGGAGTGAGAGAGAGTGAAGTGAGGGAGGGAGAATGGAGGCAGCCGAGTCAAAGCGACATGGGGGAGCAAGTGCCCGTGTCGGACGGGCGGCGCAGCTGCGCGCCCTGCTCTCTGTTGTCGGGCGGGCGGGTACTGTAGCCCGCCCGGCAACAGTTCTATTATTTTTTTTCTTTTTCTTTAATGCTGGAAGCAATTCAATGAATGGGCACTCTTCCCGAGCTCGAAAAATTTTGAACATTTTTGTACAAGCTCAGGAATTTATTTGGAACACTTTTCATTTAAGGTTCAAGTCATGATTTGGCCTCTAAAAATTCTTGAATTTCTAAGTTGATTATAGTTTCTGTGAATTTTTAAGAGGTCTCTTTTCCAAAAATCTTGAATAATTTCCCAAAATTCTATTTTGAAGTGTACTTAATTGTTATGTAAAAATATAGCTAGGGTTCTATGAAAATTTTGATGGTCAAGAGTTAGGGTTTGGGTTTTCTTCTGTTAACGAGATTTCGACACTTCTAGTGGCGATTCCTCCGGACTTTGTTAAATGCTCTGTTGTTTGTCAAACTTTTCATAGTGTCTCTTTAAAGCATTTTAAATAATATTTCTTTTTATTTTCATGATTGAATTTGCTCTAAAGTGAGTGAAATTATGGATTAGGGTTTACTATTGTCGACTTTTTGCCCTGGTGACACCTGGGGTGTCACAGCTATTTTACGTAATCCTGCACGCCCATGGCATATGAGATCACTTGCTGAGATCATGTACGCTGTATTATACTGCATAACATCATTGTGGAAGATGAAAGAGGTATGTACAGAGTCCGACATGATGATTTCTATAAATACGATGAGGACAATTCATCAACTCTGCTGACCAGAAATGGAACTGGACCAATCCAAGGTTTTTCTAAGTTGCTTCAGAAACAGGAAGAGATTCAAGATCTAAGCATGCATCATCGTTTGAAGGAGGACTTGGTTGAGCACATTTGGCATCGATTTGGAGGGGTTCGAGCTCAAGCTCAGCATGAATCTAAATAGATGGAAAATATAGTTCATTGTATCATATTCAAGAAGTATTATTAGCTCCATATTGTATTTGTAATTGCTTTCGTTTCTTTAGTCGAGTTGCTGCACTATCTATTTTATTGGTCAATGATTATCTATGAATGATAAACATGTTCCAATTTCTTAGTCAATAAAAGAAAATAAGGCGCAAGTAAAATCACCTTGCTCATCTTTCTAGAAAGTGATGAGGCTACGAGGAAGCAAGATTCGTCCCTCAGAGCTGCCTGGACTGTGGAGCTCACACGAACTCATGCTAGGGAGCGGTGCGCAACCAGGCAGAGGCCTGCGCGTACCCAGTAGGCATCTACCGCCGTGAGCTGCTGGCCGGCGAGGGTCGCACCACAGCTGCAGTTGTTCGTCGGCTGGTACGTCAGCGGCGTGGTGCAGTGCATGAGGCTCTCCAACTCCAGCAAGCTGATGGAGATGAGGATGCGGCGGGCATGCGCGTCGATAGGCCGGCGCTGCCAAGGACCAACGCGGGTGCACCCAGGTTGCCGTCCTCCTTCCCGAATCGAACTCCTCCAGATCTTGCGGCATTTTCGATTCCTCCAAGTGATTGAAGTGCTGGAGAACAAATTTCTACTAGGATAACTTTGATTCGGGATAGGAGGAGGAGAAATCTGAGGCCAGATTTCTCTAGAGATTAAAGAGGAAGAAGATTTCTGTGGTGGACAGAGGACGGAGCGAGGAGGATAGATTTTTCCGCCGCGAGCTAACTGACGAAGAGGATACAAGAGCATATTCCCTGAGCAATGGAGCCCATGTACAGGGATGGGAATCGATGCCCTCCATTGTGTGTTTCGGTCTCAGTTCGTTTTACACCTATGGGACCCAATTTTCTTACCAGAGCGATGCGCCATTGTGGGAGGCTTAGAGTATCTCATACCAATCTTTAAAATTGTACTCCCAAAAGAATGTTTTAGAGCAACTTCAACCACTCCCTAAACTAAAATTTAGAAAGTAATTAAAAAAATAACTCTTCAACCGTTCTATATACTAGGTTTCTAAACTTAAGCAAGTTCCTAAACAAACCCTCTTAAATTCCTATATTTAGAGACTAAATTGGAGCTCCCTAAAGATCAAAACAACTTCATATATGAGCTAGCCCGAAGAAAAATGCATATGTGGCAAATATTTTAAATAGATTTGATAACTTGTATTGGAAGTTGTTGGAGTATATGAGTTTTTTTACTTCCAATACTTAGTCACAAACTTTACTAAGAGGAAGTAAAGTATTTTCATTCTAGGAGTAATTACCTACCTCTTCAAGAGAGGTTGTAGTTGTTGGTGCTTATACAAATAACCAGCTTTTTTGGTGCATTTATAGCCAGAACCTCCCCAAAACAACAATATCTATCTAAACGGATTTGCTTCTTTTTCAACCGACTGAAATCAGTTAGAGCTTTCAGTCGACAGCACACCCTATAGTAAGCGCCACAGCGGTGGCGGCACGCGCGACGGACACCGGCGACGTGCTGCGGCGACGGTGGAGCGTGTGTGGGTGCGGGCAGTCCGTCGAGGCAGCAGGAATGCCGGAGTGACGTGGGCCAGCGGTTATCACCGGCAATGGCGGCGGCGGCGATGGCGGAGCTCAGGTTGGGTGTCGGCGGTGCGTCGCGGTGGCGGGGACGCCACCGCGACACGGGCCGGTGGTTATCGCCAGCGGTTAGGGTTAGGGGGTTGTCGGTGCTCCATTTCGATGGACATAGAAGACGGCGTCGTCGAGGAGGTGGACGCACGGCGCGCTGGCGAGCTTCAGCCACAAGTTGAAGACGACTCGCGTGCGTCAGACTTAAGCAAGTCGTTTTTTCAGTCAGTTGAAAACTAACATCTCCCTTATCTAAGCGTGGTCATGTGTCATTGTGTAACACTTATGCCTGAGAACGTTGGAGTTAGAGTAACAAATTAATAGTAGATGACAGATTGTGAATGTGAGATACGATGATAACTGGAGGGTCCTACTACTTTAATCTACAAAGTTGTATAAATCAATCTTATTCGTCCATTTAGAAGGGTATAATTGTATTTGACATCTAATTCCATGATTTACTCCATCTGCCATTGTGGGGAATTGGGTATACTGTGCTTCCCCTCTTCTTCCTCCTCCTCCATCCTATCAATTGCAGAAGCCATGGCAAGCAGTGGGATCAGGAAAGGCTACGAGAGCGGCAGAGACCATGACAACTGCCCAACTTAGGGAGTTGGTACCGGATGGGGGAATGGGGTCACAGGCAGCCCAACCTCAACGATGGGACTCATCCATGGCCACGATGCACGAGTCCCACGTCTCTGTGAGCATTCCTCTGTAGGGCTTATCGTCGTTCTCGACACCACATATTGTTTTCATTCAGTGCATACGCGAAGGCATCAATTAAGCTGATTCGTCGTCTACATTGCCGGCGCCCAACAACCGATGTCTCCACTGCCGCCGGAGCTTGTGTACGCATGGACGACATGCCGAAGCTTCCAGCTTCTCCGTGCAGTATGACGATGACTTGCTAGGAACAAGTAGGAGGAAGGTCTGTTTTGCGCCCAGTTGTTTCGGCCTACTGCCTTGCACGCGATGAGAAGCGGATTAACGAGAGAACAGAGGAAGAAGAAGACCATGGAAGGTTCTATAAGCCGTACTTATAACCAGACAAACTGTTATGGGTATTGCCGGATACTACCACCCAACTTTGAAAATTGACGTTAGGACATGTCTCTTAGTTCAATTTTGAGCTGCAAATCTTGTCCTAACGTGAACTAGTATTTTGGCACGTGCACGTGCTATTTTGCTACAATAATAGCATATATGAAAATGATAGTAAAATATTAAATTTTTTATATCGAAATTAAAGAGGAAGTTGAAACTTCTACAAAATACAAATAGTTCATTGGTACAGGAAGGATGAATACACCTCCACAATTTGAATGGCCTCACACAAAAATATAAAATAGCACATTTAAGACTTGTATAAGTGTTTTTTGAAATTACCAGACTTGAAAGCAGCACCAAATGTTAGGCTAATGCTGATGTTGCGTCAAAATAGTAAGACCAACCCAATCGCCAGCAATGGTATACAATCATTTTACAACAAGAGTATTAAACCCTCAAACAAACCAAGCAAATTCACTAATTCAGCAAGCTGATGGTACATTGTGTCACATCCCAAAAGTTTCAAGCTTTTGTCCTTTTGAATATGAGCTCACTAGCTTTGAATTTGTTTTTGACCATTTTCTGCTTTGAGTCGTGGGTCAGGGTTTCGAAATTTTATCGACTTCGGGTAACCCTAGGTCTAGTGTTGAGAAGCCTTTTGTTTTCTTAATAAAACTACCCTGATGTTTTTACATAACAATTAACTACACATTAAAATAGAATTTAAAAATTTTATCAAAATTTTTGGAAGAAGTCTAAACCCTTTTAAAATTTTGACAAGTTTGAACTAACTTGAAAATTCACAGACTTTTAGGAGCTGAATCAGGGAGTCTTTCTATAAGAAAAGTTGTTCCAAATAATTCACTTAGCCCACACAAAAAGTTTCAAAAACTTTTAAACTCGGGAGCTAGGGTTTTTAATTGACTCAAGTGAAGGGAGTTGGAAAAATTAAAAATAGAAATTGAAAACCTCATTACCGTGAACAGTGGCGCGCCGCCACTGCTCACCGCCAGGCGGCCGACCGCCGGCCGGCTCTCCCCACGTAGCCTTTACTCCCTCCTCCGTGGCATTGAATTGTGGCTAGAGATCCCCCCCCCTTCCTCTCTCCTCCCTCCCTCTTTCTTCCCTCTACGCCATTAATTCCCCCTGTTGCCGCACGACACAGTCACGGCAGGAGCCGCCTCCCACGTCCTCCTGCCGGCCGCCGCCCCCTGTGCCCTCGATTCACGGTGCTCCTTCTCCCTCTCCCTTCCTCACTCCTTCTTGAGCATAAAGCCGAGCCCCCTCCTTCCTTTTCCCCTTCCCTGCTCTTTTCCCCCGCGCGCCAACCCTGCTTTCTCTGTTTTCAGCCGCCGCCATAGCCGCCGCCGGCCACCACCACGGTGCCGGCGAGCTCCGGCCCTTCCCCAGCCCCGCCACCTTGCTAGCTAGACTCCCCTCCTCCTCCTGTTGCTCTCCAACCACCAAGAGCCCCAGCCATACTACCGTTTCTCCGCCGCCGCGCACTTCGGTCGAGAGCACCGCCACGGCCACAATTCTCCAAAATTCGTCGCCACGGTAGCTCGATTCTTCAATTCCTTTCACCGGCTATTTGATCTAGTACTTGCACACCCAATTGACATGAACTTGGTCGCAGCTTGTCACCGTTGACGAAGAACGCCACGCGCCACCATCTCGGCCGCAATTAACGCCGCCTCAAGCTTACCGTCGCCGACCACCGTGCCGCCTTCTCCGTGGCCATCATCCTCCACAAATCAGTGCATTGACTCACGGTGATGCTCCACGACACTTCAATTTCCCCTCTAACCTTCTTCTCCAGCGAGAATCTCACCGGAGCAACCGCCTCGGCCATGTTCCCCTGTTCTGTTGCACTGTTTCATTCATTTTTCTATTTTTCTATTAATTATCCAGAACTGGTAAAATGTGTAGAAGATCATGGAAAAATCAAAAAATTCCAAAACTAATTTTATTTGAATCCTTGAACAATTAACTAATTTACTGTAAAAGCACTTTTTCAAAAATGTCCCTGGATTTTCCTCAATTAATAGATGACTTATTTCTGTTCTTGATTTTTATTTGAAGTTCCAGAAGGTTGCTAGACTTGATTTTTGAACCATAATTGTGGCGTGGCATGATGCATCTCCTGCATTTTTACCAGAATTTTTCATGAACATGTGTGCATGTATCTCATTGTTAATATCCCCAAAAACCTAGATTATTTGCCTTTATCTAAAGTACATTAGGCAAGTCACCCAAAAGCCCAAGACCTTTAACAAAAAATTTATTTTAAATGCTCAATAATAGATCTATAAAGCTTCATGATTTTTCCATAGGTTTTAGTACATGTTTCTGATTTTATAAGTTTGAAAAATAGAACCTTGTTTGATTTTTAGTAAATTCATAGAAGCTCAACTTGACCCCAACCAGAGCCAAAAGTCTTAGTTTAGAGTCTACTTTAAACTAAAAATGGTCCCATGCCTGTAACTTAACTTTGATTTTCACCGGAAAAGTCGTTACGACTTTTACGGTATCGTTACGGTATTCCCCGATGTCGTAAACAAGCAACGACTCGGAGGGCTCGTGTTCCTGCTAACGCAAGTCAAAACCACTCAAACTTAGTCTCGTAGTAACCCAAGACATTTAGTAAAGCCAGTATATGAGATGTGTTTTGGGATTTTTCCCTGGAACGACATCGGTGCGCCACCCGATATTGGAACCGGAAAACCCGTAACTGGAATCGGTAAAACTATTTTAGGCATAACTTAAGCTGTAGAACTCCGATTGACTTTATTCTTTTTGCATTGTGTTCGTAGACTCAGTAGCTACCTCTCTGCATCATATCGCATCATTTGTGCATAATGGCATCACGGCATACATCTTATCGACACGTTTTTACTTTATAGCTTACGAACCGCTAGAGAGTGAAGCGGGTGCTGCTACTGGAGAAGCACCGGAGGTTGATCCAGCTACTGAGGAAGACAACACCGCCATTGTTGAAGGCAAGCACCTCATATTTGCTACCGTAAGTAATTTACTTAATGATTAATATGAATGCTTACGTATAGGACTGCATTAAAGTCGGGCATAGTGATAAAGTCGGGAACACCTATTATTGTTGCATGTACCCCTCCTTAGTATTGAATACGTCACCTTGTCAACCTGGGTAGAGTGTCTTTGTTCGAGTCACGAAATGCTTAGCCATGCTTAGATAACACGGTAGAAGTCGAGTGGTAAGTCCCACTCGCACGTATAGGATTTATCCTAGTTGCTTATGAGCTTGTGGCAAGTTCATATGTTGGTAAAAGTTGGAAAGTGTTAAAAACTGAAATCCGGATGGTGGGATAGGAGTGCAGCAAGACATGGAGGTCTTGTGTGCCGTAGGCCCCGTCTGGGTTGACCTAGGACCCGGCCGTGTTATTCTTGGCCTGAGCACTTTTCGTTCATACCACATGTCCGATATAATGGTAAGACAAGCTGAGTATCTCACTGCGTACCAACGTTTGGCCGATGACTGCACGGTGTGTGGAATGAGGGATTCATGGGTGCCTGCGAGGCCGTGATACTCGACGAGGGACTCACATGAGCCTGCGAGGCCGTGGTACTCGGCACCGTGTGGATTTTCCAACCGTGTGGGCACGAGTGTGAAAAAGGTTGACATGAGTACCCCCTTATGTAACTTTAGCGGGTTGCATGAGCCGTATGGTCCTCAGTCGTGAGGGTACAGTTGGACTCCCCTACAGGGTGTAAAATCGGTTCGAATCCGCCACGGTCTCGGTTATGATCAAGCTCAGTGTCCTTTGGATAATATCGTAGAGTTGTCACATAACATGTTGGGAATTGGAATATGGTCATTGGTATCCATGGTTCGGATGGAACATGGATGATGGTATATACATGGTTTATGGTTACATGGTACTTAGGGATTGGGTTTAATAGAAGTTCATGCCCGCAGAGTCTTTTTTCTTTATGCTTATTCACCTATGCTTAGTTTCTGCTTTAAGCAATTGAGTCCATTCCTATACCTTATACCTTGCTACTACCTCATTGCATTATCCTTGAAGTCGGGAACTAATTCCCACAACAGGGTAAGACTTGCGAGTACCTTCGTATTCAACGTTTGTAGCTTAAGTTTTTGCAGGTGAGGATGAGTTGGTCTTCGGATACTTTGTCCCCGCCGATGCCGGCGAGGACGAGGCGTAGTCAAGACATTCGAGTGACCGTGGTTTGCGATGTTTGTGTGCTGGGCATCGCAATCCTTTGATGTTTTCTCATTGCAACTGCTGCGACTATTGTCTTCCTTAGAATCGCTTCCGCTCTTTGATTTATTAGTTTCAAGACTTATGATGAACCTTGGTATGTAAGAATATTTAAAATTAATGTTATTAATTCATGTGACCTATGTGATGTATCACCTGTGATGTTACCGACGTGCTTGAATCTTGGGCATTGCTTGAGAAGCATGTCGGGAGACTGCCGGGTTTATATTCTCTTTTATCGGGTTGAGTTCTCGCATACCATGCGTGGGCCGCGAGTCAACTTGGTAAACTTGAATGTAAATTGGTCGGGTCTCTGACACATTGTAAGCCATTAACTTCAAACAAAAAAACACAATTGCTTCCATAAGAACCACAAAAAAATAATCAACCCAAAACTATTAACCAAAAGTAGTGCTGCCATTGAACCTCCCAGCTTAGCTATCAACCTTCTAACAAAGACGAACTTGCAACCCGTTTTTCCATCTTTAGTGTTGTTCGTCCCTGTACTTAGTATGTAGATACCCCACACACGTTCTCTGTGGAAATTACGATACCTTAGAATACTCTAGGGTGAAGGGCTACGACGGTACTTCGTGCGCTTGCGGATTTGTCTGTGATCGTAAAAGATACCAATAATGATGTTTTAATCCCCTATTATTGACATGGATTAGAATTAGGATGGGATTTCTCCCACAGATATATTTGGCAATTCGAGCCGCCTGCCTCAGCATGGCCTGGACCTAGAAAAGCATGGCTCATGGAAACTGGGCCTGGCATGACACAAAAAGAGCATTTGGGTGAAAAATTATTGGGGTAGCAATAGCAGACCATTTTTTAAAATTTTAGATGAAGTGGAGACAAGAATCACTAGCTAAAATATACCATACTAAAATATCACACAAAAATTATAAGAGAAATTGTAATTGAAAGGATCTTGATGTCGTCTAGAGGGGGGTGAATTGGCGATTAAAATAAATTGCAGTGGAGAGATCAGACTAGTCCATGGAATGTTTGGACAAGTCAAGGGTCCGGACTAGTCCTGATAGGGTCCGAACAAGTCCTAACTGCACGAATAAAAGTTGTAGGGAGCACGTGAAAACTGAGCTAGGCACAAATCGGCTCCTACCAAGTTGTTCCAAACATGTATAGCAACAAATACACCAAATGAATCAAACTAACAACAAGTATAAGGGAGAACATTTCGATGCAAGTAAAGATATCAAGCTAGGTCAAGAAAATGCAAATCAAGAAAGATGCGATGATTTGTTTCCCGTAGTTCGGATTCCTTCATGAATCCTACGTCTCTGTTGAGGGTCTCCAAAGAGCTAGGTCTCTTTCAATCCTTTTCCTCACCGAACAATCACAAAGTTCGAGCTCGGGTTTTCCTTCCTTTCTTTGATTCCTTTCTTGCGGAGGTAAATCAAAACCTTCACAAACTTCCCGAGGCTCTCCACACATCTTGGGAGCTCACCAGGCAACGCCTTACCGTCTAGGGAATGATCTCAAGAGTAACAAATGCCACAAAGAATGCTTTCTATGACTCAAATGCTCAACAATGGAGTTTTGCTCTTTCTTACTCAATCTCTCACCCAATCTCACCCTCAAGGTGTAGCACTAAGCAATGGGGAGTGGAGAGGACTATTCTTGGCTCAAAGATGTGTATTTTTCGTGTGCAACTCGCAGCCAACCGTTGAAGATGAGAGGGGGTATAAATAGATATGCCTCAAAAACTAGTCGTTGAGGTGTAAGGGTTCGGACTAGTCCGGACAAGGTCCAAACAAGTCCAGATATCGAGCTTCCTCAAAAACTAGCCATTGGGTAGACAGAGTTCAGACTAGTCCGGGGTAGAGTCTGGACAAGTCCAGACTTTTCAGAAGGTTGGTTTCTAGCTGTCGACGTTCGTTACTGTCGACTAGTAAATTTATCGTAGGGAGTGTGTTTTAAGGCTTCGATGGTTCGCGAGAGGACACAAGGATTTATACTGGTTCAGGCAATGTTGCTCTACGTGCAGTCTTCGTGCTGCTTGTATTACTCGCGACATAGATTACAATGGGGGGTTACAAGCGGAGGAGAAAGCGAAGGCGCTCCCTGCCTCTAAGGGTGTACGTGTGTGTGGTTTTCTGTGCTTGTGCGTGGAGAACTTCGTCGGTCTTGAAGACTTGTCCTTCTTCTTCGATCTCCCTCCCCTTTTATATGGTGGCGTGAGGAGGACCGGTTCCGTGAGTTTGACAGCAGCCGTACTCCGGTTAGGCCGAGCTGTAATGGCGATGCCTTTGGTGCGGTCGCGCCGTTCCTGTTCGACGGAGTGGCATTGTGCTGTCGTTCGGCGGGGTTCCATCCGTATGGAGGAGACGTCACTGTAGGAGCCGGCTTGATGACGCCATGGTGATGGCCGTCGCTGCGGGGCGTCCTATTGCACAGGACGGTGAGTCTCTGACAGGGGGCTGTTGGAATGACGCCCATCCCGTGGACGGTGCACGTCGTGCGCATTTACTCTTCTGTTTACGGGAGCGGTCATCGCCACTGTCCGATCGGGAGTTGGAGCTTGGAGTATTAATGGCTCAACTGTCCCCGGACACCCATCTCGTCCGGGCTGGTTGGATCGCCCAGTCTCGTCCGACCCGGAGGTCGGGCGAGGCGGAACTCTCGTGTGACCTCTCGAGGTCGGGGTCGGGCTGGGCGGAACCCTCGTCCGACCCCTCGAGGTCGGGGTCGGGCGAGGCGGAACTCTTGTCCGACCTCAGGGGTCGGGCACTGCCCGTCCGAGTCCCGAACGTCGGGGTCGGGCGAGACGGAGTGACCTCCCTCGTCCTCGGACCTGGGTCTATCAAAGCGGAGGTGGTTTGGCTATACTGCGCGGCTTAGCCTTCCGGGCTAATACGATTAATTAGCCCAGGTACCAAACCTCCACAGTAGCCCCCGAGCCTGAGAAGGAGTGAATGACTTGTTCTTAGGCTCCCGAATTGTGATGTTCTGCGATCCCGTGCGGATCTCTTTTTGCGATTCCGCTCTCCGGGTTCTCCGCTCGTCGTGGATCCCCGACCAGAGGCGCGGTTCGTCTTGAATCGCCCTCCACGCGTCCGTCCGCCAGACGAGGAGGTTGAGCCGAGCCGCACTATACGTCGAGGGCCGTAGTGCGACGCTCATTGAGCTGCTAACGGGTAGTTCAAGTGGGGCCCCGGGATCCCTTCGGGGGGGGTCCCGACGTAGGCCAGCTGGTGGCCGGCCCCAATATTCCCAGTCGCCGACCCATATGGTTCTCGGTTCCGTTCGATAGGTTCCGAGGGCTCGTTGCCTCCTTGCGATAGGATACCCATGGGTCGGTGTGAACCATCATTAGGCTCGACGAACCGGGACTCGAACGCGGGTCACGGTGTCCCCGGCGCTAGAGCGCACCCTGGACGCTAAACGGGGGCATCGTTTTCCGTCCCTCGCTCTGTTCGCGCCATGAGCGGCTGTCGAACCCGTTCGCCGGGCCAGCCTTCAAACTCTACGCGCCGTCGGGGCGTGTTTCAGCCCAAATCCTCGCCCGACCGAGCAGTGGCTTATAGCTGCTGCGCTCTGCGATCCCGTACGGATCTCTTTTTGCGATTCCGTCCTCCGAGTCCTCCGCTCGGCGCAGTCCCATCCGGAGACGCGGTTCATCTTTAATCGCCTTCCCGCGCGTCTGTTCGCCAGACGGGGAGGTTGAGCCGAGCCGCACTATACCCGGGGGCCGTAGTGCGACGCTCATCGAGCTGCTAACGGGTAGTTCAAGTGGGGCCTCGGGATCCCTTCGGGGGGATCCCGACGTAGGCTAGCTGGTGGCCGGTCCCAATATTCCCAGTCGCCGACCCATATGGTTCTCGGTTCCGTTCGATAGGTTCCGAGGGCTCGTTGCCTCCTTGCGATAGGATACCCATGGGTCGGCACGAACCATCACTAGGCTCGACAAACTAGGACTCGAACGCGGATTTGCGATGCCCTTGACGCCCGGGCGCCCAGGCGCTAGGGTATTGGCCGCTAGTGGGCCCATCGTAATCCACCCCTCACTCTAGTTACGCCCTGAGCGGCTGTCGAACCCGTCCATTGGGCCAGCCTTCGAACTCGTTGGGCCGTCGGGGCGTATTTCAGCCCTTATAGACCATACCTGACTAAGTCGCGACCCGTGCGGAAGCTGAAACGGCGGGCACGACTCAGGCGTCAGGTTAGGTCGGGAGCGTTCATCGCGCCGATCGAGTGGGTCGGAACGACGCCGGTCGAAACGACCGAGGGTGGAACCCTGCACACGAAATATATATGCATATATATGTATCGATTTACTGCGGAGAGGTTCGTACGTACCCTTTCCTCGAAATTTTGCAAGCGAAATGGCAAAAATTTTAGCAAGTGTCAAGGTGCGCGCACGACGGGGGTCGGGCGCCACTTATCAGAAAGGCGAAATTTTAACGAGTGCTCGGGGTGCGCGTTCGGTATGCGCACCCTGAGGGTGTAGCCCCCGAGCGGGGTCCGACTCCCGCGTGACGGGGGTCGGGCGCCGCTTATCTCAGTTGGCACGGGGTCAAACTACCGTTAGTTCTAGGTCCTTCGTTGCAGATGAGACGGCAAAAAATTTCCATAAGAGTCGAGGTGCGCGCGCGATGCGCACCTTGCAGGTGTAGCCCCCGAGCGGGGTCCGACTCCCGCGTGACGGGGGTCGGGCGCCGCTTATCTCGGTGGTGAGGAACGGTAAGACTACTACGAGTTCTAGGGATAGAAGCGACGTAGCTGTTCGATGTTCCACGCGTTGGCGAGTTCTTGTCCGTCCGCCATCTGCAACTTGTAGGAGCCGGGTCGGAGAACTTTTGAGATGATGAAGGGCCCTTCCCATGGAGGCGATAGCTTGTGGCGGTCCTTGCTGCTCTGTACACGTCGAAGGACGAGGTCGCCGACGTTGAACGCTCTTTCCCGCACGTAGCGGGAGTGGTAACGTTGCAGCGCCTGCTGGTATTTCGCCGATCGCATGTCGCAACCCCGTCCGATAAATTCGTACGGTTGCTCATCCAGGATCATTCGGGGGGCCGCTTGCCGAAACAAGTGACTTTGCAGTACAATAATTAACAAGGACTCGCATAAATGATTTGAAGATACATTAATTCAGGTTATATTACAACTGATTTCGGAAGTTTAGGAAGTGCGGAAACGTAGTTTTGATAACAAACACGTGGATTTCAGCGGAAGCAAAAATATAACACTCGGCGCCTCGATCAAACACCCCAGCCCGATGGTGTTTAATCTCCACGGGAGGGAGAAGCGGGGACCCACTCGAAGGTCCACTCCGAGGGCGTCTCCTCTTCCCAACTACTCTGGCTACAGTCAGCACTATTACCTGCAAAACAACAATCAACAAACCGTGAGCGACTGACGCTCAGCAAGACTTACCCGTCAATAGGCCTTCTAAGGCCGACTCCTAGTATGCAGGGAGTATTTGTGGCAGCAGGGTAAGTATTTGCAAAAACAGCACTAATGGTAAACCCTATTTTCAGGTTTTTAGCCAAGATTTTAAGAGTTCACTAGCAGTAGTAAAATGTGCTCTTAAATACTAACAAACATGGTTGCAATACAATTTATTGAGATCCCAATACATCGGTTTTCCCACCATACATCCCACATTCTCGGCAAGATGTGACACAGTGGACAAGCGGGTACTCTTAACCGTGAGGGGCGGCGATTATAATCGATGTACATCCTGCAGGAGAAACCCGAATAACACGACACGTGCGCACTCCACGAGTCGCACGTGGCCACCTTTCACTGCATCGCGACAATGTCGGTCCGACTGCCATCTCTCCAAGGACATGGTCCTCCAGGCAACGCCCTGCGTCCCTGTACGGCCCCAAGCCTTTCCCACTAGCACATACCCAAGAAAACAAAAATGCGAAATCATCCACCATACTGATCCGTTCACCCGGAAAAAGAGATGGCTGGTCGTCCAATCACTGCGCAATGAGCTACGTCAGCTTCCTGGTTCCCATATGCCAGTATGCATTCGGTACACAACTCAATACTTGCCCATGGGTGCCGACATTCAGTACCATGGTTAACTTAATCCATGCAGCATTTTTGACCATCAGTTAATGTCATATTTGGTGCCCATCCCTAAAAGACTACACATGTGACAGTCACCCCTCCCACAAGATTTTAGCTATCGAATGAGTAGTCTCCATACTACTCATATGCTACCGATTCCTAATATTAACAAGGCATGTTAGCGCTTAGCTGACGCTACTGAGTTTATCCCATAGGAACTCCTATTAAGGCTATGCAACTAGGTGTCAAACAACTCCTCAACGTAATGCACAAACAGCCCTACAAGGATAGTGACAAAGTAAAACTTTAAATCTTAGGTGTGCACCGGGGCTTGCCTCGGTTCGGGGAGAAGTTAGCACAGTCGATGGCGGGGTCGGCAGCGGGAAGTCCTCCTCAGCCTCAGTGGCCGTCTGCAGCTCGGTTCCTATATGAAGATGCAAGGTAATCTTGTATTAACAGATGAGTGAAGTTGCATGAATTTCTCTCTAACAAACTTTAGTGTTGCTTCGGTAGACGGGACTAGCTAGACTGGTCGGACGGCAAAGATTACCAGAGGGCTGTCGGTGGAAAAAGAACAGCAACAGAGACCGGTCGTCGGAAAGAGATGTCGACGCGCCGCTACTGCTGAAATACTGCGGAAGAATGGGGCGGCGGTTAGAGACGATAACGACGGACGATGGAACCGTCGGCAGGGCAAGGCTTACCGAGCGCACCTGAGCACGAGAGAAGCTGGCTCTGCTTCGGCCCTGCGGGGCTCTTCGGCTGTAATGGCGGAAGGGAGTGGAGACGAGAGCAGAGAGACGAGCGCGCAGAGGAGCAAAGGAGCTCGCCGAGTGAAGTGTTTCGTCTCAGGGAAAAATATCAGCCTCCGTTCCTTTTGTCTCTCCAGGACGACGCAAGTTGGCGCGGCGGCAGTGTACTGCAGCGCATGGGCGCCGGGCGTGCGCGTCCCATCACGAAGACTTTCGGCGCGGTGGCAGCACTGCTGTGTACGGCCAGGCACTTTTACGGTTGGGAAGATGACCGGCAGCATTAATGGCGCGGCCGCTTCGAGCTCGGGTCCGACGAGTCTGTCCGGCCTCGGGGTCGAGCGAGGCGGAGCGAGATGTCCGACCTCGGGGTCGAGCGAGGCGGAGCGAACGGCTTGTCCAACCTTGGGGTCGAGCGAGACGGAGCTAACGGCTTGTCCGACCTCGGGTCGAGCGAAGCGGAGAGTGATGACGGGTCGGGCGAGACGGAAAATATATGTCCGACCGCTGGGGGTCGGAGTCGGGTGAATCTCGAAAATCATCCGACCTCTGGGTCGGAGGTCGGGCGAAACGTAAAAGTCATCCGACCTCTGGGTCGGAGGTCGGGCGAAACGGAAAATTTCCAAACGACGGGGTCGGGAAGACATGGAAACGAACAGAGGAGACCGGACGGCACTCATCCCTGCTCGGAGCGGAGCAAGGCCGGCGGTGCACGGACGAAAGAAGAGAGAAGCAGAAGGACAATAAAGATTGGATTTCAAATTAAATTTTTTGAATTTAAGTTCTGTTGATTAGATTCTACGATGTCATTAACTTTGGGTTTTGAGATTTTTATAGAACACAATTAAGTCTTTATTGACAAAGGATTTAGCAAGAATTTAGTTCGGGATGTTACAGCCCTTCCCCCTTAAGAAAATCTCGTCCCGAGATTTCGAGAGAACGTTACAAGGGGGGAAACCGATGACTATTTCGCGACCGATGCCATGAATTCCGGGAACTGTGAATGAAGAAATTCTTCACTTTCCCAGGTAGCCTCATCTTCCGAATGATTTGTCCACTGCACCTTGAAGAAAGTTTTGGTTCTCCGACGAGTTACGCGATCCTTCCGATCAAGTATCTTCATCGGCATCTCCGGATATGTGAGGTCTTCTTGGAATACTTCAACATCTGGGATGATTACTTGTTCAGGCAGCTTCAAACACTTCCGGAGTTGAGAGACATGGAAGATGTTGTGAATTCCTGACATATGAGAGGGCAGCTCCAATCGATATGCTACTGGACCACATCGCTCGATGATTTTGAAGGGTCCAATGAATCTTGGAGCTAACTTGCCCTTAATGCCAAAGCGTTGGACACCTTTTGTTGGTGACACACGAAGATAGACGTGATCACCCACTTCAAAAGTTAATGGTCGACGCCTTTTGTCGGCATAACTTTTCTGCCGGGACCTTGCAGCTCGCAAATTTTCTTGAATAGCCCTCACTTTCTCTTTGGCTTGAGTCACCAAATCGGGTCCAAAAATTACTCTTTCTCCTGCCTCAGACCAATTTAAAGGCGTGCGACATGGCTGACCATACAACGCCTCGAATGGAGACATCTTAATGCTCTCTTGATAGCTATTGTTGTACGAAAACTCAGCCAATGGTAAGCACTCTTCCCAATTCTTCCCATGGGTCAGCACCGATGCGCGAAGCATATCTTCCAGAACTTGATTTACACGTTCTGTTTGACCATCGGTTTGCGGGTGATAAGCTGAACCATGAATTAACTTGGTACCAAGTGCTTCGTGAAATTGCTCCCAAAAACGGCTCACAAACTGGGTACCCCGATCAGAAATGATGGTCTTTGGAACACCATGGAGGCACATGATACGAGAGATATAAAGCTCCGCGTATTTCCTCGCATTATATCGGGTATGCACCGGAATGAAATGAGCAGATTTGGTTAGTCGATCGACTATCACCCAAATAGAATCATGTTTCTGAGCAGTGAACGGGAGACCGACGATAAAATCCATACTAATGTCTTCCCATTTCCATGCGGGGATACTGAGAGGTTGCAATGGACCGGCACTTCTTAAATGATCAGCTTTGACTTGCCGACATGTATTACACTCGGCGACATACCGAGCGACTTCACGCTTCATCCGAGTCCACCAAAATTTTCTCCGTAAATCTTGGTACATTTTATTGCTGCCCGGATGTATAGAATATTTGGAGAGATGTGCCTCATCCATGATTTTCTTCCGCAGCTCAAAATCCTTGGGTACGACCAGGCGGTTGTTGAACCATAGAACACCTTCCTCGTCAAGGCGGAAACACTTCATTTTGTTACTGCCTATTTGAGCGCGGATATTTTCCATACCCTTATCAGCCTTTTGTGCAGTCACAATTTCCTCGCGGAGGGTAGGAATAAGAGCCAAGTTGTATAAAGCTCCGTGGGGAATGACACGAAGGCTTGGTTCATCTGGGTTGCAACATGGGGCAATGGAATTTGCTTGAGGAATGATGAGATTGCAGCAAGCTTTGCGACTTAGGGCATCAGCCACAACATTCGCCTTGCCCGGATGGTAATGGATTTCTAATTCATAGTCTTTGATCAATTCCATCCACCTTCTTTGCCTCATATTCAGATCATCTTGAGAAAAAATATACTTCAGGCTTTTGTGATCCGTGTATAAGTGTACGAGATTCCCAAGAAGATAATGCCTCCAGATTTTTAAGGCAAACACCACTGCGGCGAGTTCCAAATCATGAGTGGGGTAATTCAACTCATGACGTCGCAGCTGTCTTGATCCATAGGCAATGACGCGACCGTCTTGCATCAATACACACCCCAGGCCCGTGCCAGAAGCATCACAGTAAACATCAAACGGTTTGGTGATGTCCGGTTGAGTCAAAACTGGAGCGGTGGTCAAGTGTTTCTTGAGAGTTCGAAAAGCCTCATCACAAGAATCGCTCCAATAGAAAGCGACCCCTTTGTGAAGCAGTTCCGTCATGGGCTTGGAGATCTTCGAAAAATTTGGAACGAAGCGTCGATAGTATCCAGCAAGCCCCAGGAAACTGCGAACATCTTTGACGCACTTTGGGGGCTTCCAGTCAAGCACATCTTTCACCTTGCTTGGGTCAACAGAGATACCTTCGGCGGAAATCACATGACCAAGGAACTGTACTTCTTTCAACCAAAAGTCACATTTGCTGAATTTGGCGTACAGCTTATGTTCCCTCAGCCTCTGGAGAACAATGCGAAGATGTTTCGCATGCTCTTCCTCCGACTTGGAATAAATAAGGATGTCGTCGATGAAGACCACGACGAATTTGTCCAACTCGGGCATGAAAACGGAATTCATTAGATACATGAAGTGGGCTGGAGCATTGGTCAAACCGAAGGACATGACAAGGTACTCATAGAGACCATACCTTGTGGAAAAGGCAGTCTTAGGAATGTCCTCAGGACGGATCTTTATCTGATGATAGCCCGAGCGCAGATCTACTTTAGAGAAGACCTTGGCGCCCACAAGTTGATCGAATAAAATATCAATGCGCAGCAAAGGATATTTATTCTTGATAGTGACCGCATTCAATGGCCGGTAATCAACACAAAGCCTCAGGGTCTCATCCTTCTTCTTCACAAATATGGCGGGACAGCCCCATGGAGATGAACTAGGCCGAATAAATCCCTTGTCCAGTAGCTCCTTTAACTGGATTTTCAATTCTGCCAACTCATTTGGAGCCATCCTATACGGCCTTCGTGTCGCAACCCCGTCCGATAAATCGTACGGTTTGCTCATCCAGGATCATTTTGGGGAGCCACTTGCCGAAGCAATGACCATTACAGTACAATAATTAACAGGAACACGTAAAATGATTTAGAGAGTGCATAAATTCTTAATATTACAGAGTTGGTTCAAATATTTTAAGTGCGGAAGCGTAGTTCAAAAACAAACGATAGTCAGCGGAAGCTAATAATTACAACTCGACGATACAATTAAGCACACCAGCCCACGGGTGCTTAATCTTCATAGGTCGGCGAAGCGGGAACCCACTCGAAGGTCCACTCCGAGGGTGCATCCCCTTCCCAACCAACACAACCAAAGTTGGAAGAAACACCTGCAAAAATATAATTCAACAAAGCCTGAGCAACTAATACTCAGCAAGGCTTACCCGTCAACGTGGCCATCTAATGACCGACTCCTGGAATGCAGGGGGTATTTTGTGGGGTTGACCGGGTTTTTGCGAAAATAGCACTTATGTCTATTACCAATTTTTAGCCAAATTAATAGTCATCATTATAACTTGCTAAGTGTGCCACTATTCTAAACAATCACGAGTTCAATACATCAAACAAAGTGAAATAACCACTTTCATCATATCTCAATCATTTCCATATCGTTGCGGTGGAAAGGAGCAAGTGCTACTCTTATCCGCGAGGAGCGGCAATTATAATTGATTTACATCCTGCAGGAGAAACCCGAATGACACGACACGTGCGCACTCAACGGAGTCACACGTGGCTACCTTTCGCAACATCGCGACAGTGTTGGCTCAATATCCATCCCTCCAAGGACATGGTCCTCCAGGCGACGCCCTGCGTCCCTGTACGGCCCCAAGCCTTTCCCACTAGCACATGCCCAAGAAAATCAAAAGCGAATTCATCCACCATACTGGTCCGTTCACCCAGAAAAAGGGATGGCCAATTGTCCAACAAAGCACGATGAGCTACATCGGTTTCCTGGTTCCCATATACCAGTATGCACTCGGTACACACCTCAAACTTGTCCAATGCAACCGCACCCGACAGGGTGCTCAACTTTTAGTCACATCACGATAACTTAATCCATACTCCTTTTCTTCTTTAATTAAACACGAGTAGTCTCCATACTACTCGAATGCTACCGCGCACCTAATTCTTTAAGCACGGCATTCTATCGGTGGCTCTACCAATTGAACCGTAGGAATCCTATTAAGTCATGCAACTAGGGTTTCACGACAATTTCCTAGAAACCTAATGCACAAACAATTCCTACACTCATAGTGACAAAAATAAAACTTGTAAAACATAGGTGTGCACCGGGGCTTGCCTTGGTCTGCAGAAAAGTTAGTGCACTCGCACGAGCAGTTAGATCCGACGGGCGCTTCCTCTGGATTCGCGTCCTCCGCCTGAACTTCTGAGTCGGTCCCTATATGATGAAAATGCAGTAGTAATGTTTAATGAAATGCGTTGCAAAGCTTTTATTGAAGTATAACTAGATTTTCATAGTTAGGGTTCAGGGTTAGATTCGACATTTTTCGACGGGTCCTACTTACTTAATTAACTGCGGCTACTAATTAGGGTTAAAATGAAAAATTTTTATCATAGATTAATATTATTTTTAGTTGAATGTACTCTCTGAAATAAGCATTTTGAGCTTTGGTTGAGGCCTAGATGATTTTCCTAGATTTTACAAAAATTCAACGAAGTTCCTGTTTTGCAATCTTGTAAAATCAGGATGGCATAGTAAACCTTAAAGATAAATTGTGAAACTTTATGTGGGCACTTCTGGGGTTCAGATCTACAACTTTCGTTTTGGGTCCCACCACTGAAAAGGACTTTTTCAATGTATTTTAGAAATGGTATTTTAGTGGGCAGATTTGAAGTATTGTTGAAGTATTACATACAACTTTGTGCTCCTAAAATCCTCATAATTTTTCAGGGGATGTGTGATGCCAGGGAAAAATTTTTGGTAAAATATCAGCCTTAGCATTGCTATGGAATTTGAATTAAAGTTCATAGACAGAAAAGTTTATTTTAATTATTACTGAAAATATAAGGCTGTATTATAAAAAGTGCTTTAACAGAAATTTAGTGTTTTTCATGAGAGTTCGAACAAAATTTGGTTTGCTATTTTTGGATCTGTATTCCATTTTATACGGATTTTACAAGTTCTAGGTAATTCTCTGGAATTGAATTAAATTGAATCGGCGTGGGACCCACCTGTCAGGAGCAATAGAACAGGGGCGGCTGCTCCGGCGGGGTCTCCGGCGAGAAATTCCTGCCGGCTGGGGACTCGCCGGCGACGGGGGAGGGAGGGTAAATGCTCTACACGACATGGGGAGCCACGGAGGCAGCACGAGGACCGGCGATACCTAGCGAGGCACGGCGCACGACGGGCGGCGCTCCCGGGAGGACTTCGGCGGGCTCGCGGCGGCGCGGCGATACAAGAAGATGGCCCGGGCTTGCTCCTACAGCATCTAGGTACCAAGGAGAAGACCGGCAACGAGATAATGATGGAGGTGTCTCACCGTGGCGTGCCGTCGACGTGAGGCCGAGCGCGGAAATGGTGGGGCGGCGGCGCACCGAGGAAGAAGAAGAGGACCGGGCTCGCGCGCGTGGGAGAAAGAGAGGGAAGAGTGGGGGGGGGGAAAGGAGAGGGGATTGCGCACCCGATTTAAAGAGCTGGGGAGGGCAGGGGGTATGGCCGTGGCAGGGTATGGCGCGGTCGGCGCAGTGCTGCGGCAGAGAGAAAAATCGGGAGAGAGAGAGGAGGAAGAGGCGCGGAAGAGAGAGAGATAGGGAGGAAGGAACGGTCTTGTCCGATTTGATGCTACGGCGGCTAAAGAGCGACGCGAGGCATCGCTGCCACTGCCGTGCCAGGCGGAGAACAGAGGACGGCGGTACTGGAGAGAGAGAGGAGGAAGAAAAACAGAAGCGGGGGGGTAGCGCGTGATTTTGGCTAGACTTCAGGGGCTATACTGCAAAACTGCAATACCCAAAAGCAAAACAGCTAGCCTTGGTTCCCGAGCTCGAAAATTTCTGAAAATTTTTGTGTGAGCTAAGTGAATTATTTGGAGCAACTTTTCTTATAGGGAGTTTGACTGAATCACTTCCTAAAAGTCTGTGAATTTTCCACTTGGTTTATAATTGTTGGAATTTTAAAAGTGTTTAAACTATTTCCAAAAATTTTGATAAAATTCCCAAAATTCTATTTTAATGTGTAGTTAATTGTTATGTAAAAATATGGGTAGGTTTTTGTGGAGATTTGGAAGCCCACTATTTTAGTCCTTCCCGACGATTAGGGTTTTGAAATTAATTAAGATTTCGACAATTAAGCGGGGCTCGGCTACTGTTTCCTAATACCATAGAATGGATGAAATTCATAATCTAATATTTTTAACACCAAGGACTTGATTACCAATTGGTCGGATGAGTTTAAGGCGGGGATGTCACACTTCGGGAGATAGGAGCTGTACCGGGTTGAAGTTCAATCTTGAACTCGACATCACGATCGGGTGGCAGTCCCGGTAAGTCATCCGGAAATACATCGGGAAATTCACACACGACCGGAATATCTTCAAGCTTCTTTCCGGAGACATGATGAAGGCTCCAGGAAATTGGAGTGGGTGGTGTGACTTGGAAAGATATGGAACCGTGCACCGGAGAGTCTAGTTGGATTTTTCGTGGCGAGATATGCAGCACGGCTCTATGGTACACCATCCAACCCATTCCTAGTATTATATCTATGCCATGGTGGTCAAGAACGATGAATTGGGACTTAAAGATTTTTCCTCCCAATTTTAATGATACTTGCTGGACTTTTAGTGTAGTTGTTATTTTTCCGGCGGGTGATGTGATAAGATAGGGTGTTTTAGTGATGATGGTGCGGAGGTTGCACCTTTGGACACATGTCCTACTAATGAAGTTGTGGGTTGCACCCGAATCGAAAAGGACGAACACAGAATTTTTTTGAATTGAGAACATACCCGCAAGGACTTGTTCTCCTTCTTGAATTTCCTCGACCGTGGTGTGGTTAACAAGGCCCTGCTTCTGTCCATTTCCAGCAGGTTGAGAGCGGGAATTGTTGTCGCTGCGGGGGTTGCTCTGCTGGACATGGCCTTGCTGACGGGGAGGTTGCCGGCAATCCTTGGCGAAATGCCCAGGACGACCGCAGTTGTAACACGGCCTCGGCCCCGTGTTGCTGTACGGCTGCGGCGGGTGAGAAGTTGGAGCCGACTGTCTGGAATTTCCGGCTTGAGAACCCGTTTGCTGGCCTTGACGCGCTACGGGCCGCTGCTGGAATGACGGCCGAAAATTTCCACCCGGTGGCACCGGAGCTTTGTACCTCTGGCCCGTAGGAGACGTAATGGCTAGACGATACCTCTGGGGCTGCTGATTCCCAGGGGGGCCTCCAGCTGGCTGCTTGCGCTTCTTCTCTTCTTGATGGGCGCGAATGGCATCCTCTTGGACAATGGCAGCGCTCACCAATGCGTTGAAATTGGCGCTGTTGTGGAGGGCTAGGCGATCACGTAACTTGGAGTTTAGGCCCTTCATGAAACAGCTCCTTTTCTTGGCGTCCGTGTCCACGTGGTGCCCAGCGTACTGCGCTAGGTAGTTAAACTTGCGCGAGTACTCGTGGACACTCATGTGGCCTTGGCGCAGCTCTTCAAATTCTCTCGCCTTGCGCTGTATGAGGCCCTCAGGAATATGATGTGCTCTGAAAGCGTCCCGGAACTCTGCCCATTGCACTTGGTGTCCATCGGGAAGAGAGGCAGTGTAATTAAACCACCACGCTCTCGCCGGTCCGCGGAGTTGCTGAGCCGCGAAGAGAGTCTTCTGATGCTCGGTGCAGTGAAGGAGCTCGAACTTGGACTCGATGGTGCGCAGCCAATTATCGGCGTCCAATGGGTCAGCTGCATCCGCGAAGGTTGGCGGCTGGACGGCCGAGAAATCCCCAAAGGAGCTCTCTAGCGGGGGTGCTTGTGCACGCTGACGACCACCCTGACGATTTTGCTCGATCAGGACTTGCATGAGCTGCTGTTGGGTGGCCATGAATTGTTCCCACATCCTTGGAGGTGGGGGCGGCGGTGGAGGAAGATTAGAGCCACTAGCCTGGTCCTGTCCGCTTGATCCGCGAGTACGTCCTGCCATCTGCGTAAAAAGTCGAACAATTAGCCCTCATTTCCAAAATGAGAGGCGCGAGTCCTACACTACAACTCATTTCTCGACCAAATGAGGAATAGTGTGCAAGACCTAAATAGGAAGAATCAATCAAGGATGGGATTTCCCGAACAATAACAGGTTTCTGCCCTGCTATGGCAGCAGAGAGAAAACACATTTTTCCTGTAGCGGGGATTGGAATCACAAGTTTTTCCCAACTACAAAAGTCGTAGATACTTTTCACACCTTTCCAAATTGTGCCCATTCACATTTTTAGAATGACAGGCGTGAAACTACAAGCTTTGGAAAACGACTCCTTGCTGAAATCCCTGCTTGGTTGATTTCAGTCCAGAGAGGTGTTCACCGGAAGGTCCGATCCCACATCGGAATGTCCGGTGACCAAAAAGAGAATTCCAGAGGGAGTGTCTTCGGACTGTCCGGCCCTGCACCGGATGGTCCGATGTCCTTTTCTCCCAGAACAGAGGGGCACCTTCCCCCTTAAGAGGAGTCTGGAGAATGAAATTAGGAGATGAAATCCTACGAATTCTATAGGATTCTGGAGCGAGGAACAGGCTGAACACAGGGGAAATGAAATTCTTAGGTCCTTCTTTCCTTAATTATTTTCCTTAGTTAATTCACAGGTTCTTATTGGATTTACAGAGTTCAACTTTTTAGTTAGGTGGATTTTAGTACCCATGCAGATTTTAAAGGATGCCTCGGCCTATTCGTCCTCACCAAAAAGGAAAACCTTAATACGTTATCCTCGGTGGCACTACTCGTTCTCTCAAGACAAATCGTTTCCTACACGGTCTAACGATTGTTAGTGTACCTGCAGAAAAACACATCACAGAACAGGTATGCAATATGGCCATGATAGTCACGACTCATGGCAGCCGACGGCAACCCGTAACGCCTTGCCGTTAGCGGCCATGAAAAGCATCTCAGGCAAGATGGGTGAACCAGCAACGCGAACACCAAGCGACCGTGAATATTATCCCACGGCAGGACTCCGTACCTTCGTTGTAGTTCGTTGGTGCGTCGTTGCAAAAATTGTAACACGTACCTTCGCGTAGTTCGTTGGTGCGTCGTTACATAATCATAAACTTACAGGAAGGTAAAATGCATGAATGCACAGTTAGCTTGCCACCTTCCTAACTCTAATCTCCACTAAGGGCTGTTCTACACCGTACCTCACCGTAGCGCAATTTTTTGAAAACATGCCTCGTTAATTAGAGTACTAACCCCCAAATAGCTCTGATACCAGCTGTCGCAACCCCGTCCGATAAATTCGTACGGTTGCTCATCCAGGATCATTCGGGGGGCCGCTTGCCGAAACAAGTGACTTTGCAGTACAATAATTAACAAGGACTCGCATAAATGATTTGAAGATACATTAATTCAGGTTATATTACAACTGATTTCGGAAGTTTAGGAAGTGCGGAAACGTAGTTTTGATAACAAACACGTGATTTCAGCGGAAGCAAAAATCTAACACTCGGCGCCTCGATCAAACACCCCAGCCCGATGGTGTTTAATCTCCACGGGAGGGAGAAGCGGGGACCCACTCGAAGGTCCACTCCGAGGGCGTCTCCTCTTCCCAACTACCCTGGCTACAGTCAGCACTATTACCTGCAAAACAACAATCAACAAACCGTGAGCGACTGACGCTCAGCAAGACTTACCCGTCAATAGGCCTTCTAAGGCCGACTCCTAGTATGCAGGGAGTATTTGTGGCAGCAGGGTAAGTATTTGCAAAAACAGCACTAATGGTAAACCCTATTTTCAGGTTTTTAGCCAAGATTTTAAGAGTTCACTAGCAGTAGTAAAATGTGCTCTTAAATACTAACAAACATGGTTGCAATACAATTTATTGAGATCCCAATACATCGGTTTTCCCACCATACATCCCACATTCTCGGCAAGATGTGACACAGTGGACAAGCGGGTACTCTTAACCGTGAGGGGCGGCGATTATAATCGATGTACATCCTGCAGGAGAAACCCGAATAACACGACACGTGTGCACTCCACGAGTCGCACGTGGCCACCTTTCACTGCATCGCGACAATGTCGGTCCGACTGCCATCTCTCCAAAGACATGGTCCTCCAGGCAACGCCCTGCGTCCCTGTACGGCCCCAAGCCTTTCCCACTAGCACATACCCAAGAAAACAAAAATGCGAAATCATCCACCATACTGGTCCGTTCACCCGGAAAAAGAGATGGCTGGTCGTCCAATCACTGCGCAATGAGCTACGTCAGCTTCCTGGTTCCCATATGCCAGTATGCATTCGGTACACAACTCAATACTTGCCCATGGGTGCCGACATTCAGTACCATGGTTAACTTAATCCATGCAGCATTTTTGACCATCAGTTAATGTCATATTTGGTGCCCATCCCTAAAAGACTACACATGTGACAGTCACCCCTCCCACAAGATTTTAGCTATCGAATGAGTAGTCTCCATACTACTCATATGCTACCGATTCCTAATATTAACAAGGCATGCTAGCGCTTAGCTGACGCTACTGAGTTTATCCCATAGGAACTCCTATTAAGGCTATGCAACTAGGTGTCAAACAACTCCTCAACGTAATGCACAAACAGCCCTACAAGGATAGTGACAAAGTAAAACTTTAAATCTTAGGTGTGCACCGGGGCTTGCCTCGGTTCGGGGAGAAGTTAGCACAGTCGATGGCGGGGTCGGCAGCGGGGAAGTCCTCCTCAGCCTCAGTGGCCGTCTGCAGCTCGGTTCCTATATGAAGATGCAAGGTAATCTTGTATTAACAGATGAGTGAAGTTGCATGAATTTCTCTCTAACAAACTTTAGTGTTGCTTCGGTAGACGGGACTAGCTAGACTGGTCGGACGGCAAAGATTACCAGAGGGCTGTCGGTGGAAAAAGAACAGCAACAGAGACCGGTCGTCGGAAAGAGATGTCGACGCGCCGCTACTGCTGAAATACTGCGGAAGAATGGGGCGGCGGTTAGAGACGATAACGACGGACGATGGAACCGTCGGCAGGGCAAGGCTTACCGAGCGCACCTGAGCACGAGAGAAGCTGGCTCTGCTTCGGCCCTGCGGGGCTCTTCGGCTGTAATGGCGGAAGGGAGTGGAGACGAGAGCAGAGAGACGAGCGCGCAGAGGAGCAAAGGAGCTCTCCGAGTGAAGTGTTTCGTCTCAGGGAAAAATATCAGCCTCCGTTCCTTTTGTCTCTCCAGGACGACGCAAGTTGGCGCGGCGGCAGTGTACTGCAGCGCATGGGCGCCGGGCGTGCGCGTCCCATCACGAAGACTTTCGGCGCGGTGGCAGCACTGCTATGTACGGCCAGGCACTTTTACGGTTGGGAAGATGACCGGCAGCATTAATGGCGCGGCCGCTTCGAGCTCGGGTCCGACGAGTCTGTCCGGCCTCGGGGTCGAGCGAGGCGGAGCGAACGGCTTGTCCAACCTTGGGGTCGAGCGAGACGGAGCTAACGGCTTGTCCGACCTCGGGTCGAGCGAAGCGGAGAGTGATGACGGGTCGGGCGAGACGGAAAATAATGTCCGACCGCTGGGGGTCGGAGTCGGGCGAATCGCGAAAATCATCCGACCTCTGGGTCGGAGGTCGGGCGAAACGTAAAAGTCATCCGACCTCTGGGTCGGAGGTCGGGCGAAACGGAAAATTTCCAAACGACGGGGTCGGGAAGACATGGAAACGAACAGAGGAGACCGGACGGCACTCATCCCTGCTCGGAGCGGAGCAAGGCCGGCGGTGCACGGACGAAAGAAGAGAGAAGCAGAAGGACAATAAAGATTGGATTTCAAATTAAATTTTTTGAATTTAAGTTCTGTTGATTAGATTCTACGATGTCATTAACTTTGGGTTTTGAGATTTTTATAGAACACAATTAAGTCTTTATTGACAAAGGATTTAGCGAGAACTTAGTTCGGGATGTTACATCGCAGGAGCGCTACGTCACGCGCCTCGTCGAGCTGATCCATGGCGTCTTCGAGAGACGTCTGGTTGCCTTCTTCGTCGTAGGCTCTGATCCTCGGGGCTCCGTAGTCGAGGTCGGTCGGTACTACGGCTTCGGAGCCGTACACCATGAAGAAGGGGGTGAACCCCGTCGCCCGACTCGGGGATGTCCGCAAACTCCACAGTACAGCGGGGAGCTCGGCTGCCCATCGCCCGCTGAACTGTTTCAGCCGGCTGTAGATACGTGGCTTGAGGCCTTGAAGGATCAGGCCATTGGCGCGCTCAACCTGCCCGTTCGTACGGGGGTGCGCCACGGCCGCCCAATCTACTCGGATATGGTAGTCGTCGCAGAACTTAAGGAATCGCTTCCCTGTGAACTGCGTACCATTATTCGTGATGATGGAGTTTGGGACCCCGAAGCGGTGGATTATGTCGAGGAAGAACTCGACTGCCTCTTCTGGTCGGATCCTCGTGATTGGCCGGGCTTCAACCCACTTGGTGAACTTATCGACAGCTACCAAGAGGTGGGTGTAGCCCCCGGGTGCCTTCTTGAGTGGTCCAACCAGATCCAATCCCCAGACCGCGAATGGCCACGTGATGGGGATGGACTGCAGCGCTTGTGCCGGCAGATGGGTCTGCCGAGCGTAGAACTGGCAGCCTTCGCACGTACGAACGATGTGCGCAGCATCGTTGACGGCGGTTGGCCAGTAAAATCCCTGTCGGAACGCGTTTCCGACGAGGATTTTGTGCGCGGCGTGGTGACCGCAGACCCCTCCATGAATGTCTCGCAGCAGCATCTTTCCTTGCTCGACGGGGATGCAGCACTGCAAGATTTTGGTGAGGCTCCTCTTGTAGAGTTCTCCGTCGATGATGGTGAAGGACTTGGCGTGTCGCGCGATGCGTCGAGCCTCCGTCTTGTCGGCGGGGAGTTCTCCTTTGAGGATTCGGTTGAGGTACGGCGTCCTCCAGTCGTCCGGAGGGCTCGTACCAGGTGCGGACGCCTCGCCGATCTCCATAACGCAGGGCTCGGGAGGCGTCGTGGCCGATCCGTCTCCTTGTGCCTGGGGCGGCTCGGTGCCGACCCCTGACGTGTCTTGAGGTCGGATTGATGGTTGGCTCTGGTCGTGGGCGAAGACTCCCGTTGGGATTTGTTCGCGCCCGGCCACCATCTTGGCCAAGAAGTCGGCTTCTTCGTTTTGTCGCCTTGGGATGTGCCTGAGCTCGAGGCCGTGGAACTTATGTTCCAACTTGTGGACCTCCTTGCAGTAGGCATCCATGGTCTCGTTGTGGCAGCTAGACTCCTTCATGACTTGGCCAACGACGAGCTGGGAATCGCCCCGAACTTCGAGTCGTCGGATTCCCAATTCGTTGGCGATCTTGAGCCCGTTGACGACCGCCTCGTACTCGGCTACGTTGTTGGACGCTGGGAACGAGAGGCGGATTGCGTACTTCATGCGCACCCCCAGAGGGGAGACGAAGACGAGCCCGACCCCTGCTCCCTTTCGCATCAACGAACCGTCGAAGTACATCACCCAATACTCCTGGTCGATAGGGGCCGTGGGTAATTGTACTTCTGTCCATTCTGCTACGAAGTCAACCAAGGACTGGGACTTGATCGCCGTTCGAGGGGCGTATGTGATGCCCTCGCCCATCAGCTCAAGGGCCCACTTCGCGGCTTTGCCCGTCGCGTTGCGGTTCTCGACGACTTCGTGCAGTGGGAAGGAGCTGACAACGGTCACCGGGTGAGACTCGAAGTAGTGTCGGAGCTTCCTTTTAGCGAGGACAACGCCATAGAGAATCTTCAAGATTTGAAGATATCGTGTCGTCGTCTCCGACAAGACTTCGCTCACGTAGTAGACCGGTCGCTAGACCTTGAGGGCGTGGCCTTCTTCCGTCCGCTCTACAACGAGGGCGACGCTGACGACCTGGGTCGTCGCGGCGATGTAGAGGAGGAGAGGCTCCTTCGGGGTCGGAGGTACCAGGACTGGGGGCTTCGACAGGATGACTTTTATCCTGTCGAGTGCGTCCTGTGCCTCGGGCGTCCATTGAAATCACTCGGATTTCTTCAGGAGCTGGTAGAGAGGGTGTACGCGTTCTCCGAGACGTGAGATGAAGCGGCTGAGAGCCGCTAAGCATCCGGTCACGCGCTGTACTCCCTTCAAGTTTTGGATCGGGCCCATTCGGTTGATGGCCTCGATTTTCTCCGGGTTGGCTTCAATGCCTCGCTCGGAGACGATGAATCCGAGCAACATTCCCCTCGGAACCCCGAAGACACACTTTTCAGGGTTGAGTTTGATGTCGTTTGCTCAGAGTTTAGCGAAGGTCCGCTCCAGATCGGTGACGAGCTGGTCGGTCTTCTTGGATTTGATGACGATGTCGTCAACGTATGCTTCGACGATGTCTCCGATGAGTTCGTCGAAGCATCTGATCATGCAGCGCTGATAGGTTGCGCCTGCATTCTTGAGTCCGAACGGCATCGTGACGTAGCAGTACGATCCGAACGGAGTGATGAAGGATGTCGCGATTTGATCGGATTCCTTCATTCGGATCTGGTGGTACCCGGAATATGCATCAAGGAAGCACAAAGCTTCACACCCTGAGGTGGAATCGACTATTTGGTCTATGCGTGGCAAAGGAAAAGGATCCTTTGGACACGCTTTGTTGAGACTGGTATAGTCAACACACATTCTCCATTTCCCATTCTTTTTTCGTACAAGGACGGGATTGGCTAACCATTCAGGGTGGTACACTTCCTTGATGAAACCGGCTGCCAACAGTTTGGCTACCTCCTCTCCGATGGCTCTTCGCTTCTCCTCATCGAAGCGGCGCAACCGTTGCTTTACCGGGCGGGAGTCCGGTTTGATGTGCAAGGAGTGCTCGGCGACTTCCCTCGGAATGCCCGGCATGTCCGAGGGTTTCCATGCGAAGATGTCGATGTTTGCGCGGAGGAAGTCGACGAGCACGCTTTCCTATTTGGCGGAGAGGGGCGTCCTGATCTTGGCCACCTTTTCGGGGGCGTTGTCGAGGTCGAGCTGGATCTCCTTGGTGCCCTCGGCGGGCTCGAAGGATCCGGTGCTGCGGTTGGAGTCGGGGGCGTCTTCGGTGATCTGCTGCCGAATGATAGCAAGTTCTTCTGTGGACGCAATGGTGGCGGAGCGAGCTCGCCGCTCTCCGTCTCGCACTGGTAGGCGCGCTGAAAGGAAGCGCCTACCGTGATGACCCCCTTCGGCCCAGGCATCTTGAGCTTCAGGTAGGTGTAGTTGGGGATAGCCATGAACTTCGCGTAACACGGCCTCCCCAAGATGGCGTGGTACAATCCGTGGAATCCGACTACTTCGAACGTGAGGGTCTCCGTTCGGAAGTTGGTCAGGGTCCTGAACGTAACGGGCAGGTCGATCTGCCCGAGCCGGACGGCTTGCTTTCCTGGGACGACGCCATGGAACGGGGCTCCGGTCGGTCGGACGAGTGATCGATCGATGCCCATGACGTCGAGCGTCTCGGCGTAGAGGATGTTGAGGCCGCTGCCTCCATCCATGAGGACTTTGGTGAGACGCTTCTTGCCGATGATGGGGTCGACTACCAGTGGGTATCGACCCGGTCGGGGGACGTGGCTGGGATGGTCGGATCGATCGAACGTGATCGGGGCCTCCGACCATCGGAGGAAGGCTGGCGTCGCGGGCTCGGCTGCGAATACCTCGCGACGCTCGACCTTCGCACGGCGCTTCCCTCCTTGTGCTTCTGGCCCTGCGAAGATCATAAGGCAACCGTCGGGTTCGGGAAAACCGTCGTTACCTTCGCTGGCGTTGCCCTCGCCATCCGCTCCCTCGGGGGCTTGTCGAGGCTTGCCTCTCGGCTTGCCCTTCGGCGGCCCGTAGTTCAAGAACCGCTTCAAGAGTGAGCAGTCCTTGTAGAGGTGCTTGACGGGGTATTCGTGGTTGGGGCATGGACCGTTCCACTTCTTCTCGAAGTGGTCCGATGTCTCCCCTGCTGGTGCCTTGACGCCCTTGCGTTCGGCGGCCGCAACCATCTGTCCTTCAGATGATTGTTGCCGGTTCTTCTTCTTCTTGCGGGAGCGATTGGAGGGGCCTTCGCCGGCGTTGTCCCCCTATTTCCCCTTCGCGTCAGGGCGATTGAAGATCGCGCCTACGGCTTCCTCGCCGGAAGCATGGCTGGTTGCGATATCCAGGAGTTCCTTGACCGTTCGACGACTCTTGCGCCCTAGGTTGTGGACTAGGGTGCGGCAAGTAGTCCCGGACAGGAACGCCCCGATGATGTCGGCGTCGCCGATATCCGGCAGCTCGTTGCATTGCCGGGAGAAGCGTCGGACGTACTCCCGGAGGGTTTCCCCCGGTTTCTGTCGACAGTTCTTCAGATCCCAGGGATTGCCCGGGCGCGCGTAGGTCCCTTGGAAGTTACCCACGAAGATTTCCCTTAAGTCGGACCAACTCGAGATCCGATCGGCGGGGAGGTGCTCGAGCCACGTTCTGGCCGAATCGGCCAGGTAGAGTGGCAGGTTGCGGATGATGAAGCGATCATCATCCGCTCCTCCGGCTCGGCAGGCGAGCCGGTAGTCTTCGAGCCAGAGGCTCGGATTTGTCTCCCCAGCGTACTTCGGCACGTTGGTGGGCGGCCTAAAGCGCTGTGGAAACGGAGCGCTTCGTATGTGGGAGCTGAAGACGCGAGGACCCGGAGCGTCAGGGCTCGGGCTCCTGTCCTCGTCATCGTCGTAGCGCCCCCCTCGGCGCGGATGACGTCTTCGGCCCACCTCAGGAACGCGTTCTGGCTGTCGCCGTCACGCCTCCAGGGTGGCGCGGGCATCGCGGTTTGCACCGAGACGTCCGCGGACGCAGGCTTTTGAGGCCTCGTCCGTCCCCGGATGTGTCTGCTGTACAGACGCGTTCGGAGTATGCGGTTTACGCGCTCGCGATCGCGAGCTCTCCGCTTGTTGCGCCGCTGCTCGTTGCAGCAGCATCTTAACTTCACGTTGAGTGCGTCGGGCTTCGGGAGTGATGGGTTCAGGGAGCTCCCAAAGCAGTGCTGCTGCTGCAGCGAGGTTTTGGCTTGCCCGCGTGAAGTGTGGGGGGCCGTCGCCCTCCTCCACGATGCGCTGTCGTACGTCGCACGCCATGGAGCGGGCATGTCCGCCGGGCTCGGCGCGAGCGAGCTCTCGGTCAATCTCCGCCTCCTCCTGTTCCAGCTGCCGTTTGGCTTCGCGGAGTTCCTCCCGCCGCGCTTCTAACTGGTCATGCTGTATGTCGCGTGGGGGAATCCCAGAGACCGATGGCAGCTGGGTGAGAGGGAGATTGTCCCTGGAGTCGAGCGGGTCTCCGGAATGTGCCATGAGGCACTCACGCGAGGGATTGTTGCTCCCCTCGCTGCGCTCCGGATCGGAAACTCTGTTCGCCTCGTCGAGGAGGTCAAAGAAGGATTCCGACGTATAGCCCGTCATTCCTACGAACTCGGTGTCCGTGGAGCACGGGCTTTCGCACGATGACGTACGAGTCATCGTGGTTGTACCAGGATTGCCCTGGTTGGGCGAAGAGACTGCGCGTGGGCCCTTGCGTGAGGGCTTCCGGGAGTGCGAGCCTTTGCCCGGGCGTCGCTTCTTTCCACTGGCCGGGGCGGCCGGCGTGTACTGGGAAGAAGAGGCGGTGGCTGGCGACGCCGTGGCGCCTTCCAGCATCAGGTTGCCCGTAGAGGTGGCAACGAAGTCGAGACTCCCAAAGGACGCGACGGTCCCGGGAATCCATCCGTCAGCGTGGCTTGCCATCGAAGCCTGAAAAGATGATCGACGAAAACACACAGGACCCCTACCTGGCGCGCCAACTATCGACGTTCGTTACTGTCGACTAGTAAATTGATCGTGGGGAGTGTGTTTTAAGGCTTCGATGGTTCGCGAGAGGACACAAGGATTTATACTGGTTCAGGCAATGTTGCCCTACGTCCAGTCTTCGTGCTGCTTGTATTACTCGCGACAGAGATTACAATGGGGGATTACAAGCGGAGGAGAAAGCGAAGGCGCTCCCTGCCTCTAAGGGTGTACGTGTGTGTGGTTTTCTGTGCTTGTGCGTGGAGAACTTCGTCGGTCTTGAAGACTTGTCCTTCTTCTTCGATCTCCCTCCCCTTTTATATGGTGGCGTGAGGAGGACCGGTTCCGTGAGTTTGACAGCAGCCGTACTCCGGTTAGGCCGAGCTGTAATGGCGATGCCTTTGGTGCGGTCGCGCCGTTCCTGTTCGACGGAGTGGCATTGTGCTGTCGTTCGGCGGGGTTCCATCCGTATGGAGGAGGCGTCACTGTAGGAGCCGGCTTGATGACGCCGTGGTGATGGCCGTCGCTCCGGGGCGTCCTATTGCACAGGACGGTGAGTCTCTGACAGGGGACTGTTGGAGTGACGCCCATCCCGTGGACGGTGCACGTCATGCGCATTTACTCTTCTGTTTATGGGAGCGGTCATCGCCATTGTCCGATCGGGAGTTGGAGCTTGGAGTATTAATGGCTCAACTGTCCCCGGACACCCGTCTCGTCCAGGGTGGTTGGATCGCCCAGTCTCGCCCGACCCGGAGGCGGAACTCTCGTCCGACCTCTCGAGGTCGGGGTCGGGCTGGGCGGAACCCTCGTCCGACCCCTCGAGGTCGGGGTCGGGCGAGGCGGAACTCTTGTCCGACCTCAGGGGTCGGGCACTACCCGTCCTAGTCCCGAACGTCGGGGTCGGGCGAGACGGAGTGACCTCCCTCGTCCTCGGGCCTGGGTCTATCAAAGCAGAGGTGGTTTGGCTATACTGCGCGGCTTAGCCTTCCGGGCTAATACTATTAATTAGCCCAGGTACCAAACCTCCACACTAGCTTTCCGTCTAGACTAGTCTGGGGTAGAGTCTGGACAATTCCAGACTTTTCAGAAGGTTGGTTTCCAGCTTTTGGTCTAGACTAGTCTGGGGTAGAGTCCGGACAAGTCCAAACTTTTTAGATCGGCTGATCTTTGGCTTTCAAGATGTAGGATCTAAGACACCGACTAGAGGGGGGGGTGAATAGGCGGTTTTCAAAGTTAATTGCAACTTGATCAAATTAATGCGGAAATAAAAAAACAACGGATCAAGAGCAAGATAAGAGGCTATTTCTAGGTTGATAATTAAACAAAGATTTGCAATCTAAAATAAATCAATTTCTAGTGAAATAAGCACAAGAGCAACCGAAATAAATCAAACACTAGAAATTAAACAAGCCTAAGTTGAATCTAGTAAGGGGTTTGCAATCCTAGGATGATATGCAACAAGATAAACTTCTAGGAAATTAAAACTCAAAGGTAAAGGGACAAGGAGAGACACAAATTTAACCCGTGGTGTCGATGACTTGCCGGTCACCCCTAATCCACGTTGAGGTGGACTCAAGCCTTTGATTTGCTCCTCTATCAAGCTTGCACTTCTCCAACAAGAAGGGCTCACAAAGAGCAACTTGACCTTGAGCCAAATCAATCCCTCGAGCCGCTCCAAACCTCGATTCCACTAGGGTTGCCCTTTGCCGCTCCGGCGAGGTGAGCACCACACCTCTCACAACAATCAACCGGGCCTCCTTCACAATCTTCTTGAAGGGCTCACGGTTGCTCCACCACCAAGCCGTCTAGGAGGTGGCAACCTCCAAGAGTAACAAGTTGATGACGCTTGCTTGGAGAATCACTAGTGCCACAAAGCTCGAATCGATGAAATCAAGCACTAGATGCTCTCACACTCTCTATGGATCAACAAGGGGTCAAAAGTGAGAGAGGAAGGCTCAAGAGTATGTAGTATGCAGTGGAAATGGCAAAGAGAAGTGCCTTGCACGAGATGGGGAAGTATTTATACCCCTCACATCAAAAAACTAGCCGTTATTGGCTTTCTGCGCAGCTGGCGGTCAGACCGCGACTCTGGCGGTCAGACCGTGGTGGTTGGCAACGTTCATTTTTGCAATAAATGCATAGAGGAAGAATTTTAAATCTGGAGCTGGCGGTCAGACCAAGCCTCTGGCGGTCAGACCGCCAGAGGAGCCCGAGAAAAAGCACTCTCTGGAGTGACCATGGCGGTTAGACCGTCCCTTTGGCGGTCAGACCGTCAGAGGAGCCAGAAACAAGCACTCTCTGGAGTGACCCTGGCGGTCAGACCGTTCCTTTGGCGGTCAGACCGTCAGAGGAGCCCGAAACAAACGCTCTCTAGAGTGACCCTGGCGGTCAGACCGTCCCTTTGGCGGTCAGACCGCCAGAGGGGCTCAGAGGAGAGACAGTCTCTGAGGGGTGCTGGCGGTCAGACCAAGCTTCTGGCGGTCAGACCGCCAGACCCTGATTCAGCACATTTGATTTTCTCATTTTCTAGGATTTATCTCAACAATTTTCCTTCTTTTTCAAGGGAAATTTCAAGGACACTTTTGCGGTTAATTGATAAGGAAATCGAGCAAAAAGTGGCAATCTATAGATGCTCCAAGCATAGGACAACCAACCCCTCTTAACAGTACGGCGCTAACCTAAAATCCGGTCATTTTCTCCTCTAATCACCTTATGACCGGTAAAAGTAAAAACCTATTGATTATACCTTTGCCTTGCGCCATTTGTTGTCCTATTTGTGTGAGCTCGACAGTATATTTGTTGCCATTTCACAAAGCGGGCTCAAATATTCAATAATTTCTAGCAAGGACTCAAGTAGCGCATTAATCCACAAATATGGATTGTCATTAATTACCAAAACCACAATTAAGGGCCTAGATGCTTCAATCTCCCCCTTTTTGGTAATTGATGACAACCACTTGAAATGATAATAAATTGAAGAACAAGGTGAACTCCCCCTAAGTGTGTGCATATGTAAAAGAGGAAATTTCGGTTGAGTGTACCTTGTTTGTTGAATGTGAGGAATTAGATAAAATAAGAATATAACCATGAAACGTAGCCAATAGATATTGTCCTCAATCATTCACAATAATCGAGATAGAATCCTCATTCATCGAATAACCATGAATCATTGAAATGTGATGAACTAAAAAATAGATAAGCCACAATGGTTCATCATCACAATACAAACCAAGTTCAAATAGCACCAAATTCAAATAAAGAGCGAAGAGCACATAGAGTCTCATAGAAACATAGGTCAAAATAAAGAAGGCAAATGCAATGCATGAGATCAATTCCACATGGAGTTTTCTAACTTGCTTCACTTCTTGTCTTGACCTTCAATTTTCTCACTTTCCTCATTTCCTCATTTTCTCCCCCTTTGGCATCAAATTGCCAAAAACACTAGTACGGGTAGTTATCATCAAAATCCGGAGGAGGAGGAGGATACGGCCCCGGTGGTGGCGGAGGACGAGGATATATCTGGTAGAAGTAGTCACTGAAGGTTTGGAACTCCTGGTGATGGGCGGTGAACTCATTTTTCAAATTGGTGACATTGGTATGTAAAGTCTGAAATTGAGTGGTGAGTGCACCAATATCATTGCGCAAATTCCCCATAGTCTGAGTCATGTCACCAAACTGAGCATCATAGGCCGGTGATACTGCTCATGCAAGGTGGAATAGAATGTAGTCATTCCAGCCTGGATGCCCTGCTGAATAGAAGACTGAATCTGGGGCATGTACTGGGCCATAAAGTCTGGAGGAGGACCATGCTCAGGTGGAGGAGGAGGAGGAGGTGGCATATCATGAGGACCAACATCTTCTGCAGCCGCACTTTCTGCACCAACTGGATGTACAGGAGCAAGAATATTTGGACTCATGAGAAAAGGCTTGTACTCTTTGTGTGGGGTATGACAGTTCTGTGTAGAAAATGTTGTCTTGCTAAGAATCAAAGACATGATATAGGGAGCATAATAGAGATTCTTCTGCACAGTTACGGACACGGCCTCAATGGTCTTCAAGATAAATCTCACTACATCCATTTTTCTTCCTATCATGATATTGTGGATGAAGTTCCAATGAGCAAAACGTATGGCCTCCGTGTTCCCACTCTTAGGATACACTGTCTTCAGCATAATTTTATTGATAATTGCTGGAATGACTTTCAGGCCCGAGACAGTGTTAATCTTAGTATTTGGGCCTTCGTAGTATTGAAGCCTCAAATTCTCCGCCAAATGTGGATCACCATAAACAGCAGTTCCAGCCTTAAGATCATTATAATCAAGCGGATTGACTGCAGCAAATTCAGAAAAATTGGCAGTGTACTTGTTCCTGCCGGTGATCCACTGAATCTCATTAGCTTCCCAATCAAACTCAGCTGTGGCATAGAACTGACGAATGATGGTCTCATTCCAGTTGCATCTGTAGCAAGCAAAGTCATAAAGACCCATGGCTCGAAATAATTGAATAGTGGGGCGAAGTGTATCATATGAATTGACAAAGGCCCAATCAATCCATTGATGTTGAAACACGGGTTTCTTCACTAGATGACCATAGAATGCATCATGTTGCACTTTGCTATAAAACTGTGGAGAAGGAGAGTTATTTGCACCTAGATAGCCCGATACCTTTCTAGCATTGTAGTACTCCTCTGCGGTCCACACTTTTCTTTCTCCGTGAAACTGAAGGGGATCAAAGTCATCATCCTCATCACTCACATTACCCATGTGAGCATCGTGTTGCCCTTGAACGCGAGAAGAAGTCCCATCATCAGTGTGAGAAGGTTCATAGGTATCATCATTTGAATCATGATCAGAGTCGGATGGCACTTGCTTCTTCTTTTTGCTTGTGTTTGGAGGTGGTCCTTGACGTTTGCAGACTGCACGTTTCTTTCGCCCACTGTCAATCAACAAGAATGATGTATATGTGTGAGTCATAATCATCATTCATTTATGAACACCGATAGCTAGAATTCACTTTTGCTTTTCTTCTATGTCACAGAAAAAATAGGGTAGATATGTGATAGAATTGATCATGTTGTGAATACACTGTATAGGAAATGAATTGTCTTCTGTCTGCCCCTGGCGGTCTGACCGGGACCCTGGCGGTCAGACCGTGGGTACTGTTCACAGAACAGTGAACTCGAAATTTAATCCTCAGATTCATGTATAAACTGATGGAATCAGCCAACCAAACGTAGGGCATATGTAGTATAGAGCATAAGAAACCAATACATGCCATTTAATCAAGAAATCCATGGTTGAGACTTGAATCCCCAACTTCATGCCATAATGAACCTCAGAGAGAAATCCATGGTGAAACGAATTGGATCGAGAAAAATACCGAGTAAACATGGTGGAGGAGCCTTCGGTGAGACCGGGGACGCTCTCGGTCGGACCGGGAACGATGAGGATGATGCTCCCTTGATGGAGGTCCTTTTCACGTGAGAGAGAGAGCTTTGAGGTGTGTTTCTCGTGTTTGGAAAGAGTGGAGAGGAAAAGGGGTATGTGAAGAGGAAGATAAGGCACAAAAGGAGATGGACCCGCAGCAGTGCGTCCCTGGTGGTCTGACCGTGGGGATCGCGGTCGGACCGCGGGGACGAACCAGAGGACTCTTCTTTTGCATAGGCACGCAGCGATCAGACCCCCCCGACTCACGGTCTGACCGTGAGGGTCACTCAGAGGGGTATGCCCTCTGTTCTTGTCCAGCGGTCTGACCGTGACCTTTGCGGTCTGACCGCCAGACATTAAAACTGAAGCTCTGAATTTTGTTGAATCTTTTCTGAAGAAATCCTTCCATCCATTCAAATCTTGCTCGATTAATTCCATACCTTTTCCCAATGATCCAAAGTGATAACTCCAAGGATTACATGATCTCAAAAATATGAGTAAAAACCATGAATCAACAATAAAGCGACATTGAAACACCGATTAAGCAAGGAATTCAATTGATTCAATTAAAGCCATAAAAGTGAGAATTTTTGCAAATGAGGTGAAAGATATGATTTGATTGTAAAAAGGGGATTGTATGAGTTTAGAGGACTTTTATGAACCATCACATGTGAAGTATATGGCTCCGAAAAGCAAAACTCACTTAATGCCATAATGTGACTAGAACGGTCATCTCGGTTTAAAGAGTCGAGATTCAAAACTCAATAACTTTCAGTAGAGTGATCAAATGAAAAAGTTTTGAATACCAAAAAAGTTCATGAGTATGAGTTGCATAAGTTTGGTAAAGAACTCAAACTCAAAAACTCACTAGATCAAAATCTATAGATTAATTCGAGTTAAATCCAAAAAAGAGAAAAAGTGATCTTCATGAGAGCTCAAAAATGGCAACTTCTTCATAGAAGCTTGAAAATGAGATAGCTCTTTTGCAAAACATTCAAGATATGTAAGAGAACATTTTTCAACCAAGAAACTTGAAAATCGTACGATATTTTTCAGATTTTGACTTTTTGACCAAAAGAGGCTTTTGAGAACTATTATGGCATCATCCTTGATATATTCACATTTTAGGTTAGCAACATACATAAATGAGTGTAGTGCTCCCCCTAAATGTGGCAAAGAGCGATTAGACGAGAAGAATCAAACAAGTACCATAAGACCCAAAAAGAAATCCAAGCATGGACACGGTCTCAAGTAACATTGGAAATGTCAATAATGTTGAGCTCACTTCTTAATTTGCAAAAGCGGGTTTCATCAAGTGGCTTGGTAAAGATATCCGCTAATTGCTCTTCGGTCCTCACTCCCTCCATCACAATGTCACCTTTGCTCACATGATCTCTCAAGAAGTGATGACGGATATCAATATGTTTGGTTCTTTTGTGTTGGACGGGATTTGTGGCTATTTTTATGGCACTCTCATTGTCACACAAAAGTGGTATGCAATCGAATTTCACTCCATAGTCCAAAAGTGTTTGTTTCATCCAAAGGAGTTGAGCACAACAATTTCCCGCGGATACATATTCCGCTTCGGCGGTGGATAGGGCAACGGAGTTTTTTTTCTTGGATGACCATGAGACAAGGGATCTACCAAGGAGTTGACAAGTCCCCGAGGTGCTCTTTCTATCGATTTTGCAACCGGCATAATCGGAGTCTGAATAGCCAATTAATATGAATTGAGCACCTTTAGGAAACCATAGGCCCAAATTCGGAGTGTGTTTCAAGTATCTCAAGATGTGCTTCACGGCGACCAAATGACATTCTTTTGGAGAAGTTTGAAACCGTGCACACATGCAAACACTAAACATAATATCGGGCCTAGATGCGGTGAGATAAAGCAAACTCCCAATCATAGAGCGATACAACTTCAAATCAACCGATTTACCTCCCTCATCTTGATCAAGATGAGCATTTGTGGCCATAGGAGTTTTGATTGGCTTTGAATTATCCATGCCAAATCTTTTGAGAAGATCATTCAAATACTTACTTTGACAAATGAAAGTTCCATCTTTTGTTTGCTTTACTTGAAGACCAAGAAAATAGGTCAATTCACCAATCATAGACATCTCAAATTCATGAGACATCATTTTTCCAAATTCTTCACAAAAATCTTGATTGGTTGAGCCAAATATGATATCATCAACATAAATTTGACATATAAATAGATCTTCTCCAATCTTCTTAGTAAATAAGGTGGTGTCCACCTTTCCAATCATGAAACCATTGGAGACTAGAAAATCCCGGAGTCTCTCATACTAAGCCCGTGGTGCTTGTTTAAGACCATAGAGAGCTTTAGATAGCTTGTACACATGATGTGGCCTCTTGACATCCTCAAAACCGGGCAGTTGCTCAACAAATACTAGTTCATTGATCTTGCCATTTAAGAAGGCACTCTTTACATCCATTTGATATAGCTTGATATTGTGTGATGAAGCATATGCAAGTAAGATTCTAATGGCCTTAAGTCTTGCAACCGGTGCAAAAGTCTCATCAAAATCCAATCCTTCAACTTGAGAATATCCTTGTGCAACCAATCTTGCCTTGTTTCTCACAACAATTCCATTTTCATCTTGCTTGTTCCGAAATACCCATTTGGTACCAATGACATTATAATTGTTTGGCCTCTCAACCAATTCCCATACTTCATTTCGGGCAAAATTATTCAACTCTTCATGCATGGCATTTACCCAATCCGGGTCACTTAGGGCCTCTTCAACTCGAGTTGGTTCAACAAAAGAGAGAAAGGAATAGTGTTCACAAAATGAAGCAAGACGTGACCTAGTTTGAACACCTTTATGTATATCTCCAACAATTTGGTCAACGGGGTGATTTTTAGCAATACCATGATGAACCTTAAGGTGAGTCATAGGATCTTGTGTTGAGCTTGTGGAAGAATCATTTTCCGGTTGATGATGTGATTCTTCATCTTTGTCTTCATCATTGGCTTGAGTTTGATTATTTGAGTTTGAAGAAGGTTGATTGGCTTGAAATAGAGGTGATGGATCATCTTCTTGATCTTCTTCATCTTTAGGCTTGACGTCACCAATAGTCATATTTTTCATGGCTTTTCTCAACCCTTCATTTCCAACATCATCTAAATTTTCTTCTTCATCTTGAGATCCATTAGTTTCATCAAACTCAACATCATTTGTCTCCTCAACTAAGCCCGTGCTTTGATTGTAGACACGATAAGCCTTGCTATTTGATGAATAGCCTAATAAGAAGCCTTCATCACACTTGCTTTGGAATTTTGACAATTTTTCACCTTTCCTCAAGATATAGCATTTGCATCCAAATACACGGAAATATGAGATGTTTGGCTTTCTTCCAATAAGGAGCTCATATGGAGTCTTCTTCAACAACCTATGGCAATACAATCTATTTGATGCATGACAAGCGGTATTTATTGCTTCGGCCCAAAAGCTATCGGAAACATTATATTCCGCAAGCATTAATCTTGCCATCTCTATTAATGTCCGATTTTTCCTTTCAACTACTCTATTTTGCTCCGGAGTATACTTGGCCGAAAATTCATGCTTGACTCCCTTCTCATCAAAAAAATACTCAATCTTGGAATTTTTGAATTCAGTGCCATTGTCACTTCTAATTTTCTTGATGTAGAACTCAAATTCATTTTCGGCTCTCTTTGCAAAACTCTTGAAAATGTTGAACACATTTGCCTTGTCATGCAAAAAGAACACCCATGTGTATCTTGAATAGTCATCCACAATCACAAGACAATAACTATTACCACCAATGCTTCTAAATGTTGTAGGGCCAAATAAATCCATATGCAATAATTCCAAAGGCCTAGAGGTAGACATGACACTTTTGGTGGGATGGGTATTTGCAACTTGTTTTCCGGCTTGACAAGCACTACACAACTTATTTTTCTCAAATACCACCTCATCATTTAATCCAACGACCAAGTCATGCTTCACCAACCGTTTGAGTTGATTCATTCCAACATGAGCAAGTCTTCTATGCCATAGCCACCCTTTTGATGACTTTGTGAATAAACATGTACTTAAACTTGCATCACTTGATGAAAAATCCACAAGATAGAGGTTCCCATAGCGAAATCCTTTGAACACCAACTCATCACTCTTGATGCTTGTAATGATAACGTTCGTGGGAGAGAACTTGCATATAAGACCAAGATCACACAATTGAGCCACTGAGAGAAGGTTGAAGCTAAGTGATTCAACTAACAACACATTTGAAATTGACAAATCATTTGAAATTGCAATTTTTCCCAATCCTTGCACTTTGCCTTTGCTATTATCTCCAAAAGTGATCTTGTCACAAACCAATGCTTCATCATCAAATGAGGTGAACATTTTTTCATTGTCGGTCATGTGTTGAGTGCAACCACTATCAAGCACCCAATGTCTTCCACCGGACTTGTAATTCACCTACAAAACAAGATTAGTTTGTTTTAGGTATCCAAACTTGTTTGGGTCCTTGGATGTTAGTCACCAAGGCCTTAGGTAGCCATATGGCCTTTTTCTTTGTGCCATTCCTAGAGGTGTTACCATTAAAAGCATGCACATCATTCTTAGTTCTACCAACAAACTTGGCATAAACAACACTGTCGGAATTTTTCTTAAGCACATAGGAAGCATCAATAGAAGCAAGAGACATTCTTACAACCGGTGCCATCCTTTTCAAGATGACCGGTGTTTTTACACTTAACACAATACAAGCCACATTCTTTCATGAAAGTGGTCTTTTTGTCAACAAAAGCACTTTTGTTCTTCTTGGGTATATACCCAAGTCCCTCATGCTTGAGAGTGAACCTTTGACATTCCCACATCTTGTTATAGGAGTTTTCACCCCTATGGCATTTAGCAAGAGCATTAACAAGAGAATCAACGGTTTCCCTCAATTCAACATTCTCAACAATAAGCAAGGGATTACAAGCATTTGACATATCCATGCAAGGCATGGCAAGCAAGTCATCACAAGAGGTAGATATGCTAGTCTTAGAAATATGTTCAACACTTGGCAAGCACTCAAGCATATCACAAGAAACACCAACATCAACCTTCACTTTGTCGGTACACGCAACGAGAGAGTCATGAGCTTCCTTAAGCCTCTCATGATCTTCATTAAGATTCTCATGAGAAGTCTTTAGCTCCTCATATGACTCCTCCAAACATGAGTATTTTTTCTTAAGATCTCTATATTTACCCTTCACATTTCCTAGCAAATCATCAAGGTTGCTCACCATCTCAACAAGATCATCATAGGTAAATGTATCATCATCACATACCTTCGATTCACCTTTTGCCATAAGACAAAGAGGTGTGTCGAAAAGAGATGGAGCCTCCTTGATAGCAATACCGGCGAGACCCTTCTTGGAGGGTTGAGCATCATCATCATCATCATCATCGGAATCGGAATCGGAGCTAGCATCCGAATCCCACTCAACATAGCAAGCTTTGTCATTTTTCCTCTTGTAGTACTTCTTGATCACTTTCTTCTTGCCCTCATACTTCTTGTTCTTGCTTGATTCTTCTTCTTCTTTTTTCTCTTTATTTTTGCAATTTGAGGAGATGTGACCTATTTTTCCACACTCAAAGCATTTCTTTTTAGCAAAGGGGTTCTTGTTTGATGGCCTTCCACTTCTATTGAATCCCCCTTTCTTTTTCATAAACTTCTTGAATTTTCTTACCATCAAGGCAAGTTCTTCATCGGTGCTATTTTCACTTTCATCATCATTATCATCTTTTGATGTCTTTGCTTTGAGTGCAATGCCCTTCTTCTTCTCATCAACATTGCCATTATGAAGTTCTTCTTGGGATTGCTTGAACATATCATGAGTGAAAATTTCCCCGAGAACTTCGGTGGGCTTTGTATCCTTCAAACTTGATCTCACAAGCAAGGTCACAATTGTCTCATATTTTGGTGGCAAGGCTCTAAGAAATTTGTGAGAGATATCCACATTTGATACCTTGACACCAAGACCCTTCAATTCATTCACAATATTGTTCAATCTAGTGAACATGTCATCAACTTCTTCATTTGGCAACATGGTGAATTTCTCAAATTTGCCCTTGAAGATGAATAGCTTAGCTTCTTTGACGATAGTAGTGCCTTCATGAGCTTCCATGAGTCCCACCCACATTTCATTTGCGGTTTCTAGCTTGCACACACGGTTGAACTCATTAATTGATAGAGCACCATATAGAACATTCATGGCTTGATCATTTGCAAGAATGAGCTCTTGTTCAATATCAGTTGGCTTGCTTGGATCAAGAACAACAAGACCATCATCAACAATTCTCCAAATTGAACTGCCCATAGCCTTGAGATAACGAGTCATACGAGTCTTCCAATAATCATAGTTTGACCCGTCAAAGAACGGAGGCTTCCCAAGGTGATTGCTAGCCATTGTGTCACTCCCGGATGATCAAATCCACACAAATATGGGAGTACCGGCTCTGATACCACTTGTAGGATCTAAGACACCGACTAGAGGGGGGGTGAATAGCCGGTTTTCAAAGTTAATTGCAACTTGATCAAATTAATGCGGAAATAAAAAAATAACGGATCAAGAGCAAGATAAGAGACTATTTCTAGGTTGATAATTGAACAAAGATTTGCAATCTAAAATAAATCAATTTCTAGTGAAATAAGCACAAGAGCAACCGAAATAAATCAAACACTAGAAATGAAACAAGCCTAAGTTGAATCTAGTAAGGGGTTTGCAATCCTAGGATGATATGCAACAAGATAAACTTCTAGGAAATTAAAGCTCAAAAGTAAAGGGACAAGGAGAGACACAAATTTAACCCGTGGTGTCGATGACTTGCCGGTCACCCCTAATCCACGTTGAGGTGGACTCAAGCCTTTGATTTGCTTTTCTATCAAGCTTGCACTTCTCCAACAAGAAGGGCTCACAAAGAGCAACTTGACCTTGAGCCAAATCAATCCCTCGAGCCGCTCCAAACCTCGAATCCACTAGGGTTGCCCTTTGCCGCTCCGGCGAGGTGAGCACCACACCTCTCACAACAATCAACCGGGCCTCCTTCATAATCTCCTTGAAGGGCTCACGGTTGCTCCACCACCAAGCCATCTAGGAGGTGGCAACCTCCAAGAGTAACAAGTCGATGACGCTTGCTTGGAGAATCACTAGTGCCACAAAGCTCGAATCGATAAAATCAAGCACTAGATGCTCTCACACTCTCTATGGATCAACAAGGGGTCAAGAGTGAGAGAGGAAGGCTCAAGAGTATGTAGTATGCAGTGGAAATGGCCAAGAGAAGTGCCTTGCACGAGATGGGGAAGTATTTATACCCCTCACATCAAAAAACTAGCCGTTATTGGCTTTCTGCGCAGCTGGCGGTCAGACCGCGACTCTGGCGGTCAGACCGTGGTGGTTGGCAACGTTCATTTTTGCAATAAATGCATAGAGGAAGAATTTTAAATCTGGAGCTGGCGGTCAGACCAAGCCTCTGGCGGTCAGACCGCCAGAGGAGCCCGAGAAAAAGCACTCTCTGGAGTGACCATGGCGGTTAGACTGTCCCTTTGGCGGTTAGACCGTCAGAGGAGCCAGAAACAAGCACTCTCTGGAGTGACCCTGACGGTCAGACCGTCCCTTTGGCGGTCAGACCGTCAGAGGAGCCAAAAACAAGCACTCTCTGGAGTGACCCTGGCGGTCAGACCGTCCCTTTGGCGGTCAGACCGCCGGAGGGGCTCAGAGGAGAGACAGTCTCTGAGGGGTGCTGGCGGTCAGACCAAGCTTCTGGCGGTCAGACCGCCAGACCCTGATTCAGCACACTTGATTTTCTCATTTTCTAGGATTTATCTCAACAATTTTTCTTCTTTTTCAAGGGAAATTTCAAGGACACTTTTGCGGTTAATTGGTAAGGAAATCGAGCAAAAAGTGGCAATCTATAGATGCTCCAAGCAAATGACAACCAACCCCTCTTAACAGTACGGCGCTAACCTAAAATCCGGTCATTTTCTCCTCTAATCACCTTATGACCGGTAAAAGTAAAAACCTATTGATTATACCTTTGCCTTGCGCCATTCGTTGTTTTATTTGTGTGAGCTCGACAGTATATTTGTTGCCATTTCACAAAGCGGGCTCAAATATTCAATAATTTCTAGCAAGGACTCAAGTAGCACATTAATCCACAAATATGGATTGTCATTAATTACTAAAACCACAATTAAGGGCCTAGATGCTTCACATGAGAAGGAGTTTGGACTAGTCCGGACTAGGTCAAAAAAACACCTGTACCTTTGACTCTTGAAGTCCGATTTAGGTGATTTTTGGACTATGAAAACATAATTCAGAGGGCTATCAATCCCAACTGAAATCAAGCTCCAAAACCATCAAATATAAGGTTGAACTCTCATCCAAAGGTTGTAGGTCATTTTGAGCATCGAGTCATATGCAAAGCTATCAATATGCATTCCTCTTAATAGTATGGCATTCCTCTACTTAAAAGAGAGTAGAAATTCTACGCCAATAGGAACACCTTCATTTCATGTTTGTCTTCATGATGAGGGTTGCAAATATGTCATTTTCTTGAGAAAAATCCAATAGAGCATGGACTTGAAAACTTTTAATCCATAAAGTCAATATCAACTTTTTGTTTCCAAGTTACTTCTTGTCTTCAATAAATATTGACACTTCACAGTATCCACTCCTTTTAGTTTGATCGGTTCATTGAAACTCAACTCCACTTGCTCTTCACCGGTACTAAGGTTCCTTGACGCCATGCTTGCCCTTCTCCGTTTCACGGTTCCTCATAGCCAAGTCATGTTAGTCCTTCACCATCTTACTAACTTGAGTCAAATATTGTTCCGTATCATCAATGAGCACCTATTTGAGAGTAATATTATTTTGATTGTCCAAGGGATATTTTGATCTTTTCGTAACTCCATAGCCCTTGACAAATATCCTTTATCCAAATTCCAACAAGCATCTTCATAGAGACAAATGTCATGTTGAATTCATTTGTCACCATATTTGCTTGTCATTTCTTTTTATTCTTTTTAACATTAGTGTCATTTGAAGGCCATCAACAATTGTATCATATACTTGCTTCCACTCATGAATTTCATCTTCATCTAGAATATCACCAAATTTTCAACAATGTAAAGGACATTATCTTCAAGCATGAGTATTGATTATGTCCATCAATGTCTTCATCAACATATTGGCAAATTGTCCATTTGTCAAGATCCATATCAACCCTCAACACTTATTATTGACTTTCATGTTGATATCATAACTTGACCTTTTTGCTTGAAGCCGGAACATAACCTAATAAGCAAACTCACAAACTCATATAAAATGCTAGCTCCAACATGTATTGTCATTTATAGCCAAAACTCATAATTAAGTTAAGGCTAGCAGCCTAGAACTTTTAGCCTATTACCAGTTGAAGAATTATGTGGAGCAGGCTTTTATGCAAAGGAAAATCCATGTTTTGATATCTCATTGTTTGAATCATCTTTTTTGTTGTATCACTTTTGAGTTTTCGGAAAATCTCCTTCTCAATGTAACATGATCACTATAGCTAACATTTAGTGCTAACTAATTATATTTAGTCAGAACTTTTTTCTTCCCGATCACAGCACATAGATGGGACTACATCGTCCTCTACCACGGCCGTGTGCGGTTGTGGTGACAACGCAACCAAATTGGCGAGCCACGACCATGCCCTCGCTCTGTAGGTGCCTACACCAGCCCTTTCACTATCCGGATCATTCATCTACATTGATATTGACTAGCTAAGATTTCACGCTCCACCTTGCTTATTAGCAAAAAGAGTTTAGGGTTATACTCATTGCTATAACATAGATAGAAATCGGTAACAAAAGTTTTTAAAACAGTTGAGTACAAACTAATTTACATGAAATTTATGTGGGGCATTGGAACTGAATAATGTCCCAAATAAAATAGGGGCTATTCTATAAAAAAATTATGTATGGAAAATACAATGCATAATTTGAATAAAATAAAAAAGACTAATTTGCAAAAAGACCCATCCTTATCCTCACTCCACACATCATCTTCCTCTCTGCTCCAAACGAACCAGTCCACCAAATCACCATGGCTGCCTCCACCCTTCTCCCGTCGACCTCTAGATTCCCACTAGCGAGCACCATATCCAAGTATCCGACTGTCGGAGACAGAAAAACTGACGTCCCACTCTCCTCTCTTCTCTAGTTGTTGTATGTTTCCTCCTCTCCGCCCCTCCATGCAACACCGTCGTTCGCACCACTGCTCCCTGCGTGGTCCTCTATGGCGGCAGCGGAGAGGGCACCAAAGTGAGGCCCAAACAAGGGCCAAGCTCGCCATGGTCATCTCGGTTGGCAGCCCATGGCCCAGCAAGCGAGCCGACCTTAACGGAAGTGATGGGCTCGACGGCGACGACAGCCATGATGTACAGAAATGGCATGCTCGAAAGGGAAGTTGTCCATGTCGGCTGGAATTCGGAGTGAGACGAAGGCTAGGCTGAATCAAGCTTATTATATGAGATCGACCGTGTTAGCGTTCGTGAACCGATCAGGCAACCGGCGGCAATGCGGGTCGTCTTGTCTTCTAATTAGGTACTGGGCTGTTATACATTACATGGGACTTGCTTGTTTGGCAGCCAGCAGTCTAATTATGAGTTTTGCTAAATAAAAATTGAATACATGAGTTAGTTACCCATTCATCTAAAATTTCTCATCAATCTTCAGAACAACATAGCCATGGCCATGGTAGCTCCAAGGCAGGGGGAGGTGTGTTCCTTGTCGACGGTAGCTGGGGCGGTCGCCCTATCTACTGTATAGGATAGTCCGTCCATGATAGTTATAGGCTCTTTACACTTATCTTTTATAAGATTATTTATAAATCATTGATTATATTCTTTATTATTATAAAATATATTGTTTGATTTCATAACAGAGCTAATGTTATGGGATTTTATTACGTATGGTAACGAAACCACAAACCATGGTCCAACAAAGTTTTGCAGTATCAGGGGTTAAAAAAAACAATGCAAGAAGAGAAAAGAGTACGATATTACTACAGATTTTGGAATCACAAAATAAACTAAACCACCAGAGTACATGCTCGCTATCTTCGGTGAACTTCGGACCAGCATCTTGTCTGGCTCATGCTGAATGATGACGCGGTCTACTTCGTCTTCATCCTCACAGCGAGGGTATAAAGATGTATTATAAGGGACGAAAAAGATAAGGTAATTTCCTACGTGTCACTGCAAAATCGTATAATATGGTATCTACTATCGCAAAACACGAAATATGGTATACGTTATTGGTTTTGCAAACTTAAATATTTTGTGCCTTGTTGTGAAGCAATCATTAGCCAGGACGTGACAGCCGACCTTGAAAGTGGAATTAGTGTTCAAATTTTATAATATTATGTATCTCACGTGTATGGATAATATTTTTATATTTCTTTGCATATGAACAAACATTGCCCTTAACATATTGACACATTACAGATAACATAATATTTAATTACATGTTACAAACATGAAAATGTTTATATGTATAAGTGACATACATAATATTCTAGAGTTTAAGTACTAATTTGGCTGCAGTGACCCTTCCATATGACTATCACGTCCTATCTAATGTCAACGTCTCGGCAATGGCGCAAAACATTAAATCTCAAAACAATGATACACATTATATTTCATTTTTTTAATGATAGATATTATATTATGTGAGTTTACAGTTTTATGCAGAAAATTATCCCAAAAAGATAAGACAGATCTAGTGTAAGCTAACCCTCACTAGTAGACTAATTACCAATCATGTTCTTCCAGACTTCATGGACTAAATTTGACCTCATTAAACCGAAACATTTCATTTCATTTACATATCCAAAACTTTTATTAACGAAGCATGTTTGAGGTGTTTCGGAGAGTTTCATTATAAGTAAAAGTGGTACAAAACAGCATCCGATTTTATCGAGACCCATTATCACACACATCGAAACCATTCCGTTGAATCACACCCATAAACGCGTCTCATACACTCCGTTGGGCGAACAAATATATTTAGGGTGTTTCAGAAAGTTTCATTACAGAAGTAAAAATGGTGCGAACATGACATCCGATTTGCATTACATGCGTCAACGGACACGTCCAAAGCATTCTATTAAAACACACCAACAAAACGCGTCACATACGCTCCGTTCGTTGGGTCAAACAAACATGTTTGAGGTGTTTCGGAGAGTTTTATTATATAAATAAAAATGATATAAAAACGACACCCAAGTTGATCGAGGTAAGTAGGCTGGAAAAACAAATAGCATAAGAGAAGTGCAATAAAAATAAAACAAAAGAATTGAGAAACGAGACAAAAAAAGATATTGTACTGTAGCACGACCCCTCCTCGTGACTTCGTGGGTCGTGACCTCGTCGGCTTGCCCTCTGCGTAGCTAATTAATCTGGCACCAGACTGTTTAGTGGCTCTGCTTCCGAAGCGCCCACTCCCCGCTGCTCCCTCCCTCTCTCTCTCCAATGGCTGCTCTGTTTGCTGCCGAGAGCAAATGCTGATGCTTCTTTTCTCCTCCGCAATTGAGTGCTTCCATCAATGCAAAAAGCATGTATCTCACGATTGCATGATCTTTTTCCTCAATCCGTCACTACTTGGTATTGGTACTACTAGTAGAAGCACACAACTCGCATTGTGATACCGAGGCGAGAGAAGCAGTCTTGTTTGATTCACATTTCGATGTGGTGCTCCTCGTTAGCTCCTCGCGCCGCCATCTCCTCCCTTCGACGCGATTGATATCTAAAGGGGGCTTCTTTCTTCATTCTTCGCTATGAGGCGCCATGGGTGGCAGCTTCCGTACCACCCTCTCCAGGTACATTTCAATCCAACCCTTCTCAGCCTTTTTCCCCCATGGTGTTTTCCTTGCTGATGCAGGTGTATGTTGACGCGTGCAAGCGGCGCAGGTTGTGGCGATATCTGTCTTCTTGGCCCTGGGTTTCGCCTTCTATGTCTTCTTCGTGCCGTTTGTTGGGGGAGATGAGGTTCAGTATGTGGTCATGGGCATCTATACTCCACTGGTGAGGAGCTACGGCTACCTGCATCTTTGCCCCCTATTCATCTCCAATTGGTTCTCTTTTGTCTGTGACTCCTATGCGCTAGATCTGCACTACTTAGGTGTTCTCTTGTTTTTCTCGAACCGGCAGAAGCAGAACAACTGCCCAGGAGGTTGTTAGAATATCGGAATTGGTATTTTGTATTTGTGCGAATCATGCTGGTAGTTAGTGTGTGGAGCGAACTTCAGACAAGTATATCAAATGATGTGAAATCACAGTGGTCAATTTTTATGGCTCGCCTGGAGGACTCAAAATGCTTACAATGATGCAATAACTCCATTATTCCATCTCTCATGTTGCGTATCTCGAAACTGTTTATCTTTTTTTTTTTTGGCACTCCGTTGGATGAGTCCACAGCGAAAACTCCAATGAAAGTTGGGTTAATCTGTATAATGTTATTGCCCCTGCACTTTGGTGTCACCTTATGAACGTTAATTTTGAGTCCCTAAAAAGTTCAGATCTTTGCTTCTTCATAACTATCGATTAAGTAACCGAGATGAGATGTACCCTTTTGTAGATCACTTCTGTTGTGATATTATATGTATGGTGTGCGGCAACAGATCCTGGTGACCCAGGTATTTTCAAACCAAGAAGGCATCCAAAATTGGGGAAGACAAAGGAAATGACACCAAAGTTGGATCACGAAGCATACCAAGAAGGAAAACCGTCGGGTGATGGTTGCAGTCCAGTAAATACCAATGATAAATTGACCAATATTTTTGAACAGAAGAATTTTTCTTCTCAAACATCATTTACCGAAGTTCTTTGCTTGATATGCACCCCATTTTCATGCTTATGCAAAAAACGGTTCCAATCTGATGATCAATGCTCAGGACAACATGCAAGCGAAGAAGGCATGTTCTTCTGCACCTTGTGTGAAGCAGAGGTGTGTGATCGGATTTTATATCTGTTCCCAGACTCGTACTATTGAAACTTGTTCATTGATATGCTCCATTTAAACCTCTCGTCTGTACAGTTCTCAGATTATTTGTATTCTGTTAAACTGTAAAACTACAACTGATGATGTTTGGTATCAAGGTGACCGTTATTAAGTATACTGAGTTATGCTTGTACACAAATTACTATATTGGCAGAACAAAGTTAGGATAGATGCATTTTCTTTTGAAAGATCAGAAGGACGCATTAAAGGTTTTCCATTAGAAACTACAAATGAATGTATGCATGTAATATGCTCCAAAAAGAAATCCTGTGCAATTGTACTTTCTCTGCAAGTATTTTCATGAGCTTTGCTTCAGGTATAGCCGCAAATACTGATCCAATCAAAAAATAATGATCAAAATTGTATTTTATGTGCATTCTCAAATGAAATACGTCAACATTAATATCATACTATTTTATGCCTGGAAGACAGAAATATTTGCATCATTCCATGTTTACAATTTTGGAACTTTAGAGTATAACTGTTCGACCATTATGCAGGTGCAGCAGAATAGTAAACATTGTAGGGTTTGTGACAAATGTATAGATGGGTTTGATCACCATTGCAGAGTAAGATTTCTTTTATTAATGCTACGGTAAACATCCTTTAAAAGTAATGCTATACTAAGCCATCCTTCTATACTGGTTTTTATGTAGTGGCTCAACAACTGCATAGGTAAACAAAATTATAGAGGATTCTTCGTTCTGATGGCTACAGCTGTTCTCTTGGTAAGTATAGAGTAATGTTAGGTTGAAACAATTACTATTCCATGTCCTTTTCATTCTAGATAATCATTGACAGGTCTACATGGTTTGTACATGGTTAGCTTATAATACAGTGGTTGGTGGGAGTTCTTGTCCTGATCATTTGCTTTATGAAGAGAGGGGAGTTCTCTGGGCAGATTGTCTCGAAGCTTGGAAGTAGTTTTTCGACAGCGGCTTTTGTATTAGTTGTGGTGAGTTTATATCAATGCTTGCATGTAACTCTTTAGTTATATTCCATTTGATCCATGTATAGTACTGCCAAAATACTTGCTGAAGCACATGTACTTCAGAAAAAATATAAAATGTTTCTTTCAGGTAATGTTGAACCTAACCAGGATATTATATTGGTTTCAGTACAACTGTTGTTTCAATTAAATGTTTTGAATATCAAACATGAATACTCAATAAAAGAAAGAATATTTATTTTGAGACTGTTATGGCCAGCCAGCCTTATGAGCCAACAATGAACTGTAGCAACCCGCTATTATAGGCTGCTGTAGCGACATCAAGTGTTAGGGTTCTCGGACCTATATAAAGAGGGCAAGTGTATATTATAGTCAAGCAGAAAAGAACAAGTCATTGACATAAGTCAGGCCTCCGGAAGGAAGGCGACTTGCAGGTCTGCTAGGTCTAGTTGATCCATATCAAATTGGTATGAGAGTCCGGTATGAGAGTCCGGTTGTCGCATCGCCTCCATGGGCGGCACCATCGATTGATCTAGTGTTGTGGCGTGCAGGCCATGGCACAAGGTGATAAACAAGTCATAAATAGATGTCAATTGGTAGATTGTTTAGATCAGAAGGGTTTTCAGATTGTTCCTTTGATTTGTTAGACACATTATCTATAATAGGGAGTCGTCACCATTTGTCAGGAGCCAAATCAATCTGCATGCTATTTCAGCAAATCAAGGCGACAATTAAGGAAGGAAACCGATATATGGATGGCCTATGCCAATCTAAAGGCAGCCATTAGTCCTAGGAGAGGTTAGGGAAGGAAAAAGAAGACTAGATCTCTCTCTTTTTGTGCTGTGGGCTAGGGTCCCCTGGTGCTGGACAGCCGGTCCACAACAATAAGGGCCTATTTGTCTTGGCTTTGGATTGTGGAATCTAGATTGTGAATTGTAGGTTCTGGAATCTAGGATTGTGAAAATCTGAAGGTCAAAATCTAAGGGTTGTTTGTTTGTTTGGATTCCATAATCTAGCTTCAGTTATGTGCGGTGGGCTATAGTGGCAAATGTGTAAATATCTGTGCCCAGATTGTGAAATTGTAGTATCTAGGACCTCAGATTGTGAAATCTGATTCCACAATCTGAAACTTTGCTTCGAAAGATTCCACAATCTAGAGGGAAACTAAGGGGGCCTATGTCGCACAGAAACATGTATCATTTATCCAGTGTATATATTATGCTCCTTATTAAATTTCTAATAACACATTATAGATATAAATCTTGATATTGTATTACTCACTCCAGTTTATTATTGTTGTTGTTGGTCTTCAACAAAGAAAAAACAGGAGGTGGTAGTTGCCAAATTGCATTCTAACGGAACTTCTTTTATAGTTGACATGTACCTTACTTGCAATGATAGCAACAATACCAGTCTCCCAACTTTTGTGCTTCCACATTCTTCTTATAAAAAAGGTAAGTCCTTCTCTATTCTTTGAGCCTTCAACTCATATATTTTAGAATCTTATTTTCGAATGCTTCAGCTGTTATTCTGTCTCCTGCCAGCTGCCACTCTTCTCTGAAAAAGTCATAATCATAAATCTAAAACATTCAATTGTTATAAACAGTGGCTAGTTCCCTTCCTTTCTTCCAGTTACATTGGTCATATTGACAAATATGGATATTGTTATTTCTGTCACACATGCATTTCCTGCCTGATAATTATGGACCAAAACTAATAATTCATGTGTTTCACTTGATGGAGACAACTTTGTACTTAATTTTCAGAATGAAGAGTATGTAAGTTTGTTGGGGGAGCAATTTGTCAGTTATGACTTTTGTATATGCTTAGACCTTCAGGTTGCCATATTGTTGGCAAAATTAAATTGTACTATTGAAAATTTGTTTTGTCCACATGAATGCAGGGACTAAGCACGTACGATTACATTATAGCTCTGAGAGAACAAGAAGAGCAGCCAGAGGTTGCTGAGCACCAGAGCCCACAGATGTCTATTATTAGCTCTGTCACAGGATTTAGCACAGCTAGCTCTATTGGTCCACTTCACCGTGGGTCATGGTGTACCCCACCAAGACTATTCCTTGAAGATCAGGTGTACACTATAACTGTTCCAAATTTACAGCTAATTGTATGCAAAAGTTTTTTTTTTCTGTTTTGGAAATGCACAGCAGGCTTGAACTTGGAAATCTTAACTTCCAAGCAGTACATCACACTAGGGGTTTAGGTTCTACAAAAATAAGTGAGCAAACAATGCAGTACATTCCAAAGGCATAATAAATAAAATTACCATTAGTGACAATACAACAAGTCAACAGCAACAATAGTAACAAAGCCTTAAATCACGAGCGAGTTCGGATAGCCTATTAAGAGGGCTATGCGCCAACGAATTTCTTTGGGCTTTGAGCTCCATAAGAATGGCTAGTTATAGTTGCTGGCTCGTCAAACCTATCACAGCCCCTCCTTTACTTGGGTTTGGGAACAGCTATCTTCAGGCAACATAGGCAGAGCTATTTCTCTGTCTAGGACAAACATGGATAAATTTGTTTTCCTTGATCTTTGTGTCTTGCGTTTGTGGGTACTTATTATTATTATTCTTATTATTATTTTTTTTTGGCAGTATGTCGCCCATCCAGACACATCACAAAATTCCACAAGTAAGAAGACAAAGGAAGTTCAGGGAACCAAAAGAAAACCTCCAGGACAAGTAAAAATCAGTCCATGGACACTGGCTCGACTTAATGCAGAGGAAGTATCAAAGGCAGCTGCAGAGGTTAAAAAGAAATCAAAAGTTCTTCAACCAATCACAAAACGGGAGGTACCCAAGCCTGAAAAGACAACACCTACCAAAAGAGGACTATTTCCACCGGAGCAATTTTCGGATGGCTGTGCAAGGACATCTGCTAGTGGAACTGATAGCAACTTCAGTGACACCATGAAAACACTGGGATCTTTAGCCCCATTGCAGTCAGAAGCAAGGAGTGCCTTCCAGCCGAGTGCTGCATCATCCATCAGAAACCTTACTTTATCCCCGGAGAGTAGCCTTGACTCTCCTGATCTCCATCCATTCCGGGTTTCTGTGTCAGGGGCTGATGAACTTCGCAGCTTTATGTCACTTGTAACTTCAGAATCCACTGCTCAGAAGAGCGTTGCACTTTCGAGGTCAACAAGTGGTGGCTATGAAGCATCGGGAGGCGAGGAAAGTGAGCGCATCCCCTCAAGAATCATTCACCGGTCATCCAATTGGGCTAATGTCATTAACTCGGGTCGGCGGGACATGTCATCTGATCTGGGCATGCCTACACTTGGAGGATTTATCACTAAACTAGGCTGAACTAGCAAATGTATTTGTTGCTAAGGAGTTGTTGTGAACGCCTAAATGGTAGTGGGAATTAGGACTTGCTGATCCATCACCAGTTATGTTCCGTGACCTTAGGACCACCAGTGCCGATGGATTATGTGATATGCCAGTTTGTTCTTATTACTCTTCTTACATCTGTTTCACATGTATTTACGAAGGTGACAATGTGTATGGTAACTACATCCAAATTTGCTTTTTGCATCTAGGTTTGCTAGGTCATGTTTCTTTTTCCTCATTTGATGCATAATTTAGCTCACCATATCATGCTCATTTGATTTTTTGTATGACAATTTCCAAAATCTAATGACGCTTAGGGATTAGTTTGAAGAGTGGGGATTACCTGTCCCCGTGATTTTAAGGGATTTGGGATTACCTAAGCCAGTGGGGATTGCTTGCCCCCTATGTTTTTTTTTTCTTCATTTGCAATGCCAGCTTCATATGTTTCAATTCCAGCCATCCATCTCTACATTTGTGGTTCCTCATTTTTCTCCATATCACCAAATGGTATCTCTTGCTGAAAATATATGCTCATTATTAATTTAAAGCCATATATCTAGAGATAGATGGCTAGAATAATAATACCAGGTGGTGACATCATTACTTCAAAATGTCTGAGGATTTGGTTCCCTAGGGCACGGGGTTGAAAGCAACAGTTGGGAGGTGGAGATGACAAGGAGCCAAGGACCCCAGCTTGGAAGCAGCAGCGGCAATGGAGGCAACGCTAGGGCTGGGTTTCTGGGCCAAGAACTGACATCAGTTGGAACTCAAGAATCTGGCGTGGTTTTTGAATCAGACATTGTGAACAGTGGAACTAAAAAATCAGTTGCCTGATACGTACTAGATCATAAGCTTACAAGTGAGCTTCAACATTTATCATGGCGGTTAACATTTTGTTGTTCAACCAGGTGTTTTTGGCACATGATGCACAAACTCACATGATCCTCAATCGAAATTAGAGGCTAATTAAAAAGAAAATTATATAGAAACATGAGAATCCTGTCTCCTATTTCGAGAGACAGGTGCTAAACTTTAAATTCTTACTTTTTCCCACAAAACCAATGCTCTAGGACAGAATTTTGTACCATTATGCCATGACCTCATCCAAATAGCAGGTAAAGGCAATTCATAGAGAATAATCCTGGCTCCTGGCCAGTCAGCAACAATAGCAGCTAAAACAGATACAGGTGAAACAGCGGCAGGCATGCCATTCAATTGCTGTCATCAGAAGACAGGTCACAGCATCAGAGTGAGAAAGCAAGACAAGATTACACTGGAACTCTCTTCCCTCGATAGCGGTCAAGGAACTGTAAACAAATTTTGATATGTAAGTTTAAGCATAAGACAGTCGAATTTCGAGAGGGAATGTTTCAGTTGTAAACTCCATACCGATGTCACAAATGGTTGTTGAAATATCCAACCAATGATAGGAATCCTTTGCAAGAAAACAACAAGTGTTGGCCAGAATCCACTGCAACCAGAAAGACATCACTCAAAATGCGATGAAAATTTTGAATACACAAGAACTTGCCATGTGCAGCTGATTGAAATAATGATTTTTTACTTTGTTGTTCCAAAATATGTTAGTATCAAGTGAGTGAAGATGAGAAAACAGACCTGAAGAGTACAATGAAACCATATGCCTCCAGAATCATGCCAAAAAAAGGCCATCCAATGAGGACAAGGAAGAAGCCAGCACCAAATGAGATGGTCCCCTGTTAGCGCAACAGAAATAAGTACATATCATATATTGTCAAGAGATCTGAGGAAACAGTGGAAACATGGCAAACCTTGTAGTTCTTAGGCTTTGCGAAGAATTGCAAGGTTGATTTAGGCCCAATAGTCAAACCCAAACCGGATAGGAAGAGAATCTGACACAAGTATACACATTTCAACTGCCTGCGTATGCCTTCAATGATACAACAAACAAATTAGAGAGAACTTACGTTGCCCATTGCAATTAGCCCCTTGTCAAAGAAGAAAATTATCCCCAAAAATGAGAAGAACACACCAAAACCTGTCAGGCCAATCCCAATCTCTGCAAGATAGGGTTCACTATTAGAAGTTACAAAGGGTAGGACAATAGGGAAGGCAAGACCAGGAAAAATATTTTACCTTCATTACAAAATAAAATAGAGAAATTCATGGATTAAATCCTAAATGATAGGGAACATGTTTTACATTCATTACAAAACTACAATAGGGAAAATCATGAGTGCGTGAAGACATGAACCAAATTTTTGTATCCCTATATACCGATACTTTGAAAAAGGAAACAATATAGCAGTGTCATGATTTCAGGCCAAGAACAAAGAAGAAAAAGAGCTATCTGGCCTGCAAGCAACAAATGTCATTTAATTGCACTTAAACTATTATCTATCTTTTATCTTTTTAAGTTTTTTGAAAGTCCAGTTTTTTAACAGTGTACCAGAATAAAAATACCATCAAATCCTGATAGTATTGATTTCTTGACATTATAAAATATACAAATAATTTCTTCTTATCTTATAAATAGTAAAATACAAATTTCAATAATAGCATAATCAGTGGAACTTTCGAGCGATAAAAAAACTTGTAACATAGGCTGTAGAGTTTGAATGTTCAAAGAACAATAATGTATTTCATGCAAATACTGTTGGTAACGATAAAGGTCAATAGGCAAATTCAAGGCTAGTACTAAGCATCATAAATGGAAATCTTAATGTTTTGTAAACAACAACAGGATAGAACAAAGGGGTTCTGAACAATCTTACTCCTGTTTTTGTATAGAGCAAAATGCAACCCATGTCCCTAAACTATTTCGGAATGATCATCTAGGTCCGCAAACTCTTAATGTATTCATTCATGTCCCTAAACTATTAGCGCACGGTCATCTAGGTCCATGAACTCTCAACTTTTCAGGTGACGCACCGTAGGTCAATGTCCCTTGGTTGGACGTCGCGATGGCTCTAAAACACGGATCTCACATGCTAAGATTAATATGTCAGGAACACTATATGGTGTCCACTCAATATGTCATATTAAATTTCAAAGAAGGTCGGTGGACCTGTAGTGCACCACGTAAAAAGTTCATGAAGCTAGATGTGCACACTTCGATAGTTTAGGGACCTGGATGGTCACTTAAAAGTTTGTGGACCTAGATGAGCATACATTAACAGTTTAGGGACTTGGGTGGAAATGAATTTCAGTAATAGTAAGAATAGTGTTCGTACTTTTCACATCATTCATCTCAAAGGAAACCATCTTGCTCAGTTGAAGGCAACAACTTCTATGAAGACAAGAAGAAAAGGCTGAAAAAAAAAAGAAAGGAAAATAAGATTGAGTTAATAAGACACCAGCAAGATACAAGAAACAAATACACATCTACGTAAATGGTAGATGTACCATTGCAATCAAAACCACAGGCATCACAACAAGCATGATAATAAAACATCCAACAAGCATAATGATACCAATTTTGCAAAATTAGACATATGAACATACAAAATATGATAATCAATATAAAACTGTGCCACATAAAGTTGCATTGACTTCCACTGCATACACCTTATAAAGTATAAGCCGTGATGGTTTGCTGTCATGACCCAATTTGGCAAATCAGAGTTACGTAATGCCTACTTGCCTAGCAAGATCCGATATTGCAATTTGCAACGAAGTGACGAACTGAAACTAAATAAAAAACTAGTCAAGAGATAACAGCTAAAATGCCATTACATAGTAAAATAAAATCTTTAAATTGGATACCATGCTGTAGATTTCAAAATTGGATGCAACAGGCATCAAAAGGGCCACCAGGGACCTAACGGATCAGTTGCAGTTCAGAGACCACTTTATGGTGATCGTCTTGCACTGAAGAGATATCTCTATGGTCAAAAACGTTCTAACAGTTGCACAAGCATAAGTTCTGTACTACAGATTCTCATGAGGAAATACAATGCGTACGAGTCATTAACTCTGGAAATTAACTTGGATTACTGTCAAAAAATGTAAGTATTTGTAATTGACATAAAAAATTGCTCTGGAAACTGAACAGCTAGGAGGACGGCTCCCCCATGAAACAATCCTGGTTTGGGGATAAATTTAAGATGTAGTAAACAGGCAGTCCCATCACAGAACCTGGTAGTCTTAGTTTGAGACCGAATTTCCCAAATCGAACGTCTACTGTTGTGGACTCTTCAAAATTCGTCCCACAAACAACACATCAGAGACACAGCCCTTAAATAAAATCCCAATCCGAAATGGTGCGCTATGTACCTCCGAAATCGTAGAGAATTCCCCCGCTAATTGGGGGTCGAACAACCCCAAAAACTTTCAGGAACGATTGACCGTGCTGCTGAAGCGGAACATAATCGCACCATGTATTGGATTTGTTGGGTACCACAAAGAGAAAGAGCTAGGGTTATCTACCGTGGCGCACAACCAGCTAAAATTAAACAGCAAGCTAGGGCTACATACCACCAAAAGAAGAACAGGATCAAGTATGACGGATCGCCACCCTAGTCCGAGCACGAACAGCGCGTGCGCCGCAGCGATGGGTAGCGGCAGGATCAGGAACGTTGAGACTATTGTGCCGACGAGGACAGCGAGCAGTGAGAAGGCTGATATGAAGCTCGACGCGAAAACCAAAATCGAAACCAAATCAAGAAACATCGGTAAGAAACCTTGGTTGGGCGCTCAGGACCTCGGTGCCGGTTCGCCGCCGTCGCGCCTAGGGCTACTGTCAGGGAGGCAGCTTCGGCTTCGCCTCCGTTGCTGCGCGCCGGGTCACGCGGACGGAAAGATGCCCGTCGTCGTCGTTGTCGTGGGGACGAGATCCAGCGGGGCGGTTGCTTGGACACCGTCACACCGGCGTCGGGCAGAGATAACGAGCGACAGGGGCAGAGAGAGAGGGATCGATCTCCAGTTCTTCACTGACGGAACGGCTGCTTGGACGGAATGACGGATGTCACCGGGCATCGCGCTCGGGTCCATCCCGAATCCGACGGTAGCTAGGACCTGCGCGGTGCATCGCCCCGCAGTAATTCAGTCGGAACTGGCTCCTCTGCAGGTGGGGCAGCAGGAACATTGGGCCTACTGGTCAGTCTCCCTGACAAACTGCAGAGGATACCCATTCAATTCAGTGACGACTCTATGGATATGTTTTGCATAAATTATTTAACAAACAAAATTCTATAAAAATAGCTTCTTCTTAAAAAATAACTCCTCCTAAAAAAACAGCTTCTATTATAAAATTTTTTGGTAAAATAACTTCTCTTTTATCATAGTCTAATTCTATTATAAACTAAATCTGTCTAGGATTAACTTTGTTAGGATTACCTTAATCCCAAAGGAACCGGGTGCTAGGAACATGAAAAACTATAGGCCTATTAGTCTACTAAATTGTAGTTTCAAAATCTTTCAAAGCTTCTAGCACTTAGGTTAGGACAGATTTGTGATAGATTGATTTCCTCTCATCAAAGTGCTTTTATCAAGGGTAGGTTTATTTTATCAAAGTGCTGAAATTAGAAGAAAGCATATGATAAGGTCAACTTAGACTTCCTTTTTGAAGTTCTAAAATCCTGGCTTAGACAAATTGTACTAGGTGGATCATTTGGTGTAAATCTATATATATTTTATACACACAACCCACTAAGTGTAGTTATTGCTTAATTCTCTCAATTCTGGTGAAGCCACGTCATCAACAATATTTGGACCGTCCGATCGACACATCCTTCTCACATCTAACCGTGCATCCTTGAGTGTCTTCTTCCTGCCTAACCCGCACCACCTCTGCTTCCTACCCCCGCCCGACAGTTATTCTTGCTATTACTGCCCGTCATGTATAATGACACCCTTAGTTCCATTCTTCCACTCTCTCTCACTCTTATTCATTACTCAGCTTACTGCAATCTTAACTCCCCCTTAATCTCTTCCTTTAATTCATCCTCAATCTCCCACCCCCGTGCATGCTGGTCAACTTTAATCTGCATTTTCCACAGCGGTGTAACTCCACTAGAAAAACTGACGCATCAAAAAGGTCACGGAATAATGCCCATCAATAACGTTTCCTAATGAACTATTAAGACCTTCAACCTGTGCAGTCTACCATGGGATTCATACTCTCGACCCAGACTGTATATATTGGAGGTATCTCACGCTCATGCTCATGCCTTACTTTAGAACAAAGCCGAATAAACTCATGTGTTGCAATTTCTATTTCTGATTACTGTTTTGTTATGTCTCTCTCTCTCTCCCTCCAGCCAGCTCACGTCAATCTAAGGGCGTGTTTGGCTCCGCTCTTTGCCGCTCCGCTCCATATAAAAAATTGCACTAATAGCGCCTGACATTTGCACTGTACCACGGAGCTGTTTTCACTGTGGCATGGGAGCGGCATAGCAACAAAACAGGGAGCGGCAGGAGCCAAAAATTATAGCTTCCTTCTGACAGTGAACAATGCAAGAGCGAGAGCGTCCGGAGCCGTACCAAACACGGCCTAACGCTTCTCCCCGTCAAATCTGTATTCTCTCTGCTTCCTCATTCTTCGCAGGATTGGATCAAAATTCTCACTAATTTATTTTCGAATCTAGATCTATCCATGCATGTGTCTATCTAATCAATGTTTAGCTGGATACACGCTGCTTTTCCAAGTGAAAAGAGGGAGTCACAAAAGCTGCTTTTCCATTGTAATTGCAATTCCACGCAATTCATGATGTTTGAGGTCATTATGCTCTCTGGAATCTCTCTCAATAAGATGTTCAATTATATCCCATACACCTATGTTGCCTATATTTTTATATCCATATGTTCTCTTATGATGTATTGCAGAAAAAAATGAAATAGTTGAGTTTGTGAAAGGAACACAATCGTCACATTTTTTGCAAAGGGAGTGTAGAAGATACAACGAAGATGAACCCAAGGGAAAAATAACATGAAAATTATTTTGTAGAACAATGTTTGCTTACCCTTTTAGGGATTACGTGCAAATATATTATAGTACTATAGAAGTTTATAACAATGGAAAAATATTCCTGAACAGCTCTTTTTTTGTCATCCAGTACACCTCCAATCCATTCACCATATATTTGTTGCATAAACACAATATTTTTACAAACATTATCTTCTGTGGTATGCAATAAATAAGTTCTCACACTTTTCAATAGCCATAATTTATCTAAATTTATTTTTTAAAAGCCCATAATTTATCTAAAGTTATTTTTTAAGACCCCGCAGCAACTAGTAGAAAGTGTGAGCAAGGCTAATGGTTTAGAAAGCCAGTTTTTTAAAACTGGGAAAGGTCTGAGACAGGGTGATCCTTTATCCCCGTTGCTGTTCAATCTAGTAGGAGATGTCTTTACCAAAATGCTAACCAAAGCTTCTGAAAAGAACTTAGTTAGGGGGTTGTTGAATGACTTTAGAGAAGAAGGCACTGGTGCGCTACAATATGCAGATGATACCATTATATTCTCTAGTCCAGCAGAACATCACGCAAGGAACTTAAAGAAGTGTCCTATGTCTTTATGAACAGCTCTCAGGGATGAGGATTAATTTTCACAAGAGTGAGTTAATCCCCTTCAATTTGGAGGAAGAGACAATCCATAGCCTTGCTCATGTGTTTAGCTGCCCCGTGGGTATCTTACCATTGAAGTATCTGGGGGTTCCCCTCCATCATGACAGGTTAAGGTAAGAAGACATTCAACCTATAATTGATAAAATTATCAATAAGATTGCAGGATGGAGGGGTAGGTTACTCTCATGACAGGTTAAGGATTGTAGTAGGTTAGTTTTGATTTAGACCTGTTTAGCAAGTATCCCTGTGTATTTTCTCTCTTTTATGAAGTTCCCAAAATGGGTCATCAATTTGATCAACTCACATATGTCCCATTGTCTCTGGAATAACAATAGCCAGCAGAGAAGTTTTCATTTGGCAAATTGGCCTAGTGCATGCATGAAAAAGGCGTTTGGGGGACCGGGGGTTTTGGATCTTAGACAACTCAATATTTGCTTGCTTAATTCCTAGATTAAAAAATATGGGATGGGGAAATAAGCTTTGGAAACAGATTATTGATCACAAACATGATACATGTGCTCCAAATATTTTAAATTGCCCTGATCAAGCTGGTTCAACCTTTTGGAAAGGTATCCTTTAGGCTGCCAAAGTAGCTAGGTTTGGATAGGGGGGAATTTGGGTAATGGTTCAAAGGTTAAGTTTTGGGAAGATGTATGGCTAGGCTCCTCTAGCCTGACCATACAATATTGGGAGTTATACATTATAGTGAATGAGAAAACCAGCACGGTCGCTGCTTTGTGGGATGGAGAATCCCTCAAGTGTACTTTTAGGAGAACTGTTGATGCTAGACTATTTAGGATGTGGGAGGAGGTTGTACAAATCGCTGAAACCATTTCCTTTTCAGGTGAAGAGGATAGCCTAATTTGGCAGTACACCACGAATGGTATTTATTCATCACAATCTCCTTATAGGATATTAATTTTAGAGGTGTACAACCTGTCTTTGTACCTGTAGTGGAAAATACAAGTTCCTCCTAGAGTTCACTTTTTTCTGTGGCTTCATCTAAAAACAAATTACTGGCTAGGGACAATGTTATGAAACAGAAACATATAGATAACCATTCATGTCTTTTCTGTTTAGAAGAAGATATTCCTCACTTGTTTTTTGAGTGTTGTGTAGCTACACATCTCTGGGAAGAGCTCTCAGATTGTAGGTATTCATATTTACCCTTCTTTTGACTTCATTGCAACTAGATGGCTAGATAGGTTCTTAGTGTTTAATAGATCACCTCGGCTGCCATGTAGTCTTATGAAAAATAAGAAATATGCTCTGTTTTCAAAACCTACAATGGCGAAATGTGAAGATTGTGTTGGCAAAAATGATAGGAATGCTGCTCTAGAAGTTGCTTTGTCCGCCTAGGCATCTACAAGAGCTGGATGGTGCCTTGAGGAATTTACAAGAGCTGCTCTCAAGGCCACCGAGACTAAAGAGTTGACATATGACTAGAACCCAGGGATGACACATGAGCCTGGGATGGTTTTCAGTGCAGTGAAGAATTTTTCCTTCTGACCTACGGCCTGCTGACTGGCAAAAAAACTCCTAGTATATTTCTGTCTTACCTTTGGGGATTATGTACCTATGTTTGACTGTCTGTTATGAGAGTGTTTTGTAGCGGGAGGGAGTAGTATTACTCTGGAACTCTGTTTGTAATCTGAAATTTCGGTTTGGTCCTGATTTATTAATGGACTGGAGGGGTCGTTCTAACCATTCTCAAACTCTAAAAAATAAACTTCTTTTTTAGTTCCTAATACAAATTTTGAACGGAGAAGTCATGAGAAGATATATTTTTAATGTTTTTAGATCCTAGTATAAATTAGAGAAGTGATTCTTGAGGTGGAGGTATAGAAGTGTTTCTTCTAAAAACAAACACACCCTATAGCACCTATTGTTCTTCAGCTAGCTCAATTTACAATTATTTTGTTTAAATGAATTGGTTCCAAATTCAAACTCGTAAATCAATGAGAACCTAATTTGAATTTACAAATATGAACTTTATTTCAACCGAAGAAGTTTTCCAAATCAATTCTTCAATAAAAAACACCGACAATGATTATCGAGACAATATAATACCTATCCAATCATGATTATAAAAAAAATTCAGTAATCCACAGGTTTTTTGATTCAGTAATTTTTGTTTTTTTTTCAGTAAAAATCGGTTGGTGAAGAATAAGAAGTTTCACCCTAGATGAAGAATAGCACAACCGTATATATTTGCGAAAAGATGTCCATATATATATATATAGATATAGACACAACTCACTATGGATCATTAACTTCTATTTCTCTTTCTTGATGCATCAACATCACCTCAAAATACAATCACTGGATCTGAAATAGTGGTGCCTATCATGTCTATCCATCCATACATGTTCTATCACCCGAGCGTCATAAAAGTACCATATCTACGACTGGATTAACAAGCGCATTGCACTATCACCTTGCTCTCATTTTTTGCTCCCTTCATTAGTACAGATTAATGCCAAAATTGATGTAGAACAATAAAATCATTTTTTAATTTCTCCTGAGCACTAGTGACTAGTCTTAAATCCTCCCGTATAACCAGTGGCGGACCCAGCGAAAAATTTATGGTGTGGCAAAATAACTATGAAGAAAAATAAAAAAAGAATCGTAAAAATATGGGAGTTGCTTATTTTTTAGCTACCTGGAAATTAAGGTTTGTTCAATCAGTATGCGTGGTCGTTCAATTAAGAATGCGCGACTCAGATGGTTTGGAATTGTTCAATACAATCCATTGACTGAAAGAACAACATGTTTTCAGAAGTAAATCCGTAAAATTATATAAAAGAGCGATATAGATGAAGATGTCAATTGTCGTCTATTAGCTATTGTGGCTAAATCATTTCACCAAACATAGTTGGTGCATGCTTGTGAGAGTGGGAGCTCAGCCATGGTGTCCTCGAGGTGGCTCTTCTGCAAGTGTATTCTGGTTGGTTGAGCGCTCACGCTCGCAAGCATGGTCACCATCGAACACCGAGCTTGGTCAACATCGATCCCACGCCCGGTCGTCGGGCTCGTTTGTCCATGAGTTACATGCTCTGCTAGCTCTTCATTGAGCTCGTTCATCTACGACGTTATACGAGCTGCAGATTCAAGTCTTGTTCTTCCTCTGTATAGCAGTTTGACAAGCTCATTCATGGCGTGATCATGTGAGGACTATAGTGCTCTATGGACTTGGCTCCGAGGTTAGGTGTGGCGGTCCGCCTATGAGTATACCCAAAACTAGAGTCCCGTGGTCTTCTCTTTGAAAGGACCTTGATGTTGCCTAGAGGGGAGGGGTGAATAGGCATTTCTGTAATTTAAAACAAAACTAGCAGCAAAATTAGGCCCTGTTTGGTTGAGCTGTAGCTGTGAAAATTTGGCTTTGGGATGTGGCTGTGGACTCTGAGCTGTGGATAAAGCTGAAAGTCGTTTGGTTGAAACAATTGTGACTGTAGCTTTAAGAAGAAAATTTTTATAGCGCACCTACATCCGTCGACCTCGGTCGGGATTCGTGAGGGATTCGAGAGAAGAGAACGAGAGAGTGCGGTATGTTTCGTATTCGATTGCCGTATGGGTAAAGAGTTCGATCGAGATTGGGCAAAAGCTGTCCACCTATGTTCGGTCACAGCCGCTGTGAAGCGGGACTCCCTTTGGTTGGTTTTTGGACTTTTAAAAAAAGCTATGGCTCCAAAAGTCACAACCAAACAGGGCCTTAGTCACTAGGGAAAATCGAAGGTTCCTCTTTTCACTTTGGCTCTTTTCACTAGGGAAAAAAGGAGTGGAGGAAATTCTTTTGTAGATGCCTTCCCAAATCTAGCCGTTACAGCTTTCTGTTGAAACTGGAAATTCCGGTTTTCTAAATCGGAACCTCTAGTTTTGTTGATATAGTCGTTGGGAGTTTTACACAGAAATCGAAAGTTCCTATTTGCAAAACCAGAACTTCATGTTTTGGGTTTTTTTTGGCTATTCGAGTGGAAAGTTTGGTTTGTGAGGTGATGTCTAGATTCATATAAGTCTTAGTGCTCATAAGGAACTTTTTAGAAACTATGGACCAGAACAAAGAAGCTCCTAAAAACCGAAACTTCCTCTTTACCAAATTGGACTTCCTATTTTTCTGGGTTCTAGGTTTTTGTGTAAGTGTTTGGCCATAGATTTTCTCTCTTCTCACTTAGGGTTTTCATGAGCACTAAGACTTATATGAATCTATGTAGTATCCCTCTTGACAGTGCGACATACCTATACTCAAGGTTTAAGTAGAAACGATTACACCTTCTTGAGCTTTTGCATTTTCTTCATAATGCCATTTTTTCATGATTGCTAGTCTTGAGGGCTGTCAACATGAATATTTCTTGAGCAGTTCTTTCTTGAGCTAGTGACTTGAAGACTTTCAAATCATGTATCCAGTACTCACTTTATGTCTCCAAATCATTTCATGGTCTTCAATAATACTTGACACTCATCATTGTGTGATTCCTTCCAGCTTGATCGGTACATCGAGATCTAGCTCCACTTGTACGTCTCCAATGCTTTGGTTACTCTCCTCAAAGACTCCATCCTGCCCTTCTCCTTTGCATGGTCCGTCGCGGCCAAGTTATGCCAATCCTTCACCATCTAACTCACTTGAACCAAACAATGCTTTATGTCATCAATGAATAGCCAATTTGAACCATGTATATGTTCCATATGAACAAGCAAATTCTTTTGAGACCAAGTAAAATAGAATGCATTCATGTCTCTATTTACTTCGAATTGTTGCTTGTCATTGATTCAACCATAATTATGTGACCATCAAAATATCTTCAATATGTCATAGGTCATATAGCAATTTTTGAATATCTTAACCTGCAATTTATTTTATAGGACTAACAACCTGCACATTTTTTCATAAAGCATGTTAGTCCTTTAATCACGTTGTCATCTATTTCACCAAAATCCACTTAGGATGGTAGATGCACTTTCACTCTTCTCCCTTCCCTTCCCTTAAATTCTTCACCAGGAGCAGTGTTACTTGCTCCACAATGCATATGCTCTCTCTCTCTCTCTAATGTCTCATGTTTGTCCCGTTGAGTTCTCGCAGTATGCTTAACTGATTCCCTTTCATAAGGGTATGAGAGCAGTTTTGCATCCTCATAGTAACTATGTATATACATTTAACTTTTTCTTTCCCCTAAAGTGTAACTATTTGTCATTATCTAAAGAAATCTGTCATTCTAGATATAAATTACTCATTTTAAACAAGCAAAAATCTAGCATATTATTGAGGCCACATTTTTCTTTTTTGTTGCAATCTAGTTGTCACATCCGATTTTAGGACCAAAACTAAGAGTCTCGTATGTGTGGCTAGGATGCAGTTTCACACATACCTGACAGGAAAAGTGGTACATAGAGAAAACCAATGTCAACAAAAAGAAAACTGAAATAAAACTAAAGCCTTACGAAAGACTACGCGGAATGATGATCAGAGCAAACGTGGAAGACAACTCCAAACTCCACAGGCAGTCAACCGGGGGAACAGCTCACCTAGAAGTAGTCCTCCTTGATGTAGTCCATCTCTTTCTTGTCTTCTGAGCAGCATAAATTGACGAATAGAGAGAAGCAAGTGTGAGTACAATTTATTTGCATAAATCATACTCTGTAAGTGTACGAAATATAGGACATGGGAGGCTTAACAAAAGAAAGGCTAATAACACGGTATGACTGCAGAAAGCAAACTATGTTTAGATTCATTTTAAGCAACCTATTACTAGGTGATAAATCTATAGTACACACTGGTGCACCATGGCAAGCTAGCTACTTGCCGTCCTAGAGGTTACTCTACCTGGAACCATGTCACAGACTATACTATCTATAACATACCCCTGGCTGCCTACCAGAAACCAACCAAGATCTGTGTACCCCACCAGATCCTATCCCAACCATCCCATCTAATCATGGAAGTGTCCATGCCACTCATTACTGCGACCTCGGCTGTCAAGACAGTTTATAACTCTGCAGACATGCACAACTGTACCCACAAGTCGTTGATTTCGTCACCCATCAGTGACTATATCTCCATGTTACCAACACACTTCCTATGGTGTGAGGCCAAGAGACCACCACATGATCTTTTGAAAAGAGATGCCTAGACCGCCCGCAATCACGCTAAGGTTTCACTGACGCGGAGGCTTACTCTTCCCACAGCAGCCCTCTCTTGCGCCATGGGTAGTGCATGCTATACTACACGCACATCCCCTAGGTCCGGACTTCCTATCCGTACCTTTCCCTCGATCACAGTGGTACAAAGGAATCTACAAGCTACTTAATCAAGTTTTTTATATTCAACTTGTGATTTGTGCTGTAGTCATGGTTACGCGTTCCACGAACCGGTTTCCTATGATCCCAAGCAGGAGGATCCACAAACCAAGGTACTACATAGAATCACTGTGCAAACCCATATCCTCACCATCCGCCTGCCAGGATCACCCATACTATGTTGCTACCATTACCCATGGTGATCATTAATTGAAGTTGAACATTAATCAAAATTAGCAATAAAGTTCATTGTTTTACCCATCCCAGCTATAACAGGACTAAGCATAAACTAACCATATAACCAACATCCCAAACCAAGGGGACAAGGATAATCAGAAAGTATATGACACATAGGATTCAAATTATTGCATGCATAGTGACAGATAGAAAGAAGTAGGAGCATTATGGTCAAGGACACTTGCTCGCTGCTTAAGATCTGCAAACATCAAGCTTGAAATTTCTTCACTTGCTCGCCTTCTAGCATCCCAACGCCAAGCAACACAAACAAGACAAACAAACAAACAAACAATAATAATAAGAAAACAGATTGAAACAGCTATAAAAGATATTAACAACTATGCTAAAAGATTATACTCGCCGCTACGAGTTTGTGGGCGCGAAAACCACTAAAAACGGAGCTACAAGTAAAAAGATATGCTCATTTAAAACTACGAGGACTAAACTACAAAAACAGCACTAATAGGGACCTATTTGCAATTATAGAAACATGCACAAAAGGGGCTTAGTTGCAATTAAACTAAATAGGGGCCTATTTGCAAAACAGACATGTTATAATGGTTTATTTGTGAAAACAAAAGATCTAGGGACTTATATGCAGTTTTATAAAAGAATAAGGGTTTTGTTGTAAAAAGGTTAGGATAAGATTTTATTTAATTAAAATACCAGGGTGTTTTCTATAAAGGGCGCCCAGCTATTTTAGCCTGTTCTAGCTTTGTTGAGTATCCAAAGAGGAGGGCTAAAGTGACCAAAAGACAAAAGGATGGGCTAAAAATTTTTTGCCCGTGAGAAGGCCCTAAAATGGGCTAATCTATACACTGGACATGGGTACCCTCGCCAGGCACGCAACCCTATGTCGCTATCGTCCCTCTAGTGGAGCTTACCACCACAACCACCACAAGAGGACGCGCCACCGCCTGCAGTCTGCCCCTCTCGCAGGCGTCGTGATGGCCATCAATGCCGCCGCCCACATGTTTCATAGCCGTTGCAGCCCCGCCCTCGACGCCGGCCAACGGGTCCTCTCGCGGTGCTGCGCGCACTCCACTTCCGCAGGCGCGCCGCCGCCCCTTGCCCTCGACGCCCCTTGCTAGCCGTGCCGCTGGCTGCTGTCCTCCTCCCGTCCTCCCCGTCGCAGCCCCGTCCTCGGCACCGGCCGCCGTCCTCCCCATCACAGCCCCGTCCTCGGCACCGGCCGTCGTCCTCCTCCCGTCCTCCCTGATAAAGACACAAATACGGTGTCTAGAATTTGTCTCAGTCTTTCACGGTACAACAAGCAACAACGAGTATCTTGAGGCTATATTAGTAATTCAACAGATAAAACAATGATCTCAATCTGAATTATGAAGCAGTAACAAAAAAACAAATACCACATATTAGTTCTTCACTAGCAATCAAAATTCAGCAGGAGTATAGGACAATAGATAGTATCTGGCTTACAAGAACTCAATGTAGATGCAAACCAGCAATAGATAAATCTCTCCAACCCATGCCCCAAGGGAGACAATCCGAAGAGGGGATTCCAGCAGGAATCAACATATGAACCCAAGAGAAACCCTGATCTCGTACATCAGCAGCAATCTTCAATTCATAGAGGAGGACGACGCCTCAATGACTCCTTCTTGGAGGAAACCTAATCTACCTTACAGGCGGGCCGGCCCTAGGCTATATGGCACACAGGCCAGCCACCAAACCAAGTCCGACTCAACACGACTCGACACTGACCTAGACTCATACACAACACGATATTGTTTTGAAGATTCCCGTCGACTCCGGATGAATTTTGGCATGGGACCAGTGGCGTTGGAAAGATAATCTTCTCACCTTTATATGCATATGTAGAACGTCCAAAACGGAGCGACCTGGATGTCCGTTTTAATACAGGCCGGTCCTGGACTCCGAGTTGGACTCGAAGTCGACGTTGGTTGGGCCTTCAACTTGCTGTGCATGCCCATGCTGATCTCTATGGGAGGTGGCCTAGGTGAGGACGTCCTTGGGCATCCTGTGGAAGGCCCGGTTGCAGCAGGAATCTTTTGTGGAGCCATGGGCGCATCACTCCCCGTCGCAGCCCCGTCATCGGGGTCGGCCGACGTCCTCCTCCCATCCTCCCCGTCATAGTCCCGTCCTCGTCGCCGGCCGCCAACCTCCCCCTCGCAGCCCCGTCCACGGCACCACGACACAGCAGCGCCCCGCCCGCACTCCTCTTCTCCAGTCCTCGATGCCACACCTCCTCGTACTCCCCGCACGACCGCTCGCCGGCCGCAAGCATCACCAGCTCCGCCACCGCCACCAGCCTTTCTCCTCGACTTCAGCGCCGCCAGCAGGCCGCAGCCGAGCCGCCCGATGTCCACTTTCCCCTCGACGCGCCCGACCTCCTTTTCTACTGGTTTCTTCTGTGCTTCCTCCTCCGGCGCCAATCGAACTGGGGAGGCAACATTTTAGTCCCATGTCAACCTGTTTTTTTTTTCTTCCATGGGGATCAATCTTCTAGGCGTTACAGCTTTGGCTCTAGTACAAGGCAAAACCTTGATGATTAGTATTGTCGAGGGTCAATACCAGAGGTGATCAGCACTAGCGACCCGAAGTCTTAACAGTGCAAAGATAACGTAATAATCTCTGCCTTGCCTGACCTCTATGCTGTAGAGGCACTCGACAGGCCGGGACCACGGGTGATCTCCGCCTCGCCCGACTCCCTCGAATAGGGGTCGGATCCCCCACAGCTCAGCCGGTGCGCCCGACCTCCTCACATCAGGGTCGGGAGACCGCACGCGGCACTGCCTCGCCTAACCTCAGGGTCGGATGAACCAGCTATCACACCGTAGGTAGGCAGGACAGTGACGGTTGGGTAATAAATACCTACACTCCCACGTCCACGGACAGGAAAGGATAATGATTACTCGAGCAAGTGGATAGTAAATACACATGATATGCGCTGGCCGAAGGACTGTCCCTGTTGTTACAGCTCCTGTCAGAAGCCCACTCTCCTGCTAGGACGAGACACTTCTGAGCGACGGCTCGACGGGCACAGGAACAAGGACTTCGGCGCCAGTCCCACCGACCCCTGCCGAAAGTCATTGCCCCATATGACGGGACAATCTGGATTGACGGACACTCCCAGCACCGCCGGATCAGACGAACACCGCCACGCCGGTGACGCCATTCACAGCGACGAAGCCCATCTTGGGGCGTATGCCCATGACTATCACCCCAGCATGTAACCCGGGACTAACCCGTTGCGGTATAAAAGGGGAGACCGGGGATGAACACGACACAAGAACAACGGACAACCAACACTTCTCTGCGCACACCCCTCTCATTCGTCCAGAGACTTGGGAGGCCGTCCCTCTCTCGCCCGTTTGTAATCCCCTACTACAAACAAACGCAAGTAACACGAGCAGCTCGAAACTGGACGTAGGGCAAGTTTGCCTGAACCAATATAAATTTTGTGTCCTCTTGCGAACCATCCGAACCCCAAAATGCGCATCCCATGATAATCACTCGTCGGTGGTGACAAACACCGACAGTTGGCGCACTAGGTAGGGGAGGCTTGTGTGTTTTTGTGGATCATCCTTTCGGGTTCTGATGGCCAACCACGCAAACGGATGGATTCCCTGCACGGTTGTGTGTTTCGGGACTCTCAGCTTTGTTGCCACACCAGAGGGCAGCTTGGCACCGGTTGAAGCACCAGCTTCGCCAGACGCCGCCCCCGATTTCTGTCACGTGTCGTCTGCATCAGTGAGCGGAAAGGCGCGTCGGCCTGCCAGAGGTTTGCGCTCTCTGAAGCCCTTCCGCAGGGGCCCGCGCGCAACCACTTTGCTTGGCCGGTCCAACGCCTGTGAAGTCATGATGACCCGCGTATCGTCGCACGAAGGCTTGCGCACCACGGACGTCGAGTTCATGGGGATGGCAGGTTATGCGTCGGAATCCTTCTTCGACCTCCTCGACGAGGTGAATGGAGATTTTGATGCGGAACACAGCAAGGGGACCCATAACCCTTCTCGCGAATGCCTCATGGCGCACCTGGAGGACCTCCTTAACCCGGAGAACGATCGCCCCACCACCCCCACGGTGGCAGTAACCAGGACTCCGTCTCACGACATACTACCTGAGCAGTTGCAAGCACGGAGGGAGGAGCTCCGGGAGGCTAAACGTCAACTAGAGCAAGAGCAAGCAGAGATCGACCGCGAGCTCGCTCGGTCTATGGCGCGCGTGTGCGCCGGCGAATCGTCGAGGAAGGCGACGGGTAACCTGGCACGCCGCTTCTAGGTCCTCCTTTGCCCCGCACGCCTCCTCGAGAGCGACACGGAGCCGGTCCTCCGCCTCCTGAAGGCGGTCCACCGCGGCCCATTCCCGGGCAAGGACATCCGCCGCTGCACCACCGGCAGCGGCGAGCTGCTCCATGAGCTGCCCATGCGCCCGGAAACCCGCCGCCAGGCGGTCCCGCAGCGAGGCCACGACGGAGTCCAGCACGGACACCATCGACAGGACCCCCTCCTAGGCCTGCTCCGCACTCTCGGGCTCCGGGGCGCCCTCCTTCGCCGGCCCTTCAGCTGGGGCGGCCGTCGGCATCACCGCTTGCCCGCCGCCGGGTCCTCCGCCAGGGGCCCAAAAACGGGCGGCTCCAGCATGACCGCCGGAGCCTCCTCCACCATCTCCGCTGACGCCTCCAACGGGGTGGCTTTTGCCGCCTCCGCCTGTGCCGGGGGCCCGGCCGGGACGGCGTCTGGCTCCACCGGCGCGGCCTCCGGCCCCTCCGCCACCGCCGTCTCTAGCGCCGCCGCCCGCTCCTGGGGAGACCCTGCTGCCGGCTGCGACTCTGCCGCCGCGGGCGCAGAAGCTCGATGCCCTGCCATCGCCCGCTTTCGGCGCAACCTCCGTCCTCCGGCGCGCCAGGGCCTTCTTCGGCGCCGTCTGCAGCGCAGTCACCTGACCCCCGACCCTACGCAAAAATTTATGGTAAGCGGGACTAAGGGAAGAAAAAGGAAAGGCGCACGGTGTACGTACCCTCTGGCCGTGGGACGGCGAAGCTTCGGGGTCGACCCCGCTTGTACCTCCGTGGGGCACGGCCGCTTCTCGCCAACCTTTGGGGGCGCGGCCTCGCCGAAGCGGACCTTGCCACCTCCACGCGGCTCGGGGGCTCGGCGGTCGACGGCCCCGCCCCTGACGGCTTAGGGCGGGCAGGGGCCTGCGCCCTCGGCTGCGCCCGCAGCTCCTCCACTGGGGTCGGCCGCACGACGGGGTCGGAGCAGGCGGGCCCCAACGTCGCCTCTAGCCTCCGAGGCTCCGGCCTCGACTCCTGCACGTGCAGGCGCGCCCCGGTTGACCCCTGCCCCCTTGGGCTGGGGCGAGGGATCTCCACGACCTCCTCCTTCTCCTCTTCCTCGTCTTCCTCCTCTCATCCTCATCTTCCTCCTCATCGGACCCTTTGCGACGCCGACCCCGATGCAACTGCGCCTGGAGCTTCTTTGCCTTCTTCGCCGCCAGGACGTCCTTCTTCCTCTTCTGCTCCTCGACCGTGAGGCGGTCCGCCGCCTGACGGCCGCGTCCTCGGGGACGGGGGCGAGGGAAGGTCAGAGGAGGAGGTTCAGTTGCTAAAGTCCAAAGGAAAAAATAGTCAGAATCAAAGAAGGAACCGAAAGAAAGAAAAATCGTGGGAGGAGGACGCGACAACTTACCAGTTGGACGCTCCCAGTTGCAGGGCACATCGGGGGGGGGGGGGGGGCGTCGAGAGGGGCGTCGGCGTCCTGGGGTGCGAGGGTGTCCCTCAAGCATTGCCGCAACTCTGAGTCAGAGAGGGCATCGAGGGACATCGTCGTCCCGGAGAGTCGGAGCTGGCGCGCCATGAGTGCCAGCAGCCGACGGGCGTGGTACGCCATGATGACCCCGACGCCGCGCACCCCCCATGTCCTCAGGAGCCTGACCGCGCCCAGGAGGTCAGCCAGCCTCTTCTTCTCTTTCTCCGCCAGCCCCCACTTCCACACTTCAGGCCCCGCATCAAAAGTCGCCCCACAAACTCCAGCAGGGGGCTGGCGACGTCGTTCTTCAGGTAAAACCATTGCCCGTGCCAGCCCCTGTTGGAGGTCTTCAGCGGGAGCGGGATGTAGGCATGGGCGCGCTCCCCGCGGAGGTGAATGCTGGCGCACCCGACGGAGGCTGTCTCCCCTCCTTCGTCTGGAGGGAGATGGCGAAGAAATACCTCCACAAGTCAAAGTGGGGGTCGATCCCCAAAAATCCTTCGCACAACGCCATGAAGACGGCAATGTGCTGGATCCCGTTGGGGTTGAGGTATTGGAGCTCCAGGCCATAGTGGTGGAGCAGCCCCCGCAAGAAACGATGCGCGGGGACGCCCAGGCCGCGCTCATAAAAATGAGCGAAGGACACCACGTAGCCGTCTACCGGCACCGGAGCCGTCTCCTGGCCGGGGAGCATCCACTGCCTTGCCTCCGTCCGCGCGACGAGGAGGCCGCGCTTCACGAGGCCATCAAGGCGCGCACCCCTCACATTGGACTTCCACCAGCTCGCCATGTCGGGAAGGATGTGGAGGTGGTGAGCGAGAAGGGAAAAACTTGAAGGCAAAAAGGCGCAAGGAACGCAAGCGAGAAGGCAAAGTGACACGAGGAAGCAAAGAGACGCAAATGACGGGAGAAGGCAAACGAGCGCGCGGGGTGCGTATTTATATCCTCCCACCCGCAGGGTGTCTTCCTCCCAATCGATGCGAGCAGGGCCCACGTGGCCACCTCGATCAGTGCGGGCGGGCGCGCATGCACTCATGCGGCCCAAAAATCGACGCTGCCACACGTCCCGTCGCAGCAGACGCCGCTGCCCCAAATTAATATCGGTAGGTGGCGAGATGGGATGAAATATGCCCCGACGGTCAAAAGAGTTCGAAGGCTGGCCCAGCGAACGGGTTCGACAGCCGCTCGAGGCGGAAACAGAGCGAGGGATGGAAAGAGATGGGCCCGCTAGCGGCCAGTACCCTTAGCGCTAGCGGCCAGTACCCTGGCGCTCGAGCGCCAAGGACATCTCGATCCATGTTCAAGTCTTGGTTCGAACCAACCCATGGGTATTTCACCGCAGAAAGGCAATGAGCCTTTGGAGCCTATCGAACGGCTTCCGGGTACCAAAATGGGATGGCAAACGAGAAGATTGGAGTCAACCACCAACTGGTCCATCGAGGCTCCCCGAAGGGGCCCCGGGGCTCATTTGAACTCACCCGTTATCGGCTCGATGAGCGCCACGCTTCGGCCCCCGGGGTAAAGCGTGGTCCGGCTCAACCTCCTCGTCCGGCGAATGGACGCACAGGATGGACGACACAAGTCAAACCGTGTCCTCGAATGGATCACCGCAACGAGCGGAGGTCTCGAGGGACAGAATCGCAGAAAGAGATCTAGTAATGGGATCGCAGGACACGCTGACCCCACGGGGCGGAGAGTGGACCTACGCTCATGAAGTAAACCTTCCCCTCCCGATTTGAGCGACGCCTGACCTCCTTCTGCGCAAAGGTCAGACCTCACTCGGGGGCTACTGCCAAGGGTTAATACCAGAGGCGATCAGCACTAGCGACCCGAAATCTTAACAGTGCGAAGATAACGTAATAATCTCCGCCTCGCCCGACCCCTATGCTGTAGAGGCACTCGACAGGCCGGGACCACGGGCGATCTCCACCTCGCCCGACTCCCTCGAATAGGGGTCGGATCCCCCACAGCTCAGCCGGTGCGCCCGACCTCCTCACGTCAGGGTCGGGAGACCACACGCGGCTCCGCCTCGCCCGACCCCAGGGTCGAATGAACCGGCTACCATACCGTAGGTGGGCAGGATGGTGGCGGTTGGGTAATAAATACCTGCACTCCAATGTCCACGGACAAGAAAAGATAATGATTACTCGAGCAAGTGGGCAGTAAATACACACGACGTGCGCCGGCCGAAGGACTATCACTGTTGCTATAGCTCCTGTCAGAAGCCCACTCTCCTGCTAGGACGAGACACTTCTGAGCGACAGCTCGACGGGCACAGGAACAAGGATGCCGGCGCCACTTTGACCGGCCCCCGTCGAAAGTCACTCTCCCATACGATGGGACAATCTGGATTGACAGACACTCCCAGCACCGCCGGATCAGACGGACACCGTCACGCCGGTGACGCCATTCACAGCGACGAAGCCCAACTTGGGGCGTACGGCCATGACCATCACGCCGGCATGTAACCCGGAACTAACCCCTTGCGGTATAAAAGGGGAGACCGGGGACGAACATGACACAAGAACAACGGACAACCAACACTTCTCCGCTCACACGCCCCTCATTCATCCAGAGACTTGGGAGGCCGTCCCTCTTTCGTCCGTTTTTCCCTACTACAAACAAACACAAGTAACACAAGCAGCTCAAGACTGGACGTAGGGCAAGTTTGCCTGAATCAGTATAAATCCTTGTGTCCTCTTGCGAACCATCCGAATCCGAAAATGCGCATCCCACGATAATCACTCATCGGTGGTAATAAACACCGACAAGTATTGTCGTGCTCTATCAAGTGTCAAGAACGACACAGTTTCTGTTCCACGTACGAGCCCAACAAAGTCTTACTTATAGTTCTTTGACAAACCAGTAGAAAAAGGGCTTTAATCAAATGAGGGCAAATTTGTCATTTCACATTGTAAAACTAAAGTTTACAAAGATCCAAACATCTCCTTTAGGGCTAAAGTTTAGGGCCCAAACTTTAAGAGCTCAACTTTAGTCATGTGTCTAGTGATCCAAACGCCACCAAATAGTAGGGGCAGATTACATATTATTAACAACCGAGGGGTTTTTATTGCAAAAGTGCAGGTCACAACATGAACAAGCACAAGCATAGTGTTAATCTGTAAAACGATAGGGGCCTGGGATTTTCCATATTTTATTTGAATTATTTTTATACACAAAAACGTGTGGACCGGGTTCATGGCTCGTGGGGTGGATAGGCTTCATAAGGCTCATGGACTCGGTTCACAGGTTCAAATAGCAGAATTTAGCATTTGTTTAGGAGAGCTCCACTACATAAAAATGAACTCTGCCCCACAACTCTATTATGGAGCAGCTCCACTCTACATTTGAAGATCCACCACAAAGTTTTTGGCTTAAAATTTAACTCCACCTCTAGATATCTAAGATTTTGATTGAAAAAGTCTATTATACCCTTATACAAATTTATATTTTTCTCATTACAAATCAATATATTTTGTATGGTGAGAGCTCCTCTGTATCTATGTGATATTTGTTCGATTTGGAAAGAAAACGCGAGAAAAGACAAAGGAATCCAATGAATATGTTTTGTAATAAGTCGCATGGTGATGATTTTCTATCAACTTCACGATTTATAATTTTTAGAGCACCTCCTCGTGAGATCCCCAAAAAAGGTAGAGTTATCCCAAACTCCACCTTTTTTTCTGGATCTGGATTGGTGGAGCCAAGATGTTTGGCTAATAAATTTGAAAGCAGAATTGAAAAAGATGGAGTGAAGCTCTCCCAAACAGGCCCTTAATCTTGACGAATGGATCTGGATTCGATGGCTTAGAGTACTCCAACAAGGCAACGGCGGCAGCAGTTTACGGCGAGCGGTGGAGTGTCATGGGAGGGGCGGCGAGCTCAACGTTTTCGCGCTATGGTGCATCAAAACAAACGCCGCTTGTCTCAAACGGAAGAGGGTGGCATAGGGAACCTCACCAAGAGGTAACGGGCGGTGGTGAGCAGTGGATGGCGGCACGCGACAACGAGGCTTGGAGGTGGTGGCTCAGCAGTGTCGCAGTGGTGGTAGGGTGGACAGCGCGCAGAGTTCCCGGGCTTGGCAGGCTCGTCGTGGCGGCGCGGTCGATGGGGCTTGGAGACGATCGGAACGACGCAATGATGACGGTCACGAGCGGCGGAGGTTCGGCGAAGGCTTAGGGGTGCTTGGGTACTCGGTTCGACTCGATCCTTGGTCTATCGAGCGCGGTGCGGCTTGGTGAAGCTTGGCCGGGGGTCGACGGGATCCGACCGACGATCGCGGGCGGCGACGGCGCACGAGTGCTGTGGAGCATGAGTGTAACGTCCCGCCTCCTCGAGACCGGATCCGCTTACATTAGGTAGCTTTTTATAGGACATAGGTTGGCCTCACAGACCAACACAAATCTTTTCTGCGCACATTTATCCTCACCTGTGCGCACCCGGAAATAACTTCCCGGTCGGTCACCCATCCTAAAATTGCTCCAGGCCAAGCACGCTTAACCTCGGAGTTTTTCGAAACTAGGCTACCGAAAAAGAAGTTATAACTTGTTGATATGAGTATCCTATTAATCCTATTAAGCCCTGGATCGGGGTGTTATAATGAGAGGCAGCGTTGTTTGGGGAAATGGAAGAGTGCAGTGCTACGATCGCGATTTTGTAGGTGCGAGGGTCTAGGGTGGCACGAACATCGAGAATCAACGGCGGCGGTGCAGTAAATGCACGCGAACGGCTTGGATGGGCGACGTGTGGCAGCGGCGGGCTCACATGCGTGGTTCGTGTGTGCGGTGAGGCTGCTGCGCGAGCTGGGCTGGGCGGGCGCGAAGGCGATGCTCTTGCTGGGCCGCAGCGCAGCTGGGATGGCAGCTTGGGCGCGGCGCTGATCTTGCTGGGCCGCGACGGCATGTTGTAAGCGGAGCAGGCCGACAGGAGAGTAGGTCGGGGCAGCGCGCTTCGGGACAGGCGGTTGCGGGCCAAGGCAAACTGGCAGGGGGCGGGTGGTGCGCTGGTGGGCTTGCTTGGTTGGGCTGCTGGGCTGGCGATTGCAGGTGGCGGAGCAGGCTGCAGGGTGGGCTGAGCAGGGAAGCAAGAGGGAGAAAAGGGGAAACTGACCCAAGGGGTTAAAGGAGGATTTTGTTTTTCTTTTCTTTGTTTTAAAACTTTCCTTTTTAAAATTGGGTTAAGCTCAACAAACTCAAACAAAACAAATTGAATCACAAAACAACATAAATAAAATCTAAACAAATCCTAAGAAATTAAAAGAACTAATTCACATGATAAAAAACTAATGCATAATCTATTCCGCATGATAAAACAACTCATTTTAAATTCACATTTTAAAAAGCAGTCATTTTAAGAGAGAAAATTTGCAACACTCTAATTTCTAGCAAATTTTATTATATTGCAAAAAGTTATAAATTAGGGTGTTACACCAGTTCTTTTTTATTTAAGCAGAAAACATCTATGGATATTTAATGTGTATCCAATGGCATATGAGGAGTAAGTCCGTACAATGGGAATTCAGCTAACAATTCAATGCCTTTGGTTTTCTTTCTTTGTCAATCTAATTCTTATATCCTTCTAATATCGTCGACACTTTTTTATGATATGACTCCCTATTTCCTTTTTTAGGGACGTGACTCATTTTTATCATCGGTTTTTTAATCCTTTCCAAGAAACAAAGAGTTACAGTTTACTAATTTCTACAAAATGTTTAAGAAAGGCTCAATTCTAAATCAAACAAATTACTGATTCTTGCTAGTAGCCTGCCACATATCAGATAATGAGAATAGTTCTTAAATCTCTGCACAACTCAAATATGAAAATTCTACATTTTCAGTGATTATCCTAAAGCCATACGAAACGTCTACGTCCAACAAAAGAATGTGTTGCACATACAAATGAATCAACTTTCTTCAATAGCCAGATCAGTATGAAACTCATAATTTTACTTGCATCATTCTTGAAGTATTCAATCTAGTTTCTCTAGGGGCCATGTATCGATGCACTCTAAATGCCCATTAAACTTGTACGCTTTTCCATCTAACTTGAACGCCATAATGCAGCTTCATGACTGAATTTCCTCTGCCGAACGACAACAGTGCTGTTAGCTCCCCTTCCTCTCAGCAAATGTTCAAAGGCACATGACTGTCCGTGCCAACCCATTTTGGTTCGCCCATATGCCCTAGCTGTGTCATATGCTATAGCAACTCTCCCAATCCTCTACTGGCAAGAATGCAAGATAACCAGTCATATAGATAGCTATAAAATATACCATAGTTTAAATTTCTGTTGGGTTTCACCTCTAGTTACACCAATTTAGTTCAGAAAAAAAAAAGCTTCGTTATTGCTGTACAGGTCCCATACTCCGCTTTTTAAATATGGTCTTTAGGACAATAATTTTTGTTAAAAAAAAATAGGATCATTTTACTAACAACTAGGATATTTTTCAATATAATCACCCCTTGATTTATGCATTGAAGCTAGTGTAGCTTGTTTGGATGGCTCATACATTTTTTTTTTCTTGAAATAAAAAAGTGTAAGCCATTCAAACAAGCTACACTAGCTTCAGTGCATATATAAATCAAGGTGTGATCAATCCATCTTAGGCCTTGTTCCGTTATTCCACTCCACACAGGGATTAAAGGGGAATTGGAGGGGATTCAAACTTTATCAAGTTAGGTGTGGATTTAATCTCTTTCATTACACTTCAATCTCCTATAAACCCACCCTAACCGAACAGGGCCTTAATAGTTTCACCACTTCCAACTGTTACAAACACCTCCAGATCCATTTCACATTCCAATACACACAAGGAATGAACACAGTACAGCTGATATTCGTTAACACAAATGATTGAGAGCATTAAGACTGAGTAAGACACCATTCGATGTGGTACTTTTGCAAATGGCATGCCAATTGTGAAAGAATGGTCGTTGTTCACTGGGGTCAGTTGTGCTACAAATATTTGTGTTCCATGATGAGTGTAAGATATTGGGACTAAGCCTTCAAAGAGATGAAGATGTTAAGAGGCATCGTTGCCTGGTAACTCACAAGCAGCCATCTTGTTCTTCGACCTCACGTGTCCCAGCATCTCAGCTACTGTCCTACAGCGGCACTGCTTCCCTGGGCGAAGCACATCTCCATAGACTGCCATCTCAATAATATCAAGCTCCTTGTCTGTTTATATATAGAGAGAATGAAAGATATTGTAAGCCTATCATGCATTTGGAAATAAAGAAAGATATGCATCATTAGTGAAGGTTTCGTTCTGACTGCCAATTTCAGGATAAAAATCAGAGGAGTCCAGAACAGTCACTGCACAAGATATTAGCAGGCAATCATTCTACATACGAATTATTAGAAAGAAATAGGTGTGAATTGCTTGTAAATTTTGGTTAAACATAAAGGACCAACCATTAGTCAATTTGCAATAAGCAAACCTTTTACATTCAACGCTTAGATCACTGGCAAACTAATTATTTGACAGTTCCAGAAAATCCTTAAAAGGTATGTTTGGCACCAGAATAGGAATACAACAAGCTGTGAAACTCCACCTCGACATAAGCATTTGTTACACTCGAGTATACCTGAGCATTTGGGCAGGCCAAAATGGGCCAGCACGAGGCATGAAGACTTTGGGTCGGCACGGTCAGGGCAATAAAGTTGGTGCTATTAGATTGCAAAGACTCTCACAACAATCAGGTACCCCCAGCAAGAAGAAAACAGCATGGGAAATGGGGACAAATATTTGGTATAGTTTCTCCTCTAATTAAAATTCAATTTGCAACTCCTCCAGTGGGTACATTTACAGGATAGGTATCTGAGCCGAATTCTTATATTGACAGTGACACTCACTCATTTGATGATGACTTTGACATCCTAAGCTGGTGGTATGTGCACAACCAGAGCTACCCAATATTATCTATTCTTGCTAAAGATGCGGTGATTGTTCCTGCTTCCACAATTAGCTCCAATCTGCTGTTAGTACTACAGGAGGATTCTGGAGGATCGAAGGCGTTCCTGACTAGTTATATGGTGGAGATTCTTTACATGCTTGAAGGACTGGGAGGTAATATACGCTTGGGAGCAGCACAACTTGGAGAACAGAGAAGTTGCGGAAGCCTTTGAGAACTTGTTCCTTGACAAGGAAACAAATCCTGATATTGATGATTGATGCATGGTGCTGTGATCTGTGAACATGTCCTTGCTGTAATATTGTGCCTTCTATTCTGTTCTGTCTTAGTGTTCCTTAATGAGGAAACAAATCCTGATACTGATGATTGATGCATGGTGCTGTGATCTGTGAACAAGTCCTTGCTGTAATATTGTGCCTTCTATTCTGTTCTTAGTGTTATTTTATTCCAATGTAATATGTGGAGCCAGAACTATGGAACTTGAATTGCTATGGGTTGTACTCTTTTTTTCCTTTCTAAACTAGAATAGAAAGGTTTTAAGGCAGCCAAAATTTGCCATGAAGTCAATTGCCTTTATGTTCGTTTTTCTCTTATGTCATGAAATTAAAAGCTGTATTGCACTGAATAGGTGTTGAATTCAAAACCTGTGAGTTTTCTGAGTTGAACAGATACTGGTCTGTTTCAGGCCATCCTGCACAATTAGGCCGAAAGGCTGCCGGGCTCGCGTGCTTTTTGGGCCGGCCCAGCACAAAGATGACTATTTCTTGCCGTGCTGTGGGCTGCACCCCCCCCCCCCCCCCTCCCCAGCCCAAGGGTGAGCACAACACGGTCAAATTGCTCTTTCGTGCCATGCCAGGCCCAGTTTCTATGGGTTGTGTGTTTCCGGGCCCAAGCAATGCCGGGCCAGGCTGCCTGAATGCACAGGTATAGCTGTGGGAGTCATCCCACCCGAATCCTGGTCCATGTCAGCAATGGCGGATTAAAAAACTGTTCAAAGGTGTAAAATAAACCAGGATAAGAAAATGTGGGGGTAAGACAAACCAAAGGATAGTTAAGGGGGTTATTCAGATTTTGGGCATAGTATGAGGGCGTAAAGCGAACTTCCTCCTATTGTTTTCACAGCCAAGGAACAATTTGTGCTATAAACAAATCACACATTATTATGCCATTTGTCTCTATTTAGAACATACCCCTGTTTCTATATTCCTTTCGTTAGGACAGTGTTGGCTAATTCACTTTTAGTTCAAAGCTTTTGTCTAAAACGACAAGAAATTCTGAATGGAGGAGTATATGCTAATGAGAGTTCATATGATTACTGCTTACTTCAAATTTTCACCATTGTTTGTTGTACATCATATTGATATCAGACAAGTAGCAATCTCTAGAACATTGTATACATGGCACATGGATAAAAGACAATTTACTCACCAGTAAACTTGATATCACAGGAGAAACCCTTCATCTCTGCTTCAGCTATCCACCTTTTATCAGATTTGGAGCGGTTCACCCTAGTCTGCAGTATCTGGCAGTTCTCAACAGTAGACTCCCCTCCTAAAACAAATAACCAAACCATGATGTCAGCCACAGTTGCACTGACGATCTGAAGCAGCAAAACAGCTGCGAATTATTTGTGCAAGACCCGACATCGCGACAAATGAAATTACACATGAGTAGTTTATATCACCTTTGGAGAAGGGAACAATGTGGTCGTACTCGTAGCAGAGACAGCCGTGGCAGCTCCAGAAGCGGCGGCAGACAACATTGCCGGCAGCGTCCAGCCGCCACCGCTCCGGGTGCCGCCCTGCCAGCACTGCCGCCTTGCGCCAGCACGCCTCACGGGTCTTCTCATCGAAGGACCTCGGGCGTTCCTTCTCTCTCGTCGCCGAGCTCCCGCCGCTGCTGTGATTGCGCCGAGGAGAGGAAGGGCCCTCCATCTAGTGGCTGGGCCGTCTGCTTCTATCTCAGTATCTCACCATGGAAAGCAGAAGAGCAAATTGTAGCTTTACAGAACCTCTTCTTTTGTCCTCGCTGAAAAAAATTCATGTTCTTTAAGAAATATAAAAACCCATCAAGGGTTTCATACTTATTTCTCTATTTTCTAACAGCATCAAGATTAAGTTTTCATACCGTTGGTGTTGTGAGGGGAAATTAGATGATACATACTAAATAATACCTAGATACATAATCATTCATAGCTATGTTAATATAAGAGCTAGTGGTTGGACAAAGTAGTCAAAGGATATCTGAGAAATAAGTACAACCCGTAAATATTAAACTATACAACCTTTCTTACAAAGCTCGCCCCACCATAGAGACATGCATCTCCACATCATACGACACAAAGCACAATCGAGCTTGCACTGTCAAATCTTTCTATGTCACTCTGTTCATTCCGAATTAACCATAATTTGTGTTAAATACTTTTCACTGTCAAAGTTGCATTGACTTCCACTAAATACACCTTAGAGTAAAAGCCATGACAATTTGATGTCATGACCCAATTTAGCAACTCAGAGTTACTTATGCCTACTTGCCTAGCAAGATCTGATATTGCAACGAATTGAAACAACATAAGAACTAGTCCAGGGATGACAGCTAGAGTGACATTACATAGTAAAATAAAATCATCAAATTGGATATCATGCCGTAGATTTCAAAATTGGATAGAACAGGCAACAAAAGACCCACTAGGGACCTAACAGATCAATTGCAGTTAAGAGACAACTTTATGGTGATCTTTTTGCAGTGAAGAGAGAACTCTATAATCAAAAACGTTCTGACAGTTTCACAAGAATAAATTCTGCAGTACACAGATTTTCATGAGGAAATACAATGCGTACAAGTCACTATGTGTGGAAATTACTTGGGTTACTAGTCAAACATGTAAGCATTTGTAATTGAGCTAAAAATGCTCTGAAAACTGTAACAGCTAGGACGACAGCACCCCCATGAAACAATCCTGGTTTGTGGTTTAATTCAAGATTTTTTTTCTCTCGAAAACACAAGAGAGCTACGCTTCATTATAGATAAAGGGACGATGACCCAGTTACAATACACAAACTCCACACCTCACACCTCAACAGTCACATTCGCGCCATTTGAGACTGGTAAACAAATTCAAGATGTACTAAACAGGCAATCCTATCACAGAACCTGGTAGTCTTAGTTTGAGACTGAATTGCCCAAACTGAACGTCTACTGTTGCAGACCCTTCAAAATTCGTCCCACAAACAACATATCAGAGATAAAGCGCCCTCCTAATCCGAAATGGTGCGCTATGTAACGCCGAAATCGTAGAGAATTCCCCCGCTAACTGGGGGTCGAATAACCCCGAAAACTTTCAGAAACGATTGACCGTGCTGCTGAAGCCGAACATAATCGCACCATGTATTGGATTTGCAGGGTACCAAAAAGAGAAAAGATCCGGGAGCTAGGGTTATTTACCGTTGCGCAAAATGAACCAAAATTAAACAGGAAGCTAGGGATACATACCACCAAAAGAAGAAATGGATCAAGTATGACGGATCTCCACCCTAGTCCGAGCACGGACAGCGCACGCGCCGCAGCGGCGGGGAGCAGCAGGAACAGAAATGTTGATCCCTGTTATGCCGACGTGAACAGTGACAGCGACGGCACCTGAGAAGAAGCTGACGCGAAAACCAAAATTGAAACCAAATCAGGCAACGCCGGCGAAAATCAAGAACGGGAGAAGTAATTTGAAGCACAAGCTGGCCTTGGTTGGGCGCACAGGACCTCAGCGCCGGTTGGACGCTGTCGCGCTTAGGGCTACTGTCAGGGATGCCGCTTCGCTTTGCCGCCGTTGCTGCGGCTGCGCGCCGGGTCAGGCGGAGGGAAGGGTGCCCCGTTCGGAACCGGATCCACTGACTTCGGCAGTGCAAAGTCAGGTCGACGTCAGGCATTCCTCCGCCGTCGATGCGGATCCAACGGACAGCGCCCGCGTGGCTGCCTCGCGTCCTTCCTTGCGGCTTATCCATACTACTCCCTCCCTCCTACTTGTTCATTAGAAAGGGTCAACGAAAATTAAAATTGACACAGATTAAAGTTTTAATATCTATTTGAACAGGTGAGTACGGTCATACATGATTAAAATACATCATTTTTAGTATGTCCACAGACAAAAATTTTATTTTTTCGTTTTGTCCTCTAATGACCAACAAGCGACGTCCTAATTGGAAATCTAGCATCCGACTATTTCTTTCCATTTTCTATCCAAAACATCTTTATATGTTGTGCGGTAGAAATTTGAAAATCTAACGTGTGCCCATGTTAATGATTGTATTAATGAGTTAATCTACAATTTAATCTGTAGACTCAGGATGCGACGGGTGTAAGCGTAGATGATATTTTATACCCGTGGGTGTCACCCATACTTGACCATAAAACCGTAAGTGCAAGTTTAATATTTCATCGGGGGACGTAAGGCTAATATACAACCCAACAAATCTAATATTTTAGACCATTTAACATCACATTTTATCTCTACCTACAATTAACCCTAATTAAATCACCAACCTACACGGTCGCACCCAAACTCCAGTTTCGATCTTCCCCAATTGATCTCAACTAACTCCTTCCCCAATCATGACAGCCACACCAGTCGGCCACTCCGCTAGCCCAACCAAAATTTTGTGAACGACATTAGCACATTTAATATGTAATAGAGATTTAGGATCTTATATTTGTACCATTTTATTTGTTCATCTTGCTTTCTAAAATATTATTTTTTTTTAATATATCTCTATTTCTATCTCCTTATTTTCTACGCATCTATCATATTTTCTTTTTCTTATCTTTATGTCCGAAATTAAACGAACAAAGACATTTAGACAGTGGAAGTAAGACTAACACAATCGAAGTCAAACAGCGGCGCCGCTGACGGCTGGCTCATTCGCCGGTGCCGTGGGGATAAGGGAGGAGGTCCAGCGGGAAGGCGGCTTGGACATGGACGGTGTCGGCCAGAGAAGACGAGCGAGCGCGACAGAGAGAACGAGGGAAGGATGTGATCGGTATGACTGACTGACGGAACGGAATCGGCTGACGTACGTCACATGGCATGGTGCTCGTCCATCACGAATCTGACGGTCACTAGGAACTGCGTGGTGCATCATCGGTCTTCCTATACGTAACCCGGTCCGGGTGGAATGAGATCCCGTTACTGCAATCGTACAGTTGCCGCTGACGCGTGGGGTCTGTGGGTCGGACCCCACACATCAGCGACGATTGTGCTCGTGCAATAAAATTAGGCGATCTGGGCTCGGTCTGGGTGGCAGGCAGTCAGGCCATTAAAGTATAGATATTATTCCCTTCGCAAAAACAAAGTATAGATATTATTATAGATTATAAAATGTTGAAACGATTTCATAAAAGTATTGCATGGTTGTTAAAATATTATTACATGTATTGAAAAAAATGTTAAAACAATTTACTATAAATGTTGAAATAATATATTGAGTAAATGATATGGCAGGTAAAACAACTTGCTTCGTAAGTATAAATAGATCATGCTTCTTGTAAGATATTCATATAGGTTACAAATGTTGCGTAAGTGATGTGTTTTACGTCAAAATAGCCTGTGTGATCAAATAGAATGATGTGACATCCACGTCGCTTTTGTAAAAATCCTCCTATTTTCTATGAACGCGACTAACACGCTACCAATAATGCGCTTGCAATGGTCCGCCTCCCGTTACGGTGGTCGCCCGCCTTTCTATCCTATCGCTGTTGTCACTAAGTCGCTGCCGCCATAACTCGTCGTCGTATGCTGACCCCTCCAGCTACCCTCATACCGCTCGCGGCTCTAGTGACACAGCGGCGCTCTTGCCACCGAGACCTACGCTCTGCTGGTACAGCATGGTGCCAATAGCTTTCCAGATTTTATATTTTCTTCTTTCAATTTCCCGTTGTCATGATATTTTACTTTTATTCTTTAACTAGCCGAATGTTCGTACGTTGCTATAGGTTAACTATACTTTGTTAGAAATTAAATAATAAAAGAATAAAATTAAATTTATCACTAATCATGAAAATTTAAAAGAAAGACATTGACGAACCCGTTCTTCACATCCACTCAGTGAGCCTCGCGTCGAACTTGGCACACTTCGCCATACCGTCGGTCCTAACATGCTTTCAATCTTCCGGCCCACAGACACCTCGTACTCCATCCACCGTGAGTTATCCCTAGACGTGGCTGTGTCCAACGCGTTGAATGGGATCTAGTGCAAGTTGAAGTAGATGACGATGCGCGACACAAGGCTTGAAGAGTCCAGGTCAGGGGCTTTGTCGGTTACGATGATCAGGCGTGGGCACGACGCGCAGCCGGCAACGAGAAGGGATACGTAGCGGAGATAGTGGGGCGAAGCGATGTGATGAGCAGTGCGTGGCCTAAGGGGAAGCAGATGGACAGTGGTAGCCGTTGCGCGACCTAATTAAGAGCATCTCCAATAGAGAGCCTAAAACACTTCCTAAATCAGATTATGAGGGATTTGAGTACAAAATAGTCTCCAATGAATATCTCAAAACTGCTCCTATTTTTTTGGCTCCCCGTAAATTCTTCCTATTTCTACTTAAAAATAGAGAAAAAATAGGCAATGCCAATTCCAGCGTCCGTTGGCCGGACTCGTCTTTTAAATCATCGACTAGGACTAGAAGCGAAGAGAAGCGGTACTCTTTTTTTAAAACCACCGACTAGGACTCGAATCAAAAAGAGGATGTCGAGACATTAGACTTTAGATTAAAAAACTGCTGATATGGCACGATTTTAAAATTTAAGGGACTATTTTTACGTACTCTGTTGGAGGAAGGGATAAAATTTAAGTCTAAAATTTTTTTTGTTGCTCCTAAATTAATGTTTTTGGGACTCGTATTTAAGTAAACCGTTGGAGATGCTCTAAGGTACGGTGACGGCGTGGAGCCCTCACTCACTGGACAGCAGTTGTACAACATCGGATGGTAGATTGATGACGGAGCATGGCATCAGAGTCCTCGTCCTTGCTACCATGATGAGGCGTGAGATTTTATTTTTTTCTGACACGGTGATGTGAGAATCTTGAATGGGTACAAGGATTTTGGATGTAACAAGTGAGTCTCCTGATGATCCAATAGATACAAATGCCTACAAATGAGTTCAATCTTGATCATTCAATCTTCGTCTAACCGGTAGAATTATTTAAGCTGATGTGGCGCAACGTGAAGTAAGAGAAAGGAAGTAATGATACTTAGTGGGTTGTATCTATTATATATGCAACTGAATTCCTCGTGCGTATATTAATAAAAAAATCAATTAGAAAAAAATACACATTTATAAAACTATTATAGAATGATTCCAAGAAAACACATATACCCCCATCCATCACCGGAAAGTATTTTGTTCAGACCTCATAAAAAAATCAAGATGTTTAGACTGCTATTTATTGAGAGATTTATATGTAAGAAGAAAAAAAAATTTAAAAACATATACACGATTACATGAACAAATTTGCTGGAGTGGTTGACAATAAAACACAGAACCAAAAAAAATGATGGGATAGAAAAACTTTAAATCCTCACCCATTAGAACATTTTCAGATCACGGGGTAGAATCAGTATGAAAGATATTTTACTTGAGGGAAGAGAGTGGAGCAAGATTGGCGATGTATTTGATAGAAGAACGACCGAGTATGAGTTACATATATATATGTGCTGCAGAGGAATTGGAAGGGCGATAAACCATTAAAAGGACCCTTAATTTATGAGTAATAGGGGCAGTTTTCGCAGCATTGAATCAGTGGAGGATAAAGATGAGAGGTTGAAAGTAACGGTGTGTATCTGTTCAGAGTGCTTCTATGGTATTCATTGCCTTTAAGGTGTTCGTTACCTCTACAAAAAAATTATTGAGCAATGGTGGCATTATGAAAGTAAATGATAGTCAAACGATTTAAATGAAGACACCTCGTTCCATCTAACAGACCAAACAATTGAGATGATATGGTTTTATAAGGATTGAGAGAATTAGAGTTAGTGGATTGTGTCTATAAAAGATATATAGATTTGGACGTAACAAGCAGCTCTCATATACGCTGATTAACGCCTCACGGACACGGTGAGCTGAAATTCAGCATGAACAGGCCATGAACAAGCATGTCACGTTTAGTATATTTAATAAATAATAGATATTTATCCCCTATCATCAATCAGACCAGAAACTAATTAATCTAGGGTTATTTTATATTGATTTATAAAAGGAGGGGTCCTTTGTTAAAAATAAGTTAAGTTGAGATGGCACGAAGGTGACACCAGCTCATCCTAAGCCACATAGGCTACTTTGACATCAAACGCATGACTTAAACAACATTTGTGGTTTCCATGAGCATTTTTCAGAAAATATGAACTATTTGCACCCAAATTGTTATACCTGTCATGTAATTTATTCTAATATTTTCAAATATTAAATAGTTTATATTCTAAAGGTTGACATAATTATTGAAACAATTTATCGTATATGTTGAGTAGTTTATTACAAATGTTGAAATGATACATATAAAATATTGAACCACTAAATTTAAATTTTAATGTTAAAATTTTAAAAATATATGTATACTATTTTAAAATTTATTAAACGTTGCTTAAAAATTGTTGAAACAACTTATGTGAAATGTTGAATAAACATCTTGATAGTATTGAGATGCTATATTTACATTGTTAACTTTAAAAGTGTAAAAACTATATATTATGTTAGATCTTATTTTGTAGAATTAAAGTAAAAAAAATATCATGGTTCAAATGGATGTAAAATTAATTAGCGGTATAAGAGAAAATTACGTTGAACAACTCTTAAAGTTGAGTGCCTATTAATTAACATGCACCTGTAACAAGATAACAAATCGACCCAATAATTCTGTGACGAGTCCATAGCACCGACGGTTCTTCATATAGCTCAGAATTGGATCCAAATTCAAACTTGTCAATGAGCGAGACAACTATATTCAAATTTACACATTTGAACTTTATTTTAGCCAAAGAAGTTTTCCAAACCTATTCGTATCAACGATATGCCGCACATAGCTACGAGTTGCTTAAGTATATTTCTCTAGGGGCCATGTATCGATATCGATGCATTCTAAACGCCCATTAAACTTGTACGCTTTGCCGTTTGAAAAGCTGAACGTTGTAACTTGAATGCATAATGCAGCTTCGTGACTGAATGAATTTGCTCTGCCGAAGCACAGCAGTGCTTCCTTTAGCTCCCTTCCTCGCAGCAGATGTTCAAAGACACATCGCCTAGAGCTTTTAACCCTTCAACGAAGCCCGTAGGCCAATTATTGCGTGGGGGCGCAGGCAGCAAGTAGATGTCAGTGAGAGTACTCCGAGCAGCATTTCTGCAACTGCAGTTGTGAATCTGCAAAACCAGAGTTAAGAGATTCCAAAGATAGTTCAACAAGAAAATGTATTGGAGACCTAACATTTTCCTTCTCAGCTCCCAGCTTTTAAATAACAGATTGAGTAAAGTGTATTGGAGGTCCCTAAACTATCAGTGTCGTATCATTTAGGTCTATAAGCTCTTAAAGTGATTATCTGGGTCCCTAAACTATTCGCATTGTATCACTTAGGTCCATTAACTTTTAAAATGAACATCTAAATCCCTAAACTATTTTTTCTGTGTCAAGCTAGATCCAAATCCTTATTTGAAGGCTAAAAATTATAACATGAGCGTTTTCTCGTACGTGAAATCAAGATTCACCTTTTTATTTTTATTGTATAAACTAAATAAAAAAATAAATAGAAAATAATTTTTATCATAGTATATAAGTTCAGTTTTAATAACAGAGCCGAAAGATCAAAAAAAATCTAATCGGTTTTCATTGGTTTCAAAAACTCCGATCTTATTTTCTGTCGCATATGCAACACATGCGTGCTAATTCATACTAAAACGTCCACGTCATATTTTCTGATCTTTATTTTGGACCTAATTTGACACATCAAAAATAGTTAAAGAACCTAAATAGTTACTTTTAAAATTTATAGACCTAAGTGACATATCACAAATAGTTTAGAAACCTCCGGTGCACTTTACTCTAACAGATTTAACTTTATATCAAAAGGTAATAGATTAAACCAGAATAGGTTAATTATAAAAAGTAATAAGTGAGAGTATTTTTACCCAAAGTTTGCATCGATCTGGAAAGGTGGATGTGCTGTCCAGGGATTGGCGTACAGTCCACCATTGACACCGAATGTTATCAGGTGGAAGCAAATTTATCAACTTTAATATCATTTTATATGCATTTTCGCTGCTCATAAGGCGTGCCACAAAGCCATCATCCATGTAAGTGACCATCCAGGGCCATCTTCTCCTGATAAGAACCCACAGCTATTCAATTTGCAAAATTCTGAAAATACTTTATATCTTGAAAATAAATTGCACTCTATCAACAAACCTTTCCACATACTATGATGATATATTTTCCTGGCTCATGATGACTAAATACTACTCCATCTGTCCTAATTTACTTATTCATCTATGATCCTACATTTGTCTCATTTTACTTGTTCGTCTCGCTTCTCAATCTATCTTTTTCTCTTTCCCAATACATCTCTATTTCTATCTCTTTCCTTCTCATTTTCTACGCACCTACCTTATTCTCTTTTCTTAATCTCCGTGTCTGGAGCCAAATGAAGAAGTAAATTGGGACTCATCCGCTTTTCTTTTCTTGACGTCGAGAACAGGAAACTAATATTCCTCTTAGTTCATTTGCTTTGTCCTGAACGTCAACAAAAAAAGTAATGGAGTAGTACTTTAGTTTTTAAAATATTACCACTGGTTAGTTCCAATTTGAATTAACCAGTGATAATATTTAAAATGGACGTAATACAAAACTATCACATTTGTGGAACGACGCTGTCCAAAGTCTGGCGGATCTAAAAGTACAGATTCAAGTCGTGGAGAGATAGATGAGAATGTGGAGGCAAGATCACGGACCCCTGGTGAAAGTTACTACTGTATGAAGCACTTATGGCGCAAGTATTATACCCAAGCTGTTTTGCTTAGAATAAGTAAAGTGCAAACATGGAGTTGTTAATGTAATGCCAATGTATATACTCAAGTTTCAGATGTTTATAGGTGTAAATCACTACTGTCATCTTTACTTTACTACTTGGAATTTTAGATTATCAGACTCTTAAGCACTGAAAACCATGTCATGTCATATACTCATATAGAATTCAAATGATGTTGTGTTTAATATGGGATTGTCTAAGTTTCAATCAGCTGAAATTAGAGGGTCCTTTCAATGAAACGTTTCAACACTTAGATCTAGGTGGGAGAGCTACAATTTAGTATATTTTTTCTATATAGTCTATACAATAATAATATTTTTTCTATAGTCAATACATAACCCTACCAAAACAGGAAAAAAAAAAACTACTAACAACTTATAGCCGATAGATCTACATCTAAGTCTCAGCGGTGATTGAAAGGAACTCAAATTTCAGTTGATTGAAAATTTGCATTCCCAGTTTAATTTAATCATATTTGTTTATAAAATAATGAAATAATATAGACAAATGCACTCATTGTGTTTTCCTAATCTCGTTTCTGAAGGCTATTGGCAGCAGCTTCACAAACCTATGAATTTTTCTCTGTGGTTATTGTATGGCCAGGGTAAAGACCGAAGAGATGTGACTGGTGCCTCTGGTGGATATCTGGGTCCTCAAATCTTGTGCCTTTGAGCAATAACAATCAATACGTGAAATAAACCATATCAGAATTCAGAAGACGGAAATGGAAACTACGTAATGGAGGTCATAGATCTGAACATTACCCGCTCCATGATTGCGTGATCTTTAGCAATCATAATTGGGGGAGCCTTGGGAGAGCTTGATTGATCCTCACAATTAGGTTACTATCAGATTTTCCTAAAAGCTGTTGTGTAGCATAATTAAAGCAATGTGGAGTGATGAAATGGAACACTTTGGATAACTACCACTCTCCAATATTTCACTCGTAACTAATCACTTCATGTACTTCCAGTACCTCTGCTGCTGAAATAACTGCCAGGAAAATCTCGCGAATGATTGAGACATCCATCGTCGTAGAGTAGCTCACACTAGCAAGACCACCAACGGTACCAGGAGCAATGAATGAATGCTCTGGAGAAGTAGAGGGGTTTGTTTCTAAATATCTCCCAGGCTCCTCAATCAACCAATCAACAAGGAAAAGAGCACATCCTTCCAGCAAGGTATTTATGTATATGCATTGTCCAAAAGAGCACATCCTTCCAAATATTCTGCACTGAAGGATGGTCTACAATGGGTCAATGGCAGATAATGTTTTCTTCTAGCTAAATTGCTCAGTGCCTTGCTGCATCACTAAGAACACAATAACATAATGATGCTACAACAAGATATCATGCAGCCATATCAGATCACCTCATTTTGAACCAAAGACAAAAGTAATTGTTGTCACACCAATTAAATTTGCACTGACAGTAGCTCAATTGGTTAAAACCTCCAAGTGTGAGGCTACCCACTAGGGTTCAATCCTGGTGTGCACAATTTATGGAATAAATATTCGCTGTGTCATATTTACTTAGTTGATCAGATCTGTGGTGGATGGGCCCTCATGTATGGGGTGGTCCCAGAGTACCATAGAGGCAGATCCCTGAGGTTTGACTAGGGTTCCTGGATTTTCTCATCCTCTTAATGGATTTCCACAGGGGCAGTTACCCCAGGGCCGAGTTTTTTTTTTTTTCTTTACACCAACAAAAATTAAACTGTTCGGTCGCCCTTATTGTGGCTATCAGATGGCGAACATCGATTAAACTAGAAATTTCTTTACTTATTTTCACTCTACCCATTCTTTTAGTGATATAATATAATACACACCTTTGCTGTTTTACTTCCGTTAACTGCAAGAGATGTCAGGAAGTCAAATAGTGGTTCTTGACATTCACTGAGGTTGCAGGAAAGTGTTGGCCACTAATTCATCTGAAGATTTGTGTTCAACGTAGGAGCAGCCCTGGAAAGCAAAGCTGCACTGATTAGTAATTATAACTATAAATGGAAAAGAAACAACTTACATGGTACCTGTGGGAAATGGAATAAGGAGGCACCTAAACTACAATGCATAAAGCATAACATGAATTTGGTTTGGAATATGTTAGTGATAAATTATAATCTAGTAATGGAAGAATCAAATAAGGATGATTGCTACAATGTACCGTATCACATAAGAACATCATATATAACAAAGGGTTAATGCACCAGCACCCCTTCTTTGGTTCCTGTTGGTATGTTTGTCTTTGCTATGCTTCAGTTTTTGCCATTGCTTTCGAAAACTATGCATGTTTGCCCCTATAATCAGAGGTGGACCTACAGAAAATTTGAGGGGGGGGTGGGGGGAGGGGGGTGGAGGGATTGCCTTGTGTCTGCACAGAATTTTACTAAATGGATGTATATGGTTAAAATTTGAATAAAACCACTGTTTTTTTTTCTTTTTTTTGTGGGTGCCCCCACACCTCGGACGTTGGCTGTAGATCCACCCCTTGCACATTCGCCCTTGTTATTTTGTTACAAAAATGGGGGCAACAATAATGTGGCCCTGCCTCACTTTTTCAAAAAGCAGGGGCAAACCTACCAAGTTAAAAAACATGAGGGTAAACGTATAATTATCCAAAACTGGAGCACTTAAACAATTATGTTTATAAGAAAATAGTTTTAAGTAGTATGTTGTACTTGAGAATCATGCATGTTGATTATCTTATTAAGAAAAAAAAGAATTCTGTTGATTTAGTTTGCAAGGGTGACTTAGATAGTTAGAATGTAAACAAACATAAGGTAATTATGTTGTCAGGTTATAACTCAAGAACATGTGAATGGCCTTGCAAATTAGGTTTCTAATTAATTTAACAACTGGAACAAGTACAAACTTTTGGCATAATAGAGTCAGCAGTGCACACTTAAGTTCTTTTTTCCCTCAAACACGCAGGAGAGCTGTGTATCTTTTGTATTATAGGGAAGACACATTTAAGTTTAAGTTGAATAATTAACCAATGGAATGAGTTGTGTGCATATTGCATAAAAGTAAAAAAAAAAAAGTATGCCAAAAGACCGGTGGATAACACATGATGACTGAAAACTAAATACAGATAAAGAAAATATGGCTTACTCCCATGGAGGTGTGATATCTTCTTTCCATATCCCTTGTGTTCCATGGCAAGAGCTGAAAATGAGAAGACAGCGGCCATATTGAAATGATAGTTCAACTAAAGAAGGGATCCTCATCACTTCTAAAGCTATTCACTCTTTGTGCCGTGGTTTTAGTGGCTTCACCTTCTTTCAGGCTTGTCTTTTCATAGGTTGATGTTTGTGATAGTTGTAATGTAACACGGTGAAAAAGATCTTGTTAATCTTTTGTATGAGGAGCTTTCAGCTGAGAAAATGTGACATCAGTACTTATATTCAATGTTTCCAGAGCTGCAGATACTGGAGATACTTTTGAGTCTGAAGGGCTCACAAAAGGGCCGTCAAATGAAGAAGCTGTAACAAGAAAAACAGCCCAGTCTGCGTTATTGATTCTCATCTTTTGACCATTTACAATAGTAGCTTTTGCTCCAGTACCACCAATCTGCAAGCTGAGAGCAGCTGCAAACTTGATGCCAGTAGGATCGTTAATTCCATTTTTCTCTGGCATGTGTCTCCGTGCAGGACAGATGCCTTCCGTGATCATCTGATATGCTTAAGGATAGCGTAAAAGATACACATCATCATTTGTTTGTAGAGATCTGGGTAGAAATGACTTGGTTAGGATTCGAGTAGAAGTGCTCTCTAGTGTACTCAACTTCCCTGACATTGTATATTATGCTCAAAGTTGTGGATTTAATTGTATTAGCTAGCAATTAAATCAATGAATTTCCAAGGCAATGAATTGTGGTGTTACTCATGCAAGCGGTGATGAAAGAAATAAATGGATGTGTTGATGTCTTTTGATTGATAAAAACGTATGGCAATCAAGTGAATTATAGCTGCCGTTGCATCCTTTTATTCTCACATTTACCCGTTGCTTGCATGCAATTCTAATCAAAGCAATTAAACAAGTAATTGCTCCAATGTTTATTCCTCTTTCTCTGTATGGCTGAAGATAGTCTGGTGACTTTCCTACGTGAGATACAAAAGGGAGGTGAGATAGACATAGAAGACACACACAAAAACACTTCAACATTTTCATACTATTTGTTGCAATCATTTCTCATCCTCATCCCGACGTCTGTGTGCACGGACGGTGGGAGAGCAGGCCTCCGGAACCTCTGTGTTATATCAATGACCCTAGAGTAGGATTCATGAGTTTCGGTGATTGATGTCAACATGGTTGATGAGACTAACAAGGTTTGCTAGTATACAAGGTGCATAGTCTCATGGATGTAGTGATATATTATTGGAGTGCCAAACACCTCAAAGATTGCAAGTAAATTAAGTTGGAAGTAAGAATGCATCAACGACACAAGTACCAACTTCGTTAGAGTCATCCTTAATGAGCTACATCAAGGTACGTGAAGAGGTAAGTATTCCTAATATTTCTACATGTACCTTATACCTCGACAATGCTCTTGATCATCATGTTGTCTGGCCTTATATCCTTTGCCATGATGATCTTGCCTTATATGCGATGATGATATATATGTGCTAGCTTTAGTTTCTATCTTATGCACATTATATATGATGGTTGAATCGAGTTGTCCTTTATGATGACTAGATCATTGTGGCTAAAATCTTTGGATGTAGAAATGGTATTCTTGTCTATACTCAAGGTCACAATGAGTTGAGCAATGGTGGAATCAAGTGGCTTTCATGGAGCATCGGCTATGAAGTGGATCAAGATGGAGGCTTGCTAGAACTACGTGTTGGCAAACATGTAGTGTAGATATAGGTCTTGAGTCCATAGGGAAAGTCGTACTATTAAGAGGCGCTTGGGTTTGGTAGCTTGGTCACCATGATATGATGCACAGAAGGCTTGGCTGGCTCTAGAAGACTAATGGAATACCCATGTTGGTGAATGATCGAAGCCAAGGCAAAGAGAAGAATGAATTGGACATGTCTCATAAGTTTGAGGATTGATCATATGGTGTTGAGCTCAAGATCTCAGTGGGTATTCATGGAGCTCTTCACAAGTCCCAACAAGTTCAAGATCAAGGAAGTCAGAGTTCGGATGGAAGAGTTATGGCCGACAAGAAATCAGTAGAGACGGTATAGTCACCGTCCAATTATCGAGAAGAGTTGAGTTTTGGCCAGATCAGAAGACCTGGAGAAAGTATAGTCACTGTCCAGGACGACGGTGTCACCGTCCAATACAAGATTTGAACAGGTTTAGAATATGACCGTTGGAGATGGAGTCACCGTCTAGGACGACGGGGTCATCATACAGGACGATAACCCTATCAGCTTGAAGATGGATGATTCAGGACTTCCTCATAACAGAAAGGTTATAGAGCCTTTCAATACCTTTCCATCCATATGTGGATTGCCCAAATTGGAGCTCAGAGTTGAGAGTTATGGCCAAAATACTGAAGCCTACTAAGTGCTCTTGAAGATGGGACGGTAATACCACCGTCCAGGACAATGACCATAATGACATCAAGATCGCTGAATCAACCTTGGCCAGAACAGCAAAGTTGTGGGGAATCGAAAGAGCTTTCCATCCATAGGTAGATCGCCTCAATCGGAGTCCAAAGCAGAAAGTTATGGCCAAAGTACCGAGGACTGCTAGGAGGTCACCGTCCAGCACAATGACCTCACCGTCCAATCGGCAAGGAAGTTGTAACGGCTAGTTTCGCTTTTCCAACGGCTCTAGCTCGGTGCTGGGGCTATATATACACATTCTCCACAGGACAATTGAGGTTGCTGGAGCTCAAGGGAAATGCCACACATATATTTGGAGCTCCAAGCCACACAAGATCACTATCTCATGCCTATTAGATAAAGATAAAGGAGTGGATTACTGCAAGATTGAGCCAAGTGTGCATCATGTGAGGTGGTTAGCTCAGAGGGGGATCAACTGAGGATCTCAAGCTTGTTACTCTTGGCATTTGGCGGTGCCTAGGCGGCTAGGCGTCGGTGTTGAGCTTCCGTGGAGTTTGTACACGGTTTGAGCCCTCCGTTCAAAGGGGCATCACTAGTGGAGCGCCCGAGCATTGGAGGCTTAGATCGAATAGAGATCGAATGCATCAACCTACAAAAACATAGATCGAATGCACCAACCAAAGCTGGCAGTTGGTCAAGCATAGAAGCCATATTGAAAATAATATCAGTACAGGAACAAAATGTTTAACAGCATGTTATTTTAACCCACCACAGAACATATGGGCATACCTCATTCGGGCCACCGCAAAGGGCTGAGGCCGCAGTGGTGCCTTCAAGGAACTGTCCTTCATCAACGAGCTTCCTGACAACTGGGAGTGTAGCAAGTACTTTTGTATCAGGATAGTCTCCAGGCACACCAGTCAACAGAGTGTCATCTGCAAGATGATTTGAAGCAGACAACTCAGGAACAGTATCTTCACTTGGCTTATGCGCACATAAGAGACAAGAATTGTGTGTGCGCATCCTTTGGGTTGGCATTCTGCCGAACGGCTGCTCGACACTGTTCTTGAAGCACCGCGTCGTAGCCTTGGAATGGAACCACGGGACCAGGTGCGTGCTGGCAGGGGTCACTTACAGTTGAACTGGAGCTTCTCGGAGAATACGCCGCCCCAGACCACAGCACCAAGGCTGCCGTTGCCGATGGGGTGCCGCATCCGTGAAATGCTCTGCGGGTGACGCGAACACCACCTCGAGAGGTCGCTCCGGCGCAGCTGCTGCTACTGATGTCCATGGCCGCTCATCCTCCGTCGATCGATCTCTTGTCCATTGGAGAGGGAGAAAGGTGCTGGGATGGGAGGGAAGATGAGATGTGAAAGCAGCAAGCGAGGGGAAGAGAACTTCAAAGCACGGAAACTTACGTTTCCGCTGGTTGCTGTTTCTCGGTGGGTTTGGCGCCAATAGAGGGAAATGGCAGCACCTGCAAAACTTCCCTTTTTCGAAGTATTAATTTGGCATATGTTCTTATTCATTTGTGGAATGGGTAAGCCTAAGGCGAATCTCAATGCACAGTTTCAGCAAAACAATTTCCAAAGTGTTATATAGAGATTTGAAATGATGAAATGAAACATAATCTCTCAATGCAACATTTCATTTTTCGGTTTTATAGAGTAATATCTCTCTTAAATATTGCATCTAAATAACCAATGAGAATTGATGAAATACGTGAAGATGAAACAAATTATTCTCAATACAAGTTTTATTTGAGTTCATGAAACCCAATCTCTCATTTCATAATAAATGATATGCTACGTCACTGTTTTTTATATATATATGCCATATTACTTATAAGAACGAAACCACTATGAAATTTACTTTGACACTATCATAAGTTTTTTCAATATCTTATACGAAACTAGGGTTTTTAATTCACAGATTTCTACTTTCTATATTGCCTTGCTTGACTCGGTCCCATGGTTGAATGAAAATTTAAAAATCACACTGCAACATGGTTCATTTGTATTATCTTGTAATTTGCTATACTTGATATGAAATTCTTCTTGAAACATGATAATCCCCTACAACATCTTATGGTGGGCGGCCATGTTTTTCAGAACATGCAAATATTACCACAATAAATGGTGGCCATGTTTTATGAAGTGATGTTGCGTGTTTCTTTTTACTTGGAAATTAAAGAGAATTATTTAATTGATACCTGAAACATAAAATGGTTACCACCAATTTTTTTTCTCAGACTTCTGAATGGGATAAGACTAGTACTCCCTCTGTATTTAAATTTTGACACCATTGCATCATTTTTAACCATTAGTCTTATTAAAAATTAGTTTAAAAGTATAACATTATAAATCATGATTTAGATACCTCTAATTACAAAACAAATTATAATAAATATATGATCTTTATCATACTTTTTTAATAAGACGAATCATCAAAGTTGTTAAAAGTTTGATAAAAATACAGAGGCAGTATGTCACAAGAGATCGTTTGGAGCATTGACAAAATTATTAAGCATTAATAATTAAAAAATAGAGGAAGTATAGGTCAAGGTCTACCCATTTTTACTTCTCACAGAATCACTATGCAACATAAATAAATCTAGTGAAATTTCTTATATACACCGCAGGCACAAGAACACCACCTGAACCCCCGGCCTTGCTTCCTCAGTCTACTGAGTGCAAGACTTCTAAAATAGTTTTACACCAACAAGGGTAAAGTGCACGGCACAACAACACTGATGAACATGCATGGCACAAGATCCGGACCTTGCCACGTCCTGCTACAATCAACTCGATAAGAGACCATGTAATCAAGCGTGCTAACTTTGGAAGGTTGGATGGTGAGTGCACAAGTTTTCCAGATGAGGCAGACATGATCATAAACCGACGGGTTCCGCTTCCGTTCTCTCATGAAAAAGGGATGGACACCTGGGCAGGGCAACTCCAAAAAGCAAGGAACACGCATCAATTTACCAACTAGATCTGGTATGTTACCAGTTAGCTACCAGATTACAAGAACCATAAAGAAAGCAATCTGGGTCAAAAAAAAAAGAGAAATCAACTGCAATTGGGTGCAAAACTGATCAATATGTTCCACTGTATAAAACAAAATGTTGCAAAGACGAAATGAGTAAGCGACATTTGTTTCTACATTCGCCAATTTTGTGGTATCCAAACATCACAGGAATTCCTAGTTGAACTTCATCGCATATTGCTTGCCTCCCTGGTCCCTGGTCCCTGGTCATTTCTGATTTAATCTGTTATTCATAGCTGATAACTATGTCAAACATTATCCAATATATTTTTATAACAGTATTTTTAATAACTTACAAGGAAAACACTAATAAAAATACACAATAGCTTGTCGAGTGAAAGAGCAGAAGATGGGCGATGCTGGTGAGCCAAAGGTATCATCGTTTAGCATAAATAAAATGCAGATGCATATTTAAGGCATGCAAAATATACAGAAGAACATAAGTTTTATACATAAGTCCCTTAATATCACTAACAGATTCTTCTGGCTGCATCAGAGTGACCAACTCTTTAGGCACTTCAGGTCCCTACCAAACCTGTACACTTGGCCCGGGGTTAGGCTGATGGCGACAGTTTGATCTCCGTAGTGCAAGTGCAGTCTTGCAACGGAATTCGGGCCACTAGACCATAGCAAAGCTTCATGGAGGTTGCCTTCCTTCCAACAGATATTTACACTGAGACCACCGCGAGCCTTCAGGCCTTTGACACAGCCGTAAGGCCATTTGTTGCGGGGTATAGCAGGTAGTAGATACAAGTCGTTTCCAGTGCTCTGTACCATCATTTCTGACAATGCAGCTGGGAATCTGTAAAGGAAGACCGTTAAAGACATGCACAAAGTGCCTGAGAAGAACAAGAATGAGACTACAGTTAGAGGCATTCTTTAAATGAAAAAAATTGCTGGTGGACACTATAAAAAGTGAAATTTGCTGCTGGACACTGCAAATGAATTAGACATGGCAAAGGTTCGATGTCATGCCGACGAAAGGTTGTAGACCCACCTAGCTGCCATATTGTTACAACGATTCATTTTCTTGCTGCTCAGGTAACTCATTACACACCGTAGCAAATAAATTGCCATATGTCACACTCACACATAGGCCCAATTGGTCCAACTCGATTATCTAAAGCAAAAACTTTTAACGCTTGAACTTCTAATAAGTAAGCAAATAAATGTGTTGTTTTGGTCATAACTGCACGTCACTTTTCTGAAGCTTTTTTTTAAAAGTGAAAATTTTCACAGTTTTGTTCAAAACTGCTTTAGTTTGTATTGGATCTCTAAGGTTTCATCTCTAGCCTACCCATTTCTATCCTACCCCAACTTGTTTGGGACTAAAATGCTTGGTTGTTGTTGTTGTTGTCGTTGTAATTCAAAACTGCTTTAGTTCTTTATAGGTCACTCAGAAATAATGTTATGATTATAATCACATTTATATCAAATGATTACTCTTACCCAAAATTTGCATCAATTTGGAAAGGTGGATGTGCTGTGAATAGATTGCTGTATAAACCTCCTTCCTTTTCAACTTCATGTTTTGGATCTACCAATGTTATTAGCTGCAAAATCATTTTGTATGCGTGCTGACTATTGTGCAGATGGGCCCATAAGGCCATCTTCCATGTAGTAGACCACCCAGGACCTTCATCACCTAAACAGTAGACAAGTCAGCATTTATACCCGCAAACAAAGAACGAGATAAGTTCTCAATGTTATGAATAGCACTTGTATTCATTATAGAGGCTTAGGCACAAATATGTACAAGTACACGTGTACAAATATACAGTTCGCTTGTACAATGAGGAAGTACCAAATATACTTACATTTAACAATTCAAAAACCACAGTAATTCAATGTCTTAACAAATAAACATGATTTGCTAGTGCAAATGTGTATGGAAAAAAAGAATAAATAACTATGCTCATTTCTTTACAACTGAAAGAGACAATGCGCTTACATGAGACAGTGTGAAAGTCAGAAATGGAATAGTAACTCAAAACAAGGCATCAAGGGATTAGTTTAAAGAAGAATAAATCAGTAGTATATAAGATATTCTGACATGAAGTAAAGTATGACATGAATTTGAACAGAGTATGCACAGTTTGTGTAAGAGAATATTACCTCTTTTGTCAAGACTATTGGCAACAGCTTTACAGAGTTCAGGTGTCTGCTCCAGTGACATGGTGTGTCCAGGATAAAGGCCGAACAAGTGAGAAACATGTCTGTGATGAACTTCAGGATCTTTAAAATCTTGCGCCTACCAATAGAAGATAAGCATAAATAAAATATAGCACAAGATATACATCACTTAGGCCTGATGGTTCAGACCCTAGGCCAGACAGCACATCTCATCCCAGGCGTCTGAAACCCAGCACCTGGGTGTGCTGCCTCGGGCAGGCAGCTCTAGCAACCATGCAGACTGATTTAACAGAGCACAGCCACTTACCCACTCCATGATAGTACCATCTCTAGCAATTTTTACTGGTCGGAGCCTTGGTAGTGCTTTCTTGATTCTCTGAACCACATCAGTATCAGATTTCCCTAAAATCTGACAGAAAGAGCAAAACTTGTAATTCACTACTTGCAATAAAATTTCAAAAAAAAAAGATTTGATGATGAAACGAAGTTACGGTAGATAAGTATGCTAGAGTAATGGACATCATAACGAACTTGATTGTTTGTCAGAGAATACGAAAGACTTACATCAGCAGCCAGTAAAACTGCCGAGAAAACTTCCCGCATGATTGATATGTCCATAGTGGTCGAGTAGCTCACACAGGCCTTCTTACCATCTGGAGCAATGAAATAATGTTCAGGAGAAGTGGAAGGATTAGTCTCCAAAAGTCCTCCATGACCTTCAATCAACCAGTCCAACAAAAAGGATGCAGATCCTTCCAAAAGGGGGTACGCGGTTTTTTGTAAAAAATCCTGCATAGAAATAGCAAATATCACAGCCAGTCTATTCCTATAAATGTCTAGGAAAAGGTTGTATTGAAAAAATGAATGGATAGTCCACCAATATAATTATAGTGTTATAAAGAGACTCTTAGCATTATCAAATGGAGATAACAAGCAATAAATGCAGCCGAGGTCTGACCAATGCTACTTTTAGGATACCATAGACTACCTCAAGCATAAGAGTGGTGCAACATATTGGCTACTCCTCCGTCCCACTGTAGGCCTTGTTCAGTTAGAATGGGATTTAAAGGGGATGAAGGGGAACGATGGGGTTTGAATCTCTAACTAACTAGCAATGGTTGCATTATACTCCAAACTCCCCAAGAAAATAATCGAACAAACCCTTAGATGGCATTATAAAAACCTCAAGATTTCCGAAATTACATGGTATTCTCGTTTTCCAATACATCTTTCCCTTTTCCCAATACATCTCTATCTCTATCTCTCTTCTCGCTTTTTATGCACACACTTTCCCACCTCTCCTTAGTCTCATGCCCAGAGCTAAGGCATCAGCTAAAGTGGGATAGAGGGAGTACATATTTGACACAGTACAGAGAACAAAACCTTCCTTGTTAGAACATGTCATCTGATAACAAGAAAAAGTACATATTTGTCAAAGGATGAAAATCTACAACACTTGATCCTAAAACATTTTCTTACTGAACTTAGGTGTCTTGACAATGAAGAAATTGCTTTTTCTACAATAGTAGCAAATAGAAGTATCGTTCAGTAACATTAGGAACATATAACCCAACAGCAAGGGTACACACAAGAAGGGGCCTTTTTTGTTTGTGGAAAGCAGGGTTAAAGCCCTCGTTTGAAGGTTCACAACTGGAGGTCCTACCACCACGGCATCAGCATGCTTTCAATACATTCTTTTCAAGGTGATACAAAAATGTAATTCATACAAGCACATAATGTCATCTAGTAACCAAATATGTCACCTTGTCCAGTGTAAAACTGTAGTGTTCCCAGAGGTGTGTAGCAAGCCAAGGCCCACCCATAGGCCACAATGCCCACACAGGATCGCCAGCATCTGGTGATGTTTTCGCCCATAGGTCCGTGACTTGATGACTGACCCAACCACTGGCTTCATAATTCACCTGTCAGGAAAAGTTTCCATCAGATGATAAAAGATGAAACCTTTACTTGAAGTTCCCTTGTCAATAAGATACTACAATAAAAATTTCGGAAAGGTAATGTATTGTGCTCTTTTTTTTTTCTTGAATACGCAGGAGAGCTGCGTATATTTATATTAAGAGAGGAACGGTACGTTACAAAGAGCCCCACCCACTTCAGACCAAGTAGTGAGGGGGCCTAAAGATAACACTCCGGTTAAAAGCTACAGAAAAACACAAAAGGAAGCAAGACCAGACCACCAAGGCAACAGAAAAAAGCTAGACACCCACTACAGCTTGACCAAGCACTCTACGACTACGAGCTCCAGCAAGAACCCATAGCTGTCTTTCATCCTCATAGGCTCTTATCAAAGAGTTCATGCTTGGTGCAGCAGCCTCAAAACCACAAGCATTCCTGTGTTTCCAAAGCATCCAGGCTCCCAAAATCACCACTGTGTTGATTCCTTTTTTCTTCACTTTCGCGTTTGTACAACCTTCTCCACCAGTCTGAAAATGATTCCTCATTTTGTCTTGGAACATCAGCCTGGAATCCCAATGGCGCCAACACTCTAAACCAAAATTCTCGAGCAAAAACACAGGTAGTAAGGATATGTTGGATGTTTTCATCAGCTTGATCACAAAGAGGGCTTGAGCGGGGTGTGGGAGGTTATGTTTAGCAAACGATCTGCTCTCCAACACCTGTTCCTTATAGCCAGCCAGAGAAAGACTTTACACTTAGCTGGTGCCCATGATTTCCATATCCGACGCCATGGTTCATATTTAATTGATCCATTAAAGAATGAGTGGTATGCTGATTTGGTAGAGAAATAACCAGAGGCTTCAAAACACCTAATATGAGAATCCTCGTCTTGTGATAAGGGAAAATCCTGGAGTATATCCCAAAGCTGAAAGTATTCAAACAAACCTACCATTGATAACCTCCCTTGAATAACCACAACCCAACTATGGTTTATAAAGGCTTCAGCAACTGTTCTTTTCTGAATTTTAATGGGCACCACGGTTACCATGGACGGAGCAAGATTAAGAATTCCTAAACCCCCAAGCTTAAGAGGTCTTTGGACCTTTTCCCATGCCACAAGACTGTAGCCACCATTGACATCATTCCGACCTTTCCAAAGAAAATTGTGACGTATCTTGTTGATTGCTTTGATGAACCACTTCGGCACCTTAATAGCTATCAACACATAAATTGTAGTTGCCGACAAAAAACGAACCCATGTAGCTCTGCCAGCCAGGTTCTTGAGGGAAGCTCTCCAACCTGGCATTTTATCACCAATCTTCTCGATCCATGGCATTAAGTCTGCCTTACGTAGATTTTTGTCAGAGATTGGAAGACCCAAATATGTACATGGAAACTCAGCCGGTGTGCAGGAGAGAGTTGAAGTAACTGTCTCAAATTGCTGCTGTTCACATCAAATAGGACTGGCACAACTTTTCTGCATATTTGTTTTTAACCCCGTGGCTTCACCAAAAACACTAAGAATTTGCATGGTAAGATTTATTTCTCCCTCAGTTGGCTTGATGAAGAGTGCCACATCATCTGCATACAAGGAAACCCGTTGATTTGAATTTCTAGTAGACAGCGGAAGGAGGAGTCCATTTTCCCCGGCCTTGTTGAACAGGCTATTGAAAACATCCATGACCAGGACAAAGAGGAGAGGGGAGAGCGGGTCTCCTTGCCTCAATCCCCGCTGATGGCGGATTTGGTCCCCAGGCTGCCCATTTAGAATAATTTTAGTTGATGCTGTTCGCAACAGGTTGGAAATAAGATTTCGCCAAACAGGACCAAAGCCAAGATGTGCTAAAACTTCCATGAGAAACGTCCACGAGACCAAGTCAAAAGCTTTAGAAATATCCAATTTCAAGAAAACACTTGACACCTTCTGTTTGTGTAAGGACTTGATGGATTGTTGCACTAGAATATAATTGTCATGGATGCACCGACCACGAATAAAAGCACTCTGGTTAGCCGCTACTAGAGAGTCCATCCGAGGAGCCAACCAGTTAGCCAAGATTTTAGTAATCAATTTAGCAAAACTGTGCACCAAACTAATTGGTCTAAAATCCTTGCCAAAACTGCTTCAGCTTTCTTAGGAATTAGCGTGAGATAAGCAGAGTTAAGGAGCCAAAGCTTTCTGGCATCTCCTTGTTGCAGTGTGATGATGGCTGCTAAGAAATCCGCTTTAATCACATTCCAACATGATTTGTGGAATCTTCCAGTGTACCCATCAGGCCCAGGCGCTCTATCTGCCGGCATTGATTTTATTGTATCCCATACTTCCTCTTCTGTAATAATAGCATCAAGAGCTGATAAATCAACTCCTCTGTGGAAGAGAGGAAGCTCTAGGTAGGAGACCTGAGGTACTGCCGTACCAAGAAGACCATCAAAATAGCTGAACATTATTGCCTGCTTTCCTTCCTGGTTGGTCACAATCTGGTCACCATCCAAGAGTTTAGGGATAAAGTTTTTTTGCTTTCTGAAAGCAGCATGTCTATGAAAAAGACTAGTGTTGGTGTCCTCATCCTTGAGAAATCTGATACGGGAGCGTAGACGAGCTATTGTTCGCTCCATGGAGGCTAGAAACAAACAGTGTCTTTCAGCTACACACCTCAGCCAATCCTCATCAGGCGTAAGGGCACGATTGTCTTGGGCGATTTCCAAGGATGTAAGATTTCACGAGCAAGCCCCAGCTGCGAATTAACATTCCCAACCTGTTTTTGGCTCCATGATTGTAGTGCACGCGTGAGGCACTTGAGTTTGATTGATATTCTCTCAAGGGAACAGGAAGCTGCTATAGGTTGATTCCAAGAAGCTTCGACTGTCACATGAAAGCCCTCAAGTTTTGACCAGAAACTTTCAAAATGAAACCGCTTCTTACCGATTATTCTATCTTTTAAGCTGAGTAAAAGAGGGCAGTGATCTGAAATTTCTGTGGCCTGACTTTGCAGGATGCACTTAGGAAATAAATCTTCCCAATCAGCTGTGCATAGTACACGGTCTAATTTTACAAGTGTAGGGGCTCTCTTCCACTGGACCAAGTGTATCGCCTACCGATCAGAGGAATTCCTTTCAGATCCAGATCATTTGTTATCTGACGGAAACGACCCATCATTGCCCTATTCAGATTGCTGTTATTTTTATCATCTTCACAGAAAATCATGTTGAAATACCCGGCTAACATCCATGGAACAGCACAATTGCTGTGCAATTCACGAAGTTCTTCAAGAAAAATAATCTTCTCTGAGTCAAGTTGAGGTCCGTAGACTCCAGTGAACCACCAGGAATGATCCTCAACAATTTTGAATTTGACTGACACGGAATGCCGGTGTACTCGCCAATGCTCTCCCAAAAAGAAATTTTCTTTCCAGGCCACCAAAATTCCACCACAGGTGTGCTGTGCAGGGAGGAAGACAAAGTTCTGAAACTCACACCCAGAATTGCCATTATGTCCCATTCTGAAATAGAAGCCAATTTTGTTTCCTGCAAAAATACCAAGGCTGGACGAGATGCATCTACTACTTTGCGAACATTGTCACGTCAAGCTCAGACCTCGAACGTTCCAGACTAACACATTACAAGAGGGATCCATTGATACAAAAGCAGCAGAAAGACGACCCAGAAAGGTGATGAATTATACCAATAACAGACGCTCTACTGGTATCGGGGTTTGACTCTCAGCTGACATCTTCTTCTGCAGAAGCTCAGCAAGAGCAACCACATGTTCTCTGCTGAGGGGCTTCTCGAAGAACTAAGCATATTTTCCTGAGTGGCCTCACTCAGGCCATATTGATCATCAGAGAAGTCGAGTTTGCAGCACACCATCAGAGCTGCTTTAGAATTAGCTTCGGGGGGAAGTTTGGCATTTTGTCGACTTCTTCTAGGGGTTTGGGTTGAAACCGACACTTGGCGACAACGCTTCTGCGGTGTCGGCATGGGAAGAGTCACTGGTACTTGCTTAGAGACTTGTTTGACGAACTCTTCTGTAGCATTTGTAATTGGGGAGCGCTGCATGGACACCCTTGGCCGACGAGAATACACTAACAAGCCTGCTACATCTGCAGACGTATTAGTTGGAGGATCAGTTGGTAATACATCTTAAGCTGGATGCCAAGAGAGCGGCGAGGGAGCTGTAGGCAGCTCAACCTCAGCGTCTTGCGCCCTTCTACAACTTGGTGTCACCTTCACACATGGAGAGATAGCAGGGTCTTCTACATCCAATCCGACATCAGCAGCCTCTTCTTCTGTAGCACGGACAGGCCCTGTTTGTACCTGCTCATTAAGGTCCAAATCCACGAGTCGCTCTTCCTGGCCTGAGGAACCAAAAGGTTGCCCCAGAGCTTGGGCCGACGAGGACCGCGACTGCCCAGTTGTAGCAGAAAGATGACCCACCAGAACCGGTTCACCTGCCATCCACTGGAAGACATCCTCAATGGGAAACGGGGAGACATTCATGTTCTCAAAGCTTGGTTTAGTGACCAGGGCCGCCATATCTTCAATGGTGTCCCCCATCCTCGAGGGTGGTGGAGAACAAGGTGTTGCCTCGGGAGCCTCATGTGCGACGTTTTGAAGCAACGCTTGGGAAGACGGCGTGAGGTCAGGAACCCAAGGGACACCCCCTCGGGAACTGGTGCCACCTGGGGAGCTGCAGCGAGGAGCCCCCTGCGATCTGGAAACATGCAGCCGTCAACGGCGCCGCCGGGTCCCATCATGATCAGAATCTCCGATCGAAGGGGACGGCGGCAGCTCATCGCCGACTAAGGACATGTCAGCCGGCGCCACTCTAACCCTGATCGGGTATGCCAGGGCACGCTTCACCGGCAGGGTTTCCTCCATACCCACAGGAGGTTCGACGACCACCAGCTCCATCTCTACAGGAATGAGCTCCGGCTGGTCACACCATGCCTTGAACCGAAAGGAAGAATAGTCCTTCCGGTTTACAGTATCTGGATGCAACTCACGAACCCAGCACCATTCATCCAGAAGATGCGCAGCCATCTCTGATTCCCAGGCATGCAGCGGAACACCACTGAGCTCAACATCAATGAGGGATGGTAGAACTGCCGCAGACGCCTTCTTGAAACGTGACCAACGCCAGAACACAAGAGTGAGGGGAGGCAGAAGAAGAGGAAGTCCCTCGTTGTAGATACGGATCACCATGTTTTCATCAGGAGTAACCAATAGATAGCCTCTAGGCTCAAGCGGTGAAACTCCAGTGGACCAACCGGGAGCTCGTAGCGGAGGGCTAGCTCCGCTGCGAGAACATCAACCGATAGCGCCACTAGGTTTCCAACCACCGAGATTGAAAGGACCTTGCAGAGTTCCAACTCTGCTCTCGCAATCTTGGCAGAGCGATTGATGATACGCCTGGGCTTGATAATGCTTGCCGATGTGCGCCGTTCACCACTATCAGCCGGAGGATGACCATGTCTTCATGCGGAGGGGGTACACTCCCATCACCACCTCTGCTAGTGTTCCGCTTTCTTCTTGTCCGCTGTCGATGTCATTTTCTTCGGGGCGCCTGAACCTCACCACCGTTGCCCCCCTCGCCAATGTCTGCAGGAGACATGCCTTGTAAGGGCGGCCACGATGACGGAGGCCAGCTTGGGACGCCAATGGAGAGCCCCTTGCTTTGCTGAAGAGAGAGGAGCCAGGCCACTGCCAATAGCTAGGCAGACGTAGGACCGATGCCCGAGCTCACGACACGTGAAGCAGCGGGGATCCTGACGGCAAACAATGGCCTAATGAGACGAGGAAAAACAGTTGAAACACTTTCCCCTAAGGTCTGCCGGCACCGGGCGGCGCTGGGCTTTGCCGTGCAGCCTGTGGGAGCGTCGACTTTCAACCCGCTGCCAACCTTGTGCGTTAGGGACAGCTCGACCAGGGGCTGGATCAAGCGGCTTCTTTAGAACGATCCTGGGCACCTTACGCGCCACCTGTACGGCCAGCGGCGACTGGGAGGACAGCGCACCAGAATGTGCCAGCAAGACGTCGCGGAACGACAGTGCAGCACAAGAATCACCGGAGGAGGCAGAGGATGATGGACTGTTATCGCTCCACCGCTGCTCCTTAGAACGCCCCTTAGGAACAAATGACTTGGCAAAGGGAGACAAGGGGGAGAAGGAAACCGACGCCTTCACGGAGAGAACGACCGCGTCCGCCTGGGGCGCGGCTATGGTGGTGGCCGCTGGGCCATGGGAAGGAGCCGGCGTGGAGCTGGAGGGAGGTGCAACATCGGGAGGGGAAGGAGCAGGAGAGTTCCTCATCTAATCTATTCAAAGAAAAGTATTGTGCTCTTAGGACTCACATTTCTTTATAATGCTTAGCTATTAACTGCACACTAACATGAACTCATAAGAAGATGGTCTCAGCGTCCTAGAAGATCCTAATGCAACTCATCAGCAGTTCAGCACTAGACCTGAAGATGGGGCAACCGTATCACTCGTGTCCATCATGTTACACAATAATTTGTAGCAGAAAAATGTTACAAAGTATTGAATCCTCGTTACTAGTTAGTACCTCTATTTTTATCAATTAACCTCATCATCCTTTGAACAAAAAACAAAATCACGGCAAGTTTGATAAACACCGTGCCTACAGTAGCATAAACTCACTGTATTCACGACCAGTCAGAATCAGTATGTGACTGTCTCTCACTACTTCTACCAGCATCTATGTGCAGGGATTGGTTGATATAAATTAAACTTCCATGTTGAGAATCGCAGTACCATTCATAATATCATTTGTCACTTCTCATGTATTGATGTTTTCTAAATAGTCAACCACCAAGTTCCTGTGTTTCAAAATTTAAATGTTGCGCTCATAGTCATAAAAGCATCTTGTAAGACACAAGCAACATGAAGTGACAAAATTCATCACCAAGCAGATTGGAGCTACACTCCAACACAGGCTAAATCCACAAATGCTATATCCAGTCAAAGTGGTAATTTCACATATAATTTGTGTTTAACTTACTTTCGCTGTCTTTGCTCCATTGATTGAGAGGGATCCAATAAAGTTGAACAGTGGTTCTTGGCATTCACTAAGGTTACAAGGAAGCGCTGGCCAATAATTCATTTGCAGATTTATATTTGGATGGGGCGCTGCACTGAAAAGGCAAAAAAAAAAACTATAAATTAAAAAAAAATACTAATATGTAAATACACTAAAAAAAACCGTTGCTGAAAATGGTGAAAACAGCAAATCCATCAAATATTACATTCAAAATACCAATCCATCAAAATGATCATGAGAAAGAGTTTTCATCAACAAGCCAAGCAGATATGATAAGCACTACCACAATGGCGAGTAGTGGAATTATATGAAAAATAGGAGGATAGATGAGTCAAATGAACTCAAATATGATTGAATTATAGCGATGCGTGAGGAATGAACACCATATTTGGTGTTTGGCAGGAGCCAAAAAGCTCCAGGAACTGGGTCTGGTTGGTGGTCAAGATCAGCCTTCTTAGCGGCTGAGTTTTTCTTGTTTGGTCGAGCCCCCTCGTTTGTTTTTAGTTTAGTTTCTTCTCCTGTAAATACCCCTCTTAAGGTTTTGGTCCAGGTTGAGAGGGTGATGATGTAATGGACCTTTTTCCTTCTTAATACAAAGATATGCAGCTCTCGTGCGTATTCACATAAAAAAATAAAGTCAACTAACAAACAATGCCCACTTTTGTAAATGGAAAATAGTGGAGATAATAATGATAAAGATAGGAGCATAGGTGAGGTGAAAAATACACAATTAACCAAAAATCCCCGCTATTTATTTGGTAGTTAGAGGTAGAATATCGAGAGTTACCATATGGATCTGAGGTGGAGTCTTGCCTCCCAAGTCTTCAACTCTATATATACCGTCCGAGGTCTCACATTATACCACAATCCCATCCTTCTAACTGATATCTGCGAGCGGGTTCTAATCCTAAACCCTAATTCGCTTCCGCCCTACCCCTAGCACTACTATCGCCGTCACTGCTCCCACGGTGTGCTCGAGGCATGCCTCCTCCACGGCGTCCCAGCACGCCCCCAAGGAGATCAACAATATCGATCTCTGTTGGGAGCCACGCCCTCCAATATCCATCCGGTGGTGGTTGATCCGCCGCCTTCATCGTTCTACAGAGTAATAGATCGCGAGATCTTACCGGATATCGCCGTCCACGAGCTCCACTCGTCCGCCTCTCCTCTCTCCTGACGCGGTCAGCCTCATCGACGCCTGAAGCTCCGTTCGATGGGGCCTCACCGGCGTCGTGCCTTGATCTCCTCTGCCTGCCACGCCACGTTGGCCACTGCGAGGCCCCTTTCTCACCACCTTGCTGTTGGTTCATCAGCGTCTCTGCACTGCCGTGCACGTCTGCGACCATCTCTCCAGTCTACATCACTCCGCACTGTCGTGCATGTCCGTGACCATCTCTCCAGTCCACATCACTCTTATCGTGCTTCTCTCTCATACTCACTGGCTTTGACCGCGAGCACATGGGAGCCTGGGATGCGTGAGACATTGAGGATAAGAGGATGAGAGGCTTGTGCTACACGTACTCAGGAAGTTCTACACGAGAAATTGCTGCTGGAATTTTTTTTTCTTCTCAGATTTTTACTTGATCACTGATTGAGATTTCGTCACCCACTGCCCGTCGATTGTGCATGCCTCTACATCGACAACATCACCTGCACTCCTTGTCACCAGTGGCCCGTCCTGACACGCGGTGCGCACAGGGGTGCCCGACCTGCGGCGCCACCAAGCACCTCCGTCGTATGGTCTTCGCGCCGGTCATCCTCGACATCTTCCGGCGCTACGTCTGCATCCTCAGTCTGATCAACCGAACAGTGCCTCGCCTTGGCGCATATGCTTTCAGGATAGTTGTCATAAGACCGCGTGCACTACCACAGACTATGATGGTTGCGGCTGCTTAACCCTGCTGTGCCGCAGCGTCGCCGTTTGTGATCTTCGTCGTTGCATCTTCATCGCTGTCTTCACGCATTGACGATGTTAATCGTCCATGCACATGGTCTCCGTCAAGCTGATGTTTCTCCACCTACTTCGAGCACCACCGCCACACTTCGTCAGGCTGCCAGCGTAGCCACTTTGGGCCACCGGTTCTATCATGTCTTCGACTTCGCTTTGTCCACCACGACCATATCGCCAGAGTTGCAGTCTACTACCCCGACTATTCTTCGTCCTACTCCGGCACTCTCCTTGTCCTCTGTGCACCGCGTTCGCTTCAGAGACTCTGTGCTGAACCCCTCCAACATTGGCGTCCGTTCGTGACATGCGTCTGGTATTGACAACACCGGTGCGTGCCTTCATCCACGACACGTTTTTGGGCTTGGCAAACCCGGAGCATGCCTCGTCCCCATTTATCAACTTGGGTATGCATGCCTACCCATTTATCCAACATACATACTCACTTTAAGATTTTTGAAAGTGACAAACATGAACAAACTTCAATAGAACTCTAAATTTTAATCATATAATGATTCCACAAAGTATTGCAATATTTTAGTACACATTAAAAAATAGGGGTTCCTAAATATTTTTTCATGGTTATCATTTTAAAAAAAATTATAAATTGAGTATGTATACATACTCAAAATGATAAATGGGTATGCGTGCATACCCAAGGTATGTTTACGAAGGTGGGAGTAACTATATAGGATAGCGCTATTCTTCATCCTGGGTGAAGGACCTTATTCCTCACGAACCGATTTTTATTGAACAAAAAAAAATTACTGAATCAAAAAACCCGTAGATCACTAAAATTTTTTTTATAATCATGATCGAATAGGTATTATATTGTCTCAGTAATCATCGTCGGTATTTTGTACTAAGAAATTCATTCAATAAAGAGTTGGTGAAGAATAGCTCTTCACCCAGGGTGATGCTTCAATGACCTACATGGTCCAATAAGATAATGGCTTGTAAAAGGTCCGCATGAACGATAGCAAATCAGGAAGAGGCAGCACAAGATCAAGCGATCCAGTGGCCAGACGAAGAAGCCAACCAATGGCGACAACATGATGAACCTGGCATCTCGACAAAATGATGAACATGACGAAGAATCAATGACGACTTGGACTGGATGAAGACTGCTCGATGAAGGTCGCAAGCAACCTCCCGCCCCGCGCCCCACCCCGCACCCCCCCCCCCCCCCCCCCGCGGGACGGTAGAAAAATTTGATATCATATTATGAATATAATATGATTGGATTGCATAATGATAGTCCCAATGGGGACTGTATATGGAGATTACATGGACTCAATATATGAATAGAAAAAGGATCCAATATGTATCCTACTATGAATCATGCTCCTTAACATGTTCTACTATGACTCAGTCCTTAACAACCATTGCTCTAATATCATAAATCTTTTTGTTCTGGTACTTGTTTGCAAATCTGATTTATAGAAATAGGTGTCATATATTTCTATTATGTATTTCCCAATCCTTGCAGTTTTCCCACACCGTCATCTATACTCAGGCCCAGAACTGTCATGATGAATACAATGTTATTCACCTCAGAATCATCAAAACACATCTAAGCAATCATAGCATGTGGGCTCTTCCAAAGAAATTAAAATGCCAAATAGATTTTGAAGTACAAGCTATGGATTTAAGTGGAAATTACTATTTTGCTGTTGCTGGTGTTGTTCTCGCTTGGAATGATGTAAAACAAAATATTCCAAAAAAGAAAGAATTGATACAAAAAAACACTAGATATTTGTAAGAAACATACTCCCATGGCGGTGTTGTATCGTTGCTCCATATTCCTTGCAGGTTGGAAATCTGTGTCCCAGGCCTTGAGCATGAAATGAGTAGATAACGACCAAACTGGAACAGAAGTTCTATAAGAGAAGGATCTTCATTGTCTTTAAATGATGTAATTCTGTCTACAGTAGGCTTCAACGAATCGGATACCGTAGAATCCTGAGCACACTTCTCTGATGACTCGGCTAGACTATCTCGTTGAAGCACATTACGAGGGTCTTGTGAAAGTTCCAAGCTAACACGCTGAAAAAGATTCTGGTAATCATCTGTGTGGTATGCTTTTAGCTGTGAATATGACATATCCCTGGCCGTAGTGAGTGCAGTAAAAGCAGATGTCATGGGATCTAATTTAGAATCAGAAGGCTTGATAAATGGTCCTTCAAATGATGTAGCAGCTGCAAGGACTAAAACCGCAGAATCGGCACCACGAAGTTTCAGTGTCTTATCATTTAATACTTCTACTGTGCCATTGGCACCACTCATCTGTAGGTGAAGAATAGCACAAAACTTAATTCCAGCAGCATGATCAGAATTGTCTTGCTGAGGCCTTTCTCCCAGACACGAACCCTCCATGATTATCTCATTTCCATCTGTCACATGGAGCTGGTGGTCTAGTGGAGTGGCTAAAGAAACTGTGAACGAGATATTTCCAGGTTTGTCTGCAGATATCTTAGTCACAATGACTCCATGTGGGTTTGAGGAGAAATGTTCCCTTTTATAGATTACATCCCCAACAGTATATGTGACATTTACTATTGCTGTATGAAGATCTAACTCTCTTTTGTAATTTGTGTACTTGATATGCTTATCAAAGGCCAGATTAATATCACCAAGAGGTTGGTAAACCTTCAGTAAAAAACAAGTGCTATTGCACATCAATTTTTGAAAACAGATGTTTTATTTCTGCCAACATAACAAATATACCTGTGTTTGTTCACCAGAGAGATCATAAGCAACAGCTGTGGCTTCAGCATACTGTCCATTGTCAACAAGGTCCCTTACTTTAGAAAGAACAGCAGGTGCTTTACTATTTGTATAATTACCAGGTCCACCTGTCCACAAAGTATCATCTGCACCAAGAATTTGACTTTGGTGTTCAAAAACAACTTTAATAAGAAATCACAGTTTTAATGAAAGTGAAATATAATTATAAACAAAGCCACATAAATTGAAGATTCACTCAATCACACTTGCCAGCACTCCATTCTTAAAAGGTAACAAGGCATCACCGACAAGAAACAGGACATCACTAACCATGCTTCCTCTTATAAAAAGGAGTGAAATACATAGGCGGTCCTTGACCTTGTTTAGAGGTGTCATTTAGGTCCTCCAACTCTCAATTTGCTTATTCAGGTCCTTAAACTTTGTCTCGAGGTGTCATCTAGTTCCTTCAACTCTTGAATTATAGATTTAGGTCCACAAACTTGTCCAGATGTGTCATCTAGGTTCTCAAACTTGCTAAGTGGTGTTCACACTCCAGAATTCTTTAGTTAGCGTTAATGTCTTTTTTGGCTCCATCGCAACCATATACTACCACCGTTTTTAAATTGTTGACACTTTCTAGTACAAATTTGTACTAAAAAGCGTCAACAATAAAAAAACGGAGGTAGTACCATTTAAAACTGACAAGCAAACCAAGATGTTGATTTAATCCATCAGTGCAAGTGAGCATAATAGTAATATAAATGACGAGTTTATACCCTAAAAAGTGAGGACGATGGAGACATCATGTGTGCATATAAAGTATTTGGATTGTGAGTAAACTGTGTAGCAAGTTTATGGACCTACATGACACGCTAGGACAAGTTCGAGGACCTGATTCTATAGTTCAAGACTTTGAGGACCTAGATGACACCTAGACTTGTATATGGAAATTAAGAGTTCAGGGACCTAAATGACACCTCTAGACAATTTTGAGGACCACCGTGCATTTCACTCGAAAAAAAGGAAAAGATTCACTTTACTCCCTTTTACTATCCCACAAGTCTAGATGCCCCTTTGTACTATCCTTTGATTTTTTTTTTTAACCCTACTTTTTTTAAAACCCAGCTCACTTCACCTTAGTGTGCCACATATGGATTAGATCGGGATTTCCACCTTATTTTAATCCCATTTTGATGACGTTTATAGGGATTAGATCGGGATTTTCAACTTAGTGTGCCGCATATGCTCTCCCATGTGGCAAATGAATTACAGCCTGCTCCCAATCAGGTTCACTAAACCGGTCAAAACCGGATCAATTTTCACAGAAACCGGTACAATTTGACATATTTTATTTATATTTTTCAAATTTAGGTTTTTTAAATGAAATTTTTGATATTTAAAACGACAGAAACCATGCAGCATCATTAGCAATTACTTATTGATTGTTTGCATAAACATTTCAGCAGTGGACCTTTTTCTGGAAACTTCATGTCAAAACTCAAAAGACTGAAATTTGAATCTTGTAAGAACACATAGAAAGAAAAGTATAGCAGTTCTCAGAAAATACCAGATTTAAGTGACATTTTATATGAACATCGATAATGAACTCCTCTACCCCTTGTAAACATATCCAAGATTTTAGAAATTTCATATTTGGTTTCACAGAACATTTTCGCATGAGATGCAGTTTCATTCGATAAACAGTATATTGTTTGAGCATCATAGCAATAGTCAAAATGACCCAGAACAGGATACGCTACGGTAGGTGGCAGGTGCATTCCCAATCTGTCAAAACAAGTCATCCAGCTCAGTGGGTGTTTCTTTTCTGCACGACAATTGATAAGTTAGGCATATCTTTTGGTATGTACATATTTTGTGTATTCACCTTCTAATCCAAATTGTCCAGGTCCCCGCAATAATCCACATCAAAGTATAAACATGTAAACGTCACGGGTTTGCTGATTCTTCAACTAGTACTACGCCCTCAGACTCGAAATACCCGCAAGACCTCAAGAGTTAATCCCCCACATTGTTCGACTAAATGATTGATCTGAAAACTCGATTGGTAGATATCCCAATGATTACCAAGCCAGGATCTTCTTGACCCCAAACTAGTAGGAGAATAGCTGGATGAGCATAGCAAACAAGCACTAAGCAGGGGGCGAAACAGGGGGAAGCGATTCATTACGGTTGAGCTGGAGCCTCTCGGATTCGACGCCTCCCCAGACCATGGCACCGAGGCGCCCGTTCCCAATCGGCGCCGCGTCGGTGAAGTACCTCGCCGGCGACGCGAACACCACCTTCAGAGGCCGCGCCGCCTCCCGGTCCGTCTGCGGCCACCCGGCCGCCGTGGCTACGGCCTCCGCCTCTGACGGCTGGCGCACCCACACCCACTCCGAGCCGGCGTCGCAGTAGTCGCCGTCGCCGTCCATCGGGAGGGCCCAGGCGTACAGCTAGAGTTACAAGAAATGTGGTCTCAGCAGAAGAAGTAGCGCCGATCAAAAAAAAAAAAAAAGTAGAAGTAGCGTGTCGCGAAACGCGAGAAGATCAGAAGAAAGAGATTTTGTCTATTATAGGACTCAACCATTTTGTTTCTCCCAAATAGTATTTCTAACATCTGTTTTTTTAAAATAAGACTCTAAATGTTTGGTCTAAGCTATAATAAAATTTTAACTCTTTTTAATCCCTTTTTCTCATCTTAAAATACATGTATTTTTGTATTGACTGATTTAACCTTGGCATGTGTATCGACTCATCTAAATCACGCATCCCTTAATCACGTTCTTTCTTCGGTTCCTGAGCGAGGCGACAGACGACATTTCTTCTTCATGCGCGTGGGAACGCTGCCGCCCCTCCTCGCCCCCCTGGCAGGACAAGATCACGATCGCGGTGACGCTCCTCCTCCCTCGCGTGTGAAGGCCGCAGCCCCTCCTTTCCTCCTGGCAGACCGGCGTCGTGGCCACCATCGCCAGCGGCGAGCATGGTAATGGACGCCCTCCCTCTACAGGTTGATGGTGAGCGAGGCCGGGACGAGGCGGGAGCCAGCGCAGAGGAAGGAGCAGTAGTCGTAGGAAGGCGTGGCAGACCGGCGTCATGGCCACCATCGCCGGCGGCGGGCATGGACATGGACGCCCTCCCTGTACAGGTAGGAAATTGACCATGCGCCTGGTATTTTTGAAGTTTGTTTCGTCAGTTTCTAAATTTAGATTGTATTGTCAGTTTCTTTTCTTCATCTATCTGTCATGCGCCTGGTATTTTTGAAGTTGAGAAATTAACCATTGCCTTCACAGCCTTCAATGGAGAATCCAAGTGACGATGCTATAGCCCTAGCAAGAACTCTGCTGCCCACTATTCCTCATCTGATATAGAGTCCAATCTTCCAGTGGTTGATGTGCAGAGGTATTGACCGTAAAGATTTCTCTTTTTTGTTGCCATTAAGGATCCGACAGTCTGGCATGATCATCTTGTTACAACGCCGTGCAGCGGCTTACAAGATAATCAATCAAGGTGAAACCCTAATTAGGGTATATGTACTCCAAACATTTGGTTTCTCCCAAATAGGATTCCTAACATCTGTTTCTCTAAAATAGGACTCCAAACGTTTGGTCTAAGCTATAATAGGATTTTGGCTCTTTTTAATCCCTTTTCCTCATCTTAAAATACATGTATTTTTGTATTGACTGATTTACCCTTGGCATGTGTATTGACTCAACTAAATCACGGATTCCTTAATCATGTTCTTTCTTCGGTTCCTGAGCGAGGCAACGACGACGTTTCTTCTTCACGCGCGTGGGAACGCCCCCGCTTCGCTCCATCAGAAGTCGGCCTTTATAATGCGAACTGAATTTGGAACATCTTCATTGCATCTTTGTTGTGTCATATCTCACAGAGCTTAGAGGATAAAAAAAATGCATTACACTAGGGAGCAACTAACTGTATGTAAAATTCAGAGTTTGTCTTATTAATTTGTATTTTATATATTACCAAATTGAAGTTGAATGCATGTGTCAGTAATGCCTTTTAGGCTCTGTAGTGCTCCTGCTAAAATGTATTTATTTTACTATGCAAAGGTTTCGTACATGTATAGATTTGTGCATTTTTTTATACTCCTTGATGATCTTGCCCATGAATAATTTTAAGATGACCTTTCTGGGCATCTCCTGAACTTTTAACTCTTTCCATTATGCTTTGTTATCCTATCATCATATTAGTATTAATGTTACTAGTACATGAAACTATATTTCGCTTTTTTGCAGGTCCCAAGTAAATGAAGCAGAAAATATAGAAACAGTTGATTGGTCTACCATACAGATTGTTGAGACACATGATGATGAAGGTCGAATTGAACTTATGGGCGAAAGTCAGATGTGTGAGGTTTTAGGATTAGGAGATGAGGCCGCACCAGTTATACCTACACAAGGATTTGATCGTCGAACGGATGAACAAGACAACGACAATGAGCTTGGTCAAGATGTTGATGGTGCTGCCATTCCTACTAATGATGTTGTACAGGGTGAGATCGCCATTTCATACAATATGAACAACCCATCAATGGAGGTAGGGACACAGTACCCAACAATGGAAGAGTTCAAGCTGGCAGTGCGGACATATGCCATCAAGGAGTTCCATTTAGGAGTAGAGAAGTCAACGATGATGAAATATAGGGCTTTTTGCAAGTCTAGTGATGAATGGACGGGCCCTTGTCCTTGGAGAATAAATGGCTCAAAAATGAATGGAAGCGCTGCTGTGGAGGTAAAATATTTTTTGTATCACTTAATTCAATCATTCTTCTTGTTATGTAATTTAACATCTTTTTTTTTGTTTTTTTAGGTAACCATGTTAGTTGATAAACACGAATGCATGCCTAGCCAGAGGATGCAGGTTACAACTCCAAGCTGCAAGTGGGTAGCTAGCAGAGCTATCGATATCCCTAGAGCTGAACCAAACATTGGTACTAAGGAACTGAAAACTAGGTTGGAGACAAATCCAAGTCATAGGTGTACAATTGGATATGACACTGTACAACGGGGTAAAAAGAGAGCTCTTGAAGAGATTTATGGGAAATGGTCAGATAGCTTTGAGCTATTGTTTAGGTGGAAGGCTGAGGTGACGAAGAGGAGTCCTGGCAGTGTCGTTGAGATTGATGTTCTTGAGGTTGATGGTGAGATATATTTCCGCCGTTTTTCTTGTGCCCTGAAACCATGCATTGATGGATTCCTAGAAGGTTGTAGGCCTCATTTGAGCGTAGATGCTACATCACTTAATGGGAGGTGGAATGGTCATTTAGCTGCTGCAGTAGCAGTTGATGGTCACAATTGGATGTATCCAGTTGCTTATGGCTTCTTTGCTTCCGAAACAGCAAACAACTGGACTTGGTTCATGGAACAATTAAAAAAAGCTATTGGTGATCTTCCGCTCCTTGCTATTTGTTCTAATGCTTGCAAGGGCTTGGAGAATGCAGTGAAAAATGTATTCCCCAATGCAGAGAAAAGGGAATGCTTTTATCATATGGTGAAAACTTCAAGAAGGGAGGATATAGGTTTGGCCAGATATATCCTGCTGCAAGGGCTACCACACAGGAGACTTTCTATGAAAATATAGCAAAAATAGCAAGTGAATCACCTGAAGCGATGAAATGGTTACATGACAATCATAAGCTATTGTGGTACAGGTGTGATTTCAATCCAGAAATCAAGTGTGACTATATAACTAGTAACATTGCTGGGTCCTTTAATAATTGGATTAGAGACCATAAGGACTTACCGGTTGCCGAGCTTGCTGATAAGATTAGAGAACTGATCATGGTACTATGGCACAAGAGAAGAATTATTGCATATAGGCTACCTGAAGACAGGATACTCCTAGCTATTATGGTTCAGCTACGGGCCAACACTAGAGGTTTGAGACACTTGAAAATTGTACCATGTTCTAATTGGAGTGCAGAGGTGTGGGACCATAGCGGCGACGTTTCTGTGAGGCATATTGTCAAGCTAGACCAAAGAACATGTACTTGTCTTGAATGGCAGCACACTGGTAAGCCATGTGCACATGTACTGGCATATGCAACCCGCCAAAGGGGAGTGGATCTAGAACAATTTGTGCATGACTACTGCTCAGTTAATAGATTCAGGGCTGCTTATGGTAGAGAGATTGAGCCAATGATAGATAAAACACAGTGGCCACTGTCGCAACCCCGTTCGATAAAATCGTACGGTTGCTCATCCAGGATCATTTGAGATGTCACTTGCCAAAGCAAGCGACCATACAGTACAAGAATTAACGAGGACACGCAAACTTGATTTAAGTGTACATTAGGTCTGAAGGTTACATCATTTGGTTCAGAGATTTAAAGTGCTGAAACGTAGTTTGAAAACAAGCGCAGATCAGCGGAAGCTAATAATTACAACTCGACGGTACAATTAAGCACGCCAGCCCGCGGGTGCTTAATCTTTAAAGGTCGGAGAAGCGGGAACCCACTCGAAGGTCCACTCCGAGGGTGCTTCCCCTTCCCAACCACCACAACCAAACGAACCAAAGTTAGAAGCATCACCTACAAAACATTAATCCACAAACCCTGAGCAACTAATACTCAGCAAGACTTACCCGTCAACGTGGTCATCTAATGACCGACTTCTAGAATACAGGGAGTATTGGTGAAAGTGGATCTGGTATTATCCAAAACAGCGCTAATAGTCTATTCTATTTTTAGCCAAGTTAACAGGGTTCGCTATTAATATGCTACGTGTGCCACTATTCTAAACAAACCAGACTAAAGCACGACAATTCAGAGTTGAAACAACCATCTTCATCTTTAATCCACTATTTACATATCGTTGCGGCAGAAAGAAATAAGTGGTACTCTTAACCATGAGAACGGCAATCACAATTGATTTACATCCTGCAGGAGAAACCCGAATGACACGACACGGGCACACTCGAATGAGTCGCACATGGCTACCTTTCGCAACATCGTGACAGAGTTGGCCCAACATCCATCTCTCCAAGGACATGGTCCTCCAGGCGATGCCCTGCATCCCTGTACGGCCCCAAGCCTTTCCCACTAGCACGAGCCCAAGAAAACAAAATGCGAATTCATCCACCTTGACGGTCCATTCACCCGGAAAGAGAGATGGCCAATTATCCAACAAAACATAATGAGCTACGTCGGTTTCCTAGTCCCATTTACCAGTATGCACTCGGTACACAACTCAAACTTAACCAATGCAACTGCATCCGATAAAGTTTTTAAGTTTTATTCAATCGTTAACTCCCATTCCTCGAAATTGTTTTTTTGAGCAAACATGAGTAGTCTCCCTACTACTCATATTTTACTGTTTCCTACCCTTAAAGCTTAGCATTCTACCGTGATGGCTCTAATAAGGATACTCCATAGGTAAACCTACCAAGTCATGCAACTAGGTTTCACGGCAATTTCCTCGAAACTTAATGCACAAGCAATTCCTCCGCACATAGTGTTAAACATAAAATTTGTAAAACATAGGTGTGCACCGAGGCTTGCCTTGATCTGTAGAAAAGTCAACGCACTCAAGCGAGAAGTTAGTTCCTGCGGGTGCCTCCTCCGGATTCTCGTTCGCCGTCGGAAATTCCGGGTCGGTCCCTATATGATGAAAATGCAATTTGTAAGGAAAATGGTGGTCCAAATGAAGCTTCTCAGTTTCTTTCCAGGAAATGATTCTTAGTTGTCATGTTCTCAAAATTAAGGATTTCACTTTGGTTAGGGTTAGATCGACACTTTTCTTCGGATATTAATTATTTAATAACTACGACTATTAACCTAGGGTTAAAATGAAAATTTTAATTATACCTCAAGATTATTTTTAGTGGATAGCACTCTCTGCAATATACATTTTGAGCTTTGGTTGAGGCCTAGATGAATTTTCTAGATTTTATAAAAATTCACCAAAGTTTCTGTTATTAGATCTTCTAAAATCAGAAATCAATAGTAAACCTTAGAGTAAAATTATGAAATTTTAGGGGGTTACTCATGAGAACCAAATCTAAAACTTTGTTTTTGGGGTCTAATCTTTTTGATGACTTTTATAATGTATTTTAAAAAATGGTATTTTACTAGGCAGATTGGAGTATTGTTAAAGTGTTATATATAACTTTTTGGTCCTAAAATCTTCATAAAATTCCAGAAGGTATGTAACGCTATGATGTATTTGTAGATCAAAAATTAGCCTTATCACTGTTCTATAATTTAAATTTAAATTCAAAAACATAAAATAGTATTCTAGTTATTTCTGAAAATTCTTGGTCGTTTTCTAAAAAGTGTTTAACATAAATTTAGTCCTTGTCATGAGGTTTCTAACATATTTTAGTTTGGTATTTTTGAAGCAGTATTCTATTTTGGGCGAATTTTACAAGTTCTAGGGCATTCTCTGGAAATTGAATAAATGGAGAAGGGACCGGGCCCGCTTGTTAGCCGCACAGAACAGGGGAGCGACGCTAGGGCGGCATCCCGATGGCGCTCGTCGGCGGTTCTCGCCGGAGGTGCACCGACGGCGGTCGCCATGATGTCCATCGCGCTCAGCACGGCCCAGAGAACTTGCTCGACCAAGAAGAGGTGACGGGGCTCACCGGAGCTATGCCGGCGGCGGTGGACCGGTGAAGGCGACGGCGGCGGCAGTGTTCCACGCGTTCGGTGGCCGGAGGGACTCGACGGAGGACGGCGCGAGCAACAGTGGGGTACGACGGAGTCGCCGGGCAAGGAGGGTGGCCGAGAAAACGACCGAGCTATGCCGTCGACGAGCGGGCGGCGGCGCGGCGGAGCTCCGGCGATGGCGCGGCCGATTTGTAGTCCCTACTCCACAAAGCTCGCCATGATCAATTGAAATGAAGAGAGGGCCTCGAGATTACCTCGCTGGCGGGAGGAATCGGAGAATTACTCACCGACGACGGGAATTTGCGGAGGGGCGCCAATGGCGGCCGTGGCGGTGCTCTGAGAGCAATTCGCCGGGGTTGGCTAGGGTTTCGGCTCGGGAAGGAGGAAATGGACTCCAGAGAGAGCGGTGAGTGATTTCGCACACGTTGGAGAGGTTTGGTTAGAGTCGGAGTGCAGTGGCGCGGTCGGTTGACGCGTGAGCATGTGCGGCGGCCATGGCGGCGGGGCAGGGAGGAAAGAAAGAAGAAATGGGGCGGGGAGGGAGAAAGAAAGGCCAGCGGAGGAGGAAGTAATATCCCACGGACACGGTCTTGGCGTGCGCGTGCTCCCGCGGTGATGGCCGGCGTGAAAACGCCAGTAAGGCGGTAGATGGCCGGACGGCGGTGGTAGCGGCGCGCGTGGAAAGAAATTAAGACGCACGTCGCCTTGCTGCTGTCCGCTCGCTTGCGTGCACGGCGATAGGGCGGCGTGCAGCGGGGAGACTGAAGCAGCATGGCGCGTCGGCAAAACGAGGACAGTGCAAACGTGGGCAACAGTGTCGCACCGGCCGGCGCCAGCAGAGAAAAGAGAAAAGAAAGAAGGAAGGAAAAAGAGAAAAAGGAAAAGAAGAAGGAGGAAAAGAGAAAAATTAATTTGGCACTTTGGGAAAATTTATTCTTCTCAAGACAAAGCGAAGAAACTTGAGTTTAAAAAATGAAGTTGTGAATTCCACTGAAAGGATTTAAATGAGAGAAGTGTAAGGAGATTAATTTGAATTTGAATTGTTATTTGAAATTTTTGAGCTCTATGTCCTTCACTAATTCTCACTGCCCAATTATCTAATTCCCTCACCATTAAGGTTCTCGAGTAGGTTAACTTTAGGATTAATACCTTACCAACCTTTGGTGCTCTTCCATTAGGTTACCAGAAAAGTTATCGCTCCTTTTTAACTTAACTTTCAGATTTGACCAATTAGCGATTTAAAGAGAAAAGAAGTTTTTATAATTTGTTGTAATTAGGTGAAGTAGGTGTCATTTAGTTAATTTCCTCTAACTTCATTAAATAGATGGAAACTTTCTAGCCCTGTATTTTTGCACCACGGAACTTGTTTAATAATTTGATTTTAGCTAGGTTATTGTGGGGTGTCACAGCCACATGTCGACCTACCATCTGGCATTGGTGCACCTCTGCCTAAACTATCTGCTGGAAGAATGAGGAAACTCAGAATCAAGGGATGGGATGAAGGTGGACGTAGGAAAAAGGAAAATCTACCAATGAGGGTGAATGTGAGAAGGGATGGGATGAAGGTGAAGGTGGTACTGTTCTAACAAATGCAGAGGGACAGAAGATGATCAGAGGACCTATGACTTGCAAAAGATGTGGAGGAAAAGGTCACAGACAAGCTAGTTCCAAGTACCCATATAATGGGACCAAAAAAAAGGGGTAATTGATGATTTTCTTTATCAACAAACTTGAGTAAAAATGTCAGTATTAATTTCTTTGATCACTTGTAGGAAGCGTAGGCAACCTAGGAAGAATGTTGCAAAAGGACCGGCAGAACCTAGCACCCCACGGAGGCCAACCAGGGATGAAATCCTACGACATAGTCCAGGAAGGGTCACTAGAAGGTAAGGAATATTAACGAGACATGGTACAAATTACATGTATGCAAATAGATGTAAACTTATCTATAGGGTATCAATTGTCAGTTAATATTGCATACAGAAATAAATTTTAAAGCAATTAATTAAGATGATGAAATAAATATGTACAATTGTCAATTATCCATTTCTTGTATAATTTGATTTCATGGCTGCAACATTTAATTTATTCCATGACTCGTTTTTACGAGGACTTATTTACTGTATACTAGTTTTTTCATACATCTAATTGCTGATGGAATTTATTTGCAGCATGGTAGCAAAGTTGTTAGAAGAGGGCACATATTCACAACCTAACAACGCTAGCCCCATGATGATGCCTTCCCGGTGCCACCAAAAAAGATGACTCCAAAGAGAAAGCTAAATATTGGATGATCGAGCATTTTACTTGTGATGAGATGTAAACTCAATATTTTTTCTCATATGACTTTAATCTCATTTGGAACATCATTATGACCTTGTGAGATGAACTTGTTTATGTTACAAATATAAATTTATGAGATGAACTCGTTTGTGCTAAATACTTGTTGTTATATATTACTTCTAGTTGTGTATGAATCACTTTGTTTGTACATAACCATCATGAGCCATCATAGTAACAGCCAGCACGCATCGCCAGCCAACCGGCTAGCACGCAAGGCAAGCACGCAAGCAAGGCACCAACCAGCAATGCACGCAACCGGCAAGCATGCAAAGGGTAAAATGGTCACTTTGGGAACAAATACATGTATTTCGGTAGGAAAAGGGATTAAAAAGAGCCAAAATCCTATTATATCTTAGACCAAACGTTTGGAGTCTTATTTTAGAGAAATAGATGTTAGAAATCCTATTTGAGAGAACCAAATGTTTGGAGTCCTATAATAGCCAAAATCTCCAGAAGAAATGAGCTGGAGTTTTCCTTTTTTTTTTTCAACTCAACCAGCGAGAGTTTTTTTTAAGCCATGCGGCGCGCTTCGTTAATTATTAAACGATCACTTGTTAACGGACGGAGGAGAAAGCTAGGGGTTCGTCGACCCAACTGCAACAAGAAACCTCAGAAAAAGCTGTCTTGGCTAGCTAGTCCGTAACCTTATTAGCCTCTCGATTACAATGTTGTATATTAATTTGATTGTACGTAATCCACCCATAAACTCGTGCATTCGTCAAAAATAGCGCCTTAGGATGTCGCTGAGAACCCATAATCTTTCATTGTATTTACCACCAATAAGCAATCCGAATGGACTAAAATCCTGCTACATCTAGCCTGTTGTGCTAGAATAAGCCGAGCATATGCCTCAGCCATGGCCGCGTCCACGACATGTGGATAATACTTCATCGATGCTACCACAAAGCGTCCAAGCGAGTTCCTGATAATTGCACCCGTACTCCCACTCTCTGAATTCGGACTAAAGCTTGCATCAACATTCAGCAGTAATTACCGGAAGTTTCTTCCATCCCACTTTCGTATTGGGTCTACATCTCTTTGCTCTCATGAAGTTTAACTCAACTCTTCAATCGAGAAAGCTGATTGTCCCGGACGTTTGACAGTTTCACCATGTGTTATCTGCTGCCGCTCCCACCAAATATATACCAGGCTGCAGTCGTAAACAGTTCTAGCACACCCACATCATCGGTTTGTAGTATCTTCTCAGCATGTCGGATAGTCCTACCTTGAAATCCTTCTTTTATCCGTTGCTCCACCAAGTCTGATATCCCTATAGCTGTCCATATCTCCTTTGCTCGCGGTCAAGAAAACAGCATATGGTGAATATTTTCTCCTCTGGTCTTCAAACAAACCTTCAGAAAAGCCAAGTAATTCCGATCCGATATGAGCAAGAACAAGTTGATATTGTTCACACAGCCCTACCTTGCATCACGGCCTCCTTTCCGGTCACATATTTGAGTTTGCCAATCTCTGATAGAAAGATTAGAAAATCTGATCTACTGCCTTGGATTAAGAAAATCCGGAATAAGTTACCCGGTTGGAAGGCCTCGCTCATGAACATGGCCGGACGGGTAGCTTGGTCCGGTTTGTGCTTTCAGCTATACCAATTTATGTGCTCATTGCTATCAAGGTCTCGAAATGGTTTATTCAGGAGGTGGACAAAGTACTCCGGGGTTTTATTTGAAAACGGCGTGATCAAGCTAATGGGGGCTCTTGTCTTGTGGTTTGGGAAAGAGTCCAGCGCCCCCTTCAGTATGGGGGACTCGATATTCTAAATCTAGAGCTCATGGGTTGGGCGCTCCAAGCTCGATGGCTATGATTTGAGAAAACGGAACCGGATCGACCTTGGAAAGGGCTTGATATTCCTATCCACTCAAATGCTGTGGCCTTATTTAACACAGCGGTAGTTTCTCATGTTGGAAAAGGGGACACACTCTCTTCTGGACTGATAAATGGGTTTTCGGATGCTCCATTGGTGATCTAGCTCCGTTGGTGGTCGAGTTTGTCCCTCTAAAAACTAGGAAGCAGCGCACGGTCAGAGATGCATTGGCGGATCACTGCTGGACTAGAGATGTGCAAGGAGGGCTGTCTTTGACTGGACTTTATGAATTTTTTTAGCTGTGGGACGCTATTCGTGACTTTCCTCTATCTGACAATGACGATCATCATGAGTGGCGGCTGGACAAATCGGGTACCTATTCCTCTAAATCCACCTATGGGGCACTTTTCAATGGTTCAGTTTTGTTTGAACCTTGGCGTCGGGTATGAAAGACTTGGGCACCAGCAAAATGTAAAGTTTTCCTTTGGCTGGCAATTTGAAGAAAGGTTTGGACAGCTGATCGGCTTGTGAAGCATGGTCTCGCTCACCCGGATAAATGCGTCCTATGCGATCAAGCGGATGAACTGCCCAACATATTGTTACTGATTGTGTATTTGCTCTGGAATTTTGGTTTGGAGTCTTATCGCCCTTGGGCTTTGGGGATCGAGCACCAGGTCGCCGTGACCATATTTTTGCTGAGTGATGGCGCAAAGCTACCAAGAAAGTCACAAAGGAATAGAGAAAAGGTTTCAATATGATAATCATCTTGGGTGCTTGGATTCTTTGAAAACACCGTAACTCTTGTGTTTTTGATGGCGCAAGGCCAAGCATGAGTATCATCATGCGAGAGCTTGAGAATGAGAAGCATTTGTGGAGTCTGACCGAGGCTCGCACCATACGAGCCTTATCAGACACTACAAACTTGGCCTAGGGGTGTGTGCTAGTGTTTGATCAGGCCTCGCCTCTTTGTGTTTATTAGATTATAACCTATCATGTAACTCTTTTCACAGCTCGGTTCGGAGTGAGGGGTGCAGCTTTATAAGGAACCGTTCTCTCGTCTTCTTAAATATAAAGATACGCAGCTCTACTACGTATTCGAGAAAAAAATTTTTTTTCTCCTCCTGCTTGACACAGTGGGCATGTGCTATTTTGACTTTGCCTGGTACCTGCAGCTTCCAGAGTGACTCCCAGTTCTGAGCATTTACATTAGCTCCCAGCTGAACCGTATTCATAGCTCGATCTCCAAATTTTACTCTCCCATTCACAATGATAAGCTGAACGGACATCGAAAATTCCTTGCCTGGTGTAGCGCCACGCCACAAGATCCTCTCTGTTCGTCGTGATAGGAATTTTTAGGATGCGGTGGGCGTCAACTGTCGTAAATAGAGACAGAACTAGTTCCTCGTCCCACTTGCCATCAATTGGGCTGATCAGCTCACTCACTTGAGTCACCAGATTATTTCCTCTCGGTGATTCTATTGTCAGATTCTTTTCTTTTTTAATAATTTATGTGTCTTCATTGATCAAAGCAAGAAAGCAAGATTACAGACACAAGGGTAGTGGTAACCAGAGTACTCCCTTCATTTCGTTTAAACGCATGCAAGCTTTTTTATATTAGACTTCGTTGTAGCACGCGGAGGAATCGAGAAACTGAGCCGTGGACTGCTTTTCTCCTCTGCCGCTTCGTTTTTTCGTGTCACGCAAAAACCATTGGCTAAAAAAATGCGCGCTGAGCAGGGGGCGAGGCCAGCGAGCCTCGAACCTGCGCCACCAACCTCACGCACTGACCTTGGGTAACCAGTAGACGAACACTTGATTACTTAACAAAAACGGACTGCGAAGATATTTAATGTTTCCCTGGTTGTATAAATCCTGTCCTCAACGACCCCTAAAAAGAAACGGAGAGAATACGAGAGAGGCCCTCTCTGTCAAAGAGAAGGTAGAACAACCACAGCGCCTAACACACCAAAGAAGAGACAACAACATTGCCAAGCGTTGGACACGCGTCAAGTGAACCTGACACATGCTTGCCACGCGGCTGTAGTAATTGTCTAGGACTTGTCGGCGACGGCAGCGGGCAGAGCTCCGGCGAGAGCAGCCAGCGGTAGCGGCGATGCCGTACATCATCCTGGCCAAGCGGAGGGGCCTCTAGTCGGGAGGTTCATAGTGTAGCCGAAAGGCGGTGAGCAACATCACCGGCATGTGTTGTTGTAGGAAGAACGTCGATGGGTACATGGTCGCGTTCATCGTCTTTGGTGAGGCGCAGAACGTGCTCAAGAGCTGTCGTCAACGTCGTCGAGGCCGAGTAGGTTGCTGTTGTCGTTGTCCCATGGTGGTAGCCGTGGTCTGACACACTTGTGGAGGTGGAGGAAGCAGGACAGGGCAACACATCAGCTGGCAAGCTGATGGCCACTCCCACCCAGTCTTCCTGTGGTGTGTGGACGGTGGAGACGAAACCGGCCGGTCCAGCGCCGGATTCAAAGGGGGAACCCACAGATCCAGCACCGTGGAGCACGGGTTCGGCAAGTCCTGGGCGAAATCCGGTGAGGCCAGGTCGAAATCCAGCGATGCGGATGAAGAAAGAAGGAGAAAGGGAAAAAAAAAACTATGTCTACTTTTTTGGGGCTCACCTCCATCTCGTAGCTGCCGGCCCGATGAGCAGCGCCATCAACGAAGAGCTTCGACGAGGCTACTCCGGCCAGAGCTACGAGGAGGAAGATGGAGCAAAAGCGGCTCATGACCTACTACTACTGCCTAAAACCTGCGAAAGAAGCAAATGGAAACTAAACTAATCTACCTTGGGATGGCTCCTCTCCGCTCCCCAGCCGCCGGCGAGGTCGCCAAAGACAGGGAGGGAGGGGGCCGGACGGGGAGCGGTGGTGGCAGCGCTGGGTTTTGGTGTTGGCTCATTCTATTGTGAGAGTGAGGACTCGTGGGCACCCAGTTGCCGTTTCAGATGTTTATCTGTGTCCCATCTCCGACTCTCTCAACTATACCCATTTTTGAAGCACGGAAGGCCAGCTATGACACTCTGCCATGTATACGAACTTCCTTTCTTCAGTGTTGCATTCAACAATTTACCATTCGGATAATATTTCGCTCTTAATACTTGTGCACGTAAGGAGTCTGGCTCGCTTAACAACCTCCACACCTGTTTTGCTAGCATGGCCAGATTGAAGCTCTGTAAGTCCCTGAACCCCATTCCACCTTTATTCTTTGGCATGCATTACTTCCACCATTCTGCCTAGTGCATCCTTTTGTGATCATCATCGTCACCCCACCAGAATTGGTAGCTGGCATCCGTCATTCCGTTGCATATACTTTTCGGAATTTTAAATAGCATCATCGCAAACACTGGCACGGCTTGAGCTATTGATTTTATCGACACTTCCTTTCCTCCCATACTCAGTAGCTTTTACTTCCATTCACTAATTCTTCCTCTTACTCTGTTAACAAGGTGTCTCACCCACTAGTTCAGACACTAGCGGAAACCATCTCTTTGTCGAGTGTAATATGTCGGGCATTTGGCAAAGAGCATATTTGCCGAGAGCCTACCCAGAAACACTCGGCAAAGAGGTGGCACTCGGCAAACTACTCCTTTGCCAAGTGTCTTCAACAGGACACACTGGACAAAGGGGACTTTTTGCCGAGTGTCCGAAAAAAACCATCGGCAAAACAAGAACACTTGAGAGATGTAATGTCATTAACGGTCCTTCGCAGCCGTTAATTATTTGCCGAGTGTATTATGCGAACACTCGGCAAAGACATTGCCGTCAAAACACGCTCGACAAAGAATGATTTTTGCCTGGTGCTTAATTTATAGCACTCGGCGATGAATGTGTTTTGCCGAGTGCATTTTTAGCTGCACTCGTGTGACACCCCAGGTGTTACTTAAGAATTTATCGACAAATTTGAAACCCTAAGAATTAAATCATGCAAATTGAAGCAAAAGTCACACTCAAGTTAATAGCAAAGATGTTTTAAACACTTTCATTAGCCTTCACAAAAATTTTGGTAAATTGCTGAGCACTTTTAATTGATCAGGAATTTTCACACACAGTGCAAAGATCACTTATTTAACAAGAAAGAATTCAATCACCCCTGCAAAATCCATAAAAAGTTCCCATGAAACCCTAGCAATATTTTACATGGCAATTAAGCTCACTTCAAAATAGAATTTTGAGATTTTATCAGAATTTTTGAAAAAGATTTAAACCCCTTAAAAATTCAAATGAACTTAAATTTAGTTGGAAATTTACAAATTTTTAGAGCTAGAACCAGGACGTCATCCTTAAATGAAAGTTGTTCCACATAATTCACTGAGCAACCACAAAAAGTTTCAAAATTTTCCAAGCTTAGGAAGTATGAATTTCATTGGAATTCAAATCAGGAGTTTGAAATAATTCAAAGAAAATCAAACAGAGAATCGCTCGTCACCACGGCGGCCAATCCGCGCGCCGCAGCAGCGCAGTGTGCCGAGCGCCGGCTGGCACTCCTTTTCACGCTATGCCATCAAGCCTCACCGAAAATCTCACGCCAAGATCCTCTCCTTCTCTCTCTCTCTCTCGCACTCGCGCGCTCTCTCTCTCTGTTTTTCCCCTTTGGCACGCCACCGCCCACGATGCCAATCGCCGCCGCTCGATCACTGTGCTCGCCGCTCTCTCTCCACGCGAGGCTTTAGAGCACCTCGCGGCCGCGCGCGCTCCTCCCAAACCGAGCCAAGGATGAAGCACCCTCTCCCTGCCCTTCTTCTTCTTCTCCACGCGCGAGCGCACCAACGCCATTGCCACCCGACGCAAGGTCGCACGCTGAGCCCCGTTTTCCGGCCGATTTCCCCACTGCTCACCATGTCTAACCACTTCCTCTCATCCACGCGCAGCTTCCAGTCCGTCAAGACGCTCTCCGGTCCACCCGTTCAACGGGAACGCCAGCTCGCCGCCGTCCGCCACATCGCGCTTCCTCGCCGACGACGTTTCGGTGAGTTTCGGTCCCCGTTGTGGTGTTGCCGGTCCTCTCCAGGGCATGTAGAAGCTTTAGGACCAAACCCCGAGCTCAATCTTGCACCATCGCACCGCCACGAGCTCGTCGGAGTTGTCCTTGACGCCGCCGCCGTCGCGCGCTGTCCTCCACTAGCCGCCGCCGGTCACCGTCGTGCTCCTGGAGCACCTCGCAACGCGCGCAAGCCTAGGGAGCTCCCTTCCGTTGTCCCCTCCCCCCGCCCCCCCCCCCCCCGTCGGCGAGGCCACCCCCACCGTCGATTGCTCGTCGGAAGTCGCCACCCCTGTTTTTCCCCCTTTGCCTCCATTTTCGGTTTTAGTTTCAATTTCCTATTAATTAGCTAGTTTTGTAAAATGCCTAGTAAATCGAGGAAAAATCTAAAAATGGTAAACCGAATTTTATTGGAATCCTTGTAAAATACACGAATTAACTGCTGAAACACTTTTCCATGACAAGCAATGAAACTTCCTAGATAGATAGGTAGAAGTGTTCTGTTTTGAATTACTTCTGGAGTTCCAGAAGTCATCTGGAGCTGGAACTTCTGCCAGAAGTGTGTCGTTGCAAGTAGAACTCAAATGTTCTATTTGGGATTACTTCTGGAGTTCTAGAACCCTTCTGGAGCTGGAACTTCTGTCAGATGTGTGTCATGACAAGTAGGACTCAAATGTTCTGATTTTGCTTTACATCTGGAGTACAGAACTCATCTGGAGTTGGAACTTTTGTCAGATGTATGTCATGGCACACATGACTCAAACGTTCTGTTTTGCTTTACATCTGGAGTTGGAACTTTTGTTAGATGTATGTCATGGCATACAGAACTCAAATATTCTGTTTTTGCTTCACATCTGGCGTTCCAGAACTCTTTTGGAGCTAGAACTTTTGCCAAAAGTGTGTCATAGCCAGCAGAACCCCCAGAAGTATGTCACGGTAAACAGAAAGCCCTCCGTAATTTTCCCAGAATTTAACCTTAACAAGATTCCATGCATGTCTGTAAATAACCTCCTAACAGAAACTTGACTGAATTTTTATAAAATCTAGAAAATTCAGTTTAACCCCCACCAAATTCTAAAATTCATATTTTAGAGGGTACCTCCCAACTAAAAATGATCCCCTGGTAAAAGATGAAGTTTCACTCTAGTCCCTACTTATTATAAAGAATGGTTTTTAATAAAATGCCAAAGTCGAAATAATTAGGGTTAACTCTAAACCCTAGGGGTAATGATGAGAACACTATATTACTCTATGATGAAAACATCATATTACATTATTTAATCATAACTCATCTGATTCTGTTGCATCATGTAGACACCGAAGAAAACGAAGTAGCTGTTGATCCGGAGTCCTCGATCCACGAAGAAGCAGTCAACATCAACCCCGGAGATCAAGACAAGCCCCGGAGCACAACCTGTTTTAAAGTTTTTCCTTTTATCACTCAGTGTCATGACCGTGCATTAGGTTTCTAGTAGTTGATTGAAACCGTTGCATCTGTTTTCCATAGGAAACCCTATTGGTACTTGGTTTAGGTAACCATTGTAGTATGCTATTTTTAGAATATATTTACCGGTAGAAGTCGAACGGAGTGGACGCTGCTCGTGACTGGTAGTGTTTGATTGAAACTCTCACATGAAACATATGACACATGGCTATGGATGATTAAGGAAAGATAAAAACAGGAGGGTCAGACAGGGTAAAAAGTAGGTCGGCAACTGGACCGGGCCTAGGAGGACCGTAGTCTTGTCTGATCCGTGTGGTTCGAGCCTGATCGAGCATTGAACGTACTGATCATATGCTGGGTATAATAGGGTCCAGTAAACCTACGTAGCCTAGTGATTAAAAATCGAACCTACCCTACGGTGTCTGATTCAGAGGCGATCTGGGATGGGCAGTCGTGGGAACTCCACAGAAACCGTCCGGGACGTGTGTTCGGGTAGGATGTGGCACTGCTAAGGCAGGCGTAGGAGGGAATTAACTTTGCAGGATCTGGTATGAACGGTTGCCACGTATGGTCTGGGATGCGCACGTGTCGTATGATTAGGTTCCCCCTGTAGGGTTAAAATCGTTTCGAACTGCTGTCACTCCCAGTTTGTGAGTTTGCTTGTGAAACGCATCACATTTTAATTACGATGATGAGCTATAAGGATGACGACTGAGATATGATGATTATTATCTATTGTTCTATTATGATTGCCTAGATCAGTGCAAACTAAAGTTACTATTCTAGTCACTTATCTTGAGCTAAAACTTGACCAAAAATAGTTCAGCTAATGCGAGTCTTTTTGCAAAGGTAAACCTACCCTGAGTCAGCCAACATGTCTAGGTGTCGGCTGTAGATAGGCAATTTCACGGGTCAGTCTTGTTGAGCTTCTTAGAAGCTCACGCTTTGCGAATACGTGGTTTTTTAGGCGCCGACGCGTTTACCAGGATGATAGTTACCAGTGGGATGAACCTCGTTTGGAGTTCGGAAACCTTCAGTGGGAACGATGCGATTCGCCGCAGTGATTGTTGTGTGGCTAGTAGTATGGTGCCAATGGTCAAGGCTCATACTTTTTGCTTAATTATGAGAGTCAGAGTCTGTACCCTGTAATGTCTTCCGCTGTATTTTCGTGATTTTCAAAACTCGATTCATATTCTGATGATGTAAGACTTAAATTTCAATTTATGGAACCATGATGTATTAAATTCTCTCCTCCTTTAAAAAATTACTGTTTATCCTGCCTGTATTGTACCATGTGTATGCTTGCTTCGTCGAGCATTGCCCAACAGGGTCCTGGCAAGGACGGATCCGTCCCGGATGTGAGTTATCTGGGGCGGATCTGCCACAACTCAGCAAATGTTTTTTTTTACTTCACTTCTGCCCTCCAATTTTTTTCTCTGATGTCCCCATACAGTATCGACTACTCCATGTTCAAATTTTGAACATTTTTGGATTTGTTTCCTATATAATTGATTTCATTGAATTTTTTTTATAAGTCAAATTTGAACTGCAAGTGATTCAGATAGTGGAAAAAAGAATGGAAAAATTATATTCATATTGCTAAGACTAGGATAATGTTAAAATATTGGAAACCAAAGAAAATTTGTAACATCGTGTTAATGAAACATGTCCATAAACTTATGGACGAAATTTTTTAAAATTCTAAAAAGAACAAATGAAGTCATAAGATCTTGAAATTTGTCAATATGTCATAACATCATACGTGGAGGTTGTGGTAAAAAATTTAGAACGCTTTGTACAAGTTGTCCGCGCCTGCCACCAGCCCCTGCCCCTGACTGCCCAGCGTCTCCGGCCATTGCGTGCCCCGGTGTCCCCGTCCCCACACCCATACCCGCACGTTCGACGTCCCCGTCGCAGAGGTCCCTGTCCCAGATGCCCGTCCTGGTGTCCCCGTCTTTGCCCGTTCGGCGCCCCTTCCCCGCCTGTCACCCGCGCCCCAGCACCAGGTAAAACTTGAAAATGTGATAAATAGTTAAGGATTGGATTGTCTGTGCGTGTGTGCAGTAGTATTCATTTAACTTTAATATTACTTGGAACTTATTAACTTTTAGGAAACTGTTCAAATATTGCCCTTGATGTATATATGTGTAGTTGACGGTCATCGTTCCCTTGATATGAATATGTGTGGTTGTCAGCCATCGTGCCATTGGCTTTTTGTAGGTTTTGGAAACCTCACTATGCAGGGGATTAAACAAAGATGGTGGGCGGTAAGTTGAGGAGCAGGAGCCGCAGGAAGGAGCCGTCCTGTACCAGCATAGTCGGAGGAGGAGGAGGACGCCAAGGAGAAGGTGCCGCAAACGGAGGAAGAGGCAGCGTAGTCATTTGAGGAGGAGGTGCCACAGAAGAACGATGAGGAGAAGGCAGATGCGGGGGGTTCAGCATCCTCTACCTCGTCGGGTGTCTACCATCGAGATCCCTTGAGCCTCTATCAGCAACCGATACCTATTGAGAGACGTCCGATGATTCGACCCAGTGGAAAAGGTAAGTAACTTTAACATTATCACTAATATTTCCTGTTAATCATGAGCAGCTCCTCGAGGATTGTGGCAGAAGGTGCTCACAATCCCCATGTCAATGGCATCCTGGGTCTGCAGTGCAAGGAACACTTCCCTGACCTAGTTGAGTACACTGGAGTGTGGGAGCCTGCCTACACATTTGACCACTACGTGGCCGTCCTTGATTCCCGAGATCAGGATGATAGGGTAGACAACAACAAGGCAAGGCGGGTGACGGTCGAGCTGTGGGTAAGTCTTTCCCACTACATTGCTCAATACATCGCATTTATGGGACATTTTTGAAATAATGAGCCGATCACGTCAATATGTAGGATTTCTTCATATGTCAGGAGGGATATCAGGACAGGGCGGCCGTAGTGGCTCAGAAAGCCTGTTACAAAACACGTAAAGGACAGGCATTGCGAGGCACATGTACAAGCTGTAATAACTTGCCACACAGACTTCCTTAAAATGAGGTCACCAAAGCTGAAGCAAGAAACATGACACTGACCCAACAGCAGTACCTAGAGGTAAATATGGAACATTAATACCGATTTGTTTCAAGAATAAGTAGCCTTAATTTGATCCTCTTATATGACATGCCTCCGTAGTGGTGCATCCAGCATCTCCAGTGTTGGACACAGATGGTGGATAAGTCGTGCACCAACGAGTGGGAGGCCTGGCACAACGCTTGTCGAGAGCGGCGTTTGATGATGCTAGGTCCAGCACACTATCAAGGCAACCTGAACCTCAATGGATACGAGTGTAGATGGGTACGTGAATTCATTTATTATTCTAACGCTCAATTCTGCAAAGTTTCTAATCATCTCTCTATTTTCTTGTAGTCGGTGTCACATGGTGGAGAGCCTTGCCCCTAGTTCCAGACATATGCTATGGCCCATAAAGGCAAAGCAATGTCCGACGTCCACTACAATCCGGAGGACCCGCCTCAGGCGTACAACAATGCAATCCAAGCGTCCACAGCCTCCTCAGCGAGTATACATAAATGGCAAAGGTGGTCCTGGAGAAGATTACGATCTGATCACCTAGAACTTTGATGGAGAAGTCGTAATGAGGGTGGGAGAAGGCAAGAAGCATGGGCGGTACTGGCTTGGCGATTATGCTATCGACACGGTAAGGACTCCTACTTTCTCATTGACTCGAGCAAGGAGCACCAGCTCGAGCCCAACCCTACGCCCACAGCCGAACAGTTCACAACACCGGATGGAGACACTCCAAGTTATTAAGTTTTATTCATCGTCCATTGATTTCTACCGGTGCAAAAAGACACTCCAAATTACTTGTAACAATGGGGAGACCATGTTGTAGACTAGGTGCAAAAAGAGAGGAGATTACCGGTGGAGATGGAAGCAAGGTTGCGACAAGTGATGGAAGCGAGGTTGGTGGCTCAGCAGGACGCCGAGCAGCAGAGGATGGAGAAGATGATTCAGTACTTGCAAACTATTGATGTCGCTACGGGTCTACCCACCACCATTTGTATTCACTCCACATATTTTGGCAACTACTCCTATAAGTATGACTGTTAATTACTATCGCTACTCGAGATAGTTATAAGCAAGTTGATAAGATTGTCTCTAAGTAAAAAAAAACTCTTTTATGTTGACGATAACATAGAACACACTATCCAAACATACACTCTCATACATACAAGTCATTATTAGATTAGCTATCAAAGTAATCTCGTCTCACATATGCAATATTTTCTTGTTTGTGCAGAATTAATGGTCGGCATCAAATGACGTGCCTCGTCACCTTAGAGCATCGTCGATTGCACATGTTGGGGCTCATCAGCTGTGAGAGTCGTTGTGATCAGTTGTTGCTTTCTTGTGATTGCATTACTTTTAGTTGTGAATGATACTTATGATATACGTTGTGCTATCACTTGTGATGATAGTTATGAACTTATTGAGAGCTTTGTGATGTTTGTGATATAAATTGTGATCTATGTGATGCTTGTGGTACACAATGGAATGTAATAAAAAAATTAAATTGGTTGTTTTGGTCACTTTGTCGAGTGTCAAGGCCACAACACTCGGTAAACTCCTGTATCTTTGCTGAGTGTAATGTCTTTAACACTCACAAAGTAGTAGCCTTTGACGAGTACCAGAGCCCTTGCACTCGGCAAAGTCCTGTCACCATTAGGCCTCAGTCAACGGCATTTTCTTTGCCGAGTGCCCGACAAAAGGTACTTGGCAAAGGCCTCTTTGGCGTTACCTGATTTGGCGAGTGTTCTTTATGGAGTGTGGCCTTTGGCGAGTGCAATTTAGCCTTTACCGAGTGCGTCTGGCACTAGGCAAAGGCCGGGTTTTCGGTAATGAGGGAGCCCCAAATATTTGTCACTGAGCACCTCACACATAATGTTTAGAGCTCCACATACCTATGCTTTTGTATCAACATGAGTATTACCCAACGAGCAGGAGTTTTGAGAACGTCCCCAGGATTTGGTGCGTTATAGCATCTCCAATAGATTGCGTAAAACCCACTCATCGTAAATCAAATTTTGAGGAATTAGAGTAAAAAAACATGTTTAATGGATATCAAAAACTACCTCAACTTTTTGGCTTCCCTTAAAGTCACCCAATTTATAGATAGAAACAAAGGAAAAATATGCAATGCATATCTCCAATAGGGAACTGTTCATTACTGATTTCTTGTTGAGAAAATTAATTATTAGGTCAAAAGGTTTCTCCTTCCTTCTTTAACACTATCCCAATGAAACTTTCCTATGTACCTTCAAAATATTAAGGGTGACTTTTTTGTCCTTCTGTCAGTTATAAGATCACCATCTTAACATGAGTGTAAGGATCAAGACACCGAGAAGGGGGGTTGAATCGGTGTGGACAAACACAAACGTGTCATACAATTCTCAAAACTCAAGTCGTCGAAATACGGTCCTATGCAAGTCTAATAGTTAAGAACCCTATCATACTAGTGATGCAAGAACAACAAGCGAGGCAAACAAACTAGCACGATAGCCACCAGGAGAGAAGGAAAACAACAAGCAACCTATGCAATTCTACTAGCTCAAAGGAAAGGCAACAACAACAACAACAAGCTAGAGAAAGAGTGATAGAGAAAGGTTGACGCGTCAATGTTTTCCTGAGGTATCGGAGGATGGCGCCTCCCCTAGTCCTCGTTGGACCACTCCCACCGGAGTCTTGGTCCCTCCCGTCGTTCCAGAACGGTATCACCCAAGGTGCGCTCCACTCCTCGAGTGAAGACACGGATTCCCTCCGCCGCCCTAGGCAGCACCTTGTTTCCCGGTGATAAGCCTCCTAGCTCGGGCGCTCTCTCTTGATGGCCCTTTGAATTGGAGGGCTCCAAACCGTGTACAAACTTGTGAAGTCTTCCACAAACTCCACGGAAGCTCAATCACCAACTCATAACTGGTCTAGGCCCTGTCAAAAGACCAAGAGTAACAAGCCAAGATGCCCCTCTACAGCCCACTAGTCTAGGAGTGGGTGAATACTCCTTGTTACTCTGCCACAAGCACTCAAAGATCTCCTCTTCTTTGCCCAAATGCTTCTCTCCTTGACTTCTTGGCCCTCCAAGGGTTCCTCTGCTATTCCACTAGCCAAAAGTCTCTCAAAAAATGAGAGAGACGGGTATTTATAGGGCCAACCACGGCCACTAGCCATTACACTAAGTCCCACGCAGTCAATCGTCGTACCATCATGGTACGATGACTATAACTCCTGAACTTAACTCTGAAATAAATCTTCTGGAGAATGGTATGATGATACCGTTGTACGATGACTATATCTCTCTAGTCATCCCTACCTCAGCTCCAACAGCACCAATGGTACAACAACGCCGTCGTATGGTACGAAGACTCTTCTTCTCCTGCCTTGGCCCAACTTCCAGATCTTCTGGAAAATGGTACGACGATACCGTCATACGGTACAACGACTCTTTTTTCTTGGCCAGCCCCGATTTCCAGTTCTTCTCGAAAATGGTACGACGATACCTTCGTACGGTACGACGATTCTGCTGCACTGGAATTTGATGTCTTCGCTGCATACTTGCTTCCAAGCTTCACAAATCGTCTTCCTCGGCTTACTAACTGCTCTCCAAGTGCTGTGGGACTTTCACACACGTTGTCCACAACCTCTATACTAGTGAGACATAGCTAGACATCCCAAACCCCCTTATAGTACCGATTTGTCCTATGGACTCAAAACCTAGCTACACAAGCTCTGCTAGCTTGATCTCAATGCTGCAAGGTCTTGATCCATTCTTCAACCACGTACTCATCATGGGTCAACATGGGTTATCATCAACATTTGCCGAGGCACTTCACTCTTGAGGTTGTACATGGTAGTAGGACTGCACTCAACAAGTGAAATCATGTTCATTCAATCACCAAAAACATTCATACCTTTAGGGCACAATGGTCATGAAAGCTAACAATGAGGCGAAGAAAGGAAGTATGCAAATTTAAGATGTCTGTTGGATTAAGTTTGTATGAATTTCATCATAAAATAGTATTTTTGAACAAAAATATCATGAAAAAATAATTTTGACATAAATACTAAATTTTGACATTATTTCAGATCCAAGAAAAATATAAATTTCCTTAGAACTAAGACATGCATTTTATTCATTTTGTCTATATTTCATCATAGTCACATAATTATTACAGTATAAACTAAAATTAAAATATTTATAAAACTAATATATATTATGGAAAGATATAGTATTTTATATAAAAAATATATTTTTAATATTTTTCAGAAATATTATTTTCTGATAAAATTCATGCAAGATATGATATTTTGATGAATTGCAAACATACTCCAACAAATACCTCGAATGTACAAAGTTTTTTACTTCATATTAACGCGTTTACCTCCATCACTGACGCAAGTTGATGGATTACTAATCACAGGCCAAAGAAGGCATTTTAAAATTTTGAAGGTCAGAGAGAAATGTTTCGTTCGGGCAAGACCAAGGAAGGAAAGAGAAGTTTTCTAGAGTCCCAATAAATAATTTTCTCTTTCTTAAATACCTTGTCGGGCACGGGTGCAAGGGTATTCTGAAAGGAAAAAATAAATTTAATCTTTGCTATAGAGTTTTGAGTCAACCCATTGATCCATAAAATAAAAAACTTACATCCTTACTATCGAGGCATCTACATCACCATTACCTATTACTAAAAAAAAACACTTTACCTACATATTCAAAATGCATGGAAACTGACCCTTGCAAAGAAAAGAAAAAAAGATTGACAAAGCTGAATAACTGCCGGAGAGTGACTATAATTTAAAGAAACTAGTTCCATGTCTATGCGTTGCTACGGACATAACTAATAATAAAATATATTTTATTTACAAAATTATATTACTGATATGCATATTTTACAAATGACAATACCTTGATAATAAAAGTTTATTTTTATTACTCTTCAAGAGAGAGCGGCCGAGCTAGGAGGCTTATCACCGGGTAACAAGATGCTGTGCGGGGCGGCGGAGGAAGTCCGTGTCTTAACTCGAGGAGTGGAGGGCACCTTGGGTGATACCGTTCCGGGGACGATGGAAGGGACCGAGACTCCGGTGGGAGTGGTCCAACGAGGACTAGGGGAGGCGCCATCCTCCGATACCTCGGGAAAACATCGACGCGTCAACCTTTCTCTAGCTTGTTGTTCTTATTGTCTTTCGTTTGAGCTAGTAGAATTGCATAGGTTGCTTGCTGTTTTCCTTCTCTTTTGGTGGCTATCATACTAGTGTGTTTGTCTCGTCTGTTGTTCTTGCATCACTAGTATGATAGGGTTCTTAATACTAGACTTGCATAGGACCGTGTTTCGACGACTTGAGTTTTGAGAATTGTGTGACACGTTTGTGTTCATCCACATCGATTCAACCCCCTCCTTCTCGGTGTCTTGATCCTTGCAAATGGTATCAGAGCCATGATACTCATTTAGGGCTTCACCGCCTTTGAGTAAAGTTGTCGGGAGGATCGGGGTGCCCACCCGTTTTCAACGGGAGTGAGTATTCGTATTAGAAAGCTTGCATGCGAGCTTACCTTGAATTAGTCGATTAGATGGTGTGGAAGTACACACACGAGGAGAACAAAGTTTCAATTTTAGAAACAATCTTCCACCTACTGATGCCTGACGCCCCCCCTCCCCCCAAGCCCACGCCGGCATCCAACCCGGGCCCGGCGGCCACCTCCCCGACTGCACGCGCGGCCTCATCTTCTACCATCAAGGCGTCGGTTTCCACCTCCTCCTTGTCTCCTCGAGCCGTGACATTTATCCTGTGCAGCCGCTCGAAGCAGGAACGATGGATTGACAGCAGCCCGTCCAGCTCTAGAAACTCACCGCCTTCCTTCCGCGATGTACTCCTGGCATCTTCGGGCCCAGCTCCCTCTGCTATGTCGGCTGCCCCTGCTGCTGCGATGGTGCAGTCCGAGAGTGGTTTGGCACCAAGGTCGACGGGTGGTGCCTGTTGCGGGCCCAAGATCACCCTATTCCGGCATGCACCCCGCATGGAGATGGATCGTCGCCCACAACCTGTGACACCCCAGGTGTCACCAGGGCAAGTCGACAACTGTAAACCCTAATCCACAATTTCACTCATTTTAAAGTAGATTTAATCTTAGAAATAAAAAGAAACATTGTTTAAAATGCTTTAAAGAGACACTATGAAAAGTTTGACACACAACAGAACTCTATAGCAGAGTCCGAGAAAAATCTCAATCGACAGTGTCGAAATCTCGTTAACACGAAGAAACCCAAACCCTAACTCTTGACCATCAAAATTTCCACCGAACCCTAGCCATATTTTTACATAACAATTAAGTACACTTCAAACTGGAATTTTGGGAAATTATTCAAGATTTTTGGAAAGGATTTAGACCTCTTAAAAATTCACACAAACTATAATCAACTTAGACATTCAAGAATTTTTAGAGACCAAATCATGACTTGAACCTTAAATGAAAAGTGTTCCAAATACATTCCTCAGCTTGTACAAAAATTCTCAAAAATTTTCGAGCTCGGGAAGTGTGCCAATTCATTAAATTGCCTTCCAGCCTTAATGAAAAAGAAAAAAAAATAAGTTTTGCCGACGGGCTACAGTGCCCCGCCCGCCCGACAACATGGCGCGGTAGGGCACCGCTGCCCCCGCCCGACACGGCCCCCTGTGGGCACGTCGCCAATTCATTGCCGCGCCGCCCCCCCTACCTCCTCACTCCTTCGCTCTCTCTCTCTCTAGCCCTCTCCCTCCCTCTCTCTCTTCTCTGCCGCCGCCCGAGCCGCCCGCGCTGCCGCCATGCCGCCCCCCCTGCTCCCCTACTCCCCCTACCCCGGCCCTCCTATAAATGGAGCGCAATCCTCCTCCACCCCCCCCTCTCCATTTTTCTTCCTCCCACGCGCGAAGCATCCTCGTCTCTGCCCCGGCCGCCGCCAGCCATAGCCGCCAAAACCGCCTCCTCGGTGAACTCCGTCTCCCGGCCGTCCTCCAATCAAATTCTCTCGACAAAACACTCCCTCTCCACCCCGTGAAGCTCACAGAACCTTCCACTCCTCCGAAATCGAGCCACCTCGTTGGAATTTTGCTCACCGCCGCCGCCCCGAGACACCTCCACGGTGAGACCCCCTCTCCCGGCCAAGACCTTGATCAATATCATGTTGCCGAGCTTCGTCGTGTCGTGCAGATCGTGAAAAGCCAAGGTTCGACGGCCGGCGACCACCCCATCGTCGGGAATTGGTCGCCGGAGCTCGCCGGAGGCAGTCCCCTGTTTTTTTCTTTTTCTTTTTATTTTTTCAGATTATTTCTCTGTTTTCTAAAATCCCTATAAATTCACAGGAAGATCCAAAAATGCCAAACTAAAATTTGTTAGAACCCTGGTGAAAGGGACTGATTTTCTGTTAAAGCACTTTTTAACAAATGACCAAAAATTTGCAGAATTAATTAGAAACACTCCTTTATGTTTTTGAATTTTAGATTGCATTATAAAGCAATGATAGGGCCAACATTTGATCCACCAGTACACCATGGTACTACACACCCTCTGGAATTTTATGAAGATTTTAGGAACACGAAATGGCATCTAACCCTATTAAATAACTTCAATCTGCCTAGTTTAAATACCATTTTCTAAAGTATATTGTAAAAGTAATTTATAAGGTTAGACCCAAAATCAAAGTTTTAGATCTGGTGCTCAGGAATTCTCACATAAAATTTCATGATTTTATTCTGAGGTTTACTAGTGCTTTATGATTTTATAAGATTCAAAAACAGGAATTTGATGAATTTTTATAAAATATAGAAAATTCATCTAGGCCCCACCCAAAGCCCAAAATGCTTATTCCAGGGAGTACTACCAATTAAAAATAATCTTGAGGAAGAATTAAAATTTTCATTTTAACCCTAGTTTAATAGCCGAAGGAATTAAATAATGTTAACCGATGAAAAGTGTCGAATTAACTTAACTAAAGTTGAAGTTGTTGAAACAGGCCAACTAAAAGTCACCTCATGAGAGTTGAATAGATTCTTTAAACATCATTCACAGATTAAGAATTTAATTTAATCGACGGTGTCGAGTAATTAGGGTTAACCCTAATTTTGGGCGTCGCCAATCTAAAACCCTAGATTACTTTTGATAATAACAATGAGTTTCTTTTTCATTGAACTTATCATAATCCTACTGCATCATGTAGAGTCTGACGCTCACGAAGTAGCTGCGGATCCAGTTGCCTCGACCTCCGTCGAAGAAGTCAACAACGCTGAAGAACCAGGCAAGCCCCGGTGCACAACCGATGTTTAAAATTTTTCTTTTATAACTAAGTGTGTCTTGCTTGTGCATTAAGTGCTAGGAGTTGATTGAAACCATAGTTGCATCTGTTTCCCATAGGAAACCCTGGCGGTAGCTTGTATAGATACACTTAGTATGCTATGCTTAGCAGATAACTGCCGGTAGAAGTCGAGCAGAGTGGACGCTGCTCGCGAGTAGTAGGATATTGACTGAAACTATTTTATGAGATGTGCCACACGATTGACAATGAGTAAGAAAGATAAAAGATTGAGGGTCAGACTGGGTACCAGTAGGTCGGCGACTGGTCCGGGACCAGGGTGACCGTAGTCTGGTCTGATCCGTGTGGCACAGCTGGGCAAGTATTGAATGTACTAATCGTATGCTGTGTGTTATGGGCCCCGGTAAACCTACGTAGCCTAGTGATTGCAATGTCGAACCTGCCCTACGGTGTCTGACTAGGAGGAGATCTGGGGTGGGCAGCGTGGAAACTCCACAGGAACCGTCTGGGACGTGTTGTCTGGTGGGACGCGGCGCTGCTAAGGCAGGCGTAGGAGGGAATTGACGTTGCAGGAGCTGGTGTGAACGGTTGCCACGTGCGAGTCTGGAACACGCACGTGTCGTACGATTAGGTTAACCCTACAGAGGTATAAAAATCGGTTCGAATCGCTGTCGCTCTCAGCTATGAGCTTAATTGAACTCTCTGTCACATTTTAGTAAATAGGTTGAGACATGATAAGAATGAATTATGATTATTCTAATGCTGTTACTTCTGTTATGTTTGCTTAGCTCAGTGCTAATTAAATTTATTATTTTCTAATCACTTAATCTGTGCTAAAATTTGACAAGAGTAGTATAGGCTTGCGAGTCCTTTTGCAAGTAAACCCACCCGAGTCAGCCAGCATGTCTAGATGTCGGCTGTAGTCAGCCACTTTTGTCGGGTAAGTCTTGCTGAGCTTCTTAGAAGCTCACGCGTTAGCGATTTGTGGTTTTCAAGCGTCGTCATGCAGGACCAAGCAGGTAGCTTGCATTGGGAGGAGCCTCTCCCCGAGTTTGGGAACCTCCAGTGGGAGTTGTGCGAGTCGCCGCAGTGAAATGTTGAAGTGGCTAGTAGCATGACGTCCGTGGGCACGGCGCGTGCTTTTGCTTAAGTCCGAGTGTCGGAGTTGTAATCGTTCCAGTCTTCCGCTGTTATCGTTTTCAAAACTTTTACGTACTCTGAAACAATGTAATTTTCAGCTTCAAATTTATGAATCAATGATGTATTAAGTCCTCTATTCTTGTAAATTATTGCTGTTTATCCCTGCCTGTGTTGTATTGTGTGTACCCTCGCTTCGCCGAGCGTTGCCCAACAGGATCTTGGCTCAACGACTGAACGGATCCGTCTGGAGACGAGGTTTTCTGGGCGGGTCGTGTCAGCTTTGGTATCAGAGCCGTGTTGGGAAATGGTACAACATTTAAGGCATGTTTTCGAAAATTACGTGCGAGTGAGGTACGCGCCCTATTAGTTAATAGGTTATCAGGTGGCAAGCTAACCTAGTGTAGGAGCTAACAAAACCCAGTTTAGATTTACTTTTCTGTAACGACGCACCTACGCTCAGGTAAGCAAGGTAAGGTACGCCGCTCGACTGCGGTGAAAGGTCGAGAAATCCCTGTTGCATCCGCAACAGTAGCGTTCTATACCATGATGGTATGGAAGGAGGTATTATGTTCGCTGTAACATAGTACGCTCCCTTGCCGTTTAGGGAGAGAAGCGGCCCTCTACCGTACGAGGTGTGGGTTACGGACCTGTTGCGAATGCAGAACTTCGCAACAGTGAAGTCTTGTGTCTTTGGCACACAAGAGATGAGTTTGTTCCTCACGACTTCGGTTTTGCGGAACACTCTCATACCTCCGCTGTCTGAGGTAAAGTGCAATCTGTTGCCGCGCAGGGAAGGTCGGACACGTGATCCCCGTATGTGACCTACTCGGGGCGACCCATATGGCAATGATATGGGTTGTTGTTTTTACTTTTGATATATATTGCACTGCCTGTGATGCCATTTTCTGCAGGTACGCTAACCACGATATCGTAAGAAACGTGTAGTAACGGCTAACTTGAGTGCGATTCTGCCACCGTCTACGCGTATTCTTGTTACTTTGTGAGGACGTATAGGCCAAGGTAGGATTGCATTGCATGAAGAAATGTTAAAATCCTTCAAACTTATACTAAAACTATCCAGGAGCAAAAATTCCATCAATAATGGCTGTAACACCAACAAAAATTAAGAAGTCCACCTGGATACCTTCCTCCCTTAGGATTGCGTGGAATCAACCGAGTTGGAGTAAAACCCTGATATACCATTGAGCCTCTTTCAACACCTTCCTCGATGAGAAGATTGTCTCCTTGACAGGTCAACTTAGATGGTAAAGCACCTTGGGCAAATCGGCTGTCGCTAGATTAGCATCCTTAGTGATCGATTTGGATCACCTTTTTACACAGGGATGAAAAATATTTTATGTATCGGAAGATTTAGCATGCTTTGAACTATGTGTCAACATGTGGCTTCTGATTGATAAAATATTGCTCATCTCTGTGTTGCAGGTGGACGACAACACGATTGAGCATGGGATCACGGAGATAGGTGTTGAGGACTCCACCCCTACCTACGTCACCAAGAAATCAGGACGCAGAGGATTTGTGGAGATACTCGAGCAGACCTTGCAATCACTGGGATATGCAGAGACTCCTTGGTTTCAGATCCGAGAGTATCGGTAGTATGACCTACCACGCTGCTCAGCCACGGTTACACTACCCACGCACCCCCGGCATGCCAACGGAGAGATTTATACCACCACCACATTCGGTTCAGATAAGACGGAAGCCATCGAGTCAGCCGCTCATCAGGCTCTATTGAGGATTTGCGAGCGACACCTTGAGGACCTGGCAGACAAACCAGCGGCGATGTTTTTGATACGGGACCAGGTTGACCGTACCTGGCACCGCAATGTTAAGAATGCTCAGAAGAGGACTTTCAGGGGAGAGATGGACCATGTCACTCCCTTGTTCACGTGGAGCCTAGCGCTACTCAACTTGCATGAAGACATTGTTCTCTCAGCTCAGATGGATCGTCAGACCTTGCGACAGGCTCATGTAGAGATAGCCCAACTCAAGGGGAAGATCCAGGACTTGGAGAGCAGGAATAATGCATTGCGTGCTTGCTGCAACGCGCGCGCTACACGCATCTCTGAGTTGGAGGCGGTCTCCGAGATTAAGACTGCCCAGATCCATGCTAGAGAGAATGATTGCAACATCATGTTGCAACACATTCACCAGCTGGAGATACTCAGGGATAACGCGGTTCAGATGGCGGAGAACCTCGCCCATGAGAACCATCATTTGCAGCATCAGTTAGCGGGACTTTTGGAGGCACAGCAGCCGCCTCCCGCTAACGATGATGCTCCTGAGTCAGAAGTATCGGATCCCGAAGCTTCAGACCCAGAGCCAGACAAGGAGTAGATCGGAGGTGGTTCCAAAGTGATAGTTTAGCTAGATGCTTCGCTTAAGGAGTGCGTTGTCTTTGTCTTGGTGTAGTGTGTTCTTAGGAGTTTATCTTAGTGGCGTTGTAATCTTGTGGATGTAAGAATGGTGGTTTGACAGTCTAAGAATTGGACAATGGATGTACTGTCATCTTTTGGGGAATGAAGGAAGTTTGTTTTTATTGAGATATCCGTGTCGTGCATATTGACGTACTTCTACTTATGTTGAGAATTGGACATGGGTTGAATTATTCTAATAAGGATCCTTTTTGCTTTTTCAGCATGGTGAACACTAGAGCAGGACGTCAGGAGGCGGAAAGCTCCAACCCGCCGCCCCCGCTAGCTGAGCCAACCTTGGCGGCAGCTATGGCAGCCATGCTTCAGAGCAGCCAGCAGACACAAGAGATGCTGCGGGCCATCCTAGAAAATAGTGGCGCAAATCGAGGCGCTCAGAACCGTGACCAGGACAGCACATATGCTGAATTGCTGGCCACTCATCCCCCAGAGTTCAGAGATGCCCGGGAACCCATGGAGGCAGACCAAATCGAGACCAAGTTTGGACTACTCCGTTGTTCGGAGACCCACCAGACGCTCTTCGCAGCATAGATGCTCCACGGACACGCTGGAGCCTGGTGGGCCAACTACTTGGCCACTCTCCCGGCCGACACCCAGGTACCATGGGCATAGTTCCGGGAGTCATTCCGCGCTCACCACATTCCCGCGGGACTCATGCAAAGGAAGGCCAAAGAGTTCATGGCCTTAACACAAGGAAACCGCACGGTGCACGAGTATTCCCGTGTCTTCAACCAACTTGCTTTATATGCTCCGGAGCAGGTTGACACGGATGCTAAGCGGAAGCACCGCTTCATGGAAGGTTGAACATCACACTCCAGGGTCGCTTGGCCCTGAACCAAGGCGGCTCATTCAACGAGCTCGTCAGCAACGCCCTCATCGCCGAAGAATACCTCGAGAAGGAGCAGCGGGAGAAAAGGCGAGCCAGCGGTGGGCCATCAAATGCCCTGCCACCCAAGTACCGTCTAGTGTACACTGCACCCGATGGTAGGAACTACAAGGCCACCCCACCGCAGGCGCCGTCATTCCGTCTGCTGCAGCAGCCATACCGGCCCCCACAGAATCAGCAACAAGCCGGCTACCGCGCACCTCCCCCGCCGCAGAGGAACCAGGGTGTCCGCCCACCTCAACAGGGCGCCCGTCCCGGACCAGGCACGCCTTGCTTCAACTGCAGGCAGCCCGAACACTTTGCCCGCGAGTGCCCCTCCAACCAGCAGTCCGGAGGCAACCGGCAGTCAAACCAAGGACAGGGCCAGCAAAAGGGCCAGAAGAACACCAGGACCGGTCGGGTAAACTACACCACAACCGAAGAAATTGCTGAGGGCGAACAAGTACTGGCGGGTACGTTCTCGCTCTCTACCCACTCGGCTTTTGTTCTTTTCGATTCCGGTGCAAGCCACAATTTTATCAGTAAGAATTTTGTCAAAGGCAAAAACCTAACCACAGTTCTCCTAGAACCACCTTTCGTAATAAAATCGCCTGGGGGCAACATATTATCAAATCATGGCTTAAGTGAAGCTCCCCTCAATCTGAGAGGTCACATCTATCCTATTTCCTTCATCATCCTAGATGGGCAGGGTATCGATATTATCATCAGCATGAAATGGATGAAACACCATAATGCCATCCTTGACATTGCTAGGCGTGTAGTCCACTTAACCTCTCCACTTCACGGTCCCATGTCCATAAACCTAGATCACCCTAAAGCCACTATCAATCAAGTCTGCCATGTGGTCGGGAAAAGTCTGGACGAGATACCAGTGGTTAAGGAGTTTCCGGACGTATTCCCAGAGGACTTACCTGGTTTACCACCGGACAGAGATGTGGAATTCCAGATTGAGCTCTTGCCAGGCACAGCCCCGATCTCCCGCAGACCGTACAAGATGGCATCCAAAGAGGTAGCAGAGTTGAAGAAACAGTTGCAGGAGTTGTTGGACAAGGGCTTTATACGGCCTAGTACCTCGCCTTGGGGTTGTCCTGCATTGTTCGTGAAAAAGAAGGATCAGTCATTGAGGCTATGCGTGGATTACCGTCCCTTGAATGCGGTAACTATCAAGAACAAGTATCCATTGCCACGCATAGACACTCTATTTGATCAGTTGGCAGGCGCAAAGGTCTTCTCGAAAGTTGATCTTCGGTCTGGTTATCATCAGATCAAGATCCGTCCCAGTGACGTTCCGAAGACGGCTTTCTCCACCAGATACGGGCTATATGAGTATTTGGTGATGTCGTTTGGACTCACAAACGCACCGGCGTACTTCATGTACCTCATGAACTAGTATTCATGTCAGAGCTGGATAAGTTTGTAGTGGTGTTCATGGACGACATCCTAATATACTCCAAGTCAACCGATGAGCATGCAGAGCACCTTCGGACAATTCTCCAAAGACTCAGAGATCATCAGCTCTGTGCCAAGTTCAGCAAGTGCGAATTTTGGATTGAGCGTGTTCAGTTTCTGGGTCATGTTGTGTCCGCGGAAGGTATTTCTGTTGATCCAGGAAAGGTGCGAAGTTTCTTGGGATTAGCGGGATATTATCGTCGCTTCATTCCCAACTTCTCCAAGATTGCCAGGCCTATTACAGACCTACTCAAGAAGGATCAGAAGTTCAAGTGGACAGAAAAGTGCGAGGAAGCCTTTCAGACTTTAAAAAAGCACTTGACCACGGCACCAGTACTCGCCCAACCGGATTTGAGTAAGCCCTTCGACGTGTATTTTGATGCGTCGGGCACTGGACTTGGTTGTGTGTTAATGCAAGAAGGACGGGTAATTGCTTATGCTTCCAGGCAACTCCGTAAGCATGAGTTGAATTACCCCACCCACGACTTAGAATTAGCAGCCGTGGTATTGGCTCTGAAGGTGTGCAGACATTACTTATTGGGAAACCTAGTACACCTCTACACCGACCACAAGAGTCTCAAGTACATCTTCACCCAGAACGAGTTGAACATGAGGCAACGAAGATGGCTAGAGTTAATCAAGGACTACGAGATAGAGATCCACTACCATCCGGGCAAGGCTAATGTGGTTGCAGACGCGTTGAGCAGAAACGCCCATTGCCACTACTTGGATCAGGGAGTTGCAACCGAAGAACTAGAGCCAGCCCTGAGGATTCTACCCCACGGAGCACTCTACAACCTTGCCTTAGTGCCAACACTTAGAGATGAGGTAGCCAGGTCCCAGAAGCTTGATAAGAGCATGGAGAAGATCATATTAGGACTACAAGAAAAGAAGATGCAGTGCTTCAGAGAAGACGAAGAAGGAGTTTTGTGGTTCAAGAACAGACTGGTAGTGCCGAAAGATCACGAGCTCCGAAGGAAGATTATGGATGAAGCTCATTTATCCAAGTACTCGATTCACCCTGGCAGCAACAAGATGTATCAGGACCTGCGAAAGAAGTTTTGGTGGACAAGGATGAAGAGAGAAATCGCCCGGTATGTAGCGGAATGTGACACCTGCCGCAGAGTAAAGGCCGACCATCTGAAGGGCGTAGGGTTGTCGCAACCATTGAGCGTTCCGTCATGGAAATGGGAAGACATCAGCATGGACTTCATTGTCGGGCTACCCACCACCGCTCGACATCATAACTCCATCTGGGTAATCGTGGATCGCCTGACAAAGTCCGCTCACTTCATACCTGTCAGTACCAACTATAGAATGAAGAAGTACGCAGAACTATACATTGACCGGATAGTCTGTCTACATGGAGTGCCCAAGACAATCATCTCCGACCGGGGTACCCAGTTCACCGGTCGATTCTGGAAACAACTCCACGAGTCACTAGGAACCAGGCCCATCCACAGCTCAGCCTACCACCCTCAGACTGATGGTCAGACGAAAAGAGTGAACCAAATACTCGAAGACATGCTCCGAGCTTGTGTTTTGGAGTACGGAAAAGGATGGGACACTTATCTGTCATTGGCGGAGTTCTCATACAACAACAGCTACCAAGCCAGCATCCGGATGTCCCCTTTCGAAGCACTTTACGGCCGTAGTTGCAGAACCCCACTGAACTGGTCAGAAGCGGGCGATCGAATCATATTGGGCCCAGACCTAGTACAGCAGGCTGAAGAGAAAGTACGGGTTATACAAGCCAATCTGAAGGCCGCCAAGTCAAGACAGAAGAGCTATGCAGATAAAAGGCGTAGACCATTGACCTTCGAGGTAGGAGACTACGTCTACCTACGAGTCTCGCTAATGAAGGGAGTTCAACGGTTCGGGATCAAAGGCAAGTTAGCACCCCGATACATAGGTCCATACCCCATCACAGCCAAGTGCGGACCAGTGGCGTATCAAGTGGAACTGCCAGAAAGATTATCGGGAGTGCATAACGTATTCCATGTCTCCCAGTTGAAGAAATGTCTGAAGGCACCCGTAGACCAAGTGGTTCAAGAAGTAGAAGAATTGCAACCTGACTTAACCTACCCAGAGCGCCCAATCCGGATACTGGATGAGAAAGAACGGGTTACAAGAAGACGGACACTCAAATTCTACAAAGTTCTGTGGAGCAACCACACGGAAGACGAAGCCACGTGGGAATCTGCAGAATTTCTTCAGTCACACTACCCCGAGCTACTCCCAAAAACCCTAGGTACCTATGCCTATCCTAACCCTCTCCTTAAATCTTGGGACGCGATTTCTTTTAGGGGGGAGGGCTGTGACACCCCAGGTGTCACCAGGGCAAGTCGATAACTGTAAACCCTAATGCACAATTTCACTCACTTTAAAGCAGATTCAATCTTAGAAATAAAAAGGAACATTGTTTAAAATGCTTTAAAGAGACACTATGAAAAGTTTGACACACAACAGAACTCTATAGCAGAGTCCAGGAAAAATCTCAATCGACAGTGTCGAAATCTCGTTAACAGGAAGAAACCCAAACCTTAACTCTTGACCATCAAAATTTCCACAGAACCCTAGTCATATTTTTACATAAAAATTAAGTACACTTCAAAATGGAATTTTGGGAAATTATTCAATATTTTTGGAAAGGATTTAGACCTCTTAAAAATTCACACAAGCTATAATCAACTTAGAAATTCAAGAATTTTTAGAGACCAAATCATGACTTGAACCTTAAATGAAAAGTGTTCTAAATAAATTCCTGAGCTTGTACAAAAATTCCCAAAAATTTTCGAGCTCAGGAAGTATGCCAATTCATTGAATTGCCTTCCAGCCTTAATGAAAAAGAAAAAAAAAAGTTTTGCGGCGCGGTAGGGCACCGCTGCCCCCGCCCGACACGGCCCCCTATGGGCACATCGCCGATTCATTGCCGCGCCGGCCCCCCTACCTCCTCACTCCTTCGCTCTCTCTCTCTAGCCCTCTCCCTCCCTCTCTCTCTTCTCTACCGCCGCCCGAGCCGCCCGATGCCGCCCGCGCTGCCGCCATGCCGCCCCCCCTGCTCCCCTACTCCCCCTACCTCGGCCCTCCTATAAATGGCGTGCAATCCTCCTCCACCCCCCCCTCTCCATTTTTCTTCCTCCCACGCGCGAAGCATCCTCGTCTCTTGCCCGGCCGCCGCCCGCCATAGCCGCCAAAACCGCCTCCTCGGTGAACTCCGTCTCCCGGCCGTCCTCCAATCAAATTCTCTTGACAAAACACTCCTTCTCCACCCCGTGAACCTCACAGAACCTTCCACTCCTCCAAAATCGAGCCACCTCGTTGGAATTTTGCTCACCGCCGTCGCCCCGAGACACCCCCACGGTGAGACCCCCTCTCCCGGCAAAGACCTTGATCAATATCATGTTTCAGAGCTTCGTTGTGTCATGTAGATCGTGAAAAGCCAAGGTTCGACGGCCGGCGACCACCCCATCGTCGGGAATTGGTCGCCGGAGCTCGCCGGAGGCAGTCCCCTGTTTTTTCTTTTTCTTTTTATTTTTCCAGATTATTGCTCTGTCTTCTAAAATCCCTAGAAATTCACAGAAAGATCCAAAAATGCCAAACTAAAACTTGTTAGAACCCTGGTGAAAGGGACTAATTTTCTGTTAAAGCACTTTTTAACAAATGACCAAAAATTTGCAGAATTAATTAGAAACACTCCTTTATGTTTTTGAATTTTAGATTGCATTATAGAGCAATGCTAGGGCCAAAATTTGATCCACCAGTACACCATGGTACTACACACCCTCAGGAATTTTACGAAGATTTTAGGAACATGAAATGGCATCTAACCCTATTAAATAACTTCAATCTGCCTAGTTTAAATACCATTTTCTAAAGTACATTGTAAAAGTCATTTATAAGGTTAGACCCAAAATCAAAGTTTTAGATATGGTGCTCAGGAATGCTCACATAAACGTTCATGATTTTATTCTGAGGTTTACTAGTGCTTTATGATTTTATAAGATTCAAAAACAGGAATTTGATGAATTTTTATAAAATATAGAAAATTCATCTAGGCCCCACCCAAAGCCCAAAATGCTTACTCTAGGGAGTACTACCAACTAAAAATAATCTTGAGGAAGAATTAAAATTTTCATTTTAACCCTAGTGTAATAGCCGAAAGAATTAAATAATGTTAACCGATAAAAAGTGTTGAATTAACTTAACTAAAGTTGAAGTTGTTGAAACAGGCCAACTAAAAGTCACCTCATGAGAGTTGAATAGATTCTTTAAACATCATTCACAGATTAAGAATTTAATTTAATCGACGGTGTCGAGTAATTAGGGTTAACCCTAATTTTGGGCGTCGCCAATCTAAAACCCTAGATTACTTTTGATAATAACAATGAGTTTCTTTTTCATTGAACTTATCATAATCCTACTGCATCATGTAGATTCTGACGCTCACGAAGTAGCTGCGGATCCAGTTGCCTCGACCTCTGTCGAAGAAGTCAACAACGCTGAAGAACCAGGCAAGCCCCGGTGCACAACCGATGTTTAAAATTTTTCTTTTATAACTAAGTGTGTCTTGCTTGTGCATTAAGTGCTAGGAGTTGATTGAAACCATAGTTGCATCTGTTTCCCATAGGAAACCCTGGCGGTAGCTTGTATAGATACCCTTAGTATGCTATGCTTAGCAGATAACTGCCGGTAGAAGTCGAGCAGAGTGGACGCTGCTCGCGAGTAGTAGGATATTGAATGAAACTATTTTATGAGATGTGCCACACGATTGACAATGAGTAAGAAAGATAAAAGATTGAGGGTCAGACTGGGTACCAGTAGGTCGGCGACTGGTCCGGGACCAGGGTGACCATAGTCTGGTCTGATCCGTGTGGCACAGCTGGGCAAGTATTGAATGTACTAATCGTATGCTGGGTGTTATGGGCCCCGGTAAACCTACGTAGCCTAGTGATTGCAACGTCGAACCTGCCCTACGGTGTCTAACTAGGAGGAGATCTAGGGTGGGCAGCGTGGGAACTCTACAGGAACCGTCTGGGACGTGTTGTCTGGTGGGACGCGGCGCTGCTAAAGCAGGCATAGGAGGGAATTGATGTTGCAGGAGCTGGTGTGAACGGTTGCCACGTGCGAGTCTGGGATACGCACGTGTCGTACGATTAGGTTAACCCTACAGAGGTATAAAAATCGGTTCGAATCGCTGTCGCTCTCAGCTATGAGTTTACTTGAACTCTCTGTCACATTTTAGTAAATAGGTTGAGACACAATGAGAATGAATTATGATTATTCTAATGCTGTTACTTCTGTTATGTTTGCTTAGCTCAGTGCTAATTAAATTTATTATTTTCTAATCACTTAATCTGTGCTAAAATTTGATAAGAGTAGTATAGGCTTGCGAGTCCTTTTGCAAGTAAACCCACCCGAGTCAGCCAGCATGTCTAGAAGTCGGCTGTAGTCAGCCACTTTTGTCGGGTAAGTCTTGCTGAGCTTCTTAGAAGCTCACGCGTTAGCGATTTGTGGTTTTCAGGCGTCGTCATGCAGGACCAAGCAGGTAGCTCCATTGGGAGGAGCCTCTCCCCGAGTTTGGGAACCTCCAGTGGGAGTTGTGCGAGTCGCCGCAGTGAAATGTTGAAGTGGCTAGTAGCATGACGCTCGTGGTCACGGCGCGTGCTTTTACTTAAGTCCGAGTGTCGGAGTTGTAATCGTTCCAGTCTTCCGCTGTTATCGTTTTCAAAACTTTTGCGTACTCTGAAACAATGTAATTTTCAGCTTCAAATTTATGAACCAATGATGTATTAAGTCCTCTCTTCTTGTAAATTATTGCTGTTTATCCCTGCCTGTGTTGTATTGTGTGTACGCTCGCTTCGCCGAGCGTTGTCCAACAGGATCTTGGCTCAACGACTGAACGGATCCGTCCCGAGACGAGATTTTCTGGGCGGGTCGTGTCACAACTCGATGGTTGGCAGAAGGTGGAGTCTTGCAGTTCGTGGAAACGACGACTGCGTGACACTCATCCTCGCCGCCCGGTTCCGGTTGATCTTGTTGGCAAGCGTTTCAACTGTTTCTCGTTGGCGCACAGAGCCGCACGGTGCCGTCAGCGGACTCGCTGCTTTCGCTGTCGTTCCCTAGGCCACCGCTCCTATGCGTGCCCTGGGTTGAATGGCACAAGCAATGGTGGTCCACAGCGACCTGCACCAGCGCGCGTCTCTGTTTGGCGATGCATCTCGCCTGCTCAGGTTTCTGACGCTGCTCCTGCCCCGCGGCAAGCTCCACCAATGGTCGCGGCAGGGGCTGAGAAATCGGCTTCTGGTCTTGCTCCTGAGCAAGAGGTCAACACTGGTTGTTCGCGACGCCAGCGCCGACGCTGCTACCGTCGTCGCCCTGGCCGGGAGCGTTCTGGTTCCCCTGCGGAGGATGACCGTCAGTCCAACCACATTCCCACAGCGGCGGCGCCTATCCAGTCCTCGTCGTCGATGCCGGTTCCTCCATGTATTTTGGACTGGTCAAACCGTGTGACTCAGGCTGAGCAAGATCTTACACGAGCTGTCGTGGTGACTGTCATCAGTAATGCACCAGTAGAGGTAGCGATGGATATGGCAGTTATCATTGCGAGCAATTTGGAGGTGGAAGCTGATTCCCTGATGCTACGACGAGCCTCCCCGTCAAGTTTTCTGCTGTTTCTCCCCGATGTTTCCATGGTTGACCGGCTTGTGAACTCGCGATAGCCTTTGCGTTCGCCGAGCTTCAGTCTGCTGTGCAAGCGCTGGTCCCGCCTAACTGGCGCCTCTGGTCGTTCTCTACCGTTCTTGATTGACGTAGAGCTTCATGGTGTTCCAGCTCATGTCTGGGAGACTTCAACGGTGCAGCAGTTTCTCTGTCCACATGCATGTGTTCAACAGGTGCACCCGAATACCCTGGAGCTGGCAGATTTGTCTACGTTCCGGTGTACAGCCTGGTGCCGGGACCTAGACTCCATGCCGACAACGAAAGAGCTTTGGGTCACAGAGCCTCCCACTGCCATGGAGGAAAAGCCTCCGGTAAAAAGAGTTCTGGCCTATCCAATTAACGTGAAGTTCTCAGTCATCTTTCAACCTGGTGCTACTCCCAGTCATCTGTCTTCGCCAAGCAGCGATGATAATGATGAAGACCATGCAAGACACCGCCGACGTGTTCTGCCCTCTTTGCCTAGGCCTGATCAGGTGCATGGCTCAGGTCGCATCGACTCAGTGGGCCGGTCGTCCATGCCACGATGGGGGGCCAGTGTTCAAAGCACCACTCGCGTTATTACTGCTGGAAATCAGGGCGAGTTGAATGCACAGCGAGAGAACCAAGGAGACGGGCTATGTTTTTCTCCCGAGGGTGCTACGAAAGAATTTGAATCGGTGCCTGTTTTTGAAGGGTCGGTGGGCCCTGAGGGAGTCGATACAACTCCTATCAGCTTGATTCCAACGGTGGTCGCACCCACCTCTATGGCGTCTCCAGTGATGGAGTTTTTTCTACAGAATGAAAATAGTGTTTGTTCTCCAGGCCGGGCCGTGCTTTCTTTGTTTGGGCCGAATAGTACAGAATCACAGCTGGGGTGTCCCTCTACACCGAAGTTGAGTACAGATAAGGGCGTGGGTCTTGTTGAGGCAGCGGATGATGAAGTACCATGCACCATGGTCTCCCCAGGTACATTGCAAACTCCTTCACCGATACCCGAGTTCCAGACAAGTGCAGCGACATTGGCAGCAGGTGTGGTAGTCCCACGTGTGACTCCACCTATGACCATGGCCTCCCCGACGGCGACGGCAGCAGGTGTGGCAGTCCCATTAGTGACTCCACCTGTGGCCATGGCCTCCCCGATAGCGTCGGCAGCAGGTGTGGCAGTCCCACTAGTGACTCCACCTGCGGCCAAGGATGTTTCAGCAACTGCAGCGACATTGACGGCAGGTGTGGCAGTCCCACGTGTGACTCCACCTGCGGCCGAGGATGCTTTAGCAACTGCAGTGACATTGGCGGCGGGTGTGGCAGTCCCACATGTGACTCCACCTGCGGCCGAGGATACTTCAGCAACTGCAGCGACATTGGCGGCGGGTGTGACAGTCCCACGTGTGACTCCACCTGCGGCCACGGCCTCCCCGACACCAACAACTCGTGAGGCATTCATCGCCAAGTTAGCAAAGTTTGGCCTTTTGCCAGCTCCCTCCATCAAGAAGCAGCGGCAAGCAAGAGCCATGCCACCTGGTCAAACACCACGACGAAGCCGCCGACTTGCTGGTGCTCAAGCTGAATTCAAGCTGGATGATCTGGAACAGAGGTCTAAGAAGAAAGCCATGCGGGCTCTGGACATTATTGGTGAACAAGAGGGTATTGATCCACACGCCCAAGACGACTATGCCAAATTGTTTAGGCAGCCTCTGTCCGATGGACATCTGCCAGCGCTGGCAGCATTATTTAAGTGGTCTATTCCTGAAGAACTTGTTATTGATAATGGTGGTGCCGTAAATACGGCAGCAGCTTAGTGTCACACAATGCAGTCTCTTGGTCGTTTCTCATGCACTTTGTAATGGATCCAGCGAAAATTTTAGTATGGAATGTACGTGGTCTCAACTCACAGGCTCGTCAGGACTCCGTGCATACAATGTTGGATTCCTCTCGAGCAGATATCATTAGTCTTCCAGAAACGAAAATCTCTACCAACTCCAGGCGGGTTCTTGCCTCTACACTTGGCTCTGATTTTTCAGAACATGTCGAGCTCTCGGCTATTGGTGCTAGTGGTGGGATCTTAGTGGCCTAGCAACAACATATAGTGGCCACAGGTAACACTCGAGTGGACAGTAGCAGTGTTTCGGTTCAGTTTCGTTCAGAGGCTGGGATATTATGGTGGCTCTGTGGTGTCTATGGGCCTCAGAGTACAGAGGAAAAAATTCAATTTCTACAAGAGTTACGTGATGTTCGTGGAACTTGTCTTGGACCATGGATAGTGGTTGGAGATTTCAATCTAATTTACCATGACGAAGATAAAAATAACTCAAACTACAACCGAGCAATGATGGGTCGCTTTAGGCGTTTAATTGATGACCTTGCACTCAAAGAAATCCCTCTTCATGGTTGGAAGTATACATGGTCAAACCGGCATAATTCTCCTACATTGGTGAAATTGGATAGAGTTCTCTGCTCTGTGGATTGGGAAGATTTGTTCCCTAACTGTTTACTTCAAAGCATGGCTTCTGATGATTCAGATCACTGTCCGCTATTACTTGGGCTCAATGACAACAAATCAGGTCGACACCGTTTTCATTTTGAATCATTCTGGCCTAAACTTGATAGTTTTCAGGATAGTGTGGCAGCAGCATGGGAATCTGTTCCAGTTGGGTCGTGCCCCTTTTCAACCTTGGATAGCAAGTTCAAGGCGGTTACAAGGGGTTTACAAAGCTGGAATGACAAAACAGTTGGCCATGTAAAGTCCCAGCTAGCTCTTGCTAGGGAGCTTCTGCACTCGAAATCGCCAATGATAGTCAATCTCTTTCTTTTACTGAAACTTGGCTGAAGAACACTCTCAAGAAACATTGCCTTGTCCTTTCTTCTCTCAAGCGGACGATAGCTCGGCTTCGCTCACGCATTGGATGGTTGAAGGACGGTGATGCCAACACGAAGTTTTTTCATCTCCATGCTCGTCATCGAAAGGGAAGGAATTTCATTGCTAAGCTAAATTCAGAAGGCCAAGTCTTTACTAAGCATGATGATAAAGCAAGGTTAGTAGATGATTTTTATGAAAACTTACTTGGGACAAGCCTGGACAGAGAGCATACTATTAACCTCGATGAAGTAGGGATTCATGCTCATGACCTTGCTGACCTTGAACTGCCTTTTACGGAGGAGGAAGTGTGGTCCACAATCAAACAACTTCCTTCCGACAAAGCGCCGGGGCCGGATGGTTTCACAGGTCGATTTTACAAAACATGTTGGCCGATTATAAAGCATGATATTATGGTCGCTATATATTCTGTATGGAGCAGGAAATTCATGGGATTTGGTCCTCTAAATACGGCCTATATCACTCTTCTTCCCAAAAAAGAGGATGCCGAACAGCCCAAAGACTTTCGCCCTATCAGCCTAGTACATGGTTTTGCCAAGCTGATCACAAAAATACTAGCCAATCGATTATCGGGGCGGCTGCAACAAATGGTCTCATCCAATCAAAGCGCTTTTATAAAAGGCTGATGTATACAAGACAACTTCATGATGGTGCAGCAGACAGCAAGAGATTTTCACCAACAAAAACTACCACGTATTCTCTTGAAGCTTGATATATCAAAGGCTTTTGACTCAGTTTCTTGGCCCTTTCTCCTTGAGGTGCTGCAACATTTGGGTTTTGGACAAATCTGGAGGGATATGATCAGTGGATTATTATGCTCTTCTTCGACACAAGTGCTTGTGAATGGGATTCCCGGTGAGAGGATTACTCATCGGCGAGGATTACGTCAAGGGGACCCTTTATCCCCTACGTTATTTATTCTAGTCATGGATGTTTTGAGCCATATGATTTTTAAAGCTGATGAAGAGGGGTTGCTTCAATCCCTTTCACGAAGGGCATTACAACACTGTATATCTTTATATGCAGATGATGTGGTTATCTTTCTTCGTCCGGAAGCTAATGACATTTTGGTTACAATGGAAATTCTACAACTCTTTAGTGAATCGTCGGGGCTCAAAACTAATCTTCAAAAGAGTAATGTGTTGCCAATATGGTGCGCTGAAACTGAACTGAATATTATACAGCAGCGTCTCCCTTGTGGAATTTCAGAGTTTCCTTGCAAACACTTGGGTTTACCCCTCTCCTTAATGAAGCTAACAAAGGAACAAGTTCAGCCTATCATTGATCGCCTTGCTGACGAACTCCCGGGTTGGAAAGCTGATCTCATGACACGTGCTGGTCGGAGAGTGCGGGTCCAATTTGTTCTTACAGCAATGCTCGTTTATCTTGCTATGGCCCTTGATTTTCCACAATGGGCCATTAAGGCATGGAAAAAATTCAGCGAGGTTTTCTTTGGCGAGGACGTAAAGAGGCACGTGGAGGCCATTGTCTAGTGGCATGGGATATGGTATGCCGGCCACTTCAACTTGGTGGGCTTGGAATATCAAATTTGAGAACCCTCAATTGGGCGCTGAGAGTGAGGTGGCTCTGGTTGGGAAAAACAGAGCCGCATCACCCATGGTCATCATTTCCCATTCAAGTGCCTAATCAAGTAAAAGCATTTTTCTCGGTGGCTATTCAGTCAGAGGTTTGCAATGGGGCACGCACTCTATTCTGGACGGATCGGTGGCTTCACGATCACTGTATTTCTGATCTTGCTCCACGCTTATATGCTGCAGTCCCGAGAAGAATAATAAATTCTAGAACGGTGCAGGAGGCCCTCACCAATCGTACATGGATTTCTGATATTCAACGAGCTCTCACAGTTGGCGTCATCCTGGAGTATCTTCAACTTTGGGACCTCCTCTATGAGTTTGAGCTCCATCCTGAAGTGGAAGACTCCCACCTTTGGCGCCTATCGGCAAGCGGTCAGTACTCTGCGAAATCTGCTTAGGAGTCCTTATTCTTGGGCGCTAAGCAGTTTGGTCCCTGGGAGAGGATTTGGAGATCTTGGGCACCGACAAAGTGCAGTTTTTTCCTATGGCTTGTGGTGCACAATCGATGTTGGACTGCGGATTGCCTCATCCGGACATGTGCCCGCTTTATGATCTGGAGGACGAGACCATCGACCATCTTCTAGTGTCATGCGTTTTTAGCAGATAATTTTGGTTCTACCTCCTTTGACACGTCGGCCTTCAATCCTTGATTCCGCAACCTGAAGAGACATCCTTTCATGTGTGGTGGGAGGCAACAAATGAGAAGATTGAAGGGCAGATCAAAAAGGGTCTCAATTCTCTCATAATTTTGGGTGCTTGGATCCTTTGGAAACATCGTAATCATTGTGTCTTCGATGGAGCAGCTCCTAGCATTGCTGAGGCTTTAACCTTAGCTGGAGAGGAGCGCCGGTTGTGGGAGATGGCAGGGGCACGAGGAATTTCGTTCTTATTCGCACCCCTCCCTGGAGATTAGAATTATGGATGTTTGGTCTTTTTTATTCTAGTAAAAGGCGCAAATGTAATTCAGTAACAACAATAGGGGGTGTGTGTTGTACTGGGATTCTTATCCATTTTTTCTTCTTAATATAATGAAGCGCAGCTCTCCTGTGTTTTCGAGAAAAAGAAAAAAAAGTACACACACGAGGACACACTTCCTGAGAAAAAGTCGTCGGAGCTTTTATTCGTTACAATTCTAAGGCTAAGAACATACTGCTTGCCTTTATTTCCAAACAAATCTTCATGAGTATCAACACCTTCGGAACCGCCCACTCGATTTGGAGACAAATCGAAGAGATCCATGAAGGGTCTAGGGACACCAAAGAGGAGCGATACTATGTGCTTAAGAACATGATGCTTTGTGTATGCTTCCTAATAAAAATGCTAAGGATGTCAATGCTCCTATTCATGTAGTTGTGGAGGCGATGAATGGCTTGGGACTTCAAAATCAAATACCACAAGCGGAAGTGATCCGCAAGCTCTTGATTGTACTGTCGGCCAAGTATGGTCCCATTGTGACGGTGTTGTTCCAATCGGACTTCAACATCACACTTATAAGCTATGTGGTTGGAAAGGTGTCGAGCTTCGAGAACTACATATTGAGTGTGAACAAGGACTCTCAGCCCACCACCAAGGACATTCCTCTCATGATTGGAGATGCTCCCAACACAAGGAGCAAGAGCAAGTGCAGAGGGGAGGAGCAAGATGATGGCGAACTCGTTGTTGATGATGAGCTTGCCCTCCTCATGAGAAAGGTGTTCTCCAAACAGTGAGCGTGGGGCTTGAGGAGCAATCGTTGTTTCAATTGTGGCAAGGAAGCCCATTTTGCAAAAGATTGCCCCAAGCCAAGAAGAGAGAGGAGGAAGGATGGCTCAAGTGAAGACGAAGAAGAACCCAAGAGAAGATACAAGAAGTTCTTTACTAAGGGCAAAGGCAAGGAGAAGAAGACCACACGCAAGGCTTACATTGTTGGTGAATGGGATACCGACAATTATGATGAAGAAGACTCTTCCTCAAGTGACGATGATAAGATCACTGGTTTGGCCATCACGACAAGCCCCTCCAACACTCTACCTCAACCTCCTATGTGCTTAATGGACAAGAGCCATGATGATAGTAAGGATAATGATGATGATGATGAGCCACCTACGCACAATGGGCTTCTTGACATCCTCGAGTTCGCTCACAAGGGTCTCACCATGAAGAACAAGGAGTTAAAAAAGAGTGAAGTTGGAGTATGATGTGGCAGCCCTCCATGTGATAGAACTTGAGGGTGAGCTCTCCGATCTTGTATAAGCTCACAAGGCTCTTATCGAAAGCCATAAGGAGCTTGAGAAAGAAGACGATCGCATTGAGAAGTACAAGAAACTTGAGCTCACTAGTGATGCTCACAAGCCAAGCCCCACTCCTTCTCTTGCTAGTTCATCTACATGAATATCTTATACATCTTGTGATGGACTAACCCTCTCTTCAGAGAATTTTTCTCTTGAGCCTAAATTTTGAAGGAATATCACAAGCTCAAGGACGAGAGAACAATGGTGATGGGTGCCTTTGAGAGGCTTTCTAGAGGGACAACCATTCACTAGGAGATCCTACGCCACAACCTCATCAACAATATCTCACATAAAGGCCTAGGCTCCTATCCCTCCGTCATCGACACCATTGGTAAGGATGACACCACTCCCTCATGGGTGGTACCACTCCTAGCGGATGACTACTATTGTGAGAAGTTTGTCTTGATGGACACACTATCAAGGATTGCCCCAAGCTGAGTGGTTCCAAAGTTCTACCTAAGGCTAACCTTTTCCATGACAATATGCACTACAAGCTCTTTAAGGACAAGCATGCGAAGGTGAAGACCAAGGCACTTGGACCACCCATTGGCAAAAGGAAGGTCAAGAACATTTGGGTCCCAAAGAGTATTATTGACCAAGAGAGGTCAATCAAGCTTGCTTGGGTCCCCAAGGCCAAGACCTAGAGGGATGGTGATGGTGGTGGATCGTGCATCAACTTGAATATCGTTGCGAGGCCACCACAAGTGACAAGGACTTCAATGCACTATCCACTCAAGAAGGAGGTATCCTAGTGTAGTGTGTTTTTCTTATTCTTTCATTTGCATGGTAGTTAAAACTCCTTTGTGCACTACAATTGTTCCATGCATCATGTGTAAATAACTAAAAGAAAAATACATAAAAATTAGTTCAATGCCTAACCAACTCAAGATAGCAATGTGCACGGGGGTTTGTTTGAGTTGGTGGCTTTACTCACTCAAGGCAAGGGTATGGCATATTGTGAGTAAGCTTGAGTCAGGTTCAAACTTGGCATTGCTAGGTTTCCTTTATGCAATGTTTAATTTGTACTTGCATACACATGACATATGTCTTGCATTAAAATTCCTGCTTGTTCATCCATTGCATATAGGTAACCCACAAGGGAGGTGACACACTTTAGATTCTTGGTGACTACATTGTCTATGTTTCCACATTCTCATATAAGTGTGCCGAAAGAAATTGTGAGCTTCATTGCCTTGGATCATGTTCACTCGAGCCCTAAGTTTAAAGCTACTTATGCGATTCAAAGATAGTGTTTCATATATTCCCTTTTTTGGATCTTCACCTCTTTTGTTTCTCCTTTTGCTTGGTTCTTATTGGCTCTTATTAGAAATTGCGGAAACTATATACCAAAGAGGCAACCTATTTGCAAAGGAGTGTATGAGAGTTCCCAATTTAGTCGATGTGTGTTTTTATTTGGCTCTCATGTGAGGACACTTGGACTCGAATTGAAATTCCTTGAAAATCCATCGAACCCACTGTTTTTCCTATCGTCGTACCATATGACGTTATTGTTGTACCATACGACGATTGGAATTTGAAGCGTGCCTAAGATTTCTTCAGTTCCCCCTCAAGTAATCGTCGTACCATACGACAATTAGAAAAATCGCGTGGATCCAGGCTGCCCATTGATTTCTTTGGATCTCGGCCGTCCATTCTCCGTTAACCCTAAACACCGCTGTTGTCTTCCTCGTTGAGCACAACACACGCGTGCAATGCTTCACCCCGCCGGAGCTCTGCCACCGCTCTCCACCGCTTTGGTTGCCGCCGCGCCCTGCTCACGCCACCGCTGATCGCTGGCACCGCGCCCCGCGCCGCGCGTCGCCGCCACGACGCATCGAGCTCGCCCGAGGCGCCGCACTTCCGCACCCGTGCCACGGTCACCTTGAGCCGCCTCTAAAGAACTTTGCCACCGTTCACCTCCATGTCGAGCGCCGCTACCTAGCGTTGCCCTGCCCTGCGCTCCGTTGCCTCTCTGCTCTTACTTCACGCGCGCATGCGCCCCACAAGCCAGGGCCACTGCCCTACCTAGCGTTGCCTCCACCTGTGCCTTCTCCGGTGATCGCCGGTGATCGGAGACCCTCTCCAACGTGCTCTCGATGGTTCTGTGCTTCTTGATCCTTAGGGTATTGAGCCTTTCTTGCATTACATCGATTATGCCCCAAAGATTCCATGTTTTGTGATCATGTCTTGTACTAGGTTGCATGTCGTAATAAAAGTTCAATCTTTTATTGCAATTCTAGTTAATCGATTACTTGTTGTTGATTAGTGTAGCACTAGCTCTCATGTTCATGATTAGATGCTACATTGGTCACTATCTCTCACCTAGGTCACATCTGCTTATCATCGATCAAAATTGTGACTTTAGGGTTCTCGATGTCATTGTTGATATAATTGCTCATTTTGATTAATGAATGACCTTGATTCCACCGCTAGAATTTCTTGCATATTCCTTACCTACGGTGCTTTGTACTAGGATTCTCACACCTACTCTATCTATCCTATGTGCAGGTTGTTGGTCGGTGACACAGAGCAGCTTATAGTGAACGGATTGAGAGCCAAGCTCTTAATCCTATCTTGATAGAGTCACAGTCAGCTAGCAGAGATCAGTGCACTGAGAGCCAAGCTCTTGAACCTATCTTGTGTGCAGTTGACATCTCAAAGTGTCAGTAATGGACCAGGGTCCCAGTGATAGGAAGGGTAAGAGGTTGGCATTCCAGAAGGTACCTAATTCCAAGGCAGAGAAGGCTGCAGAGAAATCCAGACTAGCACTAGAGGCAGCCGAGATGCAGAGAGGCTTCACGATCAGAGAGCCTCAGCAGCAAGTGGAGCAAGCAGTAACCACACAAAGGAGGTCGACTAGACGGAGGACTAGTCTACCGCGAAGTACTCCTGCCGGACGCTGGCAGTTAAGAACCGTGGAGGAGGAGGAGACACAGGAGCCAGAGCCTGAGGAAGAGCCAAAGACTGCGATAACTGTAGGACAGTCTTGCCCACACAAGTGCTAAGGGACCTTGCATTGTCTGCACTAGAGCAGCAGCACGAGCACAGAGGGCGATGAGTCTGACTCAGGCAGATGAGCAAGACATGTTCAAGAAGACCGGCCCATATCTGACGACCATCAGGAGAGTGCCCATGACAGCTTGGGTACCAGCTCAGAGAGATCCCGCCGCAACATCTTCCTATACTATGACACAGCAGAGACTCAATGAGCCCTATAGGAGGAGGTATGCTCAGCCTAGGGGGAGTCCACTAATAGCACTCCACCTTCTTCGTTCTCAACTGTGGTGCAGGGACAAACATGGAGCCACACTTTAGCTACCTACCAGGCCTAGCAGTGCTGATGACCACAGATTACCGCTACAGTGATGAGATCATCTTGGAGATATATGGATCACTGTGGGTAGCCCCAGACCACTCCTACATATGGTTCACCTTCAGACGAGAGCAGGTTAGCCTGACCAGAGAGAACTTCATTCACCACTTCGGGTTTCTATCACATGAGGTCAGCCTGCACAGACTGAGCAGTCCAGAATCGGATGCACCCTATAGAGCTCTTGCTGGTGTTGAGCCGTCAAATAAGTTGATGAGCACAGACTTTCCACCATCACACCACCCCAACTTCTCTCGCTTGCCTCGCAGACTCACTCACGAGGCGAGAGTTGTACGGGCTATTGTGTCCAGCACCATTGTACCTTGGTCAAGGTACAAGGAGAGGTTCTTGATTCTCCATGAGTGGGTGGTTGCTTATCTGCTTGGACACCTTCAGTTTGACCTCACAGAGCTTATCTTGTGTCAGCTGGAAGATGTTATGCTTGAGAGGATTGATAACCGTCAGCTCAGCTTTGACCTCACCTATGCTACCTATTGTGGAGGACTGGACATATGACTGAGGCTGAGTACAGAGCACTACCAAATTAGTCAGGTTCTACACTCCCATCGAGCCTACAGACGAGAGAGCGGGCCACTTTCATGAATACTACTCAGCCCACTCGATCACCATCAGGAGAGGAGGCCAGGACAGTGTCTACAGAGGGAGGGGCACACCACACTGTTAGTTCTGAGGGCCCCGAGCACACACCAGAGGCACCACCACAGTAGGCTACAGCTCCTCTTGACCCGTTTGTAGTTGCCACACTTCATGCTATCTAGGTAGAGTAGGCCAGACAGCCACGGGTAATTGAGGCAGTGGTGGAGAGAGGCAAAGCCTTCAGAGAGCAGGAGCAGGCTAGAGAGACTACAGAGCAAGCTAGACTCACAGTAGAGGCACTCGAGAGGACGTAGAAGCTGCAGGCAGATCAGAGTGCTGATGATGGCCATCTTTGGTGCGATAGCTAGATGGTTTCAGGGAGCAGGGCTTCCCACAATCTTCCCAGGACAGCCATCGGCTCTACCACAGCAGCAGCCACAGCCACAGCTCGTCTTCCCTGCCACGACACTTGGGAATCCGTCTACTCTGACACACACTTTGTCAGAGTCCTCGAGTCAATATGCGAGCATGACCACAGAGGGTTTCCCGTCCTTCACTGCTGCCATGTTTTCACCATCGACGTCCTTCTCCCCGTCTGCTATGTTCTTCACAGCCTCAGATTTCTCATAGCCAGCAGCAGGGACGATAGCAGTAGAGACTTCCTCAGAGCCATCTCCTTCACTTTGACGTACCCTAGGCTTTGAGGATCCGGTGGTTACAGTCGTGTAAGAGTTCCTCCGTTACTATCACAGTGCCATAGGCTGCAGCCACTTCTGAGTAGAGGACCAGGGATGTTTTGAGATTGGGTTGGGTGCAGGATTCTCACCACACGAGGCAGCTCAGTTTGCACAAGACTTGGAACATTTTGATAGAGAGCACCCACAGCCAGCAACAACACGTCACTCTACCAGCAGCTCTTCAATTGATCTCAACCAGTTCGAGATACTACCTCGTCAGGAGGACACAGCTGCGGCCCCAGGTGACTCCACAGCAGACAAGCCCCCTTCATAGCAGCAGGACCCTCCAGCGACCACTACACCCTCTTCTACTGCACCTTAGATCTCATCCACTACATGTTTTCCTTTTTTGGTGCTTGATGCCAAAAGGCGAGAGAGTTTAGGGGGTTTGAGATGAACCTTAGATAGTTGGAGAGTGACCTTTTGTATCAGAGGGGAGAGTCTTGTGAGATATGGGGTATTTTGGCTTCTTCTAGGTTTTGAGTCCATAGGAAAAACCGATGCTATTCAGGGGTTTGGATGTTTAGCTATGTCTCACTAGTGTAGAGGTCGTGGACAACGTGTGTGAAGGTCCCATAGCATTTGGAGAGCAACTAGGAAGTCGAGGAAGACGATTTTTGAAGCTTGGAAGCAAGGATGCAGTGAAGACATCAAAATTCCAGTTTCAGCAGAATCGCCGTACCGTACAACGGTATCATCGTAACATTTTCCAGAAGATCTAGAAGTTAGGGCTGGCCAGGAGAAAAGAGTCATCGTACCGTACGATGGGGTCGTCATACCATTTTTCAGAAGATCTAGAAGTTGGGCCAAGCTAGGAGGAGAAGAGTCGTCGTACCATACGACGGGGTCGCGTACCATTGGAGCTGTTGGAGCTGAGATGAAGATGACAGTAGAGATATAGTCGTTGTACCGTATGACGGTATCGTCATACCATTCACCAGAAGACCTGTTTTAGAGTTGAGTTCAAGAGTTATAGTTGCAGTACCGTACGACGGTATCGTCGTACCATGATGGTACGATGATTGATTGCGTAGAGGGATTTCAGTTTAATGGCTAGTGGGCGTGGTTGGCCCTATAAATAGTTGTCCCTCTCGGTTGTTTGATAGACTTTTGACCAGTGGAACAGCAGAGGAACCCTAGGAGGGCCAAGAAGTCAAAGAGAGAAGCACTTAGGTAAAGAAGAGAGATCTTTGAGTGCTTGTGAAAGAGTAACAAGGAGTGTTCATCCACCTCTAAGCTAGTGGGTTGTAGAGGGGCATCTTGGCTTGTTACTCTTGGTCTATGACAGGGCCTAGACCGGTTAGGAGTTGGTGATTGAGCTTCCGTGGAGTTTTTTGAAGACTTTAAAAGTTTGTACATGGTTTGGAACCCTCCGTTCAAAGGGGCATCAAGAGTGACCGAGCTAGGAGGCTTATCACCGGGTAACAAGGTTCTACCCGGGGCGGAGGAAGTCCGTGTCTTCACTCGAGGAGTGGAGCGCACCTTGGGTGATACCGTTCCGCGAACGGTGGGAGTGGTCCAACGAGGACTAGGAGAGGCGCCATCCTCCGATACCTCGGAAAAAATTGATGTGTCAATCTTTCTCTATCACTCTTTCTCTAGTTTGTTGTTCTTATTGTCTTTCCTTTGAGCTAGTGGAATTGCATAGGTTGCTTGCTGTTTCCCATTTTTCTTGGTGATTATCGTGCTAGTGTGTTTGCCTCGCTTGTTGTTCTTGCATCACTAGTACGATAGGGTTCTTAGCCACTAAACTTGCATAGGACCGTGTTTCGACGACTTGAGTTTTGAGAATTGTGTGACACGTTTGTATTCGTCCACACCGATTCAACCTCCCCCCCCCCCTTCTCGATGCCTTGATCCTTACAACGTGGCTGCGCAACTGCGTGTGAATGATTCGTCAAAATCTGCCCGAGGCCTTGCGAGTGCACGGCCTCCTTTTGCTGTTTTATTTTCGCGGTTCACGTCAAACACGGGTAGGATATAGAAACCGACCTGACTGTGAGATTTCGTGTCCATACGGCTACAAGACGCCTCAACCCTAACGGTTCCTGACTATGAAAACGGGTGGACGCCACCGTTAGAATGCATCCTAACATCCACCCAACGCATCTAGCGCCTTTATTTTAGTATAATTTTAATTTGAGTTGGAATATCAATTCAAAATTATATTTAATTGATTTATCAGATCAAATTTGTGTTTAATTTTATTCATTTTGAATTTGAGTAAAATTTGTCAAAGTTGTAAAAAAAAGTTAGGGTAATTTTTATATTATCCTTATTTATTTCAACATCTTTTAAAGGACAAATCACGCTTGTCCGCTGCTGCCGTCCATGTGCAGCCTTGCAGGCTATTGGTTGCATCTTAGCATGTTGTACCTTTTTTTTTATGAAACTTGTACCCTCCTACCTTGCATCATCATTTTTTGTTTGGCAGTGGCAGCATTATAGAAATGTTCATTAATCTCGCACAGTTAGAACTTACTAAAGCTAAAAATGCACCGCGTTGACAACCTCCATTGCATGTCGCTGCCGGACATCCGCACGTAGCCTCGCAATGCAACGGACTTCCGCACCGCCGTCAACACGCCATGGACACGCCTAGCATTGGGGATAAGGGAAGAGCGTCTGGTTGAACTGGTCTATCTAAAGGAAAGCAAAGAATAATCTAAACTCTTGACTTTCCTTATCAGCTTTTTCTTTCTTTTAATTCGCTTAGTATTGCATGACATGACATGAGTTAAAAGGAGGGACAAACGGCTCATTCGATTAAAAACGAGAGCATTTATACAAAATTGAAAAAATAAGGGTAAGCTCATAATCGACCTATAATACAAGATAGGGGTAACCAGGCAATTATCTCTAAACTTTTAACCAGAACCAATAAAGCGTACTCTACAAAAACAAAATACGTTATTCTATGAAGATTTCAGTGCACACTAAGAAAAAATAACTCATGCGGCTCTTCTAGAAACAAATGTGTGGCAGTCCTGCTCTGTTGTTAAAGGGAAAAATGACTCACCTCATAATCAGTGGGACCTATGGGCCGATAAAAGAAATGGTACCTATGGGAGTAAATGACGAGTGAAAATTTGATGTAAGAATTATAATTTGGCAAAAGCCCCCAAATATCATAAAGTCTTACCAAGATAAACGTTTTAACATTTTTTTTTTCCTTAAAGTCAAATGCAAGCAATGTACACATGATGTAATCTCACAACATTCCTAATAGAAACTGTCATCTCAATCCATATACGCATGATGCAATCTTACAACAAGCCTCTCAGAAACTTCATCTGGAGCAATATAAGCGTGATGCCGTCTTACAACAACCCTCACAGAAGGAACGTGTTATCTTAAAACAGAATCGAAGGGCTTAAGAGCAACCCCATTTCAATTCACACAAAAGAACATCCCTATTTTTGTACATACAATTCGGTCATATGCTACATTCCATGCCCATTCATGACTTTCCGGTTGTATTGTAGCTAGGTACAACACACTGCATCGCAGCTGTCAGAAATCACAATATGGTGCAGGAAGGATCCAAAATTAAGTTCTGTGCCTCCTATATTATCATCTGGAGGCCATTGACCAGAAATTCAAGATACAGGATGGCGCAAGTGCAAACCAGCTAATAAAAGCCATAGCTGTGGCAGTCTCAAAACTTGCACAATGATTCTCCGCACATATGTTGAGATCATTACCAATTAAAACAGTAATACCCGCTGATGCACATGCCGCACCCAACGTCAGTGTTCCTGTGACCTACAGTTGAACATAAAAGGCCATCAACCAGATCATTCATGTACAAAGTGCTTCCTTGTCCCGATAAAGAACAGCAAATGCACACAACATTTTGTTTACTGGTGCACACACACAATTCCTATAACAAAAAATGGTACATAGTTATCTTATTGAGCCTGAAATGAAAATGACTCACCCCATCTCCGATGGTAAATATACATATAGCCCGGGAATTCCTTAAAGAGCGTTTGACAAGAAGCGCATAAATATCCACAATGGCTAATGAAAGGCTCCATAAGCATTGCAAAATGGCTGCTGCAACAAGGTAACTAGACAAAAAAAATACAATCAGTTCATCTGGTAGGTAAGTAAATACACTACAAACTAATTTAACAAAAAACGGAGAAAGTCTACATACAGCCATTGAATAGCAGCGTCAAGTAGATATTCAAGATTCTATAGTAAAAGTCAAAGCATGAAACCAGCTATTGGTTGATCTGGGCTACCTAATTACCCCCTAATTTTAGGGCTTGTTTGGTTGGAGGCCTGGGAAAGTCTAATGTGGCAGGTAGCTCCATCACTCCCCAGGGCGACCACATCGAATGTCTAGGACGTTACCTGGCCCAGGGAGCTTTCCCAGGTCTCTAACAGCAAACAATCTCTTGGTATTGGCTACATTTCAAAATGAAGACTTTGATAATTCTGAAAACTTACTCTTCTGAAGATTAGTCAAATGAAATAATTATTTCTTCTCAGAAATACATGTGAACACATCTGCTAATAGAAGCAGGAAAAATAAAGAACTTTTCAACATATCTGGTTTGGTTCATCTCTGCTACCTATTTCAGACAGTGACAATTAATTATGCCAAAGAAAGAAACATGTATGACGAGTAACCCCATCAAACACCGGATCAATCAGAATTTAAGCCATCGCAGAACTACTTTAATGAGGAGTTAGTTGTGAAAGGAGAAACCCTATTACAGGTTACACGGTAAGGCTTGAGTGATGCCAGAATTACTCATTGTTCCATTAGGCTTGTGAATAGAAATAAGGTCACGTAGGGATATTAAATCTGTTTCACAGACAAAGCAGACATGCTGAATGACTCAATGAAAAAAAAAAACATTCATAAACACACTACAATCCTCAGATTTCAGTTGCAATCTTTACAAAATAGTCTGATAAAAGGTTCAAGTATGATCCGGCAAGGGTTTAATGAGAAAAAAAATTTCATTCTCACATCCTATCATGCAGTTTGCTGGACGTAAATCCAGCTAGAAAACTCCAGCCTCACAATATTATTCGCCAATGTTTCCATTCCTTGGTGAGACGTTTTTTTTTTTGGAAAGGAAATGGATGTGCTCTGTCTTTTGCATTAAAGAAGGAATAAAAGGTCTGGAGTATAAATGAAAAAAGGTCTCAACATCCTAGTAATTATTGTTGCCAATGCAAATTACATAGCATCGCCAGTGACATCAGCAACGGTTACAACACTCATGGGGGCTCGAAGCATCCTTGGTGAAACATAACTTCTTGAGTTATGAAAGTAAGCCCAGAATAGAACGCAATCAGGATACGATCCTATTCATCATAATGTAGTGCGTGATAGCACTAAGGGTGTGTTTGGTTTCGTGCACTAGGATCTAGCCAGGTTTAGCTAATGCGCCGAAACACCTTTTTGACTTGTTTGGTTTGCTGCACATCTTCTTAGCCTGGCTCTGCTTGTGCAAAAGCATGCTCGTGGCCTGCATTGTTGGAAACGAGAATCGCGAGCGTTTCCAGCAAGCCAGGCAGAAGCTGCCGGTGGCGTCTGAAACAAAATCCCATCACCAGTTGTCTAGTCACCCACGGTCCAAGAGTCCAGCAGCGGCACACGACAGATGGCGGAGCACGGGAGCCGGCAGGTGCATGGTTCTGTATGGTTCGGATCGTTAGGTCTGGGCGAGCATCCTCACGGCGGGGTGTTTGAACACTGGCCGGAGGCCAGCATGACCCCGAGAAGATGGCCAGCCCGGCCACCCGGAGATGGGAGGGCAGTAGGGCACAACCCCACCACGCCGTTGAAGGAGTTCAGCTCGTGGTGTGGCGATGCAGACTTCAGCGTGTGACCTGCTGCCGCATGCGTTTACAGGCCACCATGGCAGCTTGGAATCTAGCAGCATGGTTGTGGCCTCGCTAGGTTCAATGATTGTTGTGCTGCCGTCGAGCTTGTAATCTGTCGCGCTCCATACTCCCAATCCATGCTGATCTTGATGGAAAGGACCCAGATTGATTTCTCTTCCGATGAGCAGCTCTGTCTCATGGTTGAAATTGAAGGACCAAGTTGGAAGCTGGAATATGCCATCTTCTTGTTTATCCTTTTATTTTATTTTATTTTTTTCGATCTTTTTGAAATCACTTTTTTCTTCTTTGCAATTCTGCACATGGCAGGAAGGAGAGAGAGAGAGAGGTGTTAAGAGTTGAGATGGAGGCCTGAGTTCAGCTCTCTGCTTAACCATTGTTTTAGTAAAAATGTTAAGTTTTTTCTTTTTCTTTATAATTATTATTCTTTTACTCTAAAATATAATCTTTTTTCTTGTGTTAGTAGTATAATTTTTGAATGAACTAAGTACTCTTAGAGAGAAAAAATGCCACTAAGAAAACAAAGAGATGATTGAAAGTTGGAACTCACCGTTGCCAAGAAGAGGTGACTACATCCAAGTATCCAACACAAACCAGGCAACACAACACAAACTTATATAATATTGGTTAAGTTATGCAGTACGCAGACAAACAAACATCAAGCAAAACTATATCTGGCATTGAGACCTTTTTCATTTGTACTCCAGACATTTTATTCCTTCTTTAATGCAAAGGCAGAATGATTGGGCGAGCATATTAGTAAACACAGCATCATCCTCAGAATCTAGTTGTAGCCATCACTATAAATAAACAATATATTATATCTGGCAAAACTATATCTAAACAATCTGACAAGGTTTGAAGACAGGCAGCACTAAGCGAATTCTTCATCCTCAAAATTTTGTAAGCATTCACTGGAAGTAAATGGTTAAAGGTTGTGGAACACTGATACTTTTTTAATTTCCCTTTTATGTTCTAGAGATGTCAATTATCAAATAATAAAGGATTAAATTAAGTTAAACACATGATGTCATGGCAAGACATTTGGCGCAAGATAGCACTAACATGCGCAAAAACTAGTATGGGTAATTGAAATTGGAAAATCACGCAAGCCAAGAAAGATATTAGATAGCTAAATTTTCACTTCCATGGAGTCAACAAGCCCAGCAAGTCAGCTCAGAAATCAGAGGAGAAGGGATCCAAGGTATGAGTATGAGGTTGGGATCAACGGACCTGAAGGCGGAGACGGACGGGAAATCGTTGGTGGCGGCCATGACGGCTAGGGCCGCGGCCGCGAAGAAGGCCTGCGCGAGACGGAGGCCGAGGCCGGCGGGGGTACCCGGCGCCCCTGGCGTGTCCTTCATCCGCACCCCGCGAGGGTTCGTAACGCCTTCCCCATCCGCCTGCTCCTGTACCTGCACCTGCACCGGCGTCGGCGGCGCTGGCGGCGGCGCCTCAACCGGATGTACCGCCGGCCGGCTCACCCGCATCGCCTCTGGCTCAGGTCCACCGATCAGCAGCGCCCCGGCATCGGGATCTCGCCAAACCCAAGCTCGAGAAGGGAATCGGTGGAAGGGCCGAGGTTTTGGGGGGGAGATTCGCAGGGGGAGGGGGGATGGGGATTGGGGAAGACGAGAAGCACAGCAGCGTGGTACGACCGCTGTCTCTCTCCTCTGCATTTTTTTCGCTCGGAAGCGGTTGTTTACTTGGTCACTCTGGACGGGTGGAACGTGGGGCCACAGTGTAGTGGTTGGTGCCTGGTGGCCGGTCCTACTGTCAGCTGGCTTTTTCCGCGGGGAAACTTTTGTGAATGAGAAGGTCCACCATGGTCCATTGGGTGATCAACGGCTACAAGTTTCCATTTGTGGTTATATCAAACCCTCCCTAGGTTGATTTTTAGATCATCTTGAAAAAGTTCTTAGAAAGTCATCCCTAACATCATATTAATTAACATTTAGGGTTGGGTCTGTTCGTTTTTTAAGGATGGGATGCGTTCTTTTTCTAGGGATGTCATGAGTTTGTTTGACGCAATGGAATGATTCCTATTTTTTAACTAGACTAAGTGACGCGCTCTACCGCATCCGTAAAACCATAGATAAATTTAAAGTGAAAAATTTTATATGTGTTTAATAGGAAAAAATGAATCGTTAAAAATAAAGGGACCTTATTATAAACATATATGCCTATTTTTTAAGCATACGTTATGTATTTCACTGGGTTGATAAGCCCTTGACCTTACGTTAGTGTGGAATTAAACTATAAACCTAAACCTAGCATCAACAGGTCTTTAGCGGTAGCCCTAATTCCTTTTCGATTCAACTGTTATATGTTTTATGTGAATATTGATATTTTATATAGAGTAAAGTATACTAGAGGACGCTAAATTATTCGCGTTGTGGTATTTAGGTCCGTAAACTCTTAAAGTGACCATTTGATTCCCTAAACTATTCTCGTTGTGTCACGTAGGTTTATAAACTTTTAAAATAATCATCTAGGTCCCTAATCTATTAATCTATGTTTTTTAATAAGCTAGGTCCAATATGAAGACCAGAATGTGGACGTTCTTGTGTGGATTAACACGTGTATGTGTTGCACATGCATCAAAAATATGATGTGGGTTTTCAAAACTAATAAAAACCGATCAGTCTTTTATGATCGTCAATGAAAAGTCCCACTCGATTACTAAAACAGAACTTATGTATTATGATAAAAATAGTTTTTTATTAATTTTTTATAATTTCAGTTTTTACGATAAAAATAAAAACCGTGTTGAACCATTCATGTTATATTTTTTACCTTCAAATAATGATTTGGACCTAGCTTGAGTGCTTGACAAAAAAATAGATTACAGACCTAGTGGTCACTTTAAAAGTTTACAGACTAAGTAACACAACACGTGTTTAGGGATTCAGATGATCACTTTAAGAGTTTATTAACCTAGGTGATACAACGCGAATAGTTTAGGGACCTCTAGTATACTTTACTTTTTTAAATATTAACATTTTTACAGTTGGAACAGTCGATTTCTACAACTGAAACATTCAAATCCTTGTGATAGAACATTTAAAAATTGAAAAATAAATTCAATTTTTTAAAAAATAAAATTTTAATTTCATTTTATTAGATTAAATTTTTTTAAGGAACAGATAGTTCATTCGAAATGGAACAGTTAGTCGGAAAAAACAATTTAAAATTCATTCTAACAAATGTCCAGGAGGTCTCAATTGAGGAGGGCGTGGGGTGTCCAGGAGGTCTCAATTGAGAAGGAAGAGGCATTCCCTTCGCGTTCAACTCTTGAATATTTAATTGAAGGAATGAAAAAAGAAGGATGAAGGATGGATCAACTAGGACTAAACAAAAAACTTGTACCTTGTTAGCTCGTTCGGCTTATGTATATCTAGGTCTGGTTTGGATCCAGATTTTCAGTGAGCTAACAATAAAGCGATGACAAGGCTTCCTCTGTCATGGCTTCCTCTGGAAAGGACGAAAACAAATAAATGGTGGTTGTTGTTCAGTGGCTTGGGAAAAAATACAAAGACCCATCGAATATGGAGGTCTTGGTTTTCTTAACCTGGAGGTCATGGGCTGGGCTTTACAAATAAGATGGCTTTGGTTTCAAAAAGTCTATAATGATCGGCCATGGCAAGGCCTTGAACTGCCTATCATTCCAACAGCAAAGCTCTTTTCAAGTGGCAATTACATCTCAGATAGGAAATGGCATGAATACACTATTTTGGACGGATCGATGACTACATTGTGACACCCCAGGTGTCACCAGGGCAAAAATCGACAACTGTAAACCCTAATCCATAATATCACTCGCTTAAAAGCAAATTCAATCTTGGAAATAAAAAGAAATATTTTTTAAAATGCTTTAAAGGAACACTATAAAAAGTTTGACAAACAACAGAACACTATAGCAAAGTCCGGGAAAATCTCAACTAACAGTATCGAAATCCTGTTAACAGAAAGAAATCCAAACCCTAACTCTTGGCTACCAAAATTTCCATAGAACCCTAGCTATATTTTTACATAACAATTAAGTACACTTCAAAATAGAATTTTGGGAAATTATTCAAGATTTTTGGAAAGGATTTAGACCTCTTAAAAATTTACACAAGCTATAATCAACTTAGAAATTCACGAACTTTTAGAGACCAAATCATGGCTTGAACCCTAAATGAAAAGTGCTGCAAATAAATTCCTAAGCCTACACAAAAATTTTCAAAAATGTTTGAGCTTGGGAAGCATATCTTTTAATTGAATTGCTTTCCAGCTTGATTAAATGAATAAAAAAATTAAAAATAAAAATCGCTGTTCCGGGCGGGCTACAGTGCCCGCCGCCTGCCCGACAGAGCGACGGGCGGCAGGGCACGGCGCCGCCCGACATGGCCATTACGGCGCACGTCATCTTCAATCCTTGCCCCCGCTCTCTCTCTCTCTACTCCTCCCCTCCCTTCCTTCCTCTCTCTCTCCCGCCCGCCTTTTTCTCCTCTGCCGAGCGCCGCCCGCGCTGCCGGCCATGCCCCTGCTCTCCCCACTCCCCTACCCCGGCTCCTTTAAAAACCGGTGCGCCTCCTCCCCCTTTTTCCCCCCCTTGCTCTTTCTTCATCGCGCGGCGCCAAGTTTTCCTTCCTCCTCCATTGCTCCCGGCCGCCGCCCACCATTGCCGCCGCCTCCTCGGTGAACTCCGTCTCCCGGCCATTCCCCGCTCCGATTCCCTTGACAAAACACTCCCTCTCACTCCCGTGAAGCTTCCCCCACCTTTCCCCCTCCGGATTTGAGCTCCGTTCGCCGGAATTCCATCCACCGCCGCCGCCACCAACGCCTCCACGGTGAGACCCCCTCTACCGTGCCAAAGCTTGATAAATATCATGTTGCCGAGCTTCATCGTGTCGAGTGGATCATGGAAAGCCGAGGTTCGACCGTCGGCGACCACCCCACCGCCAGCAATCGCCCGCCGGAGCTCGCCGGCGCAATCCCCTGTTTTTCTTTTTTCCAATTTATTTTCTAGATTATTGCTTTGTTCTGTAAAATCCGTAGGAATTCACAGAAAAATACAAAAATGGCAAACCTAAATTTGTTGGAAATCTCATGAAAGGTACTAATTTTCTGTTAAAGCACTTTTTAACAAATGACCAAAATTTGCAGAATTAATTAGAAACACTCCTTTCTGTTTTTGAATTTTAATTTGCATTCTAGAGCAATGCTAGGGCTAACCTTTGATCCACAAATACACCATGGTACTACACACCTTCTGGAATTTTATGAAGATTTGAGGACCACGAAATGGCATCTAACCCTTTTAAAATACTTCAATCTGCCTAGTTAAAATACTATTTTCTAAAATGCATTATAAAAGTCATTTAAAAGGATTAGACCCAAAATAAAAGTTTTATCTTTGGCGCTCAAGAATTCCCAAATAAAATTTCATAATTTTATTCTAAGGTTTACTAGTGATTTATGATTTTATAAGTTTTAAAAACAGAAACTTTGATGAAGTTTTCTAAAAAATTCATCTAGGTCCCACCCAAAGCTCAAAACGCTTATTACAGAAAGTTCTATCAACTAAAAGTAGTCTTGAAGAAGAATTAAAATTTTCATTTTAACCCTAGTTTAATAGTCGAAGAAATTAAATAATATTTAACCGATGAAAAATGTCGAATTAACCTTAAGTAAAGTTGAAGTTGTTGAACATGCCAACTAAAAGTCACCTCATGAGAGTTGAATAGATTTCTTTGAACATCATTCACAGATTAAGAATTGAATTTAATCGACGGCGTCGAGTAATTAGGGTTAACCCTAATTCTAGGCGTCGCCGATCGAAACCCTAGATTACTATTGGTAAAAGCAATGAGTTTCTTTTTCATTGAACTTATCTTAATCATACTACATCATGTAGATTCTGAAGCGCTCGAAGTAGCTGTAGATCCAGTTGCCTCGACCTCCGCAAAAGAAGCCTTCGACAGCTCCGGAGAACCAGGCAAGCCCCGGTGCACAACCGCTGTTTAAAGTTTTCCTTTTATAACTCAGTGTGTCTTGCTTGTGCATTAAGTGCTAGGAGTTGATTGAAACCATAGTTGCATTTGTCTCCATAAGAAACCCTAACGGTAGTTGGTATAGATACCCCCCTAGCATGCTATGCTTAGCAGATATTGCCGGTAGAAGTCGAGCAGAGTGGAGGCTGCTCGCGAGTGGTAGGATATTGAATGAAACTATTTCATGAGATGTGCCACACGGATGTGAATAAGTAAGAAAGATAAAAGTTTGAGGGTCAGACAGGATACAAAGTAGGTCGGCGACTGGTGATGGGGATGGGGTCCCGATCTTCCTACAGGTTCTGATAATCAACGATTTGGGCGGAGTCGCGACACAAATCGATCCGGCTCCCGAACGGCACGTCCCGAACCCTGCAATCGCAGCACCACGTCTCCTCTGGGTTATCACCCGCGCGAACACGGATGACCTCGCCGAGAAGGCTAATCCTTGCCTGCGAATCGAAGAACACAAGCAAGAACGAAGTGGAAAGCAACTAAATTTACAAATATAGATTAAACTCACAAGTTGGGGTCCCACAAACCGATGAAACGGTGAATCTGTGTATACAGAAATAATCTAAGCAAAACCCGACCCTAATGGAGGGGGTGACGGATGAATATAAGGGACTTGGGGACGTGCATGTCCCCCTGGACGAAACCCTAATGGACTCTAACTCGATACAAGGCCATCCGACCCAAAATCGGTGTCGCAGCACCCTGACAGATTCTGTATGGCTCACTGTTTTGGCGATTCCCATCGACTCCAAAGGAATTTGGACATGGGACCAGTCCCGTTGGAAAGATGGTCTCGTCCTCTTTTCGTAAGTGGTAGATCGCCTAAAATGGAGTCCGTATGCAACCTGGGCGTCCGTTTTAGTGGAGACTACTCCTGGACTCCGAATTGGATTCGAAGTCGACGTGGGCTGGACCTCCGACTTGGCTTGGACGTCCTTGGCTGACTCCAACCTGGTCTTCCATTATTCCTCTAACCTCTCCATAATTCCTAATCATAATAACATCATTAGGTAGTAATCTATCCTCAAGAATTCATAATAGAGTGCTAAGGAACAAGCTGACCTCTATATTAAGTTGACGGGCGCGAGCTCTGGTGATTGGACCTTCATTTGTAGCAGCGGGAGAATTATTGTGTGTATCCATGGGTGTGATGTCTTCATCATCCTCCCCCTCTTGATGCGGAGTTGTCCTCAACTCCAGATCATCCTCCTCTTCCAAGTATGGCGTCAAATCTGAAATGTTAAAAGAGGGACTAACCCCGAACTCGGATGGCAACTCAAGCTTATATGCATTATCATTAATTTTCTCTAAAATTTTAAAAGGACCAGCAGCTCGAGGCATCAATTTAGACTTTCTCAAATCAGGGAACCTATCTTTTCTCAAGTGCAACCAAACAAAATCACCCGGTTCAAGTTTTAATTCTTTCCTACCTTTGCTACCAGCAATCCTATATTTTTCATTCATTTTTTAATGTTTTCCTTAGTTTGAGCATGCAACTTAACAAGAAAATCAGCAAGCTCCTGAGCATCGTTATTTACTCTCTCACTAGTAGGCAACGGTAAAATATCAATAGGAGCATGAGGGTTGAAACCATATACTACCTGAAAAGGACTTACCTTTGTGGTGGAGTGTTCCGCTCGATTGTAAGCGAACTCCACATGGGGCAAACATTCTTCCTACATCTTCAAATTATTCTTCAGAATTGCTCGCAACATGGTGGATAAGGTGCGGTTCACTACCTCCGTTTGGCCATCAGTTTGTGGGTGACAGGTTGTAGAAAACAGAAGCTTGGTACTCAGCTTATTCCACAAAGTGCGCCAAAAGTGACTCAAGAACTTAGCATCACGATCTGAAACAATAGTAGAAGGAACACTGACACGACCCGCCCAGAAAGCCTCGTCTCGGGACGGATCTGGTCAGTCGTTAAGCCAAGATCTTGTTGGGCAACGCTCGGCGAAGCGAGCGTACACACGATACAACACAGGCAGGGATAAACAGCAATAATTTACAAGAAGAGGGAACTTAATATATCATTGGTTCATAAATCAAAGTTGAATATTACATTGATTCAGAGTACGCAACAGTTTTGAAAACGATAAACAGCGGAAGACTAGAACTATTACAACTCCGACACTCAGACTTAAGCAAAAGCACGCGCCGTGCCCACGGGCGTCATGCTACTAGCCACTTCAACATTCAATGCGGCGACTCGCACAACTCCCACTGGAGGTTCCCAAACTCGAGGGGAGGCTCCTCCCAATGGAAGTTACCTGCTGGTTCCTGCATGACGGCGCCTGAAAAAAACCACAAAACGCTAACGTGTGAGCTTCTAAGAAGCTCAGCAAGACTTACCCGACAAAAGGCTGACTACAGCCGACTCCTAAACATGAAGGCTGACTCGGGAGGGTTTACTTGCAAAAGGACTCGCAAGCCTATACTACTCTTGTCAAGTTTTAGCATCAGATTAAGTGATTAGAAAAATAAATTTAGTTAGCAGTGAGCTAAACAATCATAACAGAATCAACAATAACAATATTAATGTTCATAATTCATTCTCATGGTGTCTCAACCTATTTACTAAAATGTGACAGAGAGTTCAAGTAAGCTCATAGCTGAGAGCGACAGCGATTCGAACCGATTTTTATACCACTGTAGGGTTAACCTAATCGTACGACACGTGCACGTCCCAGACTCGCACGTGGCAACCGTTCACACCAGCTCCTGCAACGTCAATTCCCTCCTACGCCTGCCTTAGCAGCGCCGCGTCCCACCAGACAACACATCCCAGACGGTTTCTGTGGAGTTCCCACGCTGCCCACCCCAGATCTCCTCCTAGTCAGACACTGTAGGGCAGGTTCGACGTTGCAATCACTAGGCTACGTAGATTTACCGGGGCCCATAACACCCAGCATACGATTAGTACATTCAATACTTGCCCAGCTGTGCCACACGGATCAGACCAGACTACGGTCACCCTGGTCCCGGACCAGTCGCCGACCTACTTGTACCCAGTCTGACCCTCAATCTTTTATCTTTCTTAATCATTGACAATCGTGTGGCACATCTCATGAAATAGTTTCATTCATTATTCTATTACTCGCGAGCAGCGTCCACTCTGCTCGACTTCTACCGGCAACTATCTGCTAAGCATAGCATACTAGGGGTATCTATACAAGCTACCGTCAGGGTTTCCTATGGGAAACAAATGCAACTATGGTTTCAATCAAGTCCTAGCACCTAATGCACAAACAAGACACACTTAGTGTAAAAGTAAAACTTTTAAAAGTTGGTTGTGCACCGGGGCTTGCCTGGTTCTTCGGTGTTGATGTCGACTTCTTCGGCGGGGGTCGAAGAACTTGGATCCGCAGCTACTTCGTGAGCGTTAGAATCTACATGATGCAGTAGTATTATGATAAGTTTAATGAAAATAAAACTTATTATTATTATCAATACTAACCTAGGGTTTAGATTAGCGACGCCCAGAATTAGGGTTAACCCTAATTACTCGACGCCGTTGATTAAATTAAATGCTTAATCTGTGAACCATGTTTTAAGAAGTCTATTAAATTCCCATGAGGTGACTTTTTGTTGGCAGGTTCATCAACTTCAGCTTTAGTCAAGTTAATGCGACATTTTTCATCGGTTAATATTATTTAATTACTTCGGCTATTAAACTAGGGTTAAAAATGAAGATTTTAATCTTTCCTCAAGATTATTTTTAGTGGGTACTACTCTCTGGAATAAGCATTTTGGGCTTTGGGTGGGGCCTAGATGAATTTTTTGTATTTTATAAAAATTCCTCAAAGTTTCTATTTTTAGATCTTGTAAAATCAGAAACCACTAGTAAACGTTAGAATAAAATTATGAAATTTTATGTGGGCATCCCTGAGTACCAGATCTAAAACTTTTATTTTTGGGTCTAACCTTATAAATGACTTTTACAATGTACTTTAGAAAATGGTATTTAAACTAGGCAGATTGAGGTTATTTAATAGGGTTAGATGTCATTTTGTGCTCCTAAAATCTTCATAAAATTCCAGAGGGTGTGTAGTAACATGGTGCATTTGTGGATCAAAGCTCAGCCCTATAATTGCTCTATAATGAAATTTAAAATTCATAAACAGAAAGGAGTGTTTCTAATTAATTCTGCAAATTCTTGGTCATTTGTTAAAAAGTGCTTTAACAGAAAATTAGTAATTTTCACGAGGATTCTATAAAATTTTGGTTTGGCATTTTTGGATTTTTCTGTGATTTTTTAAGGATTTTACAAGGCAGGACAGAAAATAGAGAAATGGAATTTCGATGGAACAGTAGCGGCAGAGGACAGGGGCGGCTCCGGCCGAGTCCGGCGAGGACTCCGGCGAGAAATTGCGGGCGGCCGGGGCCTCGCCGGCGAGGGGGGGGAGAGGGGAATTGATCTACAAGGCGTGGGGAGTCCGGAGATAGAGCAACGGCCGGTGAGGTGCAAGGAGCCCTAGGGCGCGGCGGTGACCCCCTCGGGAGCGTGCTCCGGCGACCTCGCGGCGGCGCGACACGGCACGGCAGAGGCTAGGGTTTGTTCCTACAGCAGCTAGACACCATGGGGAAGAGCGGCATCAAGACAAAGACAACAATTGCTCACCCAATTGTGCTGTCGACGTGAGCCCGATCGCGGCAATGGTGGGGCGGCGGTGCACTGAGAAAAATCCAGCAATGGGAACTTGATTCCAACAATTGGGGAGTGCTCTGAGCTGCACGGGAGCGGGAGATTGTGATTGGTCGAGGAAATTTGACAGGATGACGACCGAACGGCGGTGTCCACCGAGAGGGGTGCTTGGCAATGGCGGCGGCGGCCGAGAGCAATGGAGAGAGCTGGCGCGCGTGGAAAAGAAGTGGAAGAGGGGGAAGAGGAGAGGATTGCGCGCCAATTTAAAGGAGGGCCGAGGTAGGGGAGAGTAGGGGACCGGGGGGTCGGCATGCGGCAGTGCGGGCGGCATCGGGTGGTCGGGCGGCGCGAGCTCGGGCAGAGGAAGAGAGAGAGAGGGAGGGGGGCTAGAGAGAGGAGTGAGATAGTGAGGAGGAGTGAGGAGGTCGGCGCGGCAATGAAGGCAACGTGCGCCTTTCTACGCCGTGTCGGGCGGGGCGTGGCCGGGCGGCGGGCGGCGCAACGCCCCTGTTGTCGGGCGGGCGGGCACTGTAGCCCGCCCGGCAACAGTTTCTATTTTTTTTCTTTTTCTTTTTCATTAATGCTGGAAGTAATTTAATGAATTGTCACTCATCCCGAGCTCGAAAAATTTTGAAAATTTTTGCACAAGCTCAGAAATTTATTTGGAACACTTTTCATTTAAGGTTCAAGTCATGATTTGGCCTCTAGAAATTCTTGAAGTTCTAGGTTGATTATAGCTTCTGTGAATTTTTAAGAGGTCTAAATCTTTTCCAAAAATCTTGAATAATTTCTCAAAATTCTATTTTGAAGTGTACTTAATTGTTATGTAAAAAATATAGCTAGGGTTCAGTGGAAATTTTGATGGTCAAGAGTTAGGGTTTGGGTTTCTTCCTGTTAACGAGATTTCGACACTTTTAGTTGAAATTTCTCCGGACTTTGCTAAAAGCTGCTGCTGTTTTGTCAAATTTTTCTTAGTGTCTCCTTAAAGTATTTTAAACAATATTTCTCATTATTTCCATGATTGAATCTGCTTTAAGTTGAGTGAAATTACCGATTAGGGTTTCGAATTGGAGTATGAATAGGAAATGATTATGTACTGCGGAACTGAGGGCCCCTGTTTAGCGAGAGTGTTCAAAAGTTAATTGATAAATTTTTTTTATAGGTTAATGGAAGTGTTTTAGGTACATTGATCATTATCTCAAGTGCTGGTTTTACTCAAAAGCGTAAAAGTCCTTTTTAGGGTTTTCGTTTGGTCGAGGACTGTTTAAGTGACACTGGGGTGTCACAAACACCATGCAAACGAACTATCTCTTTGAAAAAGAGGTCAGCAATATGAATAGCATCATCGGTTTTATGACATGGAATAAAGTGTGTCATCTTAGAAAAACGATCCACAACAACAAAAACACTGTCCCTCCCCCTTAGTCCTAGGTAGTCCTAAAACAAAATCCATAGAAATATCCGCCCAAGAAATAGAAGGAACAGGAAGAGGCATGTATAAACCATGTGAATTCAAACGATGCCCAAGGAATAGAAGGAACAGGAAGAGGCATGTATAAACCATGTGAATTCAAATGAGACTTAGCTTTTTGACAAGTAGTGCAGCGAGCAACAAACCTCTCGACATCTCGTCTCATCTTTGGCCAAAAGAAGTGTGTGGCCAAAACATCCTCCGTCTTCTTAGCACCAAAATGTCCCATCAACCCGCCTCCATGCGCCTCCTGTAACAACAAAAGACGAACGGATCCAACTGGAATGCATAGGCGGTTAGCTCTAAACAGAAACCCATCATTCAACACATATTTGTTCCATGAATGGCCCTCGTTACAATGCAGCAACACATCTTTAAAATAATCATCCAAAACATATTGTTGTTTAATGGATTCAAGGCCAAAAATGCGACAATCAAGCTGGGACAGCATGGTATATCGTCTAGATAAAGCATCAGCAATAACATTATCCTTCCTTTTTTTGTGTTTGATGACATAAAGAAAAGATTCAATAAATTCTACCCACTTAGCATGTCTACGATTCAAATTTGGTTGACTACGAATATGCTTAAGTGCCTCATGATCAGAATGGATAACAAATTCTTTAGGCCATAAATAATGTTGCCAGGATTGTAAAGAACGAACAAGAGCATATAATTCTTTATCATACGTGGAATAATTAAGAGCAGGACCATTTAACTTCTCACTAAAATATGCAACAGGTTTTCCTTCCTGCATCAAGACACCACCAATTCCAATTCCACTAGCATCACATTCAAGCTCAAAAGTCTTACCAAAATCTGGAAGTTGGAGCAACGGTGCGTGTGTAAGCTTGTCCTTCAAAAGAGAAAAGGACTCTTCCTGTGATGGCCCCCAATGGAAGACAACGCCCTTCTTTGTCAACTCAATCAGCGGTGTCGCGATGGTCCTGAATTCCTTGACAAAACGGCGATAAAATCCCGCTAGGCCAAGAAAACTCCGCACGTGCGAAACCGTTGTGGGCATAGGCCAGCTGTCAATCGCCTCCACCTTAGCCTTATCAACCTCAATGCCCTGTGAAGTCACAACATAGCCAAGAAAAGAGACTCGATCGGTGCTAAAGGTGCACTTGTCGAGGTTACGAAACAAACGTGCATCACGTAAAGCGTAGAAAACAGCACGTAGATGATCCATATGTTCAGCCATAAACTTGCTATAAATCAAGATATCATCAAAATAAACCACCACAAATTTACCAATGAATGAACGTAAAACTTCATGCATTGATCTCATGAAAGTGCTAGGTGCATTAGTTAAACCAAAAGGCATGACTAACCACTCATTTAAACCAAATTTAGTTTTAAATGCAGTTTTTCATTCATCACCGAGCTTCATTCTAATCTGGTGGTAACCACTACGCAAGTCAATTTTAGTGAAAACTATAGCACCACACAACTCATCAAGCATGTCGTCTGGCCTAGGAATAGGATGACGATACCGTATAGTAATGTTGTTTATGGCTCTACAATCTACACACATACGCCATGAACCATCTTTCTTAGGAACCAAAAGAACAGGAACAGCACAAGGACTAAGACTCTCACGTACGTACCCGCGGTCCAAAAGATCTTGGACTTGTCGTTGAATTTTCTTAGTCTCCTCAGGGTTGGTTCGGTACGCCGCACGGTTTGGCAAGCTTGCACCAGGAATCAGATCAATCTGATGCTCAATCCCACGAATGGGTGGCAGTCCTGGCGGTATCTCATCAGGAAAAACATCTTGAAACTCCTGCAAAAGGTTAGTAACCGCAGGTGGCAACGTGCAAGGTAAATTATTAATAGAAAATAAAGCATCCTTGCACACTAAAGCATAGCATACAGCAGTACCATCATAAATTTCAGCAAGGTCAGTTTTTGTAGCAAGCATTACAGGAGCTTTCAAAGGTATATCTTGTTGAATTTCAGATTTAGTATGAGATTGTTGTTTAGCATTAGCAGCCCTCTCCCTATCAGATTCAATGATTGCAGCAGGTGTCATAGGTAACAAAGTAATTTTCTTCCCTTTATGCATAAAAGTGTATTTGTTACTACGACCATGGTGCAAAGCATCATTATCATGTTCCCAACGACGACCCAATAAAAGAGAGCATGCTTGCATAGGAACAACATCACAATTTACAGAATCAACATAAGCACTAAGGAAAAAAGGAACGCGACAAGATTGCGTTACCTTAGCTTTTCCCGAGTCATTCAACCACTGAATATGGTATGGATGTGGATGTGGTGGTGTTGTCAAGCCAAGCTTCTTGACCAGATCTGAACTCACCAAGTTGTTGCAACTGCCCCCATCAATAATCACCCGTGCTCGCCTATTCTTGATCACGAACTCAATCTGAAACAAGTTATGGCGTTGGAGCTGGTCGGGTTGAGTTACTTGAGTACTGAGGACCCGCTGGACAACGATGGCTCGGAAGGTAGTGTAAGCGCTGCCGAGGACTAAGGAGTCCGCAGCACCGTCCGTAACAGCAGCAACATCATCATCATCATCGTCATCTTCTATGTCGGAGGTGCTCGCATAACCTCCATCTTCAGGGGCAATGTAGGCTCGTTTGCTTGGGCAGTCACGCTGCACGTGCCCAAGTCCAAGGCAGCGATGACACTGAATGTCAGTCGTGCGACCAGTGGATGTAGTGGACGGTTGATTCTTCACTGGACCCTGCACAGAGGATTTAAAAAAATCTACAGGGCGTGACGAGGGAGACGTTGTTGTGGTGGACGGTCGCTTGCTGGCTGGTACAGGAGGTGGACGAAAGCTTACGAGGACCGTGTGGCTCCCGTAGATGTAGACGTACTAGGCGGAAGAAGCGACTGGTTCTTGTCTTTGCTGCTTCCTGTCTTCCCTGCAATTCCTTCTCTGCAAGCATAGCTATGTGGAACAACTCGTTGACATTGTTAAAGGTTTTATAATCAACAATATCTTGAATTTCACGCCTCAATCCCCCGTAAAAACGACAAATTTTATCCTCATTATCCTCAACTACCTCACAACGCATCATGCCCTTCTGTAGCTCAGCATAATAATCCTGGACGGAATTACTACCTTGCTCTAAACGCTGCAGTTTGAGACGCATATCTCGCTGAAAAGAAGGAGGAACAAAACGATCACGCATAGCTGTTTTTAAAGCATCCCAGGTGGTAGGTAAACGTCCGACAGCAGCTAAACTAGTTCACCAAATAATAGCAAAGTCTTTAAACTCACTAGTAGCTTGTCGAACCCTATATTGTTCAGGAACTAGATGGGAACTAAATTTCTGCTCTACTGTCATCTCCCAATCAAGATATTTTTCAGCATCATATAAACCAGAGAATGGCGGTATGGAAAATTTAACCTTAGCAAATGGATCATCATGAGGGCGAGCATGTTGATTGTTGTTGTTACCTCCCATGCCGTGACGGTTACGGCATAGTCGACATCGAAGGCGAGTGCCCTGAGTTGCACGCTCGTCAATGTTGCCATCGGTATCATAGATAGTGTCATCGACGTCGTCGTCGTCGTTGGTTGCTGGCAGGTGGACGCCGCTCCAACGCATCAAGTCGCGTAGCGATGGCGGCCAATTGAGTGGTAAGGCCGTCAAGAACAGGGCCTAAGTTCTTCATCACAGCATCAGTGATCTTCTCATCGATGCCCTCCAGCACCTTGTCAATTGCTCCCTTCATCTGGTCTTGGCTGACACACTCGTTGAAGCCCGTTGGGCTCACCGATTCGTCACCTGCTGACATGATGAAAGAAAAACAAAGCACAGAAGAAATAGACAAAGGTTATCCCTACCAACTACTGTGTTAGGATTGTGGTACTCTCAGACTGCAACAGGAAGTTTCAAACCAAGTTCTTGCAAAGATCTAAGTGAACACAAAGCAAGATACCTGGGAGAAGTGATCCTGCAATTACAGGGTGAAGAATCTGTGCCTGTTCAGAAGGGTTATGTGGAGCTTGGAAGGCCAATATAGATGTGAGTGGAACACAGATCAAAAACAGATAGTAATACTGAATAAGTGTCCAAAGTATTGGTCCTAATTGCTGGCCAAATGTGTCCTATAACAGTTATGATACATGGACAAAGATGATGTATAGGAAAAACAGCAACAAAGATCAATAGGCAAAGAAAACTCAATTCAGCACAAGCACTTGCCAAATATATTATGTCACCCAATTCTATGCTCCGTTGCTAATGCTTTTGTTGTCACCAATAGAACTCTCTCTACTAGTACTTGATATTTTTGGCAAGGACAATTTTTTACACCAAAATATTTTTATTTTTTCTTTTATTTTTTGATATTTTTTTAGCAAGCAGAGCATAGAAATAAGAACCACACAAATTTGCAGATCAACTGGATCAAATATGTGGTCTATAAAAATTTCCGAAGCTGCCTGAAAGTTGGGGCAGAACGCTCGGCCTCCGATATGTGTAGCTTCCGGGGTGAATTTCGGGATTCTAAAAGCGGCAAACCCAGCAAAGCTGGGTAAAATCAGATGTGAAATTTTGTGCCGATCGTTTTACATATAAAGTTTGCCTGATTTCGAGTTCGTACGCAAAAGTTATGACCGTTTTATGTAAGAGTGTCCGAATCAGTATGCGTATTACGGCAGACAATGAATCGGGTCGCGGAAAAACAAGGAATTCGATGGCGGAAGCTGTGTAAAAGGTGGAAACTAATGGTGGGTGGTCAAAATAAATAACAGATGTGATGTAACAAACTAAATTCAGGGTGGGATCAGGGTGGGGGAAAAAAATTGACGGCTAGGGTTTCACACAAGGTGGCTGAAGCAAAACAAACTGTAACAAGACACGATCTAAACCAGCAACAAAACGTAACTAAGGACACGAACTCAACACTACGGACTCCGAAATTGAAATATGCAATGGCTAAATATGGTTTTGGACAGGATGTAACCTAAAACTACGATTCTGTTTTTGGCTTTTTTTTTGTGGACTATAGGATGAAACGAAACTAGGAATTAGGGTAAACAAAGGCGAACCTGAGGGAACACCTGAAGCTCTGATTACCACTTGATGGGGACGGGATCCCGATCTTCCTACAGGTTCTGATAATCAACGATTTGGGCGGAGTCGCGACACAAATCGATCCGGCTCCCGAACGGCACGTCCCGAACCCTGCAATCGCAGCACCACATCTCCTCTGGTTATCACCCGCGCGAACACGGATGACCTCGCCGAGAAGGCTAATCCTTGCCTGCGAATCGAAGAACACAAGCAAGAACGAAGTGGAAAGCAACCAAATTTACAGATATAGATTAAACTCACAAGTTGGGGTCTCACAAACCGAAAAAACGGCGAATCTGTGTATACAGAAATAATCTAAGCAAAACCCGACCCTAATGGAGGGGGTGACGGCTGAATATAAAGGACTTGGGGACGTGCAAGTCCCCCTGGACGAAACCCTAATGGACTCTAACTCGATACAAGGCCATCCGACCCAAAATCAGTGTCGCAGCACCCTGACAGATTCTGTATGGCTCACTGTTTTGGCGATTCCCATCGACTCCGAAGGAATTTGGACATGGAACTGGTCCCATTGGAAAGATGGTCTCGTCCTCTTTTCGTGAAGTGGTAGATCGCCTAAAACGGAGTCCGTATGCAACTTGGGCGTCCGTTTTAGTGGAGACTGCTCCTAGACTCCGAATTGGATTCGAAGTCGACGTGGGCTGGACCTCCGACTTGGCTTGGACGTCCTTGGCTGACTCCAACCTGGTCTTCCATTGTTCCTCTGACCTCTCCATGATTCCTAATGATAATAACATCATTATGTAGTAATCTATCCTCAAGAATTCGTAATAGAGTGCTAAGGAACGAGCTGACCTCTATATTAAGTTGACGGGCGCGAGCTCTGGTGATTGGACCTTCATTTGTAGCAGCGGGAGAATTATTGTGTGTATCCATGGGTGTGATGTCCTCATCAACTGGACCGGATCCAGGGTGACCGTAGACTTGTCTGATCCGTGTGGTCCGAGACTGATCGAGTGTTGAATGTACTGGTCGTATGCTGGGTGTTATGGGCCCCAGTAAACCTATGTAGCTTGGTAATTGCAACGTCGAACCTGCCCTACAGTGTTTGACTAGGAGGAGGTCTGGGGTGGGCAGCGTGGGAACTCCACAGAAACCGTCTGGGACGTGTTGTCTGGTGGGATGCGGCGCTGCTAAGGCATGCGTAGGCTGGAATTGATGTTGCAGGAGCTGGTGTGAACGGTTGCCACGTGCGAGTCTGGGACCCGCATGTGTCGTACGATCAGGTTTCCCCCTGTAGGGTGTAAAATCGTTTCGAACCGCTGTCGCTCCCAGTTAGTGAGTATGCTCGTGAAACGCACCACATTCTAGTAATTAGGTTGAGACACAATGAGAATGAATTATGATGAATACTATTGTTATTATTGCTTCGGTTATGTTTGCTTAGCTCAGTGCTAACTAAATTATTTTCTAATCACTTAATCTGGTGCTAAAATTTGACAAGAGTAGTATAGGCTTGCGAGTCCTTTTGCAAGTAAACCCATCCGAGTCAGCCAGCATGTCTAGGAGTCGGCTGTAGTCAGCCACGTTGACGGGTAAATCTTGTTGAGCTTCTTAGAAGCTCACGCGTTAGCGATATGTGGTTTTCAGGTGCCGACATGCAGGATCCAGCAGGTAGTTTCCATTGGGAGGAGCCTCTTCCCGTGATCGAGAACCTCCAGAGGGAGTTGTGCGAGTCGCCGCAGTGAACTTTGAAGTGGCTAGTAGCATGGCACCCTTGGACACGGCGCGTGCTTTTGCTTAAGTCCGAGTGTCGGAGTTTGTAATCGTTCAAGTCTTCCGCTGTTTTTGTTCCAAACACTTTCGCGTACTCTGAATCAATGTAATATTCAACTTCAAATTTATGAACCAATGATGTATTAAGTTCTCTCTCCTTGTAAATCATTGCTGTTTATTCCTGCCTGTGTTGTATCGTGTGTACGCTCGCTTCACCGAGCGTTGCCCAACAGAATCCTGGCTCAACGACTGAACGGATCCGTCCCGAGACGAGGTTCTCTGGGTGGGGTCGCGTCATACATGGTTGCTGCATGCCTGAGCTGGTTCCTGAGATCTTCAGTCACATTTCCACAAGAGTTGCTAATACTAGAAGGGTAGCCCAAGCATTGCAGAATAACTCTAGGACTGATGATGTTTCAAGGAATTTATTCCTCGTAGGCCTTTGGGAATATCTGATGCTATGGGATCTCCTGGAAAACTTTGCTCTGTGTGAACATGAGGACCAACATATTTGGAAGTTCTCTAGTTCGGGACTGTTTTCAGCCAGGACCGCCTACAAGGCTTTCTTCTTAGGTTCGATCAAATTTGAACCTTGGAAGAGAGTATGGAAGTCTTGGGCTCCAGCTAAGTGTAAAATCTTTCTTTGGCTTGCAATCCGCAACGAGTGTTGGACTGCAGATCATCTTGCGAAAAGAGGACTCCCTCACCCGGAGCTTTGCCCTCTTTGTGATCAAGAGGAGGAAACAGTTCAACACCTCCTGACGACATGCGTGTTTTCAAGGCAGTTTTGGTCTAGGCTTTTCACTCCCCTCGGGCTACAGCATGTTGTACCTGCTCAACACGAGGACTCTTTTGCTGAATGGTGGCTATCAGTTACATGTAGTATAGCAAAGGAGCGAAGAAAAGGAATCAACTCACTGATAATCCTCGGAGCATGGTTTTTGTGGAAGCACCGTATTTCCTGTGTTTTTGATGGAGCTACCCCAAATCTGTCAAAAGCAATGAGGTGTTTAAAGGATGAGCACCATGTTTGGTGTCTTGCGGGAGCTAGAAACTCCAAGCTCTTGGTTTGGATAGTGCACCACTTCTGTGGTAATTTTGGTCGGGTCTAGTGCTGTGGTAATTTTTTCGTTTCCTTTCTTTCCTTTGTTATACAGCCTCTCAACTCTGGTCCAAGTTGAGTTGACAGTGATGTATAGGCCACCCCCTTTTTTCTCTCTTAATATAATGATACATAGCTCTCCTGCGTATTCACGAAAAAAATAATAAAGCAATGACTTATTGTTAGTTCAAAGAACTATGGAAGTCTGTTTTGCCCCTAATAATAATTACTCCTACCATTTTTAAAAAAGATAAGGTGCATAGGAGTCATTTCTCTTGGGAAGGAATCATTAGTCACATTTTAGTAGGATGGGAGGGACTAATAATTTTTTATTAGTCCATAATGTTACTAATTATTAGTCCTTTAAAGGTTAACAAACTAAAAACTAGTCAATTAACAACAAGTTACCTAGATCTAAACAGGACTATAGCCTCGTTCAACTCAACTTGTTAGGGTAACCTGTTTTGTGGGTTTTCCTCTAGTGCGGGTTGCGGATTGCAGAAAAAACCCGTCCTGAAAATTGCCTAGAGAGGGTGAATGAGCAATAGTCTTGAAAATTACTTAACTTAAAGTGTTAGTGATGATAGTGTCCAGACTTGTCCAGATCCGGTCCAAACTTCTCCGGATAGTACGGTCAAGTCCGGACTTGTTTGGTGTATATCCGAACTAGTTCGGGTTTGATGTGCAGCAAAGTTTCAATAACTCTTGAGGTGATTCACTTTCAAATTTGTAATAACTAAGGGTCTGTTTGGGAGAGCTCCGCTTTAAAAAATCAGCTCTGCTCCACAACTCCATTGTAGAGCAGCTCCACTCTAGATTTATAGCTGCACCACAAGGTGTTTGGCTTGAAATTTAACTCCAGCTCTAAAAATTCATTGTTATGACTAAAAAAGTCTCTTATACCTATGATGTCTTCCAATTTCAAATGTTAATGGTAACTTTTTTAAACAATGAAGAATGTCTGAGAATTAAAATTAATGATACAGCTCGTCAATTGTTTCAATCATAATCGAACCTACAAAAGAAGAAATTACAATATTCTTGTACCTTAAAAAATAATACTCAAAACTATTCCCAAAAAAGAGAAATGGCAGTGGCCAACTCATCACAAAAAATATCCGTGTATTGGCCGCTGAAGTTGACCTATCAGATGACACTACATATTTGTTATATCTTTCCGGTATAATAGGCACATAATCCGGATCATGATCGAGTCGAGCAAAATCTAGGTCTTCACTATCATGCTCACAAATAAAATTATGAAGGACCATATTGGATAGATCGGCATCTTGTAGAGAATTTGTCACTTCATTTTGCAAACTCCAAACGATCGCTCAATCATGTTGCGAACATGACGACATCTTGTATACCGTGTTACACGCATCTGATAATAGATATAGAAGATAATGGGCCTGTTTGATACCGCTTCTACCCAGCTTCTTATGGAAATAAGCTGGGTAGAGCGCCAAACAGGCCGATTCCTGGCCGATTGTGCGGCCCGCGATTCTTTTCGGCGCGCCATTTTGCCTTCGCCGCGGAATCGACTCCGGCCCAGATTTTCTCTGCCCCACCGCCCGCGTTACGAAACTGCCCATTGAGTTGGGTTAAAATTACCCGTAATTGCCACTGCCTTACCCCAACCTAGTGAGCCGGACTGCCTCTGCCTCCGCTCCCATTCCTCCCATTCCCACCCGTGGACACCCGCAAGCGGAGAAGGCCAGCGAGGCTGCTAGGGTTAGCTCCCCGACCGGCCGGCGCCCTCTATTCTTTCCCGGCCAGCGCTATCCTCCCGGCTGGCGCCTGGATCCAGGCTGCCTCTCTGCTCCCGGCCGGCGCCTGGATCCCGACCATGGCCGAGACCTCCCGGCCGTCGTCCTGCTCCCGGCGGGCACCCGGATCCCGACCGTGGCCGAGACCTCCTGGCCGTCGTCCTCCTCCCGGTCGGCGCCCGGATCCCGACCATCGCCTCTCCTCCCGACCGGCGTGCTCCTCCCGGCCGGCGCCCTCCTCCCGACGGAGTGCCGGTGCTCCTTCTCCCAGCGGCAGTCTTCCTCGCCCTCGACCCGAACCTTCTCCTCCTCGTGCTCACCCGGTGACCAAGCAAGGTAGTAACCTCCTCCTCGCGCTCAACCTCTTCTTTCATGCAAGGCTCCTGTGTGACTGGATCTATGGTGCATAGATTGATTTTTTTTTCTATGTATATGATGATCCCGTATGCTTAATAATTTTTTATTTGTTTTCAGATTTTAATTAATAATTAATGTAATGTTGACTGTTGGGATATGTGGAAACTTTGCATCTTGGCTGATGTTCTTGCAAATCCATTCCATGCATTGTTCTATGTGGTCTTCATGCTGTCCGCTGGTGCTCTCTTTTCAAAGACATGGATTGAAGTTTCTGGTTCCTCAGCAAAGGATGTTGCTAAGCAGCTAAAAGTAAGAACAATATCTCAGATTTGTCTGCATACTGTTTGTTTAATGGCATGTGGACCGTAATTTATTGTTGATTGTTTATTGTGGTTTATTTAATATCAAACTAGGCAACCCATTTTATTTACGCATCCAGAACTATTGTGCAAAAATGACCTATTAACACTTCCCCGGGACTTTGACAGGAACAACAAATGGTGATGCCAGGCCATCGTGAGTCAAACTTGCAGAAGGAATTGAACAGATACATTCCCACTGCTGCTGCATTTGGTGGAGTATGCATTGGTGCACTGACTGTTCTAGCTGATTTCATGGGTGCAATTGGTTCAGGAACCGGTATTCTGCTTGCTGTAACCATCATATACCAATATTTCGAGACATTTGACAAAGAACGGGCGACTGAGCTCAGTTTCTTTGGTTTTTAGTCATCATACCTTTGGGAGTCAATGTTATGGGTACAGTTGAATCTTCATGCAAATCACATTAACTGCTTGGCCGGCTGTTATGGTTGTAATTGGAGAGCTTACAGTCAGTTTAGGTTGCAGACAAATATATAGTCAGGCCAGTGTGGTGTATAGCAACACAGTGCTTTGTTCTGCCTAGTGCACCTTACTACAAGAAACTATTCACGATATTTGTTCGAGCATTTTTCATACTTTGTTTGCGTAAATGCTCATTTGTTCCGATGATGGAAATGTAGTATTGTTTTCAGCGATGAAAATGTAGTATTGTATTGGATGATGAAAATGCACTATTCTTCTGGACGATGGAAATATAGCATTCTTTTGGATGCGCATTTGTTTTAATTAACTAAAAAATCTTGCCAAACTAAACATAATATCAATATCTATGTTTTTTTACATTCAAATGAGGTACAACTGGTTTTAGGGGCATATCAGACATTTTACACTCATTAGTGAGAATCTATATCAAATTAATCAGGTTGCCAAACACTTTGCCTTTTTTCAGTGAAATTTTTTTTACAGCTGCTTCTACAAAAATCAGACTTCTAAAAAAATCTCTTAAAAAAAAGCTGTGCCAAACGGGGACAATATCGCTAGATTCTATATGTCTTGTAATAGAACGCATATCCTTGTTAGTAAGAGAGTCCATATCAGATTCGAGTAGGTCTTTAGAGGGGTTTGGTAAGGTTATAAATATGTAAGCCCCCCCCCCCCCCCCCCAAACGGAGGGACATCAAGAAAAGAGGACAAGGGTCGAGTTTGTGCTAGCGAGTGGAGGCAAACACGAACCCTCAGAATAAGAAAATACGTCATCAGAACTGAATGTAGGGTTGTTACTCCTGACGAAGGGCCTGAACCGGTATAAACCCTCGTGCCATCCTCTTGATCAATCCTCTCTAGAAGCGTAACCCCTCCGAACCTCAAATATCTGCCGATTAAGTCATCAACAGAGGCGCGCCAGGTAGAGGACTTCGCAGAAGATTTGATCAAGATGTTGACAGACAAATCGACAATCGACGAGATCTATTTCGAAAGTCTCAGATTCATGTCCAATGAATCTGGGGTTCTGGAATTGGCGGATCCCATCGAAGATCATCGCTAAAACTTCAATTCTCGCGCCAACCATGAAAGGTATCACCACTGACCCCCGAATTGAAAACATTATTGACGATGATATCAATTAGAGCGAGATCTGCAAGTATGAGCATGGAATCTTCATGGTCAACAGTGGAGATCCAAACAGAAGCAGAACTATCTCCTCAATATCACGAAGGGGTGAGTCCGTTTATAGTGAAAGCTCAAGTTGAGTCAGATCTATAACCCCACGTAATCTTAACCATGACTTCCAACAAGTCAGGTTACAAACCATCCTGAAAACCATGAAGGATCATGTGTCACCAGATTCACCTGCAGCACCAATTCTCAGACTAGCTCTCAGAAGATGACTGGGAGGCGGAATCGTCTGATGTTCAAACTCATCGACAAAATCGCAATCTCGCTCCCCATGATGCTAGACATACCATCAACGCTAGAATAGCTCCAAAAGAGCAATGGAGGCCATCAGATGGAGGATGTCGAGCGTATACCCCAAGGTTACGTCAAGTTAGATGGCCAGAGAAGTTTAAACTAGGAGCTGTGGAAAGGTATGATGGCACCACCAACCTAGATGAATTCTTGCAAATCTATTCTACTGTGATTGAGGCTGCAGGGGGCAACGACGCTGTCAAGGCTAATTACCTTTCCACAGCGTTAACGGGCAGTGTCAGATCTTGGCTCATGAATCTTTCTCCCGGAACCTATGATTCCTGGAGAGAGGTTGCCGCGGCTTTTTCAGCCAACTTTCAAGGAACATACACTCGATCCGGGTCTAGAACCTAGTTGTTTCGATGCAAACAGAAAGACAACGAGAGCTTGCACGATTATATCAAGAGATTCAGTACAACACGAAATTCTATTCCCATGATAGACGATTCTGCGATTATCATGTCTTTTGTAAAAGGGGTAAAAGATGTTTATACTGCTGAAAAATTAGAAGTTGAAGCCCCACATACCGTCGAAGAACTGTTTTAGATTCTAGATTCCTGCGCCAAAGCCTCCGATGCACGTCAAAGAGTCCAAGGAAGAGAATATCACGGAAAATCTAATAAAAAGCACAAGCCAGAAGGAAAGGAAGTCAATGTCGTCGACTCCAGTAAGAAAACTACTGGTCAAAAATTTCAGAAGCGAAAGAAGGAAAAAACTAGTGATTGGAATCAAAGGGAAAGACCTGCCAATGCTAAGAAGTGATGTCAAATGCATCATTCCACCACACATACTTGGAGGATTGTAACATGTACCAAGAATTTATGAAACTTCAGAATAGCAAGAATCTAGAAGAAAAGGCTGCTCGAGGAAGAGATCACAGCGATTTTGATACCAACAGCATTGACATGATTTTCAGAGGATCAGCCAGAATTACCTCAAAAGGCCAGTATATGGACGTACACAGGTAAATCTCTCTGGCATGGTCTAAAGCAGAAATCAAGTTTGGAATAACAGATCATTCAAAAACCCTATTCGAGCTAGATAACCTACCATTGACAGTCAAAATCCTCATACATAAGTCAAAAATGGGGAGAACAATGGTAGGCAGTGGGGCAGCGATCAATCTATTGTTATATGAACCATTCAAGAAAATGGGTTTCGCTCATAAAGATCTGAAGCCATCCTGCACTCCATTCCATGGGATCATACCTGACAAATTCGCTTATGCCCTTGGGCAGCTAGATTTGGATGTCACCGTGGGACCACCAGAAACAAGAGGAAAGAAAAGCTAACTTTTGAAGCTGCTGATTTCGATCTCATATAATTGCATCATGGGAAGACCATTATTGAGAAGGTTTATGACTGTCATCCACTTCGGGTTTTATACAATCAAGATTCCAGGACCACAAGGTGGGATTAGCATCACGATCAATCAATCTCAGGCAGTCAGATGTGACATGAAGGTGCTCGAGATGGCAGAAAAAGCGGAAGAAGAATTCCTGAAGAATAATGTGCCATCCAAGCGAATCAAGCCAACGTCTGATACCGAAGAATTCAAGAAGAAGATGGAGAAGAAGACAGGGGAAACCAAAGAAGTCATCCTCAATCCAAACTTGCCATCATAAGTAACCAAGATTGGAACCGAGTTATCTCCTAAATAGGAAGACGCGATCATCACCTTCCTTCGGGCTAATACAGACGTGTTCGCTTGGGAACTATCCGATATGCTTGGCATCCTAGGGAGGTGATTGAACACAATCTTGGAATCAAACGAGGAGCAAAGCCTGTCAAGCAGAAGGAGCGGAAGTATATCCCAAAAAGAAGAGCGGCTATCAAAAGAAGTAGAACGACTGGTCAAAGCAGTATCTCCAAAGCAGGAGAGCGTGCAATGCCATTTTACAAATTACTGAAGAAGACAGAAGGTTTCAAATGGGACGAACAAGCAGAGCAAGCTTTTCAAGATTTCAAGATGTATCTAAAAACAATCCCCACCCTGACCCCCCCAAAACTCAATGAAGAACATCTGTTATATGTCGCAGCCACAGAGGGAGTGGTAAGCACAGTATTGGTGGTCGAGCGAGAGCAACATCGTGAAATAGGGAAAAACAGAATTACTATTCAATCCTCAGTATATTTCAAAAGCGAAGTATTACATGATGCAAAATTGAAATATCCCCAGGCTCAGAAGCTCATGTATGCAGTATTGTCAAACTTCAAGGAAACTAAAGCACTACTTCTTCAGACACAAAATCAAGGTAGTATCAGATCAACCCTATTGTTGAATCAGAATGTAGTAGGACGAATCTCGCAATGGGCAGTCGAGCTCGAGCAGTATGACTTAGAATTCGTTCCTCAAACAACAATAAAAACTCAAGCCTTGGTAGATTTTATCGCAGAATGGATAGATCTGGATTCAGTCAAGAATTCAGTTACCCAGAGCATTGGATTTTATATTTCCACGGTTCATTTACTCTCAACGGAGCTGGAGCAGGAATAGTACTTATCACGCCAGAAGGGTGTACGCTGAAGTACGCTATACATTTGTTATTTCAAGCCACCAACAATGTTGCATAATATGTGTCACATCCCAAAAGTTGCAATCTTTTGTCCTTTTGTTTTTGAGCTCACTGATTCAATCATTTGAATTCGACCTTTTCCTGTTTTGAATTTGGGTCAGGGTTTCGAGTTTTCGCCGTTTTCGCAAAACCCTAATCGACTTTCAAGAGGCCTTTTGTTTTCTTAATAAAACTACCCCAATGTTTTTGCATAACAATTAACTACACATTAAAATAGAATTTTGGAGATTTTATGAAAATTTTTGGTGAAGGTTTAAACCCCTTTAAAATTCCCACAAGTTTGAACCTAATTGAAAATTCACAGATCTTTAGAAGCTGTTTCAGTGAACCTTCCTTTAATAAAAGTTGTTCCAAATAATTCATTTAGCACACACAAAAAGTTTCAAAAATTTTTGAGCTCGGGAGCTAGGGTTTTCTATTTTATCAAGAGGGAGGGTATTTGAATCAATTGAAATCGACAACAGTCTTACGGTGAACAGTACGCTGCCGCAGCCAACCACCGCCGACCGCCCCGGCCAATCTCCCGCGCGGCGCCTTCACTCCTCCATCATCGGTGAATCTTGTCCAAAGATCTTCTCCTTCACTGCTCCATCTCTCTTCCTCCCTCTCCCTCTCTCTGGCGCGCCTTCATTTCTCCTCTGCCGCACGCCATCGCCCGGCAGGAGCACCGCCTCGACACCCAATTGCCGGCCACCGCTCCTTTCACCAATCCAGTGCGCCACTGCCCTCTCTACCTCCCTTGGCTCCTCCTCCTCGAGTACAAAACCGACGCTCAAGCTTTCCCTTCCTCCTTTCTCCTTTCCCTGTTCTGCCGCACACCACAAAGCCGCCACGCCATTGCCGCCCGAGCACCCCCACCGTCGACAGCTCGACTCGATCATCCCCTAGCCTTGCCACCGTGCCAAGCAAGCTCCCCATGACCCACTGAACCTCTCCGAACACCGAATTCATCAGCCGTGCCCTAATTTCACCAGAACGCCGCCGCACTGCTCCTCGGCCGACAACAGCGCCGGCGGCCACCATTTTTCAAATTCCGTCACCGAGGTAGCTCAACTTTTCGATTCCTTCAGCCAGCGTGTTCCTCTCACCATGGTACATCTATTTGATAAGCCATTGGTCACAGATAATCGCTGTTGAGGAAGATTCTCCCACGCCACCCGTCGGCCGCCATTGACAGAGCTTCAGAGCTCACGTCGACAACCCACCTGCCGCCCTTCCCGTGGGCCAAATCCTTTGCAAACCAGTTCCTTGGATCAAGGTGAAGCTCCTCGACCTTTCAATCCCCCTCCTAACCCTCTCCTCCGACGAATTTCCAATCGGAGCAGCCGCACTGACCTATTCCCTGTTTCGGCTACTGTTCCATTGATTTTTTCTATTTTCCTTTTATTTAGCCAGAACATGCATAGTGTGTAGAAAATCATGGAAAAGTCTAAAAATGCCAAACCTAATTTTATTTGAATCCTTGAATTACTTTTTAATTTTCTGTTAGAGCACTTGTTCATAATTGTCCCTGGAATTTCTTTAATAATTCATTGTATTATTTCTGTTGTTGATTTTTAATTGAAGATCCAGAAGGTTTCTAGGGCTGATTTTTGTACCATAATTTTATCTTGGCATGATGCATCTCCTGTATTTTTACCAGAATTTTTTCATGAACATTGTGCATGCATGTCATTGATAACATCCCCAAAACCCTAGATTATTTACCTCTGTCTAAAGTACATTAGTAAAGTCACCCAAAAGCCCAAGACCTTTAACAGAAACTTTAGTTTAGATTCTCAGTAGTAGCTCTGTAAAGTTTCATGATTTTTGCATAAGGTTTAGTGCATGTTTCTGATTTTATAAGTTTGGATAACAGAGCACTGTTAGATTTTTAGTAAATTCATAGAAGCTCAACTTGACCCCAAACCAGAGCCAAAAGTCTTAGTTTAGAGCCTACTTTAAACTAAAAATGGTCCCATGCCTGTAACTTAACTTTGAATTTCACCGGAAAAGTCGTTACGACTTTTACGGCACCGTTACGGTATTCCCGATGTCGTAAACAGGCAACGACCATCGGAAGGCTCGTGTTCCTGTTAACGCGAGTCAAAACCACTCAAACTTAGTCTCATAATAACCCAAGCCACTTAGTAAGCCAGTACATGTGATGTGTTTTGGGAATTTTTCCGAAACGACATTCGTGTGCCACCCGATATCGGAACCGGGAACCGGGAAACCCGTAACCGGAATCTGTAAAACTGTTTAGGTCATAACTTGAGCTGTAGAACTCCGAATGCCTTCGTTCTTTTTGCATTGTGTTCGTAAACTCAGTAGCTACCTCTCTGCATCATATCGCATCATTTGGGCATCATGGCATCATGGCATGCATCTCATACCGTCGCGTTTTTACTTTATAGCTTACGATCCGCCAGAGAGTGACGCGGGTGCTACTGCGGGAGAAGCACCAGAGGTTGACCAAGCTGCTGAGGAAGACACCACCACTGCTGTTGAAGGCAAGCACCTCATATTGCTACCCTAAGTAATTTACTTATTAATTTAAAATGAATGCTTACGTATAGGAACGCATTAAGTCGGGCATAGTGATAGAGTCGGGAAAACCTATTATTGCTGCATATACCCCTCCTTGGTATTGAATATGTCACCTTGACAAACTGGGTAGAGTGTCATTGTTTTGAGTCACGAAATGCTTAGCCAAGCTTAGATAACACGGTAGAAGTCGAGTGGTAAGTCCCACTCGCGCGTATAGGAACCACCTTGATTACTTATGGACTTGTGGCGAGTTCATATGTTGGTAAAAGTTAAGAAGTGTTAAAAGCTGAAATCTGGACGGTGGGATAGGAGTGCAGCAAGACATGGAGGTCTTGTGTGCCGTAGGCCCCGTCTGGGTTGACCTAGGAACCGGCCGTGTTATTCTTGGCCTGAGCACTTTCCGTTCATACCACATGTCCGATATAATGGTAAGACAAGCTGAGTATCTCACTGCGAACCCACGTTTGGCCGATGACTGCACGGTGTGTGGAACGAGGGAGTCATGGGTGCCTGCGAGGCCGTGACACTCGACGAGGGACTCACGTGTGCCTGCGAGGCCGTGGTACTCGGCACCGTGTGGATTTTCCAACCGTGTGGGCACGAGTGTGAAAAAGGTTGACATGAGTATCCCCTTGTGTAACTTTAGCGGGTTCCATGAGCCGTATGGTCCTCAGTCGTGTGGGTACAGTTGGACTCCCCTGCAGGGTGTAAAATCGGTTCGAATCCGCCGCGGTCTCGGTTATGATCAAAGCTCAGTGTCCTTTGGATAATATCGTAGAGTTGTCACATAACATGATGGAATTGGAATATGGTTGTTGGTTTCCATGGTTCGGATGGAACATGGATGTTGGCATATACATGATTTATGGTTACATGGTACTTGGGAATTGGGTTTATTAGATGTTCATGCCCGCAGAGTCTTTTACTTTATGCTTATTCACATATGCTTAGTTTCTGCTTTAAGCAATTGAGTCCATTTCCTATACCTTGTTTACCTTGCTATAGCCTCATTGCATTATCCTTGGAGTCGGGAACTAATTCCCACCACAGGGTAAGACTTGCGAGTACCTTCGTACTCAACGTTTGTTGTTTAAGTTTTTGCAGGTGAGGATGAGTTGGTCTTCGGCTACTTTGTCCCCGCCGATGCCGGCGAGGGCGAGGCATAGTCCAGACGTTCGAGTGATCGTGATGTGCGATGTTCGTGGGCTGGGCATCGCAATCTTTTGCTGTTTTCTCATTGCAACCGCTGCGACTATCGTCTTCCTTAGAATCGCTTCCGCTCTTTGATTTCTTTTAGTTTCAAGACTTTTGTTGAACCTTGTTATGTAAGAATACTTTAAATTAATGTTATTAATTAATGTGACCTTTGTGATGAATCAAATGTGACGTTGCCGACGTGCTCGGATCTTGGGCATTGCTTGAGAAGCATGTCGGGGGACTGCCGGGTCTATATTCTCTTTTATCGGGTTGAGTTCTCGCACACCATGCGTGGGCCGCGAGTCAACTTGGTAAACTTGAATATAAATTGGTCGGGTCTCTCACAATATGAAGGATTGATTAAATGGGTTGAAGATCGCAAAATCTTTGGGTATAAAGTGACTGCTGGTAAGAGGTGACTGACAACTAGTAGCCAGGCGAATCCAGAAAGAGTATCAATGCTCAGATGAAAAAATGGCAGCGTACCTCCCAGAAGTCCACAAACTGGAAGCAGCATTTATTGGTTCTGAAATCCAATATATCCCTCGGTTGGATAACAGAGACGCAGCTCACCTGGCCTGAATCGCATCGTCCAGATCCTCAGCTCCATCATATGTATTTCTTGATAACAATGGTATTCTTTGTTCCTCCTCTCCACCCCCGATCCCATATAGTATCATTGTTGGAAATGGTGCACCCCTCGCAGATGAATGTGTTGGGCACGCCACCATTTCTACTTCATCTCCTTATTCACCATCGTTGCTACTTAACAATGTTTTAATATCTACACATCTAATCAAAAACTTAATTTCTGTTTGAGCTCTATCTCGTGACAACTTTGTCTCGGTTACCTTTGACCATTTTGGTTTTTCCATCAAGGATTTCTTACCAGGGACGGTGCTTGTGACACCCCAGGTGTCACTAGGACCTAGATCGACAACATAAAAACCCTAATCGACAACATTTCACACCTAAAAGCAAAATCAACAATGGGAGTAAGTGCAATGTTGTTTAAAATGCCCCAAAGAAAACTCTACAAAAACTTTGATAATCCACAGAACACGTTTACCAAGTTCGGAAAGTTTCCACCCGCAGTGTCGAAAACTTAATCCTTCGGGCAGGAGTGAAACCCTAATGCGTGACCCACCAAATTTTCCACAACACCCTAGCTATATTTTTGCATAACAATTAAGTTCACTTCAAAATAGAATTTTAGAAATTTATCCAAGATTTTTTAGAGAAGGTTCAAACCCTTTTAAAATTCACACAAACTAAAGTGGACCCATAAATTCAAGAAATTTTTGGAGCTGATTCAGAACTCGAACCTTAAATAAAAAGTGTTCCAAATAATTCCCTGAGCATACACAAAAATTTTCATAATTTTCTGAGCTGGGGAGGTGGGGTTTTCAGTTTAAACCAGTAGCAGCTTGTAGCAATTCATTTGAAATCGACAACAGCCGGACGAGGAGCAGTGTGCCGCCCCCGACGCCCAATCCGCCGAGCGGCAGCGCGCTTCCTCCGCCGGCCGGCTCGCCTTTTCGCGCCCCGCCTTCAAGGCGCCGTGCAAGGATCTCGCCGAAGATCTTCTCCTCCCCTCTGCCTTCTCTCTCTCCCCGTCTCGTCGCCGCTGCTGCATGCCAATTTGCCGAGCGGCAGTGCCTCTGCGGCAAGCCACCGCCCCCGATGCCCAATCCGCCGCCACTCTCTGCTCCCATCCCTAACTCTCCACGCAACGCCTTAAAGGAGTGCGCTGAACCCTCCTCCCACTTTCCCCGCGCCCAATTTCGCTCCTACGCAAGCCTTGCCGTTTTCCCTCACTCGGGTGCCACCGTCGCCATTGCCGCCGAAGGGGGAGCTCACGGTGAGACCACACCTCCGACCCTTCTCCACTGATCCAACCTTGCCTAAACGACTCCCCTCGCCCCGGTGCAGCTTTCAGTTGATCGAATTGCGCTCCCGTCGCTCCCTCCGCCCGGAACACTGCAGTCGTCCTCACCAGCAACAGGAGCACCGCCCCGACCCTCAACCATCGAATTCATCTTCACGGTACATCATTTTGCAATTCCTTCATCCGGCTGCTTCATCTCATCCCGGTGATCGATTTTGACAAGTGCTCGGCCGCAGAAACTCACCGGCGACGACAGAACGCCTGCACCGCCGCCAGTTCCCCCTTCTGCCGCCAATTGAGCTCACCGTCGACCTTGGTATTCCAGCCATCCCCGCGACCCCTAACCCCATCAAACAGGTTCACTGCACCACGGTGAGTCTGCTAGACCAACCAATCTTCTCCTTCCGCCGTTCCTCCGGTGATTCCTTCATCGAGCTTCGGGCAGAGCCGCCACCCCTCGCCGCCGGCCATGCTCCGGCCTATTTCAGTGCTCCTCCCCTTGCTCAACTCACTTGTCAAGTCATTGTGCAGCTCACGGCGCTCTCCTCTCTCCGGAATTTAGCTCATCTCGTCGGGAACCCTTCCTCACCGCCGCCACCGCCGACCCCCACGGTGAGCACCCCTCTCCGGTGATGGAACCTCACCATTGTCGTGCTGCCGAGCTTCGTCATAGCTTGTAGATGGTGTAGGGCCAAGGACTGAGCGCAGCCGATCACCCATTTTGACTGAATCGGCCGCCGGAGCTCATCGGAGCTCAGCTCCCCTGTTCTGCCCTAAGCACTGTTTCAATTCTATTTTCCTCCAATATTGTCCTGTCTTGTAAAATGCCAAACAAATCACAGAAACCTCCAAAAATTTCAAACTAAAATTTGTTAGAATCCTCATGAGATGCACTAATTTTCTGTTAAAACACTTTTTCCTAAATGACCTGGTATTTTTAGGGATATTTAAAACAATCTTTTCTGTTTATGAATTTTAATTCAAATTGTAGAGCAATTCTAGGGCTCAAATTTGATCTACAAGTGTGTCATGACAGTAGGCATCCTCTGGAATTTTACCAGGATTTTAGGACCACAGAACTATATGTAACCTATTTAAGATACTCCATTCTGCCTAACTAATTTACATTTTTCTAAAATACATTATAAAAGTACTCCAAAATGTTGAACCCAAAAACAGAACTTTAGTTTTGATGCTCATGAGTGATTACATAAAATTTCATAATTTTATTCCAAGGTTTAATAATTATTTCTGATTTTACCATTTTAAATAACAGAAAGTTTGTTGAATTTTGATAAAATCTAGAAAATTAATCTAAGCCTCAACCAAATTTCAAGATTCATAATTCAGAGAGCACTATCCAGTAAAAATAAAATTTTCGTGCAACTAAAATTTTCATTTTCAACCCTAAGATTAATAACCGTAGTTTAATTAAATAATTACTCTCCGAAGAAAGTGCCGATAACTCTCAACCTAAAGTTTGAATTTAGCCTAAATCAGGGAATCTGACCCATTTCACATCACCTCGTGAGAAGTTAAATAAATAATTTGGAACCCCATTCCTTAAGTCGAATATTTTTAAACCAGTCACGTCGAAGAGTTAGGGTTAACCCTAAGTTCTAAACATCGCCGATTGAAACTCTCAAATACTCCTTAATAAAAGCCTTGTGTTATCATTTCTGTGAACTCCTCTTAATCAAGATGCATCATGTAGATTCCGAAGCACGCGAGGTAGCTGCAGAGCCCGACTCCTCCACTCCAGCAGAAGAGATCAACCGCGAAGCCGAAGAGCCAGGCAAGCCCCGGTGCACCACCTCTGTTTAAAATTTTCTTTTTACAACTCAGTGGGTCATGTCATGTTTGTGCATTAAGTTGTTAGGAGTTGATTGCAACCTTAGATGCATTGTTCCCATAGGAAACCCTACCGGTAGTTGGTATAGATGACCAAATAGTTGCTATGCTTAGCAAGTTATTACCGGTAGAAGTCGAGCAGAGTGGACGCTGCTCGCGAAAGGTAGGATCTTGGATGAAACTACCACTTGATACATTATGACACCTGATGATGAGATAATTAAAGAAGGATAAAAGTTTGAGGGTCAGACAGGATACCAATTAGGTCGGCGACTGGACCGGGTCCAGGGTGACCGTAGACCTGTCTGATCCGTGTGGTCCGAGACTGATCGAGTGTTGAACGTACTGGTCGTATGCTGGGTGTAATGGGCCCCAGTAAACCTATGTAGCCTAGTGATTACAACGTCGAACCTGCCCTACGGTGTCTGACTAGGAGGAGATCTGGGGTGGGCAGCGTGGGAACTCCACAGAAACCGTCTGGGACGTGTTGTCTGGTGGGATGCGGCGCTGCTAAGGCAGACGTAGGAGGGAATTGACGTTGCAGGAGCTGGTGTGAACGGTTGCCACGTGCGAGTCTGGGACATGCACGTGTCGTACGATTAGGTTTCCCCCTGCAGGGTATAAAAATCGTTTCGAACCGCTGTCGCTCCCAGTTGGTGAGCATGCTCGTGAAACGCACCACATTTTTGTAAATAAGTTGAGATGCAATGAGTTTGACACTATGATGATACTATTTAATTGTCACTTTTATTATGCTTGATTAGACCAGTGCTAATTAAAGTTACATTCTAACTACTTAATCGGTGCTAAAATTGACCAAGAGTAGTACAGGTTGCGGGTTCGTTTGGCAAATAAACCCACCCCCATCAGCCTTCATGTCTTGAAGTCGGCTGTAGCCAGCCTTTTGACGGGTCAGTCTTGTTGAGCTTCTTAGAAGCTCACGCGTTAGCGATTTGTGGTTTTCAGGAACCGGCACCCAGAACCAAGACGACAGCTTCCACTGGGAGGAGTCTCACTCCGAGGTAGGGAACCTCCAGTGGGAACTGTGCGAGTCGCCGCAGTAACCCTGAAGTGGCCAGCAGCATGACGCCCGCGGGCAGGGCGCATGCTTTTGCTTAGTATTTGAGTGTCGGAGTCTGTATTAATCGAGTCTTCCGCTGCTACGATTTTCAAACTTTATTGTGCGCTCTGAACTCTTGTAAGACTTAAGCTAAAATCCAGGAACTAATGTTGTATTAATTTCTTCCTCCTTAAATTATTGCTGTTTATCCTGCCTGTGTTGTATCGTGTGTACGCTCGCTTCGCCGAGCGTTGCCCAACAGGATCCTGGCTTAACAACAGACCGGATTCGTCCTGAGACGTGGTTTTCTGGGCGGGTCTGCGTCAGCTTGGTATCAGAGCCGTGTTGAGAAACGATACAACGTTTAAGGCATATTTTCAAAAATTACGTGCGAGTGAGGTACGCGCCCTATTAGTTAATAGGTTATCAGGTGGCAAGCTAACCTAGTGCAGGAGCTAACTAAACCCAGTGTAGATTTACATTTCTGTAACGACGCACCGACGCTAAGGTAAGCAAGGTAAGGTACGCCGCTCGACTGCGGTAAAAGGTCGAGAAAATCCCTGTTGCGTCTGCGACAGTAGCGTTCTATACCGTGGTGGTATGGAAGGAGGTACTATGTTCGTTGTAATATAGTACACCCCCTTGCCGTTTAGGGAGAAAAGCGGACCTCTACCGTACGAGGTGTGGGTTACGGACCTGTTGCGAAAGCAGACCTTCGCAACAGTGGAGTCTTGTGTCTTTGGCACACAAGAGATGAGTTTGTTCCTCACGACTTCGGTTTTGCGGAACACTCTCATACCTCCGCTGCCTGAGGTAAAGTGCAGTCTGTCGCCGCGCAGGGAAGGTCGGACACGTGATCCCCGTACGTGACCTACTCGGGGCGACCCATATGGCAATGATATGGGTTGATGTCTTTACTTTTGAGATATATCATATTGCAACTGCCTGTGATGCATTTTCTGCAGGTACGCTAACCTCGGTACCATTAAGAACGAGTAGTAACGGCTAACTTGAGTGCGATTCTGCCACCGCCTAAGCGTATTTTTTTCTCTTTACTTTGTGAGGACGTATAGGCCGGTGTAGGTTTGCATTGCATGAAGAAATGTTAAGATCCTTTAAACTTATACTAAAACCATCCAGGAGTAAAAATTCCATCAAGAATGGCTATAACACCAACAGAAGTTAAAAAGGGTCAACCTGGATACCTTCCTCCTTAGAAATTACGTAACCTCAACCGAGTCAGAGCAGATTCCTTGCATACCATTGAGCCTTTTACAGTACTTTCCTCGATGGGAAGATTGTCTCCTTGACAGGTCAACTAGATGGTAGAGCACCTTGGACAAATCGGCTGTTGCTAGTTAGCATCCTTAGTGACCAATTTGGATCACCTTTTACGCAGGGATGAAAAATATTTTATGTACCGGAAGATTTAGCATGCTTTGAACTTTGTGTCAACATGTGGCTTCTGATTGATAAAATATTGTTCACCTCTGTGATGCAGATGGATGGCAACACGATCGAGCATGGGCTCGCGGAGATAGGCGTTGAAGGTACCACCCCTACCTACGTCACCAAGCAGTAAGGACGCAGGGGATTCGTGGAGATACTTGGTCAGACTTTACAGTCACTGGGTTATCCAGAGACCCCTTGGTTTCAGATCCAAGAGTTTCGGCAGTATGACCTACCGCGCTGCTCAGCCGTAGTCACACTACCCGCGCATCCTCGACAGGCCAATGGAGAGATCCGCACCAGCACCACGTTTGGTTCGGACAAGACTGAAGCCATTGAGGCAGCCGCTTGTCAGGCCCTATTGGGGCTATGCGAGAAGCACAAGGAGGACTTAGCCGACAAGCCAGCGGCGATGTTCCCGATACGGGACCAGGTTGACAGCACCTGGCGCCGCAATGTGAAGAACGCCCAAGCCAGGACCCTCAAAGGAGAGATGGACCATGTCACCCCTTTGTTTACGTTGAGCCTAGCACTGCTCAACTTGCATGAGGACACTGTTCTCACCGCCCAGATGGATCGACAGGCCTTGCGTCGGGCTCATGTGGAGATGGCCCAACTCAAGGACAAGGTACAGAACTTGGAAAGCAGAAACAATGCACTGCGTGCTCGCTGCGACGCGCGCGCTACACGCATCTCTGAGCTAGAGGCGGTTTCTGAGATTAAGACTGCCCAAGTCCATGCTAGGGAGAATGACTGCAACATTATGTTGCAGCACATTCACCAGCTAGAGATACTCCGGGATAATGCGATTGTGTTAGCTGAGGACCTCACCCACGAGAACCATCATCTGCAGCATCAGATAGCGGGACTTTTGGAGGCACAGCAGCCCCCTCCCGCTAACGATGATGCGCCTGAGTCAGAGGTGTCGGATCCCGAAGCTTCAGACCCAGAGCCAGATGAGGAGTAGATCAGAGATGGTTTTACAACGCCAAGTTTAGCTAGATGAGTCGCTTAAGGAGTGCATTGTGCCTGTCATGGCGATTAGCGTGTGTTCTCGTGAGTTTATCCTAGTGGCGTTGTAACCTTTTGGATGTACGTGTGGTGATTTGACAGTGTAGAGAACTCGAAGGAACTTATGTACTGTCATTATTTTGGAAAGGAATGGAGTTTGTTTTTATGAGTTGTCCATGCTATGCATTTTGACACCCTTTTGTATATGTCCAACTATGGCCTAAGTGAGGCACCCCTAAAATTAGGAAGCTACATCTATCCTACCTCCTTCATAATCCTAGATGGGCAGAGTATCGACATTATCATCGGCATGAAATGGATGAAGCACCACAATGCCATCCTTGATGTTGCTAACCGTGTAGTCCACTTAACCTCTCCACTTCACGGTTCCGTATCTATAAACCTAGATCATCCTAGATCTGCCCTCAATCAAGTCTGCCATGTCGTCGGAAAAAGTCTGGAAGAAATACCGGTAGTTAAGGAGTTCCCCGATGTGTTCCCAGAAGAATTACCTGGCTTACCACCGGACAGAGATGTGGAGTTCCAGATTGAGCTGCAGCCAGGCACAGCTCCGATCTCCCGCAGACCGTACAAGATGGCACCCAAGGAGCTGGCAGAGCTGAAGGCACAGTTGAAGGAGTTGCTGGACAAGGGCTTCATACGGCCCAGTTCCTCACCTTGGGGATGTCCAGCACTATTTGTAAAAAAGAAGGACCAATCCTTGAGACTATGCGTGGATTACCGCCCCTTGAACGCGGTCACTATCAAGAACAAATATCCACTACCACGCATAGATACTCTGTTTGATCAGTTGGCTGGAGCAAAGGTTTTCTCTAAAGTCGATCTTCGATCGGGTTACCATCAGATCAAGATACGTCCCGTGGACGTTCCAAAGACGGCTTTCTCCACCAGATACGGGTTGTATGAGTACTTGGTGATGTCGTTTGGACTCACTAACGCACCAGCGTACTTCATGTACCTCATGAACTCAGTGTTCATGCCCGAGCTGGATAAGTTTGTAGTGGTGTTCATTGACGACATCCTCGTGTACTCTAAGACGGCCGATGAACATGCTCAGCACCTTCGCATAGTTCTACAAAGACTCAGAGATCATCAGCTGTACGCCAAATTTAGCAAGTGCGAATTCTGGATTGAGCGTGTTCAGTTTCTAGGTCATGTGGTGTCCGCAGAAGGCATTTCTGTAGATCCCGGAAAGGTGCAAGATGTTGTGGGATGGAAGACACCCACAACAGTTCACAAGGTGCGAAGTTTCTTGGGATTAGCGGGATATTATCGTCGCTTTATCCCCAGTTTTTCCAAGATTGCCAAGCCTATCACAGAGCTGCTCAAAAAGGACCAGAAGTTCAAATGGACGGAGAAGTGTGAAGAAGCCTTTCGGACCTTGAAGAAGCACTTGACCACAGCGCCGGTACTCGCCCAACCAGATTTGAACAAGCCCTTTGACGTGTATTGTGATGCGTCGGGCATTGGACTTGGTTGCGTGTTAATGCAAGAAGGGCGGGTGATTGCTTATGCTTCTAGACAACTCCGAAAGCACGAGCTGAATTATCCCACCCATGACTTGGAGTTGGCAGCTGTGGTATTGGCTCTGAAGGTGTGGAGACATTATTTATTGGGAAACCTAGTGCACCTCTACACCGACCACAAAAGCCTCAAGTACATCTTCACTCAGAATGAGCTGAACATGAGGCAACGGCGATGGCTAGAGTTAATCAAGGATTATGAAATAGAAATCCACTATCATCCGGGCAAAGCTAACGTGGTTGCAGATGCACTGAGCAGAAACACCCATTGTCATTACCTAGATCAAGGAGTTGCAACCGAAGAACTAGAGCCGATCGTGAGAATTCTACCTCACGGAGCCCTCTACAACCTAGCCTTAGTGCCAACACTTAGAGACGAGGTAGCCAAGGCCCAAAAGATTGACAAGGGCATGGAAATGATCAGATTAGGACTGCGAGAAAAGAAGATGCAGTGCTTCCGAGAAGACGAAGATGGAGTTCTATGGTTCAAGGATCGACTAGTAGTACCAAAGGATCACGAGCTCCGAAGAAAGATCATGGACGAGGCTCATTTATCCAAGTACTCTATTCATCCTGGCAGTAACAAGATGTACCAAGATCTGCGGAAGAAATTTTGGTGGACCAGAATGAAGAGAGAGATCGCTCGATACATAGCAGAATGTGACACGTGCCGCAGAGTAAAGACCGACCACCTGAAGGGTGCAGGGTTGTCGCAACCATTGAGCATTCCGTCGTGGAAATGGGAAGATATAAGCATGGATTTCATTGTTGGACTACCCTTGACGGCCCGACAGCTAGATTCAATTTGGGTCATAGTAGACCGTTTGACAAAGACGGCCCACTTCATCCCGGTGTCGACCAGATACACCATGAAGAAGTATGCACAGTTATACATTGATCGGATAGTCTGTCTGCATGGAGTGCCCAAGACAATCATCTCCGACCGAGGTACCCAGTTTATCGGTCGATTTTGGAAGCAACTACATGAGTCACTAGGAACCAAGCTAATTCATAGCTCAGCTTACCATCCCCAGACAGATGGCCAGACTGAAAGAGTAAACCAAATACTTGAAGACATGCTTAGAGCTTGCGTCTTGGAACATGGAAAAGGATGGGACACTTATCTGTCCTTGGCGGAGTTCTCGTACAACAATAGCTATCAAGCCAGCATCAAGATGTCACCTTTTGAAGCACTGTACGGCCGTAGTTGCAGGACGCCACTCAACTGGTCAGAAGCAGGCGAAAGAATTATTTTGGGACCAGATCTAGTGCAGCAGGCCGAAGAGAAAGTACGAGTCATTCAAGCCAATCTGAAGGCCGCCAAGTCGAGGCAGAAAAGCTATGCAGATCGAAGGCGCAGACCATTAAGATTCGAGATAGGAGACCACGTTTACCTACGAGTGTCACATCCCAAAAGTTCAAATCTTTTATCCTTTTGATTTGAGCTCACTGATTCAATCATTTGAATTCGACTTTTTCCTATTTTGATTTTGGGTCAGGGTTTTGAGTTTTCGTCTTTTCGCAAAACCCTAATCGACTTTCAAGAAGCCTTTTGTTTTCTTAATAAAACTACCCCAATGTTTTTGCATAACAATTAACTATACATTAAAATAGAATTTTGGAGATTTTATCAAAATTTTTGGTGAAGGTTTAAACACTTTTAAAATTCCAACAAATTTGATGCAAGTTGAAAATTCACAGACCTTTAGGAGCTGATTCAGTCAAACTTCCTATAATGAAAGTTGTTCCAAATAATTCATTTAGCACACACAAAAAGTTTCAAAAATTTTTGAGCTAGGGAGCTAGGGTTTTCTGTTGTATCAAGAGGGAGGGTAATTGAATTAATTGAATTAAAAATAATCGTACCGTGAACAGTACTCGCCCGACACCCCTTGCCGCCACAGCCAACCACCGCAGCCGAGCGCAGCGCCGGCCAATCCCCCGCGTGCGCCATCACTCCTCCCCATCGGTGAATCTTGCAAGAGATCTTCCCCTCCTTCTCTCTTCCTCTCTCTCCCTCTCTCTGGCGCGCCTTCATTTCCCTCACTGCCGCACGCCATCGCCACTGCCGAGCACCGCCTTCAGGCGCCAATTGCCGGCCGCCGCACCCCTTCTCCAATCCGCGTGCACTACTACTCTCTACCTCCCTTGGCTCCTCCTCCTCAAGTACAAAGCTCAAGCACTAGCTCCCCCTCCCCTCCTTTCTTCCTTCTCTGTTCTGCCGCGCACCTCAGAGCACCACGCCATTGCCGCCCGAGCACCCCCACCGTCGACAGCTCGCTCCGGCCACTCCCTAGCCTCGCCACCGTGCCAATCAAGTTCCCCTCGGCCCACTGAAACTCTCCGAACACCAAGTTTCCCTGCCGTGCCCTAAATTCACCGGAACATCACCGCACTGCTCCTCGGCCGACAACAGCGCCGGCGGCCGCCTCTCTCCAAATTCCGTCACCACGGTAGCCCCATTCTTCAATTCCTTCAACTAGCTTGTTCCTCTCACCATGGTACACCAGTTTTATAAGCCATTGATCGCAGCTCATCACCGGTGAGGGAGATTCTCCCGCGCCGCCGTCGGTCTCCACTGAATTTGCCGCCAGGGCTCACGTCGACCACCACCTTGCGCCTTTCCCCGTGGCCCTAATCTTCATCAAATCAGTTCCTTGAATCAAGGTGATACTCCTCGACCACTCCATCCCCCTCCTAGCCCCCTCCTCCGGCGAATTTCCCACCGGAGCAACCGCACTCACTATTTCCCCTGTTTCTGAGTACTGTTCCATTGAATTTCCTATTTTCCTTTTTATTAACCAGAAGATGCATAGTGTGTAGAAAATCTTGGAGAAGTCTAAAAATGCCAAACCTAATTTTATTTGAATCCTTGATTAATGAGTTAATTTTCTGTTAAAGCACTTTTTCAATTTTGTCCCTGGAATTTCTTTAGTAATTCAATGTATTATTTCTGTTGTGGATTTTTAATTGAAGTTCCAGAAGGTTTCTAGGGTTAATTTTTGTTCCATAATTTTATCTTGGCATGATGCATCTCCTGCATTTTCATCAGAATTTTTCAGGAACATTTGTGCATGCATGTCACTGTTAATATCCCCAAAACCCTAGATTATTTGCCTTTATCTAAAGTGCATTAGGCAAGTCACCCAAAAGCCCAAGACCTTTAACAAAAAATTTAGTTTAGATTCTCAGTAGTAGCTCTGTAAAGTTTCATGATTTTTTCATAAGTTCTAATGCATGTTTCTGATTTTATAAATTTGGAAAACAGAGCCTTGTTAGATTTTTAGTAAATTCATAGAAGCTCAACTTGACCCCAAACCAGAGCCAAAAGTCTTAGTTTAGAGCCTACTTTAAACTAAAAATGGTCCCATGCCTGTAACTTAACTTTGAATTTCACCGGAAAAGTCGTTACGACTTTTACGGTACCGTTACGGTATTCCCGATGTCGTGAACAGGCCAACGACCATCGGAGGGCTCGTGTTCCTGTTAACGCGAGTCAAAACCACTCAAACTTAGTCTCATAGTAACCCAAGCCACTTAGTAAAGCCAGTACATGAGATGTGTTTTGGGAATTCTTCCCGGAAACGACATCCGTGTGCCACCCGATATCGAAACCGGGAACCGGGAAACCCGTAACCGGAATCGGTAGAACTGTTTAGGTCATAACTTGAGCTGTAGAACTCCGAATGCCTTCGTTCTTTTTGCATTGTGTTCATAAACTCAGTAGCTACCTCTCTGCATCATATCGCATCATTTGTGCATCATGGCATCATGGCATGCATCTCATACCGTCGCGTTTTACTTTATAGCTTACGAACGGCCAGAGAGTGACGCGGGTGCTGCTACGGGAGAAGCACCAGAGGTTGATCCAGCTGCTGAGGAAGTCAACCCCGCTGCTGTTGAAGGCAAGCACCTCATATTGCTACCCTAAGTAATTTACTTAATGATTAATATGAATGCTTACGTATAGGAATGCATAAAGTCAGGCTTAGTAGTAACATTGGGAAAACCTATTATTGTTGCATGTACCCCTCCTTGGTATTGAATACGTCACCTTGTCAACCTGGGTAGAGTGTCTTTGTTCGAGTCACGAAATGCTTAGCCATGCTTAGATAACACGGTAGAAGTCGAGTGGTAAGTCCCACTCGCACGTATAGGAACCACCTTGATTACTTATGGACTTGTGGCGAGTTCATATGTTGGTAAAAGTTGAAAAGTGTTAAAAGCTGAAATCTGGACGGTGGGATAGGAGTGCAGCAAGACATGGAGGTCTTGTGTGCCGTAGGCCCCGTCTGGGTTGACCTAGGAACCGGCCGTGTTATTCTTGGCCTGAGCACTTTCCGTTCATACCACATGTCCGATATAATGGTAAGACAAGCTGAGTATCTCACTGCGTACCAACGTTTGGCCGATGACTGCACGGTGTGTGGGACGAGGGAGTCATGGGTGCCTGCGAGGCCGTGACACTCGACGAGGGACTCACGTGTGCCTGCGAGGCCGTGGTACTCGGCACCGTGTGGATTTTCCAACCGTGTGGGCACGAGTGTGAAAAAGGTTGACATGAGTACCCCCTTGTGTAACTTTAGCGGGTTGCATGAGCCGTATGGTCCTCAGTCGTGTGGGTACAGTTGGACTCCCCTGCAGGGTGTAAAATCGGTTCGAATCCGCCGCGGTCTCGGTTATGATCAAGCTCAGTGTCCTTTGGATAATATCGTAGAGTTGTCACATAACATGATGGAAATTGGGATATTGTTGATGGAAATGGAATATGGGTATTGGTATCCATGGTTCGGATGGAACATGGATGATGGTATGCACATGGTTTATGGTTACATGGTACTTGGGGATTGGGTTTATTAGAAGTTTATGCCCGCAGAGTCTTTTACTTTATGCTTATTCATATATGCTTAGTTTCTGCTTTAAGCAATCGAGTCCATTCATATACCTTATTTACCTTGCTAGAGCCTCATTGCATTATCCTTGGAGTCGGGAACTAATTCCCACCACAGGGTAAGACTTGCGAGTACCTTCGTACTCAACGTTTGTTGTTTAAGTTTTTGCAGGTGAGGATGAGTTGGTCTTCGGCTACTTTGTCCCCGCCGATGCCGGCGAGGGCGAGGCGTAGTCGAGACGTTCGAGTGACCGTGATTTGCGATGTTCGTGGGCTGGGCATCGCAATCCTTGGCTGTTTCCTCATTGCAACCGCTGCGACTATCGTCTTCCTTAGAATCGCTTCCGCTCTTTGATTCATTAGTTTCAAGACTTATGACGAACCTTGGTATGTAAGAATATCTTAAATTAATGTTATTAATTAATGTGACCTATGTGATGTATCACCTGTGACGTTGCCAACGTGCTTGGATCTTGGGCATTGCTTGAGAAGCATGTCGGGGGACTGCCGGGTTTATATTCTCTTTTATCGGGTTGAGTTCTCGCATACCATGCGTGGGCCGCGAGTCAACTTGGTAAACTTGAATATAAATTGGTCGGGTCTCTCACAACGAGTCTCACCCATGAAAGGAGTTCAACGATTCGGGATCAGAGGCAAGTTAGCACCTCGGTATATAGGCCCGTATCTTATCACGGCCGAATGTGGACCAGTGGCATATCAAGTGAAGCTGCCAGAAGAATTATCGGGGATACACAACGTCTTTCATGTCTCACAATTGAAGAAGTGTCTGAAGGCACCCGTAGATCAAGTGATTCCAGAAGCGCAAGAGTTGCAACCAGACTTAACTTACCCAGAGCGTCCAATTAAGATACTAGATGAAAAAGAGCGAGTCACTAGAAGACGGACACTCAAGTTTTACAAGGTTCTGTGGAGCAACCACACGGAAGACGAGGCCACATGGGAGTCTGCAGAATTTCTTCGATCCCACTACCCCGAACTACTCCCAACCCCATAGGTACCTATGCCTACCCTAACCCTCTGCTTAAAATCTCGGGACGCGATTTCTTTTAGGGGGGAGGCTGTGACACCCCAGGTGTCACTAGGACCTAGATCGACAACATAAAAACCCTAATCGACAACATTTCACACCTAAAAGCAAAATCAACAATGGGAGTAAGTGCAATGTTGTTTAAAATGCCCCAAAGAAAACTCTACAAAAACTTTGATAATCCACAGAACACGTTTACCAAGTTCGGAAAGTTTCCACCCGCAGTGTCGAAAACTTAATCCTTCGGGCAGGAGTGAAACCCTAATGCGTGACCCACCAAATTTTCCACAACACCCTAGCTATATTTTTGCATAACAATTAAGTTCACTTCAAAATAGAATTTTAGAAATTTATCCAAGATTTTTTAGAGAAGGTTCAAACCCTTTTAAAATTCACACAAACTAAAGTGGACCCATAAATTCAAGAAATTTTTGGAGCTGATTCAGAACTCGAACCTTAAATAAAAAGTGTTCCAAATAATTCCCTGAGCATACACAAAAATTTTCATAATTTTCTGAGCTGGGGAGGTGGGGTTTTCAGTTTAAACCAGTAGCAGCTTGTAGCAATTCATTTGAAATCGACAACAGCCGGACGAGGAGCAGTGTGCCGCCCCCGACGCCCAATCCGCCGAGCGGCAGCGCGCTTCCTCCGCCGGCCGGCTCGCCTTTTCGCGCCCCGCCTTCAAGGCGCCGTGCAAGGATCTCGCCGAAGATCTTCTCCTCCCCTCTGCCTTCTCTCTCTCCCCGTCTCGTCGCCGCTGCTGCATGCCAATTTGCCGAGCGGCAGTGCCTCTGCGGCAAGCCACCGCCCCCGATGCCCAATCCGCCGCCACTCTCTGCTCCCATCCCTAACTCTCCACGCAACACCTTAAAGGAGTGCGCTGAACCCTCCTCCCACTTTCCCCGCGCCCAATTTCGCTCCTACGCAAGCCTTGCCGTTTTCCCTCACTCGGGTGCCACCGTCGCCATTGCCGCCGAAGGGGGAGCTCACGGTGAGACCACACCTCCGACCCTTCTCCACTGATCCAACCTTGCCTAAACGACTCCCCTCGCCCCGGTGCAGCTTTCAGTTGATCGAATTGCGCTCCCGTCGCTCCCTCCGCCCGGAACACTGCAGTCGTCCTCACCAGCAACAGGAGCACCGCCCCGACCCTCAACCATCGAATTCATCTTCACGGTACATCATTTTGCAATTCCTTCATCCGGCTGCTTCATCTCATCCCGGTGATCGATTTTGACAAGTGCTCGGCCGCAGAAACTCACCGGCGACGACAGAACGCCTGCACCGCCGCCAGTTCCCCCTTCTGCCGCCAATTGAGCTCACCATCGACCTTGGTATTCCAGCCATCCCCGCGACCCCTAACCCCATCAAACAGGTTCACTGCACCACGGTGAGTCTGCTAGACCAACCAATCTTCTCCTTCCGCCGTTCCTCCGGTGATTCCTTCATCGAGCTTCGGGCAGAGCCGCCACCCCTCGCCGCCGGCCATGCTCCGGCCTATTTCAGTGCTCCTCCCCTTGCTCAACTCACTTGTCAAGTCATTGTGCAGCTCACGGCGCTCTCCTCTCTCCGGAATTTAGCTCATCTCGTCGGGAACCCTTCCTCACCGCCGCCACCGCCGACCCCCACGGTGAGCACCCCTCTCCGGTGATGGAACCTCACCATTGTCGTGCTGCCGAGCTTCGTCATAGCTTGTAGATGGTGTAGGGCCAAGGACTGAGCGCAGCCGATCACCCATTTTGACTGAATCGGCCGCCGGAGCTCATCGGAGCTCAGCTCCCCTGTTCTGCCCTAAGCACTGTTTCAATTCTATTTTCCTCCAATATTGTCCTGTCTTGTAAAATGCCAAACAAATCACAGAAACCTCCAAAAATTTCAAACTAAAATTTGTTAGAATCCTCATGAGATGCACTAATTTTCTGTTAAAACACTTTTTCCTAAATGACCTGGTATTTTTAGGGATATTTAAAACAATCTTTTCTGTTTATGAATTTTAATTCAAATTGTAGAGCAATTCTAGGGCTCAAATTTGATCTACAAGTGTGTCATGACAGTAGGCATCCTCTGGAATTTTACCAGGATTTTAGGACCACAGAACTATATGTAACCTATTTAAGATACTCCATTCTGCCTAACTAATTTACATTTTTCTAAAATACATTATAAAAGTACTCCAAAATGTTGAACCCAAAAACAGAACTTTAGTTTTGATGCTCATGAGTGATTACATAAAATTTCATAATTTTATTCCAAGGTTTAATAATTATTTCTGATTTTACCATTTTAAATAACAGAAAGTTTGTTGAATTTTGATAAAATCTAGAAAATTAATCTAAGCCTCAACCAAATTTCAAGATTCATAATTCAGAGAGCACTATCCAGTAAAAATAAAATTTTCGTGCAACTAAAATTTTCATTTTCAACCCTAAGATTAATAACCGTAGTTTAATTAAATAATTACTCTCCGAAGAAAGTGCCGATAACTCTCAACCTAAAGTTTGAATTTAGCCTAAATCAGGGAATCTGACCCATTTCACATCACCTCGTGAGAAGTTAAATAAATAATTTGGAACCCCATTCCTTAAGTCGAATATTTTTAAACCAGTCACGTCGAAGAGTTAGGGTTAACCCTAAGTTCTAAACATCGCCGATTGAAACTCTCAAATACTCCTTAATAAAAGCCTTGTGTTATCATTTCTGTGAACTCCTCTTAATCAAGATGCATCATGTAGATTCCGAAGCACGCGAGGTAGCTGCAGAGCCCGACTCCTCCACTCCAGCAGAAGAGATCAACCGCGAAGCCGAAGAGCCAGGCAAGCCCCGGTGCACCACCTCTGTTTAAAATTTTCTTTTTACAACTCAGTGGGTCATGTCATGTTTGTGCATTAAGTTGTTAGGAGTTGATTGCAACCTTAGATGCATTGTTCCCATAGGAAACCCTACCGGTAGTTGGTATAGATGACCAAATAGTTGCTATGCTTAGCAAGTTATTACCGGTAGAAGTCGAGCAGAGTGGACGCTGCTCGCGAAAGGTAGGATCTTGGATGAAACTACCACTTGATACATTATGACACCTGATGATGAGATAATTAAAGAAGGATAAAAGTTTGAGGGTCAGACAGGATACCAATTAGGTCGGCGACTGGACCGGGTCCAGGGTGACCGTAGACCTGTCTGATCCGTGTGGTCCGAGACTGATCGAGTGTTGAACGTACTGGTCGTATGCTGGGTGTAATGGGCCCCAGTAAACCTATGTAGCCTAGTGATTGCAACGTCGAACCTGCCCTACGGTGTCTGACTAGGAGGAGATCTGGGGTGGGCAGCGTGGGAACTCCACAGAAACCGTCTGGGACGTGTTGTCTGGTGGGATGCGGCGCTGCTAAGGCAGACGTAGGAGGGAATTGACGTTGCAGGAGCTGGTGTGAACGGTTGCCACGTGCGAGTCTGGGACATGCACGTGTCGTACGATTAGGTTTCCCCCTGCAGGGTATAAAAATCGTTTCGAACCGCTGTCGCTCCCAGTTGGTGAGCATGCTCGTGAAACGCACCACATTTTTGTAAATAAGTTGAGATGCAATGAGTTTGACACTATGATGATACTATTTAATTGTCACTTTTATTATGCTTGATTAGACCAGTGCTAATTAAAGTTACATTCTAACTACTTAATCGGTGCTAAAATTGACCAAGAGTAGTACAGGTTGCGGGTTCGTTTAGCAAATAAACCCACCCCCCATCAGCCTTCATGTCTAGAAGTCGGCTGTAGCCAGCCTTTTGACGGGTCAGTCTTGTTGAGCTTCTTAGAAGCTCACGCGTTAGCGATTTGTGGTTTTCAGGAACCGGCACCCAGAACCAAGACGATAGCTTCCACTGGGAGGAGTCTCACTCCGAGGTAGGGAACCTCCAGTGGGAACTGTGCGAGTCGCCGCAGTAACCCTGAAGTGGCCAGCAGCATGACGCCCGCGGGCAGGGCGCATGCTTTTGCTTAGTATTTGAGTGTCGGAGTCTGTATTAATCGAGTCTTCCGCTGCTACGATTTCCAAACTTTATTGTGCGCTCTGAACTCTTGTAAGACTTAAGCTAAAATCCAGGAACTAATGTTGTATTAATTTCTTCCTCCTTAAATTATTGCTGTTTATCCTGCCTGTGTTGTATCGTGTGTACGCTCGCTTCGCCGAGCGTTGCCCAACAGGATCCTGGCTTAACAACAGACCGGATTCGTCCTGAGACGTGGTTTTCTGGGCGGGTCTGCGTCAGTGCTGCTCCGATGTGATTCCACTGGAGATCTCTACCCGCTGCGTCCAACCACAAATAAGACGAAGAGCCACCACAACTTGCTTGCCTAGCATGACTCCGCTCTTTGGCACGCTCGTCTTGGCCACCCAGGCCATGGACAGTTGCAAGGCATACTCACCAAGTTTAATTTCTGTTTTGTAAAGGCCAACCATCATTCATCTGAAGCCTGTCAGGTCGGCAAACACGTACGGCTGCCATTCTCAGAGTCCAATCATGTTTCAATTTTCCCTTTTCAATTGTTACATTGTGATGTCTGGACTTCTCCGGTTTGTAGCAACTCTGGTTTCAAGTTTTACCTTGTGCTGCTTGATGATTTCTCCCACTATGCATGGACTTTCCCTTTGCGACACAAATCTGATGTCTTGCCCACGATAATCTCGTTCCATGCTTTTGTTTGCACTCAATTTCAATGTACCATTGTCTGCTTACAAACTGATAATGGCAAGGAATTTGATAATCTTGCTTCATGCTCATTCCTGCATGCTCCCGGCATCTCTTTATGCCTCACATGCCCATATACGTCTCAGCAAAATGGCTGCGCCGAAACGCACCCTCCGCACCATCAACGACAGAATGCGCACCATGCTTTTGCATGCCTCTGCACCCACATCTTTCTGGCCGGATGCGCTGGCCACAGCCACATATCTTCTCAATCACCGCCCATGTCGTGTCCGCACGAACTGCTCCTGGGCTTTGCCGCGGACTATGATCATTTGCGCGTGTTTGGCTGCCGCTGCTATCCAAACACCGCTGGCACCATGCCCAACAAACTTGCAGCCCGCACCATGCCATGCATCTTCCTCGGCTACCCGGCAGATACCAAAGGATACCGGTGCTATGACCCATCTACCAGGCGCGTGATCACCTCACGTCATGTCACTTTTGTAGAGGATGTTTTCCCATTGAGGTGCTCCATCGGGTCGTCCCAGCAATCGGCACCACCAGCAGACCCTGACGCGCTCTCGTACCCGGTGTTCATCCCCACTGCAAGATGTCGTGCACCAGCCCACGCAGCTCCAATACAGTCCCCCGCTCCGGCACCAGCAGCCCTACCCACGCCGTCTTCGCCTGCCTCGCAAGCAAACAACCCCATTGAGACTGCTGCCACAGCAACACCAACAGCCTCGTCTACGCTGCCGGTGCCGCCACGACTTGCACAGCAACCACCCCGACACCACATGGTCACTCGCGCTCATGACAGAATTTACTTGCCCAACAAGAAATATGCTGCTGCCGCTATTGTACCACCTGCGCCACCACCCACCACCGTTCGATCTGCCTTGTGCGATCCGCTTTGGCTACGTGCAATGCAAGACGAGTTTGACGCTCTGCAGAGCAACCGCACTTGGACACCCGTCCTGCGGCCATCAGGTGTAAATGTCATAACTAGGAAATGGATTTTCAAAAACAAACTGCATGCAAATGGATCGCTGGAGTGCCGCAAAGCAAGGTGGGTCGTTCGAGGCTTCCACCCGCGGCCGGGGATCGACTTCAACCAGACCTTCTCCCTGGTTGTCAAGCCGACGACGATCCGTACTGTTCTCCACCTTGCTGCGTCGCATCAATGGCCGGTGCATCAACTCGATGTCAAGAATGCGTTCCTCCATGGCGAGCTCTCTGAACGCGTCTAATGCCATCAGCCATCAGGCTTTGTCAACACCGAGCACCCAGATCATGTGTGCCTTCTGTCCATGTCGTTGTATGGCCTGAAACAGGCGCCCCGCGCTTGGTTCGAGACATTTGGCATGGAGCTACGGGCAGTAGGATTCACGGCAACAAGCTCCAACTCATCGCTGTTCGTCTACAACCACGGCAACGACACGGCCTACCTCCTCCTTTACGTCGACGACATCGTGCTCACTGCGTCTTCAATGACACTGCTACAACACATCATCGAGCACCTCGGCGGCAAGTTTGCAATGAAATATCTCGGTCTGTTGCACTTCTTCCTCGGCATCCAAGTGTAGCGGAACGCGGCTGGCTTCTTCCTCAATCAAGCTAAGTACACGGAAGACGTCCTTGAGCGTGCCGGCATGACACAGTGCAAGTCTGCCCCAACACCGGTCGACACCAAGTTCAAGGTGTCTTCTGCTGCGGGTGTCCTTGCTGACGATGCGGCGTCCTACCACAGAATTGTCGGCGCCCTTCAATATTTGACACTTACGAGGCCAGACATTGTCTACGTGGTGCATCAAGTCTGCTTGCATATGCATGCTCCCCGCGATGTCCATTGGACCCTTTGTCAAGAGGATTCTAAGGTACATCTGCGGCATGACGACACACGGACTACAACTCTATGCCTCGGCAAACATCTTCATGACTGATACTCCGACGCCGACAGGGCCGGTTGCCTGGACAGCGTCGCTCGACGTCTGGTTATTGTGTATTCCTTGGTGACTCCCTTGTCTCCTGTCCGCCAAACGCCAAACGACGGTGTCCCGGTCAAGCGCTGAGGCAGAATACCGCATCGTCGTCAATGCCACGGTGGAGTGCTGCTGGCTCCGGCAACTCTTCACCGAGCTCCACGTCAACGTCAAGAAAGCGACACTCATGTACTACAAAAACATCTCCGCCGTCTACCTCACACAGAACCCAGTCCATCATCGCCAGACAGAACACATTGAGCTCGACATTCACTTTGTTCGAGAGAAGGTGGCACTGGGCGAACTCCACGTACTTCATGTTCCAGCATATCTCCAATACGCCGATATCCTGACGAAAGGGCTGCCAACATCAGTGTTTGAATAGTTTAGGTCCAGTTTATGTGTCACTAGTCACGACGCACAAACTGCGGGGGCGTGTAGAAAGCGATAGCGCTACCTAGAGATAGACTCGTTCAGTTGCATGCAGCGCGAGTCTTGCGGTTTCAGTACGCGTCTCACGCCACGCACACACCGCACGCACGCCACGCTCGAAGCACCTCAGCACTCCTCGCCAGAGTCGGTTCAGCACGATGCTGTGCACTTGTATTAATATGTTCCGAGATCGTCAATGAAAGTGTGTACGATTTCTCTCTATAGTGCTGCAGTAGCCGGAGCGGGGAGCGGCACCCTCGCCGGTGCATGGGCAGAAGCCAGTACGGTGGCCACGTTCTCTGTCACTGTGTCGTGTATCCACGTCCCACGTCGTCTTATGTCCTCGTAGGAGCACTAGACTAGCTAGCTATAGCTAGTGTGGTTGCTGCAGCAATGGCTGGCTCATCGAACACCATGGTGCGTTGCTCAGCTCAGCTACTTAATTTGGTACTGTAAGCCGCTGTCGCGGCGGGTGGTGAAAGAATCAGAGGAGCGGAAGTTTTTGATATGGAGTTAATGTCGTTGCTCTGCCTGGGTCGACGGTTCCGTGTTTATGTGTGGCAATTGCCTTGGATTACAAGTTAGGCACGTATACGTTTGAGTTAGTTACCGTGATTTCCTATGTTGATACGAATGTAGTTACGATATACACTATGGCAACAACCTCAACTCTATCTATAGATTACAAGATATTTTGTCTAACACCCCCTATCAATCGAAACTCTTTTTCAAGTTTAGATTGTGTTTGAAGTTCTCGAACTGTCGCACCGTCAAGGCTTTTGTAAATCCGTCAGGAACTTGTTCTTGAGTGGGAACAAAGTCCATCTGCAGCCCCTTACATTGTACCCGTTCTCTCGCGAAGTAGAAGGCAACTTCACGTGCTTCATCCTGCCATGGAAGACGGGGTTAGAAGATAAAATATTTTGCACCCATGTTGTTGCACCACAAGCGCGCTGTTGGAGAGCTAGCTACCAGAAGTGTTTGCACCCACATAATCTTTGCAGTGGCATTGGCTAAAGCCTTGAACTCCGATTCAGTGCTATACCTGGATACCGTGGCTTGTTTGTTTGCATTCCAAGATACTAAATTTGAACCCAAATATATTGCAAAACCACCAGGGGACCTTCATCATCAACACAACCTGCCCAGTTTGCATCTGAGTAACCAGTAACCTAGAGTTGATGTCGATCTGCAAAAATTAAATCCAAGTTTAATAGAAGCCTTAACATATCTAATAATTCGTTTGACAGCTGCCCAATGTTCTGTAGTAGGACAATGTAGAAATTGACAAACTTTGTTAACTGCAAATGAAAGATTTGGTCTTGTCAGTGTGAGATACTGTAGTGCACCTACAACACTCCTATATTGAGTAGCATCATTTGATCCTAGGGGTGATCCTTGATGCAACGACAATTTTTCATAGTGGACAGGGGCGGGCTAACTGGTTTGCAATCCATCATCCTTGTTCTTCTCAGTAAATCTGATGCATATTTTTCTTGAGCAAGCACAATACCATTAGCAACTTTGTTTATCTCAATCCCAACAAAATAATGTAACTCTCCCAGGTCTTTCAGTGCAAAGTCATTCTTCAAATCTTGTAACAGTGCTGTCACAGCTTCCTGTTTTGAACTTACCACAATTATGTCATCCACATAAACAAGCATAAGCATGGTTGTGTCCCCTTTGCATAAGCATAAGCATGGTTATGTCCACAATTATGTCATCCACATAAACAAGCACAAGCTTTAGAACCGCTGAATCCTAACTCAATGAGCTTCTTACTCAACCTTGCATACCATGCTCATGGCGCTTGTTTAAGGCCATAGAGAGCCTTGTCTAGCCTGCAAACAAATGTCGGTAAGTTTTTATCTTCATAATCAAGTGGTTGTCTCATATAGACTTCTTCTTCAAGAATTCCATAGAGAAAAGCGTTTTGAACATCTAGCGGTCTTAGAGACCATCCCCTAGAAACAGCTATGGACAAAACAATTCTTATGGTTGCTACTTTTCCCACAGGGCTGAAAGTATCTTCATAATCTATACCATACCTTTGTTTGAACCCTTTTGCAACTAGGCAAGCTTTGTATCTGTCAAGGCTTCCATCTTGTTTTCTTTTAATCTTGTAAACTCACTTGCAATCTATGACATTTCTTCCTTTAGCTGGGGGAACAAGGTGCCAAGTTCTATTTTTCTGTAAAGCTAAGAATTCAGCATCCATGGCTTCTCTCCGATTTTATCATCTAGTGCTTCCTCTAAATCATGTGGTTCACCAGCATTTGTAAGAAAACTATGCTTCCCATATTTTACCGTGCCATCAGTGTAAATTTTCTCTTGAAAAGACGTGTTCCATGCCTTGGGGCTTCTAGTAGGGCTGCTGCTGGAGTTGGAGCGGACTGTTCTGTTTCCTTTCGGCCTGTTGCTCAACTGTGGTGCAGAGATGTAGCAGGAACGGACTCGTCCTGAACATCTGGCGCTGGAGAGACCTCCATGTGTGATGGAGAAGCAACATCGGCTTCCTTATCCCTGTTCACGCTATCAGCAGTGCCTCCTGATGCTTCTTCTTCATTTGTTGCTATAAGAGTGTCATGCATTCCTTCATTATCTGCAATGGTGTTAGTAGGTATAGGCATATTGTGCACACGATCATCAGTTATAACACCCCTAGTGTCAAAAGTATATGGGTTTAGCAGAGTAGGCTGAAGAAGAGAGATCTCTGTTTGTAACCTGCGCCCAGCATTAGCACCGAGTTTCTCAAAAAGAAAAATAGACTCATCAAAAACGACGTCTCTAATATACACATCTAGTGGAAGGACTGAGACATTTAAAGCCCTTGTGCAAGATGCTATATCCTAAGAACATGCATTTTTTTGAGTGGAATTGGAGTTTGTTGTTGTTGTAGGGACGGAGATTCGACCAGCATGCACAACCAAACACTCGTAGAGAGTTGTAATCAGGTTGGATCTTAAAAAGACGATCAAGAGGTGTAGCATAGTTAATCACACGACTTGGTGTCCGATTAATTAGATATGCGACAGCAAGGAAAACACCTTCCCAGAATTTGATGGGCATGGAAGCATGGGCTAACAAAGCAAGGCCAACTTCTACTGTTTCCTCTCAGCAACACCATTTTGTTGTTGGGTGTGTGGACAAGAAACACGGTGTTAGTGTAGTTTCTGATATTCCCCCCCCCCCCCCCCCACCCAAGAAAAATGGTTTGCATGGTCATTATTTTTGTATCAAAGATACGTTCTACTAAGGTTTGAAACTCTTGAATTGTTTGGAAAACACCAGACTTGTGTTTCAAGAGATAAACCAAGGTAAATTTGTTATAGTCATTGATGAAACAAACATAATATTTATGTCCACCAATAGAAGTAGAAGCAGGACCCCAAATATCAGAATGTATAAGTTCCAAAGGATGACTAGATGAACTTAAAGATTTTGAATATGGAAGCCGATGGCTTGTGACACCCCAGGTGTCACTGCGGAATCCATCGACAAATTTGAAACCCTATGGATTTAAAACACGTACTTGGAAACAAACTTACACTTGAGCTAATAAGAAATATTGTTAAAACACTTCCAATAGCATGCGCAAAAATTTTTGATAAATTGCAGAACACTTTTATTAAGTCAGGAGATTTTAGTCCACAGTACAAAAATCATTTCTTGACATGGAAGACTTTAAGCACCACTTTCAAAATCCATCCAAAGTCCTATGTAACCCTAGAAATAGTTTTGTATGAAAATTAAGTTCACATCAAAATGGAATTTTGGAGATTTAATCAGAATTTTTAGAAAAGGTTTATACCCCTTAAAAATTCAAACAAACTTGAAGTTAACTGGAAATCATGAATTTTTAGAAGCCGAATTAGAACTTTATCCTTTAATGAAAGTTGTTCCCAATAATCCATTGAGGACCCACAAAAAGTTTGAAAATTTTTCGGGCTTGAGAAATATGAATTCCATTTGAATTTGGGTCGGGATTTTAAATTTATTGGCAAAATTAAAAAAAAAAAAAGAGAAACAGAGGGTCGGGCCGCTGCCCCGTCGGCCAACCGCCGCAGCGGTTGGCAGCGCGGCAGGCACCGGCTGGCACACCTTTTCCCGCCATGTTTTGAAGGAGACGCGAGAATCCTGCTCGGAGATCCTCCTCCTCTCTCTTGTCTTCTCTCTCCCCGCGTTAGCTCTACTTCTCCCCCGGGCGCACGGCGCTGCCACCGCCCGCTCCTCTCCAATCATCGACGGGCGCTGCCACCTTCTCCTTCCTCTCTCTCTCCGCTCCTCCATCGTCGCGCGCTCACGAAGAAAGCCTCACGACAAAACCTATTCCCTCCTCAGCTTCTCTCTCTCGCCCCTCCCCCTCCTCCCGAGCACGCCAAGCCGCCGCGCGCGCCAATCACCATGACTCGCCATTAAAACCGCCCCCACTCTTCCGTGGACAGCGCAATACAAAGCAAACCGAGCTGCACCACCTTGCCATTCGTACTCCCCAGAGCTCCTTCCCGCTCACTACAAGAGGAATCGCCTTATACCGCCACCATTTCGTCGGAACGCCACTCCGGCCGAGAGCGCCGCCGCCGGCAATAGAGCTTCGAATTCCTCGTCGTGGTACCCCCTCGCTTCAATTCATCTCTCCGGCTACTCCCTCTGGCCCGCGCGCATCCCCTTGACATGGCTTCGTCCACAGATTGTCGCCGGAGAGGACGACCGCCGCGCGCCACCATCGGACAGGTCAACTTAGATGGTAAAGCACCTTGGGTAATTTGGTTATCGCTAGATTAGCGTCAGTACCGATCTTGTATCACCCTTCTACGCAGGGATGAGAATATTTTACATATCGGAAGATTTTTGCATGCCTTGAACTATGTGTCAACATGTGACTTCTGATTAGTAAAATATTGTTCATCTCTGTGATGCAGATGGCTGATAACAGGATCGAGCAGGGCCCAGAGGAGCTTGGAATTGAGGACTCCACTCCTACCCGCGTCACCCAAGAGTCGGGACCCAGGGGATTTTTGAGCTGCTCTGCCAAACGCTGAAGTCGCTAGGCTGCATGGAGACTCCATGGTTTTAGATCAGGGAGTTTAGTCAGCACGGCCAGCCTCGCTGCTCAGCCACAATTACGCTACCCACTCACCCTCGTTCAAGCTGACGAAGATACTTGGACCATCACCACTTTTTGTTCAGATAAGGTCGAGGCTGTCGAGGCAGCGGCTCACAGAGCTCTATTGAGGTTTTGTGAGGGACACTTAGAGGATCTAGCAGACCAGCCAGCAGCACTGTTCCTGATAAGGGACCAGATCGAAAGTAATGGCACCGGAACGTCAAGAATGGCATTGACAGGACTCTCAAGGGAGAGAAAGATCATGTGACTCCGCTGTTCGCGTTGAGCTCGGCAATGCTCAACTTGTATGAGGATACAGCTTTCACAGCCCAGTGTGACCACCAGGCTCTTGGACAAGCTCATGAAGAGCTAGCCCAACTCCAGGAGAAAATAAACAGCTTGGAGGCTAGGAGCAATGGGCTGCGTGCTCGTTGCAACGCCCGAGACACACAAATTGCCGAGTTGAGGGCAGTCTCTGAAATCAAGACTGCCCAGATACATGCTCGGAAGAATGACTGCAACATCATGCTACAACACATTCACCAACTGGATATACTCCGGAGTAATGCAGTGCAGATTGTTGAGGACCTCGTTCACGAGAACCTTCATCTGCAGCATCAGATTGAGGGGCTCATAGAGGCCCAGCAGCCGCCTCCCACGAACGATGATGCACCAGAGTCAGAAGTGTCGGACTCCGAACTCGACAACGAGTAGTTTGGAGATGATCTCGCAGTTTAAGTTCATTTTTAATTGTTAGCTTAAGGAGTGTGTTGTACTTGTTGTGGTTCAGCATTGTGTTGTCTCGTAAGGTGGCGATAGCTGCAGTGTAACCATGTGGATGTAAGGATGGATTGTTTGACAGTCTAGGAAATCGTGGGACTAATGTACTGTCATCATTTTGGGGATGAATGAAGTTTGATTTTTGTGAGTTATCGGTGCCATGTGTTATGACCTTCTTTTGCATATGTCGAAATAGAATCATGGAATGAACTGCACTAATGAGGACCTTGTCACTTTTTTTCAGCATGGTGAACACGAGAGCTGGACGGTAGGATGCTAAAAGCTCCAACGCGCCACATCCACCAACTGAGCCAACCTTGGCCGCGGCTATGGCGGCCATGCTGCAAAGCAGCCAACAGACCCACGAAATGCTGCGGGTCATATTGGAGAATGCTGGCTCAAACCGAGGCTCCAGGAATCAAAACCAGGACAGCACCTATGCTGACTTTCTGACAACACATCCTCCGGAAGTCAAAGATGCCCGGGAATCGATGGAAGCGGATCACTGGATTCGCATGGTCGAGGCGAAATTTGGGCTGCTCCGTTGCGCGGAGCACCAGAAGACCCTCTTCGCCGCCCAGATGCTTCAGGGGCATGCCGGTGCTTGGTGGGCTAATTACCTGGCCACCCTCCCGCCAAACACCCCAGTGCCTTGGACGCAGTTCAGGGAGGCGTTCCGCGCCCATCACATCTCCGCGGGACTGATGCAAAGGAAGGCCAAGGAGTTCATGGCCTTAAGCCAAGGCAACTACTCAGTGCATGAGTAGTCCCGAGTATTCAACCAACTTGCTCTATATGCTCCAGAGCAAGTTAACACGGATGCGAAGCGGAAACACCGTTTCATGGAAGGGCTAAACATTCCACTCCAGGGCCGCCTGGCCCTGAATCAAGGGGGCTCATTCAGTGAATTTGTGAGCAACGCCCTCATCACCAAAGAATACATAGAGAAAGAGCAATGAGAGAAGAAGCGGGTCAGCAGTGGTCCGTCAAGTGCACCACCACCAAAATACCGTTTGGTGTACACCGCACCGGATGGTAGAAGGTATAGGGCTGCACTGCCGCAAGGGCAATCATTCCGCCCGCCGCAGCAACCCTACCGGCCTCCGAAAAATCAGCAACCAGGTGGCTACCGAGCGCTACCACCACCACCACAGAGGAACCAGGGTGTCCGCCCACCTCAACAGGGCTGCCGTCCGGGACCAGGAACCCCGTGCTTCACATGCGGGCAGCCAGAACATTTCGCTCGCGAATGTCCTTCGACCCAGTAGACTGGAGGCAACCGGCAGGCCAACCAAGAGCAGGGCCAACAGAGAGGCCAGAAGAACCCCAGAAACGATCGAGCGAACTACACCATGACCGAAGAAATAGCCGAAGGAGAGCCTGTGCTGGCGGGTACGTTCTCACTCTCTGGTAATTCAGCATTCGCTCTCTTTGATTCCGGTGCCTCGCATAATTTCATCAGTAACGACTTTGTTAAAGGTAAAAACTTAGTTACTGTCCCCATGGAACCACCCTTCATCATAAAATTACCTGGGGGAAATATCTTGTCAAACTATGGCTTAAGGGAGACACCACTAAATCTAGGAGGATACACCTATCCTACCTCATTCATAATCCTAGACGGGCAGGGCATCGATATTATCATTGGTATGAAATGGATGAAACACCAACATGCCCTCCTCGATATTGCTAACCTGTAGTCCGCCTAACCTTCCCACTTCACAGATCTATTTCCATAAACCTAGACCACCCTAGATCTGCCCCCAAGCAAATCTGCCATGTTGTCAAAAAAAGCTTGGATGAGATACCAGTGGTCAGAGAATTCCCCGATGTGTTTTCAGAAGATCTACCTGGCTTACCCCCGGACAGGGATGTTGAATTCCAGATTGACCTACAGCCAGGCACAGCCCCAATCTCCCGCAGACCATACAAGATGGCACCAAGAGAACTAGCTGAGTTAAAGATCCAGTTGAAAGAATTGCTGGACAAGGGTTTTATACGGTCCAGTTCCTTGCCTTGGGGTTGTCCGGCTCTATTTGTAAAGAAGAAGGATCAATCCTTGAGACTATGTGTGGATTACCGTCCCTTGAATGCGGTCACCATCAAGAACGAGTATCCACTACCGCGTATAGATACTCTGTTTGATCAGCTAGCTGGAGCAAAGGTCTTTTCTAAAGTTGATCTCAGATCTGGCTATCATCAGATCAAGATTTGTCCCATCGACGTTCCAAAGACGGCCTTCTATACCAGATATGGGCTATATGAGTACTTGGTGATGTCATTTGGACTCACTAATGCACCAGCATACTTCATGTACCTTATGAACTCAGTTCTCATGTCGGAGCTGGATAAATTTGTAGTGGTGTTCATTGATGACATCCTAGTGTACTCCAAGACTGCCGACGAACATGCTGAACATCTCCGGATAGTCCTACAAAGACTCAGAGACCATCAACTCTATGCCAAATTCAGCAAATGTGAATTTTGGATTGAGCGTGTCCAATTCTTAGGTCATGTGGTGTCCATTGAAGGCATTTTTGTGGATCCGGGGAAGGTGCAAGATGTCGTTGATTGGAAAGCACCCACGACAGTCCACAAAGTGCGTAGTTTCTTGGGATTAGCGGGATATTATCGTCACTTCATCCCCAGCTTCTCCAAGATTTTCAAACCTATCACAGAGCTGCTCAAGAAAGATCAGAAGTTCAAATGGACGGAAAAGTGTGAAGAGGCTTTTCAACTCTGAAGAAACAACTTAACCACAGCACCGGTACTCGCCCAACCGGACTTGAACAAGCCCTTTGACGTGTATTGTGATGCATCAGGTATTCGACTTGGTTGCGTGTTGATGCAAGGAGGGGTTATTGCTTATGCTTCAAGGCAACTCCGTAAGCATGAGCTAAATTACCCCACACACGTCTTGGAGTTGGCAGCGGTGGTGTTAGCTCTGAAGGTGTGGGGCATTATTTACTGGGAAATCTAGTGAATCTCTACACCGACCACAAGCTTAAAGTACATCTTCACTCAGAATGAGTTGAACATGAGGCAACGAAGATGGCTGGAGTTAGTCAAGGATTATGAACTGGAGATTCACTACCATCCAGGCAAGGCCAATGTAGTTGCAGATGCATTGAGTAGGAACGCTCACTGCCATTACCTAGATCAAGGGGTTGCAATGGAAGAACCAGAGCCGACCTTGCGAATTCTACCTCATGGATCCCTATACAACCTAGCTTTAGTGCCAACACTTAGAGACAAGGTAGCCAAGGCCCAGCAGCTTGACAAGGGCATGGAAAAGATCAGACTAGGGCTAAAAAAAAGAAGATGCAATGCTTTCGGGAAGACGAAGACGGAGTTTTATGGTTCAAAAACAGATTGGTAGTGCCAAAAGATCATGAGCTCCGAAGAAAGATCATGGATGAAGCTCACTTATCCAAGTACTCCATTCATCCTGACAGCAACAAGATGTACCAGGACTTGAGGAAGAAGTTTTGGTGGATAAGGATGAAGAGAGAAATCGCTCGGTACATAGCAGAGTGTGACACCTGCCAGAGAGTGAAGTCAAATCATCTGAAAGGTGCAGGATTGCTGCAACCTTTAGTGTTCCATCGTGGAAATGGGAAGATATCAGCATGGATTTCATTGTTGGACTACCCGTAACCTCTCGACAGCATAACTCCATTTGGGTAGTTGTGGATCGTCTGACAAAATCCGCTCATTTCATACCTGTCAGTACCAATTATAGAATGAAAAAGTATGCGGAATTATACATTGAGCGAATAGTGTGTCTACATGGAGTGCCCAAGACCATAATCTCCGACCGAGGTACCCAGTTCATAGGTCGATTTTGGAAGCAACTCCATGAATCGCTAGGGACTAAATTAATCCATAGCTCTGCCTACCACCCACAGACCGATGGCCAAACTAAAAGGGTAAATCAGATCCTTGAAGACATGCTCTGAGCTTGCATTCTGGAACATGGAAAAATGCTGGGATACTCATCTATCATTGGGCGGAATTCTCGTACAACAACAGCTACCAAGTATCAAGATTTCGCCTTTTGAGGCACTCTATGTCCGTAGTTGCAGAACACCGCTCAACTGGTCGGAAGCAGTCGAAAGAGTCATACTTGGAACTGATCTAGTGCAGCAGGCTGAGGAAAAAGTACGGGTCATTCAAGCTAAATTGAAGACCGCCAGGTCCAGACAGAAGAGCTATGCAGATAGAAGGCGTAGACCATTGAGCTTCAAGATAGGCGACTACGTCTACATAAGAGTCTCGCCCACAAAAGGGGTTCAGCGGTTCGGAGTTAGAGGCAAGTTAGCACTCCGATACATTGGTCCGTATCTTATCACACCTAAGTGCGGACCAGTGGCATACCGGGTGGAACTACCAGAAGGGTTATCGGGGGTACATAATGTCTTTCGCGTCTCCCAACTAAAGAAGTGCTTAAAGGCACCCGTGGAAGAGTTGCAACCAGACCTAACATACCTAGAACGCTCGATTCAGATACTGGATGAGAAGGAACGGGTTACCAGAAAGCGAACACTCAAGTTCTACAAGGTCCTATGGAGCAACTATACGGAAGATGAAGCCACGTAGGAGTCCGCAGAATTCCTTTGAGCACACTACCCCGAGCTACTCCCAGCCCCCTAGGTACCCATGCCTACCCTACCATCTCCTTAAATCTCGAGACGCGATTTCGTTTAGGGGGGAGGGCTGTAACACTCTAGGTTGCACTGTGAAATCCATCGGCAACTTTGAAACCCTAGGGATTTTAAACATGTACTTAGAAACAAAACTTACACTTGAGCTAATAAGAAATATTGTTAAAACACTTCCAATAGCATGCACAAGAATTTTTGATAAATTACATAACACTTTTATTAAGTCAGGAGATTTTAGTCCACAGTAAAAAAATTATTTCTTGATAGGGAAGAATTCAAGTACCACTTTCAAAATCCATCCAAAGTCCTATGTAACCCTAGCAATATTTTTGCATGAAAATTAAGTTCACATCAAAATAGAATTTTGCAGATTTAATCAGAATTTTTAGAAAAGGTTTATACCCCTTAAAAATGTAAACAAACTTGAAGTTAATTCGAAATTCATGAACTTTTAGAAGCCGAATTAGAACATTATCATTTAATGAAAGTTGTTCCTAATAATCCATTGAGGACCCAAAAAAAGTTTGAAAATGTTTCGGGCTTGGAAAGTACGAATTCTATTTGAATTTGGGTCGGGATTTTGAATTTATTGGCAAAATCAAAAAACAAAAAAGAAACAGAGGGTCGGGCCGCCGCAGCGGTTGGCAGCACGGCAGGCACCAGCCGGCACACCTTTTCCTGCCATGTTTTGAAGGAGACGCGAGAATCCTGCTCGGAGATCCTCCTCCTCTCTCTTGTCTTCTCTCTCCCCGCGCCAGCTCTACTTCTCCCCCGGGCGCACGCCACCGCCCGCTCCTCTCCAATCGTCGACGGGCGCTGCCACCACCTCCGTCCTCTCTCTCTCCGCTCCTTCATCGGCGACGTGCTCACGACAAAACCTATTCCCTCCCCGGCTTCTCTCTCGCCCCCCTCCCTTCTCCTCCCGAGCATGCCAATCGCCACACCTCAGCATTAAAACTACCCCCACTCTTCCGTGGACAGCGCAAGACAAAGCAAACCGAGCTCACCACCTTGCCATTCGTACTCCCCAGAGCTCCTTCCTGCTCACTGCAAGAGGAATCGCCTTATACTGCCACCATTTCGTTGGAACGCCACGGCGGCCGAGAGCGCCGCCGCCGGCAATAGAGCTTCAAATTCGTCGTTGTGGTACCCCCTCGCTTAAATTCTTCTCTCCGGCTACTCCCTCTGACCCGTGCGCATCCCCTTGACATGGCTTCGTCCACAGATTGTCGCCGGAGAGGACGACCGCCGCGTCACCATCGGACCACCATACCGCCGAACCCCCACCTCCGGTCATCCCCGAGGGCTCTAGCCCCCTCCACTAGGTTCGTGTCGGGTTGGTGAAGCTCTCCCCACTTTCCTCTGTGCCGTAAACCCCCTCGCCGGAGCTCGGCCCCCGCCGCCCTGCTCGGGTTTCCACAGGAAACCCTGATTGCATGGGTTTCCACAGGAAATCCTGACGGTACTTGGTATCGGTAACCATTAGTAGTATGCTATGCTTAGCGATACTTATAGGTAGAAGTCAAGCAGAGTGGACGCTGCTGGCGACTGCTAGGGTTTGTTTGACACTACCACATGAAACATGACACATGGTTATGGATGATTAAGGAAAAATAAAATCTAGAGGGTCAGACAGGGTACAAGTAGGTCGGCGACTAGACTGGGTCTAGGGTGACTATAGTTTTATCTGATCCGTGTGACACAGTTGCTCAAGTATTGAATGTACTGATCATATGCTGGGAATATGGGGCCCAGTAAACCTACGTAGCCTAGTGATTGCAAAGTTGAACCCTACGGTGTCTGATTCGGAGGCGGTCTAGGGTGGGCAGTTGTGGGAACTCCACAGAAACCATCTGGGACATGTGTTCTGGTGGGATGCGGCACTGTTAAGGCAGGCATAGGAGGGAATTGACTTTGCAGGATTTGGTGTGAACGGTTGCCACGTGCGGTCTGGGACGCGCACGTGTCGTATGATTAGCTTTCCCCCTGTAGGGTATAAAAATCATTTCGAACCGCTATTGCTCTCAGTCTATGAGTTTACTTGATCTCTCTGTCACATACATTAAGATGATGAGCTATGAGAATGATGATTAAGCTATGATGATGATTTTACCTATTGATCTATTTATGATTGATTGGATCAGTGCAAACTAAAGTTACCATTCTAACCACTTAACCTGAGCTAAAACTTGACCAAGAATAGTTCAGATAATGCGAGTCCTTTGGCAAAACAACCTCCCCTAAGTCAGCCAGCATGTCTAGGTGTCGGCTGTAGCTAGCCAATTTGACGGGTTAGTCTTGTTGAGCTTCTTAGAAGCTCACGATTTACGAGTACGTGGTTTTCAGACGCCGACGTGTATACTTACGATGATAGCCAATGGAAAGAGCCTCGTCTAGAGTTTGGGAACCTTCATTGCGAACGTTGTGGTTCGCCGCAGTAAAATCTTGAAGTGGCTAGTAGCATGATGCCACTAGGCAAGGTTCATGCTTTTGCTTAGTCTGAGAGTCGGAGTCTGTACCTCCTTGAAGTCTTCCGCTGTATTTCTGTGATTTCAAAAACTCTATTCGTACTTTGATGTAAGACTTAATTACAATTTATGGAACTATGATGTATCAGATCCTCTCCCCCTGTAAAAGATTGTTGTTTATTCTGCCTGTGTATGCTCGCTTCACCGAGCATTGTCCAACAGGATCCTGGTGAGATGCGGGATCCGTCCCGGACTGATTTTTCTGGGGCGGGACCCGTCATGGCTTTTGGCCATTTGACATGCATCACATATTGTTTCTTTATTTGACTCAACTGAGCAAGGAAGATTAGACATGCTAATGACTTTCTTGATGGGAACGGGGTTTCCGATCTTCCTACAGGTTCTGATAATCAACGATTTGAGTGAAGTCGCGACACAAATCGATCCGACTTCCGAACGGCACTTTCCTAACCCAGCAATCGCAGCACCATGTCTCCTCTGGTTATCACCCGCGTGAACACGGATGACCTCGCCGAGAAGGATAGTCTTTGCCTGCGAATTAAAGAACACAAGCAAGAACGAAGTAGAAAGCACCAAATTGGAGATGAAGATTAAACAGATAAAGTTGGGGTCTCACAAACCGATGAAATGACGATACTTGTTTTTAACAGGAATAATCTAAGTAAAACCCAAACCCTAATTGTGAGAGACCCGACCAATTTATATTCAAGTTTACCAAGTTGACTCGCGGCCCACGCATGGTATGCGAGAACTCAACCCGATAAAAGAGAATATAAACCCGGCAGTCCCCCGACATGCTTCTCAAGCAATGCCCAAGATCCAAGCACGTCGGCAACGTCACAGGTGATACATCACATAGGTCACATTAATTAATAACATTAATTTAAGATATTCTTACATACCAAGGTTCGTCATAAGTCTTGAAACTATGACGGCAGCCCGATTAGGCAGTTGCAACGGCTTTTGCGACTCAACGCGTCAGCCACGACGTTAGCCTTGCCTGGGTGATAATGCACCTCTAGCTTGTAGTCCTTGATCAACTCAAGCCATCTTCTTTGCCTCATATTCAAATCAGCTTGGGTGAATATGTATTTGAGGCTCTTGTGGTCGGTATAGATATTGCAAGTCTTGCCAAGGAGATAATGTCGCCAGATTTTCAAAGCATGGACAACGGCGGCAAGCTCGAGATCATGAGTGGGATAATTCTCCTCATGCGACCTCAATTGGCGAGAGGCATAAGCAATGACTCTCCCGTCTTGCATAAGCACACATCCGAGTCCAACACGAGAAGCGTCACAAAAGACGTCAAAGCTCTTGTGGATGTCGGGTTGCGCAAGAACGGGCGCTGTGGTAAGCAATGTCTTCAATGTCTGGAAGGCTTACTCACAATTCGAGGACCAAAGAAATTTCTCTCCTTTGCACAACAACCTGGTCATTGGCTTGGCAATCTTGGAGAAATCCTTGATAAACCGACGGTAGTAACCCGCAAGTCCAAGGAAACTGCGGATTTCCTTCACATTGGTTGGTGGAGACCAATCCAGCACTTCTTGCACCTTGGTGGGATCTACGGCAACACCATTTTCAGAAATGACGTGCCCAAGAAAAGCAACTTCGTGCAGCCAGAATTCGCACTTGCTGAATTTGGCATAAAGACGGTGTTCACGAAGCTTCCCGAGTACAATTCGGAGGTGAACAGCATGATCTGCTTCCGTCTTGGAGAACACAAGGATATCATCGATGAAGATCACCACACATACATCGAGTTCCTCCATGAAAATAGAGTTCATCAAGTACATGAAGTAGGCAGGGGCATTTGTGAGACCAAAGGACATGACGAGGTACTCGTACAAACCGTAACGAGTAGAAAAGGCAGTTTTTGGAATGTCCTCTTCTCTGATCTTTATTTGATGATAGCCCAGCCTTAAATCAATTTTGGAGAAACAACGAGCGCCAGAAAGCTGATCGAAAAGGATATCGATCCGCGGAAGTGGATATTTGTTTTTGATGGTAACGGCGTTCAAGGGACGATAATCGACACACATGCGCAATGCGCCGTCTTTCTTCTTCACAAAGATAGCGGGACAACCCCAAGGAGAAGAACTTGGGCGAATAAAACCCTTGTCGAGGAGATCTTTCAACTGCTTCTTCATTTCAGCCAACTCCTCAGAAGACATTGGATACGGCCGTTTCGAAATTGGAGCTGTTCCTGGTTCGAGTTCAATGGCAAACTCAACAGCCCGGTCGGGCGGCATACCCGGCAAATCATCAGGGAAAACATCCGGATATTCGCACACAACAGGGATAGAGGAAAGCTCAGAACTAGTCGCACCTTTCAAAAGGTACAACCCAGAACTATCACCCTCGAGGTGTAGCGAAAAACGATCGCCGGTTGGGCCTTTCAGAGAAACAACTCTGGAAGCCACGTGGATGACGGCATCGTGGGAAATCATCCAATTCATCCCAAGAATAATATCTAACCCCTGAAGGTCTAGGAGTAAGAGATTGGCTTGAAAGGTAACACCGCTGACTGGGGTCAACGATGTCGGAACCATGGAGTCTACGTGGATTTTGGCTCCGGGGGATTCTATGAGATAAGGTGTACGGGTAGGGAATATCTTTAAGTCATATTGTGTGGCATACTCTCGCCTAATAAAGGAATGTGATGCACCAGAATCAAAAGGAACTTTGGTAGGACGAGAGTCGACGGACAACAACGCGATGCATTTTATGACAACAAGGACGTGTCATAATCGGGAAAATACGGGTTGCTGGGAATGCTATCGATGATATGAAGGCCGCAAAGGATGCTACGAGATGACAGACATGGTGTATTGACCAACATACACCGATGTTCAGATTGGATGAGCTCACTAATCCTGAACACGAAACTCAAAACAACGGCAAAGGTTTTGAAAGTTGAACAAGTCTTTTCAAAGGTGAAACAAACTTGTTCCTTTTTGCTGCTAAAAACCAGTCAACAAAAGATGATCAAAACCCAACTAGCAATTTACAACTCAAAACCAAACAAGGAGATGATCGATGCATGCAATGAGATGCAAACATGCTCCGTACTAACGATCCTCACACGAATGCATAAAACACTCTCCCCAAGCACAGCAACACTACTGAAAATAAACACACAACGTCAACATGGGCGATTTTGAATAGAAGGAGGGGTTTAGACAAAACACGCGCCCTAACGCAAATGGGTGGCTACCAAGACCCGCTAAACTATTCTAACGACCCATCTATCAAGGAGGGCAGCAATGCAGGGTGCATTCCTAGTTCTAAAAACCAAAACAAGTTAAGAAAGGTGAGGGCCTAAAACAGCAACTACTATAACTTTTAGTTGGTTTTAGTGATCTTAAGACACAACTACCCACCCCGTGTTGCTAAGCAAAATTTTAGGGTGTATTTGTGAACCTTAGCTCTGATACCAGTGCTTGTGAGAGACCCGACCAATTTATATTCAAGTTTACCAAGTTGACTCGCGGCCCACGCATGGTATGCGAGAACTCAACCCGATAAAAGATAATATAAACCCGGCAGTCCCCCGACATGCTTCTCAAGCAATGCCCAAGATCCAAGCACGTCGGCAACGTCACAGGTGATACATCACATAGGTCACATTAATTAATAACATTAATTTAAGATATTCTTACATACCAAGGTTCGTCATAAGTCTTGAAACTAATGAATCAAAGAGCGGAAGCGATTCTAAGGAAGACGATAGTCGCAGCGGTTGCAATGAGGAAACAGCCAAGGATTGCGATGCCCAGCCCACGAACATCGCAAATCACGGTCACTCGAACGTCTCGACTACGCCTCGCCCTCGCCGGCATCGGCGGGGACAAAGTAGCCGAAGACCAACTCATCCTCACCTGCAAAAACTTAAACAACAAACGTTGAGTACGAAGGTACTCGCAAGTCTTACCCTGTGGTGGGAATTAGTTCCCGACTCCAAGGATAATGCAATGAGGCTGTAGCAAGGTAAATAAGGTATATGAATAGACTCGATTGCTTAAAGCAGAAACTAAGCATATATGAATAAGCATAAAGTAAAAGACTCTGTGGGCATAAACTTCTAATAAACCCAATCCCCAAGTACCATGTAACCATAAACCATGTGCATACCATCATCCATGTTCCATCCGAACCATGGATACCAATACCCATATTCCATTTCCATCAACAATATCCCAATTTCCATCATGTTATGTGACAACTCTACGATATTATCCAAAGGACACTGAGCTTGATCATAACCGAGACCGCGGCGGATTCGAACCGATTTTACACCCTGCAGGGGAGTCCAACTGTACCCACACGACTGAGGACCATACGGCTCATGCAACCCGCTAAAGTTACACAAGGGGGTACTCATGTCAACCTTTTTCACACTCGTGCCCACACGGTTGGAAAATCCACACGGTGCCGAGTACCACGGCCTCGCAGGCACACGTGAGTCCCTCGTCGAGTGTCACGGCCTCGCAGGCACCCATGACTCCCTCGTCCCACACACCGTGCAGTCATCGGCCAAACGTTGGTACGCAGTGAGATACTCAGCTTGTCTTACCATTATATCGGACATGTGGTATGAACGGAAAGTGCTCAGGCCAAGAATAACACGGCCGGTTCCTAGGTCAACCCAGACGGGGCCTACGGCACACAAGACCTCCATGTCTTGCTGCACTCCTATCCCACCGTCCAGATTTCAGCTTTTAACACTTTTCAACTTTTACCAACATATGAACTCGCCACAAGTCCATAAGTAATCAAGGTGGTTCCTATACGTGCGAGTGGGACTTACCACTCGACTTCTACCGTGTTATCTAAGCATGGCTAAGCATTTCGTGACTCGAACAAAGACACTCTACCCAGGTTGACAATGTGACGTATTCAATACCAAGGAGGGGTACATGCAACAATAATAGGTTTTCCCAATGTTACTACTAAGCCCGACTTTATGCATTCCTATACGTAAGCATTCATATTAATCATTAAGTAAATTACTTAGGGTAGCAATATGAGGTGCTTGCCTTCAACAGCAGCGGGGTTGACTTCCTCAGCAGCTGGATCAACCTCTGGTGCTTCTCCCGTAGCAGCACCCGCGTCACTCTCTGGCCGTTCGTAAGCTATAAAGTAAAACGCGACGGTATGAGATGCATGCCATGATGCCATGATGCACAAATGATGCGATATGATGCAGAGAGGTAGCTACTGAGTCTACGGACACAATGCAAAAAGAACGAAGGCGTTCAGAGTTCTACAGCTCAAGTTATGATCAAAACAGTTTTACCGATTCCGGTTACGGGTTTTCCGGTTCCCGGTTTCGATATCGGGTGGCACACGGATGTCGTTTCCGGGAAGAATCCCAAAACACATCACATGTACTGGCTTTACTAAGTGGCTGGGGTTACTACGAGACTAAGTTTGAGTGGTTTTGACTCGCGTTAACAGGAACACGAGCCCTCCGATGGTCGTTGCCCTGTTTACGACATCGGGAATACCGTAACGGTGCCGTAAAAGTCGTAACGACTTTTCCGGTGAAATTCAAAGTTAAGTTACAGGCATGGGACCATTTTTAGTTTAAAATAGGCTCTAAACTAAGACTTTTGGCTCTGGTTTGGGGTCAAGTTGAGCTTCTATGAATTTACTAAAAATCAAACAATGTTCTGTTTTTCAAACTTATAAAATCAGAAACATGCATTAGAACTTATGCAAAAATCATGAAACTTTACAGAGCTACTACTGAGAACCTAAACTAAAGTTTTTGTTAAAGGTCTTGGGCTTTTGGGTGACTTGCCTAATGCACTTTAGATAAAGGCAAATAATCTAGGGTTTTGGGGATATTAACAGTGACATGCATGCACAAATGTTCCTGAAAAATTCTGATGAAAATGCAGGAGATGCATCATGCCAAGATAAAATTATGGAACAAAAATCAACCCTAGAAACCTTCTGGAACTTCAATTAAAAATCCACAACAGAAATAATACATTGAATTATTAAAGAAATTCCAGGGACAAAATTGAAAAAGTGCTTTAACAGAAAATTAACTCATTAATCAAGGATTCAAATAAAATTAGGTTTGGCATTTTTAGACTTCTCCAAGATTTTCTACACACTATGCATCTTCTGGTTAATAAAAAGGAAAATAGGAAAAAACAATGGAACAGTACTCAGAAACAGGGGAATGGCTGAGGCGGTGGCTCCGATTGGAAATTCGCCGGAGAAGAAGGTTGGAAGGGGGATTGAGCAATCGTGGAGCATCACCTTGATTCAAGGAACTGATTTGATGAAGATTAGGGCCACGGGGAAAGGCGCAAGGTGGTGGTCGACGTGAGCCCTGGCGGCACTTTCAGTGGAGACCGACGGCGGCGCGGGAGAATCTCCCTCACCGGTGATGAGCTGCGATCAATGGCTTATAAAACTGGTGTACCATGGTGAGAGGAACAAGCTAGTTGAAGGAATTGAAGAATGGGGCTACCGTGGTGACGGAATTTGGAGAGAGGCGGCCGCCGGCGCTGTTGTCGGCCGAGGAGCAGTGCGGTGATGTTCCGGTGAATTTAGGGCACGGCAGGGAAACTTGGTGTTCGGAGAGTTTCAGTGGGCCGAGGGGAACTTGATTGGCACGGTGGCGAGGCTAGGGAGTGGCCGGAGCGAGCTGTCGACGGTGGGGGTGCTCGGGCGGCAATGGCGTGGTGCTCTGAGGTGCGCGGCAGAACAGAGAAGGAAGAAAGGAGGGGAGGGGGAGCTAGTGCTTGAGCTTTGTACTCGAGGAGGAGGAGCCAAGGGAGGTAGAGAGTAGTGGTGCACGCGGATTGGAGAAGGGGTGCGGCGGCCGGCAATTGGCGCCTGAAGGCGGTGCTCGGCAGTGGCGATGGCGTGCGGCAGTGAGGGAAATGAAGGCGCGCCAGAGAGAGGGAGAGAGAGGAAGAGAGAAGGAGGGGAAGATCTCTTGCAAGATTCACCGATGGGGAGGAGTGATGGCGCGCGCGGGGGATTGGCCGGCGCTGCGCTCGGCTGCGGTGGTTGGCTGCGGCGGCAAGGGGTGTCGGGCGAGTACTGTTCACGGTAAGATTATTTTCAATTCAATTAATTCAATTACCCTCCCTCTTGATACAACAGAAAACCCTAGCTCCCGAGCTCAAAAATTTTTGAAACTTTTTGTGTGTGCTAAATGAATTATTTGGAACAACTTTCATTATAGGAAGTTTGACTGAATCAGCTCCTAAAAGTCTGTGAATTTTCAACTTGCATCAAATTTGTTGGAATTTTAAAAGTGTTTAAACCTTCACCAAAAATTTTGATAAAATCTCCAAAATTCTATTTCAATGTATAGTTAATTGTTATGCAAAAACATTGGGGTAGTTTTATTAAGAAAACAAAAGGCTTCTTGAAAGTTGATTAGGGTTTTGCGAAAAGACGAAAACTCGAAACCCTGACCCAAAATCAAAATAGGAAAAAGTCGAATTCAAATGATTGAATCAGTGAGCTCAAATCAAAAGGATAAAAGATTTGAACTTATGGGATGTGACAGACCACCCCCCCTTAAAAGAATCTCGTCCCGAGATTAAAAGTTTAAGTAGGGTGGCGAAAGGAATATCAATGGTAAGGAATGCTAAGAAGCGAATGTGAAGAAAACAACGAGGGGACTTACGGCTCTGTGAAAAGCTCCGGGTAGTCCTCCCGCATTTTATCCTCACGTTCCCATGTTGCTTCTTCTTCGGTGTGTCTGCTCCAATGCACTTTCACCATCGGGATTGCACGATTGCGCAATTTGCGTTCCGAACGCGCAAGGATGCGTAGAGGATACTCCGCATAAGAGAGGTCGGGTTGGACTTCGACATGCTCCATGGGGATAGCCTCGGTGGGAACACGGAGACACTTCTTCAATTGTGAGATGTGAAAGACGTTGTAAACGTTACCAAGAGAGGATGGCAACTCTAGCTCATAAGCCACGTTACCACGTCTTGCAAGGATTTTGAAGGGGCCAATGTAGCGTGGGGCTAACTTCCCTTTCACTTGGAATCTTTTCGTACCTCGGACTGGGGAAACTTTGAGGTAAACATAATCTCCAACCTTGAAGAAAAGTTCTACCCGACGACGATCGGCGTAGCTCTTTTGGCGAGATTGAGCCACTCGGAGATGTTCCTGGATTTGGCGCACTTGAGCTTCAGCATCGCGAACCAAATCAGGACCGAAGAAAGGTCGTTCCCCGGATTCAGACCAGTTCAACGGGGTTCTACAACTTCTTCCATAGAGGGCTTCGAATGGGGACATTTGGAGGCTAGCTTGGTAGCTATTGTTGTAAGAGAACTCCGCAAAAGGTAAGCAGAGCTCCCATCTTTTGCCATAGGTTAGCACACAAGCTCTCAACATGTCCTCAAGGATTTGATTAACCCGTTCGGTTTGTCCTCCCGTTTGCGGGTGGTAAGCCGAACTATGAATAAGCTTGGTGTCCAATGCTTGATGAAGACTTTTCCAAAACCGAGAGACGAACTGGGTGCCTCGGTCTGAAATTATTGTCTTAGGAACACCATGAAGACACACAATGCGAGTGAGGTACAACTCTGCATATTCCTTGAAAGAATAGGTGGTCTTGACGGGAAGGAAATGTGCAGACTTTGTCAAGCGGTCAACGATCACCCAGATGGAATCGTAACCACCCGAAGTCCTAGGCAGACCAACAATGAAATCCATGCCAATATCCTCCCATTTCCATGATGGAATAGGCAATGGTTGCAGCGTGCCTGCGGGTTTTAAGTGGATAGCTTTCACCCGCTGACATACGTCACACTTGGAGACGTACTGAGCAATTTCCCGCTTCATGCGAGTCCACCAGAATTTGGTCTTCAAGTCTTGATACATTTTCGTACTTCCTGGGTGTATGGATAGCAAGGAATCATGAGCTTCATTGAGAATTTTCATCTTCAGCTCATCGACTTTTGGCACCACAAGGCGTTTTCCAAACCATAACACGCCTTGCTCATCGAGAGAAAAACATCTAGCTTTACCCGATTTTATTTTCTCCCGGATACGAGCCATCCCTTTGTCATTTTTCTGGGCTTCCTTGATCTGATCCAAAAGTGTGGATTTTATTTCAAGGTTGGCAAGGAAACCTTCTTCCACCATTTGTAGACCAAGCTTCTGAAAATCCTCACATAGGGAGCGATTTCGGGTCTTCCCGATTAGGCAGTTGCAACGGCTTTTGCGACTCAACGCGTCAGCCACGACGTTAGCCTTGCCTGGGTGATAATGCACCTCTAGCTTGTAGTCCTTGATCAACTCAAGCCATCTTCTTTGCCTCATATTCAAATCAGCTTGGGTGAATATGTATTTGAGGCTCTTGTGGTCGGTATAGATATTGCAAGTCTTGCCAAGGAGATAATGTCGCCAGATTTTCAAAGCATGGACAACGGCGGCAAGCTCGAGATCATGAGTGGGATAATTCTCCTCATGCGACCTCAATTGGCGAGAGGCATAAGCAATGACTCTCCCGTCTTGCATAAGCACACATCCGAGTCCAACACGAGAAGCGTCACAAAAGACGTCAAAGCCCTTGTGGATGTCGGGTTGCGCAAGAACGGGCGCTGTGGTAAGCAATGTCTTCAATGTCTGGAAGGCTTGCTCACAATTCGAGGACCAAAGAAATTTCTCTCCTTTGCACAACAACCTGGTCATTGGCTTGGCAATCTTGGAGAAATCCTTGATAAACCGACGGTAGTAACCCGCAAGTCCAAGGAAACTGCGGATTTCCTTCACATTGGTTGGTGGAGACCAATCCAGCACTTCTTGCACCTTGGTGGGATCTACGGCAACACCATTTTCAGAAATGACGTGCCCAAGAAAAGCAACTTCGTGCAGCCAGAATTCGCACTTGCTGAATTTGGCATAAAGACGGTGTTCACGAAGCTTCCCGAGTACAATTCGGAGGTGAACAGCATGATCTGCTTCCGTCTTGGAGAACACAAGGATATCATCGATGAAGATCACCACACATACATCGAGTTCCTCCATGAAAATAGAGTTCATCAAGTACATGAAGTAGGCAGGGGCATTTGTGAGACCAAAGGACATGACGAGGTACTCGTACAAACCGTAACGAGTAGAAAAGGCAGTTTTTGGAATGTCCTCTTCTCTGATCTTTATTTGATGATAGCCCAGCCTTAAATCAATTTTGGAGAAACAACGAGCGCCAGAAAGCTGATCGAAAAGGATATCGATCCGCGGAAGTGGATATTTGTTTTTGATGGTAACGGCGTTCAAGGGACGATAATCGACACACATGCGCAATGCGCCGTCTTTCTTCTTCACAAAGATAGCGGGACAACCCCAAGGAGAAGAACTTGGGCGAATAAAACCCTTGTCGAGGAGATCTTTCAACTGCTTCTTCATTTCAGCCAACTCCTCAGAAGACATTGGATACGGCCGTTTCGAAATTGGAGCTGTTCCTGGTTCGAGTTCAATGGCAAACTCAACAGCCCGGTCGGGCGGCATACCCGGCAAATCATCAGGGAAAACATCCGGATATTCGCACACAACAGGGATAGAGGAAAGCTCAGAACTAGTCGCACCTTTCAAAAGGTACAACCCAGAACTATCACCCTCGAGGTGTAGCGAAAAACGATCGCCGGTTGGGCCTTTCAGAGAAACAACTCTGGAAGCCACGTGGATGACGGCATCGTGGGAAATCATCCAATTCATCCCAAGAATAATGTCTAACCCCTGAAGGTCTAGGAGTAAGAGATTGGCTTGAAAGGTAACACCGCTGACTGGGGTCAACGATGTCGGAACCATGGAGTCTACGTGGATTTTGGCTCCGGGGGATTCTATGAGATAAGGTGTACGGGTAGGGAATATCTTTAAGTCATATTGTGTGGCATACTCTCGCCTAATAAAGGAATGTGATGCACCAGAATCAAAAGGAACTTTGGTAGGACGAGAGTCGACGGACAACAACGCGATGCATTTTATGACAACAAGGACGTGTCATAATCGGGAAAATACGGGTTGCTGGGAATGCTATCGATGATATGAAGGCCGCAAAGGATGCTACGAGATGACAGACATGGTGTATTGACCAACATACACCGATGTTCAGATTGGATGAGCTCACTAATCCTGAACACGAAACTCAAAACAACGGCAAAGGTTTTGAAAGTTGAACAAGTCTTTTCAAAGGTGAAACAAACTTGTTCCTTTTTGCTGCTAAAAACCAGTCAACAAAAGATGATCAAAACCCAACTAGCAATTTACAACTCAAAACCAAACAAGGAGATGATCGATGCATGCAATGAGATGCAAACATGCTCCGTACTAACGATCCTCACACGAATGCATAAAACACTCTCCCCAAGCACAGCAACACTACTGAAAATAAACACACAACGTCAACATGGGCGATTTTGAATAGAAGGAGGGGTTTAGACAAAACACGCGCCCTAACGCAAATGGGTGGCTACCAAGACCCGCTAAACTATTCTAACGACCCATCTATCAAGGAGGGCAGCAATGCAGGGTGCATTCCTAGTTCTAAAAACCAAAACAAGTTAAGAAAGGTGAGGGCCTAAAACAGCAACTACTATAACTTTTAGTTGGTTTTAGTGATCTTAAGACACAACTACCCACCCCGTGTTGCTAAGCAAAATTTTAGGGTGTATTTGTGAACCTTAGCTCTGATACCAGTGCTTGTGAGAGACCCGACCAATTTATATTCAAGTTTACCAAGTTGACTCGCGGCCCACGCATGGTATGCGAGAACTCAACCCGATAAAAGATAATATAAACCCGGCAGTCCCCCGACATGCTTCTCAAGCAATGCCCAAGATCCAAGCACGTCGGCAACGTCACAGGTGATACATCACATAGGTCACATTAATTAATAACATTAATTTAAGATATTCTTACATACCAAGGTTCGTCATAAGTCTTGAAACTAATGAATCAAAGAGCGGAAGCGATTCTAAGGAAGACGATAGTCGCAGTGGTTGCAATGAGGAAACAGCCAAGGATTGCGATGCTCAGCCCACGAACATCGCAAATCACGGTCACTCGAACGTCTCGACTACGCCTCGCCCTCGCCGGCATCGGCGGGGACAAAGTAGCCGAAGACCAACTCATCCTCACCTGCAAAAACTTAAACAACAAACGTTGAGTACGAAGGTACTCGCAAGTCCTACCCTGTGGTGGGAATTAGTTCCCGACTCCAAGGATAATGCAATGAGGCTGTAGCAAGGTAAATAAGGTATATGAATGGACTCGATTGCTTAAAGCAGAAACTAAGCATATATGAATAAGCATAAAGTAAAAGACTCTGCGGGCATAAACTTCTAATAAACCCAATCCCCAAGTACCATGTAACCATAAACCATGTGCATACCATCATCCATGTTCCATCCGAACCATGGATACCAATACCCATATTCCATTTCCATCAACAATATCCCAATTTCCATCATGTTATGTGACAACTCTACGATATTATCCAAAGGACACTGAGCTTGATCATAACCGAGACCGCGGCGGATTCGAACCGATTTTACACCCTGCAGGGGAGTCCAACTGTACCCACACGACTGAGGACCATACGGCTCATGCAACCCGCTAAAGTTACACAAGGGGGTACTCATGTCAACCTTTTTCACACTCGTGCCCACACGGTTGGAAAATCCACACGGTGCCGAGTACCACGGCCTCGCAGGCACACGTGAGTCCCTCGTCGAGTGTCACGGCCTCGCAGGCACCCATGACTCCCTCGTTCCACACACCGTGCAGTCATCGGCCAAACGTTGGTACGCAGTGAGATACTCAGCTTGTCTTACCATTATATCGGACATGTGGTATGAACGGAAAGTGCTCAGGCCAAGAATAACACGGCCGGTTCCTAGGTCAACCCAGACGGGGCCTACGGCACACAAGACCTCCATGTCTTGCTGCACTCCTATCCCATCGTCCAGATTTCAGCTTTTAACACTTTTCAACTTTTACCAACATATGAACTCGCCACAAGTCCATAAGTAATCAAGGTGGTTCCTATACGTGCGAGTGGGACTTACCACTCGACTTCTACCGTGTTATCTAAGCATGGCTAAGCATTTCGTGACTCGAACAAAGACACTCTACCCAGGTTGACAAGGTGACGTATTCAATACCAAGGAGGGGTACATGCAACAATAATAGGTTTTCCCAATGTTACTACTAAGCCCGACTTTATGCATTCCTATACGTAAGCATTCATATTAATCATTAAGTAAATTACTTAGGGTAGCAATATGAGGTGCTTGCCTTCAACAGCAGCGGGGTTGACTTCCTCAGCAGCTGGATCAACCTCTGGTGCTTCTCCCGTAGTAGCACCCGCGTCACTCTCTGGCCGTTCGTAAGCTATAAAGTAAAACGCGACGGTATGAGATGCATGCCATGATGCCATGATGCACAAATGATGCGATATGATGTAGAGAGGTAGCTACTGAGTCTACGGACACAATGCAAAAAGAACGAAGGCGTTCGGAGTTCTACAGCTCAAGTTATGATCAAAACAGTTTTACCGATTCCGGTTACGGGTTTTCCGGTTCCCGGTTTCGATATCGGGTGGCACACGGATGTCGTTTCCGGGAAGAATCCCAAAACACATCACATGTACTGGCTTTACTAAGTGGCTGGGGTTACTACGAGACTAAGTTTGAGTGGTTTTGACTCGCGTTAACAGGAACACGAGCCCTCCGATGGTCGTTGCCCTGTTTACGACATCGGGAATACCGTAACGGTGCCGTAAAAGTCGTAACGACTTTTCTGGTGAAATTCAAAGTTAAGTTACAGGCATGGGACCATTTTTAGTTTAAAATAGGCTCTAAACTAAGACTTTTGGCTCTGGTTTGGGGTCAAGCTGAGCTTCTATGAATTTACTAAAAATCAAACAATGTTCTGTTTTTCAAACTTATAAAATCAGAAACATGCACTAGAACTTATGAAAAAATCATGAAACTTTACAGAGCTACTACTGAGAATTTAAGCTAAAGTTTTTGTTAAAGGTCTTGGGCTTTTGGGTGACTTGCCTAATGCACTTTAGATAAAGGCAAATAATCTAGGATTTTGGGGATATTAACGTGACATGCATGCACAAATGTTCCTGAAAAATTCTGATGAAAATGCAGGAGATGCATCATGCCAAGATAAAATTATGGAACAAAAATCAACCCTAGAAACCTTCTGGAACTTCAATTAAAAATCCACAACAGAAATAATACATTGAATTATTAAAGAAATTCCAGGGACAAAATTGAAAAAGTGCTTTAACAGAAAATTAACTCATTAATCAAGGATTCAAATAAAATTAGGTTTGGCATTTTTAGACTTCTCCAAGATTTTCTACACACTATGCATCTTCTGGTTAATAAAAAGGAAAATAGGAAAAAACAATGGAAGAGTACTCAGAAACAGGGGAATGGCTGAGGCGGTGGCTCCGATTGGAAATTCGCCGGAGAAGAAGGTTGGAAGGGGGATTGAGCAATCGTGGAGCATCACCTTGATTCAAGGAACTGATTTGATGAAGATTAGGGCCACGGGGAAAGGCGCAAGGTGGTGGTCGACGTGAGCCCTGGCGGCACTTTCAGTGGAGACCGACGGCGGCGCGGGAGAATCTCCCTCACCGGTGATGAGCTGCGATCAATGGCTTATAAAACTGGTGTACCATGGTGAGAGGAACAAGCTAGTTGAAGGAATTGAAGAATGGGGCTACCGTGGTGACGGAATTTGGAGAGAGGCGGCCGCCGGCGCTGTTGTCGGCCGAGGAGCAGTGCGGTGATGTTCCGGTGAATTTAGGGCACGGCAGGGAAACTTGGTGTTCGGAGAGTTTCAGTGGGCCGAGGGGAACTTGATTGGCACGGTGGCGAGGCTAGGGAGTGGCCGGAGCGAGCTGTCGACGGTGGGGGTGCTCGGGCGGCAATGGCGTGGTGCTCTGAGGTGCGCGGCAGAACAGAGAAGGAAGAAAGGAGGGGAGGGGGAGCTAGTGCTTGAGCTTTGTACTCGAGGAGGAGGAGCCAAGGGAGGTAGAGAGTAGTGGTGCACGCGGATTGGAGAAGGGGTGCGGCGGCCGGCAATTGGCGCCTGAAGGCGGTGCTCGGCAGTGGCGATGGCGTGCGGCAGTGAGGGAAATGAAGGCGCGCCAGAGAGAGGGAGAGAGAGGAAGAGAGAAGAAGGGGAAGATCTCTTGCAAGATTCACCGATGGGGAGGAGTGATGGCGCGCGCGGGGGATTGGCCGGCGCTGCGCTCGGCTGCGGTGGTTGGCTGCGGCGGCAAGGGGTGTCGGGCGAGTACTGTTCACGGTAAGATTATTTTCAATTCAATTAATTCAATTACCCTCCCTCTTGATACAACAGAAAACCCTATCTCCCGAGCTCAAAAATTTTTGAAACTTTTTGTGTGTGCTAAATGAATTATTTGGAACAACTTTCATTATAGGAAGTTTGACTGAATCAGCTCCTAAAAGTCTGTGAATTTTCAACTTGCATCAAATTTGTTGGAATTTTAAAAGTGTTTAAACCTTCACCAAAAATTTTGATAAAATCTCCAAAATTCTATTTTAATGTATAGTTAATTGTTATGCAAAAACATTGGGGTAGTTTTATTAAGAAAACAAAAGGCTTCTTGAAAGTCGATTAGGGTTTTGCGAAAAGACGAAAACTCGAAACCCTGACCCAAAATCAAAATAGGAAAAAGTCGAATTCAAATGATTGAATCAGTGAGCTCAAATCAAAAGGATAAAAGATTTGAACTTATGGGATGTGACACTAATGGTGAGTGATAGCTGGATATAGAGGAATTTGGGACGTGCAAGTCCCCTAGACACAACCCTAATGGACTCTAATCCGGTACAAGGCCAAGCGGCCCAAAGTCGGTATCGCAACATCCTTACAGATACTGGATTGTCCAATATTTTAATGATTCCTGTGGACTCTGGAGGAATTTAACATGGGCCCAGTTCCATTGGAAAGATAATTTTGTCCTATTTCCATGAAGTGGTAGATCACCTAAAATAGAGTCCGTATGCAACAGGGGCGTCCGTTTTGGTTCAGACTGCTCCTGGACTCTGAATTGGATTCGAAGTCGACATGGGCTGGGCCTTCGACTTGGCTTGGACGTCCGTAGCCGACTCCAAGCTGGTCTCCTATTATTTCTTTGTCCTCTCCATGATTCCTAATTATAATAAAATCATTAGGTAGTAATCTATCTTCGAGAATGCGTAATGGAGAGTGCTAAGGAACAAGCTCACCTCTAGAATAAGTTGTCGGACGCGAGCTCTAGTGATTGGACCCTTATGTGTAACAACAGGAGAAAGATTGTGTGTATCCATGGGTGTGATGTCCTCATCATTTCTCAATGACTGAAGATGCAGGATGTCCTAGACGATGATGCCACCTTTCAAGGGAAGGACTACTGGCACCATAGGCTTGCTTGGTTGATGATGACACTGACCATGACAATGGACAAGGATAGAGACCCCAACGGCATGGTCCTTTAAAGAGCACTCTCCTCATAGCCTTGTCCTTTATCATAAAATAATTAGAGTGATATTCCAAGAAAGCATGATTATCATCAGCTAAACGATGAACCGAAGCAAGGTTTTTACTAGCTTGAGGAGAGTAAAGAACATTCTTAAGATATAGATCACGACTAGGGGTTTTAATAACTGAATGACCAATGTGACTTATTGCCATACCTGAACCATTTGCCGTATGTGTAACATCCCGCCTCCTCGAGGCCGGGCCCGCTTACATCAGGTAGCTTTTTATAGACATAAGCTAGACTCACAGACCAACACAAGTCTTTTCTACGCACATTTGTCCTCACTCGTGCGAACCCAGGAATAACTTTCTGGTCGGTCACCCATCCTGAAATTGCTCCAGGCCAAGCACGCTTAACCTCGGAGGTTTTCAGAGCTAGGCTACCGGAAAAGAAGTTGCAACTTGTTGATATGAGTATCCTATTAATCCTATTAAGCCTTGGATCGGGGTGTCACAGTATGAATCTGATCGTTTCCCTTATAATGATCATGCACCGTCAGCTTGTCAAGTTCTCCTGTCACGTGTTCATCGGCCCCGTGTCGGTGTACCAGTTCGTGTCCACTCCATAGGATGTAGTAGCTGCACCTGCATACTTGTCATCATCAGCATAATTTTCGTCATACCTGTGCCAGCAGTTCAGGGCTATGTGACCCTTTTTGCCGCACTCTTGACACTTCGGTTGGTTGTCGTTGGAGTAGTTCTTATGCCGAGGTTGGTGAAGCAATGTTTCTGCCTCTGCCCTGGTAGGTACGGCCTCCGTCGCGTGGGCTGTTGCCATGACCACGAGGACCTCCACGACCCCCATTAGCCAGGTTGATAGAGACGCGAGAATCAGCCATGTCATGCAGTAGTTCTCTGCGGTTTTCAAAACTCAGGAGCTGAGAATACACCTCGCCAACATTCACGGATTCATCCATGAAGTGAGGGCAGTCACCACTAGGTCATATTCTTCGTCCAACCCGGCAAGGATGTAAGCGACAAGTTCCTCTTCATTGAGAGGCTTGCCGGAGTTCGCGAGATCTTCAGCCAGGGAACACATCCGCCCAACATACTGAGCAATCGAGAGATTGCCCTTCCTAGTATTGGCTAGAGCAATTCTCGTGTGACGGACGGCGCCTTGGTCGCCGACGAAAAGCTTGTCTCCAGGACTTTCCAGGTCTCTGCAGCTGTCTTGCAGGGTGAGGCATTGATGAGATGTTCCTTGGATATGTTCGCCAATAGGTATCCAAGTACCTACTGATCAACGGCCATCCAATCTTCATAAGCAAAGTTAATGACCTGGACTGATTTGTCTGCTTGCTTCTCTTCGATCTTGGACGTGGGAGCTTTAGTTGCATAAGGTATCCTTCCAGACGCGCACCCCTCACCACCACTAGAACTTGCATCTTCCATAGTGCATGATTGGATCTAGTCAGCTTCTCAGATGGAGCTTGATTGAGCAATGGAGCAGCCATGATCGCCGATGAGCTTGCCATGGGTTTTTGGAGATTAAATCTATAGGATAGCTCTGATACCATGAAAGAATCAAAGGAGCGGAAGTTTGTGATATGGAGTTAACGTCATTGCCCTGCTTGGGTCGACGGTTATGTGTTTATATATGGCAATTGCCTTGGATTACAGGTTTGGCGGATATACGTTTGAGTTTGTTGCCGTGATTTCCTATGTTGATACGAATACAGTTACGATATACACTATGGCAATAACCTCAACGCTATCTATAGATTACAAGATATTTTGTCTAACAGGTGGTTCAACGCTGTAGAGCACCGCACGGTTGTGGTTTGGAGTACACATGTAGTGGGATTAAGCACATTATGTAGTGGGATGAAGCACATTGAAATTAATCAATCAATGGAACCTAATGCAGCAATCATTAGGGCATGACAAAGCACAATATTGAAATCAATCAATCGAGTACAAAATACACAAACCCCTACTTGAAGTTTGAAATTGGAGCCACCACATATCTTCATGCCCTAACTAGAAAGGATAAAGTTGTGCATTCTCGCCAAAACCAAATAAACAGTGAGCCAAAACAAAAATCAAAGCAACCCTTTGGGACTGTCATTCTGGCCCATCCAAGCAAAGGCTTCTAGGTGACATTTTGAGAAAGCTCTTCTCAAAATTATTCTCTCTTCTACCAACGTTTTCAATGATCCGATGTCACTTATTTCGTTGTTACAGATGAACCGAGGACCCTTTCCTTGGCCTTGATAGCCTAAATTAAGATGATACAAGGTAAAGTAACAATTGTGTTAGCAGACTGTAACATGCTACTCCTTTCTAAATTGTTGTCCTAATCTCAGACAATAATTCTCTAGTTGAAAAATGAACTAAATTATTTTGCAAACGACAACAATTTAAGATCAGGGAGAATATATACTTATACATGAAAAAGTAAGATTATTTTCCTTCGAAAGACCTTTATGCCAGGAAATATATGGGACATTTTTCTTTACCTCGCTCTCCCAATCTGTGCGCAATGTGATCCAGAGGAGCAGGCCTAATTTGGTGATGCTGCCACAAAGAATACCAAGCCAGAGACCCTGTGGGAAATTAAGAACTCAATAGTTTACTTGTGTAAATTAATGGAAGCAGCATAAGACAATTTGCTCTTGCTGGCGAGATCAAGGTGATGAGACGTAAGAAGCGACGATTTCGTACCATTCCATTCAGATGGACGAAGAAGGCAAGCAACACACCGGCAGGAACACCCACCAGGTAAAACGCGCCGAGATTAACTCCGGCGCCGATCCTCTGCTTGCCACACCCGGTGATCACCCCTGAGAAATTCACAAGTTTTAATTATCTTCAATCAAAAGTTCCAAGAATATATATATATATATATATATATATATATATATATATATATATATATATGCATTGGACTATATATGGCTTTTATTTACTAGTTTTGGAGATACCTGAAAGGCAACCGTTGAGGCCATCGACGAAGAAGGACACCGCAAGGATCGGAAGCATTCTAGCTATGTACAGCACCACTTCCTTCTCGTTGCTGTACGCGTACCCCCAAACGTTGCGTAACACAACCATTATACTGGACAAAAGGATGCCTTCAGACAAGGTCAGACACAGCACGACTCGGAACGCCAACCTTACAGCTTCTGGCTTCCCAGCTCCGAGTTCGTTGGAAACACGTGTACTGCTTGGTATAGACGACGACAGCACAAAAATGGGAGGAAGCAAATTCAATCAATAGCGAGTCAAAATAAAATTATCAGTGAGGACATACATACCAGTCTGAGGATTTTTGTTTGGTTAGAGATGATGTAAGACGACGAACCTGATGGAAATGCCAAGGCCAAGTGGCACCATGTACAACAGAGTAGCAATGTTCATGCTGCAAAAATTTCGGCAATCTTCAGTCGACCAACAACAATAACAGCATAAAAAAAATGTAAATAGAGTGTCTCTTGATCAGCTACCAACCATATCGACAGGACTGAGGTCTCCAATTTGGGATTTGGTAATATCCCAGAGAGCAGCACGAGCAGTTCGAACGACCACCATTCCAAGCTGCAGGAAGAAAACAGAGCACCACGTACGGGACGAAGTCTCATCAGTTGTTTGTTTTGTTTCAGTGGAAATTAATAATACTACCAATTCTCACTCACCAAACCATTATCGCGGACGGCAGCGCGAGTTTCGCAAAATCGCGCAGTCCGGCAAACGCCTCGGTAGAGAATCCTGTCCACGTGCTCCTGCACGCGCTCGACAGCCGCACGTACGCGGCGAGTACAGCCAGGTTGACGCTGTACGCCACGGCGGTGCTGAGCGCGGCGCCCTTGCTCCCCATGTCGGCCCGGTACACCAGCGCGTAGCACACGAACGTGTGGGTGAGCACGGCAACGGCGGAGCTCGCCGTCACGGGCACCACGAGGCTCTGCGTTTGCAGGAAGCGCGTGTGGCACGCGAGCGGGACGTAGGGGACGAGCGACGGGACCAACCACCGCGCGTACGCGCCGGCCTCCGCGGCGACGTCCGGGTCCTGGCCGACGGCGAGGAGGATCCTGCCGGCGTTGGCCCAGACGGCGGCGATGGGGACGCACGCCGCGGCGAGGACCAGCATCGCGCGCTGCTTGTATACGCCCAGCAGGCCGTACTGCCGCGCGCCGAAGGCCTGCCCACACAGCGTGTCCAGCGCGCCCGCCATGCCGGCGAGGAAGCTGAAGCCGGTCACGTTGGCGAGAGATGCGGCCAGCGACGCGCCGGCCAGGGGGAGCTCGCCGAGGTGGCCCACGAACATGACGGACACCATCTGGACGGCGTTCCGCAGGACGAAGCTGGCAACCAGCGGCACGGCGAGCCGGAGGAGCCGCTTGACCTCGGACGCCGGGGCGGCGGCGTCCTGCTGCACTGGGCGTGGAACCAGGAGAGGCTGCTCCTCTGTTGCTTCGTCCATGTCTACCGTACCGAGCTCTTCTGACGCGATGGATTCGTCGAGCTGCGTTTCAGATCCTCCTAGTAGCTTACTCCTAGTAGAAGATGAATCAAATAGTATAGTGGTATTAGTAGGGAGTATTACTAATCATAGTTATGTGACAGGTACGTACTTACTGATGATTCTTATTAAATACACCGGTTATTTAACGTTAGCAGATGGAATAGTCTGTATTTTGTCTGCACCGGTTGGAACGTGGCTGCCAAGTTTCTGGTGGGTCAATCTTGGCCGGGAGGAAAATACAGTCTCGTGCCTTGATTTGCAAGCCCAGATCTACTCGAGGCAGGAAAGAAAGGTTTTTCTTTTGTGGCGTCGTCTTATGTGAACTGTCCAATTGGGAGGTGATTTGTTCACATGCATGTGTTTGGAAAAGCTTAGTGAAAGAATCAGGAAGGGGCGTAGAATCTACACCACTTTTATACTCATGTAGGAGAATATATATATATATATATATATATATATATATATATATATATATGGCCATGCCATTGATTCTGCTCACGCGCTGCCTTTTGTTTTGTTCATACCGGAGGCATAAGTGTGTGCCTGCAAAGCCATATCATAATCTAAGAGGTCCTTATACTGAGTTTGTTAGTTTAAATATGGACAAAAACAAAAACGTCATGATTTTTGGCCCAATCTTCACGTCGTGAGACCAAATCAGTAATTCAGGACAACTAGCTCCAACCAGCCGTGGTGACATGCAACCCATCGAGATCAACTCGGAGCTAACTGTCTCCATACGATCACCTGATCGAATAGGGGACTTCTCCACCCACAATGTAGGTTACTAGCCCACACAATCTAAAGAACAAGAGTAGGTGTCGATGAAACGCCAAGGCAGGATCACTATCAGCAGAAACACAGCAGGGGCAACAATATGCAATCCGACTGATCACTCGAAGCCAACAACCACCTCAAAATATGGCCCCTTGAATGGGTGACTCGTGTAACCGTACTTTAAGTTACCAGTCCACACAACAAACAATCAAACGGAGCTGGAGCACAGATTGAGTGCTGATTCAACATTATATTTATTTGAATGAAGAATACTGCACCATGAGTTGTGTATCTCTTGCTATGCAGAATACTCTCTTGGATAAAAAAAAAGAGAGATGTATGCTGGAAATTCATCACGTCGTCTTGGACCTGATACTCATCATTGGGATCCTGACCAAAGAGTGAGGACGGTCTAACTAGGTGGGGAGCATCCAGAGGAAAGGCCTTGGACATCCTCCCTCTTGGCCTTAGTTCAAATAGATAATGTTGTATCAATATTAAACATATTCACTATTATTATGTCACTATCGAACGTGGATCTAGCTATATCCACGCTGATCATGTCCTCATCACCTTCTATAGTCATAATTCTAAAACTTTTCCCAAAAAAAAGCTACACTTCTAAAATCATCAAAACCTAGTACACACCATGTCACCTGATACACTCGATCAATTATACATTTGGCAATACTGAAATTTGGTGTATTATGGTTATAATAATTTATTGAAAGCATCTATGGTAACTAGAGCATTTTATTAGTAGCTAGAATTTCTATTTCAATGGAGTAACTCAAAATCTATGAAAGGAGAAGGAACCTGAAGCCCCATGGGAGCTCTTTCTTTTCAGTGAGTCGGGTGTGGTTTTTCTTTCTTTCTTTCTTTTTTTATTGTAAAATTGGGTAAACACTAAGTGTGGCTTTAGCTCCAACACACCGCTAATATAGTATTTAGCTATGTCACACTACAAAAATATGGTTATTAGCTTTAGGACACTAAAGTAGATGGAAACGATATTTTCAATTTTTTGAACTCCTCACTCGCAGTTCATTATTGCATTAACTATCCATCTACTTTTTGGTAGATATTTGTACTATTCACATAGTTTGATTTACAAAATAAATATTTTTCTCAACAAAAATTTATTAGAAAACTGAAAAAATTACACAGATAGATAATGCAGTTAGTGTATCTCTTCAGTCCAAAGATTCAAGTGTAATATATTTGGTGCAATTAATGAGATAAAGTAGAAAATATTTCTCTACTATAGTGTGTTAGAGATCATAACTATATTTTTATAGTGTGCCATAACTAATTATCAGTGTTACAGTATGTTTACACTAATGTCATACTTTACTTTTTATGAAACATAAATATATATGACGAGGACATCGTATCCATAGATACACACAATCCTTCTCCTGTTGTTACACATAAATGTACAATTACTAGACCTCGCGCCCGACAACTTAATCTAGAGGTGAGCTCGTTCCTAAGCACTCTATTATATATTCTTAAGAATAGATTACTACCTTATGATTTTATTATGATTACAAATCATAGAGAGTACAGAGGAACATTTAAGTTAAGTTGGAGGTCCAGTCGCATTGACTTTGAATTCAATTCGGAGTACTAGAGCAGTCTGCACTAAAATGGATATTCAGGTCGCATACGGGCTCTATTTTTAACGATCTACCACTTCATTGAAAGAGAATGAGACTATCTTTTCAATGGGACTAGTCTCATGCCCATATTCCTCCGACGTCCATGAGAATCGTTGAAACATTGGACCATCCATAATCTATTAGGATGCTACAACACTGATTTTCGGCTCGCTGGCCTTATACCATGTTTGAGTCGAATTAGGTTTGCGCCTACAGGACTTGCATGCCTCAAACCCTTTATATTCAGCCGTCATCCCCACCATTAGGGTTTGGGTTTTTGCTTGGATTATTCCTGTTATAAACAGAGCCACCGATTTATTGGTTTGTGAGACCCCCACTTCGTGAATATAACTATTCATCTGCAAGTCGGTTGCATTCTATTTTATTCTTATTTGTGTTCTTCGATTCACTGACAAGGATGAGCCTTCTCAGCGAGGTCATCCATGCTCGCATGAATGATAATCAGAGGAGACATGGTGCTGTTATTGTGAGGTTCGGAACGTACAGTTCGGAAGTCAGATCGATTTGCATCATGACTTCGCCTAAATCGTAGATTATCAGAACCTGTAGAAAGATCGGAACCCCGTTCCCATGAAGATAACACTCATGCATGCTCGTACATTTGCTCATACGAATACACAAAAATGCTCACTCTATCTTCTTTTAACAGCTTCACAAATATGGCTGACAAATATCTTGAGATTTATAAGGAATCATGTTACAGGTCCCTTTAGGATACCCGACATAGTTACTTGTGTGTCATGCATGGAGGCAATACAACAAGAACTTTCTGTGGACCAACATTGTCTTTCTTCCATCATAGTGTGTGGAGGAAGTATATTACTCATTTCTAGATACTGGATGGTACCGTAGAAAACCGCTCAAACCGCAAAATATAAATTCAAGTGATTGAGACGGAAATCAAATAGCTTTTACCATTATCGCTCATTTTTTGCGGTTTATATCGCTCGATTTTTTACGGTTTTCATCATCTACTTTGGATTATATGTTTATTGAATGGTTTATGTGGTTTATGAAACGATTTTTATAGTTTATCAAATGGTTTTAACGGCTCATAACATTTTAAAAAAATTAAAAATAAAATTTTTAAAATTTAAAAATTAATAATCAATAAACCGATTATCCGTGGAAACCGGACCATCACGGTTTCGTGAAACACCACTATAAAACGTGTGGTTTAGAACGGTTTTAAAAACATGGCAGTCACGCCTCAAACTATACTTGATCATAAAGGTTCGAGAAGAAAAATCTGTGAGGCGGCTACGACCTAGGCAGCTTTCGTGCTCCAGCACGTGACTCCAAACAGGTCACAGTCACCCACAATTCTAGGTTCTGGCGCGCCCCGCAGCCACGACTGATACGGAGACCACAGACTTTCACTTGTACTAACTAAAGTTCCCTATCTTTCCATTTGATACTGTTGTTTTTTATAGTTTTTAATCATTCATCGTATTTTTAAAAATAAGTTTAAACATATAAAATTATAAATAATGTTTAAAATACTTTTTAGTGGTAAAAATTTATAATAGAAATATATGAACCGGTGCATGCCGTACTGTTCGCAAGATGGATGTAATACTTGGCTACCAATTCAGATATTATTAACGCGTGTTAATAGACATCGGGGATGGCACATTAACACGTGTTAAAGTCCTACTACTTGGCAGCCACGTCTCACACCACTTGCACAACAAAACGGTTAAAACACAAAAGTCCAAGGTGGTTACCATCTAGGCAGCTTCCAATTCATTTGTCTGGACAACTGCATCACAGAACTCAACTTCTCATCTTCTCTAAAATGGATTCCTTCTGGCTTCTCTCCTTCCCCGTGTTACTCAAACCATCAGGTCTTCTACACTCCCACACACTTGTGAACGAACCCTGACAGTCATGGATAAGCCGAAGGCGACGAGCACAGAGGCCGAGCCCTTGCTCGTGGCACGCCGCCAGGAGAACGCCGCCGCAGCAGAGGAGGCGAAGAGGCTCCTTCGTCTGGCGGGGCCGCTGGTGGCCAGCTGCATCCTCCAGAACGTGGTCCAGATGGTCTCCGTCATGTTCGTGGGCCACCTCGGCGAGTTCCCCCTGGCCGGCGCGTCCCTTGCGACCTCCGTCGCCAACGTGACCGGGTTCAGCCTCCTGTTCGGCATGGCGAGCGCGCTGGACACGCTGTGCGGGCAGGCCTTCGGAGCGCGGCAGTACGCTCTCCTCGGCGTCCACGCGCAGCGGGCCGCGCTGGTCCTCGCGCTCGCCTGCGTGCCCATCGCCGTCGTCTGGACCAACACCGGCAGGCTACTCCTGCTTATGGGCCAGGACGAGGCCATCGCCGCGGAGGCCGGCGCCTACGCGCGCTGGCTCGTCCCGTCGCTCGTCCCCTACGTCCCGCTGATTTGCCACATTCGCTTTCTGCAGACGCAGAGCATCGTGGTGCCGGTGATGGCCGCCTCCGGCGTCACGGTGCTCAGCCACGTCCTCGTGTGCTGGGCGCTCATCTTCCGGGCGGGCATGGGGAGCAAGGGCGCCGCTCTGAGCGGTGCCGTCTCCTACGGCGTCAACCTGGCAATGCTGGCCCTCTACGTGCGATTCTCGAGACCGTGCAAGAGGACGTGGACCGGGTTTTCCACGGAGGCTTTCAAGGAGCTGCACCGGTTCACCAAGCTTGCAGTTCCGTCGGCGATGATGGTGTGGTAAGGATAACTGGACATGGACCGGTCGGGTTTTCTTAACTTATGGAATGTTATTTTCCAGATTGTATATAATAATATCTCATCATGAGACTAAATATCTATTTCCGTGCAGCTTGGAGTGGTGGTCATTCGAACTGCTTGTGCTGCTTTCTGGTCTTCTGCCCAACCCAAAGCTTGAAACCTCAGTTTTGTCGATATGGTAAATGACTTTCCCAGTGAAACCACCCATTATTTTCATGTTTCTGTGACTAATATACTGATCAATCCTACAGTCTCAACACCGGGTCTTTGATGTTCATGGTACCTTCCGGTCTCTGCACAGCTATCAGGTTTGACGTCTTCTAGGGTTTAGGGCTTCTCTTTAGCTGCTTATACATTATGAGAATTCATTTCCTTGTTTTTACTACAGCACAAGAGTTTCGAATGAGCTTGGTGCCGGTCAGCCTCAAGCAGCAAGGCTGGCAACTCGAGTCGTCATGTGTATCGCCATGTCTGCTGGCCTGCTGATCGCTTCAGCGATGATCTTGCTACGCAGTTTCTGGGGATACATGTACAGCAACGAACCTGAAGTCGTCACATACATCGCCAAAATGATACCTGTTCTTGCAATATCCTTCTTCACGGATGGGCTCCATAGTTCTCTATCAGGTAAATATAAGCTACACTTTTGATTAATTAATAACCGAATATTAATTTCTCTCTCCAAATGTCAAGGCTAATTATATATGGTAAATCTTATGGCAGATCCAAATAACTGTGAACCGTTCATTCGTGTAGATTTTGAGGCATACGACGAAGTCTTACATCCTATAATGTAATAGTTAGTTAGTTATTAATTAAGAAAGAGATATTAGCTGCCAAACTAATCCCAAATTTGTTACTCTAGTTTTCATCCGGTGACTCTTAACTTGTCTTGTATTTTTTTATTATTTTTTTAGTTGATAACATTTTCTTATAAAAATTAATAGTCTAGATTTGTTATCTTATACTCTAGGGCGTAAGACAACAAGATTACTCTATCTAAAAGGGCTTTTATATATTTAGAAGCCTGACCAAAATGCATTATTTCAGGTGTGCTCACCGGATGCGGTGAGCAGAGGATCGGTGCACGCGTTAACCTCGGTGCGTTCTACTTGGCTGGCATTCCAATGGCTGTGTTGCTCGCATTCGTCCTCCACCTGGATGGAATGGTACGTAAATGTTCCACAAACAAATCATATACTCTCATTTTGACATTGTAATTAAGCAGCTGTCAGCAATACGGGGGAAAATGCATCTGAAAGACTAACAACTGTGTCCTGCTTTGAACAGGGTCTTTGGCTTGGCATCGTTTGTGGCAGCATTACTAAGCTGGTATTGCTCGTGTGGATCACACTGCGCATAAACTGGGATGAGGAGGTAAACCAAAATATGGAGACTCGTTACAGCATCATGAGGTTCTTGGCAGCTGTGTCCTGCTTCTTACGAAAGTCACACTCACTTATTCTCCAAAATAATATTTTCAGGCAATCAAGGCGAAACAAACGGTGTTCAGTCAGTCTCTCCCCGTAACATAGCATTACAGCGTGATGGGAAGCTGGACCTTTCTCAGCACCGTTTATGTAACAACCTGTTAGTTAAAAAGGCCCCCTTATATTCAGGATCTAGTTTATTTTACCATCCCAATTCATTGAATCTAAAGATTGTAACATCTGAAATTTTTCAAATGTCTTTATCAATTTGAAGGTTTACGGTAAAGCAATTTTAATGTTCAAAATACTTATAAGTATCTTTTAAGAATACTTACCAATACTAAAGATCCAACGATGAAGATTTGTTTGATCCTGCTTAGTGGTACTAAATAGTATTTTCTTCCATTGATGGTAATATTCATGGAAACATATAAAAATATGAGAGATTTGTTATGGTACTTGGAAAGAACTAGAGGTACCTCCTTTCTGAGTTAATCATAACCGTTGATATTATAAATATTAAATTAATAATTGTAATTGAGGGTAGTTTGGTAAATGCATCCTACGGTCTTCTTTCTACCTCACAAAAAGTACGGGGCTTGCAGTTGCAGTCATTGCAAAAATCTTATCTCGTCCTTTTCTCATCTAGGTCAGTTTTATTAGCACATTTTTTTTTTTCAAAATAACCACAATGCCCTCATCTTCAACTTCGAGCTCAAGCTGCGTTAGGGCCGCCGGCAAGCCACAGTCATGCTAACATACGCGCGTCGCTCACATCGATGCACAACTGTTGCATCGCGACGTGTGGAATAATAGTTGACACAGATCCTCTACGGTAGTTGTCCTACGCTATAATCGGATTCATATGTTAGTGATAGGGACGTTACTGCAGAGGCTGTCCAACAACAGCAGATTTGAAAAGGACGTGGCGGCAGTGACGGCACGTGCAATGGCCATGGCCACAAGCTCGTGCTTGCGTGCATTGGCGTCAGCACCGCAGTAGCAGCAGCAGTGAGCTCGATGCGCAGCAGGGCGGCAAGCTCGCGCGGCCGCGGCGGTGTGCCGTGTGCGCAACATCTACAGCCACGGATTTGTGGTGGTGCGGCATGCGGCAACGGCAGATATGTAGCAAGCCTCAAGCACAGCGGCTGCAAGTTCGTGTCATGGTGTGGCTGTGGCAGCGAACTCGCACTTTAGCCATGGCCACGAGAGGATGGGGGTTGAGATTTGGAAAGGAAAGAAATAAAATTCAATTTAATTAATTAAAAATAAAAATACTAAACTATTTTTAAAATACTATCTAGTATAAAATCCATGACTTCTGTACTGGTCAGTATTTTAGACATTAATATTGCTTTTATGGTATACTTGATGTCACCTTTATGTTTGGATGTGTTCACGACATCCATAATGCTTTTATTAGTTCTTTTGTTGAATGGAGAACAGGTATACTACCGCCATCACCATCATTACTTCATCAAAAACTCAATATCTTGAAAGTGAAATAAAAAAATGCCTCATTCAAAACATATAGTTTTCATAGATATACAAGGTCTATGTGCCTATCATCCGTAACATCATGCCGTGACTCGCAGAACTCGCCTCTCGGAGCAGAGTATTGGCAAAGAGGTTGCTCTATCGGTAGATAGAAGGGGTAAGAAATAAAAAGAATAAAAGAAAATGATATAAGGACTCGGATCCGTAGATAATTCATCAACCGTTTTCCGGTAACAACACTAGAAATACTTGTTAATATTTTTTACATGTCAGATAAATCCTCAAGCGCACGAAGTACCACCGTAGCATTTCACCCTAGAGTATTTCTTGTATAGTTCCTTAAGGAACGTGCATGGATTATCTACTAGCTAAGGAACAACAACACTAAAAGGGTCAAGGCACAGAGAGGCTACTTATGAGATAAATCCTTATCTAAGCAGAAGAATATCCTAAGCTCGCTTACTTTAGCGTTTGGTTTACTCGCAATCTAGGAAAAAGACTCCGTTAACTATAAACGTTACTACGTATCTGAACAAGGAGAGTTAAAAAGTACTAATAGGGCTAGCACCACGTATAATCTACCTCTAGCTCTGTGGGAGTACCACTAGCGGAATCTATCTAGACACAACGTCTATACAAAATCATTACTACTTAACCCTGACCAAGATTACCATTTTACAAGTTAAAGCAAATACTGAACAGTATAGTACAAACTAGCAATCGAAGGATAATTCTACTCATCACTAGATTAAGGGAATATACTCAAAGGGCCACAGACGAATACTCACTTGATTAAAGGACGCATCTCGATGTACAAGTGCGAAACAGAGTGATGACAGACCACCACTCTGACTCGACTTAGTGTAGCGCTCAGACCAAAAGAGCGCCGACAGGCTGGCATTCCCCTGGAGAGCCTCCTCGTAGCTCTCTCCCTACTAGAGCTTTAAGGACTAGAGCCTAAGTCTCTAAGCACATTAGCACAATGAGAATATAGAGTGTTGAATTGATGAGTGAAAGTGAGGAGGAGGGCTCTATTTATAGGTGGAGGTGCCTTAGAGGGTGGTTTCCTTCTCCACCTCTCCTCCATCTGGACCATTTCCTGCCGCTCGTTTGCGTCAACCGGGTCAGCATCAACGTGGGAAAGATGGTGGGAACTGCCTCGTCAAAAGCTGGGCCTAAGTGGGCCCACCACAGGTTTGGCCAACCACCTGTGGGCCTCACTTGGGTCCCACTTTGACGTAGTGACGTCCCTGTGGGCCTTGATCGTGGGTATGTGGTGCCGCAGGATTTGTGCCCTCCAATCCTTGTGCCGCACTCTGATTGACTGGAAGTGTGTTTTCTCTCATTTCCTTTATGATTTCCTCCCAACACTATTTATAAATCACATGTATACAAATATTTACCAAACTTGTGGAATCGATTCAATAATAAACCTATTACGAATTTTACTGTTATCAATTTTCTTATTTATGTAGGGATTTGACGATCAAATTTTGTACTTAAGGACTGTTTATAAGTGATTGCGGTCGTTTTACTTCAAGCTTGGTAGTCAACACGCATCTAAGTGATTGTGGTCGTTTTACTTCAAGCTTTGGTAGACCTTCTGCGATAAGTTCCCCAATGTGAATTCCAGGATTAGGGCATGCATCCTGATTATTGAATCTCTCCCATGCCTCGCTGAAGTTCTCATCAACCTGTTGCAGGAAGCTTAGGATCTGGTTGCGCAAAGCTTGAATATTCCCCGGTTGATAGTATTTTGTAAGAAATTCCTTTGCAAGTGTTGCTGATGATGCTTTGACTGTATCTAACAATCGTGGAGCCATTGCTTAGGCCTTTCCACTAAGGAGAAGGGAAACAATCTGATCTTAGTTTCATCATCACTAAGCTGTTATTCTTGGAGGTGCTGCAGATTTTCAGGAAGTGTTGGAAGTGAAGATTTGGATCTTCGGTACCGTGAACGGTCTCTGACCCACTCCATTCAATTAGGACACTCCTAGATCAAATGCTTCATCTTCTATTTCTTGTTGGTGATGACTAAGCTGTTAACGTTGGGAGTCAGCCTCTGACTGAGTTTCTGTTGTCCTGCCATCTCCTTTGTCGCCTTCTTCTTCTTTGACCTTTTAGGCTTTCTCAATAAAGACTCTGGACCATCGATTTGACCCTATCCATACCTATTGTGGTTAATCTCAACAAGACAACGACGAAGAAAAACATAGAGAAAAGTGAAAAAAGATCGAAATCCTTGTTACTAGAAAACTAAACTTAAACTGTTTGTGGTTCCCGACAATGGCACTGTTAGCTTCATGACCATTGTCTCCAAAGGTATGAATGTTTTGGTGAATAAATGAACATGATCTCACTTGTGAGTGCATCTCCAACATCTATGGACAATTTTGTGAATGATGTACCTCAACTTTGTTGTTGACAACACAAGGATGAACCCGTAAAGCTACCCCTAAAGATGTTCGTGGTTGAAGGATGGATCAAGACCCTGGACCATGGAGATCAAGCTTAGAGCATTCTTTACTTGGTTTTGAGTTCACAGAAAAAAAATTGTACAATTAAGGGGGATTGGGTTCTCTAGTTTCGTCTTACTAGTGTAGAGATAGTTAAACAACTCATGTGAAGGTTCCAAAACATTAGCAAGCATGAAAGAAGTCCAAGAAATGAAGTGGTGAAACTTGGAGGCCAAAATGTAACGAAAAGAACAAGTTTTAGTTTCAGCCACAGTCATCGTTCAGGACGATGGGGTCACCATCTAAGGATCCAAAGAGGTGACATGATGACAGTACAGTTGGTTAGCTGAAGGGCTAGTCATCGTCCAGAACGATAGGGTAATTGTCCAAACTTCTAGAAGACATACCAAAAGGCCAGTTCAGCTAGAAGGAGCCATCACCTAAGATGATGATGTCATCATCCAAAGATCCATAGTAGCTGAATTATGGGCCAGATTAGAAGACTTGGAGGAAGTATAGTTACCGTTCAGGACGACGATGTCATCATCCAAGCTAAGATTCGAACTGGTTTGAAATATGACCATTGGAGATGGAGTCATCGTCCAGGACGACAATGTCATCGTCCAAGCTTCTAGAAGACAAGTTTCAAAGATGATCTAGGAGAAATAGTCACCGTCCAGGATGATAGTCTAGTCACCGTCTAGGACGATGGGTAGGAGGATGATTGTCTGCACAAAGCAACTTTTGAGTAACGATTAGTTGGGGTGGTTGGACCTATAAATAGTTGTTCCTCTCATATCTTTGCAAGACTTTTGGTCAGAGAAATACCTGAGGAACCATAGGAGAGCCAAGAAGTCAAGGAGAGAAGCAATTCGGAAAACAAGGTGTTGCACGGAGCAGCGGAGGTCGTCCGTGACTTCACTCAAGGAGTGGAGCGCACCATAGGAGACACCATTCCGGGAACGGCGGGAGGGACCGAGACTCCGACAGGAGTGGTCCAACGAGGACTAGGGGCAGCCCCACCCTCCGATACCTTGGGAAAAAGATCGATGCATCAACCTTTCTCTATCCCTCTCTTTTACTAACTTGTTGCTCTTGTCGTCTTTCCTTTGAGCTAGTAGAACTACATAGTTTGCTTGTCATTTCGCTTTCTCTCTTGGTGGCTATCGTGCTAGTGTGCACCTTTGTTTTCTTGTTTGTCATCACTAGCATGATAGGGTTCTTGGCCACTAAACTTGCATAAGAACGTACTTTGATGTTTGGTTTTTGAAGCCGTGAAACACATTTGTGTTCATCCACACTGATTCAACCCCCTTTCTCGGTGTCTTAATCCTTACAGACGTCAGAAAAGCTTGTTGGTCTAAGTTAGCATCATATTTGTATACCGCAAGTTAACGGTGACATTGTAGCTTTTTCCTCAGAGTATTCGAAGATTTAATATGGAATCCACAGAGAACCACAAGTGTAAGGTTAGCAAACATCAACAGATCAATCTACCTATTCTGTCAGAGCTCCAAATCGTAAAACAGAGAGGTGCGTCGATCGGCACGACTATCGTGCCGATCGGCACGGGTTGCAAACTAACTAAACTATGCATAGTAAACCTGATAGGAAAGGTAATAGATAACTCATACGAGAAGCCTAAGCTAAGCAGAGTCTTACAAACTAACTACTAGTTTCGGTTCAACCAAGATAGATGTATGATAAAAGATGGCGAAGGCACGTTTAACGGTATTGCACTTGGTTGCTGGCCCATAGGCTGCGCTCAGCTCATGCCTGTCACACGCTGTCGATGTTCGTTACTGTCGACTAGTGAATTTATCGTGGGGTGTGTGCTTTAAGGTTTATGGTTCGCAAGAGGACACAAGGGTTATACTGGTTCAGGCAATGATGTCCTACGTCTAGTTTCCGGGCTGCTCGTGTTACCTGCGATAAAGCTTGTAATGGGAGCTACAAGAGGGTGAGAAAGGGAAAGTTTCCCCAGTCTCTAAGTGCGTCCTGTGGATTGTGCGTGTGTTGTCTTAGACTAGGGTGGGCTAGTGAGTCTTGTAAGCGTGTAAGCCAGTGAGCGTGTCCCCTTCATCTTCGGTTTCCTCCTCCTTTTATACTGTGATGTGGGGAGGTCTAGTTCCGTGGAGCAGGTCGTGGCCGTACGCAAGTTGGGCCGAGCCATGGCGGATGACGCCTTCGGTGTGGCGGTGTCGCTCCTGCTCGACGGAGTGGCGCGTATCGTCAATCGCGGGCTCCCGTCCGTACGGAGAAAAGCCGCTGTTGGAGTGGGCGGAGTGACGCCGTGGTCGTGGCCGTCGCTCGGGGACGTCCCGTCGAGGGGGCGATGAGTCTTTGACAGATGCTGTAGAGACGACGCTCATCCTTTGGGCGGTGCATGTCATGTGCATTTAACGCCCACTTGCCTGAGCGATGGACGGCTCTACCTGTCAGCGAGCGTGAGTGTGTCAGGCATTTATTTCCCAACCGTCACCGTCCAACCTACTCATGGCGTAGTACGCGACTTGCTCGACCCTGAGGTCGGGCGAAGGCGGAGACGCGTTCGCTCAACCCCCACGGACTCGGGGTCGAGCGCATCGCCCGCGCATGGAGGATCCGACCCCTCCGCGAAAGGGGTCGGGCGAGGCGGAGATCGCCTGTTGGCACGGTCTATTGTGTGTCCGTACGATATGGAGGTTGGCTAAGGCGGGGGTTGCTTATGTCTTGATCATGTTGTTAAGGTCGAGGGTCATTAAGATTAACCACCTCTGGTATTGACCCTCAACAGTAGCCCACGAGTGAGGCCTGATCTCCTTGTGAAAGGGAGTCTGGCGTCACTCACATCGGGAGTGGAAAACTTGCGAGGGCAGGCTCGCGTTGGACCTTGTCGAGTTTACATGTTCTGCGATCCTGTAATGGATCTCTTTTTGCGATTCCGTTCCCCAGACTCCCGCTCGTTGCGGTAGTCCGATCGCGGACACGGTTCGACTTGTATCGTTCCTCCAGCGCGTCCGTTCGCCAGACAAGGAGGTTGAGCCGGACCACGCTTTACCACGGAGGCCGAAGCGTGACGCTCGTCGAGTTGCAAATGGGAGAGTCCGAGTGAAGCCCGGAGTCCCTTCGGGGGGAGCTCCGATGGACCAGCTGGTGGTCGACCTCAATATTCCTGGTTGCCGTCTCAATCTGGTACCCGGATGCCAGTCGCTAGGCTCCGAGGGCTCATTGCCTTTCTGCTGTGAAATATCCATGGGTCGGCGAGAATCGGGACTCGAACGCGGACCGAGATGCCCTCGGCACCCGTGCGCCAGGGTATTGGCCGCTAGCGGACCCATCTCTGTCCACCCCTCGCTCTGTTTTCGCTCTGAGCGGCTGTCGAACCCGTTCGCTAGGCCAGCCTTCGAACTCTTTGGGCCGTCGGGGCATATTTCAGCCCAAGCCCCCGCCTGCCAAAATTTATTTTGTGGCAGCGGTACAGCAGAGGCGCCTACCGCGATGAGACGTGCGGCAGGGATTTTAGTCTCCGGGGCTCATGAGCGCACGCGCGCGTGCGCTCGACCACGCCGAGCGGGCGGCTACGTGGGTCCCGCCTGCAGCGACTGATGGCAGGCGCCACGCGGGCGGGAGTAAATGCTGCTCTGCGCGAGGCGGCAGTGTGGGCCCTGCCTGTAGTGACGGAAGGGAAACCCCAAGCGGGCGGGAAGCTTCCCGCGCTACATGAGGTGGTTGAGCGGGCCCGCTGGCAGTGAGCGGGGTGAGAGGAAGTTGAGAGGACGGAGTCGCGTCCGCACGGAGCGAGTTGGCCAGGCGGGCCCCGTCCCCAGCGGTTTAGGGATGATGCCAAGAGGGCGAGATATTTTCCGCGCTGCGTGAGGCGGTTATGCGGACCCGCTTGCAGCGAGCGGGGCGAGAGGAAGTCGGGAAGGCGGAGCGGCGTCCGCGCCAGGAGAGATGGCCGGGCGGGCCATGCTCGCAGCGAGAGGAAGGCGCCAGGCGGATGAGGGGTATAAGTACGCACCTCACATGCCCGTTCGCCGTCATTCGTCACTCGCGTCCCTTTGCCTGCCACGCCATCTTGCCCTTTTGTTCTTCGCCTTCCACTCCTCCGCACTCGCGCGTTCCCTTTCTTGTTTCTTCTCGTTTTTCCCGCGTTCCTCGCTCGTCTTCCATGGCCACCTGGTAGAAATCTGACATTCGGGGGGTGAGCCTTGATGGCCTGGAAAAACGTGGCCATCTCGTTGCCGGACGGAGGCGAGGGAGTGGTTGCTCCCGGGCGGAGAGGAGGTGCCCGCGCCGGCGGATGGGTATGTGGTGTCTTTCGTCCACTTCCACGAGCGCGGGCTGGGAGTCCCCGCGCATTCCTTCTTGCGGGGGCTCCTCCACTACTACAGCCTCGAACTTCAGCACCTTAACCCCAATGGAGTTTTCCACATCGCCACCTTCGTGGTGTTGTGCGAAGGCTACTTGGGGATCGCCCCCCCATTTCGACCTGTGGCGGTATTTCTTCTCCGTCTCGCTCCAGACAAAGGAAGGGGCCCGACTCCCTATCGGCTGGGCCAGCATCCACCTCCGCGGGGAGCGTGCCGGCTCCTACATCCCCCTGCGGCTGCGAAGCTCTCATAGGGGCTGACACGGGCAGTGGTTCTACCTCAAGAACGACACTGCCGGGCCCCTGCCTGAGTTCACCGGGCGCACGTTCGATACGGCGCCCAAGGTATGGAAATGGGGGCCGCCGGCCAAGGAGCAGAGGCGGCTGGACGACGCCCTTGACGCCGTGTGGCAGCTGCGGACTCGGGGGCTGCATGGTGCCAGAGTCATCGCCGCGTTCCATGCCCGACGGGTGCTTCCGCTGATGGCGCGGCGGCTCGGATCTCTCCGGGTCGGCGATGTTAGCCGAGCCCATCTCAGAGTTGGAGCTGAAACAGCGGCTCCGGGAGTCTCTCGCCGCCGAGGACGTCGAGGACTCGCTGGAAGACCACCCTCTGATGCGCCCCGCTGAGCGGAGCGCCCTCTTGGTAAGTCGGGTCCCCATCTTGACGTATTTCCAGCTTCTTTCTTCTCTTCCGACCCTGACTCTTCTCCTCTTATTGACAACAGAAGGCGGAGCTCGCTGTCCGACCCTCTCGCCCCCCTCTGTCTGAAGACGCGGCCGCTCGGGCGGCCAACCGCTTAGCTGCCGAGGAGCACAAGCGGAAGAAGGATGCCCGGAAGGCTAAGCGGGCGTTGAAGATCCGGGCCAAGCTGGCCCGGGATCGGCGATGGCAGGGGTCGGGTGATGACGACGGCGACGATGACGACGAGGAGGACGAGGAGGAGGAGGAGGAGGAGGACGAGGTCGTGGAGATCCCTCGTCCCCCCTCAAAGCAGGAGTTGGTGCACTCGCACCCGCGGGGTCCGAGGCCGGAGCCTCGGGGGTCGGAGGCTCGGAGGTCGGAGGCGGCGCCGGCCTCGACCCCTATGATCCCCGCCGCGCGGCCAGCCCCCAAAGAGAGGACGCCCGCGCCGAAGGAAGCTCATGCCCTCCTCGAGCCGGTGGGGTCGGGTCCGTCGGCCTCTGGGCCGGCATCGGGCGGGGCCGCAGGCCTAAGGGCCAGCGAGAAGCAGCCGGCGGAGGAGAATGGGGGGTCGACCCCAAAGCGTTGTCGTTCCTCGTCCTGAGGGTAAGTGCGTCGCGCGAACCTTACTCTCCTTCTGCTTGTACTGAACATCCTTTCTTCTGAAGGTCCAGAGCGTAGGTGGGGTCACTCCAGGCGGCGCCGAGGAAAGCTCTGGCGAGGCGGTGGCCCGAAGGCATCCCGAAGGGCGCCCTGGGCGGGGCTTCGGAGCCCCCGCACCCGCCGGCGGCGGAGGCGGAAGGATCGGGGGCTCCTTCGGCCGTCCCTCTGGAGCCATCGGAAGTGGCGGCGGCCGCCGATCTGGAGCGAAAGGTGGTGGTGGCGGCCGTCCCTTTGGAGGCGCCGTCGAAGGAGGTGGCGGCGGCTTCGGCGGGGCCAAGTGGAGTGACGCGGACCCGCCCAGAAAACCCTCATTTCGGGACGGATCCGGTCAATCGTTGAGCCAGGATCCTGTTGGGCAACGCTCAGCGAAGCGAGCGTACACACGATACAACACAGGCAGGAATAAACAGCAATGATTTACAAGGAGAGAGAACTTAATACATCATTGGTTCATAGTTTTAAAATTAAGTCTTACAGTGAATCAGAGTACGCATATTAAAGTTTTGAAAATAACAGTGGAAGACTTTATTGATTACAGACTCCGACGCTCAGACTTAAGCAAAAGCATGCACCGTGCCCACGGACGTCATGCTACTAGCCACTTCAATGTTCACTGCGGCGACTCGCACAACTCCCACTAGAGGTTTCCGATCTCAGGGTGAGACTCCTCCCAATGGGTGCTACCAGCTTGGTCCTGCATGTCGGCGCCTGAAAACCACATATCGCTAACGCGTGAGCTTCTAAGAAGCTCAACAAGACTTACCCGTCAACGTGGCTGACTACAGCCGACTCCTAGATATGCTGGCTGACTCGGGTGGGTTTACTTGCAAAAACGGACTCGCAAGCCTGTACTACTCTTGGTCAAATTTTAGCACCAGATTAAGTGATTCGAATATAAATTTAGTTCGTCCTAAACTAATCAAACATAACAGAAGCAACAATAGCAATAGCAATAATCATAATTCATTCTCATTTTATCTCAACCTATTTACTAGAATGTGGTGCGTTTCACGAGCATGCTCACTAACTGGGAGCGACAGCGGTTCAAAACCTGATCGTACGACACGTGCGTGTCCCAGACTCGCACGTGACAACCTTTCACACCAGCTCCTGCAACGTCAATTCAAGTCTACGCATGCCTTAGCAGCGCCGCATCCCACCAGACAACACGTCCTAGACGGTTTCTATGGAGTTCCCATGCTTCTCACCCCAAATCTTCTCCTAGTCAGACACCGTAGGGCAGGTTTGACGTTGCAATCACTAGGCTACATAGGTTTACTGGGGCCCATAACACCCAGCATACGACCAGTACATTCAAGGCTCGATCAGACTAGGACCACATGGATCAGACAAGTCTACGGTCACCCTGGACCCAGTCCAATCGCCGACCTACTTTTGTATCCTGTCTGACCCTCAAAATTTTGTCTTTCCTTAATTAACTCATCATCATGTGTCATCATGTTTCAAGTGATAGTTTCATCCAACAACCTACCTTTCACGAGCAGCGTCCACTCTGCTCGACTTCTATCGGCAATACCTGCTAAGCATAGCATACTAAGGGGGTATCTATACCAACTACCGTTAGGGTTTCCTATGGAAACAAATACAACTATGATTTCAATCAACTCCTAGCACTTAATGCACAAACAAGACACACTTAGTTATAAAAGGAAATTTTTAAACATCGGTTTGTGCACCAGGGCTTGCCTGGTTCTCCGGCGTTGTTGTTGACGTCTTCCGTGGAAGTCGAAGAACCGGGATCTACAGCTACCTCATGCGCTTCAGAATCTATATGATGCAGTATGATTAAGATAAGTTTAATGAAAATAGTCATTGCTTTTGTCATTTGCGATCTAGGGTTTTGATCGGCGATGCCTAGAATTAGAGTTAACCCTAATTACTCGACGCCATCGATTTATTTCAACCCTAAACCCCAAATTCTCATGAGGTGACTTTTAGTTGGCCTGTTCAACAACTTCAACCTTAGTTAAGGTTAATTCAACATTTTTCATGGGTTAATGATTATTTAACGTCTTCGACTATTATCTAGGGTTAAAATAAAACTTTTAATCCTTCCACAAGACTATTTTTAGTTGATAGCACTCTCTGAAATAAGCATTTTGAGTTTTGGTTGAGGCCTAGATGAATTTTCTAGATTTTATAAAAATTTAACAAATTCCTGTTATTAAATCTTATAAAATCAGAAGGCACTAGTAAACCTTAGAACAAAATTATAAAATTTTATGTGGGCATTCATGAGCACCAAAGCTAAAACTTTGCTTTTGGGTCTAACCTTGTGAATGACTTTTACAATGTACTTTAGAAGATAGTATTTTAACTAGGCGGATTGAAGTAATTTAAAAGGGTTACATGCAACTTCGTGGTCCCAAAATCCTCATAAAATTCCAGAGGGTGTGTTTGAGCATGGTGAATTTGTGGATCAAAGATCAGCCCTAGCATTGCTCTAGAGTTCAAAATAAAATTCAAAAATAGAAAGGAGTGTTTCTAATTAATTCTGCAAATTTTTGGTCATTTGCTAAAAAGTGCTTTAATAGAAAATTTGTTCAGTGTTCAGGGATTCAAATAAAATTAGGTTTGGCGTTTTTAGATTTTTGATGATTTGTTACATGCTTAACAATCTCTGGCTAATTAATGGAAAAAGAAAAAATGGATGGAACAATGGACAGAAACAGAGGACATGGCAGAGGCGGTGCTACGGTGAACTCCTCGCCGGAGAAGAAGGCTAGGGCAAGAACCGAAGTGTCGTGGAGCTTCACCTCGCCTCAAGGGACGGGTTTGTCGACGAAGATGGCCACGGGGAAGAGGGGAGCAGTGTCGGCGACGTGAAGCTTGTGATGGCTCCAATGTCGGCCAAGAGATGGCGCGCGGCGTTCGTCGTCAATGGTGATCACCTGTGGCCAGGATCAAGTCAATTGGGTGCACCATGGTGAGAGGATCTAGCTGGTGAAAAGAATTGAAGAATCTTTGTACCGTGGTGAGGAATTTCAAGAAATTGTGGCCGCCGGCGTGGTTCCCGACCGAGAAGAAAGGCGGCGGCGTTCCGGTGAAGCTAGGGCACAGCCGGCGGGCTTGGTGGTCGGAGAGCAGCAGGGGGTGGAGGGGAGTCTCCCGGGCACGGTGGCGAGGTTTGGGGACGGCCGAAACGCGCTGGCGACGAGCGAGCGGCACTGGCGGCAATGGCGGCGGTGGCGAGCCGAGCAGAAAAGAGGACTTCACGGGGGCGCTGTGGAGGAAGGAGGAAAGGGAGAGGTGGGGAGGAAAATGCGCCACTTAAAGGAGGCCTCGGAGTAGGGGAGTGGGGAGCAGGGGGGTATGGCCGGCCACGCTCGGCACGGCTGGCGCGACATGGGGCGGCGGGGCGGGAGGAAAAAGGGAAGGAGAGAGGAGTAGAGAGAGAGAGAGCGGGGGCAAGGACTTGAAGACGACGTGCGCCGTAATGGCCATGTCGGCCGGGCACAGCCGCCCCACCGCTCGCCGCTCGGTCGGGCGGGCGGCGGGGTACTGTAGCCTGTCCGGCTGTCGTCGGTTCGTTTATATTTTTTTTAATTCCTTTTCTATCACTTAGAGGTTGACAACAATTCCATTGAATGACACGCTTCCCTAGTTCCAAAATTTTTGGAAATTTTTATGCGACTCAAATATTTTATTTGGAGCACTTTTCATTTAGGGTTCAAGTTATGATTTGGCTTCTAAAAATTCTCGAATTTCCACAATGATTTCTGCTTGTGTGAATTTTTAAGAGGTCTAAATATTATTCAAAAATTCTGAATAAATTCCCAAAATTTTATTTTGAAGTGTACTTAATTTTTATGCAAAAATATGACTAGGGTTCTGTGGAAATTTGGATAGCCATAAGTTAGGGTTTGGACTTAATTTCTATTAACAGTATTTTGACACTGCTAGTTGGAATTTTTCCGACTTTAGCTATAGTGTTCTGTTGTGTGCCAAAGTTTTCATAGTGATCCTTTGGATTTCAAACATCATTTCTTTTTATTTCCAATGTTGATTTTACTTTTACGTGTGACATTTGACTTCTAGGGTTTAAATCTGTCGATCACTTTTTTTTTTAAGTGACGCCTGGGGTGTCACACGGAGGCTCCAGCGCCCGAGCTGAGGCCGCCCGTTTTTGGGCCTTCCACGGCGGGGGAGGTGGCGACGTTGGGCGCCGCTGTGGAGGAGGGCGCCGCTAAAGTGCCAATGATGGCACCGGCGACTCTCCTGGCTGCGGGGCCGGCGGAGGGAAGCGCCTCAGAATCCAAGGGTACACGGCGGGCCATGGAGGGGGCCTTGTCCGCCTTGGACTCCATCGCGGCCTTGCTCCGGGGCCAGCTCGTCGACGAGGAGCAGCTCGCCGCCGCTCGTCGTGCGGCTACGGACGCCCTTGCCCGGGAGAAAGCCATGGCGGGGCGACTTTTGGAGGCAGAGGACCGGCTCCGCGCTGAGCGGGACGAGGCGCGGCGGGCCTACGACGCTGTGGCCGCCCTTACAGTGGAGCAGGCCTGCCAGTTGGAGGCGGCAAGGACAATTTTGGAGGAGGAGACCAAGGTCAGTCTCGAGGCCGAAGAAGTGACTGCCTCCTTGGCCGTGGAGGTGGCCCAAGGACGTGCCAAGCTCAAGGAGCTCCGGACAGGAGCGCCGGGTAAGTCCTGACTCCAACCCCTTCCTTTCTTTTGGCTTGGTCGCGGACTAACCGCTACGCCGTTGCTTTGCAGTTATGTCCGCGAAACTGAAGATGAGCGCGGAGGAGTTGCTGCGGCGCCAAGAAGAGTTGAAAAGCGAAGCTGAGGAGCACAGCACCCTCTGAGTCGCCGTCTGCGCGGCCCTTGTCGACCTCGGAGTAGCCGTGGAGGTTGGGTCGAGCTCGCTTGCTCTCCAAGTCCCCCGGCTCGTCACTCTAGCACGAGCCATGGCGGAGGATGTCCTCTACCGGGGGGTGCATCGGGCATTCGCTGTTGCCCGGTCGCACCACATTAACATCGCCCTCGACTATATGAGCGAGGGCTTTGCCCCCGGCTATACCAACGGCGAGCTGGATGCCATCGAGGCGGAGGTGGCCCCCTTCGCGCAGGAGCTCACTGCAAGGACGGCGGCAAAAGAGGGAGAGGATGTCCCCCCTCCCGCCCCTGCAGAATAGGAGTTAGATATTTTAGATTGTACTTAGGACGGCCGAGGCCAAAAGCACCCGGCCCTTTTGTGAATCAGAAGAATGAATCGAATATCTTTTGACCACTAAAGGTGATCCTAGGTGTTTTTTCGAAGGCGTTCCTTCACAAAGTCGTGAAGGTGATCGACCCCTTTTTCCTTGCTTCCGAAACTCAGGAGTCTTAGGCCGCGGGCAGCGCCAACGTTCCGTCTAGCTGGTGAGCGCCGTTGCCGTAACCTTCGGGGGTTGTAGGCGTTGCGCGGTCTGACCAACTAAACTTCACATCTTCTTCTACCCGCGACTTTCCCTTCTAAGTTTCGGACGTGGGACGAAGGGTCGAAGCCTTCGAAAAGGATAAGTCGTGACTAGGATAAGTAGTTGGCTATGCCGGTAAAAGCGTTGTAGCAATAGCCTTCGGGGGCGATGAGCATTCCGCATTCCGACCGGTCTACGCCCGAACTTTTCTTATCCTTTCGTTTATCCTTTTCTCGAAATTTTGCAAGCAAATGGCAAAATTTTAACAAGTGTCAAGGTGCGCGTGCGGTGCGCATACCCTGATGGTGTAGCCCCCGAGTGGGGTCCGACTTCCGTGTAACGGGAATCGGGTGCCACTTATCTCGGCGGCAAGGAACAATAAAACTACTACGAGTTCTAAGGGTAGAAGCGACGTAGCTGTTCTATGTTCCAAATGTTAGTGAGCTCTTGTCCGTCCGCCGTCTGCAGCTTGTAGGAGCCAGGTCGGAGGACCTTGGACACGATGAAGGGGCCCTCCCATGGAGGCGACAGCTTGTGGTGGTCCTTGCTGCTCTGAATGCGCCGAAGGACGAGGTCGCTGACGTTGAACGCCCTTTCCCGCATGTTGCGGGCGTGGTAGCGTCGTAGCGCTGCTGATATTTCGTCGACCGCAGGAGCGCTACGTCTCGCCTCGTCGAGCTGATCCATGGCATCTTCAAGGGATGTCTGGTTACCTTCTTCGTCGTACGCTCTGATCCTCAGGGCTCCGTAGTCGAGGTCGGTCGGTAATACGGCTTCGGAGCCGTATACCATGAAGAAGGGGGTGAACCCCGTCACCCGGCTCGGGGTCGTCCGCAAACTCCATAGTACAGTGGGGAGCTCAGCTGCCCATCGCCCGCTGAACTGCTTCAGTCGATTATAGATTCAAGGCTTTAGCCCTTGGAGGATTAGGCCGTTCACGCGCTCGACCTGCTCGTTCGTGCGGGGGTGCGCCACGGCCGCCCAGTCGACTCGGATGTGGTAGTCGTCGCAGAACTTAAGGAATCGCTTTCCTATAAACTGTGTACCGTTATCCGTGATGATGGAGTTTGGAACCCCGAAGCGGTGGATGATGTCGAGGAAGATTCTACTGCTTCTTCTAGTCGGATCCTGTGATTGGTTGAGCTTCAATCCACTTGGTGAACTTGTTGACAGCCACCAAGAGGTGGGTGTAGCCCTCGGGTGCTTTCTTGAGCGGTCTAACCAGGTCCAATCCACAGACCGTGAACGGCCATGTGATGGGGATGGACTGCAGCGCTTGTGCCAGCAGGTGAGTCTGCCGAGCATAGAACTGGCAACCTTCGCACGTGCGGACGATCTGCGCGGCATCATTGACGGCGGTCGGCCAGTAGAATCCCTGTCGGAATGCGTTTCCAACGAGGGTCTTGTGTGCAGCGTGGTGACCACAGACCCCTCCATGAATGTCTCGCAGCAGCATCTTCCCTTGTTCGATAGGGATGCAACGCTGCAAGACTCTGGTGAGGCTTCTTTTGTAGATCTCTCCGTCGACGACGGTGAAGGACTTGGCGCGTTGTGCGATGCGCTGAGCCTCCGTCTTATCCGCGGGGAGTCTCCTTTGAGGAGGCAGTCGAGATACGGCGTCCTCCAGTCGGCTGGAGGGCTCGTATCAGGCGTGGATGCTTCGTCGATCTCCATGACGCTGGGGTCGGGAGGCTTCGTGGTCGGCTTGTCCCCTTGTGCTTGGGGCGGCCCGGTGTTGACCCCCGACGCATCTTGGGGTCGGATTGACGGCCGGCTCTGGTCGTGGGCGAAGACCCCAGGCGGGATCTATTCGCGTCAGCCGAGCATCTTCGCCAAGGAGTCAGCCTCTTCGTTCTGCCGCCTTGGGATGTGCCTGAGCTCGAGGCCGTAGAACTTGTGTTCCAGCTTGCGGATCTCTTTGCAGTAGGCGTCCATGGTCTCGTTGTGGCAACTCGACTTCTTCATGACTTGCCAACGACGAGTTGGGAATCGCCCCGGATTTCGAGTCGTCGGATTCCCAATTCGTTGGCGATCTTGAGCCCTTTGACGACTGCCTCGTACCCGGCCACGTTGTTGGATGCGGGAAATGAAAAGCAGATCGCGTACTTCATACGCACCCCCAAGGGGAGACGAAGACGAGTCCGACCCCTGCCCCCTTTCGCATCAGCGAACCGTCGAAATACAGCACCCAATACTCTTGATCGACAGGAGCTGCGGGTAATTGTACCTCGGTCCACTCTGCTATGAAGTCAGCCAAGGTCTGAGACTTGATCGCCGTTCGGGGAACGTATGTGATCCCCTCGCCCATCAACTCGAGCGCCCATTTCACGGCTTTTCCCGTTGCGTCGCGGTTCTCGACGACCTCACGTAGTGGGAAGAACAGACGACGGTCACCGGATGAGACTCGAAGTAGTGTCGGAGCTTCCTTTTAGCGAGGATGACACCGTAGAGGATCTTCAATATCTGGAGATATCGGGTCTTTGTCTCCGACAAGACTTCGCTCACGTGGTAGACCGGTCGTTGGACTTGGAGAGCGTGGCCTTCTTCCGTCCGCTCTACAACAAGGGCGGCGCTAACGACCTGGGTCGTCGCGGCGATGTAGAGGAGGAGAGGCTCCTTAGGGGTCGGAGGCACCAGGATCGGGGGCTTCCTCAGGATAACCTTTATCCTGTCGAGGGCGTCCTGTACCTCGAGCGTCCATTGAAATCACTCAGATTTCTTCAGGAGCTGGTAAAGAGGGTGCACGCGTTCTCCGAGACGTGAGATGAAGCGGCTCAACGCCGCTAAGCACCCGGTCACGCGTTGCACTCCCTTCAAGTTTTGGATCGGACCCATTCGTTGATGGCTTCGATCTTCTCCGGGTTGGCTTCGATGCCACGCTCGGAGACGATGAATCCGAGTAACATTCCCCTCGGGACCCCTCGTTCACTCGGAGCTTGGTGAAGGTCCGCTCCAGATCGGCGATGAGCTGGTCGGTCTTTTTGGTCTTGACGACGATGTCGTCAACGTACGCTTCGACGATATCTCCGATGAGCTCGTCGAAGCATCTAATCATGCAGCGCTGGTAGGTTGCGCCTGCATTCTTCAGCCCGAACGACATCGTGACGTAGCAGTACGACCCGAACGGTGTCGCAACCCCGTCCGATAAAATCGTATGGTTGCTTGGAAGGAAGCGCCTATAGTGATAACCCCCTTTGGCCAGGTATTTTGAGCTTCAGGTAGGTGTAGTTGGGGCTGGCCATGAACTTCGCGTAGCATGGCCTCACCAGAATGGAGTGGTACGACCCGTGGAATCCGACTACTTCGAACGTGAGAGCCTCGGTCCAAAAGTTGGTCGGGGTCCCAACCGTGACGGCAGGTCGATCTGCCCGAGTGGGACGGCTTGCTTCCCGAGGACGACACCGTGGAAGGGGGGCTCCGGTCGATCGGATGAGCGACCGGTCGATGTCCATGGCGTCGAGCGTCTCTGCGTAGAGGATATTGAGGCCGCTACCTCCGTCCATGAGGACCTTGGTGAGACACTTCTTACCGATGATGGGGTCGACTACCAAAGGGTATCGACTCGATCGTGGGACGTGGCTGGGGTGGTCGGATCGATCAAAAGTGATCGGAGCCTCTGACCACCGGAGGAAGGCTGGTGTCGCGGGCTCGGACGCGAATACCTCGTGACGCTCGACCTTCGCACGGTGCTTTCCTCCGTGCGCCTCCGGACCTGCGAAGATCATAAGGTAGCCGTCGCTGGCGTCGCCCTCGCCGTCTGCACCCTCAGGAGCTTGTCAGGGCTTGCCTTTCGGCTTACCCTTTGGAGGCCCCTAGTTTAAGAACCGCTTCATGAGCGAATAGTCCTGGTAGAGGTGCTTCACGGGGTATTCCTGGTTGGGGCACGGATCATTCCACTTCTTCTCGAAGTGATCCGAGGTGTCCGTGGCTGGCGGCTTGGCGCCCTTGCGCTCGACGGCCGCAACCATCTGTCCTCCAAACGATTGTGGCCGATTCTTCTTTCTTCTTATGGGAGCGGTTGGAGGGGCCTTCGCCGGCGTCCTCGTCCTGCTTTTCCTTCGTCTCGGGGCGGTTGAAGATCGCGCCGACGGCTTCCTCGCCGGAAGCGTGGCTGGTTGCGATGTCCGAAAGCTCCTTGGCCGTTCGTGGACTTTTGCGTCCTAGCTTGTGGACTAGGGTGCGGCAAGTAGTCCCGGACAAGAAGGCCCTGATGACATCGGCGTCGCCGACGTCTGGCAGCTCGCTGCACTGTCAGGAAAAACGTCGGACATACTCACGGAGGGTCTCCCCTGGTTTCTGTTGACAGTTCTTGAGGTCCCAGGGATTGCCCGGGCGCGCATAGGTTCGTTGGAAGTTACCTATGAAGACCTCTCTCAAATCGGACCAGCTTGTGATCCGATTGGCGGGGAGGTGCTCGAGCCACGTCCTGGCCGAGTCGGCCAGATAAAGTGGCAGGTTACGGATGATGAAATGATCATCATCCGCTTCTCCAGCTCAGTAGGCGAGCCAATAGTCTTCGAGCCAGAGGCTTGGGTTCGTTTCCCCCGCGTATTTCGGCACGTTGGTCGGCGGTCGGAAATGCTGAGGAAACGGAGCGCTCCGAGGCCTCGGAGCGTCTGGGCTCGGACTCCTGTCTTCGTTCTCGTCGTAGCGCCCTCCTCGGCGTGGGTGGCGACCTCGACCTGTCTCGGGGGTGCGCTCCAGTTGCCGTCGACGCGCCTCCAAGGTGGCGCGGGCGTCACGGTTTGCGCCGAGATGTCTGCGAACGCAGGCTTTCGAGGCCTCATCTGTCCTCGGACGCGTCTGTTGTACAGATGCGTTCGGGGTGCGCGGTGTACGTGCTCGTGACCGCGAGCTCTCCGCTTGCTGTGCTGCTGGACGTTGCAGCAGCACCTCAACTTCACGTTGAGTGCGTCGAGCTTTAGGCGTGACGGGTTCGGGGAGCTCCCGGAGCAATGCTGCTGCTGCTGCGATGTTCTGGCTGGCCCACGCAAAGTGCGGGTGTCCATCGCCCTCTTCTACGATCCGCCGGCGTACATCACGCGCCATGGAGCAGGCACGTCCACCGGGCTCGCAACGAGCAAGCTCACAGTCGATTTCGACTTCCTCCTGTTCCAACTGGCGTTTGGCCTCGCGAAGCTCCTCCCTCCGCGCTTGTAACTGCTCGGGCAGTACGTCACGGGAGGGGGTTTCGGAGGCCGGTGGCAGCCGGGTCGAGAGGATCTTCAGAATGTGCCATGAGGCACTCGCGCGAGGGATTGTTGCTTCCCTCGCTATGTTCTGTGCCGGAATCTCCGTTCGCCTCGTCGAGGAGGTCGAAGAAGGATTCCGACGTGTAGCCCGTCATCCCCACGAACTCGGTGTCCGTGGAGCACGGGCTTTCGCACGATGACGTATGAGTCATCGTAGCTTTGCCGATGCTTACCCGGCCGGGTGGAGGGGTCACGCGCGTGCCCTTGCGTGAGGGCTTTCGGGAGCGCGAGCCCTTGCCAGGGCGTCGCTTTTTCCCGTCGGCCAACATGGTCGGTGCGCAACGGGAATCAGGGGCGCTGATTGGCGACGCCGAGGCGCTGTCCAACACCAGGTTGCCCCCGGCAGTGGCAACAAAGTCGAGACTTCCGAAGGACACGATCGTGCCGGGGGTCCATCCGTTGATGCGGTTTGCCATCGAAACCTAAGAGATGATCGACGAAAACACACAACGCCCCTACCTGACGCGCCAACTGTCGATGTTCGTTACTGTCGACTAGTGAATTTATCGTGGGGTGTGTGTTTTAAGGTCTCGATGGTTCGCAAGAGGACATAAGGTTTATACTGGTTCAGGCAATGATGCCCTACGTCCAGTTTTCGGGCTCCTCGTGTTACCTGCGACAAAAAGCTTGTAATGGGAGTTACAAGGGGGTGAGAAAGGGAAAGTTTCCCCAGTCTCTAAGTGCGTTCTGTGGATTGTGCGTGTGTTGTCTTAGACTAGGGTGGGCTAGTGAGTCTTGTAAGCGTGTAAGCCTGTGAGCTTGTCCCCTTCGTCTTCGGTTTCCTCCTCCTTTTATACTGCGATGTGGGGAGGTCTGGTTCCGTGGAGCAGGTCGTGGCCGTACGCAAGTTGGACCGAGCCACGGCGGATGACGCCTTCGGTGTGGCGGTGTCGCTCCTGCTCGACGGAGTGGCGCGTATCGTCAATCGCAGGCATCGCGTCCGTACGGAGTAAAGCCGCTGTTGGAGTGGACGGAGTGACGCCGTGGTCGTGGCCGTCGCTCGAGGACGTCCCGTCGAGGGGGCGATGAGTCTCTAACAGATGCCGTAGAGACGGCACCCATCCTTTGGGCGGTGCACGTCGTGTGCATTTAACGCCCACTTGCCCAAGCGATGGACGGCACTACCTGTCAGCGAGCATGGGTGTGTCAGGCATTTATTTCCCAACCGTCACCGTCCAACCTACTCGTGGCGTAGTAGGAGACTCGTCCGACCCTGAGGTCGGGCAAGGCGGAGACGCGTTCGCTCGACCCCCACAGAGTCGGGGTCGAGCGCGTCGCCCGCGCGTGGAGGATCCGACCCCTCCGCGAAAGGGGTCGGGCGAGGCGGAGATCGCCTGTTGGCACGGTCTGTTGTGTGTCCGTACGATGTGGAGGTTGGCTAAGGCGGGGGTTGCTTATGCCTTGATCATGTTGTTAAGGTCAGGGGTCATTAAGATTAACCACCTCTGGTATTGACCCTCAACACACGCCCACCAAATTGTTCGCTCGGTAAAGAAGTCGCTTCACCACAGGTCAATTTTCTGTCGGAAGGCAAATCATGTTACTGAGGGCTCGAGCCCGGTCGTGCGTCGATGCAAAGGCATTTTACCATTGCAGAGCCTAACCAATCCTAACCACAAAGTGCTCTTGAGAGCCAAAATGTCAATTTGCAAGGGTTCTAGAAATAAAGGTAAGATCACCACGATGGCACCTCGTCCCCAGCGAAACTCGGCTGGAACCAAGAAGCTAACAAGATAGCATTGCAACATGATCGAATCAAGATACAAAGAATAACATAGCCTAATGCCAAGATAAAAACCGATAAGATAAACATTAAGATTCAATAAATGATTCACCATCACGGTGGCCTACCTTAATGCTGTACAATAAAGCTCTTGTGGTCTAGACCCCAAATAATCGATTCGAAGATCAACTATTCGGCTACATTGGCTAATTAGACATAGGAAACTTGAGGTACAATACTTGGGATAAAAATGATGACTCTCGACTTGCCTCTTGTGGCTAACTCGTTGAGATCTGTTCTACTCTCCCATGTTTGATTCCATGGATGATGCCTATGCCTCTCTATTTAAAAGGGCGAAGCAAGGACTAAGAGTCGGTTCCGTGCCGATGTGCCTATCGGCACGACACGATTCCGACTCCATTTCACCGTCTTTTTCCTTCTGGATTCTTGTTGCCTTGCGTGGGGACTTTTCTTCATATGCTTTCACTATGGATTCCATCTTTGATACTTTTGGGCTTCAGTTGGGCCTTTGTCCTTGGTGTTCCAGCCCACTTTTACAAAAATACTGCTTTTTGGCTACAAAAGCACTATATGTAATATATGAGGTTATCTGCTAATAAATCACTACTTTATATTACGAAAAGCGGTTAATTCCATATATAAAGTGAGTACCCTAAATGGCGCCAACAATAGCACCAATCTAATTCCTTTCTCAAGAGATATAGAGTTGAATTCATAGTTGTAATCCTTCGTGGAGAGAAGCCTTCCAACATAATTGCCACCTTCCTTGACGAAGAACATTTTCTGACTTGTTCATTTGTCAGCTTTAGCTCATCATCATATGCATTGATTTCCCCTGCAGGATCACAAAGTCAAAATTAGGCATCAACAAGTTCCACATCGTGATTCTTGGTAAAGCAAGCATACTCATGAAGTGAGGCAAGATACCGATCATTGGTATAATTAAGAAGAGAGCTAGCACATCATCGACAACATCATCATCAACCAAAGGACTAGCGCAGCAAATACGATGTGATGTCAAGAGAGAAGAGTCACTAGTATCATCACCCCAATCATCCGATTTTGTCCCATAGATGTAGCCCCAAATGCGGCTAGACCACAAGTCATCACCAGACCCAATGAGTTTGAGTAACTCATCTTCCTTGATCTCCTCTCAAGGCGGTTAAGCTTTGTAAGGATCGGGTGACCAAGAAGGGGGGTGAATTGGGCACAAACTCCTAACGGTGCAATCAAACAACTCCTAACTTGCTAGTGATAAGACAAGCAAAACAACAAGCACGGAGCCTTTTACTACAAAGGAAGAGAAGGGGATAGGAGCAACTAGGTACGCCACCAACAAGCAAAGACACAAGCAGCCCTATGCAAGTCTAATGAAGGAAACCTACGCTACTAGCAACACTAGCACGAGAGCTATCAATATAAGCAACAAGGGCGCACAAGGCAAAGCCTATGCAAGTCTAGGAAGAACAAAACCTATCATACTAGTGATCAAAGAACATGAGCAAGAGCAATGCGACCAATTAACAACTGCTGGCGTTTGATCGAGGGGGGAAGCAAGTGTAGTGGTAATGACAGATCGAGACAAAAGAATCGTGGATGAAAGCTTATTTTCAACATAAAACAATGATTGGTCGTAAGTAGAATTTTTTAGGATCCAAGTTTTGGGGAACATGTTGAAAGTGGGACAAGTTTTTTTTTTTCAAAAATTTGCAGGGCTCTTAAGATGTTATGAGAGAGGAACTCCAACAACCATGATCCATAAATCTAATTACTAGTCTCCGGTAATAAAAATTAGTTTTCAACTACTATCTATATGTACACCCTAAATGCTGATTCTTCTAAAAAATATCTTTTCTCACCCTACATATCAACATCATTGGTATTTCTAAGAAGAGTGAAGTGCACAAAGGGTACTTAAACTTATCTGTGGGTGTCATCTAGGACCCTAAAGTCTCAATTTACATATTCAAGTCCCTAAACTATTAATGTATAGTCCAGATCATCAAACTTGTTTGTGTATGTTATTTAGGTCCTTAAACTTGCTAAGTATTTTTTTAGAGTTTAAATTATATTAATTAGTATTAATTAGCAGGTGTGTCATCTAGATCACGAAACAAATAAAGATAAATTTAAATCTATTAGTACAAAAAATTTTAAGTGGTTTCTTGTTTTTGAATATAAAAAAAATATGAATTTTCATGTGTTGAAAATTCATAATTTTAATATGTGTTCTGAAATTCATATTTTGATATATTCAAACACAAAAAAAGTCCATTTAAATTTTTTTGTACCGATAGGCTTAAATCATATTTGTTTGTTTCGGGTATCATCTAGATCATGAAACAAACAAAGATGATTTAAATCTACCGGTATAAAAAATTTAAGTGTTTTTTTGTTTGAATATACAAAAATATAAAATTTCAAACACATATGAAAATTTATATTTTGTATATTGAAATACAAGAAAACCACTTCAATTTTTTTTGTATTGATAGGTTTAAATCATCTTTGTTTATTTCATAATCTAGATAACACACCAGCTAATTAACACTAATCAATATAATTTAAATTTGAATAAATGAATTAAAAAGTTTAGGACCTAATGAACACACCCGAACAAGTTTGAGGATCTGGATCTATACATTAATAGTTTAAGAACCTAAATGACACCTCACAACAAGTTTAGGGACATGCAAATTGAGAGTTCCGGAACCTAGACGATACCTCAAGACAAGTTTAAGGACCACTGTTGCACTTCACTCTTCTAAAAATATGAAATTGTTTATCGAAAGTTGTTGGAGGTCTCGTAATACCATTTTGACACTAAAAAAAAAAGGTTTTAGAGGTCTCAATTTTATGTGACTATTGGAGATGCTCTAATGGTAGCCATTAGGTGATTATGATTATATAAGAGATTTATATATAGATTCTATAGACTATTATGAAGAACAATGATTTCAAAAGAAAATGCTCTCACCTTTTGTCTTTCTCTTGCACCATTCACTCTTGGAAACACTCGCAGGAACATTAACACGTCACAGCCAAATCCTCTGCCGCGGGATCCACATCCGACAGCCCCCATCTTCACGGCAGCTGAATCATCTCATCCCATCGGGTCCGGTCCGTCTCGAACCAGGCACCGATCGAGAAGGAAGCGACAGGCGAGGGGACACTGTCTCAATTCCACCTTCCGCCTTCCGCCTTCGCGAGATCTGCCCGCGCGCCGTGGTTCCCCCTCCCCCGCCCTTGCGATCCACCTGGCGAGCGCAACCTCCGAGATCTCCCGGCAATGGTCGTGTGCAAATGCCGCAAGGTAAGTAACTCTCTACCCCTCCGCAGATCCGAAGGTCCCTGCTCCGAACCACCGCGGTTGCTTGCGTGTTATTTTTGTTGGCGTCGCCGGATTTGGGATCTGAGGTGCGAAGGGTGGGCAGATTCATCTGCGGCGTGCTCTATATCCAGCCAGTTGGTGCGAAAGGCAGTATCCGGTGGTAGAATGGGCTCAAGGACGTGGGGTAATGGGTTCACCCTGCCGTGGAATGGGATGGTCGGTTCTTCTGTTCGTGTGCATTCCGTTGAACGCGTCCTGTTCTTTAATGTCGTAGGACGCGGGACGAGGTGCTAGCAAGTTCTAGGCTATGTGCTGAGATTTGTAGTAAGGTGATTCGTGTTTCTGATGGGGTTGTAGGGTTGAAGAACCTGCAGGGATTGCTTTCAGCCAAATTCTTTGATGAGTTGTCTAAAATGTTGTTCTGTTGTTTTTTTTTTCCCTTTCTAGGCTACCAGGGTTTACTGTTTCGTCCACAAGGTTCCAGTCTGCGGCGAGTGCATATGCTTCCCGGAGCATCAGCTATGTGTGGTGAGTTTCTCTGCTTCCATAATTCTGACTGTTTGCGCACAAAAAGTATTTACACTGTCTTTTTCATTAGAAACTGTAGTTAAGCTGTTATGTTAGCAAACTGTTCACTGATTCATGTATCCTACTCGTGGCTGTAATCTTTCACATTATTGGCTGGCTTGCTGTTCTATTTGGATTTTATTTTAGCTACTCTATGTGAATTTGAGCTTGTTAGTCCAGTCTGCATTGACGTTTATGATTGAAACACACAAGGAACAATATCTCAGTTACATGCATACAGGTTGTTAAGAAATTGATCAATATGGCATCTATGACAAGTAGCTGGTGTGGCGAGGTTCATTATTTTGGTGCCCTAAATATATTTATGTTTTCGTTTGGATGCATAATACATTAATGCTGTCAACAGCTTTTCATGGCTGTGCTTGTCTCTTGGTTTAATTTTTAGAATCTTACATTAATGCTCTCAGCATGATGAAATGAATACATTAGATTTTTGAAATATACATGTAATAGGAAATTGCTGATATATATCTCAATTTTTTAAAAGCCTGGCAACTTAGGTAAATACTTTGATCAGCTTTTCATTTCGTTGGTCGTATTCATTTAACATCAGATAGGTGCAAATGATCATAAATCCTTCCTACTCAATTAATTGTGGATAAAAACTTCTGAGGTGAATATGACAGCAGCAGTTGAATCACACCTGTGAATACCATAACTCAAGTTTGGTCCCATGAAAAGGAGCATTGTTGCAGCAGTTTTCAGGGGCTAATATCTGGCCATGTTCTGCAGGTAAAAAACTATGCTGAATGGGTTGTGAACTCTGACTATGACTGGCCACCACACTGTTCATCTTGCAATTCTGTTCTGGATGCTGAAAGTGGAGAAACTACACGATTGGGCTGTTTGCGTATGTGATATTATCAATACAATGCTTAAATTAGTCATTCCATGATGGAAAATTTATTCACATAACATATATTGTTCCGTGAAATTCTTATAGATGTGATGCACACAAAATGCTTGATATCACATATCAAAAATTTTCCAACCCAAACAGCACCAGCTGGATATGTCTGCCCTTCATGTTCTTCACCTGTAAGTTAGAACACAATCACCGTCTGTGCATCAACTGCTTTAACTATTAAGAATCTCACAAATCTTTGATCCTGAAATACATTTTGCCAACAGATATGGCCTCCCTCAAGCATTAAAGATACAGGTTCTCGCCTTCACGCTAACCTGAAGGAAGCAATAGTCCAGGTCAGACCATTCAAATATGTTTCTGTTTGCCCAAATCGAAATTATAGGTTATTTTTCCTTTTAAATATTTCGTAAAATATATTATGTTTTGTGTTCAAAGTTACAAATACATGTATTACTGCTTTCATGTAATAGCATACATTAGGTAAGCTCCAGCATAGCCCACTTCTTTGTTTTGTATGTGTTATTATAGACGCATTTCATGCATATATTCTTTCATGATCTGAATCATTCCAGTTTTCATAGCTATGCAATTTCCATTTTTCATTGTTTGTTTGTTATGAACGAAGAAATAACAAAGAGATTTAGGAAATGTGTTGTATTGTAGAATTTGAAGGCAGGAATCAAGTAATCCAGAATTCTAGAGTTTGTTGACTTAATGTTTTGTTCCCAACAAATGGTTCTGCAGTTACCAGTTTACTACAAGACTCTTCTGTCCAGGAGATTAATTTTCACTTTTCTAATATGTTGCAGACTGGATTGGAGAAGAATGTATTTGGAAATCACTTTGTTACAATATCTAAAGCCGATACCCGGACACCTCCTGCTTTTGCTTCAGACCCTCTTAAACGTTTATCCACTTCTGGTGATACAGAATCGATTGGTGCAAACACAATTAACCCAGCTAACGATGCAGCTTTATCGTCAACATTGCAGTCTGGGATGTACTCTTCTGCAACTTTAGGATCTGGGATGGCTATCAATGTTGAACCTGAAATTGTTGAAGTTGATGGTCCTAGTCCCATAGTAACCCAATTCCCAGAACAGGAGTCGAACTTTATAAGAAGCCCGAGCCCTCATGGGGTATGCCCAGAGAATGCACTATTCTTTTCATTGTTGATACTACACATTTGTCTTCTCTTTCAACTTCTCTTACTCACAAAACAACACTCGTATTATTTCATTATGTAGCCTGGTGCCATGACAAGAAAAGGTGCTACCAGCGTTGATAGGCAAAATTCTGAGATTTCATATTACGCTGATGATGAAGATGGAAACCGGAAAAAGTACACTAAGAGGGGTAAGCTAGTGATTGGCAGTTTGATTTTTTTTTTAAGTGTAAGAATAATTTTCCTAAAAGTGTAGAATAGCATTTTTATCCTTTCACCTTAATATTGTCTATAAATCTTTTGCTACATCATGATTTTGAAGATTGTAAATTAGACTTTACTATGTATTTCTTTGCCATAATTAGGAAATATTTGGTGTGTTTGGATCCACTAGCGAAGTAGTTGAAGTGAACAAACCCACCTTTGTTCTCTTCCGTCTTTTGGTTCTATTAAATTAGCAAGTAAGGTGCAAATCACTGTGTTAGTGAAATTCTTGCTGATGAGAGTGAGTCACGGCAGCACTACGTGCATATAGATAGAGACATTTCTCTTCTCCAGAATAGAAGTTAAACTTCGCACATTTACACCGAGTTGCATTGCACCACAAACTAGCAATTTGAGTGTTTCTATATAACCTTGAGATTACTGGAACATATTATGCTTAGTCAATTTGAAATTTTGATGAATTTATTATTTGAGATTTGTAATTGTAGATTCTAACTCAATTTAAGAATGTAGAATTTTGCTTGTAGATTTGCAGTTGACATGGATTGAAGATATATAAGGAAATACTAGATAAATTTGTTGGAAGATTGATTTTGGGTAGCCTAATAGTTGCTTCTTCCCGTGTCAGTTTGGGAAGTTACCATGCTTGTGTCCCTTTTACAGGCACATTTCGTCACAGGTTTCTAAGGATGCTGCTGCCTTTCTGGTCTAGTGCGCTGCCAACATTACCAGTCACAGCACCATCAAAAAGAGAGAGTGATGTCCCAGAGGGCCGCCAAAGACATCAGAGATCGTCACGGATGGATCCCACAAAGATCTTACTTGCAATGGCTATCTTGTGAGTCTGCCAACATGCTACCCTCTTTACTTACAAAATGTTTTTCCCATCTTCTAATCTCAGATAAAGAATTGGTGCTTTCCCTTCGTTTTAAAATATTGGTGCTTTTGCTGGTTAGTAGTAAATAGACAAGTATTTTGAGTTAACAAGTAACTAGAACATTTAAAATTAGTGGACTGGGGCATATATTTTCTTTCATGATGTTTGTACTGTATTTCGAATGATCGTGACTGCAACTGATAAAACAGGCATTATATACTATGTGTCTTCCTTTCTGAATATGAACTAAAAATAGAAAAACATACTGTTTATTCCCATCTGGACATCTAGTTATCAAAGAAGAAAAATTGAGAGTCCAATGTTTCATTGGTTCAGAACTAGCATTGAGGGGCGAAGCCAGGATGTGAGGTTGCTGGGGTCACTGAGCTTGGTGACTGGGTCGTATAGCTTAAAAGACAGTGATTAACAGTGTTTTTCCATTGATTTTGCCGGGAGTCATGCTACCACATAGCTTTGCCCTGATAATATAATCTTCAGATTTTGGTACTGTCTTCAAGTATTCACTTTAACTATATACAGGGAGTATAAAACTTGACGCTTTGAAATATAAATAAAATGTGATGTTTAGCTTCTTTTGGTAATGTGGTAGCTTGTACTGTAACTAGAAGCTACTATTTTTGTTAGCAACTACAAATCATCCTTCTAGCTGTTTATACTGTTTAAATATATGAAGCTAATATTCTGGCTCTAATCGCTTTACTGTTTATCTTGTACTAATAATATTGCCCAAAGTAGTTACTAGGTTTTTTGCTTCCCTGATTAATTTTTTCATATGTCGTATTTTTGGCCGACAAATTCCTTGTAACCTTTTCAGTTTAAGGAGGCACTTCCAATCTATGTTGCAATGATTTTGTACTCCCATCCAATTTAATTGTCATTATAGGATTCAAAAGTTGCTCCACAATATTTGTCATTCCTACTTTCCGATGCATCTTTCTCACTTTCCAATGCACTCTATCTCTCTATCCTCATTTACTGTGTAGCACACCTTTTACAACTCTCCTACATTCCCATTTACTAGTTTCAAACCTGAGCTAAATTATACTAGTTCCTAGACACCACCCATCGACCAAGTCCAAGCATCCTTCACTCTTATTAAGGTGAGGGAGGGGATTTGGGCGAAATACAAGTTAAAATTGCTTATTATCATTCAGTACTTGGCTTTGAAGAAGATTTTTACTCTGACTTACGAAAAGCATATGGACTAATGCACAAAAAAAAAAAAAATCATGTTGCAGGGCATGTATAGCAACAATGGGGATTCTCTATTACCGATTGTCACAGCGCAGTCTTTCTGAAAGCTTTGCTGAGGATGAGCCTCAGTAGCTCTATTGAGATTGTCAACCTTTTTCTGTAATTGGAAGGGATTTTTCCATCATTGTAATCTTTGTCTTTTCCCTTTTGTTGTTCTTTTTGACGTTTGGGAGTGAATTAGTTGTTAGTTACATAAGTTATAGTGGACTTTTTATATGCTGATTCATCCCCATGTTTGTGTAACTATAATGCCATAGAGGATTCTGTGTAATGTACACCTGACAGGAAATCATACAAAGATAAAATTTTGCCTTGAGTAATGTGCATGGTCGCCTCTTGAACTTGCCCCGCCACGGCTGTATCACCTAAGGTCCGCATACTCTTAAATTTTATCTTGAGTAAAGTTGGCCATCAGGCAATTGTGTTTTTACCCTTTAAACGGGAATTTTGATTTTACCCCTTTAAATGTTTTCTTGAATAAACTTTTTTGTATCTGCATGTTAATTTGATGTTATTGGGTTCATTTACTGGTTCCAATTTCAAATAGGCAAGCAATCCTATTTATCACTTATTCAGTAATCGCAGTGAAATTTGATGTCTGAACAATATCACCCTGTTTTCTGAAGATATAACACCTGGCATGAGTTACTTATTCTAACTTTATTCTACTAACACAATAATATGCTTGACCAAATAGACCCTTAGCTTAAAGCAAGTGACGAATCGCGCTCATCGTTTCAGTATGTTTCATATGGATTTCCAAGAAATATCAAACGAAAAAGACAAAAATTTGGCAAGTTTCATCTCTATAATGCTCTGTTGATTAAAGATGACTTGCAAAGAATAAACAAAATCCAAGAACGTAAATTAAGCTACAAGGAACTAGTGACTTTTAACAAATCAGAGGGTAAAGTCCTCCATGGTCAAAAGGCATTGCTCGTCGATCAGCTTTATTTATTTCGAGTCCAATGTTACAAGCGAACTCTTGCATAGCGCAGAGTTACATCCTAAACTGTGGTCCGTAGTCTTTGCCATTCCCAGTAAGATTACAAAAGTTTTCCTACACGGACCAGTAACACATTCATAGGCCGGAAAAAAAAACACTATGGATACTGGTCAACTAAAACCTACCGATGCACAAATGGAGCTTACAGTAATATATAACATGAAACTGCTCCCGATAAATTAGCAGATGAATAACACATCCATGGGTAGTCTTAAGCCGAAGAATCATTCACCTGCACTAGATCCATATAACACCATCATACTCAAACACATCACGCTGCATTTGTGTCAGTTAGGCCGTACGGGTCAACTACTGAACGTTGTGTGAAGGCAGGCAGCTTTTTTATGAACCATCTTCGTTGTTTGTGTGACTTGGGACCTCCTCTTGACTGTCTAATGGCATGTATTGTGCCATAATAGCTCTGATCTCAGAGTCCATGTATGACTGCAAGAAAAAACAGAAAAAATTATGTTGACATTAGGGAAAATTCGAGACAGTAAGTGAAAATATAATTCAAATCAAAGTCCTAAACAATAGGAGTACTTGGGAGTACAATATATCCATGACGAGTATAAAAACCTTTTGGTCTTACAAAGTCAAAGTTTCAGTAGCTCACAAAATGTTTCAGTATATTTGCAATTTTGCATGCAACTACACCAGTTACAGAAAAAGGTGAGTAACAAATTAGTCACATCAAATATGTCAGCTGTCACATTTCATATGCCAAGTTAAATATGATCATTCTGGCAACGTCCATAAAAAGAATAAGACAATGGCCTCGACACTTATGGGAAATGTGTTCCAAGTAGCATTCCTGTTTAGTACTGCTGCATGCCTATTATTTTTTTCGAACACACAAGAGAGTTGTGTATCTTTGTATCATATGGAAGAAAAAGCAGTCTGTACCACCCACAAGCTTGGACAAAAGCAAACAAAAAGAAAAAAAAACTAACTGGAAAAAACAGAGAGAATTATGACCCAGAACAACACAAGCTTAGGCTTGTCCTAGTAAACGACCCATCCCTAAATCCTTAAGCCCACGAGCCCAGGCAAAGGTCTAGAACACCTAGAACACCTAGAACAGAAGGCGCCGAGCTCTCAAAACACCCCAGCATTCCTTTTGAAACATGGTTAACGTAACAATGCTTTTCCAGTTATTTTTCCTTTTTGGAACATGGTTCTATGGACTTAAGGGGAACTCGACCAGTTTGGTGATACAAAAGAAAGAGATAATGAAGGGTTTTATATGCCACTAAACTACTATTCACTTTGAAAAATGCGAACTTCATGAAGCTAGCCTCATACTACTATAAATTCACTCATTCCATTGGTATATGGATTCTGCTTGACTTCACATGTATCGGATAAAAATGCCCCTGTTGTCGTTCTATGGGACCCTCTCGCAATCTTCCTGCTCGATCTCTCTGATGAACATAAGTATCCGAGCCCTTGGCCCTCCCTGATCTCTGCTCCCTAACTCTCCCTCATTTGTGCTCTCTAAAAAGCATCACACATGCTTAGGCTGGTTTGGCAGAGGTCCACTAAGTTGATTCTCAGAGAGAATATAAGGAGCTCGACCAAACATTATTTTCAGGAGAAGTGATTCTTGACTAGATTCTGTGGAGTGATTCTCTGAAATGAACTAAGAAAACTAAGGACCTAGGAACTGAAAAAAGTAGCTTCCCCTGATTCTATGAAGTGATTCTCTATCCTGATTGTAAGATTATATTATAGAGAATCAAAGAGAATTATTTTCAGCTACATAATCACTTCTGTTCAAGGGATCACTTTTCACTAAGAACCACTCCTAGAGAAGCTCTACCAAACAAACCCTTAACAATAACCAGTTGTGGAGTGCTATAGTTCCATGGCGGCCATGAGAACCACTCCCAAGAAGCTCTACCAAACAGACTTTTAACAATAACCAGTTGTGGAGCGCTATAGTTACATGGCGGCCATACAGACCAGCGCAAGAAAATCAACAAATCCTCAGGTTCATGGGGGAAATCGTCCAAGGATGTGTCGTAATCTGGTACCCGGGGTGCCCGGAAGACAAGATTGGGCCTAGTATACCAAGGCCCATAATATAAAGATACAAGCCTACACAGGGTGACCCGACTCCGAAGGATATGACTTCGAGTACAAGGAAGCTTAGAGATAGAATCATACTAGAATAAAATGTTGTAACCGACTAGGACTCTGCCATGTAACCCTGCAACCCCGCATATATAAGGTGGGCAGGGGCTCCCTCAAAGGGGCATCATCTCATAATACAATACACCAGAACACAGGACGTAGGGTTATTATCCTCCGGGAGGCCCGAACCTGTATAAACCGTGCGTCTTGTGTTATACCATCGTTCTTCATAGCTCAACGCCTACCCATATACAAATCTATTGCCGACGGTACCCGGTTCCGACCAAGGATAGAAACGTCGACAGGATGTGAGCAAGAACATATTAAACACGATGGCCAAAGGAATTATGCAATAACTTATCAATGAGCTTGAATTAAATAGTGGCATTCGCGGGTGATGGCTGAGCTTGATTGCTAAATTGGGGATGACAGGGCTGAGAGATTGAGGTCAATCTGTTGTGCACAAGGTCTGTGAAGACCTGCCTACTGACCGTCGCACGCCTAGCACCCAGCTCTGTGCAGCTTGCCGTTCGGTCGCAGCATCCGAAGTTCATGAGGGCCCAACCATTGGCCGAGGTTCATAAGGCTCCATGCGGGCACCATCCTACGATGTGGGAGGCTGTAACTCATGGATTGCTCCGTTTTTGCTCAAGCTCTGAGGAAGGAGCTAGAAAGCTTGCTAATCATTGAGGAGGTCACTCCATCTCACTTGATAGGGAAGGACGTGGAGAATCCGAGAGATGAAGACAAGGGCAACATGGTCCAATTTAGATGGTATGCTTCGAATTTAGATGAAAGTATAGTGGCACCAGGCCGGATATGAGAAGTTGAGTGGCATTTTACAATCAGGAAAAAGTTCAGTTGTATGGATCTAACTAACCCATATAAATGCTTAAAATGCCAGTGAGCTTTCTAGGAAAAAACAGTTCCATAGTCTACCTTACCAATGCAATATGCAAACAGATATTCGGATAGGAAATGAATGAAAATAGTACCAAAACGAGACAATCTGCTTTTTTGCTTCAAGTTAGAGATTATTCTTTTTATGGCTACATATTAGGGATTTTCTTTCATACTCCTTACTGTTTAAATGTATCCTTAGTCAAGTTTTCATCTGTAATACAATACATTGATTTATAGGAGCAATCATATATGTTTACTTTGCTTCAAACTGAGACTAGCCAAACATGTTAATCATGACAACACATCTCAGGCATCTACTGAATATGGAAGGGGGCAATAAATTATACGTGAATCTAAAAGGGATGTAATTAGGGAAATAAATTCCTACATAAGAAAATATTTGCTTCTAAGAAAGGAAAACATATTTGGAGAAGAATAATCATTCATAAATAAAAAATGTTTAATAATGATTAAAGCAAGAACAGAAATAATGCCATGGATGAGTGCTTACCCTTAGTCTGTATTTGTATACAATATAACTTCCAGCTGCCACAACAACCAGGACTATAAGGATACCCCATACTGCAGCCCATGCTGCTTTAGCCTGAACTGCTGTCTTGCCTAGAGATTAACCAAGTGATATTTAATTGATATACTACAGATAACATAAAGTAATTCATTTGAGTTTCGGAAATACTTATGCAAGTATCATGCTCTTTGATGTATAAAAGGTCTCCGCTGCAAGTGCATTCATATCCACCCCATGTATCTCTGCACTTGCACTCGGGACACTGACAAGCCTTTTTCTCCTTGCACTCGTCAATATCTGCAAAAGTGAAAAATAAAGATGTTAGAAATAGTGTAGCACATGTTTCTGCAGGGCCCTCAATATTTACGTCATTACTACCATGACTAGCACCTGTCCAATTTTGATGTATAAAATATTGATTTTGAGTCCAAATATTTGTCACTTTTTCATATTTTCCAGCAAGATGATCCAACTTATTAGTAACTACAGCTAGTATACTATCAAAGTAAAATATGCCAAAGCACAATTAAATCTGATGTTAAGAAATAAGTACAACATGCCAAAGTAAACATTTTCATAATTCACATATATTACTAGGAAAGACAACCAGGGAGAACTTATAATGTCATTTATGCTCAATGATGGAACCACTTGAACCTAAAGAATTGATTCTTTCTCATTCAGAGTTGTTACAAAGGTGGCGCAAGATAACTTGTACTAAAATTTCAGTACCTTCACACTTTTTAACACCGTCCCCACGGAAACCCTCTGGGCACATGCATTTGCCATCTCCAGATTCCTGGAAATACATAAGCAAATAGTAAGAAATAATGTATGAATATCACAAATAGCCTTTAAAGCCTTTATAAATTAAAAATGCATTGTAGGTGCTCCTCCCAGTTCTGCGTCAAAAAAATATTCAATACGATTCACAAAACATTATTTAGTAAAAGCATGTCATATATTCTGTCAGAGTACTTAAACCTACCTGACAAGCAGAGAATGTTTTCCCATTACGAGTTTCATGCCAGCAACCCCCATGATTTATCAAACATTTTCCTGGACCGGCAGCTGCAAGCAATATAGTTGGCTGTTATGTCTCTACATAAATTTCCTAAGAAAATAAGGTTGTGCGCGTATCCGTTCGTTGCAAAAAAAATAAAAAACAATATATGCAGGGATGCATAATGCACAATCAAAATAAAGGTAACTGCAAACCAGGTGCGCAATAAATACAATACAAATTGATTCTTAACAAGCTTTGTAACATCGCCTCAGCACTGTTTTGCCAATTTAAAGCATCGTGCAATGGGTTTGATTAGATGGGCAAGGGTGGAAATTGTAGGAGTGATGGGCCAATAGCCAGAATTTAGGGCCTCGCCACAGGTATTGGCAGACCACAGGCAACTCATTCATAGAGATGTCAAGGTTGGCAGCCAGCATCTGGATGGCAAGCTGAGAAAAAGGCACGTGACGAAGACGTCTTTTTCCTTCTTAACTCCACTGTATATAAGCTGGCTGCAATTTTATTTCTCTAAACAAAATGATAACATCCCTACCATAATAATAACCAAAACCGAAGTCCCTAACAAACTAGATTTTTTTATGAACAAGACTATCCTAATCTTAATGCTGAACCTCACAGAAATAGCTTAAATAAGAAGCTGAGGGAAATTTTTGGTGTTGTGTACTGCAATCAAGACAATCATCTAGGAGCTGGAATTCACTATCATGGAGATGCCTTCTCACAAAGTACAACCCAAATACCAAAAAATAGTGGTCTCAATGCAGATACAATTGCATACTGAAAAAACAGAATTTATAAATAGAAAATTTTGTTGACCATGCTCTCATTACTAGTATCATACTAATGCAACGTATCACAATTACATGTGGAATATTTTGTCTCATATCCATTAGTTTATCAAAGTTGTGAATAAATCGGAGATACAAGCATGTAGAACAGAAGCATTACGTTCACAATTGCTGTATCCATCGCCTTTAAACTGCACACCGTTGAACGTGGGACATTCACAGACTCTGCCACGGAAAGTGTCCTGGATAAGAGTTAATTATGAAATCAGATTGAGAAATAGATGAATTATTCAAAAAAGTAAGCTGAAAATCTTTCTACTTAGACAACATACCCTGCAGGCAGTTACATTAGCAACTTTGTCTTGCCAGCAACCCCCGTTGTCATTCAGACACTCGTTAGTTTCTATATCTGTTTTGACACAGCACAAGTGTAAGCAACCAGCAGTTATTAACACACCACCTTAGTGTGGGAGAGTGGGAACAGTTGCTTTGATGTTACCATCACTCAGACAAACATTTGGTTCGGTAGTTTCCTCAAAACCAGCACAAATAGCTTTGAGGACAGCCTTCCTCTCAAGCTTTCCTGCATTGTATTTTAGTTAGAACCATTTTGCGTGAATAATATTTGCAATAGTTCCCTTGGAACATTTACCTCGATATTGTCGGTTATTCACGACAAGTGTAGGCAATATAGTAACATCTCCTCTTGAACCTTTGCCAATCTATAGTATAGAAGCTTAAATTAAACTCCAAAAGCTAAGTTGGGGTAATATATGCTCATCGAAAACAGCCTACAGTGACTAGGGAACTGAAGCTCTAGAGTGCTTTATTGGACAGGTAAAAGCTCAACTATGTTTCTACTTCGTTACTTCACCTGAGCATCTTGCTCCAGTTTAAGCAACGGATGGTCAGAATCAGCATTTGGGTCTCCCATGCACTTATCGACCTTCTTCACATCGAGACCTATTGCAAGTGTAACAATATCACAGGTGTTATACTGACAAAATTATGCCATTATATCTGCAAACAGTAAGCCTGATAATATATATTGATATACATTAGACACTAATTGAAGCGTGTCATGAAAAGGGCCTCGTATGTGGCACCTCAGAACGCTAAAACTAGTAAGTAGGTAATTAAAAAACAAACACCAGTATAGTAGAGATTTATGTGATTAAAGAGCCAACCTAGTGATTTGATGACAGTCTCTGCACACTTATTATTATATTTCTTCTCCTTCATTGGACACCTTATGTGGAAATCAGTTACATAATCCCACCAGACCCATGGTTTTTTGTTTTCATTTGCAACTTTAAATACACACAACTGTCTAAGATTCTCCACCACCACATCCTTTCCTTCATAGCCAGTGCTGAAATCCTGTTCTGGATCAGGTGCACAATACCTCCCATGATTTATACATTGGGATTTGCACTGTTTACTGATCACAAATGCTTGAGGGCAGTACCAAGTAATATAGTGCGGTGTGAACTGACTATAGCCGCCTTTTTCAAGTAGTTGGGCAGCTCCTTTAAATTCCTTGAGAAAATTCATCAGCATATCACACTTAGGTCCACATTCATCATTGCTGTTGGTCCATAACTCATACTCAACCCGATCATCTGGATGAGGAACAGCCTCCCTCCAATCAAGATTAACATTAACCATATCACCATCTTTAACAGCCTTCTTCAACTGCTCACCGAACTTTTTATCTATTAGTGCAGATGGAATGGTTATATTTTGTATATACTTTGCTGCCTCATCATCTTCGCGAGGTAAGTCCATCGTTATGAGTGGCTCATCCTTGTCATCAACAACAAGCACTGCTGATGCACCAGCATTTTGAGCATTCCAAACCTTCTTGGCAAATAGACAGTCTGAAGAAAAAAATCAGCAGTGAATTAAATTTATAATATCCTTGAGAATCTTAAAGAGATTAAAGTTGTTCTCAACAAGAATGGAGTAATTAAACTAACAGTGTACAACTTGGGTCTGTATCACTCTTATAAACGCAAAAAAACTGCATTAAGAACATGATACATTCCTAATGATGGTATTTCCCCAAGTTACTCGACACATAACTCTGTCAAACTGTGCTAGAATCATGAAACGATCATTGCACCAATATAACAAATCATGAGTAACAAACCATCCTTTTCGATTTTCACATGTAAAACAGCCACAGAAATGCATACTGCATTTTCCATTCTGCACAAATTGAACTAAAAATAGCTTGAATCCAGATTTGCATCGAAACTTAAACCGAGCTTAGACTATAAGGAAGTCCATACAATCCGTACATTAGTTCAATAATAGCTTTTCTGTTTTCTTATGGTTTTCTTGCTTATTTTTCTTAATTGTAAACTCTGTAAATTCTATTTCTCTTTTTCTATAATATAATCAGTAGGGGAGTTCCCCTCCTGTTCCTTCAAAAATAGCAGAAACATCAGCAAAAGAAACAAGTGGCAGTGATCTAGGTGTTTTCCCTACTTACTCGAAAAAGCCAAATTCAGTATTCACTATTAATAGCGCACTGCTAAGTTCTTATGCTCCCGTCTTAACTAGAGACAATATCAACGCCAAAACCACTTAAAATATCAATCCAACTAAAAAATTAGCTACAGATAAATCGCTATCTCCGGCAGCAAAAGCGCAAGTAAACATTAAGACCCAGCCCAAATCGACAGCACAAACAAAGAAATATAGAGATCAGGATCCGGCGGCGGGTGCTGGGGGCACTCACTCCCGCGGTCGACGAGGAGAAAGGTGGGCAGCGCCCCTGGCTTGGCGCGGAAGGTGTGCTTCCCGTCGAAGCCTTCGCAGGCGTCCGCGTTGTCTTTAGGGTACACCACGGCGCCGGCCATGCTCCCTCCGTACTGCGGGATGCCGAAGTTGCCGATGGCGCTGTCATGGCGGCCCCGGAGCGAAGTCGGCGACGTCACCATCAGGCTATTTTTCTCCACCACGAACCGCGCCTCGGCCGCCAGCGCGGCGAGCAGCAGCAGCAGCGGGAGCGGGAGAGGAGGCTGAATCCGCCGCCGAAACCCGGCGAGCTCCGCCATCTCGTGCTCTGGCGGTGGCGAGGGTTTAGATCGGGAGGGGTAGCGGGGTGAAGCGAAGCTCAACGGAAGCGACGGGGAGCAGTTTTAATCCACCTTTTTTTTTCCCCCTTTCTATATTGTTTACGCCCCACTGCTATATTTTATTTTGGTAAGCTCGCGTGCCTCGCGTGGCAGCGCGAGTGGCGTGAATGCTGCTCGCTCGTACCCTGGACAAAGTTCCAAGGATCATTTGGCCGACATGCAGAGCCCACTTACGCTAGTAGTACTGGGAGCATCTCTAATGGATGACTTAAAAGTTTTACTAAATAAAATTTTAAGTTAATTAGAGTAAAAAAATATCTCTAATAGATAACTAAAAATTAGTCTTATTTTTTGGTTCCTCTTAAAATCTTTCTACTTCTATATAGAAACAGGCAAAGAATAAGCGACGCCAAAACATTGGACTCTCGCCATTTATTTCTCCTATCCTCCTGCGCCAAGCACCTCCCATCACAAATTGAGGTCGTCCATGCTTAGTCCGTTGCGCTCAGGTCACTGCGCCCATCCCCAGGTCGCCAGCGGGCCGTGCCATCGCTGTGCCGTCCCCTGCTACGTGCAGGCTGCCGCGCCGCCCCCTGGGGTCTCCGGAGGCGCCTCAGGCTGCCGCGCCATCCCCGACGGCGTGCAGGTTGCCGCGCCGTCCCCTGACGTCCCCGGAGATGCCTCTGGCTGCTGTGCCGTCCCCGGCGGCATGCAAGTTGCCGCGCCGTCCCCTAGCGTCCCCGGAGGAGCCTCAGGCTGCTGCGCCGTCCCCGGCAGCATCTCAGGTCGCTGCCTTCCGCCTCCATGACCTCCTCTATCGATCTGCAACCTTGGTGCCACAGATCTCAAATCTTTGTCCCTCTCCAGTTCAGTAAGCTTTTGTGATTGGTGTGTGATTAAGTGTTCATGTTTGAGGATGTGGATTGTGCGGTGAATGCCTGTTTAGAGGACAGTGTTTTTCTGCTTGCCTTTGGGTGGTTGTTCTTCAGTTTAGTTGGTGGGGTGGGATTATCAGCGAAAAGATGTTGCTCCAACTTTAAGTGTTTTTTAGTGGTGGCATGGATCTTTGTTTAGTATTTTCTTTGCAATGTTAATCTAATTTTCTGCAGCAATAGTTTTTTGTTAATTTTTTTATGGTATTGACATATGTGAGTACAATATCTCCAATGTTCTATGGAATTATCTAGGGGAGAGTCTTGGAGCATTTACATACTAGTTACTATTGAGTTGGCTTTTGGCTGTATCAATATATTTCATGACGGTTGATAGACATGCTTACTATTTGTTTTAATCATCTTTTTGTTGAATGCTTGGCCTAGAATGCATCATTTGAAAGCTTAGAACTATTTTACGATTCCATGTTCCATCGGTTAGAGGCCAACCTATCGAAAGTTTAGACCTGAACATTTAGTTAGAATCAGGCAGGACTAGCTGAAATACACATTTTTCATAGTTTTTATCTTGGGACCGACTACTTATTAGTTAGCTAGTTTTTATTTTGGGTTCAATCAGTTTTTAAAACCAGACAGAGGATGACACATAGCAATAAAAGTGACGGTTTACGATTGAATTTTCAGTCAAATTTTATGGAACAATAGCTGAAGAAAAAAGTGACTGAACTCTTTAGCTTATTTCAGTCGAATTGTAGTATGTATCTTTACACAAAAATTAACACACACAAGACTGAGAGAAAAGCACCGACAACGGATGTTGTGTATGGAAAAAAATCATGTCCTTAAGTGCAGAGGATACACAATAATAAAATGCTTAAAACTCAATCGTACCATTACATATGCTCATTGTGATTGTTTCTAAAATAAGAAAATCTGAAGAAAGAAATGTATAAGAAATAGTTCTGTGGTTGGAGAATCTCCAAAAAATACTAGTTCGCTCTTGCATACGATCCTTTTTCCCTGTTTATTTGGAAGCTTTTCTTTTTGAGGCTATACTTGGAAGCTTTACAACAGTCTTATATGACATATAAAACTTGTGAGTTGTGACCTCTTGTAACTAGTGAATAATAGTTCTTCTATTCGACCACTTATAACTAGTGAATAACTAGTGACTAATAGAACTTGTCTTCATTTGGTTTTGCCTTTGAATGATATGCTAATCCACTATGAGTTTTGATTAAAATTATATGCTGCTATCGACATCTTTCCGATGCTCTGTTTCCTAATAATATGCATACAACTGAATTGTCATCCATCTTTCAGCCCTTTTAAACGATGGCGAGAAACGGCTATTACATAGGCTTGCTGAATGAAACAGAGAGCAATAGTGGTGCTGATTGGTATGGTTTTAATAGCCCGCAAGATGAACAACAAGTATCACCTATGGGCACTAATCCCACCACACAAATGAAATAGAAAAGAAATAAAAATTTCAGTGACAAGGAAGATGAAGTACTTGTGAAGGCTTGGTTTATAGGTACCGATCCAATTCCAGGCACTAGTGAAAAGAAAGCTGCTTAGTGGATAAGGATGTATGATTTCTTTCACTCTCATGAGGAAATTACATTGCAACGTATTGAATGTTCACTTACGCATCATTGGACTACGATCCAAGAGTGCGTGAACAAGTTTTGTGGATGTATAACTCAGATTGAGAATAGAAACGAAAGTGGCAAGACCTTTGAAAATAAGGTATGCAATATACTATATGACTCATTTTAATTAGAATACATGTTCAATATTAATCTTTAACTAACTGGACCTATGTAGCTTTGGGATGCATTCATTTTGTACAAAGATGATGATAAAGACAAGAAGTCCTTTCAATTCTTGCATTGTTGGCATATTCTTCGACATGAACCAAAGTGGCATGACAAGATGAATCAACTAGCAACACAGAAATCTTCCAACAAAACAATAAACCCTCACAAGATGCAGTTATGGATTTGACTAGTGACAACAACTATAAAAATGTCAATTGTGGTAACAATGGAAATGCAGGTCAGGACGGTGATGCACCAAAGAGTCAATGGGTAGGAAGAAGGCTAAGAAGCAATTACTGCAAGAGTGGAGCTGATGCATGCATTGAGGTAGTGGACCAATTGTGGGAAAGAAAGAAAGAGGCAGATGCGGAGAAAGAACTCAAGAAAGAGGAGAGGTTAATAAAGTAATAGAGATAGAAAAGGCGAGGCTTGAACTAGAGCAAATGAGGGCCGCTACTTAACAAGACCAGGTCTATCTAAAGAGAATGAAGGAAGAAGAAAAAATCATGAGAATGGACATTACTGAACAAGGCCCCTTCTTTGAACATATACTGCGAGATGCATGTCTAAAAACTCCATCCGAAAATTTAGTGGAAAAAAGGGTTTCATACACAAGATCTATTTGCACGTATTGCCCTTACATTAGAAACCTTCAAGTAAAAACTCACAAATAAAAAACTTACAACATAGTTATTATCTACAAGACAATTATTCTTTATGAATAATATTACATCAACTTTATCTTTCTAAGTAAATATTGATCTACTTTGTTGGATTTAGATTTTCTTCGGAGCGTAAGGGCAAGGGAAATTGAGTAGCTGAAGTTTTTGTAATAATCCGAATTGAATTCGTTACAGTGCCCTAGGGGGGCTATTTATAGCCCCAGCCATTACACCTTTATCAATCCTATTACGGTAATACCCCCCTCTTTCTACTTGTACGTAGGGCATTCCGTAATTTTATTATCTCTTAGTACAGGCACAGCTGTACCTCCGAGCTTTATACATCACGGGCCACATCCTTACAGCGTGGACTACTACTATAGTACAGAAGGATCTCGCGACCGAAGGATCCTTCGGATCTGTAGGATCCTCCAGGCCCGAAGGGTCTCTTGATCACGAGACTTCATGGGATTATTGCTCGCGGGCTTATCGCAGGCCTTCGTGGGCTTTACGCCATCTTTCAAAAAGGGACCGTGGGTGGGCCTTGGCCCCCCAACAGCAGCCCCTCATGGGTGAGATCCGCCTTCGGAAGGACCGAAACCATGATCTGAAGGCCAAGCCCATCGGTCCTCCCCCCTTTTCGGTGCTTCAGAAGGCCTGCGAAAGAGATTTCATGCCGATGAAATAAATGTTAGTCGTGAAGTGTCCGAAGACGAAGTGGCAGCCGCACGGTTGGCGACAACGGGCACGGTGTCCGATGAAATGCATTTTGCGAGCACGAAGCGGCGACAGCGCAGTGGAAACGGAACGGGGCACGTTTTTCGATGAACCGCGTTTCGGTGCGTGCGGCGAGGTGACGACGGTCGCGCCTATAAAAGCAGGAGCGGGGCGGGGGGCGCGATCCATTCGCATCCTCGCACGCTCAGTTGAAGTTTCGACGGCCTGCTTGCGAGTTTGCTTTGCCGAAGCCCGAGCTTGACTAGAAACCTCCTTCCCTTTTCGCGGCCGCTTCGCCGAAGCCTTAGCTGTGTGCTCGAAACCTTTCTCCGAAGCCCCACAATCTAACCCAGTAGTCATGCCGAAAGCTGGAGGCGCATCGAGCTCGAAGGGTCGGTGCCGTGTCTCCGACTCCCTGCGCACGAGCCCCGTGCTCGGATTGAGCACGGTGACGGAGAGCCAACTGGACGAGATGGCGGCGCGGGGGTGGCTGGAGAGGCATTTGGCCTCGCTGCCTCCGAAGGGGGCGACTCAGCCGGAGGTGCGTGCCGACCGCGCCGTGCTGTTCCTTCACTTCTTCGACGGAGGGCTCCGGATGCCGTGCTCAAGTTTCGTCGGCAAGGTGTTGGAGCGCTACGAGCTGGAGATTCAGCAAATCACGGTGAATGCCATCGTGAGGCTGAGCATCATGGAGTGGGCCTTCCGTATGGAGGGAGTTATGCCGGACGCCGACGTCTTCGCTGCGATGCACCGGACGGCCTACCGGAAGCACGATAGCCCGCTGGGGGAGGGTTACATGATGCCCTACGCCACCGTGAGCTTCGTGCCAATCGACGAGAACCGGCTGCCGGCTAAGGCTTATCGCGAACATTGGGGTCGGGGCTGGACCTCCGGGTGGTTCTACCACCAAGTGGAAGAGGGAAGCCCCCTTCGGTCCACTTGCTCGGAGATTCTGCACTGGCCGCGCGCGGACATCGAGCTAAGTGACAAGTCGAAGCACCGGATGAAGGTGCTGGAGGAGGTGTCCCGCAAGCTGACCATGCGGGACTTGTGCGAAGAGTTTGTGACTGCCGGAATCAGTCCGCTGCTCAAGGACTGGTCCCGGGAGTTCCTTGTTGGGCTGCCCGGCGGCCGGAAAAGGCTGGTGCTACAGCCGGAGAAGTTTCCCGGTAACTCCTTTGTGAGCTTTACTCTCTTCGGCCTTTCGGCACTTAGAGTTTCATGCGGCGGACTTATATGACTGATATGCAGATCTCAGTTTGGAGGAGATCGAAGCGGGGGCCGACCACTACCTCGGAAAATTTTGGGAGATGGAAGCGCGCCACCGAGAACGTGCTCGGTGCGGGCCGCGACTTAATCGGGTCCTGCTGCTGAAGGACCCGGAAGCGCAGCTTCTGGAGCGGAAGCTGGGCGATAAGGAAGAGAAGGGGAAGGGGAAGGCAGCGGCCGGGGAGGCTTCGAGTTCGAAGAAGCGGAAGGCCGGTGACGAGGCGGCCTCGCCCCTTGAGGGCGCTCGGGCCGCGAAGAGGGCCGCTGCGAGGGCCATCACGGCGCTGCAAGGCCGAAGCTCGCCGAGTGCTTCGGGCTCGCCGCCCCCGGAGCCGGAGGCCGAGGAGGACTCTGCCGAAGAAGGGAGCCCGGGCTGCTCGACTGCCGCGGCAGGGGCTTCGGGAGGGGGAGCCGTACCCGAGGCCCTCGATGACTACTTCGTTGGAGACGTAGATTTCTGCTTCGGAGAAGGTATGTGCTTTGGAATGGTTATGTATAGAATAGTGATGCACTTAGGTTTAACGTTGCGTCTTCTGCAGAGCCTGAGACCTCCCCTGCGAAGGAGGTGGGGTCTGATGACGATGAGGGCGCCGCCGACAGCGGTAGCTCCGGAAGGCCGCCCGTCCATGGCCGCGGGAAGGGCTTGTATAGCTTCCTGCCGTCGGGGTCGACGCCCGATGATATAGCTGCTGAGCTCCGGAAAGAAGATTTCCGGCCGCGCGAAGGTGCGCGGCACGCTCTGGGTTTGGCTGACCGGCTGCTTGATATGGCCGCAGTTGACGAGCTGCTCGAGGAGCTGAGTCCAGATGAAGCGTCGGAGTCCCTCTCCGGGATGGCTATACAGGTATTTCTTATATACAAAGGAGCTTCGTATTACTAACTTGTTCGGATGTTAACAGTTGCCTTTGCGTACTTGCCAGAGTGCGATGCTGGCGTGACATGTAGCGTCGCAGGCTCGAAAGAACCGGGAAGATCTGCAAAGCCGACTCCGGGCCGCGGAGACCGAAGCGAAGAATTCTTCGGAGTTACGGCGTAAAGCCGAGCTCCGCCTTGTGGAACTAGAACAAGCACTTGGGGCTGTGCAGAAGGAGCGGGACGACTTCCACGAAGCTCTCACCGCTGCCGAAGGTCAGCTTACGACCATGGAGCAGCTCGCCGAAGGGGTGGGGTAGTTGATGGAAGAAGTGGACGGTCTCCTCAGCACGTTGGGGGTAAACATCGCAGCGAGGAAGCCAGACGCGTCGGAGGATCCTTTGGCGGGCATATCGCGGATCCGACGCGGGATTGAAGCCGCCCATAAGGCCCTCCGGACCTTCGAAAATCACTGCGCCCAAGTTTCCTGGACCGGCGCCTTCGCCGCCGTTCGTGCGGGCGGCATTGTGGACTTCACCCCGATCAAGAGAGCTATCACCGGGGTGCAGGAGGCTTGTGCCGGAGGCTTCGAAGCGTATGCAGACCTCCGGGAGTCTCTTCACGACGTGTCGAAGGCCTTCGCCCATGGGTTCTGGCTTCGAGGCGGCGCCGAGCTAAGCCACGAGTCTGCGCTCCGCGCGGCGGGAGGCGGAAGACCGGCTGCTGCGGGAAGACCGGGCCCTTCGACGCAAGAAGTCGGCGAAGCAAGCACCGCTCGGGCACGCGAAGGCGAACGCGAAGGCGCGGCGGCGGAGGGCGGCTCGTTGGGGGGGGGGGGGCGGCCGAAGGACAGCTCCAGGTGTGAGTCTGTAGATTGTACCTAGGTTTTTGAAAGCTTCGGAACTAGCACCGCAAAAGCTTTGTAATGTAACTTTTGGCTCGGAAAGTGACTTAAGTTCCTTTTGCTCAGGACGGATTAATTCTTGACGCGGTGCCTGTGTCGTACATCCCTTTGGGAAGCACCATCATTAGCCGTATCGACTTCGCGAGTAAACACCAGTGGCGCAAATGGTTCCGGAAGAACCCCTCCGGAACCCTAGAAGAGTTCCGAGAGTTCATGAAAAATCATAGCGCCGCTATAAAGGAGTCGTGTAATAAAGTGAGCTCGGAAGAGAGGCTAAGGCGCCGCGTGAAGCGGGACCAACGAAGGGCTCTTCGGGACCGTCAGAGCCCGGCCCTCCTGCTGGGTGCGCCAAAGGTGGAAACGGGAGTTGAGATTATTGAGATATCGAGTGGGGCTTCGTCACCCGAAGAACCAGTTCCAGACTTGGAGCAGCTGGCCCTTTCGCTTCGGTCGGCGAGCGCCGTGACTCGGTTGTTGTAGTGGTGTGAGTAACGAGGGAGGGCTTCTTGTGTTGTGCGTATGAGTGATTGTTGTAACGAAGAAACATTGATTGTAACGAAGGAATGTATACGACATTGCACTCATCGAAGAGATGTATATGACATCAATGTGCCGAAGAGATTTACTTTGAAGTTGTTGTAACCGAAGAAATGTGTTTAATATATATTCTTCCCTTGTTCGTGAGCCGGGACGAAAGATGTGCTTCGGTTCGCGTAACTTTCATCTTCGAGAGTACGGGCCAACGTGTTTGGTTGTTTTGCGAGAACCGCTGCATAGTTGACGAGAGGCCTTCGGTTGCTCGAAGCGTTGCGTTACTTTCGGTCACGAAACGGCTTTTATGCGCACGAAGGGGTGAAGGAGCGTTACGTTACTTTTGGTCGCGAAATATCTTTTATGCGCACGAAGCGGTGAAGGAGCGTTACGCGAAAGATAGAGGTGTTTTGATGCATCGAAGGCGCGAGGAATCCTCTGAGGCGTAGCCTCTTCTCCGGACATGAGCCGGCATCTTGATGCATCGAAGGCACGAGGAATCATCTGAGGCACAGCCTCTTCTCCGGACATGAGCCGGCATCTCGATGCATCGAAGGCACGAGGAATCATCTGAGGCACAGCCTCTTCGGACATGAGCCGGCATCTCGATGCATCGAAGGCACGAGGAATCATCTAAGGCACAGCCTCTTCGGACATGAGCCGGCATCTCGATGCATCGAAGGCACGAGGAATCATCTGAGGCACAGCCTCTTCGGACATGAGCCGGCATCTCGATGCATCGAAGGCACGAGGAATCATCTGAGGCACAGCCTCTTCGGACATGAGCCGGCATCTCGATGCATCGAAAGCACGAGGAATCATCTGAGGCACAGCCTCTTCGGACATGAGCCGGCATCTCAATGCATCGAAGGCACGAGGAATCATCTGAGGCACAGCCTCGAAGGCACAAAGTATGCATAGGACGTTTGCGGGGGCGTCTTTCGGATGTTACTCGGTTTACATTGTGGTGAGACGCAGCTCAAATTCAGTTTACAGTGTCGTGAGACACAGCTCAGCTTAGAAAGTCAGCAACTAAAAGGTTCGAAAGACCTAGCCCGAGGCGCAGCTCGGCTCAAAGGTGAAGAGGAAATAAAATGACTTGCGGGACTTCGCACGAGACGCAGCTCGGCACAAACGGAAGAAACCCACAAGACTTCTCCGAAGTTGCAGCTCGGCCCAAAGTGAAGAGAACAAAATGACTCACGAGGATGCGTATGAGGTATGAGTTGGCATGGTCACAGATGACATCTTAAGCATAGAAGCGCTTGAGCACATCCGCATTCCAAGTATGGGTGATAGGCGATCCATCCAACTGCAGCAGGTGATAAGCTCCAGGTCTGACTGAACGGTGGACAATGAATGGACCAGTCCATTTGCTCTGAAGCTTCCCTACGGAGGTAGGGTTGGGGTTAAGTTTGAGAACGAGATCACCCGGCTCGAAGGACCGAGGATGAACCTTCTTGTTATAGGTGCTCTCCATCGACTTAATGTAGCGCCTGAGGTTCGAGACGGCCTTCATACGCACCTCTTTGATGGTGTCTTTGGTGAGGTCTTCGGCATTGAGGGATGGAAGATTGGTTCGAAGGGAACCATGTTTGATCTCTTCAGGAGTCATAGCTTCACTGCCATACATAAGCTTGAATGGGGTAAACCCTGTTGCTCTTGTCTTCGTGGTACGGAGAGACCATAGGACATGGGGCAAGACTTCCACCCACTTCCCTTTCGGCAAGCCCACCAGTGCTCGGGAGACAGCATGGAAAATGTTGCCATTTGCGCGCTCACAAGCCCCATTGGCTCTGGGATTGTCGACGGAAATGTTGCACTTTTTAACACCGATGCTAGTGCAATATTCTCGAAATAGCTCAGCTTCGAATTGCTTGCCATTGTCCACCGTGAGTTCGAAGGGTACGCCGAACCGGCATATGACATTCTTCCAAAAGAATTTTCTTATGGCAAGCGCTGTGATTTTAACCAGTGGTTCGGCCTCGACCCATTTTGTGAAGTAATCAATGGCGACCACCGTGAAGCGAAAGCCACCAGGAGCGGTAGGAAGTGGTCCAACGATATCGATGCCCCATCTAGCCAATGGCCAGACTGGAGGAATTGGTTGTAAGGGGGTAGCTGGTCGATGCGACTGCCGACCCATCCATTGGCATCCGGGACATATGCGGACCAAAGACTCCGCGTCAACGAGAGCTGTAGGCCAATAAAAACCTTCGCGGAAAGCCTTAGAGACCAGAGCACGAGGTGCGAGATGTGACGAGCATAGCCCCTGATGTATGTCGGAGAGAAGGCTACGGCCCTCGTCGCGGGACAGGCACCGAAGCAATGGCGCGCATACACCAGCTTTGTACAAGATTCCTTCGACCAAGACATAGCCCCTTGCGCGGTGGCGGAGACGTTGCTCCTCTATATGATCATCAGGAGAAAGGCGCCCTTCGATATAAGCTCTGATAGGAGCGCGCCAATCTTCTGCCACAGAGGGGCTCACAGCAGCCACAAGCTTGATGTGTGCGGTAGAAGGGGATTTGATGACTTCATGAAAGACATCAGCTGGTTTGTCCTTCTGGTAAGCTGCGGCCTTAGCCAACATGTCCGCCTCTTCATTCTCACTGCGCCGAATGGCTCGAACCTCAAAACCAAGAAATTGCTTCTCCATGTCCCGAATGAGTTGGATGTAACGGGCAAGCTCCGGCTCTTTAGTTTGGAAGTCTTTTGTTATCTGCCCAGAAGCTAGTTGAGAGTCACTCAGTACAACTAGCCGCTTCGCACCCAGATCATGGGCCCTTCGGAGGCCTAGCAGGATGCCTTCGTACTCAGCCCCATTGTTGGTTGTTTGAAACTGAAGAGATGCTGAGTACCGAAGCTTCTGCCCGCTAGGCGACGTGATAATTGCGACGCAGCCGGCACCAGAAGCTCCCCAAGCCCCGTCGGTGAAGACAAGCCAGGAGGGGTCTACTGGAGGGATATCAGCATGCTCAGAAGCAGCCCATTCTGCCAGAAACTCAGCTATGACCCCGGACTTGATGGCTTTCCGAGCAACGAAAGATATGTTGTATTGTGCTAGCTCCGCTGCCCATTTGATGACTCAACTTGGAGCATTCTTGTTCTCGAGAATGTCACGAATGGGGTAAGCCGAAGGGACTAGTATGGGGTGCTCATCGAAATAGCGCCGGAGCTTCCTGGCCGCCATTAGAACTGCAAAAGCCAGTTTTTCTCCCAGAAGGTAGTTGCACTTAGCTCCAGATAGCACCTCCGAGACATAATAGATTGGTTGTTGGACGAGTTTCTCATCCAGCTTGAGCTCATGCACCAGAACGGCGCTAACTGCGCATTGGGCAACAACAATGTAGAGTATCAGAGGGGCCTTCGGAGGTGGGGGATGCAGAGTGGTTATCCGGATGAGGTAGGCTTTGAGCTCCTCAAATGCTTCCTGGTGTTGAGGAGTCCATATGAAAGGCTGGGACCCTCTAAGGATCTCGTAGAAGGGCAGGCTCCTCTCAGCTGACTTGGCGATGAATCGATTTAGAGCTGCGAGCCGCCCGGTGAATTTCTGCAAGTCTCTTATAGTCTTAGGAGGCTTCATATCGAGTATTGCCTGTATCCTTGTGGGGTTCGGGTCAATGCCATTCTTCGAGATCATGTAGCCCAGAAGCTTGCCGGAGCGTACTCCAAAGACACACTTAGAAGGATTCAATTTCATTCCGACCCTTCGGAGGCTCTCAAATGTCTCGGTGAGATCCGAGATGTGAGTAGCTTGCACTGTGCTTTTGACCACGATGTCATCGATGTAAGCAGCTACGTTGCGCCCGAGCTGTTGCTTGAGCATCTCTCTGACCACCCGAGAGAAAGTAGCCCCGACGTTCTTAAGACCGAAAGGCATCCTGTTGTAGCAGAAGGTTCCTTCTGGAGTTTGGAATGCTGTGAAAGGTTGATCTGATGGAGCCAGCCACACTTGATGAAAACCAGAATAGCCATCCAGAAAGCTCAGTAGCTCATAGCCCGCTGTGTCGTCCACCAACTGGTCTATGCGAGCTAGTGGGAAATCATCCTTCGGACAAGCCTTGTTGAGGGAGGTGAAGTCAATGCACATTCTCCACTGGCCATTCTGCTTCTTGACGAGAACAGGGTTGGCAAGCCAAGTTGTACGGTCTATGGGTCGAATGACTCCTGTGTCAAGTAACTTCTGTACTTCGTGCTTGAGTGCGGCAGCTTTCTCGGCTGTCCATTGCCTTATCTTCTGCTTTACCGGGGGGTAGTGCGGGCTAATGTCTAGCCGATGTTCCATTATGTCCCGACGAATGCCCGGAAGATCTTTGGGCGACCAAGCAAAGATGTCGGCATTGGATCGCAAGAAGGTCAAGAGTTCTTCTTCTTGCTCCGGAGACAACTCGGTGCCTATGCGGATGAGCTGATCTGGAGCAGTCTGGCTGAGGTGAACTTCCTTGGAGGCGACTTCGGCCTTCGCCTGAACTGGAGGCTTAGGCAGTGCTGTGACATGAGTTTCGTCAAATGCCTGACTCTTCGGCCCCGAGGCGAGCGCATGAACCTGCTTCTGACCCGGAGCAATGCCCAGTTCAAGACGACGTGCTTCTGCCTGATCACCATATACCGCGATAACTCCGTTCGGTGCTGGCATTTTCATGCATAAGTAGCCATGGTGTACTGCAGCACTGAACGTAATGATTGCCCCCCGGCCGAAGATGGCATTGTAAGGGTACGGGAAGTCCATGACATCAAAGACTATCTCTTCGGTACGATGGCCTCCTGTGCCAGAGAATGACACTTTGAGCTTAATACTGCCGATTGCATACACCGGCTGACCTCCGAACCCCTACAAAGATACTGGGGAGGCTCGAAGGTCTTCCCGTGAAATACCCATCTGTCGGAGAGCGCTAAGGAAGATGACGTCAGCAGCACTGCCTCCATCGATAAGGACCCTACGAACCTCATCCCCGTTGATGTCCACAGCTGCAACGAATGCATCTTTGTGAGGATAATCCATCGGCTTGAGGTCTTCTTGAGTGAAGCTTATGGGCACATGAGACCAGCGGCACTGAACAAGAGGTGGGTGAGCTGCCACATAATTGACCCGCCTGATATACTCTCGGCATTGACGTTTAGAAGGAAAGTCCTAACCGGAGCCCCCAGTAATAGCAAAGATAACCTTGCGCGCTTGGGTCTGCTGGGCGGAAGAAGGGGCCTGCTCGGACGTCTGCTGCGGTAGAGGCGGCGGCGGCGGCAGGTACTCTTGATGCGTGTTGTGCGTAGGAGCCCACGCAAGAGCAGGACATGGTGGTGGTGAAGGCAATGTAAGCTGCTGAGTTGGCTGATATGACGACGAAGCTCCTTCGTGTCGCCTGAAAGTGTGCGAAACTTGCTTGGCTGCTTCCAGAGCTTCCGCACGAAGCTTGGCTTCTCGGAGAGCTAGGAGGTCAGGGCAGTAGTTCGAAGTGTGCCCCTGTCCGACGCCATGGTAGAGACAATAGAGTTTACTGGGGTCTCTTGACGGGCGATGCTGAGGGCCGGAGAAACGCCCCCCCTGGTCTTTACTCACCCGATGCCTGTCCTGCCGCCGCGACTCCGGTTGATGATTGCGCGGCGGGGATCGGGCTCGGGATGGTTCATGATCTTTCTGAATAGAAAGCACTTCACGACGAGGTAACTCATACGGCTTGCTGTGGTGGTGGTGTAAGGAAGGTCGGCGCCTTTCGGGGTGAGCCCCCCTTAGCGGCTCATGGTGCTCTTTCTCCCGCCTGATGTCATCTTCGACTCGGACCTGAGCTTCCAGGATGCTCAGCATATGATCCAGAGTCCTTGGTTGTACCTTGCGTAGCTCAGACCTGGCTGGACCAAGCCGAAGCCCCTTCGTGACGGAGTCAATAATAGTTGCGTCGTTGATGTCTTCGGCCTGGCACTTGAGGTGAATAAACCGCCGAACATATGCTGCTAAGCTTTCGCCATCACGCTGAATGCAAGCGTGAAGATCTCCTGAGCTGACAGGACGCGCGTGATTTCTCCGGAAGTGCACAGATACCTCATGCCTCAGTTGTCCCCAAGAGAAGATACTTAGCGGGTGCAATCTGGTGTACCACGTTCGGGCAATTCCTTCGACAGCCAGCACGAAGGCCTTTGCTTTGACGGCTTCACCGCCACCAATGGACTCGATAGCTGCCTCGTAGCTCATGAAGAACTCCCTGGGATCGGAGACGCCTGCATACGTCGGAAGCTTGACCGCGGCAAAGCGCGACGGCCATGGTGCCTGCTGAAGCTCTGGAGCCAACGGCGAGGTCTTGTCATAAGGTGCTGCCGGTGACAGGGATGACGGGGAAGCTTCGTCAAAGGATGCGTGGCCTGGAGCTTCGGCTTCCGGAATGCCCACCCTCTTCAGAGCCTCTATCTGCTTCCGAAGCGATTCCTGCTGTCGGCAAGCGGCTTCGGCCCGGAGCTTATACCCGGACTCCTCCTTGGACATGCTCTTCAGAGCCTGCCTCCGAAGCTGCTCCTCCTCTGCCGCGGCCTTAGCTCTTTCGAGCTCCACCATGAGCTCTGCAGCTCTTCGCTCCTCCGCCACGGCTGCATCTTTCTCTTGCTAAAGGCGCGCCATTGCCTCGAGTTGTGAAGATGGAAGCTCTTGACCGTCGGCTTCGGAAGGGCCTTCGGTGATCAACCTTTCCGGTAAGGGCGCCGGAGCGGAAGTCCTCGTGTTGCCTCTGCAGCCATAGTGGCCGCCGGTGCTTGAATAGAAGCTTCGGTTTCGTCCTCCAGGTGAGAACTTTCGCCGTCGCGAGATGGTTTCTTCGCCTTCCCTTTGGCTCCGGCCATCCTAACAGACTTTTTGTCCGAACAACACGGACGGCGCCAGCTGTTGGATTTAGATTTTCTTCGGAGCGTAAGGGCAAGGGAAATTGAGTAGCTGAAGTTTTTGTAATAATCCGAATTGAATTCGTTACAGTGCCCTGGGGGGGCTATTTATAGCCCCAGCCATACACCTTTATCAATCCTATTACGGTAATACCCCCCCTTTCTACTTGTACGTAGGGCATTCCGTAATTTTATTATCTCTTAGTACAGGAACAGCTGTACCTCCGAGCTTTATACATCACGGGCCACATCCTTACAGCGTGGACTACTACTATAGTACAGAAGGATCTCGCGACCGAAGAATCCTTCGGATCAGTAGGATCCTCCAGGCCCGAAGGGTCTCTTGATCACGAGACTTCACGGGATTATTGCTCGCGGGCTTATCGCAGGCCTTCGTGGGCTTTACGCCATCTTTCGAAAAGGGACCGTGGGTGGGCCTTGGCCCCCCAACATACTTGATCTCTAGTGATTAAGTGTACATATTATGATATTCAATAATTATTTTCAGATAATTTATATTCTCCCCCTCATAGTGACATCAGTTGAACTTCATTGTCTAATATGTCAAATTTACATTCTACATAAATGCAAATAAACAATGATAAAAAAATTATCATGATGCTAAGTCTTTCAAAACTTTTTTATTTCTTATAATTCTTCTAAGATTGTAATGGAAGATGTAGAGCAATGTACTACATGCATACATATTAATTTGATGCAAAAATTATCACTTGTTTGATTATTTATGTAATACAATCAAAAATTTATCCTTACAAGTAATATTAATATCACAATAAAAAATTATCACTTTATATATCTGTGCAACATTACAAATAATATTTAATTTTTTATGGTATTAATATTAATATAATAAAAATTATCATTATATGCTGATAACATGTTGTAAAACTAATAATTCTGATTAACGTCACGTTGTCGACGAGGAAGAACAATCACATGAACAAAAGATAGATAAACGCACGATATAGAGAAGGGCTCTTTTCTCATTATTTCTCAACAATAGATATTTATACATAACTCTCTCTCTCTCTCTCTCTGTGTGTGTACATATATATGGGTATAGTCCTATTAAAAACTATATTTTGGTAGAAGGACATGAACAGTGCTAGACTGCAGTCGCGGCTGCGGTGCCACGTCGCCACGAGGAATTGGTTAAAATCTTATCAGTAAAATAATCCAAAAAATATAAATATGAGTGTGTCTTCTTCTCAAGACTGAAATTTTGCTAATGACTTATCACTTTTTCAGCCATTAAATGTGGAACAAGAACCTAAAATTTTCACAACTAGTTTATTGAAAATGCTTCAAAATTTTGCTTAAAGTATCTTTTTTTTTCTAGCGTGAAATTATGTGTCACCATGATCATACAAATTTTGAGTTTCAAACTCAACCCGTATAAGGAGAAACAAAAATAGAAAAAAAAATATTAGAAAGTAAATTGCACTAACTTGAGATGTTTGGGAGTAAATCGAGCCAAAAAAGTTGTTTATGGAGTAAAACAGACAAAGCGTAGTGTTTCAGAGAGTAAATAAACTTTTTTCAATAGTCAATAATAAGAAAACAAAAGTAGTAGTTTGCTTTCCAATTTAAATGCATCAATATTAGCGTTGTGTGGGCCCCATGCCCCCAGATGCAGCTAAAAATTCTCAACAGCACTGACCCGAGAGAGAGAAGAGAACGCAAGAGAAGTTGAGGAGGAAGAAAAACAGTGAAGTTTGTTAAGAATATTAAGAATTATTGGTTTTACACCTTTCAATCTCTGAAGGGTCATCTCCTCGTCTATATATACTCCATGCATTTACTAAAAAAGATAAGAGAATGAAGAGACCTGAAGGTCCACCTATGTATTGTGTTCATGTGTCTTTCTTTGAGAATTGAGAAGGAAAACGGGTTCTTTCAATATCTAACATCTTCTTACGCTTCTTTCTTGGGTTTGGTGATGGGAAACGGATCTGGTGATTCGTGATGAAGTTTATTTTTAACACGTGATCAGCACCTTTGCTCTTAAATTGGACTATGGATGATGGAGAACGATTGACAATCATCCGCGTCGCCGCGCAGGCATGTCTTCTACAGTGCCTGTTGCCCCACGCGGCAAGCACATAAACCTCGATGTCCCAGTCACGGTTTGTGACGGTTTGACGTCCTTTTTTTCTTTTAGTGATCCTGTTCTCTATTAGATTGAATCCTGTGAATGTTAGTCAAATTGTTAGATCATTGGATGAAAAAACAATAATTTGCATGATTACCCCGATGTGCATGTCGAAGAGCACGCCTCCACCCATGCTCTCATGACCTGATGAAAAATTGGGCATGACGTTGGAAGCCACGCCACCACTACTAAGTTCGTTGAACTGCTTTGCAGCCACGATAGCTTGAAGCCACGCACGTCCGCGTGCATATGCTTGTGTTTTTCCTGACGACGTGTTGCTACGGTCGCCCTGAAGCCGCGCCAGGCATAGCAACAGGCGTAAGTACAAAGAAAAAAAAAATCAAGCATCGCTTCCCTAACGATTGATGCATGATTTTTTTTTTTCAATGGGAAAACGGCAAGCACCATTGCTCCGGTTGAACTTTTCATCTTTGGTGCGCCCCCGGTCAGCTGCCTGCTGCCTTTATTTTTCTCACATGGATGCTCCTGTGGCGCATCATTGCATCGGTGCATGCGTTTCAATATTAGTGCATGGGTATGTTTTAACAAAAATAAAAACAGCACCAATATTATGTTTACAATTCTGAGTACGTGTGCATGAGTGCTTACTAACTTTTGTGGCACATTGATGTCAAGCTTATCTGTTGAAACCAGAAGTTTTCAAAGGCCATAGGTCTGTTTTGTTTTATCAAATAATAGTCGTATCAGTCCTACATGCGCATGTAACATGTTTGTACGTGTAGCATGTTAATATGCGCTTGTGTATCACAGCTGCTGTCGTTTTGCTTGCATCCGAGAAAGCTCACCAATGACATACGTTAAATAATGCATCAACAAGCATTATTGATTGTTAATGGCCCATGGCTCTTCGTTTGTCCGGCGTATGTATGTGCACTATTCTGCAAACCAGATACCACCAGAAGCTGGCGCGAGACATCGTGTCAAACCATCTATGCACCCGCAGCTATGCATAATCTATGGGGGTGTTTGGAACTTTAGCCCCTAGGCTAAAGTTTAGCGGCTAAAGTTTAGCCGCTAAAACTTTAGCCTAGGGGTGTTTGGATGAAGGGTTAAAGTTTATTCATGTGACATAAAATGACCAAATTACCCTTGTTTAGATACAACACATATGATCATCATACATGAAGCAACAAAATATTACAGTTTTCGATAATAGGTCAATTACAGAAAAGAATACTGTTCGTACATAGGAAAGAACAAATCCGCCTTACAATCTTCGAAATAAAGCGTGCGCTAATTCATCACGGAAACTATCCATACTTTGATCTTCCTCCCTTCCTTCAGTTATCGTTGCAGGAGGTTCAGACGATGAAGCCTCTGTAGGAACATAAGTCTCATCATGCTCAAATATCTCGAAGTCCCTGTCTTCAATTTTACTGTCTCGAATAAAATTATGCAATGCCACGCATGCTACTATTATTTCACTTTGCTTTCTCATTGGATAACTTGGCACTTTCAATAAAATCCTCCATTTCATCTTTAAAACTCCAAATGCCCTCTCCACAACATTTCTTAGTGACGAATGAGCAAAATTGAAGGTCTCTTTTATACCTTTAGGCATCGACCCGCGCTGAAACTCTGGTACATGGTACTTCGTTTTCTTGTATGGTGCAAGATAACCCCACCGATTCGGGTAACCCGAGTCCACAAGGTAAAACTTTCCTGTACAAATCAAATGTTTTGTTACAGTCAGTACGTATGCCATTAGTGCACGTTGAACAATAAACTAAAAGAAAATATATATCATGTTACCTGGTGGAGGATGGAGAAATTTGTCTTTGTATTTGTGGATAGCATCATTGAACATTCTCATATTATGTACTGAACCCGGCCAGCCGGCAAGAACAAATGTGAACCTCATGTTGAAGTCAGAAACACCAAGCACATTTTGCGTAGTGAAACCCTTCCGACACATATGTTGAACCACCTTGTCCTTTGGCACCACAACTTGTACGTGAGTGCCGTCTAAAGCTCCAATACAATTGTTGAAGGATGGAAAGAACCTACGATTCTGTAACCTACGGTGTAATGTTCCAAATTCAGGGTCCAGTGGCCTAATTATGTCAGCAGCAAGCTTAAGAACACATTTCAGTACTTTGTCAAAGTTGCGATGAACTGTCTCTAGAGACCTCTCCATACGATTCATAGCTTGCCTGACTGATTGAGGTGCGCCAACCATTCAAAAAAACATTCCTAATGACTCGATTGAAGAACTATTTTTTATGGACTGTAGTCCATATGAGTGCACGAATAGATCATGAAGCCGATCAAATAATGGTCTACTCATCCTAAACATGTTATAGCATTCTGTACCATTTTCTAGATTTCTCATAACCCAATCATGACCACTTAAAATGACATTTCTCCTCTTCGATTTTTGGAAATAAGTTTCATAGTACATACCAAACATGAACATGCCTTCCATGACCTCACTTTGTTGTCTCTCCTCTTCCTCCAGTACAAGCTTGACAAGTTCATCCTCACTTGAATCAGTCTGGCCAGACATATCCTGCAACACCAGTACGAACAACCTCATGAGGCGATAGTTCAAAAGTCCCAAATGTATAACATGTGACTAATATAAAAATCACTTAACACATCACACATTGACCTCTCAAGTCACACATATAGATAATGAGCTCACATCTCCATAGTCACAGTAGGTTCACATCGAACGTACTAATAGTCAGTTCATAACACACATGAATAAAGTAGGTTCACATCACACACACGCATAATACGTGTACAGGACACATAGACGAAATGCGTTCATAGACCCACTACAGATGATAGAATAGTGTCGTAGGCAAATCTAATTAAGGTTATGCTGCTTGCAGTATCTTTGTAAGAAGGCCAACCTTCCTTCTGGACTAGGTATGTTAATGAAAAAGTGTCTAGTGCAGTCATCTTTGCAAATCTGTGAAACTGCGTAGAACTCTGCACTTGTTTCTGTCGCCCCACACTCTAAAGCCAACTGCTGACATTGCCTAATTGAAGAATGCAACTCTGACGTCCTCTCTCTTTTGTTAGTACAAGCAGCCTTCAAGTACTCGTTCCTTTCAGCTGACATTTTGGTAGATGCAGTCAAATAATCCTTCATCATCTTAACCATTGGGATTTTCAATTTCTTTCTAGGACTTTCAGCTGTGCTGCTAGTACTACTTTCTCTCTTGCGGCTACTTGAACTCAGTGGACTAGGTTGCAAGTCTTCGAAACCGTCGTCATCGTCCTCATGCTCCGAATGTTCTGTTTCTGCATGAAAACTACATTGTCCAGGAACATACGAAGAGGAACCATCCACAGCAACTCCCTCAAAGATTTCCTCAAGCTCTGGTAAGAACTCCGGAGGTCCTGATTTCAGCTTTTTCCATTCTGTATGTTTCTGCATACGTCAATAAAAAAAAAGTTAGATATAGGTCGATGAATCTTAGTGCACTTATTATTACACGTTCAGCTAAATGTACTACCTCTGTTGCATCTTCCCACCATTCAGGATCTGCGGTAGGTCATCCATTTTCATCGGGGCCTAGTCCAGAATTGGTCCGGAGATCTTTTATGAACTGGTACATCTGCTTCAATTGCCTGATTCGGTTCCTGATTTGGTTCCTATCGTGCCTCAAATTTGTTGCACGGTGAAACTTATGTATGATCTGCTTGTACCCTCTAGCCGTCATAACTCCCTTGTTGTAATTACCCAAAGCAATTTGTTCAAGCAGCAACTTACACAACACTTTATTATGTTTGTCCGTCCAATTTGCCTTATCAATTTTATTCTAGTCAAAGGATCAAATCAAATTAAACATGTACTAAGATAAAATCACATGGTCCTATTTTTGAATATAACACTTCGATGTTGGAATATACCTGAGGGCAGCGAACAATTTCATCATCACCGTTGTCGTCAGCAAAGTCCTCATCATCACTGCGCCGTCCACCAGCAAGACCACCGCCTCGAGGTACCACTCGGAGAGGTTGGGAGGGCATGCCACGGCCGCTATACGACGGTGGGTACGGACGGCGATGGGCAGGACCACATGCACCTGCCTCTGCGCGCCCTGTTCCCCGCCCAGCTAACACGCCGCCGCTGCCGCTGGTGCGACACTCGCGTAACGTGAGAGATCGATTGGTAGGGTGGGGTCGACGGGGAGGGAACGGCAGGGTGTCCGCATTGCCTCCATCCTCACTTTTCGACTGTAGGTAATCCCGGTACGCCGCCAAATGTGGCCAACTCTCCGCTTGCGAGTTGAGGTCCAATGCCTCGAAGCCAATCCGGGCACCACGGACGAGGTTGAGCTTGATTGAAACCCAACGTTATTGGAGAAGATGTTCAAACCGTCCGCCGGAGGGGGAGAGTACGACGGGGGCTGCGAGAACAAATCACCGGAGTCGTCACCGCCTAGTTCGGCCATGTGTGCCTGGTGGACTCGACGGGCGCGAAGCAGGGAGCGAAGCTCAGCAAACCTAATGTCATGGAAAATGTGAAAAAAGAAGGCACTAAAATGGACAATTACAGTGCACAAGTTCACAATTGTTTACAAAAGAAAAAAATCATCTCACCTTCTCAGTACTGATGGAGCTCTCCTCGCGGAATACCTTCGTAGCAAAGCTAGAGAAAGCTGACACTCCTCTAGTCAGCCTTACTAGGTCCTACCACAATCTAAACAATATTAGAACAATAATGCAGTGAGTACCAAATGAAATAAACTAACTACAAATTCTGTAAAGAAGAAAGGGCCTCATGCCCTGACCATTTTATTACAGTTCAGATTAAATCCATACACTGGCATAAAGCATATAAGCATCCTCCAGATCAAACCCACACACACGGCTGCAAGAAAAAGTTCCAATATTGTTACGAACGTTTGTTGCATACCTCCAGATTTTGCAGCGACTAATCCTTCTTGCTGACTACTCTGAACTTGATTCAAGTTTAACACCGTATTGAACCAATCTGCAGAATGAAAACAATAAAAGAGTAAGGACACGATGAAGATTGAATCATAGAGGCATTCCATCGAACAGTAGTAGCCATCTCGGGGGGAGGCGCGCCGGCGCCCGAGACCTCGCTCCATCTCGGGTGGGGTGTTGGCGTGGGGGGTGGGGGGGGCCGGTCGCTCGCGGGCTCTCTCGATCTCGCGCCGGCCGGCAGGGGGGGGGCTGTCGGGGCGCCAGGGATGGGGCGGTCGGTCGACCTCGGTCGCGCTGGGGGGGGGTGGTGGGTTGTCCGTGCTCGCGACGCTCGATCTCGCGCCGGCAGGGGCGGGGTGGGGGGGGGGGTGGGCGGGCGGGATCTCGCGCCGTGGGCCACCGGCAGGGGGCGGTCGGTCGACCTCGCTCGCGCCCGTGCGGGGGCCGCGGGGGAGGGGGGGGGCGTGTCCGTGCTTGCGACGCTCGCTCGATGCGGCATGCGCCCCGGGGGGGGGGGGGGGGGGGGGCTCTCTCGATCTCGCCGGCACTCGGACGCGGGGGGGGGGGGGGGGGGGGGGGGGGGTTCTCCTTCGTACCTCGCCGCGGGCCGGGGATGGGTGCTGGGCGCTCTGGCCGTCCGTAGGCGGTGGGTATGTTCGTCCGACGGCCGTCCACGAGTCTTCGCGACGGGCTAAAGTTTTTGCTCATTTGCCTCCCCGTTTGGTACGTTTGCCTCACGTCGGCTAAAATTTTTGCTCATTTGCCCGGTTTTGCACTTCATCTAAACAGGTACTATATGAGCATGCATGTGTGTGTGAATTTTCTACCACTAGAACACTATGTGAAGACATCGGTGTACCGTCACCAGAACATGAAGTACATTGTATACCGATTTACATATTCTAGAAACTGAATTTCTAGATTGCTCGCATAGAAATTTAATATTATATATATTTTTATTTTATTTGTATTGCTTGGTACGACTATACTGAACCAAGGATGATATAATCCCGAAGTATTATACAAAGGCGCATTATGGATGCCAAGATAATTCTTAGAAATTCATGAAAAAAAATCTATGAATATAGATAAGACCACTCCAACTTTGTGCACTCTCTCCTTGCAATTTGTATTTTTCTTCCGAAGTAAAAAAAAAAAAGAATGCAAGATTTTGGATGTCCCATTGACATCAAGACGGAGATTCTGAGTTCCTAACTTGAATGGAAGACATTTAACACCTTGTTTTTGTTATAGTTGTTAAACACAAAACCTTAGGTTTATAACATATAGCCAGCTTATCATCCGATCTGAAGTCGGCATAATTGAGCTAAAGGTTTTCGTTAACCAAAAGCTTCCTGGCTATGAGAACAAGATAATACTACATACATCTTTCTCTCAGCAACATGATGTTGCAATGTGACCACTGGAATGTTCTATTCTCTGAGATAGATTCTAAGCCGCTTAGTGCGGAATGGTGCAATCTACTTCTTGAAGAAGCATTACACTTAGAGTGAATTACTTTCTTGGTCTCTCAAAGTTTTCTTTTTCCTTCCTTGGCCTCTTCCCAAAGAAGGTTCCTTTCTTGGCCTGAAAATTTTTTAAGATCCCTCCTGTGGCCTTACATCAGAGATGGAGCTAACACTGTTAGTATGAAGCCAAGAAAAGAACTTTAAAAATTTAAAGAATTCTTTCAATATGTTTGTAATTCATCAAAAATATCATTTTTTACATAAATTTTATAATAAAATTATATTTATAAATAAAAAGTACTATATGTTGACTGTACTTTATGTGCATTTTATGTCTCACGCAACCCTGGTCTCACGTGTATAATGGAATGAAATCTACCAATGATATTTTATGTTTTCTTAATATATAAATTTTAAATTGTGATCATTAATTCAGCTATGATGAAATACATACAAATTTTTTGAGAAAACAAAAAACCTTTTTTGAGTTGATCGAAACTTACTCAATATTTTTCTCATTTTATTGTGCTAAAATAATGTTAACATCTACTATTTGTTACAAATAATTTTTTTGACACTACAGTCAACATCTAGTAATTTTTATTAATAAATATAATTTTATTATGAAATTCATGCAACAAATGATATTTTTTGATACTCAAAGAATGGCTTCAAATTTTCTATTTTTTTTGTTGGCCCCATACTAACGGTGTTAGCTCATCTCTGACAGAAGGCCATAGGAGGAATCTCCAAATTTTTTCAGATCTAGAAAGAAACTTTCTTTAGAAAAAGGGCAAGAAAGGAAGAAGGAAATTTTTAGAGGCCAAGGAAGTAATTCACTCTTACACTGATTGTCCTAATGGATTTGTGTGTTGTCCCTGAAGCGCATATATGTATTTATTGATAACCATAGTCGCCGAAATGACTGTGGAAATTAAGAGAGAAATGGTAGGATGCATGTATTGTCAAATATTTGAGTGAGTCGACTAATAAGGGTTTAGTTCATGATAACCTTAAGGATGTTTAAAGCGTTCAAATTTTGCCAGCAGTCCATTATTTACACATCCTTGAATGCCTAAAAAAAATTATATCTCTGAATCCCACATTATGATATATAGCCTGAAGCTAAATTTGGTGTTAACGATCTGGGAGCTGAAATTGTCACTTAGTAGATGATGTAACATTGTTAGTGCTGTCTTTTCAACTTTGATTGGGTAAAGGATCTTGAAGACCTTTTTTTTAAGGCACGCAGCCGCCTCCATTTTTTTAATTTTAAGCGTCTTTTATCTATGAGAGTTGCATTAACATTTTTTTTGGAGTTTTAGCCCTGAAGGATATTGGTCAAATATGTTTTTGTCAAGCATATGATCTTTTGCTTACTTGAAGACTTTGCATTAGAAATATATTTCCAAGATTATCCATCATGACAATTCTCCCTAAAGCTTTTCTTTCATACTGCGTAATTACAAGTTGCAAGAAACATAAAGTTTAATGACCCACTTTTAGAATGGTATGAGTAACTGGGTCAACCATGGGCAATAATAAAAATGAGTTGGATTACGGAACAATTCTGCACTGCTTAAAACTAACGGCCAGAAGCCGGCATCATGCTACTATGTTTTGTCAAGTTTCATAGTGCGTCTGAAAGCGCAATGCCACTATAAATTACTTCTTATTTAGTGTGCCTAGAAGGCCACAACTTATTTTCATATCTCATGGGAGATTAACTTCTATCAAAGGGCAATTCAAGTGTAATGTTCCCAGAGAAACTACTATGAAATAATCTATGTTGCAACGGTGTTTGCATAATGATTGCCAAGTCCAGAAGACTATAGACAGTAGCATGCAACTTTGCAGAATTGTGAGTCCCAACTAGAAGTTGAGGACAAATCTCTAGTGGAGGGAATCATGTAGTTTCTTATGCCACTACATAAATCCAGCTCACTGCATATGAGTAATAATTTCCCTACTATTCAAGTGCGTAAATTTCCCAAGTAATATCACCACCGTAGTGTACATCTATGGGACACAACCTGTAGTTGGGGATATTGGACCTGAAGTTCCATGATATTGAGCCCATGAAACGGGATATAGTATGCTAAAAAAATATCTCGGCATTAGGGGGAGAGAAATGCCAAATATATGAAATGCCTTGATATTTTTGTATGAACTAAACGCACAAGTCAAGTTGAATTTAGAGTTCAACGTATACTCCTACATGCTATACGCATGGAGTGTGCCAGAAAATATATGATATGAGGAGATACCTGATTGGTATTTACATGAAATTAATGCTTCTACCTGAAGTAGATGAGGATATACTCGGGATGAAAAATAATATCCACATATGACTTATTAGCAATTGGTATGATTCTGTGGGGACGCCTGCGAATAGAGAAGATGTGTCAGCCATAGTCGTAGCATATATTCATGAAAAATATCCACTATGTGTGCGATGATGCTCCTCTCATACTCCTGAAGAGAATTCACCCTGAAGGTAACACCTAGAGAGATTTAACCCAACGAATACTGCATGCATATTATAGTGTTGCGAATGCAGAACAATTTGATACATCGTTTGTGGGAAATGATGAAGATCAACTAATTTGACGTGGGATTAAAGTGTCGACACAGGTTTGCCTCTATATAATTGCTAATGATTTTCCTAGGGAGAATTCTGATCCGAAAAAAGTCCATGGCACAAGTGCTTGAAGCACTTAATTGAATTGGGTCAATAAAGATATGCAAATGAGGCTGAACCAAAAATCACAGTTAGAAACCAGAAGTTCATCTAGGTCATCATTGAAATGGTAAGTTCGTAAAATCGATGGTTCAAAAAAGGTCCCGAGGTGACAAATCCCCACATGAGTTGAGAATAAAGTTCTACTATATATAATATCTGGCTAAATTATGCAGTTAACATGATTTAGAAAATCCAGAGTGAGGTCCATGAAGGTACATAAAGGATAAAGTGTAACATACAAAACTCATACCAATATCTTCTCCTATGAAGGAAGATTATCTCCTGTAGAGATAGTAGCGCCCTGAAAGTTTTTTTTTATACATGTTTTGAAGTTAAGGGTGTATACACCAATATTTATATGTCCCCTAAAAGTGGATATAGACCCATTTATGACCCGAGAAATAATGAATAGGGTATCAGAAGCCTAAAAGGGCAACCACATGACCACAAATGCATTTTGCAAGTGTTATCTTGGGATTTTATATATGAGTAAAATACACCGCAGATCCCTAAACTATTTACCCTGTGTTATTTAACTCCATAAACTCTTAAACTGACCATCTGAGTCCTTAAACTATTTTTGCTGTATCAAGTGAGGTCCAAATCCCATTTGGAAGACAGAAATATATTATGACTATTTTAAGAAGGGAAAATTTATTGTATGACACTTTTAAAAGTTAGTTTTAGTCAAGGAACATTGCAACCCGATATTGGTAATGTAACATTGAGAAAACGTAGTTTTGTCCTCAAGATACTATAGTATGAGAGAAAACTATTATATTTTTTTATGTCAATGCATAATATATGTGACACCTCATGTCAAATTTTAAACCCTAGGGTTTTAACTCTTGAACTTTGAGGCAAAAATTTACACTTGAGCTAATAAGAAATATTGTTTAAAACACTTCCATGAATATCCATAAAAATTTTGGTGAATTATCGAGCAATTTTACCAAATCAGGAACTTTCAACTCACAGTATCAAAATCATTTCTTAACAGGAAAGAATTCAAACACCACTTTCAAAATCTATAAAAAATCCTATGTAACCCTAGCAATATTTTTACATGACAATTAAGTTCACTTCAAAATAGAATTTTTAAGATTTTATTAGAATTTTTGGAAAATATTTAGCCCCCTTAAAAAAATTCAAACAAACTTGAAAGTAATTGGAAATTCATAAATTTTTATAAACCGAATTAGGACTTCCTCCAAAAATAAAAGTTATTCCAAATAATGCATTGAGTACCCAAAAAAATTTTTCAAAATTTTCCGAATCCAGGAAGTATGAATTTAATTTGAATTTAGAATGGAATTTTGAATTTATTGCAAAAAAAAAATCAAATCAAATCGGGCACCGCCCACGGCGGTCAACCGCCGCAGCGGCCGGCCAGGGATGGTAGGCGCCGGCCGGCGCTCCTTTTAGCACCACGCATTTACACCGGCGAGCGAATCCCGCGCAAGGCCTCTCCTCTCTTCTCCTCGCTCTCTCTCTCTCTCTCTCTCTCTCTCTCTCTCTCTCTCTCTCCCGACCGTGCTCCCTAGCGCACGCCACCGATGAACATGCCGCCGCCCGCCGTCTCCAATCGGCAGCGCGGCGCTCTGCTCCCTTCCTTTCTCTCACCCTCTCTGCTCACTTTCGCGCGGGGAATAAAGCAGCAGCAGCTGCAAACCAGCCGCCACTCCTCCTTCTTTTCCCCTCTGCTTTCTCCCTGCCTCCGCTGCCCTCCTCTATTTCTCCTCCTCGCCGAGCGCCGGACGGGCAGCGGCTGCGGCAGCTTTTCCTCTCTAAAACCCCGCCAAATCCGAATCAATTCGGTGTGCCAGAACCCCTCCTCACTCCACCCAAGCGCGCGCAGGCCGCCATCGACCAATTTCGTCGGATTTAGCTTCCTCGCCGGCCGCCATTGCTGGTTCGGAGCGGGCGCATGGTGAGACCACCTGCCCGATTGATTCTAACCCTGTTGAACATGTCGATCGAGTTCTCCGACTCTGTTGAAGCTAACCGAACGGCCCGTTGCCTACCCCGTTGTTCAGGTCGCCGAGAAAAACGCCATCGCCGGGGGCTCCCCTGTTCGGCCCGCCGTCGCTGAGCAAGTTGGCGGCCTCCTCGTGGCCATGTTCCTCGATGCCAAGAACCCTGGCACCCCGGCACGGCTTCTAAACATTGTCTCCAAGTCCCTCCTCGACTCTGCCGTTCTCCCCACCTCACCGGACCTCGAGCATCGCCGCCGCACGCAGTTGCGCTGCTCCGGTGAGAATCCCGCGTCAAGACCTTGTCCCTAGGATTTCCCGTGCCAAGCTCGTTCGGTTGGTGCCCCCCCCCCCCCCTCAGTGGCCCTCATCACTGGCAGGGCCAGCGCCGCCGCGTGCCATGGCTCCGGCGAGCTAGGGCGAGAGCCCTAGTTAGGGTTCTTCGGTGGGTATTTTTCTTTTATTGGTTAAATTCGATAGAAATTTTAATAATTCATAGAAAATCAAAAATAATTCAGAAAAATGTGATTCCAAATGTTTTGAACTCAGCGGAAAAATTAGTTGCTAGGAACAATATAAAACTCACATGTTTGAAAAATATTTATTTTGCCTTTATTTAAATAATTAAAACCTCAATAATGCATACAATAATGGTAATACAATAAATAAAGGGGTAATTCCAATTTCTATGACTTTTTACTGATTTGTGGTTGGTAGTAAAAATATTAAGCATGAATTTTTAGAAGATATAATTTCTGTCATTAACACAAGGGCTATATTACTTGATAATTATAAATTCCTAGATTAATAAGGCTCATGAGTATGTTGTGAAAAGTTGTGAATAAAATTCCTTGCCTGATTTATAACCCTGATATCCAATTGGTTACATATTAGTGGATAGAGAAGTTAGTAAGTAACTAGCCACTTACATTAAATACCATTATTGCTTAATGATTAAATAATTTAGTTGATACATAGGAAGTAAAATTATATGCCATAGTCATAACCAAGATCCTAACTTAAGTCATAATCCTAAAGTCAAAATTGTTGACATGTTAGTTGAATGCTTAATTTAAAAACAAATTTGCTTAAGTAAATAATTATTAAGTATATACTATCATTAACTTAGTAGTTAAATTACATTCTTCTAACTAAGGAGAAATACTAGAAGGTCATAAGTAATTAATCAAACTAGCGAATGAACTTAATCTAAACTTTCCCCAAATATTAATCATAAACAAGTAAATAGTCACCAATGAAATACTTAAGTAAGTTGTTAATCTTGACCATGCTTTGGGTTTAACTGGGTATAAAGAATCACTATTATCTAGGGTTAATAATAATGGGAGTAACTCTCTTAAACAACAATTAACGACAAGCCTCATAAACATGCCAATGCACCGAGATAGATGGACAAACTTACAGGACGAAGCATCGCAATAACGACACATCCAATGCACCGAGATTGAACAAGTCGAACAAGTCAGCAAAGGTCACTGAAATGTAGCCTTCACTCAACAGGTGATGAGTCCCATACTTTAGCACAATTGAGCCACCCTTCTGATCCTTATGTTGCATGTAGTAATTATGAAGCTCAATACATGCTTGTCCAGCATTATGAAGGTCATCTGCATTCATCATCGGCTTGCCAGCCATGTAACCGGGGTTATCTTGAATCCATTCCTTCTGTACCTGTCCACGAGCAGTGGTCTTCTCTGGGGGTTGCTTCTTTGTTTTCTTCTTTAATGCATGTTGAGGTTTTGATCGTGCTGCTTGTTGAGGTTTTGGTGCTACTGCTGATTCTTGAGCTTTTGATGGTGCTGCCTTTTGAGATTTTGGTGCTGCTGGCTGTTGAGTTTTTCATGGTGCTGCTTTTTGAGGTTTTGGGGCTGGCTCATCTAGGTGAGCTGGAGGGACTGGAGTCGGCACATGTACTGCTGTTTGAATCTGGTGTGGAGAATCAGGTGCACTTGTTGAATCCGGTGCCGAGGCATCGTTGGAGGTAACAACGATGTGGCACTTCCTCCACTGAACCCTTCCATACTGAGCATCCCCTAGAGTGATGGTCTCATCATTAGGGGGCACCTCCAATCTATAGTTGGTTGCATCATTATCCACGAAATCTAAAAGCACAACAGCATAGCCTTGACGAACGGGGCATCCGCAAAGAGTCTGCACACTAGGAAGTACTCGTCCCTTAGCAACCTCTATGACATGACCACTTACATTCAGCATAAGGTTGCAATGTGCCAGATTTTTCAGTTGATCAATTGTATCCAGTGTATGTACTACCTGCGAGACCATGTGATTCTCAGCGGACGCTGAGCTGCTGTTTACATGAACTCCTGGCAGCAACATTCCTGGCAATGGGAAGGTTAAGCCCTGTGATTCAAACCAAGCTTGCAAAGACCCCAAAACATTTTGGGTCACTCGCCTTGTAATAGCTTCTTCATCCAGCTTCGAAGATGTCTTCCTCTTCTTCCACATTGCCCGATCCTCAGGAAAACCTGTCTTCCAACACTTGTAAGCTGACACACCTCGAACACGTCCTGGATGCTCTGCAGTTCCCAATGCCAATGTCAGAGTGTCATTCTCTCTACTGCCAATTTTTGATGGATCGCTTGCAATCTGTTTCACCCTCTCTGCCACTTCCTGGGTCTCCGAGCTCGAAAAGGTGATTTCACCACTGTCTGTCAAAGAGCCCCTTGCTCGCAGATAAGACCGTGACCGCCCAGGGAATTGTAACCAAGGGTTCTCACGACCTTCCTCCGCTAACTTCTGATCCTCAGCCTCCCATTGTGCCTGTTTTCCCAAATACCCGGCCGGACCAAGATGATGGTTCAATGTATTCTTAGCTCGAATCGCCTTCATTTCCTTACTCTCCTTTTGAAACTCCTCAGTCCTCTTCATCTCTACAAATCTGTCCCAATCTTCTCTTGATAGAAATCTGTAGTCTGCAAGAGGATCTTTACCTTGTCTCATGTAATCATTGATCAGATCACTCCGGAAGCGTCTTGCAAGTTTGCTAATCTTCCTCATACAAAAACTGAACCCTACTTCTTGCAAGTCCTGAGGGTACAGAATAAATTCCTACACTACTGCAAAAAGGGCCTTCTGCTGAATTTCATCTAGAGCGTCAAACGATGGTATGAGTATTGAAACCTTCTCACGAGCACAGAGGCCGCAGACCGTACTCAATTTGGAATTAATTACTAGGTCCATAGGCTGGCCATCATTTTGCACATCCGTAACAACCACCTGGTCACTTGGCCATCGTGTCACTGTCCTTTTCTTCCTTGGCTTTTTCGTTGGCCGAACAGTTACTTCACCTACTTCTGTAGCAACATTAGGACTTGGTTCTTCATCAGAACCATCATGATCACTAGAAGACTGAGCATCTGACATCTTGCTACCTACACACATAGAAAAGAGTCAATCATTCAGCATCAAATCTGACCATCAGTAGGTAATGAAGTTTTCAGTTAACAAAAGTAAGATTGCTGGATTGCAGAAGTAGAATATGTGTGCTAGTGTAAATAACAGAAGCTAGTACATAAGCTATCATCTTCATTCAAGTGGTGGGGAGGAGCTAGTACAGTTCATGTCATTGGAGTTTTTGCATTTGCATACCTGCAGCAGTAACCACCTTCTAAACACAGAGGGGAGGGAGGAGCTCGTCGGTGCAGAGGGGAGGGAGGAAGTCGTCGGCGCAGAGGGGAGGGAGGAGCTCGTCGGTGCAGAGGAGAGGAGCACAGGGGACGAGTTCGTCGGAGGAAGGAGAGGAGGTCACCGGCCCACGAGCTCTCGTGGTCGTCGTCGGCGGCAGCAGGGCGGTCGGTGCCCTAACCCTAACTGACGACGGACTCCTGGAGGCGGAGGCCGAGATCGTGGAGGCGCAAGCGGCGTGCAGAGGTAGGGAGTGGAGGCGGAGAGGCAGCGTGCAGAGGTGGCGTGCAGAAGTGGGGATCGGAGGCGGAGAGGCAGCGTGCGGAGGTGGCGCGAAGCGGAGGTGCAGAGAGGTGGCGCGCGATGGAGAGGCAAGTGCTGAGGCGGAGTCGGGCAATTTCAGATTTTGAGAAGAGGTGACAAAGGTGACGATTAAAGAGACCAACCGTCACTTGGACTACACAAAAAGGTGACGGTTCGAAAGTTTAACCGTCACTTGGACACAAAAGTGACGAGTAAACAAACAACCGTCACTTGGACTACACACAAAGGTGACGGTTAAAACACCAACCGTCACTTGGACACACAAAGGTGACGGTTAAACATCCAGCCGTCACTTGGACTACAAATAAAGGTTACGGTTAAACATCCAACCGTCACGTGGACTACACACGAAGGTGACGGTTGGAACTTTAACCATCACTTGGTTGAAGTACCTGTTTCCAAAACATAACAGAACCATCTCAGTATCTATTTTCAAAACAGATAGCAGTACAAAGCAAGTCTAAAATCATTGCAGGATCACAGAACATCCAAATTTTTTAAGCACATCACAATAAATCAGGCAACCACATAGAACAATAATTTACCAAAATACATTCCAATAATAATAATAATAATTAATAACAACAATAATAATTCAGTACATGTTCAAATAATTCAACTGTCACTACAGAATATAAAGTGATCATGGCTCTTCTTTCTCCTTTTGCCTCGACGTTTACATGATTTGTTCACTTTGATCTCTTCATTGTGGTCAGCACGTATGTATGGAGTTGGGTTGTTCAATGCCGGTAGTCTTGGCATCACATCAGCTGCGAAAGGAGGAACTTCATCAAACTGATCAAACTCTTCCTCGTCTAGAGCATTCTCAACCCCAACAATTCGTCTCTTCCTTGAAAGAACAACATGAAGTTTCTTTTTTGTAGTGTCGGTAACATAAAACACTTGTCGAACATGTTTGGCGAGCACGAAAGGTTCAGACTTGTAACCTACACATTTCAGGTCAACACTAGTGAATCCATACTTATCCTTTATGACACCCTTGTTCCCATCTATCCAACCGCAACAAAAGAGGGTTTCCTTAAAACCGATATAGTTCAACTCCCAAACCTCCTCTATTTGACTGTAGTATGGGCACCGGTGTTCACCATTCTCATCATAAGCATCAACACACACCCCACTATTTTGATATGCACTTTTCTCATCTCGATGAACAGTCTGAAATGTGTAACCATTTATATCATATCCTTGATATGTCACAATGGTTGATATTGGACCAGCAGCAAGTAGTTTGAGTACTTCACTTGTTGGGGCTGTGGATTTAGACACTTGATCACGAAACCAAACGCTAAATGTCCTCGAATGCTCATTTGCCAACCAATATTGGTTACGATCTGGATTTTCAAGAAGCTTTGTCCCCTTGTGCTCTTCAACATAAGCAGACACTTCACTTGATTGTTGCAACATGAGGAAATGAGCTTTCTGAAAAGATGCCCGGTCAGGAGTTATTGCCTTCTTCCCTAAGCTCCCTTTACCATGGAGCCTCCCCTCATGTCGAGACCTTGGCACACCAATTGGGTTGTCTGGGTCAACGTAATCAAGTGCCCACTCGAGCACTTCCTCCGTAGTGTACCCATTTACAATGAAGCCCTCTGGATAAGCTCGATTCCGGACAAAGGCCTTTAGGATCCCATTGAATCTCTCGTATGCGTACATCTGTGTGACACCCCAGGTGTCACCAGGGAAAAGTCGACAAACAGTAAACCCTAAGTCATAATTTCACTCACCTTAAAGCAAATTCAATCGTGAAGATAAAAAGAAATATTGTTTAAAATGCTTTAAAGAGACACTATAAAAAGTTTGACAAACAACAGAGCATTTTAGCAAAGTCCGAAGAATTCTCAACTAAAAGTGTCGAAATCTCGTTAACAGAAAGAATTCAAACCCTAACCCTTGACCATAAAAATTTCCACATAACCCTAGCTATATTTTTACATAACAATTAAGTACACTTCAAAATAGAATTTTGGGGAATTATTCAAGATTTTTGGAAAAGAATTAGACCTCTTAAAAATTCACAGAAACTATAATCAACTTAGAAATTCAAGAATTTTTAGAGGCCAAATCATGACTTGAACCTTAAATGAAAAGTGTTCCAAATACATTCTTGAGCTTGTACAAAAATTTTCAAAATATTTCGAGCTCGGGAAGAGTGCCCATTCATTAAAACCCTTCCAGCATTAAAGGAAAAGAAAAAAAATAAAAATAAAAATAATATAACTGTTGCCGGGCGGGCTACAGTACCCGCCCGCCCGACAACAGAGCGCGCGCAGCCGCCGCTGCCCCGGCCGACACGGCGCTGCCCGACGCACGTCGCCTTCAAGTGACGGCCGGCTCCCCTACTCCTCACTCCTCCCTCACTTCACTCTCTCTCTCTCTAGCTCCCGCACCCCCCTCCCTCTCCTTCTTCTCTGCCCGAGCGCACCGCCCCCTCCCGGTACGCCGCCCGACAACCGAGCCGCCCGACTGCCTGCGCCGCCCGGCCATGCCCCTACTCCCCTACCCCGGCCGCCTATAAATGGCGCGCAATCCTCCTCCATTCTCCCCCTCTGCCATTCCTTACCTCTCCCGCGCGCGCAGCCTTTCTCTCGTCTTCCTCCCTGCTCGGTGCGCCACCGCCATTGCCGCCAGCGCCGCTCGCTCGTCGACAGCTCACCTCGGCGAGTTTCAAGCCGCACCACCGTGCCCCCTAGACTCCCCTCCACCCCAGGTGCTCTCCGAACACCAAGTCAGCCGGCGGTGCCCTAGCTTCGCCGGAACGCCGCCGCCTTCCCCTCGGCCGAAGTACCTCACCGCCGATCGCCTCTCCTCAAAATTCGTCATCAAGGTGACCGTCATCGGAGAAGAACGCCGTGCACCACCCCGTCGGCCGCCATTGTCGCCACCTCGACCTCCACGTCGCCAGCCCTGTTCCACTCTTCATCATAGCCCCCATCCTCCACAAATCGGTGCAGTGAGTCGAGATTCTGACGCTAACGAGGTAGCTGCCGATCCAAGTTCCTCGACCCCCGCCGAAGAAGTCGACATCAACTCAGAGGAACCAGGCAAGCCCCGGTGCACAACCAACTTTTAAAAGTTTTACTTTTACACTAAGTGTGTCTTGTTTGTGCATTAGGTGCTAGGAGTTGATTGAAACCATAGTTGCATTTGTTTCCCATAGGAAACCCTGACGGTAGCTTGTATAGATGCCCTTAGTATGCTATGCTTAGCAGATAGTTGCCGGTAGAAGTCGAGCAGAGTGGACACTGCTCGCGAGTAGTAGGATTTGGATGAAACTATCTCATGAGATGTGCCACACGATTGTCAATAAGTAAGAAAGATAAAAGATTGAGGGTCAGACTGGGTACCAGTAGGTCGGCGACTGGTCCGGGACCAGGGTGACCGTAGTCTGGTCTGATCCGTGTGGCACAGCTAGGCAAGTATTGAACGTACTAATCGTGTGCTAGGTGTTATGGGCCCCGGTAAACCTACGTAGCCTAGTGATTGCAACGTCGAACCTGCCCTACGGTGTCTGACTAGGAGGAGATCTGGGGTGGGCAGCGTGGGAACTTCACAGAAACCGTCTGGGACGTGTTGTCTGGTGGGACGCGGCGCTGCTAAGGCAGGCGTAGGAGGGAATTGACGTTGCAGGAGCTGGCGTGAACGGTTGCCACGTGCGAATCTGGGACACGCACGTGTCGTACGATTAGGTTAACCCTGCAGTGGTATAAAAATCGGTTCGAATCGCTGTCGCTCTCAGTTATGAGCTTACTTGGACTCTCTGTCACATTTTAGTAAATAGGTTGAGAAACCATGAGAATGAATGATGAATATTAATACTGCTATTGTTGATTCTGTCTTGGTTGTTTAGTTCAGTGCTAACTAAATTTATTTTCTAATCACTCAATCTGATGCTAAAACTTGACAAGAGTAGTTTAGGCTTGCGAGTCCTTTTGGCAAGTAGACCCTCCCGAGTCAGCCTTCATGTCTAGGAGTCGGCTGTAGCCAGCCATTTGTCGGGTAAGTCTTGCTGAGCTTCTTAGAAGCTCACGCGTTAGCATTTTGTGGTTTTCAGGCGCCGTCATGCAGGAACCAGCAGGTAGCTTCCATTGGGAGGAGCCTCCCCTCGAGTTTGGGAACCTCCAGTGGGAGTTGTGCGAGTCGCCGCAGTGATTGTTGAAGTGGCTAGTAGTACGACGCCCGTGGGCACGGCGCGTGCTTTTGCTTAAGTCCGAGTGTCGGAGTTGTAATAGTTTTAGTCTTCCGCTGTTATCGTTTTTTTCAAAACTGTTGCGCACTCGGAAACATTGTAATATTCAACTTCTAAGTCATGAACCAAATGATGTATTAAGTGTTCTTTTCTTGTAAATTATTGCTGTTTATTCCTGCCGGTGTTGTATCGTGTGTACGCTCGCTTCGCCGAGCGTTGCCCAACAGGATCTTGGCTTAACGACTGACCAGATCCGTCCTGAGACAAGGTTTTCTGGGCGGGTCGTGTCAGCTTTGGTATCAGAGCCGTGTTGGGAAACGATACAACGTTTAAGGCATATTTTCAAAAATTTACGTGCGAGTGAGGTACGCGCCCTATTGGTTAATAGGTTATCAGGTGGCAAGCTAACCTAGTGTAGGGGCTAACTAAACCCAGTTTAGATTTACTTTTCTGTAACAACGCACCTACGCTCAGGTAAGCAAGGTAAGGTACGCCGCTCGACTGCGGTGAAAGGTCGAGAAATCCCTGTTGCGTAAGCAGCAGTAGCGTTCTATACCATGGTGGTATGGAAGGAGGTATTATGTTCGCTGTAACATAGTACGCCCCCTTGCCGTTTAGGGAGAGAAGCGGCCCTCTACCATACGAGGTGTGGCTTACGGACCTGTTGCGAATGCAGACCTTCGCAACAGTGGAGTCTTGTGTCTTTGGCACACAAGAGATGAGTTTGTTCCTCACGACTTCGGTTTTGCGGAACACTCTCATACCTCCGCTGCCTGAGGTAAAGTGCAGTCTGTCGCCGCGCAGGGAAGGTCGGACACGTGATCCCCGTACGTGACCTACTCGGGGCGACCCATATGGCAATGATATGGGTTGTTGTTTTTACTTTTGATATACATTATATTGCACTGCCTGTGATGCCATTTTCTGCAGGTACGCTAACCACGATATCGTAAGAAACGTGTAGTAACGGCTAACTTGAGTGCGATTCTGCCACCGCCTATGCGTATTCTTTTTACTTTGTGAGGACGTATAGGCCGATGTAGGATTGCATTGCATGAAGAAATGTTAAAATCCTTCAAACTTATACTAAAACCATCCAGGAGCAAAAATTCCATCAATAATGGCTGTAGCACAATCAGAAAAAAAAAATTTAAGAAGTCAACCTGGATACCTTCCTCCCTTAGTGATTGCGTGGAATCAACCGAGTTGGAGTAAAACCCTTGTACACCATTGAGCCTTCCCAGAACCTTCCTCAATGAGAAGATTGTCTCCTTGACAGGTCAACTTAGATGGTAAAGCACCTTTGCGAACCCATGGTTCGAGTCTCGGTCTTGTGATGAGTGATTGTCAACGGTGACGGTCTCTTGGCTTGTGATGCGCAGGTGTGGCGTGCGGAGGCGGTGTGCGGCGGCGAGGAGAAGGTGCAGTGGACGGGACGTGCCGACGAGCTGCGTACGGACCGGGCGAGCTGGGAGAGCTTGAGCCGGTGCTGGGACGCGGAGACTTGGGCGTTTGGCTGGGTCACTGACCGAGGGACCGGACGACCGTGCGGCATCGTGGTGGCTGACACCTAGGGACATCGACAAGTGCAAGATGACGCATTGGAGGGGGACGCGTATGAAGTACGCTACTCGCGGACCGGTTTGATGGTTTGGGCCTCAAAACCATCGGTGGACGGTTTACGGGTTTGGGCCTCAAAACCCGGACGGAGGTTCCGAGGCGGGACGGACGGCACGTGGCAGCATCGGGGAGTTCGCGTCGAGGCGAAGCTACCGGTGAGAAGGCGCGGTGGCCGTCGGATCAAGAATTTTTGAGTTGGACCATAATGCCTCAGGGTTAGGTGGTTCGCTCTAATTATCTAGGGGTAGTTTAGGAAAAAGAAATAGACCGGATAAATAAGGGTAGCTGCCCCCAAAAACCGTTTTTCCTTTTTTTTCCTCGGGCATTTTTTTTTCTTTCTTCTCCTCTGGCATTTTCTTTTTTCTTGCGCGATTCCCCTCTCTCTGCTTTGCTGATCCAGATTTCTTGAACTTGTATGAACTGAAATTCGAGTTGGGAATGGAGGTCCCGAATCCTCCATGATTCCTCTGGGTGTCAATTTTTATCTCTGTGATTTTCGTTCTTCCCTGTTTTTTTTTTCTTTCGCTCTCCTCATTTTCGTCTGTGCTGTGATCTGAAAATTAAGGAGATTGGTTTGAGTTAAAGCCATGATTCTTTAGGGATAGCTTGCCAATACCATCGAGATCCCCTGTACGAAATTTGAGGCCGAGAGGTTTTGATTTGGATGAGTTCTGGTTGATTTTGTGGCCGTCTGCTCTCTCGTTTCTCTTCTGTTCGAGTTCTTTTGTCTGGCGTTTTTGTTCGTCGCACAGAAATCTGAGGACAGGGACAGGCACAGCATCCTGGTGGAAGTGCTACCAGCACCAAGCGCTCAGGCGCCGTGCACGCTCAGTCGAGCGGCGCTTGCCCAGGGTCCCTGAGATTGTATGCTCTTCGAGATCGCCGTTGCTAATTTCTCGTGCTTCTCGCTCCTGCTTCTTCGGTTCATCTGATAGCTGCAGCTGTGCTACTTCTTGTGACTGTTGCGTGTTTTTGTGCATCCAGCGCTTGGTGCTATTTCCATTGCCTGACAACGGCTGCAGTAATTCGTTCAGCAGAGAAGCAGCAGGGTCTTCTGCTGCCGGTGTCGAACTCCAGGAAGCAGTCCTCTGCTGTGCTTGTTTTGCTCCTTGGCGTGTGCAGACCCATGCCTTTGATTGGAGTTGCGTGCTCGTAACAGGGAGCAGCTCATCTGTTCTTTTTCTGTTCAGCAGGTTGATTTAATTTGCTTCGGTGAGCAGCCCCACCGACTTAGTTCAAGCAGCTGAAACTAAGCACGCTGGTGCCGCTTGATTTTGTCTCTGGGTCTGTATCGTAGTTCTGTCAACCAGAAATTCTCAGCTCATTACTTTGACTGCAGCTTGTGTGTTTGTGATCCGATTTGTGTTCCGATTGTTGTTTTGGCGTCATAGTGATCTAAGGTTTTTATCTAGTTACTCTTGTCACTGGTTCGACTTGGGTATCTTGATCAGGAATTCGTTTGCTCTTGAGTTTGATTGTGAATTTGGGACAGTGCCCTAAATATTTCGAAAGAAAATTTACGGCTCCCATTCACCCCCCTCTGGTCGCCGTTTCGGTCCTTCAACCTTGGACTACCGGCTGTCGCCAGTTAGCATCCTTAGTGACCGATTTGGATCACCTTTTACGCAGGGATGAAAAATATTTTATGTATCGGAAGATTTAGCATGCTTTGAACTATGTGTCAACATGTGGCTTCTGATTATAAAATATTGCTCATCTCTGTGTTGCAGATGGACGCCAACATGATCGAGCATGGGATCGCGGAGATAGGCATTGAGGACTCCACCCCTACCTACGTCACCAAGAAGTCCGGACGCAGAGGATTTGTGGAGATACTCGAGCAGACCTTGCAGTCACTGGGATATGCGGAGACTCCGTGGTTTCAGATCCGGGAGTACCGGCAGTATGATCTACCACGCTGCTCGGCCACGGTTACACTACCCACACACCCTCAGCATGCCAACGGAGAGATTTATACCACCACCACATTCGGTTCAGATAAGACGGAGGCCATCGAGTCGGCCGCTCATCAAGCTTTATTGAGGATTTGCGAGCGACACCTCGAGGACCTGGCAGACAAACCAGCAGCGTTGTTTCCGATACGGGACCAGGTCGACCGTACCTGGCACCGTAATGTCAAGAATGCTCAGAAGAGGACTTTCAGGGGGGAGAGATGGACCATATCACTCCCTTGTTCACGTGGAGCCTAGCGCTACTCAACTTGCATGAAGATATTGTTCTCACAGCTCAGATGGATCGCCAGGCCTTGCGACAGGCCCACGTAGAGGTAGCTCAACTCAAGAAGAAGATCCAAGAATTGGAGAGCAGAAACAATGCACTGCGTGCTCGCTGCGACGCGCGCGCTACACGTATCTCTGAGTTAGAGGCGGTCTCCGATATTAAGACTGCCCAGATCCATGCTAGAGAGAATGATTGCAACATCATGTTGCAACACATTCACCAGCTGGAGATGCTCAGGGATAACGTGGTTCAGATGGCGGAGAACCTCGCCCATGAGAACCACCATTTGCAGCATCAGTTAGCGGGACTTTTGGAGGCACAGCAACCGCCTCCCGCTAACGATGATGCGCCTGAGTCAGAAGTATCGGATCCCGAAGCTTCAGACCCAGAGCCAGATGAGGAGTAGATTGGAGGTGGCTCCGAAGTGATAGTTTAGCTAGATGCTTCGCTTAGGGAGTGCGTTGTCTTTGTCTTGGAGCTAGTATGTGTTCTTAGAAGTTTATCTTAGTGGTGCGGAAATCTTGTGGATGTAAGAATGGTGGTTTGACAGTCTAAGGAATTGGACGATGGATGTACTGTCATCTTTTGGGGAATGAAGGAAGTTTGTTTTTAGGGAGATATCCGTGCCGTGCATATTGACGTATCCTTGCTTATATTGAGAAATGGACATGGGTTGAATTGCTCCAATAAGGATCCTTTTGCTTTTTCAGCATGGTGAACACTAGAGCCGGACGTCAGGAGGCGGAAAGCTCCAACCCGCCGCCCCCGCCAGCTGAGCCAACCTTGGCCACAGCTATGGCGGCCCTGATTCAGAGCAGCCAGCAAACGCAAGAGATGCTACGAGCTATCCTAGAGAGTAGCGGCACGAATCGAGGCGCTCGGAACCGCGATCAGGACAGCACATATGCGGAGTTCCTAGCCACTCATCCCCCGGAGTTCAGAGATGCTCGGGAACCCATGGAGGCAGACCATTGGCTTCGTACAATCGAGGCCAAATTTGGGCTGCTCCGTTGTTCGGAGACTCAGAAGACGCTCTTCGCGGCCCAGATGCTCCATGGACACGCCGGAGCTTGGTGGGCCAACTACTTGGCCACTCCTCCGGCCAACACCCAGGTGCCATGGGAACAGTTAAGGGAGGCGTTCCGCGCACACCACATCCCCGCGGGACTCATGCAGAGGAAGGCCAAGGAGTTCATGGCCTTGACGCAAGGGAGTCGCACGGTGCACGAGTATTCCCGTGTGTTCAACCAGCTTGCTCTATATGCTCCGGAGCAAGTTGACACGGATGCTAAGCGGAAGCACCGCTTCATGGAAGAGCTGAACATCACACTCCAGGGTCGCTTGGCCCTGAACCAAGGCGGCTCATTCAATGAGCTCGTCAGCAACGCCCTCATCGCCGAGGAGTACCTCGAGAAGGAGCAGCGGGAAAAGAGGCGAGCCAGCGGTGGGCCATCAAATGCCCCGCCACCCAAGTACCGTCTGGTGTACACTGCACCCGATGGTAGGAGGTACAAGGCAACCCCGCCGCAGGCACCGTCGTTCCGTCCGCCACAGCAGCCGTACCGGCCCCCACAGAATCAGCAACAAGCCGGCTACCGCGCACCTCCCCCGCCGCAGAGGAACCCAGGTGTCCGCCCACCTCAACAGGGCGCCCGCCCTGGACCAGGCACGCCTTGCTTCAACTGCAGGCAGCCCGGACACTTCGCCCGCGAGTGCCCCTCCAACCATCAGTCCGGAGGCAACCGGCAGTCGAACCAGGGACAGGGCCAGCAAAAGGGCCAGAAGAACACCAGGACCGGTCGAGTAAACTACACCACGACCGAGGAAATTGCTGAAGGCGAACAAGTACTGGCGGGTACGTTTTCGCTCTCTACCCACTCAGCTTTTGTTCTTTTCGATTCCGGTGCAAGCCACAACTTTATCAGTAAAAATTTTGTCAAAGGCAAAAATTTAGCCACAGTTCTCCTAGAACCACCTTTCGTAATAAAATCGCCTGGGGGCAACATATTATCCAACCATGGCTTAAGTGAAGCTCCCCTCAATCTGGGAGGTCACATCTATCCTATTTCCTTCATCATCTTAGATGGGCAGGGTATTGATCTTATCATCGGCATGAAATGGATGAAACACCATAATGCCATCCTTGACATTGCTACCCGTGTAGTCCACTTGACCTCCCCACTTCATGGTTCCATGTCCATAAACCTAGATCACCCCAAAGCCACCCTCAATCAAGTCTGCAATGTTGTCGGGAAAAGTCTGGACGAGATACCAGTGGTTAAGGAGTTTCCGGACGTATTCCCAGAAGACTTACCTGGTTTACCGCCGGACAGAGATGTGGAATTTCAGATTGAGCTGTTGCCAGGCACAGCCCCGATCTCCCGCAGACCGTACAAGATGGCACCCAAGGAGCTAGCAGAGTTGAAGAAACAGCTGCAGGAATTATTGGACAAGGGCTTCATACGGCCCAGTACCTCTCCTTGGGGTTGTCCTGCATTGTTCGTGAAGAAGAAGGACCAGTCCTTGAGGCTATGCGTGGATTACCGCCCCTTAAATGCGGTAACTATCAAGAACAAGTATCCCTTGCCACGCATAGACACTCTATTTGATCAGTTGGCAGGAGCAAAGGTCTTCTCGAAAGTTGATCTTCGGTCGGGTTATCATCAGATCAAGATCCGTCCCAGTGACGTCCCGAAGACGGTCTTCTCCACCAGATACGGGCTGTATGAGTATTTGGTGATGTCGTTTGGACTCACGAACGCACCAGCGTACTTTATGTACCTCATAAACTCAGTCTTCATGCCAGAGCTGGATAAGTTTGTAGTGGTGTTCATCGACGACATCCTAATATACTCCAAGTCAGCCGATGAGCATGCAGAGCACCTTCGGACAGTTCTCCAAAGACTCAGAGATCATAAGCTCTATGCCAAGTTCAGCAAGTGCGAATTCTGGATTGAGCGTGTTCAGTTTCTGGGTCATGTTGTGTCCGCGGAAGGTATTTCTATTGATCCGGGAAAGGTGCAAGATGTTGTTAATTGGAAAGCACCCACAACAGTCCACAAGGTGCGGAGTTTCTTGGGATTAGCGGGATACTACCGTCGCTTCATTCCCAACTTCTCCAAGATTGCCAGGCCTATCACAGATCTACTCAAGAAGGATCAGAAGTTTAAGTGGACAGAAAAGTGCAAAGAAGCCTTCCAAACTTTGAAGAAGCACTTGACCACAGCACCAGTACTAGCCCAACCGGATTTGAGCAAGCCTTTCGACGTGTATTGTGATGCGTCGGGCACTGGACTTGGTTGTGTGTTAATGCAAGAAGGACGGGTAATTGCTTATGCTTCCAGACAACTCCGCAAGCATGAGGTGAATTACCCCACACACGACTTGGAATTAGCAGCCGTAGTATTGGCTGTGAAGGTGTGGAGGCATTACTTATTGGGAAACCTAGTACACCTCTACACCGACCACAAGAGTCTCAAGTACATCTTCACCCAGAACGAGTTGAACATGAGGCAACGAAGATGGTTAGAGTTAATCAAGGATTACGAGATAGAGATCCACTATCATCCGGGCAAGGCTAATGTGGTGGCAGACGCGTTGAGCAGAAACGCCCATTGCCACTACTTGGATCAGGGAGTTGCAACTGAAGAATTAGAGCCAGCCGTAAGGATTCTACCCCACGGAGCACTCTACAACCTCGCCTTAGTGCCAACACTTAGAGATGAGGTAGCCAAGGCCCAGAAGCTTGATAAGGGCATGGAGAAGATCAGATTGGGACTACAAGAAAAGAAGATGCAGTGCTTCCGTGAAGATGAAGAAGGAGTTTTGTGGTTCAAGAACAGACTGGTAGTGCCGAAGGATCACGAGCTCCGAAGGAAGATCATGGATGAAGCTCATCTATCCAAGTACTCAATTCACCCTGGCAGTAACAAGATGTATCAGGATCTGCGAAAGAAGTTTTGGTGGACAAGGATGAAGAGAGAAATCGCTCGGTACGTAGCAGAATGTGACACCTGCCGCAGAGTAAAGGCCGACCATCTGAAAGGCGCAGGGTTGTCGCAACCATTGAGCGTTCCGTCATGGAAATGGGAAGACATAAGTATGGACTTCATTGTCGGACTGCCCATGACAGCTCAAAAGTTGGATTCAATTTGGGTTATAGTAGATCGCTTGACAAAGACAGCCCATTTCATTCCTGTCTCGATCAGATACACCATGAAGAAGTATGCACAGCTGTACATTGACCGGATAGTCTGTCTGCATGGAGTACCCAAGACGATCATCTCCGACCGAGGCACCCAATTCGTCGGTCGATTTTGGAAACAACTCCACGAGTCACTAGGAACCAGACTAATCCACAGCTCAGCCTACCACCCTCAGACTGATGGTCAGACGGAACGAGTGAACCAAATACTTGAAGACATGCTTCGAGCTTGTGTTTTGGAGTCCGGAAAAGGATGGGACGCTCATCTGTCATTGGCGAAGTTCTCATATAATAACAGCTATCAAGCCAGCATCCAGATGTCCCCTTTCGAAGCACTTTACGGCCGTAGTTGTAGAACCCCACTCAACTGGTCAGAAGCAGGCGAAAGAATAATATTGGGACCAGACCTAGTGCAGCAGGCTGAAGAGAAGGTACGGGTTATACAAGCAAATCTGAAGGCAGCCAAGTCAAGACAGAAGAGCTATGCAGATAGAAGGCGTAGACCATTGACCTTCGAGGTAGGAGACTACGTCTACCTACGAGTCTCGCCAATGAAGGGAGTTCAACGGTTCGGCATCAGAGGCAAGTTAGCGCCCCGATACATAGGTCCATATCCTATCACAGCTAAGTGCGGACCAGTGGCATATCAAGTGGAGCTGCCAGAAAAGTTATCAGGAGTGCATAACGTCTTCCATGTCTCCCAATTGAAGAAATGTCTGAAGGCACCAGTAGACCAAGTGGTTCAAGAAGTAGAAGAGTTGCAACCAGACCTAACCTACCCAGAGCGTTCAATCCGGATACTGGATGAGAAAGAACGAGTTACAAGAAGACGAACACTCAAGTTTTACAAGGTTCTGTGGAGCAACCACACGGAAGACGAAGCCACGTGGGAATCTGCAGAATTTCTTCAGTCAAACTACCCCGAGCTACTCCCAAAACCATAGGTACCTATACCTATCCTAACCCTCTCCTTAAATCTCGGGATGCGATTTCTTTTAGGGGGGAGGGCTGTGACACCCCAGGTGTCACCAGGGCAAAAAGTCGACAACTATAAACCCTAATTCGTAATTTCACTCACTTTAAAGCAGTTTCAATCGTGGAAATAAAAAGAAATATTATTTAAAATGCTTTAAAGAGACACTATGAAAAGTTTGATAAACAACAGAGCACTTTCGTAATTTCACTCACTTTAAAGCAGTTTCAATCGTGGAAATAAAAAGAAATATTGTTTAAAATGCTTTAAAGAGACACTATGAAAAGTTTGACAAACAACAGAGCACTTTAGCAAAGTCCGGAGAAATTTCGAATAACAGCGTCGAAATCTCGTTAACAGAAAGAATTCAAACCCTAACCCTTGACCATAAAGATTTCAACAGAACCCTAGCTATATTTTTACATAACAATTAAGTACACTTCAAAATAGAATTTTGGGAAATTATTCAAGATTTTTGGAAAAGAATTAGACCTCTTAAAAATTCACAAAAGCTATAATCAACCTAGAAATTCAAGAATTTTTAGAGGCCAAATCATGACTTGAACCTTAAATGAAAAGTGTTCCAAATAAATTCCTGAGCTTGTACAAAAATTTTCAAAATTTTTCAAGCTCGGAAAGAGTGCCCATTCATTGAATCCTTCCAGCATTAAAGAAAAAGAAAAAAAATAATAATAGAACTGTTGCCGGGCGGGCTACAGTACCCGCCCGCCCGACAACAGAGAGCAGGGCGCGCGGCTGCGCCGCCCCGCCCGACACGGGCGCCTGTAGCGCACGTCGCCGATTCAATTGTCGCGCCGGCCTCCCTCACTCCTCCCTCACTCCCTCCTCACTCCATCGCTCTCTCCCTCTCTCTAGCCTCTCTCTCTCTTGCTCCTCTGCCGAGCGTCGCCCGAGCCGACCCCCACTGCGCCGGCCTCCACACCCACCCCACTCCCCTACCTTCTCCCTACCCCGGCCGTCTATAAATTGGTGCGCCCTCTCCTCCATTTCCCCCTCCCACGCGCGAGAGCTCTTCTTCTCCCCTGCCCCGGCCGGCCGCCGACGCCATTGACGCCATTGCCGCTCCCCACGGTGAAACACCACTTCCGAAGCGTTTCAATCAAATTCACTCACCGAATCAACTCTTCTCCACCTCGTGAAGCTCACAGAAGCCTCCAACCCTCCAACGGCGAGCCACCTCGTCGGAAAATTCATATCGCCACCGCCACCGAAGCACCCCCACGGTGAGACCCCCTCTGCCGTGCCCAACCTTGATGAATACCATGTTGCCGAGCTTCGTCATATCGTGTGGATCATGAAAAGCCAAGGTTCGACGGCCGACGACCACCCCATTGTCGGGAATTGGCCGCCGGAGCTCGTCAGAGACTGTGCACTGTTTTTCCTTTTTCCTATTTAATTTCCAGATTATTGCTCTGTCTTCTAAAAACCCTAAAAAATCACAGGAAGATCCAAAAATTCCAAACCAAAATTTTTTAGAACCCTCGTGAAAAGTAATAATTTTCTGTTAAAACACTTTTTAACAAATGACCAAAAATTTGCAGAATTAATTAGAAACACTCCTTTCTGTTTTTGAATCTTAAATGGCATTATAGAGCAATGCTAGGGCTAACCTTTTATCTACAAGTACACCATGATGCTACACACCCTCTGGAATTTTATGAAGATTTTAGGAATACGAAATGGCATCTAACCCTATTAAATAACCTCAATCTGCCTAGTTTAAATACCATTTTCTAAAGTACATTGTAAAAGTAATTTACAAGGCTGGACCCAAAATAAAAGTTTTAGATCTGGTACTCAGGGATTCCTACATAAAATTTCATAATTTTATTCTAATGTTAACTAATGCTTTCTTATTTTACAAGATTTAAAAACAGGAACTTTGATGAATTTTTATAAAATATAGAAAATTCATCTAGGCCCCAACCAAAGCCCAAAATGCTTATTCCAGAGAGTACTACCCACTAAAAATAATCTTGAAGAAGAAGTAAAATCTTCATTTTAACCCTAGTTTAATAGCCGAAGTAATTAAATAATATTAACCGATGAAAAGTGTCGCATTAACTTAACTAGAGTTAAAATTGATGAACATGCCAACTAAAAGTCACCTCATGGGAGTTTAATAGACTTCTTTAAACATCATTCACAGAGAAAGGATTTAATTTAATCAACGGCGTCGAGTAATTAGGGTTAACCCTAATTATGGGCGTCGCCAATCTAAACCCTAGATTACTGTCGATAATAATAACAAGTTTCATTTTCATTAAACTTATCATAATCCTACTGCATCATGTAGATTCTGACGCTAACGAGGTAGTTGCCGATCCAAGTTCTTCGACCCCTGCCGAAGAAGTCGACATCACCACCGAAGAACCAGGCAAGCCCCGGTGCACAACCGATGTTTAAATTTTTTCTTTTATAACTAAGTGTGTCTTGTTTGTGCATTAAGTACTAGGAGTTGATTGAAAACCATAGCTACATTGTTCCATAGGAAAACCCTAACAGTAGTTGGTATAGATACCCCCTTAGTCTGCTATGCTTAGTAGGTATTGTCGGTAGAAGTCGAGCAGAGTAGACGCTGCTCGCGAAAGGATAGGTTGTGGAATGAATCTATTTTATGAGATGGACCACACTATTGTGAATCAGTAAGAAAGATAAAAGTTTGAGGGTCAGACAGGATACAAAGTAGGTCGGCGACTGGACTGGGTCCAGGGTGACCGTAGACTTGTCTGATCCGTGTGGTCCGAGACTGATCGAGTGTTGAACGTACTGGTCGTATGCTGGGTGTTATGGGCCCCAGTAAACCTATGTAGCCTAGCGATTGCAACGTCGAACCTGCCCTACGGTGTCTGACTAGGAGGAGATCTGGGGTGGGCAGCGTGGGAACTCCACAGAAACCGTCTGGGACGTGTTGTCTGGTGGGACGCGGCGCTGCTAAGGCAGGCGTAGGAGGGAATTGACGTTGCAGGAGCTGGTGTGAACGGTTGCCACGTGCGGGTCTGAGACACGCACATGTCGTACGGTCAGGTTTCCCCCTGCAGGGTATAAAATCGTTTCGAACCGCTGTCGCTCCCAGTTAGTGAGCATGCTCGTGAAACACACCACATTTTAGTAAAATAGGTTGAAACACCATGAGAATGAACTATGATCATTATTATTGCTATTGTTGATTCTGTCATGTTTGTTTAGCTCAGTGCTAACTAAATTTATTTTTCCTAATCACTTAACTTGTGCTAAAAATTGACTAGAGTAGTATAGGCTGCGAGTCCTTTGTGGCAAGTAAACCCTTCCGAGTCAGCTTTCATGTCTAGGAGTCGGCTGTAGCCAGCCATTTGTCGGGTAAGTCTTGCTGAGCTTCTTAGAAGCTCACGCGTTAGCGTTTTGTGGTTTTCAGGCGCCGTCATGCAGGAGCCAGCAGGTAGCTTCCATTGGGAGGAGCCTCCCCTCGAGTTTGGGAACCTCCAGTGGGAGTTGTGCGAGTCGCCGCGTTGATCTGTTGAAGTGGCTAGTAGCATGACGCCCGTGGGCACGGCGCGTGCTTTTGCTTAAGTCCGAGTGTCGGAGTTGTAATAGTTTTAGTCTTCCGCTGATATCGTTTTTTTTCAAAACTGTTGCGCACTCTGAAACAATGTAATATTCAACTTCTAAGTTATGAACCAATGATGTATTAAGTTTTCTCTTCTTGTAAATTATTGCTGTTTATCCCTGCCTGTGTTGTATCGTGTGTACGCTCGCTTCGTCGAGCGTTGCCCAACAAGATCTTGGCTTAACGACTGACCGGATTCGTCCCGAGATGAGGTTTTCTGGACGGGTCGTACCAAGGCTGAAGAAAAAGTACGGGTTATACAAGCAAATCTAAAGGCTGCCAAGTCAAGACAGAAGAGCTATGCAGATAAAAGACGTAGACCATTGACCTTCGAGGTAGGAGACTACGTCTACCTACGAGTCTCGCCAATGAAGGGAGTTCAACGGTTCGGGATCAAAGGCAAGCTAGCACCCCGATACATAGGCCCATACCCCATCACAGCCAAGTGCGGACCAGTGGCGTATCAAGTGGAACTGCCAGAAAGATTATCGGGAATGCATAACGTATTCCATGTCTCCCAATTGAAGAAATGTCTGAAGACACCAGTAGACCAAGTGGTTCAAGAAGCAGAAGAGTTGCAACCAGACCTAACCTACCCAGAGCGTCCAATCCGGATACTGGATGAGAAAGAACGAGTTACAAGAAGACGGACACTCAAGTTTTACAAGGTCCTGTGGAGCAACCACACGGAAGACGAAGCCACGTGGGAATCTGCAGAATTTCTTCAGTCAAACTACCCTGAGCTACTCCCAAAAACCTAGGTACCTATATCTATCCTAACCCTCTCCTTAAATCTCGGGACACGATTTCTTTTAGGGGGGAGGGCTGTGACACCCCAGGTGTCACCAGGGAAAAGTCGACAAACAGTAAAACCTAAGTCATAATTTCACTCACCTCAAAGCAAATTCAATCGTGACGATAAAAAGAAATATCGTTTAAAATGCTTTAAAAAGACACTATGAAAAGTTTGACAAACAACAGAGCATTTTAGCAAAGTCCGGAGAATTCTCAACTAAAAGTGTCGAAATCTCGTTAACAGAAAGAATTCAAACCCTAACCCTTGACCATAAAAATTTCCACATAACCCTAGCTATATTTTTACATAACAATTAAGTACACTTCAAAATAGAATTTTGGGGAATTATTCAAGATTTTTGGAAAAGAATTAGACCTCTTAAAAATTCACAGAAACTATAATCAACTTAGAAATTCAAGAATTTTTAGAGGCCAAATCATGACTTGAACGTTAAATGAAAAGTGTTCCAAATACATTCCTGAGCTTGTACAAAAATTTTCAAAATATTTCAAGCTCGGGAAGAGTGCCCATTCATTAAAACCCTTCCAGCATTAAAGGAAAAGAAAAAAAATAAAATAAAAATAATATAACTGTTGCCGGGCGGGCTACAGTACCCACCCGCCCGACAACAGAGCGCGCGCAGCCGCCGCTGCCCCGGCCGACACGGCGCTGCCCGACGCACATCGCCTTCAAGTGACGGCCGGCTCCCCTACTCCTCACTCCTCCCTCACTTCACTCTCTCTCTCTAGCTCCCGCACCCCCCTCCCTCTCCTTCTTCTCTGCCCGAGCGCACCGCCCCCTCCCTGTACGCCGCCCGACAACCGAGCCGCCCGACCGCCTGCGCCGCCCGGCCATGCCCCTACTCCCCTACCCCGGCCGCCTATAAATGGCGCGCAATCCTCCTCCATTCTCCCCCTCTGCCATTCCTTTCCTCTCCCGCGCGCGCAGCCTTTCTCTCGTCTTCCTCCCTGCTCGGTGCGCCACCGCCATTGCCGCCAGCGCCGCTCGCTCGTCGACAGCTCACCTCGGCGAGTTTCAAGCCGCACCACCGTGCCCCCTAGACTCCCCTCCACCCCTAGGTGCTCTCCGAACACCAAGTCAGCCGGCGGTGCCCTAGCTTTGCCGGAACGCCGCCGCCTTCCCCTCGGCCGAAGTACCTCACCGCCGATCGCCTCTCCTCAAAATTCGTCATCAAGGTGACCGTCGTCGGAGAAGAACGCCGTGCGCCACCCCGTCGGCCGCCATTGTCGCCACCTCGACCTCCACGTCGCCAGCCCTGTTCCACTCTTCACCATAGCCCCCATCCTCCACAAATCGGTGCAGTGAGTCGAGATTCTGACGCTAATGAGGTAGCTGCCGATCCAAGTTCCTCGACCCCCGCCGAAGAAGTCGACATCAACTCAGAGGAACCAGGCAAGCCCCGGTGCACAACCAACTTTTAAAAGTTTTACTTTTACACTAAGTGTGTCTTGTTTGTGCATTAGGTGCTAGGAGTTGATTGAAACCATAGTTGCATTTGTTTCCCATAGGAAACCCTGACGGTAGCTTGTATAGATGCCCTTAGTATGCTATGCTTAGCAGATAGTTGCCGGTAGAAGTCGAGCAGAGTGGACACTGCTCGCGAGTAGTAGGATTTGGATGAAACTATCTCATGAGATGTGCCACACGATTGTCAATAAGTAAGAAAGATAAAAGATTGAGGGTCAGACTGGGTACCAGTAGGTCGGCGACTGGTCCGGGACCAGGGTGACCGTAGTCTGGTCTGATCCGTGTGGCACAGCTGGGCAAGTATTGAACGTACTAATCGTATGCTGGGTGTTATGGGCCCCGGTAAACCTACGTAGCCTAGTGATTGCAACGTCGAACCTGCCCTACGGTGTCTGACTAGGAGGAGATCTGGGGTGGGCAGCGTGGGAACTCCACAGAAACCGTTTGGGACGTGTTGTTTGGTGGGACGCGGCGCTGCTAAGGCAGGCGTAGGAGGGAATTGACGTTGCAGGAGCTGGCGTGAACGGTTGCCACGTGCGAGTCTGGGACACGCACGTGTCGTACGATTAGGTTAACCCTGCAGTGGTATAAAAATCGGTTCGAATCGCTGTCGCTCTCAGCTATGAGCTTACTTGGACTCTCTGTCACATTTTAGTAAATAGGTTGAGAAACCATGAGAATGAATGATGAATATTAATACTGCTATTGTTGATTCTGTCTTGGTTGTTTAGTTCAGTGCTAACTAAATTTATTTTCTAATCACTCAATCTGATGATAAAACTTGACAAGAGTAGTTTAGTCTTGCGAGTCCTTTTGGCAAGTAGACCCTCCCGAGTCAGCCTTCTTGTCTAGGAGTCGGCTGTAGCCAGCCATTTGTCGGGTAAGTCTTGCTGAGCTTCTTAGAAGCTCACGCGTTAGCATTTTGTGGTTTTCAGGCGCCGTCATGCAGGAACCAGCAGGTAGCTTCCATTGGGAGGAGCCTCCCCTCGAGTTTGGGAACCTCCAGTGGGAGTTGTGCGAGTCGCCGCAGTGATTGTTGAGTGGCTAGTAGTACGACGCCCGTGGGCACGGCGCGTGCTTTTGCTTAAGTCCGAGTGTCGGAGTTGTAATAGTTTTAGTCTTCCGCTGTTATCGTTTTTTTCAAAACTGTTGCGCACTCGGAAACATTGTAATATTCAACTTCTAAGTCATGAACCAAATGATGTATTAAGTGTTCTTTTCTTGTAAATTATTGCTGTTTATTCCTGCCGGTGTTGTATCGTGTGTACGCTCGCTTCGCCGAGCGTTGCCCAACAGGATCTTGGCTTAACGACTGACCAGATCCGTCCTGAGACAAGGTTTTCTGGGCAGGTCGTGTCAATCTGATGTAAGAACACAGGGCCCAGTAACTTGATCTCCTTCACAAGATGAGCAGTGAGATGGAGAGACATATCAAAAAAGGTTGGTGGGAAATACATCTCCAAGAGGCATAAAGTCTCATAGTGTCTTTTCTCAAGCACCTCTAGTGAATCGAGATCAAGTACTTTCTGAGATATTGCATTGAAGAAGAAGCAAAGGCTCATGATAGCCTCCCTCACGTTGATCGGTAGAATATTCCTTATTGCAAACGCAATCATCTGTGTTAACAGCACATTGCAATCATGAGATTTCGTTCCAGGTGCCAGCTTTAGCTCCGTTGGTGAAATAAGCCTTCCGATGTTGGATGAGTACCCTGATGGCACCTTAACACTCTGCAAGAACTCACAAAACTCCTTTTTCTCATTCTTAGAGAGGGTGATGCAAGCTGTCGGTAGAGCACCATTTGTATCATCTCTATAGAGCTCTGGCCTTATTCCCATATCTTTGAGGTCAGCTCGTGCATTTTCATGGTCCTTAGATTTACCTGGTACATTCAGAAGTGTACCAACAAGGCTGTCACATACATTCTTCTCGAGGTGCATCACATCGATGGAGTGGCGAGTATCTAATTCTTTCCAATATGGTAACTCCCATAGAATCGACTGTTTATTCCAAGGCCCTTTATTATCATTATTTGACGACCTTTTTCTCTTCCCAAGGATAACTTTGAGATCCTTAACCTGACTATAGACATCTTCACCTTTGATATGCCTTGGAGGCGGCTCCTTCTCAATGTTCCCATCAAATTGAGCCTTCATCTTCCAAAAGGCGTGTCTCATGGGAAGAAAGCGTGGATGCCTCATATAAACTATTTTTCTTGAGTTCTTCAAGTATGTACACTCCGTTTTGTCCAGGCAATGGGGGCAGCCAGAACCTAGCCTTTTACTTTGACCTGACAAGTTGCGTTGTGCCGGCAAATCACTAATCGTGACAAATAGAATAACACGTAAAATAAAGTACTCACGCTTGTCCTCATCCCAAACCTCAACCCCTTTGCACCACAAGGTCAGCAAATCATCAATCAAAGGCCTCAAATATGTGTCAATATCGTTTCCAGGCTCATGAGGGCCCGGTATCAAGGCTGCCAACATGATGTACTTCCGTTTGTTGCACAACCATGGTGGAAGGTTGTATATTGTTAAGACAACAGGCCATGTGCTATGAGGGCTGTTGTTAGCGAACGGGTTCATCCCATCAGTGCTTAATGTAATCCTAATGTTCCTCGGATCATCGGCAAATGCTTTATGTCTCGAGTTAATGTTTTGCCATTGTGAGGAATCAGCAGGGTGTCGAAGCATCCCATCATTCTTGTGGCCCTCTTTATGCCATCGAAGCAACCGAGACTCCTTCTTATTTGCAAACCAACGCTTCAAACGGGGAATTATAGGAAGGTACCAGAACGCCTTCTTAGGAGGGCCTCTCTTAATAGTGTTGTCCTCTAGACCATCATCTTTCTTCCTCTTGTATCGTTCGAGTCCACAAATGCAACACTTATCCAAGTCCTCATATTCACCACGATAGAGTATACAATCATTCTTGCACGCATGTATTTTTTCAACTTCCAACCCAAGGGGACAAATAATCTGCTTTGCCTCGTAGACAGTCTCTGGCACCAAGTTCCCCTGTGGCAACATATCCCTCAGGAGATCTAACAAAGCATGGAAGCTCCTATCGGTCCACCCCTGGCTTGCCTTCAATTGCAGAAGCTTTAGTGTAGCAAAGAGTCGAGTATACCTAGGTTCACAACCAGGAAAAAAAGGTCTCTTGGACTCCATTATCAGCTTGCGAAACTTTGCCAACTCTCCATCGTTGTACTCATCATGTCGCTCGACATTCCGCAGCATCTCATTAACATTCTCCACATGATCCTCAATGTTCTCCTCAGTGAAAGCTAAGGCGTCTACATCCGAGGGGTCACACCCAATGTCATCAAATAATATTTCTTCACCATCATCACATTCTGAATGTGCTTGACCCATATCACTAGTTAAAACTGGAATTTGATCCCTCTCCGCTTCCACTTCATTAAGACCTTCTTCCCCATGCTTGTTCCAACAAGCATAGTTTTTCATAAATCCACGCATAAACAGGTGTATCTCAATCATGTCCGACTGCGTAAACTTCTTCTGATTTTTGCAATCACGACATGGACAACAAATAGCATTCTGGCCACTTTCTTCTCTATACCTTCTAGCAAATCTGACAAAAGACTTCACTCCTTTTAGGTACTCATCTGAAATTTTGTCAGGATACATCCAGCTTCGGTCCATCTCTGCACATATAAAAATTTATTCAGCATACATCAACAGCATCACAAACAGACATTTCTAAGCAAATGGTTTACTCATGAGTGATGATTAGTGGTCAAAATCCACAAGATTTAGCACAAACTAACCTTACCACAGGAAAGAAATCGACAAAATCGTCCTTGGAGTGTCCGTCGCGCCCATAAATACCAAAAATGAGGAAAGAGATGATAAGAAAAGAAAGAGGTGATGGCTGACAATATTCAGCCGTCATTTATATTCATCAACAAAAATAAATGACGGTTAACTTAAAAAAACGTCACCGCTGAGTAATAATAAAGGTGACGGCCCATATATGTCAACCGTCACTTGTATTATCAACAAAACTAAGTGAGGGTTAACTAATAAAACGTCACCAATATTAATAATATAGGTGACGGTCCATACTACAACCCGTCACCTATATTCATCAACACAAAAAAGTGACGGTTAAAATAATAAACCGTCACCTGTAAGTGATAATACAGGTGACGGTCCATATGTTAACCGTCACTTGTATTCGTCAACTCAAAAAAGTGACGTTTGGTAATTTTGGCCGTCACCTTGCTGTTCTAAGTGGGAGGCTGGCTGGTTCAGTAGTGGGTAACGGTTACAATTATAAACCGTTACCTTTTATAATACAGATAACGGTTAACATTGTGGTGTCACTTATGTGCCGTCACTATTGGGTGTTTCTTACGTAGTGATTATCATTCTTGCCTTGCGATATTCCTGAAGTACTAATTTTCAATAGGCATGAGGCGGTACAACTATATTGTCATTAGGGGGAGCTTGTGCTATAAATTATTATTTAGCACACTTAAAAAGTTCTATAACATGAATTGATAACTATTATGTGTACGCGGCCTTGAGGCCTCTATCATCAGATATTGAGATCAGGATGATCGACACCCACTAGTATAACTAGGCTAATTAATTACAACTGATCATATATTATTACCTTGCTAATAGATCTGGTATTATGTGTGATTTAAATCACCAAGTATAACTAGGCTAATAGAAGAAAACATCAGTAACTTTTTGAGACGAAATTGTAAGATTCAGGGGGAGTATGATCATGAGAGTTAGCCCTTGTGCAGGATTGTAGTAATCTTACAATGATATAATACAGAAGATTATAATCTATATTAGTTACATAAGTTGTACTCTTTTTCCTTTGATCAGTTTTCTTAAATTTTCTCACATGAGGTTTTTAATGAGGCAACAATGTGCAATGCATAACGTGACAACCATGTACTCTTTCTCTATATTTTTTTTTCTCGAATACGTAGGAGAGCTGCGTATCATTGCATTAATAGAAGAAGAAAGGATACAAACTAAGAAACACACTCACGCACACAGCCTCAGCTCATTTACGCTTACATTCGCGCCTTTTTTAGACAGGAAACAAGACCCTTGACCTAAAAGAAAGAATGAAAGAAACCCACTTGACTAATGGTTAGTCAACAACGAGAGGCCTCTGGCCCCAGCCAGGTTCCAAAGCAGAGCCTCATCCTCCGCCATTGCTATGGCTGTAGTAGGGTTTGGAGAGAGACCATTGAAAACACAGTCATTACGATGCCGCCATAACATCCACGCGCCCAACATTATGAGAGAGCTTAGGCCTTTTCTTTGTGAGTTTTCCACTGAACAGGAAACCCGGTTCCACCAATCATCAAAAATCCTCTCTGAAGGCTGAGGTGCAATGGCCAATAAACCAACATGTTGCAAAAGAGCCGACCATACTTGATGCGCAAAGACACAGGAAATGAGCAGATGGTTTATCGTCTCGTCTTCTTGATCACAAAGGGGACAACGGGCAGGATGTGGAAGGTTACGCTTAGCCAACCTATCAGCAGTCCAACACTTATTGTGGGCTACTAACCACATGAAAAATTGACATTTAGGCGGTGCCCAGGTCTTCCAGACGCGCTCGTAAGGACCAAAGATAACAGAACCTTCAAAAAGTGCTTCATAGGCTGACTTTGCGGTGTACTGCCCTGAATTAGATGGCTTCCAAATATGCTTATCTGAGACACCAGGTTGCAGTGCTATTTCAGAGGTAATGTCCCCTAGATTGAGGACGGCAGCCATGACTGCCAAGGTTGCTTCCCCATGAATGTCCGAGACCCATCTAAAGTCAGACAGAGCTTCTGCCACTGTCCTCTTGTTAGCTATTTTCTTTGGAATCATGGCAAATAAAGTTGGATTCAAATCCTCAATGCGTTGACCAAATAACCACCGATCCTTCCAGAATAGTGTGTTTGTCCCATCGCCGATTTCAGTAGCCACTGCCATAGAGAAGAGGGACTGAACACATTCATTTGCTTGGAAAGGAAGAGAAGCCCACGGCTTGTTTGGCTCTGTCTTTCGGAGCCATAGCCACCGCACCCTAAGTGCGTAGTTTAGCCGTTGTAAATCAGAAATACCTAGTCCACCAAGCTCCTTGGGTCGCGTTACTTTAGACCAAGCAACTAGGCAATGACCGCCATGAGCTTCATTTCTACCTCTCCATAAGTAACTCCGCCTGATTTTATCAATAGCCTTCATTGCCCATGCAGGTAAATCGAGAGCCATTGCATGATAGATGATCGTGGCAGTGAGCACAAACTGCACATGAACTGAACGACCAGCCCTTGTCATCAACTCAGATTTCCAACCTGGGAGAAGATCAGCAAGTCGATCAATGAAGGGCTGCAGCTGTACCTTGGTGAGCTTTCTTATTGATAAGGGCAGACCTAAATATTTGATAGGAAAATCCTCCAATCGGCATGGAAGACATTGCTGAACCACTTCCATGTCCTCAGCAGAACATGAGATCGGAACCACACTACTCTTCTGTACATTGGTTTTCAGACCGGAAGCCTCTCCAAACAGCTGCAGAATGTTGACGGTAAGATCAATGTCATTAGCCGTCGGTCGAAGGAAAAGCACAACATCATCCGCGTAAAGCGAGAGACGATGCTGGATGGAACGAGAAGAGAGAGGCATGAGGAGTCCCGAGTCAGAAGCCTTTGTCACCATCAGGTTTAGGGTATCCATAATTAGGATGAAGAGCATTGGCGAGAGAAGGTCACCTTGCCGCAAACCACGCCTATGAGTTATGACTTCACCCGGGATTCCATTCAGGAGTATTTGCGTGGATGAAGTGGTCAAGAGCCCACTCAGAATGTCACGCCAGATTCTTCCAAACCCAAGCTTCTCCAAAACTTCCATGAGAAAAGCCCAGGACACTGAGTCAAACGCCTTTGAAATATCCAATTTGAGGAGAATTCTTGGCTGTCTTTGGGAGTGCAGGAACCTTGCAGTTTGTTGAACTAACATGAAGTTGTCTTGTATAAAGCGCCCTTTAATGAATGCACTTTGGTTACTGGACACCATGTTTTCAAGCCTACTAGTCAATCTATTGGCAAGTAATTTAGTGACCAGCTTAGCAAAACTATGAATGAGACTTATAGGCCGAAAATCCTTTGCATGTGTGGCAGCTTCCTTCTTTGGCAAGAGGGTAATAAAAGCCGTGTTGAGTAGCCTGAAATTTCTGAAATCTCTCCTCCAAACTGCTGAAATAGCTGCCATGACATCATCCTTTATTATTGACCAACAAGTCTTATAGAATTTTCCTGTAAATCCATCCGGACCTGGGGCTTTATCAGAAGGCAGTAACTTAATTGTGTTCCATACTTCTTCTTCAGAGATTGGTGCCTCTAACATTTGTAATTCCTGATGCTGAAAACCAAGAACACTCAGATCAATTGTGTGTTCTCTTTCTTCTCTTGAGCCAATTAAGTCCGTGTAAAAATCATGTAGTATGTCAGCCTTGGCGTCATGGTCAGTAACAACCTGCTCCCCATGGTTTAGCTTGGCAATAAAATTCTTTCTTTTTCTATATCGAGCATGGAGATGAAACAACTTTGTATTAGCGTCACCATCTCAAAGCCAATTAATCCTTGATTGAATTCTTGCGACCGTACGAATCAATGATGCCAAAGCAAGTGAATGTTTCTTCAGATTGTTGCGCAGCCAAGTTTCAAGAGAGGAGAGCTGTCTACTGTCTTGTGCAATTTCTAGCTGATGAATAATCTCTTTAGCTAGCTCAAGCTGTGATTTTAGTTGGCCGACCTTCTTATCACTCCAACTTTGCAGGCCTCTTGCTGTGGCTTTTAGTTTCAGAGAGAGGGTTTCCATGGGACAGGGCTTGCGTTGTACAGAATCCCAGGCGGTCTGCACAACCTCAAGAAAACCATCGAACTTCGGCCAGAAGGACTGAAAATGAAAACGCCTTTTTCCAGGATTGATATCATTCAGACCAAGGATCAGAGGACAGTGATCTGGATCTTCCGAGGCAGCACTTTGCAGGAGACAATTTGGGAACTGCTGCTCCCAATCCAAAGAACAGAAAACCCGGTCCAGTTTTACCAACACAGGAGAATTACTAGTGGCCGAACTTGCCCAAGTGAATTTTCTGCCATGAAGAGGAATCTCCGTAATAGCTACTTCATTGATAAACCTTCTGAAACGACCCATCATAGCCCTGTTGAGATTAGTGTTGTTCTTGTCCTCATCCTTATAAATCATGTTAAAATCTCCCGCTATCATCCACGGGCCAGCACAGTGAGAGCGGACATTACGGAGCTCCTGAAGAAAGGCCACCTTGTCATCAGTTCCTTGCGGACCGTAGACACAAGTGAGCCACCATGCTTCTCCATTCTGCGGGCTAAACTGAACTGAAACACTGAACATGTCAGTCCGACTAGCTGCAGCAACACCCAGTTTAGTCCTCCAAGCAATGAGGATTCCTCCACTAGCACCCATCGAAGGAAGAAACAAGAAATTGTTATCAAAATCAGTTCCAAGCATGGAGAGGACAGTGCGTCGAGGTATTGAGGCCATCTTTGTTTCTTGCAGACAGATGATATCAGCTTTGACAGAGTCGACCATAACACGAACAGAGTCTTGTCGTGCGAGAGAATTAAGACCACGCACATTCCAAATCAAGATAGCAGCAGGATCCATTGAGAAACAGAACAAGAAACGACCGAAACAGAGCAGAAGGGCCTTAACTACATACATCTCCCGCCACCACCCCAACCTCAATGTCATCTGGAAGAGGCCAATTAAAGAGTGCTGCAAGCGCCTGGATCTGGGAGACTCAGAGAGGCTGGATAAACAACTTAGCATATCTTTCCTGGTCCTCTTGATTTAGTCTCTCCCTGGTTTCCTCGAGGCCAAGGGACCTCATCACCGTCTTCCTGGGCCGTGGTAATTCCGGATGAGTTACCTCCGCGTTTAGTCCAGCAATCCTTCGACTGCGCCGCGGCATCGAATCAGCAGGTTGAGTTTTCTTTCTCCTTTTGTTGATCTTTGGAACTGGTAGTAAAGAGCCCGCAGCTTTTGTGAGCCTTTGGATGAACTGCTTACGAGGAGAGTCTTCATCCACACTTATGGTGGCAGCGGTAGCAATAGATGGTTGGTCACTGGTGGCCATCCTAGATCTGCGGCGACGAGAGTATGTCGGCGGCGTCCTGCACACGTCCCCCGGTGGCGAGAGTGAAACAGGTCGGGCGGACAGCGAGTCAGCCATGACTGCGACACTCACGGGGAGCGGAGTCTCAGCTGGCTCGGCGTCGTCCGCCGGCGATGAGGAGTGGCTCTGCGCTATTGGAATCTCAACGATTCCCGCAGCTTCCACCGACGACGAGAGCGAGACAAGTTCGGCGGACGGCGAGCCAGCCATGACTGCGACGCTCACAGGGAGCGGAGTCTCAGCTGGCTCGATGTCGTCCCCCGGTGATGAGGGGCTCTGCGCTATTGGAATCTCAGCTATTCCGGCAGCTTCCATCGATGACGAGAGCGAGACAGGTACGTCGGACGGCGAGCCAGCCATGACTACGACGCTCACAGAGAGCGGAGTCTCAGCTGCCTCGGCGTCGTCCACCGGCGATGAGGAGGGTCTCTGTGCGAAGTACATCGGCGCCAAGACAGGCTCAACAAGCCTGCAATTGTCTGTGCACTTGCAGGGGGAGTCGACGAGGTTGCTCTGTTCCAGGGGAGTACTTGCTTCCAGGTTGATCAGCAAGTCGGAAGCCTGCTCAAGCAAGGCCGGCTCACGTCGCTCTGGTGGGTACTCCGCCAAGGAGCCCAGCGGCCCATCTTCACATGAAATTTGTGGTGACTGGATTAAGGACAAGCCCGGCTCGTAACAGGCCTGAAGGCCTTCGCGGCCCGACGCACCTGGAGTATCTGGAGTCCCGTAGCTTGGACAAATGACGGAGGCCGCCAAATCGGGAGACGAGCCTTGCACGCCTAAGGCAGACAAGCCATTAAGACGTGAACCATCCCCCTCCCGCGACGCCTCGATCCTGAACGACGGCGTGTCATCAAGAACTTCCTCGGAACTCATCACACCTCCCTCGTCTCCTGCACCTTGGCCCACCCGCGCATGCAGAGCACGATCAGTGGACCGTTGGGCAAGCGAAACGTCCTTTGAGCTTCGTGATGATGGTTCCGGCGAACTGGAGGTCCGCCGGCGGCGACGACGTCGGCCACCAGAGTCAGGCCCAGAATCCGGTGGAGAAGGTGGTGTCTCCATCGGAGGACTCGCCGGTGTGACCAAGATCTCTATTGGATAACACAGAGCACGCTTCAAGGGTGGTATTTCTTCCACGGGAATTGGTGGCTCAACAATGGCGAGCTCCATGGCTGTTGGAATGAGCTCTGGATGGAGAGACCAGGCTGTCAGTCGGAATGAACCATAATCACGACGATGAATTGTATCCTGATGCAGATCACGAATCCAGCACCATGCATTTAACAGCTGCTCAGCGGTCTGAAGTTCCCAAGCATGTGCCGGTATTCCACGGAGCTCAATATCAACCAGAGAAGGAAGAGAGATTCCAGTCGCATTTTTGAAATGCGACCAGCGCCGAAAATGGACTGCAAACGGCGGCAGCTGAAGAGGGCGTCCTCCATTGAAGACACGAACTGCAGACTCCTCATCCTGAAGAACTAGGATGTATTCCCCAGGAAGAAGACGATGAAACTGCATGGACTCCACCGGGAGCTCAAAACGACGAGCAAGCTCAGCCGTAAGAGCTTCAACTGATAGAGTTTCATCTCCCACGACCGTAACAGAGAGGGTTTTGCATAGCTCCGATTCAGCTCTTGCAATATCAGCTGAGCGATCAATGATGCGCCGGGTGATGGGGGGAACGTTGTCAATAGAAGCCTGCTGCACCTCTCTCTGCCCAGCGCCGCCTGACCCCCACCGTCTTCGGACACGGCGCCGACGACAGTTTGCCATCTGCTTCAGCAGACACACCAGCACTAGAACCTCCTGCACCAGAGCCAATTTTCATCCCTACTGCCGCCTCTGGTGCTGTGGCACGCCCCCCCACCATAGGACCAGAAGCAGAGGATGGGAGCGGCGACACCCGCCGCCAGACAGGAGAGTTCTTGTATGTCTGCGGGCGAACACTACAGCTGTAGGAGCGGTGTCCTAATTCCTGACACTTGAAGCAACGAGGTTGACGACGACAAGTTGCTGCACGGTGTGCCCGCGAGAAACAGTTGAAGCACTTCCCCCGAAGATCAACCGGCACAGGCCGACGAGCTTCCCTCTGCGTTTTCAGCCTGCTTTTACGCGCCCGACGGCTTTCTACCTTCTGCCATCCCTGAGGATTAGGGCTTCTAGGGAAAACAGTGGGACGCCGCTGGGTCTTCAGGAGGATTTTGGGGCCAGGGCGTGTCTTCTTAGCGGCTGGTGGTGCCTGCGCCGGTTGCTCAACGGACTACGAGAGCAGGGCTTCACGAAAGGAAAGAGGGGCAGAGGAACCGCCGGAGGACGATGGAGTGGAGTCCCTCCATCTTTCTGCTTTGGACCTTCCTTTCAGGACGAAGGGCTTGGCGAACGGGGACAAGGAGGGGGTGGAAACCGATGCTTTCACGTGGGAGGTAGCTGAGGACGCAGCTGTGGAGTTGGCTGCCGGGCCATGGGGTGGTGCCGGCGTGGGGCTTGGGGAGGGCTGAGCGTCGGGAGGAGAGGGAAAGGTGGGAGCGGAAGGAGCCATTTTACTTCTCTTTCTCTATATTTTTCTCATTGGATTTTTAGGAGTTTTAATGAGGCATGTGTTGGTCGTGGTGTAAGCCCAAGGGTGAGTGTTAAGAATATTAAGAGTTGTGCGCTTTACACCTTCCAATCCCTGAAGTGTCACCTCCTCTTCTATATATGCTCCATGTATTCGTACAAGATAAGAAAATGAACAGACGCGAAACTCTACCTATATTCTGTGTTCATGTGTCTATCTTTGGGGAATTGGGAAGGGAAACGAGTTTTTCCAACATCTTTTTACGCTTCTTTCTTGGATTTGGTGATGGGAAGCGGATCTGGTGATTCGTGATGACGTTTGTTTTAACAAAGTTGAGAGGGTGTGCGAGAGAGATCCGTGCGAGGCGGCTTACGGATCAAGAGCATATGTATCACGCGTCGAGGCCATAATAGTTGTCACGTCTTTTTCTATAAAAACTGCAAGGCAATAAAAAACAGCAACATGGTAGCGCGAAAAGCATGTTAAGTGTTCGGGTGCGATGGTCTTGAGGTCGCCAACTTATCTCTTCCGGCGATCTCGAAGTCCTGAACTCGCCTCCACCACAATGAGGACAAAGCGGCGGACCCAGGGCCCGACGACATGCTGCGTGCACTAAAGAGTAGCACTAGCCAGCGTAGGCAGGGACGTCGGACGCGTCAGCCGTAAAAAAAAATAATAGCACTCTCACGGAGACTAATAGTACATTTCTTTTACGTGTGTGTTTATCAGTAATTATGAAACTGATTATGTAAATAAATTATAGGTCGTAAAGGATATGTGTCAAACGTATAAAACTTATAAATGATTATGGTCACAAACATCTAAAACTTATAAACGATTGTGGTTCAAACATTATGTGACTCATGAGTAGTTTGTTTATGGACGGCAGCGTCACCACCATACTCGGTGCTCGCAGCGAACTAAGTACCAATCTGCAACGTGCTCGTAGTGAAGCTCCTCGGGCATGCACCATGGCCACCTTAGGCGGAGCAACGCCATTATAGTTTAAGGTCCCTTTTCAATGAAAAAAAAAATTCATACGATTTGAATCATATAGAATATAAATTTCTATGACATTCCAATGAAATAGCTTCCTCAATACAAATTTTAACGAAACATAGAATAGGGATCATTGGAATTTTGATGCATAGGAAAATTTCCTTCACACTTTGAAGAAACTCTGGCATAGGGTCTAGACCTCATGTTTCAACTCCTGTGAAAGGTTTATGACATGATGTCTTATACCATTTTATAGAATTTAAGAAGAATTGCATCTTCAATCCTGTATTTTTTCTATTTGCATATCACCAGGACCAGTCAATTAACTTAGTGATGGTTCGCTTCTTGCGTTACAGAGACATCCTGGATGACAGCAAGGTGCTGTAGACAGTATGACAAGAACAATTCAGTTTATAGCAACGGGGCATGGATGGATTAAAAAAAAATTGATTACATCAGTGATTAATGGCAGATGACTAGCGCTACTCCTCCAGCAAGGTCCACAAATTTATGTTGCGAAATAACCTGCTGAACAAATTTGCAGTGGTGATATTAGTGTAATTTGTGGCAACAACTGGAGACCATGCTATTATTATATATAGAAATGCAAACGTATATAACCTTATAAACAGCAGGTATATGACTACTATGTCGTATGGTTTGTCGTGAGGTCGAGCACTGCTCTGAGTATATGATTACATATGTGAATCAGGTAGACTCAAAGGCAGATCATAAGTTGTCCAACTAATGGTGAAGAGTTCTTTTTTTCTTGAAAACAATTAAATCGAAGAAAATGAGTACGTTACAAGATGCCAAATGTTCTAATACAACATGAGTACTTCAGGATCGAACACACAGATCATACAACATGTTCTCTTGTTTCCACTATCGAACCCTTCCAGTTCCCACAATAAAGAGCTCTAACAGCATTTTTTTCCCCTGAGCCACTCAAACAATCACGTTCCCTTCTCAGCCACTGGAAAAATGATTTCCCTTGTGCCCCGATTGAGATTTCTCCACCCCTATGTGCCACTCCCTACCCTTTATCGAAACGTTAATGATTTACTATATTTTCAGACTTCAAAAAATGCAAAACAAAAATGAATTTGAAAAATAACAAAAGTTATTCTTCACGTTTTCACTGCAACACAAATTTGGTCAAAAAGTTTTAGTGTTCGGCAGGTAATTGTTTTGACCCACAGAGGTAGTGGAAGTGCTTAAAGTCTGGATTCAGAGCTAAAACCAATCCAGGCTTAAACAATTCCACTACCTCTATGGACGAAAACAACTACTTGCCAAACACTAAAACCTTTAGCGCTTTTTTGTCGATAAAGCAACATGTGAAGAATTACTTTTTATTTGTAAAGTTTCAAACTGGTTTTCATCTTGCATTTTTAATGTCTAGGGATACAGTGAAGCATTAAGCTTTCTTTGACCACAGAGTGGCACAAAGGGATGGAGAAATCGGCACAGGAAGGAACAATATTTTTCCAGTGGTTGAGAAGGAAACACGATCTTTTTCTGTCTCACAAAGAATTCCCTTTTTTTTCCCCTGTTACACCATGATAAGTGAAGCTTTTCATACAGTACACTACTACTTTCATTTTCTTTTGTGCCCTAGTGTGGTTTGCAGATGAAAGACATCCTCTATTCTACTTAAGACAAGAATTGTTACGATCAATTGTCATCTCTCCCAGGAACATAAGAATCAATGCCATTATTACTTGGAACAATACAAGGACATTAGACATTCAGGAATAAGAAACACTGGTTCAGCTAGGAAAATACTGACCAGGACAGAAGACCCTATTACTGCTTTCTCAATCCAGCATGAAGCGACACTGGAGATAACCTGCAAATGCAAGGGTTCCTATTAGAAGGGATATAACAACAGGAGAGGAATAATATAGAAGAATAATTAATATTAGAGTATGATAAATGATAATTCGAAATCATCACAATAATATATGTCAGTTCAGTTCAAATATGTGCGAGTTATGGAAATATTGATTTATAGCAACAAGTTTCCAAAACCGAAAATGGTGTGAGTACCAAGACCATAGCCAAATACCACTAAAATGACAAAGTTAAGACATTGCTCTCAAAAAGTTACACCGCACCATGAAATCAAGGATAAACCATCATAGGCTTTAGAGTAGCACTGTTCATCTAGTTACCAGAAAAAACCAGCAAACAAAACATGTAGTAAATCTTATAATTATTATTAACTTATAGCCTCAAATCAAACAGTTTAAATAAAAAGACTGAGGTAGGATACAGAGGGGTGGTCACATATAGGTATTGGGACACGTTTTACATCAGAAAACGAGAGTATATATGCTGTTAACACTGGATTCGAACATTCGTGCCCAATAAATTAAAATGTAATCAAATTTAAACATAAAATGAAGCAGGCCTTGTATTTGGGCATGTTCGAAGTGCTCAGCCAAACAGGGCCCCCCAAAATCATGGGGTGGGGGGGGGGGGATTATTTAACTTTGGTACTAAGCTTGGTTAGATAAATGGAAAATCAACCCACTAACATACTGCAAAATATACTGTTTCCGCTCCCTGCAGAAAGCGTTGTCGTATGCCTCAATCGATAGTTTCGTCTCCCTCAAAACACTAGGACTCGTGTCCCCTGCCTGCCGCCTTTTCACTCAATTCGGTGATTCCACTCTCTTCATGATAAGTGTTGGACTTATATTTGTATACCGCTTGTATTAGATTGTATTAGGTGTGCTTGGCCCTAGACTCCAGGCCCATGGCGCACACGCCCGGCCATGCAGGCTAGGGTTAGCACCCTATTTGTACTCCTATACGAATCTGATTATCGCGAGTTTGTTCGACTATCATGGCATCAACAAGCGGCTTCGATCCTGCCACGCTATCGCTTTCGCAACCCTAGCACCATCGGCATCCTCTCGCTTCCACAACCCTAGCGCCACCGGCATCCTCTTCCGCTACAGCCAAGCCGTCGCTGCCATCTTCTCTCCACTACTAATGGTGTCCGCCGCCGGAGATACGGTCACCACAGAAGAATGCCTTCGCTTGGAAAAGGAAGTGCGCGACGCCGAGGCTAAACGCTAGCTTGCCCTGGCGCAAGCATGAGCTCTTCTCCATCAACAAGCAATCGTCGTCCAGAACTTCAATATTCTAGTCCCTCTTGTTCTCGACTTCAACACGACCTCGTACTCACGATGGCGTGGCCTGTCCTCACTGTCCCTACCAAGTACGCCCTTGATGACCATGTCCTCTTCAATGACAAGCCCCCTGAGGACGAGTGGGTCAGCACGGACGCCATCATGAAGCACTGGATCTTCGCCACGCTCACTGTCGCTCTACTCAAGTTCGTGATGGGCAGAGCCAGGGAGTGCCCCAAAGCGCACGACGCATGGTGTCGTCTTGAAGAACAGTTTCTCGACAACAAGGAGTCACGTGCCATGATCCTCGACGTCGAGTTCCGCTCCTTCGTGCAAGGCGACCTGTCCATTCTGGACTACTGTCGTCAGCTGAAAGGCATGGCGGACGCTCTCGGCGAAATAGACGAGCCCGTCCTCGACTGGACCCCGTGCTCACCGCTCTCGGTAGTCTCAACGAGAAATCCAGGTATTTGGCGGTCATCATCAAGAGCACCAGGCCGTTCCCAAACTTCGGTTCCGTTCGCCGATCTCCAAGTTGAGGAACTTGAGATGAAGAACAAGCCCGGTCCTTCGATCAATGCTTTGTTCACCACTGTCGGCAGCTCCTCGTCGTCAGCGCCACAAGCCAACACCTCTCGCCCACCGAATCCCCATATCAATGGGTATGGTCCGCAGACCGGTGGCGATGGTGGTGGTGGCAAGAAAAGAAGAAGAATTGGTGACACGACAGCGGCAATGGTGGCAGCTACGGCGGCTCTAGCCGCGGCTATCTGCCCCAATGGTGCCGACTCCTGGCCTCTATGTACATCCATGGGCTGGTACCATACAGATGTGGCTGGGGCCCATCAATGTTGGTGGCTTTCTCGGGTCCCATCTTAGCATGTCCAAACCACCCTATGCTCCACCCTAGCAGACCCACTTTGCCACCGCACCACCCTAGCTACCGACCTGGGATGCTCTGTACTTCTAGACTGCCCCATATAACATGTTTGGCCACTTTGTGCCACCTCCAACTCAGACCGTCTGGGATGAGCAGGACCTTGCTGCCTTCTTCAACACGCTGTCCCTAGCGCCGCTTTCATTGGCATCCAAGTGGTACGCCGACTCGAGGGCCTCCTCCCACATGACGACAAACGTTGATAATCTTACAATCTCCTCTCCGCCAAATTTCTCTACTCCTCCAGTATCATTGTTGGTAAACGGCTCCCTTCTTCCTGTTGCTCCCACCGGCTCTATTTCTTATGCATTTGACCATCCTCTTTATCCCCGCAATGTTCTAGTCTCTCCTAAACTTATTAAAAATCTTGTTTCTATTCACTAATTTACAACTGATAATCTTTGCTCTATTGAATTTGACCCTATCAGCCTTTCTGTGAAGGATCTCAACACTAGCAACGTGACCATCAGGTGCAATAGCTCCGACCAGCTATACCTGTTGTTTCCACCTCGCCATCGTCATCCTCCACACCTATGGCCTTGGACGCTGGCACTCCCACCTCCACCATTTGGCGTAGGTTACCTTGGCTCTGAGGTCCTATCCAAATTACCTACCTTTAGCTCCATTATATGTAATAACAGTGGCACTGAGCCCATTTTTCATGCATGTCAGTTAGGTTGTCATGCTCGCTTACCTTTCCATACTTCTTCTTCTAGAGAAGTCAACAATTTTGATTTAATTCATTGTGATTTATGGACCTCCCCCATTGCTAGCACCTCAGGTTATTAATATTATTTGATTATTTTAGATGATTGTTCACACTTTACATGGAGGTTTCCCCTTCGCTTGAAATCGGATACTTCCGCTACCCTCTCCCATTTTCTTTTTTGCTTATGTTGCAACCCTGTTTGGCCGCACCGTGAAAAGTGTTTAGTGTGATAATGGCCATGAATTTGACAACTTGTCCTCTCATTCCTTCTTTCTTTCCAAAGGCGTTCTTCTGCGGATGTCGTGTCCCTACACTTCTTCCCAGAATGTTAAAGTCGAACGGATCATTAGAACCACTAACAATATCATGCATTACCTCCAATTTCAAGCTGAGCTGCCAACATCCTTTTGGGTTGAGGCACACCACACCTCCACATACCTTTTAACCGACACCCCACCAAGACTCTTGATTTTCACACGCCTCACCAAGCCATGTACGACTCCTCACTCGACTACTCACACCTTCATGTGGTCAGATGTGCGTGCTATCCTAACCTTTTAGCCACCATGACGCATAAACTTAGCTTGTGTTCCACGCTCTGTCTTTCTTGGCTACTCCTCTGATCACAAGAGGTACATGTGCCTTGATCCCTTCTCTGATCGCATCATCATTTCCCGCCATGTTGTTTTTGATAAAAACATCATTCCCTTTGCAACTGTGGTGAGCCACCCTTCATCCAACTTTGATTCCTTAATGGCTGAAGACTGTGATATTCTTTCAGTTGGTTCTGTTCGTACGTGTCCAGGTTTCAAGGATGGAGGCGCTCGTTCGGCTCTCGCTACCTCTCCTAGGCTGGCCCGAACATCGCTCGGACCTACCCCTAGGTTTTGGGCCATCGTCCCCCGCTCGGGGTCCTTCACCCTCAGCTGGGCCATCGTCCCGGATGTCGCTCGAACTGCCCCCCGATTTCGGGCCGTCGTCAGCTCTACCGCCCTCTCTAGTTGAGCTGTCGCCCATTGACGCGTCACCCAATAGGGCTTCTCCCTCAGCTAGGCCACCTCTAGTTGGGTTGTCGCCCCGCCGCCTTCGGCTTGCTCCCCCGCATCCACTAGGCCTCTTGTAGCTAAGAAGTAGGGCCTGCTCACGGGCCACCCTCCAACCACCGATGTCTTTGTCCCAACGCTTGACAACCACCACACAATGGTGACGTGTGCCAAGCATGACTTTTTCTGCCTATCCAGTGCCTCAATCTTCAGGCCACGACACTATCCCCCGTACCTAAGACATATCATGGTGCTCTTGCTGATCCCAACTAGCAGGATGCTATGACCAGTGGTGGATGTAGCCTAGGGTCATGGATGTGCACCTGACCACGCAATAATTTTGCTACAAAATCCAAAATTTTATATATATATATATATATATAGATATATATATATATATAATATTGCTAAAGTTGGGCCATTCTTTGTGCTCCAAAGTCCAAACTAGGCCCATGTCTGTATACGTGACTAGCAAACATATTATTAGAGTCTAATAGCCCAGTAGCACTACATTAGACGGAAGACAAATCGACAACGGATGTATTGATCGCCTGCGTCTGCTATCTAGCGTTTGCACTTCACCCTAGCGGTTGCAGCGGCAGAAGGCCAAAAGCTGGAACACGTCAGCGGCCGATGCCGATAGTGGTCGCGGCGATCCATTTATGGATGCAACGTCAGCAACGGAGGCAGGTGTAGGTCCAATTCCAACTACTACATCACACAAGGTTTGATCAAGAAGAAGCGTATTAGTTTTGTTGGTGAATGTTTGATTATTTTATACATCTGATTAATTGATGAAGTGTACTTTTTCAATTTGGGCTCCAGATCAACCAAAAAGGAAGAAGCTTGTGGTTATGGATTAGAAGTCAGTATGGAGTAGAGCTGAAAAAAAAAATCAAAAACAACTAAGGATTCCCCTACGGTGCCGCTGGAAAGGGGGAACAATGATGCGGCAAGAACTGAGCCTCAGCCTCAAATTGTTCACATGGACTCTGTACCAGTTACAACACATAAAGAACAAGAACAGCAGGGGGCAATTTATGATGTTGACTGGATTCCACATGATCCTCGGGAGAGGATTGCGATATCAGATTATGATGTCAATGATCAAGCAGCTGTTCGTAGAGGATATATTGGATTGGGGCCTTATCAAACCCCGAGGGCATGATTTTCCAAAAAATATATGTTGGAGGTATGCGTCGTTTTGTACCTAGCTGGTTTGATAGCTTTGATTGGCTTGAGTATAGCGTGAAACTAGATGCTGCATTCTGCTTCGTTTGCTATTTGTTCAAGAATCAAAAGAACACGAAAGGTGGGAATAGTTTTGTCACTGGGGCCTTTAAGCTTTGGAATCAAAATATAAAATAGAGAATCATGGGACCTACAAGTCACATCACCTAGCTCAGGAGAAACATGACTTGTTCATGCGAACAGCAGTAGCTGAATCTATAGAGAAGCAAAACATAGATGAGAAGGCTATGTACAAAGTGTGCTTGACCTATTCGTTTAAGTGCCTAAGGGTTTCTTTTGAAGTTAAGGTTTAGCCTGCCGTGGACATGATAAAGTGAGGAGTCTCTTAACAAAGGAAATTTTCTTGAGCTTCTATTGGTTAGCAGAAAATTTTGAAGATGTTAACAGGGTTGTTCTGAAGAATGCTCCAAAGAACAATAAAATGACCTCACATAGGATAGAAAAACAGCTCATCAATTGTTGTGCCAAAGAAACCATTATCATGGAAGATCTAGGTGATGACTATTTCACAATTCTTGCTGATGAATCAAGTGATGTGTATCAGAAGGAGCAGTTAGCTCTTTGCTTGCGCTATGTTAATAAGAAGGGACAGGTTGTTGAATGTTTCTTGGTGTTGTCCATGTAGGAAACACTACCTCTTTGACACTGAAGGCTGCAATTGAGTCTTTACTAATGGACCATTCACTAAGCTTGTCTAGAATTCGTGCACAAGGATACGATGGGGCTAGTAATATGAAGGGTGCACTAATGGTCTAAAGAAAGTAATTATGGACGAGTCTCCTTGTGCTTATTATGTTCATTGCTTTGCACATCAGCTTTCAGTTAACTCTTGTGGCTGTTGCCAAGGAGAATCAAGATTGCAAGTGGTTCTTTGAGCAGCTTGGATAGTTAATGACTGCTATTGGGAATTCTTGTAAGAGACTAGAAATGCTTCGAGTAGCCCAACCTCAACAAGTTATAGAAGCATTAGAGTTGGATGAACTTGAAAGTGGTCGTGGTTTGAATCAAGAGATGGGTATAGGTAGGCCTAGTGACACTTGTTGGGTATCTCACTACAAAATTGTACAACATGTTATTCTTATGTATTGTTCAATCAAACGGGTGCTCATACATATTGGATATGATGGTGAATACAAAAGCTCAAAATGAGTTGAATACTTATAAGTCATTTGACTTTGTTTTGTGGCACATTTACTGGACACCATATTGGGGTACACAGATGACTTGAATTGTGCTTTGCAAAAGAGGGATCAAGATATTATTAATGCAGTTTCACTTATATCTTTAACAAAGACTCAACTTGAGCTATTGCGAGAGGATGATGGCTGGGAGAGTTTTCTTCAGGAGGTAACTTCTTTTTGTGTGAAGCAGAAAGTCCTTGTTCCTTAAAAGGATGGTAAATACAAGCCTGTTGGAAGATCAAAGAGGTATTTTGTTAATGTCACGAATCATCATTGTTACAAGGTTGAAATGTTTTTGAGTGTCATTGATAGGCAACTTAAAGAGCTTAATGATAGGTTTGATGAGGTAAATATAGATCTGCTTGTTATTATGTCATCGTTCAGTCCATCGGGTTCCTTTGCTTCCTTTGACAAGGAAAACTTGATAAAGCTCGCTAAATTGTATCCCAATGACTTCACAAGTACAGATTTTTAAGGCGTCTATCATATCAACTTGAGCACTTTCTTGATGTCCGTAGATATGAAAGGTTTAATAAACTGAAGAATATTTCGGAGCCGTGGAAACAAATAAGCATGTAGCATATGCACCTGTCTACAAGCTTCTTAAGTTGGTACTGCTACTGCCAGTTGCAACTGCAAGTGTCGAGCGAGCATTCTTAGCTATAAATTTTGTGAAGAACAAGTTAAGAAACAGCATGGGAGATCAATACTTAAATGACTGCTTAGTTACATTCATAGAAAGGGAAATTTTTTTTGCAAGTTAGTGATGATGCGATCATTTCTCGTTTCCAAAAGCCACCTCGTCAAGTTAATTTGTAATTTTAGTTAGTTACCATGCATCGCTTGACTTTGTGGATCTTAAACTTTTTTGCTATAAAACAATTATTTTGCTTCTCTGTACACCCAATTTGAAAATCCTGCGTCCACCACTGGCTATGACCAAAGAGTTCTCCGTCCTATTGCAGAATGATACTTGGGAGCCTGTTCCTCGGCCTGCTGGTGCTAATATGGTGTCTGGTAAGTGGGTCTATCGCCACAAATTCAACTCTCATGGATATCTCAACCGGTACAAGGCTCGCTAGGTTGTTCATGGTTTCACTGAAACCATCACCCTGATGAGATGTTCAGTCTGGTTGTCAAGTCGACGACCATGCGCACAATTATGAGTCTTGCTCTCTCTCGTCAGTGGTCGGTTCATCAGTTAGATGCCAAGAATGCTTTCCTTCATGGCACTCCGAAGGACATAGTTTATTGCGAACAACCATCCAGATTTGGTGATCCCTCTCGCTCGGATTATATCTGTCACCTAAAGAATTCTCTCTACGGCTTGAAGCATGTGCCACGGGCATTGTACAGTCATCTCACATGCAGAATTCTCTATACGGCTTGAAGCATGCGCCATGGTCATGGTATATTTGATTTGCCTCCCACATCCTGTCCATGGGTTTCAACGGTGCCTAAATCCGATACTTCTTTATTTGTCTATAATTATCACGACCTCATCAGGTTTCTTGCTTCGCCGCTTATTCAGCATTGCAGAAGAATTCAATATGAAGGATCTTGGCTCTCTGCACCACTTTCTAGGAGTTTCTGTGACTCGTTGGGATGGTGGCCTCTCTCTCTCTCCTAGCGCCAGTACATGCTCAACATTCTATAGTGTGCCGGTATGACCGATTGCAAACCTTGCACTGCCCCTGTGGATACGTGCACCAAGGTTTCCAAAGATGGCACTCCCTCTGCAGATGCTACCGACTACCATGCATTTAAGGGGGCCCTTCAGTATCTCACGTTCACTCGGCCCGATATTGCATATGTTGTTCAACATGTCTGCCTCTACATGCATGGTCCACAAGAGCCTCACCTTGCTCTTGTCAAACGGATTCTTCACTAGGTTCGCGACACTACTGACTATGGTTTGCAAATTCGGCCCTCTATAGTGTCGACCTTGGTTGCTTACTTTGATGCTGACTGGGCTGGGTGTCCTGATACTCATTGTTCGACCTCTGGTTATGCAATATTTCTGGGAGATAATCTGATTTTTTGGTCATCCAAGCGCCAAGCGCCAGGTCACTGTCTCGCTCCAGTGCTGAGGCTGGTTGTTGCAAACATCTTGGCTTCGTCAGCTCTTCTTGAACTCCATTATCCACTCCACAGGCCACCGTTGTTTACCGTAAAAATGTCAGTGTTGTCTATCCGTGAAGCAACCCTGTTCAACATCACCGCACAAAGCATATTAGAGATTGACCTTCACTTTGTTCGAGACAAAGTTTCCGCAGGAGCGTTTTGTGTTCTGCATGTTCCTACATCTTCTTAGTATGCGGATATCTTCACCAAAGTTCTCCCATCATCAATTTCACTGAATTTCGTGCCAATCTCAATGTTCGTGGCTCAACCGACGTTGTCACTGACAGGGGGGGAGGGGGGGGGGGAGGGTGTTGTTAGGCTTATATTTGTATACAACTTGTATTAGATTGTATTAGGTGTGCTGGGTCGTAGCCTCCAGGCCCATGGCGCACACGCCCGGCCATTCCGGCTAGTGTTACCACCCTATTTGTGCTCCTATACGCCAATCAATCTAATTATCGCGATTTTATTCCGCTATCAATGAGTTCCTCAAGGCCTGAACCAAATCCCTCGCTCTCTCTCTCACCCGTCAATTGTTGTTGAACGTTGATTATCCTCCTCATAATTATCATTTAGCTTATATATGATGTGACTCTAATTAGCTTCTTTTTTGTATATATGTGCGTAAAAATAGAATGTGTTTCATCTACCATGGATTCTAGTCACAAAAATATGATTCGGGTCATGAATAATGCAGTGAAAATATTTATCACCCTATAATTTTTGTAGCATGATAGTATGTAATAATCATCCGCATGAATGACCATTGTGAGAAGTCCATTGTTCGCTTATTTGGCTCCTGGCACGAGATGGAGGCCCTAAGAAGCGCACCGCATGCGCTGCAAAGGAGCTCGGCATCCCGAACGTTTGCAGCAAGCTGAGGAAGCGCAAGCACGCACCGATGATGGCCAGGACCAGTATGTCGGGACCTCCACATCCTGTTACCACCGAGGCGCCGAAGGTGAAGATACGCCATACTCCTCCTCGACCTATGACGGCGGACACGCCTTTCCTAACCAATGCCCTGCGAGATCCTGGAACTCAACCTCCCCGATGGAAGCGACTGCAGCATGGTGTCTCTTTTTTTTTTATTACTGTTTCAGATCATGATTTTTTTCTCTCTTTCGTCCTAGAAATAATTCGATGGGTGGTGGCTGCCAGAGATATAACTTTAAAATTGGATATCTTCTATTTTTGTTATCCATTTCTTCATTAAGGCATAATAGCAGTGGACTATGAAGCTGCTATTCCATATTTCAATTGCAATAGGCCTTAGCGCGCAAGACATGCCAGATATTTGATGAAATGAAATGCAAACAACATTTTTTATTTTGCGGCTGACATCATGTTCAAGTGCAAGTATAAGAAATACATATTACTGAATGCAATGGTTTCTAAAATCCATTACTCAATGCTTATGAAGTGAATTCAATAGTTTGTTTAGTTCCTCCAAAATATTTTGAGCTATTCAAATATTCAATTTTTTTATTTCCTCCATATTATATTGAGCTATTAAAAAACACCGTTTCCCAAAACTTCCTCAATCTTTGTTAATCACCCTCATAAGCATTTCTAAAGTACACAACTTGCCATGAATAAATATTTTGTAAGACAAGCAGTTTAGTTTCTGTGGACTACTTTTACTAACAAGCTACGTTTTGACTGATTAAGTGAAACCACTACTATTCAATTATTGAACTAGGTACCTAAGGAGATTATATTTTAGTTTTACTGTGATCGTTGTTGCAGCTTGTGATAAACATTTTTTATGTACAATGCTAAGGTAATAATCATATTAAATCAAAACTAGGGTAACAAAAGCGTTCATACGAGAAATACCACTAATGGCACAGCAACGCTGCACGACTTTTCTAGTACATATATAATTATAGTATATTCTTAAAAATAGGAGCTCATTTTGTTAGTACTGAATGTTCAATCCACGGTAAAATTGAACATTCAGTTGATCCTCTGAGAAAATTTTAATACAAAAATAAACATGGAGCAGAGATGTCAAAGAAACCATACTTGGGTCTGAATCGATCAGCACAGCAGCACCATCAAAATCACAGCTTCCGCCAACACGTCTCATCTTCTGCCAATAGCTATTGAAAGCATAGGACGCGTGCGAAGGGATGCTATCAGGGTAGAAACAGTTGCCTCCGGCCGCAATCTCCTGGCAATCCACTCCGTCCTGGCCGCAGGCAAAGTCCATCGCGTCCTGCAGCTTCTCTTCTGGTACAGTGGGCTTGGCGACGCACCACAGACCGGCGCCGTTTCCTCCCGCACCAAACTGCGGAGGAGGAGACATTGCTGCCGCTGGCGGAGCCAGGCATGGCGGCGGTGGCAACGCCGATGGAGGCATGCCAATGCCACCGGCAACCTCGGGCGGACTAGCCGGCGTCGATGTGGGTGGGCCTGCAGACACGGCGGGCGGCGGCCTCACTGGGGCAGTGACAGGCGAGCTCGCCGGCGCAGAAACAGTAGGTGGATCCGACGGCACAACTTCGGGCGGGTAGTTCGGTGCGAATGCCAGCGGCACGCCCGGCGGTGGTGGCGCATATGTGGAAGCTGCAGGCGGTGGGAACGCCGATGCCGGTGGCAAGTGGCGCCTGCCATAGAGCTTCCTCTTCAGGATCCCTCCGTCCTTGTGACAGGCGGCGGTGACCTTTATGTCTTCAGCAAGGCCCCACCGCACAAGCGAATGGTGCAGATTCTTGACGGCGTGGGAGAGGCGGAGGGGGACGAGCCCTTGGCCACCATGGCTGCAGGCGACGCCGCGGCTTACAACGATGGAGGTGATGCGCTCCGTGGGGTAGTATGCCAGGACGTGGGTCCTGAGCCAGGACTCCGCTCCAAGAACAGAAGCAGAGACCATGGGAAGGTCCGTGGGAGGGACTGGTACATGTATGGCGGCGGATTCAGATGGCCCGTGGAGCTGAACCAGCTTATGTGCTTCTTGACCTGAAACTGAGAAAACCAAGATATGGATTAATCACATGAAGAAATCGATTTACTACATCCGAAGGAAATCGATGGATGTAGTTGAAGCAGACACAAGAAACATGAAAAATCAACAGGAAAAATGTAGAAGCCACGTATTTAATGACAGATAATGAGAGAAACATCAAAGACAGCCGCAAGTAGCAAACTGAAGAAAAATGCTAGAATTGTGGCCAAGAAGGGACAATAAGGCAAAGCGAATAAGCTTTCGAGTACGTAAAAAATTGCCAATGCATCGCTGGATTCTAGTATTGCTGCATTGTACTGCAGTGTTCCTGAAAAATAAATCAATACAGGCCTGAACATAAAAGTGGATTCCGCTACTTTCCACATCTTTCTTTTTCTTTTACAAATATACAGTTCTCGTTGAAAGCGGCACCGCATGAACAAGCGGAGCAACAAGTTCGTTCGTGGACCGGAAAAAGCTCATCCACCGCGTTAGCAACATACTCACGGAGGAAGAGGAATACGAAGAAAATGTGCAAAATCTCTGCATTATTTTACGCTAAGGGGATATAAAGATTCAGCAATGGGACCAACAAATACGAATAAGCGCAAGCAACAGGTCTCGGCAAGAACCAAAACCATTACCAGCAAGACCTAAGGAAGGGAGCGGAAGGAAGCTGGAGACGAGGAGCAGCACCACCGAGAACTCCATCCCCTCTCTCTCCTCTCGCTTCTCCACCCAACTCTTCGCTCTCTGATCAACTACACTAGTACTGGTAACTATACTACCGCCGGGAGCGAGGAGAGGAGTGGGCAGGAGCAGAGTGTGCCCTTCAAGTTCCTGAGCCGATGTGACTGGACGGCCACAGCCACACCACACCACACGCAACGCAAGCACACGGTGTCTGCCCCTCTCGGTCCTGGGTCAAAGCAAAAAGAAGGAAGGGGCGGCCATTAATGGCGATAGGATTCTTTTGAGGCTGCTGCGTACTGCGCGCTTGTGTCGTGGAGTCGTAGAAAGATGAGGAGGAGCGCAGCTTTTTCGGAGAGAGAGAGTGATGGGCAGTGCACACTGACAGGTATGGGGGGTTGCGTCCACGGCAGATTGGCAGGATGCAGGTATGGCGGGTGTGCGTATTGTGGAGCAGTAGTATCCGTCAAAATTTGAAATTTGAAAAGTTGGAACCTTTGTCGGTACTTAATATTGCTTAAAATTTATTTTCATCCTCTAACCTTTGAGGCCACGTTTTGCTTCAAGGAAACTCACTGGAATTTTGAAGAAACTAATTCTTGTGAAAAGGAAGTCAATCCACGCGTTTGGAACGGAGGAAACCCACGTTCCTTTCCGGGAAGAAACCATATGATAGTCATTTCACCAGAAATAAAACATCCACTACAACTCAATTGAAAATTTCCTTTGCTCTCTTCTCTGCTGTTGCGCTCTCATTCCTATCTTTATAGCTATGACTGAAGTATGAAGAAAAGTGGTATTCAAAAGGTTTAAAAATCACACAAATTTTTCTCGGAGTACCTCAAGTGTTGTTACGACCATTTAAGCCAGAAATTGAATAATAGGTGGTTTCAAAAAAGGTCAATTTATTCTTCCTAAAAGACTATTCTTAAAGTTATTTGGCATGTTAAGGGCTTAAGCCTTTTTTTAAAATTGAAAACAAAATTATGTAAATTCCCCTTCCTAGGTCCTCTAATCAAAGAATTTTGGTTTGGATGCAAGTTGTATTTAAAATTTTCAAGTTTCTTCATATGGGTTGAGTTCGAGTCAAGTTGATTTAGGATTCAAAATTTGCTACAATCCAAACACACACTTTATCATTCCTCTATTTTTGATTCATATGGTTTTCTCACTTTTCACGTTTCTGTGTTTTTCTTGTTCTTGTGTTTTTTCCCGTTCATACGTTTTTGTATTCTTTTATTCCAAATATGCCCTAAAAAGTTAAATTGATTGGAAATTCAATTTCATCCCTAATCTCATCCCTAATCAGATGTAGCCACGTATCACAAGACATGCTACATCACCACAGGACATGTTGATATTAATTGGTTTGAAATTATAACTGAAAGACATACAAAATTTACATATTTGATAGAGCAAATATCTTCTTTTAAACCATAACTCTGCATGCCAACGTTTTAGATTGTTGCGGGTGCAGCACAGCCGTGGAACTTGTGGGCTTTAGCAGTTAAAAGGCAAACCTTGCAGCTCCAGTAACAAACAGCACCAAGAAACTAAATCAATCGCGCTTCTATTTTTTGAATTTATTTGAATCAACATGTTACCATACCTTTTTGAAGAAAATGTTTAAAGTTTGGATTGCGTTAAGAATCGGATGTGAGATTTTTATATATCCCACGTAAATATTTAATAACACTATGAATTTATAGAACTAAATGTATGATGCTTTCAACATTTCTATTGTGTTAACAAAATGGCATTTAGAACGTTTGGATTGCCTGATCCAAATGAAAATAAATATGTTGACTTTTAAAAAATGTCCACACATGATCCTTTATTCTAAGAAACAAAATGATTCAACAAATTTGAAAGTTGAATTATTTTTTGAAAGAAAATTATTTTGAAATTTAGAATTGTCAATAAACAAGATGTGGTGCGACAGGTATGAAATTGAACTTTTGAACAATGTTAAGGCACTGAATTGAAGCTTTTGATAGTTAAAGGATCAAACTGAGCTTGGAGGCAAAGTTAGAAGAATGAGATTGGCTGTTTTGTTTTGTTAGTTTGTAAAAATTGGTCTCGCAGATCATCACCCCTTTATTACACTTTACAGTATATCTTCAATTCAAATCCCAAACCCATGTTATCACCATCACTTTGAAGGGAAAAAAATCATCAATGTCCAATTTCCTGGTACCGCACTTGTGAAATCACACCCCATTCAATAAAAATGACCCTCTTGAGTGCGAATAGAATAGAATACTACTAGCTACTACTATAATACTACTCTCGTGAATAAAATGGAATAGAATAGTATACTACTCTCATAGAAGCAAGCGTGCCCGTGCAACGCTGCGCAACTCTGCCTCCGGATGCCACGCAGCAATTCAGTGACGGCGTTTGTTCTTTCCAGATTTTTGAAGCAATTCTAAAGTTTAAAACAATTGTTAAGAAGTTTATCGTAAATGTTTAAACAATGCATTACGAGGCCTTCAGGTGCGCGGTCTTTTTTTTTCGTTTTTCCGGTTTCGTGTCCACACGGATATGATATGGAAATCGACCCGGTTATAAGACCCTTAACCATAGTGGTTTCCGTCTATAACATTGGACGTATGCCGTCGCCAGAAAGCATCCAACCAACGCATCCAACATATCTTGGTTTTTGCCTCAACCTATTGCTGCGCCACTCTGCCACCTACTCATCCCGATCATTGGCATGCACCATCGAACGGGAGAGCAGGTCTCCAAAATCATCATCGTTTGAGCTCCTGCACTGAGAGAGGGCCATTAAGATTTTTGGAAAATATTCTGCATGACTGCTCGATCGCTTCTCTTCATCACCTTGGCGTGTTCTTTACTAGCTTCGTCACCACGGCTCGTCTTACTCATGGCCGCGTGACACCCACCGCCCGTCAACTCCTACACGAGGCTATTGTTCTTCATGGGCATCTGTGATACCCGATCGTCGTCAAGAAGGAAACGTACATACCTCAATCTATTATCATGTCTTCTATACTTGCGGTGATGATCTTTTACATGTTTATTGTGCTTGAGAGTATGGTAAAATCTGTGATCCTGTTTGGCGTGTTTCACTTGTTTAGATCTAGCGTAGATATATTTCATATCTCCAACCAGCTATGTGATTATGATTTATTTCTAGATTAAATTAAAACTAAAATTGTTGATTTGTTTAGCATCCAAAAATCTTATTATAGACACTTTAGTTTCATGGCTGGATTCAATGAGGCGCTGAGGTCCGACAAATTTACTAGCATGGACTTCAAAAGATGGCAAGTCAAGGGTGTAACAGTTCGAAATTCCACAACTAAAAATCTAGACCATTTGGATCTCATATCCAATCCTAGGAGCGTGAATAGTACATATAAGTGCTATTCAGAAAAATCATAATAGAATGTTTTGCTTACATAAGATTTACAGAAAGAGAAGATATAACAAGAGATTACTTCAGGATACAAGAGATATGACACGCAGAATATCCAAACAAACAAGAAACTAGAGGAAGCTTGACAAAACAACACCACAGTAGCAACGGAAAGAAACGTAGAGATCCATTTTCATAGCACTTGAGTGTAGTCAAAACCCTCTAACTTCTCATCAACAACTCATTGATAAATTCTTAATGTGAAAACTGAAAACAGCAAGCTCGTGAGTACATAATTACTCAGCAAGTACCCTACACTACAGGTGATGCATGCAATTGGGTATTGTAGCAAGGTGATGAGTCAATAGGGCTTATTGCGGAAAAGAAAGTTTTAAGGTAAGTTATGTACAAACATTTTCTTTTAAAAGCAAAACAAACTTGGAGCCAAAGTCTCAAAAATAAACATTTTATTATCTTGCCTCGTAAGGATCAACACATACTAACAACGTTCAAATTTTATCTCGGCCAACTGGGCCACAATCTAGCTGCAAAACATTCAAAAGAGGTGAAAGAGTAAAAACAACACTAATCATTGGGATGTCATCCTGGATCTATCCATACCGATGGGCTCAACTATTTGTATAGTTCTATACTCTACAGAGTTTGTATACCTATAGCCACACGATGTGGCCCTAGTACTTAGACCACCATCGTGGCCTAGGGTAGAAGCACACACTACATCAATCAACAAGGGCTGTATGGCGTCCTCTTGCCCCTCTAGGTCTGGGCCTCAAAGGCTCGCAAGACTAAGGGTCCTAGAATTGTGATGGGCCCGTCACTTATCAGGTGTGGTATTCCATCTCATGGGTGAGTCGCAACTCCAAACCCCGTTAACACTCAGCTCCTACGCTAACGGCCGGCTCAATGCCAGCCCAGTGACCAAACATCTCAAAGCAGCCCCGCCCATACAGAGTTGCGTGGTGTGTACTGTACGCCTGGAATTCAAAAGCCGACGAATTGTCCTAACCAAGATAGACATCTTCCTCATCCACCATCATCCATCCATATCCTCAAAAGCAACACGACAACGGAGACAAAAAGCCCGAGTCTCCACTCATTGTGTCCGCCACAGACACTTTCCCATTAGAAGCTACCCAACTAGCTCCCCAAGAGCTACCTAACACAGCTTCCCAACACCTACATCACCTACGTGTGTCCTACAAAAACAGTTCTATTAAATTTACTTAAAACACTCACCCAGCATGAATTTAAGTCATTTACATCAAATTCATTTCATGTGATTAGGTGAGATGTATTAAAAGAGCAGTCTAAGCATTGCTAAACATGAACCATCATTTGAACAGCAGTCCTAAAGGTTTATGTGGAAAAGTAAGCATATCTGAACCAGTTGACATGCAAAATATGGGATTAAATCATGCAAGTTAGATTAAACTGGGATAGATATGGTCAAGGAAGGATGGGTGTTTACCTTTTAAAGTTGTGGTCCCTAAATTAGGGTCCGGGTCCTCGTGCAGTCGCAGAACTGTAAACTAATTCATCTTCTATGACTCTTGTGAAGATGAGATTTATAAAAAAAGATTGAATTTGGTCTTGAATTTAAAGAGAGAGGGATTCTAGCGTCGAACATGTCTCCTAACATTTGTGTATTAAGGACCTCGACAAGATGATACTAACACGATGAGAAACACATTTTTCTGAGATCAGGTGAATTATGACTTTTTTAGGATTGGATGAAATCGGTATGAGACGACCGATTTCAATTTTTAAACAAACGATTGAAATGGTTCAAGGGCATCTCAGGTTACTAAAGCATAGACGATGATTTTTCGGAGCTAACACAACTGGTTTCGTATTTTTATGAGGTTCCTGCAATCTCTATCTCTAATCTAACAATTAAGCACAAACAATGCATAGATGATGTTGGTGATAATAGGAATCATTAATTGAATAAAGTTTATAAAGTTCTCAAGTTATAAATAGGTATAGAATGGTTAGATATTGTATGTTTTCGAGGTTATTACTTGTTGCTAAGGCATACTCATTATTACTAGCCTTATTTTTCCTTCAAGTAATACAATATCTTATTGCATTCTCATCCGTGGCCGTTAATTAGTTTTCAATTGCCTAACTCTTGTTCTCTTGAGGATATGTATGGTACAATAGATTCATAGAGAAGGTTAAGAGCACGTCGTGAAGGTAGAAGGGGTATAATTTGTATTAAGTCTTCGAATCTATTGAAAAGTAGTGTCAATACAACACATTATGAAAAGAAGACAATAGTACCTCATTTAACTAATACGTGTATGTGATAGTTATGACTTATGAGTTGGAATATCATGTTGGTTGTATCAGACTATTTACATATGGAAGGTTCTCATTTAATTAATAGTCATCATATCTACAAATGTGTTTCCACATGTAATAGATTTGAAACTATTTGTTCCATATATAAAATGTGTTTATCTTTGAATATAAATGAGGATAATACTTATTGTGTGAAAAATATGTTCTGATCTTTTTCTGAGTTTCACCCCTAAAATTGTACGTGTGGCGGACCGCCCCTGAAGCGGGGGAGATCCTCCTCCTGGGATCCATTCTGGGCGATGCTCGTCGAAGCGAACATTCACAGGGTACAACACAGGCAGTAAAAAACATGGTTTACAGGCAGAAGAAAAATGTTACATGAGTGTTATTACAGAGGTTTAGTTCCACACGAACAGATTTTCATAAAACAGCAGAAACGATTACAATCCTCAAGCGAAAACGTAAGATAAAGATACAGACTCCGACTCCGACACTAAGCAAAAGCAAGGGCCTTGCCCAACGGCACCTTGCTACTAGCCACACATAAGCAGCGGCTCCCACTGGAAACTACCCCAGCCAGGGGACGACTCCTCCCAGAACTGGCCACCACTACCACCGGTCGCATCGAACCCACCTGAAAACCACAAGTCGCAAAGCGTAAGCTTCTAAGAAGCTCAGCAAGACTGACCCGTCAATAAGGCCATCTACAGCTGACACCTAGACATGCACGGCTGACTCTGGGTAGGATAGTTGCAAAAGGACACGCCATACTAAGTAGCTTCCTACTTTAAAGTTTTAGCTCCAATTTAAGTTCGAGAAAAGTAACTTTAGTGTGCACTATGACTAAACAATCATGTTGACAAACAGTGATTAGTATAAACATCACAACATGATTAGTGCTTTCCTCATTTCACTTCTTAACATATGCTATAGAGAGATTGAGTAAACTCTAGACTGAGAGTGTCAGTGGTTCGAAACGATTTACACCTGCAGGGTTAACCTGGTCACACGACACATGCGCGTCCCGGACCGTATATGGCAACCGTTCGCACTAGATCTGACAAAACTAATTCCCTCTTACGCTACCTCAACAGTGCCGCATCCCACCAGATCACCCGTCCCGGACGGTATCTGTGGAGTTCACACACTGTCCACCCCAGACCGTCGCCAATCAGACACCGTAAGGTAGGTTCAGCTTTGCCGTCTCTAGGCTATCTAGGTTTACTGGTTCCCATAGTTCAAACATGTGAGCAGTACATTCAATACTCAACCAACTGTGCCCCACGGATCAGACAGAGCTACCGCATACAGAACCCCGGTCTGTTGCCTTCCTATCATTCTCTGTCTGACCCCGATTTCTTTCCATTAAACCTGAACCTGCTAAATAATTCTATAGGAAAAGTGAAAGTTTCAATCAATTTCTAACATATCGCGAGCAGTGTCCAATCTGCTCGACTTCTACCGAAGAGAAATCCTAAGCATAGCAGCTACATCGGGCTACCTGTACCAATATTCCAAATAGGTACTACTGGAAACATATGCATCTAGGGTTTCATTCAACTCCTGTCGACCTAAATGCACATCACATGACTCACATATACTGTTGCAAAAGAAAAACTTCAAAAACAGTAGTGCACCGGGGCTTGCCTTGTGGATATTCTTCCTGGTCTGCGACGACAGGGTCTTCGGAAAACCTGGGGTCCGCCTTGATGGCTACTTTGTTCGCGTTGGCGTCTACATGATGCAATTACAAAGGTGTCGTTAGCAATTATTAATTTCCTGCAAACTGAAGTAGTCGCGAGTGAAACAAGGAATTAGGGTTGTCGAGGGGAAGCTATTGACCTAAGTCAAGTTAAAGCCTTAATTAGCAACTAAACAAAACCCTAATCGAGCCATCGATACACCTTTAAATAGTAGGGCTAAACCTAGGGTTTATACAATTTTTTTCCAAAATTTAATAGTTAAAAAATTATTAACTAGGGTTTTGGGTCATTTATTGGTAATTAAATAAATCTCAAAAATTATTAATTTCACACATTGAAGTTTTATATTTTTAATAAAAAACCACATTTTTCCCTGGTTCCAAAATATTTGGATTTATATTTTTCTGAGCTAGAATAAATTTTTTATGATTTAATTAATTCCTAGCCAATTTAATTGATTTTCTGCATAATAGAAAAAAGAAAGAAAAAGCATAAAAGCCTAGCTAGGGCCGAGTCCTAGCGGCCGGCGGTGGTCGGCGGCGCGGGCACCATCTACCAGAGCTCGTCGTGGGGGACCCGATTGACCACCCCTCGGCCGCCGGCGGGCCTCGGAACCACGTTGACGATGAGCGGCGGCGCAAGCGCGGCGGCGATCACGGCGAGGCGGGGCTGCGGCGCTCGTCGGCGTGCCCGGCCTTGCCGGGGAGGATCCTCGCGGCACGGCGGTGCTAGGGGAAAGGGGAAGGGAACCCGGCTCTCACCGGAAAGGGTGGCTCACCGCGCGGCTACCTTCGGCCGAGGAGAAATGGCGGGCGGCGGCGCTCAATCCGGCGAGCTCCGGCGAAAATTATGGCGGTCGGTGGTCGGGAGGAGGAGAGGGTCCTCTTGTGCGCCGATTTTTGCGACGAAACAGCGAGTTGGTGGTGGCGTGATGCACGGCGGCTCGGCTGCACGGCGGAGAAACAGAGAGCGAGGGAGCGAGGAAGAAGGAGCGAGCGAGGGAAAAAAAAGAGGGAGCAGCAGCCGAGGCCTCTTCAGCGCGCCAGGGCGGCTCGCGCGCGCTCGCCACGCACGCGCGCTGCGCTGGCCGCGCGCGGCAGGTGGCGCAAACGCCCTGCCCTGGTCGGGGCGTGGAACATCGTGCACGCGCGGGAAAGAAGAGAGAAGGAAACCGAGAGAAAGAGAAGGGAGGAAGAAGAGCCGGCCGGTGGGGCCCACTACGTCCCACTGGTGATAGGTTTTTCAGAAAAACCCACAAATTCGCGGAAAAGTTTTGACAAGAGCCCAAAAAAAATTGATTTCTAGATTTACAAAGGAGTTTGAATTTTTAATGTAAAGTTTTAATCTATAATTCAAATTTTTGACTAGCTTTTATTTTTGTGAGAATTTCGTGCAAGCTTTTAAACTATTTTCTTTGGACCGATGAAATAATTTCTTTTTAGCAATTACTAGAAATTTTGGTTAATTACCTTAATCTTAAAATTTTCTTTTGCATTTTCTTTTAATTTGATTTAATCCCCCTTTTTAACCCTGATGAAGAATCGAAGTGTTAGAGTACGGCCATTCATCAATATTATAGTAACTAAAAAGTATTACTGTCTCGGTTAAATCTGATATTATAGTCATGTTTGATACGTTTAATTTGTGCTCAGATCCCTATATTCGAGTAATTGTTAGATACTCCCTTCATTCTTTTTTACTTGTCGTTATTAACTTTGACGAAAGATTTGACCGGCTCATCTTGTTCAAAAAATTAGTTTAAATATGTGAAATTTAAAATTAGGAATAAAAAACCTTCAATAGTAAATCAAATCATAACAAAACATTTGATATTCTCATACATTTTTGAATAAAAGGATGGTCAAAGTCAATGGCGACACACGAAAAAGAACGAAGGGAGTATAGTTTTATTGATCAGATTTATTCTTATTTATCAATCTCACGAGCACGTAGGACTGCAACGGTTAGATCTCCTATTGTGAGGCAGTTAAGTTAAATTTATCTAGTTGATTAACTTAGGACCTTTTTGACATGAATTATAAAAATGATTATGTAAATAAATTATATTTCATAAATAATTATGTTTGTCCAAACATCATACTCATAAGTGATTATGGTCATAATCATTCATAAGTTATTTTTAAAGGTCTGTTTGATAGAGATTATTCAACTGATTATAAAACTGATTTAAGCTGATTATTTAAGAAAATAGATTATTTACTTATAATAGCTTATGTGCATAATCTATTTTATTATCTTTATAACCGTTTGGTACAATAGATTATATGGAACTGATTATTGGTGGGAAGAGATTATTGCCGTTAACTGCATGCATATCGTTTGGCGCCAATTTCAAACAGGACTGAACCTCATGTTCTGTAATGCCATTTTCAAACAGGACTGAACGTCACGTTCTTTAAAAATATACATGTTTCTAAAACATTACTTACACAACCCATAACAAAACGCCAACACGACTGAACCTCAAGTTCTGTAACGCCATTTTCAAACAGGACTGAACATCACGTTCCTTAAAAATACACATGTTTCTAGAGCAGTACCTACACAACCCATAACAAAACAAAATGTGTTCACGAAGGAATGGATACAACATAATCATCTTCGCTGAGAAAGGAATATCGCCTTTGCAGTGTCATCACGAAATTTTTCCATAGTGCGTTCATTGGCTTCTGTGGTAGATGTATCAGATGCATTCCGTGATGGAAGGTGTCTTCTGTATCTTGAAGGTATGGTGGGCACATAATTTAGATTTCGATTGCACTTACAAAAATGTTTATCTTCTGCATCATTCTCCCTAATAAAGTGATGTAGACACATAGCAGTAGCAACAATCATCATTTGCTTTTTCATAGGATAACTCGGCATCTTGATTAGTATTCTCCACTTCATTTTCCACACACAAAGTTATGCTCTACGGAATTCCGAATACTTGAATGAAGATGATTGAAAAGCTCTCGCTCACCGGGTCGCTGGATCTCTCCTCCAATATGGAATATGATATCTTTCACCCTTGTATGGCACTAAGTATCCTAGACGATTTGGGTATGCCCGGAACCACCTATTGCAGCTAATCTTTTCCCCGCAGGATTTTTGGCAGGCATAGGTGAGGGTGTGTTGCTGTCTTCTCCGTCGCCCCCCCCCCCCCCCCCCCTTTGCAGCATCTTGAGAAGGTGACTCGTCACTGGCTGCTTTATCTCGTGGAACATATGAGGTCTCATTTGTGCAACTAATACTCTCAAAGATTATCCGCATCTCCTCCTCATACTCAAGTGGTGCTGTTTTGAACATTATACAGCCAGGCATAGCCTACAAAAATCACCAATACATAACCATGTCAGCACAAATGAACATTGCTGCATAAAACTAACAAACAAAATGTGTACACTACTTACCAAATTTTGCTCTTGCCACCACTCATCACTAGCTGCAATACATCCATTCGTAGGATCTCTCCCCAAACCAGATGCTCTTATGTTCAATGTTTTCCATTGTGTGTACATCCTCTTCAAAGTGTCCCATCTATTCTTGTGTTGGTCACGGGTGTACGCCCTTGAAGTGCGCTCAGTGAACTTCTTAATGAGGTTGGCGTAACCTAAAGCATTTAGGCAATGGTGTGGCCTATTATTTGCCCTAACTTCTTCGACACAAATATCTAACCACACCTTATGCACCCAAGTGTCCCACTTTGTTGTTGTCTTTGCCATCTATAAACTACATATGAATATGTATAAATTGTTTTACTCAAAATTTGCAATACTCCACTGAAATACAATACTATCACCTTTAGCGGTCAACATCATGGACTATAGCAGTCAATAGCAGTCAAAATCATGTACATTGCCATCACCTTTAGCATTTAGAATCATGAACAATAGCAGTAAAAAGTAGTCACAATCATGAACATTACCATCACCTTTACCATGCAGTTGTAATTTGTCAAGCCAACAATTCAAAGTCATGAACAATAGCAGTCATCATATGCATAGAAAAAAAATCCATCTATGCACCATAGATCCAATGACACAGGAGCAAGAATAGCATGCAGGAAGCCATTGATCGCGACGAGGAGGTCACTACCTTGCTTGGTCACCGGGTGAGCACGAGGAGGAGAAGGTTTGGGTCGAGGGCGAGGAGGACTGCCGGCCGGGAGGAGTACCACGCCGAGGAGGAGCGTCGGTGGGGAGGACGACCGGCACTCGGTCGGGAGGAGGGCGCCGGGCGGAAGGATGACACCGGCCGGGAGGAGAGGCGACGCGCGGGATCCGGGCACCGGCCGGTTGGGGAGAGCGCCGGCCGGGAGGAGAGCGCCGGTCAGTCGGGGAGAGCGCCGGCCGGGAGGAGAGCGCCGGTAGGTCGGGGAGAGCGCCGGCCGGGAAAGAACAGAGGTCGTCGGCCGACTCGGGGAGCTAACCCTAGCAGTCGCCGTTGGGTGGAAGGAGAGATTGCGGGTGTGGGAATAGAGGGCGCCGGTGGGTCGGGGAGAGCGCCGGCCGGGAGGAGAGAGTCAGCCGGGAAAGAAGAGAGCTCGCCGGCCGGGTCGGGGAGCTAACCCTAGCAGCTGCCGTTGCCTTCCAAGAGAGCTTGCGGGCGTCGGTGGGGTGTGAATGGGAGGATTGGGAGGGACGCCCGGCTCACATGGGTTGTGGTAAGCCAGTGGCAGTTGTGGGTAATTTTACCCCAACTCAATGGCCACTTTCATAACGCGGGCACGGGGCCGGAGAAAAGCTGGGCCGCCGGCGCTTCCGCAGTGAAGGCAAAGTGGCGCTCAAAAAACAATCGCAGGCCGCACAATCCGCCTCAGAATCAGCCCGTTGGTGCTCTATCCAGCTTATTTCTATAAGAAGCAGCCTACAAGCGGTTCCAAACGGGGCCTCATTACGACCTGCAAAAGCATTTTTTTTTTAGTAGCTAGAGGTGCCCGCACGCGTCTGCTGCAACAGGTTTACAAAACTCAAATGTCGGGCCACAGCAGGATTTGGAACTGCTTCCATGGTACGACTCCTCAGGGCAGATCGTTTGTAAGGTGATGCACGGAGCTCCTCCCCATACTGATAGCCTGTAAAGCCATACCTTTGTGTTGACAGTCCCGTTCTGCATGCCCAATTCGCCCACTCTTGAAGCAAAAGTGTGGCACCCTCTCATATTTAACAGCAAAACTGCTCCTTTTTCCCATTCACAGTCACCTCAATCCATGGTTTCAGCGGCTTTTGTACCATGACGTCGACCCGCACACGCAGGAACTTGGCTGACATAACATTCCCTCCTTCTTTGAACACTTCAATAGCATGGCCAATCTTGTCCCCAAATTTCATGGCCACATCCTCCGTTACCATCCTGCTCGGCAAATCAAAGATTTGAGTCCACATCGGGATCGAGTCTAGGGCAACTTCAGATGGCCGAGTAGTACCATCATACGGCACAATGATCAACGCATCTGCTTTGTGTGTCCATGAACCTCTATTCATTACAAACTTATACTCCCCTTCCCCATAAAAATCCAGAGATTACATGTTTGTGTATAGCTCCTTACGCACGATCTTGTGCCGGGGCAACCATGCTTTCCTCATCTCCTCAAAGAGGCCATTAGCGCTGAAACTCTTCGTCGAAAAGAAACGTGCTAGAGTACGCCAGCACTGCACTTCTTCCTCCTCTTCCTGGAAATTGAATTTGAGCATCTCATCATCATCCTCGTCCCCTGATTCACTAGCAGAATCAACAGGAACATCCCCCTCCACGGCAGCAGATGAATTCGGCCCCCTATCCTCTCGGATTGCAAGGGCTTTTCCACCTTCCGACTGTAAGACAGATGTAGAAATTTCGACCTTCTTCATCCCCTCGAGATTTTCGTCTGACACCCGTGCATCATGCGTGCCGCCGGGCATCATCAAGATCTTGGTTTGCGGCGGGTCTCCAGGATCTACCTGCAGCAGTTCCAAAGCACGTGCACTGCCTCGGGTGGGAAGAGGACCCAATGCCTCCCCTTTATCACCCCCCGCCATGCGATCGAGTCTTAGACAGCTACGAGATCCAAACCAACACGGCGACAGCTTCCGATCAAACTTGGAACACACGGATAAACGACGGAGATGGGAGAAGACCAGCAGAAACTACTAACTCGTCCCCGGAACCCTAGCCGCCAGGCGAACCCTAAGCGACGAGGCCGCAACGTGACTTTCCACGATGACCTACTTTAACACAGGTACCAGATGCTGATTGGGGGCCTGGTAGGTAAGTTCATCCGGAATCTGTCCATACCTTAAGTTCATCTGGGAACACTAGCCGATACATATATAAAAATTTCCATGGTTGCGATAAAAACAAAATCATTGAATATCTAAAGTTATCAGAAAGAAAATATAGAAGAATCCGATGAATCCGATGTGCCTTGAGATGCTTTATTGCATATCATAGGATATATATATCAGCTATTTACAAAGCGTGAGAGGGAGATCCGAATGCATCTAATCACGCGAAACATAATAAATTATCGGCTTCAATAGAAATGCAAACTAAGAATGTGTTTGACAGATATTATTTAGCTGATTATGTAAATAGATTACAGTCTATAAATAATTATGACTATTAAATATTTAAAAATTATATAATTTAGGACCTATTTGGTAGGGATTATTCAACAGATTATCAAACTGATTATGCTCAATAAGTGATTATGAGTGCCAAAGAGCCAAATCTCATAAGTGATTATTTCTTAAAATTAAGATAATTATTTTTTTTATTTGAACTAGCATAATCTACGGTCCATGAGCTGAAAAAAATTAGCTTATATCCGGTTTTTGCTCCATCTCATGGGCCCCACCAAGGGAATCCCTATCTGTCCCGTCTCCTTCCCACCTACGCACAAAATCTTCCTCTTTTTTATCTTCTCTCTGCCTCGTTCTCCTGTTCCTGAGGCCTGCCTGCTGTGCAATCTACCCATGAATCCCTTGCGACAAAGCACCAGCGGAGGGGGGAAACGGAGCCGGAGCGAAGGAGGTGATCAATTCCGTGAGGAAAAAGTCACGCCGCCCACCACGAAAATCGAATCCTTCGTTGCCCGCTGCAGCGCTGGGATGCGCGACGGCCTCCACGCCGGGGACTGGGGCACGAGCACCTCGGCCCTCGGCGGCGGCTTTGCGGATGGCCTGGGCGCCAGACCTGGCGCGGGTCTGGGCGCCGTTGGCCCTGCCCTCAGTCGTGGCGCAGGTCCGGGCACCGTTGGCCTCAGCACCACTGGCCTGAGCGCCACTGTCCCCGGCGCTGTGCGTGGCGCAGGTCCGGACGCGGCTGGCCCGAGCACCGTTGGCCTCGTCTTCGGGCTTGGCGTGGGCTTGGGTGCCGCGGACGTAGGTGCCGACGTGGCATGGCGACAAGGCGACAATGCAGCGGCGAATCTTTTCCTCGGTGTTGGGACGACTGCTGGATCGTACCAAGAATTGATGTCTGGTAATTTATTCCCGAATTTTTCATTTTCCAACCCGGCATTCGGCAATTTTGCTGGGGGTGAAAATAGAGACTACGACGACGAGGGGACGGCGACGGGTAGTAGGTCCTCAAGTCGTCGTGGATGACGAGGAGGAGGGGGGCAAGGCAAACGCGGACGCGGAGGGAGGCCGCCCATTGCTCCAACATCTGCTGCGGTCGACATGGATGAGTCCCCTGCGAGGTGAAGAATCGCCTCTTGTATTGTTATGTATTTTTTTCATCTTTTATTTTCATGATATATAATACATGAATCATGAGCGCTGAAAATATATATCAATTGAATTAGCAAAATTCTTTGTCATGTCTCAGTGTGGTAGATTGGCAAGATGAGAACAATAATTTGGTAGTATGTGAATTGTTTGTTGATGAGTGTCGGGTAGGTAATCGGTCAAGTACCCATTTGAGCAAAGCTGGTAACAACAGCGTTATAAAAAGGTTTAAAGAGAGGACTGGTCATTTGTATACAAGATTACAGTTCAAGGACAAATGGGATAGACTGAAATAGGGCTATGGTATATGGAAGCAATTGACTAAACAAACAGGTTTAGGATGGGATGAAAGTGAAAGAATATTGTCATGCCTGATGATTTGTGGCAGAGAACTAATGATGTGAGTGTCATTTATCTTTCTATTGCAGCTTACCTTTGATATGCACTCCATAACCCACCAATACATTATTTGCATTGTCGGCTATAAAGGGGTGTCTCAAATTTAAAGAAAAAGGCCTTCAACATGAGCAGCTGCTGGAAGTTATGTCTGAGGACCTGCGTAACATTGGTGATGATCATTGGTCCGCTTCTAGTGGTATCGCACCATCGCGGTCTAGCTTAAATAATGATGAAAATTCTACACAAGATGGTATTGATGATGAAGATGAAGATGATGATAACAGTGAGCCAGAGGAGGTAGAGGTACTAACACCAACAAGTGATAGAAGGAAGAAATCAAGGGTCGTGAATGGTAAATACAAAGGGAAAAAAGCCTAAGTTTACAACAGGCCAGTGGTTTCAAGAGCAGATGGGAGCACTTGTGCAGATGAATCAAAGAACCATAGCATCGTGTGAGTCCTCTAGGAAAGAAGATCAATCAGGTCCTTCTATACAAGATGTTATGAAACTTGTGAAGGCCTGTGATGCTACACATGGTTCAAAGGAACATTTTGTCGCATCACTTATTTTTTACCAAAAGGACTGAAAGGAGACGTTTATGACTCTAGACATTGCAACAGAAAGATATGAATGGTTGAAGAACAAGCACGCATGGATGACTGGGAATGATGTGGCTAATTAGAGACGATATGCTTATGTCACTTAGTTTAGATACCTACTATTTGTAACGATATCTAGAATTGCATTGGGTTTAAATTTTAATAAAACTTAGTTCTGCAACTATATATAATTTACATTATTGATTATTGAGTTGTCGTTTCATCTAGCTTATGATTTTTGTGTCATGTATTTCATATAGATATGGCTCTTCTGAATCTGAGCTGGATGATACTGACTCTGATGATGAGTGGAGGACGAAGGCTCTTGCTTTGACAAGTTGTGCTCAGAACAACATTTGTGTGACTGCTTTGCTAGCAACTATATACTATCTAACACTTCTTGACAAGAATGATGCAAGGATCCTAGGACGGAGTGGGTATGCTTTTGTTATGGAAATTTTGAGGATTCCAAAAGTAACACAAAAGATGTTGAGAATGAATGAACGTTTATTCTACAGTTTGCATGACCTCCTAAGTACTTATGGTCTTCAATCCTCAATTCATATGAGCTCCATAGAAGCACTTGCTACTTCTCGTTACTTGTGGTCATGGCTGGTCGAACACTGCCCCCCAGAATACATTTAACATTTCAAGTGAGACCATAAGCAAGAAATTTTCTGAGGAATTAAACTGTGTGGTTCCTATGTGTAAGCATATTATAAGACCAATTGATCCAAACTTTTCTACTACCCATAGTAGAATTATAGGGGATCGTAGGATGATGCCACATTTTAAAGATTGCATTGGAGCACTTGATGTTACACATATCTCATGCACACTAGATCCAATTGATTATGTTAGATATATTGGAAGTAGTGGTAAACCAACTCAAAATATTCTTGCTGTGGTTGACTTTGACTTGCGATTCATATGAATCAATCGGACAACCTGGTTTTATGCATGATACAAATGTCCTTTTCCATGCTTTGAAGAACGATAAGATGCATTTTCCACACCCTCCTAAAGTTATAATATACATACATTGTTTTTTTAATTTGCACAATTGCATGCCACGTTATTGTATTAAAAACATATTTTCCTCTAATTTTACAAATTTATATAGGCAAATATTATCTTGTGGATGCTGGATAGAGATGGTCTTATGAAGCGGTTGGTCGATGCATATGAGAAAAAATCTGAGGGCACCCATTTTTCGGCAACATCTACTGTGGAGGATCATGTTAGGGAGGAGATAGCACACCTCATGGATCTGGTTGTAAAATCAGGAGCTCATGAAGGTAGTGATGAGCACTACTACGCTACGCAACTTCTAATGAAAAAGGAGTATCGTGACATGTTTGTCACTCTCAAGACAGATGAAGGAAGAGTTGCGTGGCTCAAGAGGGCATGGGAGGAACCAAAGAGGTCTTAGGCCTGATTGCAACGGGCCTGTGTATCCTTCGTATCATGTTACATTAATTGTTCGTTTAATTACCATTGTGTTGCAGACTATGTTATTGCATCTTTGTTCCTTGTAACATTAACTATTTATTGTTTCAGAATGTTTTGAGCATGTAATAAATTTCATTGCTACTGTACTGTTATGTTGAATTTGTTATGCTGAAATTGTTGTGATGTGCTGTTATGCTGAAGTGATGGTTCCATTGATTGCTTTCTAGATGGGTCAAGAGTCAAGTGATGATGATGATGACTTTCTGCTTGTTTATTGTGCATTGGATTGATGGGAAATGCTGAGTCAAGCACAAAGGCATCTAGGACTGTACCTGAGCTGACCGGAATTCAGTGGACTGAGATACAACTTGCCCATCCAAAAAAGTGTTATGAAACTTTCAGAATGAGAAGGTCAGTTTTTTACAGTCTGCATAGCACACTGGTCAATAATTATGGCTTGCAATCATCTAGAGAAGTTAGCAGCAAAGAAGCATTGGCTATATTTTTATGGACTATAGGTGCACCTCAATCTAACCGAACAGTCAAGAATATATTTTCCCATTCTACAGAAACGGTTAGTAGGAAGTTTCATGAGGTTTTAGATTGTGTTACCAAACTAGCTGCTACTATCATCAAACCAAAAGATCCACAATTCAGAACAGTGCATCCTAAGCTTCAAGAGGAGAGGTTTTGGCCTCATTTTAAGGATTGTATAGGTGCAATTGATGGATCACACATACCCGTGACTGTCCCATTAAGTGAACAACCCAAATACCTTGGACGACATGGGTATGCTTCTCAAAATATAATGGCAGTTTGTGACTTTGATATGCGGTTCACATTTATTGTGATCGGTTGGCCTGGGTACGTTCATGACACTCGGATATTAAATAATACTTTGGTAACCTAGAAAGCTGATTTTCCACACCCTCTCCCAGGAAAGTACTATCTTGTTGATTCCGGATATCCTAATAGAGAGGGTTTTCTAGCACCATACAAGGGTCAACGATATCATATATCTGAATTCCAACATGGTCATGCAGTGGGAATAAAGGAGGTGTTCAACCATGCACATTCATCTCTTAGAAATGTTATTGAGCATTGTTTTGGAGTTTTAAAGATGAAATGACGTATATTGTTAAACATGCCAAGCTTTTCAATACAAACGCAAGCAAAAATTATAGTTGCTTGCATGGCTCTTCATAATTTCATTCGAGACAGTGCCCTAGGTGATGACGACTTCAATAACTATAAGAATGAGGATCATACTCAAGGCTCTACCAACGACTCAAGCATTGCTCAAGATGATTTTAATATGGGTGCATTTCGTGATTCTATTGCAGCAGCTTTGTTTGCGTAAATGGTCATTCGTTCGGATGATGAAAATGTTAGTATTGTTGTCAATGATGAAAATATAGTATTGTATTGGACGATGAAAATGCACCATTCTTCTGAACGATGGAAATGTAGTATTCTTTTGGATGCACCTTTGTTTTAATTAACTAAAAATCTAATAATAATTATTATTACCATAAAATTTGTCAAACTAAACAAAATATCAATATCTACATTTTTTTACATTAAAATAAGGTATAACCGGTTTCAGGGGCATATCAGACATTCTACCCTCTTTATTGAGAATCTATACCAAATTAATCAGGTTGCCAAACACTCAGAAATTTTTCAATATAAATTTTTCTTACAGCTGCTTCTACAAAAATCAGGCTTTTAAAAAAATCTCTGAAAAAAAAAGCTGTACCAAACGGGCCTGAATCTAATTATCGAGATGCAAGTAACGAGGAAGACAGGGAATCTGCTGTTGATGCATCGAGTGATGAGCTTGCAGAGAGCCTGAAGAATGTGGTGGTCTCCTCGCCACTGGCTGTGAAATCTGTAAGAAAAGGAGATGGGAAATTCCAGGTAGAAGCCGGGTCGCAAAGTTCAGGTTCATCTTGGAGGGTTAGAGACATGGCTCGAGTAATTGAGTCAGGGGCGGCAGCAACTCAATTGGAGGACTCTGATTGCAATTGGAAACATACAGAGCGGGGAAGGTTCAGAAAGGACGCAATCCCGGCGAAGCAGGCATTTGGTACGGTTCACCATGCAATTAACCTTGTACATGACTGTGCTCGATCTGGCCAACCAGGGAGACGTTCTCATGTTGCAATTGTCGCCGTTGGGTAAACGTACAGTGCAAGAAGCACAGGAGAGTCAACAGCAACAAAGTGATGAAGAGGCCTCTGTTGGGGGTGCAACAAAGAAGGGACGCATGGAGTTAGCTGAACCGGCTAATGTGGGTAACCTGACGGGAGCTCGTGGTGAGCCCCGTCAGGAGAAATGAGTATATTGTGCTGGAACTGCCGGGGGGTGGGGAACTCCAGGACAGTTCAAAGAGCTATTGGCTCTATGCAGGGCACATTCCTCAATGGTGGTTTTCTTGTGTGAAACTCGAATCTCCAATGTAAACATGGGGAGGCTGAAATGGAGACTCAGGTTGAGAGGTTTTGCTGGAGTTAGTAGTGATGGCTTGAGTGGAGGATTGGCTCTTTTTGGGCATGATCGGATACAGGTTGATGTAATGGAAGTATCAAACAGATTGATTGATGTTAACCTCAGAGTGGAACCTCGTATCAACGTTTGTGTTTGGGGAGCCGAGAGTGGAGAAATAGGCACGTCTGGGATAAACTCACCGGAATAAAGTCGAGGAATAATTACCCATGGATGGTCCTTGGTGATTTCAATGAGGCAATGTGGCAGTTTGAACACTTCTCATAACATCCCCGGGCTGAAAGACAAATGTCGGCATTTCGGGATTGCCTTTCAATTTGCGAGCTGCATGATATTGGCTTTGAGGGACTACCGTACACATTTGACAACAAACACCAAAGGGCGCAGCAATGTACGTGTGCGGTTAGATCGGGTGGTCGCGGATAACGGATGAAGAGATATATTTTCAGGGGCTCGCTTGTTGAATTTAGTGACGGCACGATTGGACCATTGCCCCTTTGTTCTAAAGCTTGAACAAGAAGAACAATAGAGAGGTGGTCGTAGAGAGCTCATGTACGAAATCATGTGGGAGCGTGACCCCAAGCTGCCAAAGGAAATAGAAAGTGGATGGGCGGCCAGAGGAGATATCAGCAAACTTGGTGATGTGAGTGTTGCACTCAAAAAGGTGTTAATGGGGCTCAAGGTATGGAGCAAGGAAAAATTTGGGGTGCTTTATCGAAGCAAATTGAATGCCTGAGATTGAGGCTACCGCATCTACGCACCCAATCCGGGAAACTCTGGACAAAATGAATGAGCTCCTGTATAGGGAGGAGATGATGTGGCTCCAGAAATCGCGTATTGATTGGCTCCGTGATGGTGATTGCAATACAAAATTTTTCCACCGGAAAGCAGTCTGGCGTGCGAGAAAAAATCTAATAAAGAAACTGAAGGATGAGGATGGTGTGCTCCACACATGGAAGGAGGAAATGCATGTCTTGGCAACTGATTTTTTTGACAAGGTATATGACAGGGATCCAGGAGTGGATCCATCTGTTGCTGCTGCTGTACTTGAACCTGTTATCACTACAGAGATAAATGAAGACCTTTGTAAACTTTCTCTGACTAAGAAATAAGCTTTGCCATGTTCCAGATCGGTCCGTTGAAAGCACCGGGTCCGGACGGTCTGCCTGCACGGTTTTTCCAGATAAATTGGGGGTTAATGAAGGTGGACATCATCAAATCGGTGAAACAGTTCTTTGCAACTGCTGTTATGCCTGAGCATGTGAATGACACATCAATTGTTCTCATCCCGAAAATCCCTCAGCCTGAAAGCCTGAAGGATTATAGACCGATCAGTCTGTGCAATGTGGTAATAAAGTAGTGTCAAAATGTCTAGTGAATCGTATGCGGCCGCTGCTGGATGTTATCATATCAAAAAATCAAAATGCGTTTGTGCCTGGACGCTTGATAACTGACAATGCACTTATAGCTTTTGCATGCTTGCAAGCATGCAGAATTGTAAGAATGGTGGGGACGGCTACTGTGCTTACAAATTGGACTTGGCAAAAGCATATGACAGAGTTGACTGGAAATTCCTGATGGTGGTGTTGTAAAAAATGGGATTTTGCAGTGCTTGGATCAAATGGATTGTGGCTTGTGTAACAACTGTGAGCTACAGGATTAAATTCAATGGCGAGCTGCTCCCTGCCTTTTGTCCTACTAGAGGGCTATGACAGGGAGATCCCCTCTCGCCGTACCTCTTCCTGTTTGTTGAAGATTGTTTGTCAAAACTTATTATAAAGGAGGAAACTACAGGGACGTTCTCTGGAATACAAGTGTGTCGGCAAGCTCCGGTGATATCCCATCTACTGTTTGCGGACGATACCTTGTTATTTTTTAAAGCCATAAACGAGCAAGCCGGGGTGGTCAAGAATATTCTAAATGATTTTCAGACTGCAACAGGTCAGCTACTCAGTCTGCAAAAATGCTCAATGTTGTTTTCGCCCAATGTAACTGATGATGTGAAAGCTGTGATACGGGAAACGCTGAATTTGGAGCGTGAAGCTTTTGATCCCAAATATGTGGGGCTTCCAACCCCGCATGGCAACTGAAACAGGAGGTGTTCCAACCCATAGCAGAGAAGCTTTCTAAGCGAGTAATGGATTGGAGTGATCGGTACACCACTAGTGCGGGTAAGGAGATTTTAATCAAGTTTGTTGCCCAGTCCTTACCAGCCTATCTGATGGGGGTGTTCAAACTGTCGGATGGATTGTGTGAGGAGCTAATGAGGAAAATCAGGATGTATTGGTGGGGGGCAAAAAATGGGAAGAGAAAAACGCATTGGATTTCATGGGAGAAGCTGCTTCAACCAAAGAGCCGTGGTGGCCTTGGCTTTTGGGATCTGAAGGATTTTAATCAGCCACTGTTAGTGAAGGACCGAGCAAGGCGACCGGTGGGGTGGGGTGGGGTGGGGGGGGGGGGGTTGAGTGGGAGCCAATCAAAATTCTCGACGAGAACTTAGCCTATATCCCAATTACAACCCAACGCACCTCTAGAACCAATTATCAAGATTAAACGCGTCAACTCGTGATGTGCTAACCTTAGAAATGATTCGGAAAGGTCTCACGCAAAGTGGAAGAAAACTATAACCAAACAGGACAACTGGGGCCAAAAACAGGAAGCATTCTAGTCAGAAATGTCCCGGAGCTCCAGTACTTTGCCGGAGGTCCGATCCGAAGTTTCCGGACAAACCCGGACACTTTCCCGGAGATCCGGCACTTTGCCGAAGTTCTGAGGGGTCGGAGTTCTGGCAGATTGCCGAAGGGTCCGGCACTGCTCACGAAAGTCGACGAAAATCTAGTCAAACGAACTCGGAATTGGACGAAATTTGGATAGTAGATTAGTGGGAACGTTGCGGATCTTTTCCAACAAGAATCACTCAAAAAGTTTGAGAATTGAGGGAGATATGAACTTTTTAGTGAAACCGTAGTAAAAGGTGGCAGCGTAGACGAAATGACGATTTCGCGATGCTCGTGAGGAGATTTGCAACGAGACCACTCAAGAAAGTTTCCTTGTCGTCCTAGCATCGAATCCATCCAAGAAATCCACCCAAAAACTCAAGCATAAAGAAAATCACGAATTTTGTAAAGAGGACATAGAGAGAGGGATGGGAAGAAGTGATGAGCACGAAAAAGATTCAACTTCAAATCAGTTCATTGGTTAGAACAAATGAGTTACACCTAAATCTTGGCTAGGAAACCGCCCTCATCCTCCCACTCTTTGGAAGAATAAAGATTGACTCTCACTCAATCTTTCCTCTCCTCTCTCACTTGAAGCACACCCTAGTCTAAGACAAATGAAGCAAAATAAAACTTAGGGATGGGAAGAGCCCCTTCTCCACCAGCCCACACCCTCCTTATATAGCCTAGATCCTCCGACCGAAAGACTACCATGCCCTTAGTTACATACTACACTCCCACCTATAATGGGGGCAAAAGTGTCCAACTTTTTCTTCGTCGCCTGAACACCATCGAGCCCTTCACAACTTCGCTTCGCCTCGAAGCAAGCTATGTGATGTTGCCACGTGCACCACCATCCACCGCCGCCAGTTTTGAGGCCAAACCGAGAAACCGCCTTACACGCTTCCCAAAGTGCGTCTTCCGATGTTGACCCGTGTCACCTTGTCTTGCGGTCCTGACCGCTGGCAAGTCTCTCCCGGTCCCAGTCCATTGGGCCCCCTTGTCACTTGCGACCGGCATCCCTTTCGTCTTGACTTGGTCAATACGTCGTCTTCATCACTCCCACAGTTTTGAGGCTCAACCACGAAATCATTCATGCTTCTTGCCTTGTCCATGCGTACGGTGTGGATCACCCTTGACCTCACACGACCTCCCGACAGTCCGGCACCAAGTCCCCAACTTGTGTCCGATCCTCTTGCCGTTGACCGTCAAGTTGACTCCATTTACCTACACAACATAAGACAAGCAAATACATTTCCTTCTCCTCTATTTTCTCCAACTTCATCTCCAACTCCGGTTAGTGAAAAACATAATCATGCATATGCTCAATGCAACCCTCGAAATCCCGCATTTCACTCAAACTCTAAATCACCAATGTCAATTACTCATCACAATATGAATTGAACCATGGTACATCTCAACATGGTTCTCAGTTAGCAAGACATGCATGGAGGCTAGTTTAGTATCCCGACACTTTGTCCCAGTGGACATTTAATTGATACGGTATTCCCTGGCAATGCATCTCCGACATGGCGCGCTGTTGAACATGGCATGGACCTGCTCAAACGGGGCATCATCTGGCGTATTGGTGCTGGCTCAAGCGTCCAGATATGTTTGACTTATTTTTTCCTTTCACAAATAGAATAATGGCAAAGACATTCAAATGTTTTCGAGATTGCTTGAACATATTTAAATATATTTTAGGATAAAAAACATTATTTTTTTGGATATATGAAAAAATGTTTCAACGCATGTTAAAAATGTATCCAAACAGCTAAAAGATGTTTCCAAGCTAAAAAAATGTTGCAGGACATACTACATTGTTTCTATACATATAAATTGTTCCAGCGCATATGACAAATGTTCCCAAACAGCTAAAAAATATTTCCAGGCTAAAAAATGTTCCAGGGCATACTACATTGTTCCCATACATATAAAAATGTTACAGTGCATATGACAAATGTTCGCAAACAGCTAGAAAAATGTTCAGGACAAATAAAAATGATGCAACGCATACCAAAAATGTTCCCAGCTTTATAATGTTCCAGGATATATTATATTGTTTCCAGATCAATAAAAATGTTCCTAAACAACTATAAAATGTTTCAGGACATAAGAAATGTTCCAAATATCTAAAGTAAAAATGTTTTATAACACTAAAAGTTTTTTCATGACAAAAACTTAATATTTTAAAGACAAGTAATTGTTGTTATAGGCTAAATATATGCGCACGAGATTCCCAGATAGTCACAAATATTCCACGTAAGAAAACGTTCTAGACGTCTAAAGTAAAAAACAATATTTATTTTTTTTACTTTAAGTACAAATAGTATTATTTGCGGATTAGAACAATGGAAATATTAAGGAGATAATATATTTCATGAACTAGAATCGGATAGAAAAAAAAATGTTCTAAAGCAAAGCGTTTCAAAAAACAAAGAAGAAAACAGACAATTTTTTAAAAAAGTACACAAGGATAAAAAGAAAGAAATCAGAAAATAAGGAGGAGATTAGCATTTAGCCAAAAACAAAAAAGGAAAAAAAGGTAAAAAGGAAAGAGAGGAGAAAGGCCCACGTAGCCGAGGGTCCACACAGACCTAACGGAGAGCTGCGGGGAGGATGGTCGGATGGGCCATACCCACCAGTTCCTTCAATGTATGCATGAAGAAAACAAGACTGGGCCGCATATAAAGGAGGAAACGCAACCTGAATTGGCCCGCATAAAAAATCGTCGGAGGTGTGCGGAGAGTGGCCGCGTTTTGATGTATGCGGAAGCGCGAAAAATTCCGTTGTACTTCCCATTGCTCAGAAACTGTAGCCACCAGTTAACTAAGGCGTGCTAGTGAGATATATAATATAAAATGGACACACACACTATATACGAACGTGTTAAGATCTGAGTGAGATTATTAATTCTGTGCTTGCCTGAATCTGATCGCAGATGAGGACGTCGAGTGCCCCCGGTGTGTTCTTGAAGTCATTGCCAGCAGCCGTCCTTGAAGATTTGGAGCCCCGGGACCTCGTTCGGCAGCAGGATTGTGATAGTGCACATGTCGGTGTGCGATCCTATGCCGAGAACAAGATCCGGCTTCGGGCGTGGCGGATAGGAGTTGACCTTCTGCAGCAGCACTAGCTCGTTGCCTTCGAACGCCTCCCTCATTTCGTCCTTGTCGAGGCCGAGACCCAACGAGATGCTCGAAGATCTCTCGCGTCAGACGCTGCATATGCTGGCAGTACACCTCGTTCACAACCCTGCGAGATGATCGAGCCAAGCGTCGGGGCACTGGTGAAAAAACAAGCATATTTACGCAAACAAAAAACACTACTGTGTACCTGTAGCCGGCCGGGTTCCTGGGCCAGATCCCGTGGTTGACAATGGCCGGCGGTGCGACGTAGTGGTACAAAAAGTTCCCCCAGAGCTTCTTGCCCGCCAGGTTCCGGCGAACCTCGGTTTTGACTTTGTACCCTTCGATGCTGCCGAAAACTGGGTCTGCCGTGCACCTCGCTTCTCTTCGTGCGGGACCTCGAAGAAGGCACGCCCAACGCGCTGCAGCTGCACCAGCACCTCTGTTGGAACGCCATGATTGACGACCTGGAAGCACCCCCATTCCATGGCCGCATCCACCATGAGAGCGCCGCAGTCCGGCTCGGACATATGGATTTCAGGGGCATGAAGGCCCGGCAACTTGGTACCGCCTGGCTGGTCCTGCTCCAAGCGCACGAACTCCGGCGGAACAGTGCCGGTCATCGAAAGGGCCTGCACGCTCTGATGGACTTCCGCCATCTTAGGTAGGTTAGTACCTACAACTACAAGGGCAAAGAAGAGGGAGTGTGTCTTGAAATTGCGCTGGTGACACTAACGGAAACCGGTCTTTTGCCGAGTGTGTTTCATCGGGCACTTGGCAAAGAGTGGGTTGCCGAGTGTATAGAAGGAAACACTCGTCAAACGCACTACACTCGGCAAAGATAATCTTTATTGAGTGCCTGGCCCGATACACTCTGGATCTTTGCCGAGTGGCGATGGAATACCATCAGCATACGTAAAGCACTTTAACAAACCCTGACACCGTTAACGATAGTTGTCACCGTTAGATATTTGTTGAGAGCCTGAATGTGACACTTGGAAAATAAACTCTTTGCCGACTGCCTATGAGCAGGCACTCGACGAAGATGTGTGTTGCCGAGTGTTTTCTCTTACCACTCGGTAAATATCTTTTGTTTTTGTTTTTTTTGTTTTTCACGCTTCAATTTTTTGGAGTGTACATACAGTGCATTCTAATACCACTTCAAATTTGGCACATTTTATACCCGTTTGCTATATTTAACTAGTTAATTTTATTTAATTGAATTATTTTGAATATGTGGCGGACCGCTCCTGAAATGGGGAAGATCCTCCTCCCGGGATCCATTCTGGGCGACGTTCGTCGAAGCGAACGTTCACAGGGTACAACACAGGCATTAAAAAGCACGGATTACAGACAGAAGAAAAGTATTACATGAGTGATATTACAGAGTCTGGTTCCACAGGAACAGTTTTCATAAACATCGGAAACGATTAAGTCTACAAGCGGAAGCGGAAGATAAAGGTACAGACTCCGACTCTGATTCTAAGCAAAAGCAAGGGGCCTTGCCCAACGGCTCCCTACTACTAGCCACACACAAGCAGCGGCTACTCGAGCGGCTCCCACTGGAAACTACTCCAGCCCGGAGACGACTCCTCCCAGAACTGGCCACCACTACCGCCGGTCGTATCGAATCCTCCTGAAAACCACAAGTCGCAAAGCGTGAGCTTCTTAGAAGCTCAGCAAGACTAACCCGTCAACAGGCTGTCTACAGCCGACACCTAGACATGCACGGCTGACCTTGGGTAGGATAATTGCAAAAGGACACGCTTTACTAAGTAGCTCCTACTTTCAAGTTTTAGCTCAAATTAAGTTCGAGAAAATAAACTTTAGTAGGCACTGTAACTAAACAATCATGTTGACAAACAATGATTAGCATAAGCATCACATCATGAATATCATTCTTCTCTTGTTGCACTTCTTAACATATGCGACAGAGAGATTGAGTAAACTCTAGACTGAGAGTGTCAGCGGTTCGAAACGATTTACACCTGCAGGGTTAACCTGGTCACACGACACGTGCGCGTCCCGGACCGCACGTGGCAACCGTTCGCTCCAGATCTGACAAAACTAATTCCCTCTTACGCTACCTTAACAGTGCCGCGTCCCAACAGATCACCCGTCCCGGACGGTGCCTGTGGAGTTCACACACTGTCCACACCAAACCGCCGCCAATCAGACACCGTAAGGTAGGTTCAGCTTTGCCTTCTCTAGGCTACCTAGGTTTACTGGTTCCCATAGTTCCAGCATGTGAGCAGTACATTCAATACTCAACCAACTGTGCTCCACGAATCAGACAGAGCTACCGCACACAGAACCCCGGTCTGTTGCCTTCCTATCATTCTCTGTCTGACCCCGATTTCTTTTCATTAAACCTGAACCTGCTAAATAATTCTCTAGTAAGGTGGAAGTTTCAATCAATTCCTAACATATCGCGAGCAGGGTCCAATCTGCTCGACTTCTACCGAAGAGAAATCCTAAGCATAGCAGCTACATCGGGCTACCTGTACCAATATTCCATGTAGGTACTACTGGAAACATATGCATCTAGGGTTTCATTCAACTCCTATTGACCTAAATGCACATCACATGACATCACATATACTGTTGCAAAAAGAAAATTTTAAAACAGTAATGCACCGGGGCTTGCCTTGTGGATAGTCTTCTGGATCTGCGACGATGGTGTCTTCAGCAAAAGCGGGGTCCGCCTCGACAGCTACTTCGTTCACGTCGGCGTCTACATGATGCAATTACAAAGGTGTCATTAGTAGTTAAAAGCCTCCTGCCGACTGAAAGAGTCGCTAGCGAATTAGGGTAATTAGGGTTTGGTCGAGGAGCGATTTTTATTTTGACCTAAACCAAAGTACTGACCTAAAAGGTACCCAAAACAACCCTAAACAATGCTACCGCAACACAATTAAGTAGCCAGGGTTGAACTTAGGGTTCTACAAATTTTTCCCAAATTTCAATAGTTGCAACTTAATTAATTAGGGTTTTGGTCATTTTTGGATAATTAAATAAATCTCGAAAATTACTAATTTTTACACAATGAGGTTTTATATTTTTATTAAAAACTACAATTTTCCCTGGTCCCAAAACATTTGGATTGATAATTTTTGGAGCTAGAAATAATTTCCTATGATTTAATTAATTCTTAGCCGCTTTAATTGATTTTTTTGCACAAAGGAAAAAGGAGGACAGGGATAATCGGCCTAGCTAGGGCCGAGCCCTAGCCGGCCGGCGACGTGCGCCGGCGCTACCGGCGACGGCGGCCCGCGGCGAGCACACCAGCGGCAAGAGCATGGCGCGGGGTTCCCTTTCGCTAACTACTGGTCACCGGCAAGCCCAAGAGCGAAGCGGCGACGAGCGGCGGCGCGAGCATGGCGGCGGCCACGGTGCGGCGGTGCTCCGACGAGCGTCCGGCGGCGACACCATGTCGGGGAGACTCACCATGGCACGGTGAAGCTAGGGGTAGAAGGAATCGAGTCGGTTCTCACCGTAGCACGAAGTTCACCGGGCGACTACCTCCGGTCGAGGAGAAATGGCGGCGGCGGCGCGCAATCCGGCGATGGAAGCTCTGCCCTGGGAAAATGCCGGTGGAATGAGCTTCGCCGAGCGACGGGGACCACGAATGGCAAGGAAATTAGCTCGGACTCGGAGCGCTAGGGGGTTCTCACCGGTGGGGCTCTTCGGTGGCGAGTACCGGCGGCGGCGCTTGTAGATTCCGATGAGCTCCGGTGGAAAGCGTGGGACGACCGTGTTCGGGAGTGAAGAGTAGTGTCGGGCGCGTCGATTTGCGGAGGGAAAATGGCGATTGGGGGTGAGTGCGGTGCACGGCGGCGCTGCGCACCGGCGGCAGTGCGTCGGCTATGGCGGAAAAACAGAGAAGGGTAGAGAGAGGGCGGGGGCCGAGGAAAGGAGCGGAGCGGCCGAAGCGTTCTTAGCGCGCGTCGGGGCGGGCTCGCGCGCGCTCGCCACGCACGCGCGCGGCGCAGCTCGCGCGCGGCAGGTGGCGCAAGCGCCCTGCCGCGGTCGGGCGTGGAGGAATGTGCGCGCGCGGGAAGAGGAGGAAAAACAGAGAGAAGGCGGGGGTGGCTGGCCAGTGGGCCACTGACCAGTGGGCCTGATGGTCAGTTTTGCAGAATAACCCCCAAACTTCACAGAAATTTGATAATAGCCCAAAATCCTCGATTCTAAGAGTTGAGTAAAATTTGAATTTAAATTTAAAGTTTTAAACTAATAGATCATATTTCTACTAGCTTTTTGTTTTGCGAGGTTTTCTTGCAAGTATTTAAATTATTTCTTGGACCAAATGAGAATTCTTTTTAGCAAATTACCCAAAACTTTTGTTAGTTATTTTTTCTTTTGAAATTTCGTTTTTAATTTGATTTAATCCCTCTTTTAAACCCGATGACGGAACGGAGTGTTACAACCCTCCCCCCTAAAAGGAATCTCGTCCCGAGATTTAGAAACAGAGTGGGATAAATTGGTGGTACCTAGGGATGGTGAAAGGACGTCGGGGTAATGTGCGCGGAGGAATTCCTCGGAGTCCCACGTGGCTTCTTCCTCCGTGTGATTGCTCCACTGCACCTTATAAAATTTGATGGTCCAGGTTCTGGTGACTCGTTCTTTCTCGTCGAGTACCTTGATAGGCTTCTCGGAATAAGTCAGATCCGGTTGTAACCCTTCTACTTCTGGTACGGTTTTATCTGACGGGGCTTTTAAGCACTTCTTCAGTTGCGACACGTGAAAAACATTGTGCAGCCCTGATAAGTGAGTTGGCAATTCTAGCTTGTACGCTACCGGTCCACACTTCTCCAAGATGAAAAACGGACCAATGTACCTCGGAGCCAGTTTGCCTTTCGCCCCAAATCGTTGTACTCCTTTGGTAGGCGAGACCCGCAGATACACCGAATCACCCACCTCGAAGCTCAAGGGCCGTCGTCTTTTGTCTGCATAGCTTTTCTGTCGGGATTGGGCAGCCTTCAAGTTAGATCGGATGGACCTTACTTTTTCCTCCGCTTGTTGAACTAGGTCTGGTCCAAGTATTACCCTCTCACCTGACTCGGACCAGTTCAACGGAGTCCTACAACTCCGACCATACAACGCCTCGAAGGGTGACATCTGAATACTTCCCTGGTAGCTGTTGTTGTAAGCAAATTCTGTCAGGGGTACGTACTCATCCCAATTCCCGCCATGACTTAGCACTGAGGCTCGCAACATGTCTTCCAAAATTTGATTGACCCTCTCAGTCTGTCCGTCAGTCTGGGGGTGGTACGCGGAACTTCTTATTAGCTTGGTACCCAAGGCCGCATGTAGTTGCTCCCAAAACCTAGCAACAAACTGGGCTCCCCGGTCGGAGATAATGGTCTTTGGTACCCCGTGTTGACTGACGACTCAAGCGATGTACAACTCTGCATACCTCTTCATTCGATAATTGGTGTTCACCGGTATGAAATGAGCGGACTTTGTGAGACGGTCCACGACTACCCAGATGGAGTTATGACGTCGAGCGGTCATGGGTAGCCCAACTATGAAGTCCATGCTCAGATCCTCCCATTTCCAATCGGGAACACTCAAGGGTTGCAAGAGTCCAGGCTTTTTCAAATGATCTGCCTTGACTCGCTTGCAGGTGTCACACTCGGCCACATATTTGGCAATTTCCCTTTTCATCCTTGTCCACCAGAATCTCTTTTTCAAGTCTTGATACATTTTATTGCTACCGGGATGAATGGAGTATTTTGACAGATGAGCCTCGTCCATAATTTTCTTTCGGAGCACAAGACTCTTTGGAACTACCAACCTGTCTTTGAACCATAACACCCCGTCCTTATCCTCTCCAAAGCACTGCATCTTTTTATCTTTTAACCTGAGTCTGATGTTTTCTATTCCCTTGTCTTCTCGTCGAGCACTTGCTACCTCATCCTTAATGGTTGGGATTAGAGCGAGATTGTACAATGATCCATGAGGTAGAACTCGCAGGGCCAACCTTCTTCTCCTGTGGAAATCCCCTGGTCTAGGTAGTGGCAGTGAGCATGCCTGCTCAAGGCATCTGCAACGACATTAGCCTTGCCAGGATGATAATGAATCTCCAATTCATAGTCTTTAATTAGCTCAAGCCACCTTCTTTGCCTCATGTTGAGCTCGTTTTGGGTGAAGATATACTTCAGGCTCTTGTGATCGGTGTACAGATGTACAAGATTTCCCAACAAGTAGTGTCTCCACACCTTTAGTGCTAGTACGACCGCTGTTAGCTCCAGGTCGTGAGTCGGATAATTCTGCTCGTGCTTACGGAGTTGTCTGGAAGCATAAGCGATCACTCGACCCTCTTGCATTAATACATAGCCGAGACCAGTACCAGATGCGTCACAAAACACATCGAATGGCTTACTCAGGTCGGGTTGCGCTAGCACTGGGGCTGTTGTTAGGTGTTTCTTCAGGGTCTGGAAGGCTTTCTCGCAGCTATCGGTCCACTTGAACTGGTTGCCCTTCTTGAGCAGCTCAGTTATTGGTTTAGCTATCTTCGAGAAGCTTGGAATGAACCAACGGTAATACCCTGCCATCCCGAGGAAACTGCGTACTTTATGGACCGAGGTTGGTGCTGCCCATTCAAGAATGATCTGTACCTTCCCTGGGTCAACCGCAATGCCTTCTGAGGAGACCACATGGCCCAAGAATTGGACACGATCAATCCAGAACTCACATTTGCTGAATTTAGCATATAGCTTGTGATCCCTTAGCCTCTGTAAGACCGTTCTGAGGTGTTTAGAGTGGTCTTCTGTGGTCTTGGAATAGATTAGGATGTCATCGATGAACACGACAACAAATTTGTCTAGCTCCGGCATGAAGACAGAGTTCATGAGGTACATAAAGTGGGCTGGTGCATTGGTGAGTCCGAAAGACATCACCAAGTACTCATACAGACCATATCTCGTGGAGAATGCCGTTTTCGGAACATCCTCTGGTCGAATTTTGATCTGGTGATAGCCCGATCGAAGGTCTATTTTGGAGAAGACCTTAGCTCCAGCCAACTGATCAAATAAGATGTCGATGCGGGGTAGTGGATATTTGTTTTTGATTGTGACCGCATTCAAAGGGCGGTAGTCAACACACAACCGTAGGGATTGGTCCTTCTTTTTCACAAATAATGCCGGACATCCCCAAGGAGAAGAGCTGGGTTGTATGAAACCCTTGTCCAATAGCTCCTTCAGCTGTACTTTCAACTCAGCCAGTTCTTTCGGCGCCATTTTATATGGTCTACGAGAAATCGGAGCCGTGCCTGGCTGTAGCTCAATCTTGAATTCCACATCCCGATCTGGGGGTAACCCCGGTAGGTCTTCCGGAAACACATCCGGAAACTCTCTCACCACCGGTATCTCCTCCAAACCTTTCCCGACAGTATGACAGATTCGTGTGGAAGTGGAACTGGGGTGATCTAACCTTAGAGATACGGAACCGACGAGTGGTGAGGTTAGGTGGACTACTCGGTTAGCTATGTCGAGGAGGGCTTGGTGGTGTTTCATCCACATCATCCCAATAATGATGTCGATACCCTGGCCGTCAAGGATTATGAAAGAAGTGGGGTAGGCGCGTCCGCCTAGATTTAGTGGTGTTTCTTTTAACCCATGCCGTGATAAGATACATCCCCCCGGTGATTTTATGATAAATGGTGGATCTAGGGGAATGATATTGAAGTATTTACCCTCAACAAAGCTCTGACTAACGAAATTGTGAGAGGCACCAGAATCGAACAGAACAAAAGCGGAGTGGCCAGAGAGTGAGAACATACCCGCCAACACCGGTTCACCCTCGGCAATGTCTTTGGTCGTGGTATAGTTTACCCGACCCGATTTGGTGGCCCTCTGCCCCCTGGACTGGTCTTGCCCCGAGCCCTGCTGGCGACCCGGGTTACCCTGCCTGCGGGTAGGACATTCGCGAGCGAAGTGACCCGGGAGTCCACAAGTGAAACATGGAGCTCCGAGTCCCGGTCGGTTGCCCTGTGGAGGTGGACGGGCGTCCCGATTCTGCTGCGGCGGGGGTGGTGGTGCGCTGTTTCCGCCCGATTGTTGATGACGCGGGGGTCGGTACTGTTGCTGCGGCGGACGGAAGGACGGCCCGGACGGAGGAACCGATCCGAATCTCCTCCCGTCAGGCGCAGTGTAGACCAAGCGATATTTCGGGGGTGGCGCGTTGGAGGGGCCACCACCGCTTCGCTTGTTCTCGCGTTGCTCCTTCTCGAGGTACTCTTCCGCGATAAGGGTGCTGCTCACGAACTCATTAAAGGTACCGCCTTGGTTCAGAGCCATGCGGGACTGAAGTGTAACGTCCAGCCCTCCCATAAATCGGCTCTTACGTTTTTCGTCTGTGTCGACCTGCTCCGGAGCATAAAGTAACAGCTGATTGAATGTTCTGGAGTACTCGTGGACAGAGCGGTTTCCCTGAGTCAAAGCCATGAACTCCTTGGCTTTCCGCTGCATTAACCCAGCGGGAATATGATGGGCACGGAAGGCTTCCTTGAACTGCTCCCACGGCACTTCGGTACCAGGTGGAAGGGTAGCGATGTAATTGGCCCACCATGCACCGGCGTGCCCATACAGCATCTGGGCTGCGAACAGAGTCTTCTGATGGTCGGTGCACCGAATAAGCCCAAACTTGGCCTCGATGGTACGAAGCCAATTATCTGCGTCCAGAGGTTCTCTAGCATCCCTGAACTCGGGAGGGTGTGTCGCCATGAAGTCCGAATAAGTGCTGTTCTCTCGCGGACCACGGCGTTCCCGGTTCTGGTTGTGGCCCTCCAGAAGGGCCCGCAGCATCTCCCCTTGCTGTATGGAGTTTTGCATCATGGCTGCCATAGCTTCTGCAAGAGTGGGAGCACCTGGTGGGGGTGGTGGATTTTGCTCCTCTCCACCATGTGAACTTCCCGCCTCGCTTCGCTCCATGCTGCAATTCACAAATCGATGGTTCCGTTAGTGTGGTCGTCGAATTAGACATTTACCATGGCACAACAAGGAATGTATATATGTAACACACATAGTATGCACATGGGAAACAAACTACATTCATTCCCAAAATCATGACAATACATCGGTGCCACATTACAACCCGCATTGTCATGCATTCCAGACTTACATCGGACTACAACATAGTGCTACCATGGTAAACCACACCTAAGGGACACAATCGAAATACACTACTACTAGCCAGACACCATTCCGTTATACAACTAACACACGTTGCCAACCAGCGAGCCTACAGAGTCACAACCCTATGGGGTAGCGTCGCCTCCACTGCCCTGCTCCTCATCGGACTCGTGGCCCGTCACATCTGGGTCAGACACTTCTGACTCAGGCGCGTCCTCGTCGGCTGGTGGCGGAAGCTGCTGTTGCTGCGCCTCTAAGAGCCCAGCAATATGGTGCTGCAGGTGGTGATTCTCGTGAACGAGGTCCTCGACTGCCTGCAGAGCTTCATCCCGTGTAATCTCTAGCTGGTGGATCTGCTCTAGCAAGGCGTTGCAATCATCATTCCTGGCATGCACCAGGGCCAGCCTAGCTGTCGCAAGATGCTCTAGCTCGGCAATGCGTTGCGCCCGAGCATCACAACGAACACACAGTTCATTGCTCCTGCTCCGCATGCTCCCAGTTTCCTCTGGGGTTCGTGCTAGCTCCCTACGAGCTTGTCCCAGAGCCTGGCGGTCATGTTGGGTTGCCATCACCGTGTCCTCATATAAGTTGAGCATCGCTACGCTCAACTTGAACAGCGGAGTCACATGGTCTTTCTCTCCCTTGAGAGTCTTGGCAATAGCGTTCTTGACGTTCCGGCGCCAGACACCATCAATCTGGTCCCGTATCGGGAACAGTGCTGCTGGCTGATCTGCTAGATCTGCTAAGTGTCCCTCGCATAGCCTCAATAGAGCCTGGTGAGCCGCAGCTTCAATGGCCTCGGTCTTATCCGAACCAACTGTGGTGGTGGTCCAGATTTCTCCATTGGCTCGGTGAGGATGAGCGGGTAGTGTAAATACGGCTGAGCAGCGAGGTAGGCCATGCTGTTTGAACTCCCGGACTTGGAACCAAGAAGCCTCTTCATAGCCTAACGACTGCAGGGTTTGGTTGAGTAACTCGACAAATCCCCTGCGTCCCGACTTTTGAGTCACCCGAGTGGGGGTGGAGTGCTCGACCCCATAGTCCTCCAAGCCATCCTCAACCGGGTTGCTCGACATCTACAGATACAAAGACGGGGAAGGATTTATTTTTACGGAAGTCACATGTCGATACCTAATTCAAGCATGCATGCGACTTCTGTTAAAAGGAATGGTTCACAACTCTGGTGCAAGCGAGGCCTACACCCTGGAATCAAGGTTACGAAGGTTAAACTGTTATGGATGGAAGTGGTTGCTCTTGGATGGTTTTAGTATAAGTTTGAAGGATTTTAACATGCTTAGGTCTGTGATTTAGGGGTTTTAATTCTCGTGTGATCTTTCGATTTTTACGATGCAATGCAGTCCTTTATCGACCTATTCGTCCTCACAAAAATAAAAACCTAATACGTTAAATCGGTGGCAAAATCGATCTCTCAAGTCAGTCGTGTCTACACGTTCTTACGCAACGGGTTAGCATACCTGCAGAAAATCACACGACAGGCAGTTGAATAGATATAATAGTGAAAGTAAAAACAACAACCCATATCATTGCCATATGGGTCGCCCCGAGTAGGTCACGTACGGGGACCACGTGTCCGACCTTCCCTGCGCAGCGACAGACTGCACTTTACCTCAGGCAGCGGAGGTATGAGAAGGTTCCGCGAGACCTAAGTCGCGAAGAACAAACTCATCTCTTGTGTACCACAGACACAAGACACCACTGTTGCGAAGGTCTGCATTCGCAACAGGTCCGTAACCCACACCTCGTACGGTAGAGGTCCACTTCTCTCCCTAAACGGCAAGGGGGTGTACTAGGTTACAACGAACCTAATACCTCCTTCCATACCACCACGGTACGGAACGCTACTGTTGCTGATGCAACAGGGGTTTCTCGACCTTTCACCGCAGTCGAGCGGCGTACCTTACCTCGCTTATCTTAGCGTAGGTGCGTCGTTACAGAAAAGTAAATCTAACTAGGTTTTGTTAGACCCTACACTAGGTTAGCTTGCCACCTGATACAACCTAGTTCTACTAGGGCACGTACCTCACTCGCACGTGATTTTTGAAATATGCCCTGTAAAAGGTCGTACCCATCCCAGAATGGCTCTGATACCAGCTGTGGCGGATCGCCCCTGAAATGGGGAAGATCCTCCTCCCGGGATCCATTCTGGGTGACGTTCGTTGAAGCGAACGTTCACAGGGTACAACACAGGCATTAAAAAGCACGGATTACAGACAGAAGAAAAGTATTACATGAGTGATATTACAGAGTCTGGTTCCACAGGAACAGTTTTCATAAACATCGGAAACGATTAAGTCTACAAGCGGAAGTGGAAGATAAAGGTACAGACTCCGACTCTGATTCTAAGCAAAAGCAAGGGGCCTTGCCCAACGGCTCCCTACTACTAGCCACACACAAGCAGCGGCTACTCGAGCGGCTCCCACTGGAACCTACCCCAGCCCGGAGACGACTCCTCCCAGAACTGGCCATCACTACCGCCGGTCGTATCGAATCCTCCTGAAAACCACAAGTCGCAAAGCGTGAGCTTCTAAGAAGCTTAGCAAGACTAACCCGTCAACAGGCTGTCTACAGCCGACACCTAGACATGCACGGCTGACCGTGGGTAGGATAATTGCAAAAGGACACGCTTTACTAAGTAGCTCCTACTTTCAAGTTTTAGCTCAAATTAAGTTCGAGAAAATAAACTTTAGTAGGCACTGTAACTAAACAATCATGTTGACAAACAATGATTAGCATAAGCATCACATCATGAATATCATTCTTCTCTTGTTGCACTTCTTAACATATGCGACAGAGAGATTGAGTAAACTCTAGACTGAGAGTGTCAGCGGTTCGAAACGATTTACACCTGCAGGGTTAACCTGGTCACACGACACGTGCGCGTCCCGGACCGCACGTGGCAACCGTTCGCTCCAGATCTGACAAAACTAATTCCCTCTTACGTTACCTTAACAGTGCCGCGTCCCAACAGATCACCCGTCCCGGACGGTGCCTGTGGAGTTCACACACTATCCACCCCAAACCGCCGTCAATCAGACACCGTAAGGTAGGTTCAGCTTTGCCTTCTCTAGGCTACCTAGGTTTACTGGTTCCCATAGTTCCAGCATGTGAGCAGTACATTCAATACTCAACCAACTGTGCCCCACGGATCAGACAGAGCTACCGCACACAGAATCCCGGTCTGTTGCCTTCCTATCATTCTCTGTCTGACCCCGATTTCTTTTCATTAAACCTGAACCTGCTAAATAATTCTCTAGTAAGGTGGAAGTTTCAATCAATTCCTAACATATCGCGAGCAGGGTCCAATCTGCTCGACTTCTACCGAAGAGAAATCCTAAGCATAGCAGCTACATCGGGCTACCTGTACCAATATTCCATGTAGGTACTATTGGAAACATATGCATCTAGGGTTTCATTCAACTCCTATTGACCTAAATGCACATCACATGACATCACATATACTGTTGCAAAAAGAAAATTTTAAAACAGTAGTGCACCGGGGCTTGCCTTGTGGATAGTCTTCTGGATCTGCGACGACGGTGTCTTCAGCAAAAGAGGGGTCCGCCTCGACAGCTACTTCGTTCACGTCGGCGTCTACATGATGCAATTACAAAGGTGTCATTAGTAGTTAAAAGCCTCCTGCCGACTGAAAGAGTCGCTAGCGAATTAGGGTAATTAGGGTTTGGTCGAGGAGCGATTTTTATTTTGACCTAAACCAAAGTACTGACCTAAAAGGTACCCAAAACAACCCTAAACAATGCTACCGCAACACAATTAAGTAGCCAGGGTTGAACTTAGGGTTCTACAAATTTTTCCCAAATTTCAATAGTTGCAACTTAATTAATTAGGGTTTTTGTCATTTTTGGATAATTAAATAAATCTCGAAAATTACTAATTTTTACACAATGAGGTTTTATATTTTTATTAAAAACTACAATTTTCCCTGGTCCCAAAACATTTGGATTGATAATTTTTGGAGCTAGAAATAATTTCCTATGATTTAATTAATTCTTAGTCGCTTTAATTGATTTTTTTGCACAAAGGAAAAAGGAGGACAGGGATAATCGGCCTAGTTAGGGCCGAGCCCTAGCCGGCCGGCGACGTGCGCCGGCGCTACCGGCGACGGCGGCCGGCGGCGAGCGCATAGGCGGCAAGAGCATGGCGCGGGGGTTCCCTATCGCTAACTACTGGTCACCGGCAAGCCCGAGAGCGAAGCGGCGACGAGCGGCGGCGCGAGCATGGCGGCGGCCACGGTGCGGTGGTGCTCCGACGAGCGTCCGGCGGCGACACCGTGTCGGGGAGACTCGCCATGGCGCGGTGAAGCTAGGGGTAGAAGGAATCGAGTCGGTTCTCACCGTAGCACGAAGTTCACCGGGCGACTACCTCCGGCCGAGGAGAAATGGCGGCGGCGGCGCGCAATCCGGCGATGGAAGCTCTGCCCTGGGAAAATGCCGGTGGAATGAGTTCGCCGAGCGACGGGGACCACGAATGGCAAGGAAATTAGCTCGGACTCGGAGCGCTAGGGGGTTCTCACCGGTGGGGCTCTTCGGTGGCGAGTACCGGCGGCGGCGCTTGTAGATTCCAATGAGCTCCGGTGGAAAGCGTGGGACGACCGTGTTCGGGAGTGAAGAGTAGTGTCGGGCGCGTCGATTTGCGGAGGGAAAACGGCGATTGGGGGTGAGTGCGATGCACGGCGGCGCTGCGCAGCGGTGGCAGTGCGTCGGCTATGGCGGAAAAACAGAGAAGGGTAGAGAGACGGCGGGGGCCGAGGAAAGGAGCGGAGCGGCCGAAGCGTTCTTAGCGCGCGTCGGGGCGGGCTCGCGCGCGCTCGCCACGCACGCGCGCGGCGCAGCTCGCGCGCGGCAGGTGGCGCAAGCGCCCTGCCGCGGTCGGGCGTGGAGGAATGTGCGCGCGCGGGAAGAGGAGGAAAAACAGAGAGAAGGCGGGGGTGGCTGGCCAGTGGGCCACTGACCAGTGGGCCTGATGGTCAGTTTTGCAGAATAACCCCCAAACTTCACAGAAATTTGATAATAGCCCAAAATCCTCGATTCTAAGAGTTGAGTAAAATTTGAATTTAAATTTAAAGTTTTAAACTAATAGATCATATTTCTACTAGCTTTTTGTTTTGCGAGGTTTTCTTGCAAGTATTTAAATTATTTCTTGGACCAAATGAGAATTCTTTTTAGCAAATTACCCAAAACTTTTGTTAGTTATTTAATCTTTAAATTTTTCTTTTGAAATTTTGTTTTTAATTTGATTTAATCCCTCTTTTAAACCCGATGACGGAACGGGGTGTTACAGAATATGTCAAATTTGAACTGCAACTGATTTTAATAGTGGAATAAAAAAATTAAAAAAAAATAATATTTGTACTTTTAATTTAGAATAAAGTTAAAATCTGAGCGAGCAAAGGAAATTTCGAACATCATGTATAAGAAACATGACTACGAACTTGTTAGCATATAGTTTTAAAATAATAAAAAAACAAAAAAAGTCTGAAAATTATGAAATTTGGTCATATCATAATATCATACGTAAAAGTTGTGGTAAAAGGTTTAAAAAGTTTCGTACAAATTGTTACGTACGGTGCTTAGGAAACAAAACATATGACTAGAAGATTCATATGGTTAAGAAGGATCCAGTAAGATTCGGTATTACCGTAATTAATAAATTTAAATTTGAAGTCATAGCTTTTTTTTATAGGCAACACATCACATAGATTATGTCCCGTGAAAATTTAGTAATTTTTCGGATCATTAGATAACTTTAAAAAAATTTTAAGCTTAGGGAAATATTTAATTTGCCGACAACGATTTGTCGAGTGCCCGTCAGCGGCACTCGACAAAGGTCACTCGGCAAATAGATCTTATTTCTTTGTCGAGTGCTCGATCCACGACGCTCGACAAATAGATCTGGCACTCGGCAAAGATTGCACACTTGGACTTAAGCTGAACCGCCTATCACTCCTCTATCTTTGTCACACTCACCCCGAGCTCCACCGCCCGCCGCCGCCGCTCGCAATATTTGGACAGGAACTGGAAGATTGTGGTAGAAGGTGAATACAGACGGAATGTCAATGGCATCCTAGGTCTTCTGTGCAAGGAACAGTTTCCTGGCCTTGTTAAGTATGGAAGAGTGTGGCAGCCTGCCTACACATTTGACCACTACGTGGCCGTCTTCGATTCCAGAGATCAGGATGGCAGGTTACACGGAAACAAGGTAGAGCGGGTGACGGCCGAGCTGTGGGTAAGTCTTCCTCTCACTATATTGCTCAATATCGCATTCATGTCTATGTCCCATTTTAAAAATAATAAGCTGACGCATCATGTCTATATGCAGGATTTCTTATGCGTGGAGGGATATGAGGATAGGGCGGCTAGGGTCACCAACAAAGCCTGTTACAAACTCGTGAAGGACATGCATTACGAGGCATGCTTCTAGGCCGTCCTCACTTACCACGCGGACTTCCTTAAAGTGAAGGTCATAAAATCTCAAGTAAAAACCATGACGCTGACTCAAGAGCAATACCTAGAGGTAAACGTAGAACATTAAAGATAATTTATTTCGAGAATAAGTACGCTTAATTTGATCTTCTTATACGACGGGTAGTTGCCTCCATGGTGGTGCGCGCAGCATCTCAAGTGTTGGACACAGATGGTGGAAGTGGTGCACTGACGAGTGTGAGGAGAGGCACAACGCTTATCGGTAACGGCGTTTGATGATGCCAGGTGCACCATACCATCAAGATAATCTAAACCTCGATGCATACGGAGAGAGATGGGTAAATGAATTTATTTATTTATTCTAGCGCTCAATCTTGCATAATTTCTAATCATCTTTCTGTTTTGCTCGCAGTCGTCGTAACATGGGGGTGAGCCTTGCTCCTAGTTCCAAGCATATGCTATGTCTCGCAAGGATAAGGCGACGTCTGATGTCCACTGCAAACCGGAGGACTCGCCCGAGGCGTACAGCAATGCAAGCGTTCACAGCCGCCTCAGCGTGTAGACATCAATGGTGAGAAGATTACGATCCGACAACCTAGGCTTTGATGGTGAAGTACTCATGAGGGCAGGAGGAGGCAAGAAGCATGGGCGCTACTGGCTTGGCGACAGCGTAATTGACAATACAAGTACTCCTACTGTCTCACAGATTCGAGCAAGGAGCACCAGCTTGAGCCCGGCCATATGTCCAGGGCCGAGCAGTTCGCAGCACCAGATGGAGGCACTCCAGGTTTTTTCTGTTTTATTCATCGTCCATTGATTGTACATACATTAAAATTACTTGTAATAATGGTGAGATCATATTGTAGTTCCAGGTGCAAGAAGAGAGAAGGCTACAGAAGGAGATGGAAGCAAGGTTATGACAGGAGATTGATGTGAGGTTGGCGGCCCAACGGGAGCAGATGTTTCAGTTCTTACAATTTGTTGGCATCCATATGGGTCCAACCCTACCATAATTTGTGCCGGCAACTACTCCTGATAAGTATCAATGTTTAGATATGGACATCTAAGAACACACTGTTAAAACATGCACTCTCACCAAAACAAGTCATTTTTAAAGCAACTTTAATCTTGTCTCATAGACGTAATGTTTGTGCAGAATCAATCGCGGACATCGAATGTGGGAACTCCTCAATTCGGAGCATCGCCTCCATCGAATGTTCGGCCTTATCACCCTCGATAGTCGCTGTAGTCAGCTTGTTGATTGGTCCAATATGTTTTCTTGTTCCATTTATCACACTTAGCAGTTATGTTTATGAATGACTTATTCATGTGATGTTTGTGGTGATATTGGTGAAACTATTGTGTTGTATGTGATATATGTTGTGAAATATGTGATGTTTTGTAATATATGTTATGTTTGGTGATATATGTGTTGTTTGTCAAATATGTGATATATATGTTATATTTGAATGGTCAGAATGTAATAAACAGAAAAAATCTTTCGGTTTGTAACTAATTTACCGAATATAATGACTATAACACTCGGCAAAGGATAGTCTTTGCCGAGTGTTACACTCGGCAAAGATTTAAGCATTTGCCGAGTGTCTCATATCAGGCACTCGGCAAATGTGACACCCCAGGTGTCACCAGGACAAAACCGACAACTGTAAACCCTAATCCACAAATTCACTCACTTTAAAGCAGATTCAATCATGGAAATAAAAAGAAATATTGTTTAAAATTCTTCAAAGAGACACTATGAAAAGTTTGACAAACAACAGAGCATTTTAGCAAATTCCGGAGAAATCTCAACTAAAAGTGTCGAAATCTCGTTAACAGAAAGAAATCCAAACCCTAACTCTTGACCATCAAAATTTCCACAGAACCCTAGCCATATTTTTACATAACAATTAAGCACACTTCAAAATAGAATTTTGGGAAATTATTCAAGATTTTTGGAAAAGATTTAGACCTCTTAAAAATTCACACAAGCTATAATTAACTTAGAAATTCAAGAATTTTTAGAGACCAAATCATGACTTGAACCTTAAATGAAAAGTGTTCCAAATCAATTCCTCAGCTTGTACAAAAATTTTCGAAATTTTTTGAGCTCGGGAAGAGTGCCAATTCATTGAATTCCTTCCAGCCTTAAAAAAAATATGAAACTGTTGCCGGACGGGCCCGACAACAGAGCGCCAGGACGCCGCCCACCATGCTGCGCCGGCCTCCGCCACCCCCCCTTTGTCCCCTACTCTCCCCTACCCCCGGTCCTCCTTTAAATTGGCGCGCAATCCTCTCCACTTCCCCCCCCCCTTCTTCTTCTCCTCCCCACGCGCGCGAGATCGCCTTCCACTGCCCCGGCCGCCGCCCACCATAACAGAGCCCGCCGCCTCCACGGTGAAACGCCACCCCCGATCAATTTCAATCAAATTCCTCCACTCAATCGGCTCCTCTCCACCTCGTGAAGCTCACCGCACCCTCAAATCCTCCGAAGTCGAGCCGCCTCGCCGGAATTTCATCGATCGCCGCCGCCCCGAGGCACCCCCACGGTGAGACCCCCTATCCCGGCCAAAACCTTGACAAATAGCATGTTGCTGAGCTTCATCGTGTCGAGTGGATCGTAGAAAGCCAAGGTTCGACGGCCGGGAACCACCCCATCGTCGGGAATTGATCGCCGGAGCTCACCGGAGACAGCCCTGTTTTTTCTTTTTCCTATTTAATTTCCAGATTATTGCTCTGTCTTCTAAAAACCCTAGAAAATCATAGGAAGATCCAAAAATTCCAAACCAAAATTTTTAGAAACCTCATGAAAAGTACCAATTTGCTGTTAAAACACTTTTTAACAAATGACCAAACATTTGCAGAATTAATTAGAAACACTCCTTTCTGTTTTTGAATTTTAAATTGCATTATAGAGCAATGCTAGGGCTAACCTTTGATCTACAAGTACACCATAGTACTACACACGCTCTGGAAATTTATGAAGATTTTAGGAACAAGAAATGGCATCTAACCCTATTAAATAACCTCAATCTGCCTAGTTTAAATACCATTTTCTAAAGTATATTGTAAAAGTCATTTATAAGGTTAGACCATAAAATAAAAGTTGTAGGTCTGGTTCTTAGCAATGCTCACATAAAGTTTCATAATTTTGTCTAATGTTTACTAGTGCTTTCTGATTTTACAAGACCTAAAAACAGGAACTTTGATGAATTTTTATAAAATATAAAAAATTCATCTAGGCCCCACCCAAAGCCCAAAATGCTTATTCCAGAGAGTACTACCCACTAAAAATAATCTTGAGGAAGAATTAAAATCTTCATTTTAACCCTAGTTTAATAGCCGAAGTAATTAAATAATATTAACCGATGAAAAGTGTCACATTAACTTCACTAGAGTTGAAGTTGATGAACATGCCAACTAAAAGTCACCTCATGAGAGTTTAATAAACTTCTTTAAACATCATTCACAGATTAATAATTGAATTTAATCGACGGCGTCGAGTAATTAGGGTTAACCCTAATTCTGGGCGTCGCCTATCTAAACCCTAGATTACTATTGATAATAACAATAAGTTTCTTTTTCATTGAACTTATCATAATCCTACTGCATCATGTAGAGTCTGACGCTCACGAAGTAGCTGCGGATCCAAGTTCCTCGACCCCCGCCGAAGAAGTCGACATCAACTCAGAGGAACCAGGCAAGCCCCGGTGCACAACCGAATTTTAAAGTTTTACTTTTACAACTCAGTGTGTCTTATTTGTGCATTAGGTGCTAGGAGTTGATTGAAACCATAGTTGCATTGTTTCCCATAGGAAACCCTGACGGTAGCTTGTTTGGTACTCCTAGTATGCTATGCTTAGCAGAGTAGTATAGGCTTGCGAGTCCTTTTACAAGTAAACCCACCCGAGTCGGCCAGCATGTCTAGGAGTCGGCTGTAGTCAGCCACCTTTGTTGGGTAAGTCTTGCTGAGCTTCTTAGAAGCTCACGCGTTAGCGTTTTATGGTTTTCAGGCGCCGTCATGCAGGAACCAGCAGGTAGCTTCCATTGGGAGGAGCCTCCCCTCGAGTTTGGGAACCTCCAGTGGGAGTTGCGCGAGTCGCCGCAGTGATTTGTTGAAGTGGCTAGTAGCATGACGCCCGTGGGCACGGCGCATGCTTTTGCTTAAGTCCGAGTGTCGGAGTTGTAATCGTTCTAAGTCTTCCGCTGTTATCGTTTTCAAAACTGTTGCGTACTCTGAATCAATGTAATATTCAACTTTAATTTATGAACCAATGATATATTAAGTTCTCTCTTCTTGTAAATTATTGCTGTTTATCCCTGCCTGTGTTGTATCGTGTGTACGCTCGCTTCGCCGAGCGTTGCCCAACAAGATCTTGGCTCAACGACTGACGGATTCGTCCCGAGACGAGGTTTCTGGACGGGTCGTGTCAGCTTTGGTATCGGAGCCGTGTTGGGAAACGATACAACGTTTAAGCCATATTTTTAAAAATTTACGTGCGAGTGAGGTACGCGCCCTATTAGTTAATAGGTTATCAGGTGGCAAGCTAACCTAGTGTAGGGGCTAACTAAACCCAGCTTAGATTTATTTTTCTGTAACGACGCACCTACGCTCAGGTAAGCAAGGTAAGGTACGCCGCTTGACTGCGGTGAAAGGTCGAGAAATCCCTGTTGCATCCGCAGCAGTAGCGTTCTATACCATGGTGGTATGGTAGAAGGTATTATGTTCGTTGTAACATAGTACGCCCCCTTGCCGTTTAGGGAGAGAAGCGGCCCTCTACCGTACGAGGTGTGGGTTATGGACCTGTTGCGAATGCAGACCTTCGCAACAGTGGAGTCTTGTGTCTTTGGCACACAAGAGATGAGTTTGTTCCTCACGACTCCGGTTTTGCGGAACACTCTCATACCTCCGCTGCCTGAGGTAAAGAGCAGTCTATCGCCGCGCAGGGAAGGTCGGACACGTGATCCCCGTACGTGACCTACTCGGGGCGACCCATATGGCAATGATATGGGTTGTTGTTTTTACTTTGGATATATATTATATTGCACTGCCTGTGATGCCATTTTCTGCAGGTACGCTAACCACGATATCGTAAGAAACGTGTAGTAACGGCTAACTTGAGTGCCATTCCGCCACCGCCTACGCGTATTCTTTTACTTTGTGAGGACGTATAGGCCGATGTAGGATTGCATTGCATGAAGAAATGTTAAAATCCTTCAAACTTATACTAAAACCATCCAGGAGCAAAAATTCCATCAATAATGGTTGTAGCACAATCAGAAAAATTAAGAAGTCAACCTGGATACCTTCCTCCCTTAGGAATTGCGTGGAATCAACCGAGTTGGAGTGAAACCCTTGTACACCATTGAGCCTTTTTTCCAATACCTTCCTCGATGAGGAGATTGTCTCCTTGACAGGTCAACTTAGATGGTAAGGCACCTTGGACAAACCGGTTGTTGCTAGTTAGCATCCTTAGTGACCAATTTGGATCACCTTTTTACTCAGGGATGAAAAATATTTTACGTATCGGAAGATTTAGCATGTTTTGAACTATGTGTCAACATGTGGCTTCTGAGGGATAAAATATTGCTCATCTCTGTGTCGCAGATGGACGCCAACACGATCGAGCATGGGATCGCGGAGATAGGCATTGAGGACTCCACCCCTACCTACATTACCAAGAAGTCCGGATGCAGAGGATTCGTGGAGATACTCGAGCAGACCCTACAGTCAGTGGGATATGCGGAGACTCCGTGGTTTCAGATCCGGGAATATCGGCAGTATGATCTACCACGCTGCTCGGCCACCGTTACACTACCCACGCACCCTCAGCATGCCAACGGAGAGATTTATACTACCACCACATTCGGTTCAGATAAGACGGAGGCCATCGAGTCAGCCGCTCATCAGGCTTTATTGAGGATTTGCGAGCGACACCTAGAGGACCTGGCAGACAAACCAGCGGCAATGTTGCCGATACGGGACCAGGTCGACCGTACCTAGCACCGTAATGTCAAGAATGCTCAGAAGAGGACTTTCAGGGGAGAGATGGACCATGTCACTCCCTTGTTCACGTGGAGCCTAGCGCTACTCAACTTGCATGAAGATATTGTTCTCACAGCTCAGATGGATCGCCAGGCCTTGCGACAGGCTCATGTAGAGATAGCTCAACTCAAGAAGAAGGTCCAGGATTTGGAGAGCAGAAACAATGCACTGCGTGCCAGCTGCGACGCGCGCGCTACACGTATCTCTGAGTTGGAGGCGGCCTCCGAGATTAAGTCTGCCCAGATCCATGCTAGAGAGAATGATTGCAACATCATGTTGCAACACATTCACCAGCTGGAGATACTCAGGGATAACACGGTTCAGATGGCGGACAACCTCGCCCATGAGAACCACCATTTGCAGCATCAGTTAGCGGGACTTTTGGAGGCACAGCAACCGCCTCCCGCTAACGATGATGCTCCTGAGTCAGAAGTATCGGACCCCGAAGCTTCAGACCCAGAGCCAGATGAGGAGTAGATTGGAGGTGGTTCCGAAGTGATAGCTTAGTTAGATGCCTCGCATACGGAGTGCGTTGTCTTGTCTTGGTGTTAGTGTGAGTTCTGAGAAGTTTATTTTAGTGGCATTGTAGTCTTGTGGATGTAAGAGTGGTGGTTTGACAGTCTAAGGAATTGGACGATGGATGTACTGTCATCTTTTGGGGAATGAAGAAAGTTTGTTTTTATGGAGATATCCGTGCCGTGCATATTGACGTACATGTACTTGTGTTGAGAAGTGGACATGGGTTGAATGGCTCTAATAAGGATCTTTTTACTTTTTCAGCATGGTGAACACCAGAGCAGGACGTCAGGAGGCGGAAAGCTCCAATCCGCCGCCCCCGCCAGCTGAGCCAACCTTGGCCACAGCTATGGCGGCCCTGATTCAGAGCAGCCAGCAAACGCAAGAGATGCTGCGAGCTATCCTAGAGAGTAGCGGCACGAATCGAGGCGCTCGGAACCGTGACCAGGACAGTACATATGCTGAATTCCTGGCCACTCATCCCCCGGAGTTCAGAGATGCCCGGGAACCAATGGAGGCAGACCACTGGCTTCGTACAATCGAGGCCAAGTTTGGACTACTCCGGTGTTCGGAGACTCAGAAGACGCTCTTCGCGGCCTAGATGCTCCATGGACACGCCGGAGCTTGGTGGGCCAACTACTTGGCCACTCTCCCGGCCAACACCCAGGTGCCATGGGAACTGTTCCGGGAGGCGTTCCGCGCTCACCACATCCCCGCGGGACTCATGCAGAGGAAGGCCAAGGAGTTCATGGCCTTAACCCAAGGGAACCGCATGGTGCACGAGTATTCCCGTGTCTTCAACCAAGTTGACACGGATGCTAAGCGGAAGCACCGCTTTATGGAAGGGCTGAACATCACACTCCAGGGTCGATTGGCCCTGAACCAAGGCGGCTCATTCAACGAGCTCGTCAGCAACGCCCTCATCGCCGAGGAGTACCTCGAGAAGGAGCAGCGGGAAAAGAGACGAGCCAGCGGTGGGCCATCAAATGCCCCACCACCCAAGTACCGTCTGGTGTACACTGCACCCGATGGTAGGAGGTACAAGGCCATCCCGCCGCACGCGCCGACTTTCCGTCCGCCGCAGCAGCCATACCGGCCCCGATAGAATCAGCAACAAGCCGGCTACCGCGCACCTCCCCCGCCGCAGAGGAACCAAGGTGTCCGCCCACCTCAACAGGGCACCCGTCCTGGACCAGGCACGCCTTGCTTCAACTGCGGGCAGCCCGGACACTTCGTCCGCGAGTGCCCCTCCAACCAGCAGTCCGGAGGCAACCAGCAGTCGAACCAGGGACAGGGCCAGCAAAAGGGCCAGAAGAACACCAGGACCGGTCGGGTAAACTACACCACGACCGAAGAAATTGCTGAGGGCGAACAAGTACTGGCGGGCACGTTCTCGCTCTCTGCCCACTCAGCTTTTGTTCTATTCGATTCCGGTGCAAGCCACAACTTTATCAGTAAAAATTTTGTCAAGGACAAAAGCCTAGTCACCATCCCCTTAGAGCCACCCTTCATCATAAAATCTCCTGGAGGCAACATATTATCAAATTATGGCTTAAAAGGAGCACCCCTAAATCTAGGAGGTTGCACCTGTCCTACCTCCTTCATAATCCTAGATGGGCAGGGTATCGATATTATCATCGGCATGAAATGGATGAAACACCATAAAGCCATTCTTGATATTGCTAACCGTGTAGTCCACTTGACCTCTCCACTTCACGGTTCCATGTCCATAAACCTAGATCACCCCAAAGCCACCCTCAAACAAGTCTGCAATGTTGTCGGGAAAAAGTCTGGACGAGATACCAGTGGTTAAGGAGTTTCCGGACGTATTCCCAGAAGACTTACCTAGTTTACCGCCGGACAGAGATGTGGAATTTCAGATTGAGCTGTTGCCAGGCACAGCCCCGATTTCCCGCAGACCGTACAAGATGGCACCCAAGGAGCTAGCAGAGTTGAAGAAACAGTTGCAGGAGTTGTTGGACAAAGGCTTTATACGGCCCAGTACCTCACCTTGGGGTTGTCCGGCATTGTTCGTGAAGAAGAAGGACCAGTCGTTGAGGCTATGCGTGGATTACCGTCCCTTGAATGCGGTAACTATCAAGAACAAGTATCCCTTGCCACGCATAGACACTCTATTTGACCAGTTGGCTGGAGCAAAGGTCTTCTCAAAAGTCGATCTTCGGTCTGGATATCATCAGATCAAGATCCGTCCTAGTGACGTTCCGAAGACGGCCTTCTCCACCAGATACGGGCTGTATGAGTATTTGGTGATGTCGTTTGGACTCACGAACGCACCAGCGTACTTTATGTACCTCATGAACTCAGTCTTCATGCCAGAGCTGGATAAGTTTGTAGTGGTATTCATTGACGACATCCTAATATACTCCAAGTCAACCGATGAGCATGCAGAGCACCTTCGGACAGTTCTCCAAAGACTCAGAGATCATCAGCTCTATGCCAAGTTCAGCAAGTGCGAATTTTGGATTGAACGTGTTCAGTTTCTGGGTCATGTTGTGTCCGCGGAAGGTATTTCTGTTGATCCGGGAAAGGTGCAAGATGTTGTTAATTGGAAAACACCCACAACAGTCCACAAAGTGCGAAGTTTCTTGGGATTAGTGGGATATTATCGCCGCTTCATTCCCAACTTCTCCAAGATTGCCAGGCCTATTACAGATCTACTCAAGAAGGATCAGAAATTCAAGTGGACAGAAAAGTGCGAAGAAGCCTTTCAGACTTTGAAGAAGCACTTGACCACGGCACCAGTACTCGCCCAACCGGATTTGAGTAAGCCCTTTCGACGTGTATTGTGATGCGTCGGGCACTGGACTTGGTTGTGTGTTAATGCAAGAAGGACGGGTAATTGCTTATGCTTCTAGACAACTCCGTAAGCATGAGTTGAATTACCCCACACACGACTTGGAATTGGCAGCCGTGGTATTAGCTCTGAAGGTGTGGAGGCATTACTTATTGGGAAACCTAGTACACCTCTACACCGACCACAAGAGTCTCAAGTACATCTTCACCCAGAACGAGTTGAACATGAGGCAACGAAGATGGCTAGAATTAATCAAGGACTACGAGATAGAGATCCACTACCATCCGGACAAGGCTAATGTGGTTGCAGACGCGTTGAGCAGAAACGCCCATTGCCACTACTTGGATCAGGGAGATGCAGCCGAAGCACTAGAGCCAGCCGTAAGGATTCTACCCCACGGAGCCCTCTACAACCTAGCCTTAGTACCAACACTTAAAGACGAAATAGCCAAGGCCCAGAAGTTTGATAAGGGCATGGAAAAGATCAGATTAGGACTGCAAGAGAAGAAGATGCAGTGCTTCCGTGAGGACGAAGAAGGGGTTTTGTGGTTCAAGAACAGACTGATAGTGCCAAAAGACCACGAGCTCCGAAGGAAGATTATGGATGAAGCTCATTTATCCAAGTACTCAATTCACCCTGGCAGTAACAAGATGTATCAGGATCTGCGGAAGAAGTTTTGGTGGACAAGGATGAAGAGGGAAATCGCTCGGTATGTAGCGGAATGTGACACCTGCCGCAAAATAAAGGCCGACCACCTGAAAGGCGCAGGGTTGTCGCAACGTTTGAGCGTTCCGTCATGGAAGTGGGAAGACATAAGTATGGACTTCATTGTTGGACTGCCCATGACAGCTCAAAAGTTGGATTCAATTTGGGTTATAGTAGATCGCTTGACAAAGTCTGCTCATTTCATACCTGTCAGTACCAACTATAGAATGAAGAAGTACGCAGAATTATACATTGACCGGATAGTCTGTTTACATGGAGTGCCCAAGACAATCATCTCCGACCGGGGTACCCAGTTCACCGGTCGATTTTGGAAACAACTCCACAGTCATTAGGGACCAGGCTAATCCACAGCTCAGCCTACCACCCTCAGACTGATGGTCAGACGGAAAGAGTGAACCAGATACTTGAAGACATGCTCCGAGCTTGTGTTTTGGAGTACAGAAAAGGGTGGGACACCTATCTATCACTGGCAGAGTTCTCATACAACAACAGTTACCAAGCCAGCATCCAGATGTCCCCTTTCGAAGCACTTTACGGCCGTAGTTGCAGAACCCCACTCAACTGGTCAGAAGCGGGCGAAAGGATCATATTGGGCCCAGACCTAGTGTAGCAGGCTGAAGAGAAAGTACGGGTTATACAAGCTAATTTGAAGGCCGCCAAGTCAAGACAGAAGAGCTATGCAGATAAGCGGCGTAGACCATTGACCTCTGAGGTAGGAGACAACGTCTACCTACGAGTCTCGCCAATGAAAGGAGTTCAACGGTTCGGGATCAAAGGCAAGTTAGCACCCCGAACCATAGGTCCATACCCTATCACAGCCAAGTGCGGACCAGTGGCGTATCAAGTGGAACTGCCAGAAAGATTATCGGGAATGCATAACGTATTCCATGTCTCCCAATTGAAGAAATGTCTGAAGACACCAGTAGACCAAGTGGTTCAAGAAGCAGAAGAGTTGCAACCAGACCTGACCTACCCAGAGCGTCCAATCCGGATACTGGATGAGAAAGAACGGGTTACTAGAAGACGAACACTCAAGTTTACAAGGTTCTGTGGACCAACCACACGGAAGACGAAGCCACGTGGGAATCTGTAGAATTTCTTCAGTCACACTACCCCGAGCTACTCCCAAAACCCTAGGTACCTATACCTATCCTAACCCTCTCCTTAAATCTCGGGACGCGATTTCTTTTAGGGGGGAGGGCTGTGACACCCCAAGTGTCACCAGGGCAAAACCGACAACTGTAAACCCTAATCCACAAATTCACTCACTTTAAAGCAGATTCAATCATGGAAATAAAAAGAAATATTGTTTAAAATGCTTCAAAGAGACACTATTAAAAGTTTGACAAACAACAGAGCATTTTAGCAAATTCCGGAGAAATCTCAACTAAAAGTGTCGAAATCTCGTTAACAGAAAGAAATCCAAACCCTAACTCTTGACCCTCAAAATTTCCACAGAACCCTAGCCATATTTTTACATAACAATTAAGAACACTTCAAAATAGAATTTTGGGAAATTATTCAAGATTTTTGGAAAATATTTAGAACTCTTAAAAATTCACACAAGCTACAATTAACTTAGAAATTCAAGAATTTTTAGAGACCAAATCATGAATTGAACCTTAAATGAAAAGTGTTCCAAATAAATTCCTGAGCTTGTACAAAAATTTTCAAAATTTTTCGAGCTCAGGAAGAGTGCCAATTCATTGAATTCCTTCCAGCCTTAAAAAAAAATATGAAACTGTTGCCGGGCGGGCTACAGTGCCCGCCCGCCCGACAACAGAGCGCCAGGACGCCGCCCGCCATGCTGCACCGGCCTCCGCCACCCCCCCCTGTCCCCTACTCTCCCCTACCCCCGGTCCTCCTTTAAATTGGCGCGCAATCCTCTCCACTTTCCCCCCCTTCTTCTTCTCCTCCCCACGCGCGCGAGATCACCTTCCACTGCCCCGGCCGCTGCCCGCCATAACAGAGCCCGCCGCCTCCATGGTGAAACGTCACCCCCGATCAATTTCAATCAAATTCCTCCACTCAATCGGCTCCTCTCCACCTCGTGAAGCTCACAGCACCCTCAAATCCTCCGAAGTCGAGCCGCCTCGCCGGAATTTCATCGATCGCCGCCGCCCCAAGGCACCCCCACGGTGAGACCCCCTATCCCGGCCAAAACCTTGACAAATAGCATGTTGTCGAGCTTCATCGTGTCGAGTGGATCGTAGAAAGGCAAGGTTCAACGGCCGGCGACCACCCCATCGTCGGGAATTGATCGCCGGAGCTCACCGGAGACAGCCCCTGTTTTTCCTTTTTCCTATTTAATTTCCAGATTATTGCTCTGTCTTCTAAAAACCCTAGAAAATCATAGGAAGATCCAAAAATTCCAAACCAAAATTTTTTAGAAACCTCATAAAAATTACTAATTTTCTGTTAAAACACTTTTTAACAAATGACCAAACATTTGCAGAATTAATTAGAAACACTCCTTTCTGTTTTTGAATTTTAAATTGCATTATAGAGCAATGCTAGGGCTAAACTTTGATCTACAAGTACACCATTGTACTACACACCCTCTGGAAATTTATGAAGATTTTAGGAACACGAAATGGCATCTAACCCTATTAAATAACCTCAATCTGCCTAGTTTAAATACCATTTTCTAAAGTACATTGTAAAAGTCATTTATAAGGTTAGACCCAAAAATAAAAGTTGTAGTTCTGGTTCTCAGGAATGCTCACATAAAGTTTCATAATTTTTTCTAATGTTTACTAGTGCTTTCTGATTTTACAAGACCTAAAAACAGGAACTTTGATGAATTTTTATAAAATATAGAAAATTCATCTAGGCCCCACCCAAAGCCCAAAATGCTTATTCCAGAGAGTACTACCCACTAAAAATAATCTTGAGGAAGAATTAAAATCTTTATTTTAACCCTAGTTTAATAGCCGAAGTAATTAAATAATATTAACCGATGAAAAGTGTCGCATTAACTTCACTAGAGTTGAAGTTGATGAACATGCCAACTAAAAGTCACCTCATGGGAGTTTAATAAACTTCTTTAAACATCATTCACAGATTAATAATTGAATTTAATCGACGGCGTCGAGTAATTAGGGTTAACCCTAATTCTGGGCGTCGCCTATCTAAACCCTAGATTACTATTGATAATAACAATAAGTTTCTTTTTCATTGAACTTATCATAATCCTACTACATCATGTAGAGTCTAACGCTCACGAAGTAGCTCCGGATCCAAGTTCCTCGACCCCCGCCGAAGAAGTCGACATCAACTCAGAGGAACCAGGCAAGCCCCGGTGCACAACCAAATTTTAAAGTTTACTTTTACAACTCAGTGTGTCTTATTTGTGCATTAGGTGCTAGGAGTTGATTGAAACCATAGTTGCATTGTTTCCCATAGGAAACCCTGACGGTAGCTTGTTTGGTACCCCTAGTATGCTATGCTTAGCAGATAGTTGCCGGTAGAAGTCGAGTAGAGTGGACGCTGCTCGCGAGTAGTAGGATCTTGAATGAAACTATTCCATGAGATGTGCCACACGAATGTCAATGAGTAAGAAAGATAAAAGATTGAGGGTCAGACTGGGTACCAGTAGGTCGGCGACTGGTCCGGGACCAGGGTGACCGTAGTCTGGTCTGATCCGTGTGGCACAGCTGGGCAAGTATTGAATGTACTAATCGTATGCTGGGTGGTATGGGCCCCAGTAAACCTACGTAGCCTAGTGATTGCAACGTCGAACCTGCCTACGGTGTCTGACTAGGAGGAGATCTGGGGTGGGCAGCGTGGTAACTCCACAGAAACCGTCTGGGACGTGTTGTCTGGTGGGACGCGGCGCTGCTAAGGCAGGCGTAGGAGGGAATTGACGTTGCAGGAGCTGGTGTGAACGGTTGCCACGTGCGAGTCTGGGACACGCACGTGTCGTACGATTAGGTTAACCCTGCAGAGGTATAAAAATCGGTTCGAATCGCTACCGCTCTCAGCTATGAGCTTACTTGGACTCTCTGTCACATTCTAGTGAATAGGTCGAGACACAATGAGAATGAATTATGAATATTAATATTGCTATTGTTGATTCTATTATGTCTGCTTAGTTCAGTGCTAACTAAATTTATTTTCTAACCACTTAATCTGATGCTAAAATTTGACAAGAGTAGTATAGGCTTGCGAGTCCTTTTACAAGTAAACCCACCCGAGTCGGACAGCATGTCTAGGAGTCGGCTGTAGTCAGCCACCTTTGTCGGGTAAGTCTTGCTGAGCTTCTTAGAAGCTCACGCGTTAGCGTTTTGTGGTTTTCAGGCGCCGTCATGCAGGAACCAGCAGGTAGCTTCCATTGGGAGGAGCCTCCCCTCGAGTTTGGGAACCTCCAGTGGGAGTTGCGCGAGTCGCCGCAGTGATTTGTTGAAGTGGCTAGTAGCATGACGCCCGTGGGCACGGCGCATGCTTTTGCTTAAGTCCGAGTGTCGGAGTTGTAATCGTTCTAAGTCTTCCGCTGTTATCGTTTTCAAAACTGTTGCGTACTCTGAATCAATGTAATATTCAACTTTAATTTATGAACCAATGATATATTAAGTTCTCTCTTCTTATAAATTATTATTGTTTATCCCTGCCTGTGTTGTATCGTGTGTACGCTCGCTTCGCCGAGCGTTGCCCAACAAGATCTTGGCTCAACGACTGACGGATTCGTCCCGAGACGAGGTTTCTGGACAGGTCGTGTCAGCAAAGGATATGTCTTTGCCGAGTGTAATGACCATAACACTCAGCAAAGACTTAAGAATTTATCGAGTGTCTCGGATCAGCCACTTGGCAAAGACTTATCCTTTACCGAGTGCCTGATCCAAGGCACTCGCCAAAGACTTATCCTTTATCGAGTACCTGATCCAAGGCACTCGTCAAAAACTTAGCCCTTTGTCGAGTGTTCTTTGCCGACGGCCACACTCAACAAAGGCTTTGTCGAGTGTTTTTTTGGTTTTCACCGAGTGCTCCTGACACACGGTAAAGAAGGCGAATCTTGTGAAAATGCAGTAGCTAGCATGCAGACCTTTAATGAGGCACTGTGTTCCGTTTGAAGCTGAGATCCTAACACGTCTGAGACAAACAGTTTGTTTGCTCATTTGCTGACAAGTTGGCCCTGCTTTTAACAATTATCAAAGGAGATGCGCGTGGATTCAGGACGACATCTCCGTGTTACAATTTTTTAAAAGCACGAGGACAATAGTTGACAATAATAATCATTATTTTTGAATGGGTCCACAACAGTTTGGTAAGTATAAATTATTATCAAAAACAAGTAGGTCCTTTGTAGATACTAGTTTCATTATGGGCAATTAATCGACCAGCTGCACGACCAGTATGCAGTAGTACCTACCACGGCAATCAGAGATGGAAAAGCGCAAGGCTAGTGTTGACGGAGGAACAAAGACTCGACTGCAAAAGAAATCGGCTGCTGCAAAGAAGTGACAAACTGATTGATGTTGGTTACTGTTTTGTCATTTTGAGAAGCACGTTTGCCCTTTTTGGCAGCAGGAAACAATTTAGCATTCTGTGCTATATAGATAAAGGCAGTTAGCAAAGGTAAATTCAGGTCAAACTGTTACATATATATCGCTTAGATACCGATAGATATCAATTTCGGCCTTTTTGTGTATGCAGTACCATACCTCTATTACTCAATTGGTCCACAGTATGTATAGTACAAATGAATTGATTAAGTTTGTATTCTCTACAGTATCTAAATTGGTCTATCACGAGGAAACTAAATCCTGAATGGCCCGTCCTTCGTGGGCTGGTACTACCTAGGTCCCTTAATAATATAAGTATTTTTTAATTTTTATCATGATAATATTCCTCTTCAACATTAACCGCTAATAGTGAAAAAGTTATATACAAATATTATTAGATTTATCATTGTACAATGATCATAATCCAAACTATTTATATTTAAAATAACTTACTTTAATAGACATTGTGCGACAGAGCCAACAGTTGGTAAATTTGTTGAGACCACGATTTCGCTCAGAGAAAAAAACACTTCTTTTTTTGAGAAAGAAAAAAAAATTCTCCAGTTTATACTAAGAGTTGAGAAACATAAAAAGATACAGCTTCTCTAATAATTTCTAAATTGGAGCCAGAAGAGAAGTCGTTTTATTATACACTTCAAATTAAGGTAGCATAGAAAATGTTTTTTCTAGATAAGTTATTTTCTAAAAAGAGTATTTTTTTTCGGAGAATTTTGTGTACATGTTCGGGCGCTGTATTTGAATTTCCAAGGATTCCATGGAATATATACGGGACCGTAATATTTAGACTATAATTCTTTAAATTATTTGAAGGCTTGAAAATCATGTTACTGAAATTGAAAACTTATTATTACATAGTAAAGATATGAATAAATGACATGAATAATTAATATGGACCCGTACATCACTTTCCCCTGATGAGAAAGCAAACACCAGTACATCTAAAAGCAGCTTCGCAAGTGGAATATGGCGAGAGTGAACCTCACGTAGTATTATGCTCAGTATCATGCCGGGTCACTGACGGCGTCCATGAACTCCGCATCGGCAAGGAGCCTTGCCAGCGCGGTCGGTTCCATGCAAACCTCCACCGAGATGCTGCCACCCTTGTCCGGACCCTCGAACACCGTGGCCTTTCCATCTATCTTGTTCGCTGGACCGCTTCGGACGGCCAACGGCTTCCCCCAGCCGAAATCATTCCCGAACACATCGAACCGCGGCGAGCTTCCCGTCATTAACCCTGCGCCGCCGAAGGACAGGTTCCCGGCGTACGTGAAGTCCGGCTCCCAGACCCATCGCTCCAGCGAGCCTCTCATCTGCTCCTCGTCGAATGAAGCCACGGCGCGGTTCAGAAGCCACGCCGTCCAGCCAAGCCCCTTCTCCTCGACCTCACCGGCGGTGGATTCCGCCCTGCCGAACACCACGGCGTTGCCGAAGTAGCCCGGGGGTATGCCTTTCACGCGGCCCCGGCAACCGACGACCACGGAGTAGTACGTGCGCTGCTCCGGTGCGAGGCCCCGAGCCCGACACACGGCTCGCCAGAGGTGCGCGAGGACGGCCTGGAGCGACGAGATGGTGGCGGTCGCCGCGCCGGCGATCTCGTCATTCGCCCTCGCCTTGAGCTTCTTGACGCTCGCGGAGGAGAAGGTGAAGAAGCACTCCCGCACCGTCGGGCGCTCGAACCGCCTCACAAGGTGCTGCAGCTTGCTGAACGGCATGGGGATCGGCACCGGGCTGGTCTCGAGGAACCACCTTTTTGTGTCCAACACAGGCATGGTGCTGGTGGTGCCGCAGCGGTGGATCTCGGACCAGGTGTTGAAGAAGTCCCAGAAGGTGGTGCCATCGCCGACCGTGTGGTTCAACGACATGCCGATGAAGACACCGTCGGCGAGCTCAGTGACCTGCACGGACAGGACGGGGAGTGCCTCGATCGCTGCGTCCGCGCCGAGAACCTTGTTCAACTGATAGAAGGACCATACCACCGATGGGCTATAATAAGAAGCGACGATGTCCGCGACGGCAACCCCTGGCGCCGCTGCGTGGACGAACTCAGCGCCATCACCCGTGCAGCGCAACGAGACGGTGATGGTGCGGTTGCTGCGCTCCTCGGTCGCGAGGCGCCCAGCGAGAGAGTCGAACCGCGCGAGCGCACGAGCGAAAGAACTCGCCAACGCGTCGGCGAGAGAAGCGCCGCCGGCGGCCGGTGGCTTTGGCAGGAGGATGCCCTTCTGGACGTAGTCTACAGTGATGAGGCGCAGATCCCACGGCGTCAGATGGATCTGCTCGGCCTCCTCGATCGGCCGGTGGTGATCTCCGTTGGCAGCCTTTGGCGGCGACCATGGGCGCACCATGCGCCGGGACAAGATCCGGACACCATCTGTCGCGCTTTCCATATGGGGTGCTAAGCTATTCTGCTGCCTTCCTGCTGCTGCTCTCGTGCTACATAATACTGTAATATTTCTATGCTAAGGGTGCCTAATAGTGTACTTGCTGTTGCCTGGTCAAGCATTGAGAGCAGCGACGCGCGGACCGCATGGCTCTTATCTTTGGACCCATTAATCTTTACGTATCAGTTCCTACATCCCTTCTACCGAAAGTGTACATCTCATTTTTCGAGGAGTTAAATTTTTTAAATTTTGAGTAACTATATATAAAAATTTATTAATATTTATAATAAGTATTATATATCATTAAATTTATATTTAATTATATTTTTATAATAAATTTATTAGAAGGTGCAAATATTTCTAATATTTTTTATAAATCTAATCAAAGTTAAAAAATTTGATTTCTCAAAAAATGAGATGGACAATTTTAACAGGACCGAGGGAGTAGTAAACATACACAGATGGAGATAGCGATCTGACATAGAAATTCACGCACAAGCACACGTGATATACCTGCCTCCGGCACTACAAGATCCAAAGCAGTAACGTGCTATGTTTGTAATGTTGCTGATTAGCTGCATTTATGGCTCATTTCTCAAGGTGTTAATTAAAAAAAGAGTAAAATTCATCTATATCCACGAACTCTTAAAATTAGTTTTCTAACTATTAATATATGTTAATTCAAAATCACCAACTCTTACAATGATCATCCATATGCTATGACCCAAAGCGGTGCATAAATAAAATGGATCGGTTTTCTCATTTATGATCCATTCAGTGTCCCTTGACGAAATACATTGCCGGATTAACAAAAACACATAGTAAAATATATTACAAAAAGCGATTAAAGTTATTGCAGCTGGGTAGTTCAAAGGTCAAAGTGCATAAACGAATTTATAATCGGGTACTAGTTAAAGCGGAAGGTAAATATTTGCATTTCATCGATGCATATCTTACAACAAGCACATCAGTTAATTCATAGACATTCTCATTCTTCTCGGTCGTGACTCGTGAGGCAGTGAAGCGGGAACCTATACGTTGACCACCATAGGAAGTTCACCCTCCCAACCGACTTTTTTACTTTTAGTAATCAAGAATTCCAGATTTTTAGAGATAGTAATTTAACTTCAAATTTTTAAAAATAGACGGACACTGTTCACAATAGTACCCAGCATTGGACGGTATTCTGATCAGCGTCCTGTTCTAAACGTTGTTTACAATAGCGTCCCATACTTGGTTCGCTCTTCTCAGCAGATTAGATCTAACTATCATGCCGATGGTTACTTAGTAATATCCGTAACCAAGGACCGCCGGGCGCAATACAAAATTGACTTCGGACAGTGTACAAACACGGCACTTGCTGTGGCAATACCGCAACTCTGCGTATTAGCTTAGGCACATTCCAAATTTTGGAAATTTTGCTTCGACTGAATGAATGAGGAAAATGACCTTTATGCCCTTCTTTGATCTGAAGGAGTTGGACCGAACTCGTTGTGTCCAATAGTTTAAAATTAATTTTTAATTTATCGTCTCATTACCTTTTAAAGATCTTTTATAAGTAAATGAAATAGGGTTTTGTCGATTGTTGCACTCATACCAATTGCTTTGATTTAATATTTGAAAAAAGATTATCAACTTTTTATTTGAATTTAAATCAGATTATGAAAATAAAAGAAAAATAAAAACAAAACCTTGCCTCCGCTGATATGCTTTGAACGTGGTCCGGCTCGAACATGGTCCACTCAGAGGCACCGTCCGCTGATATGCTTTGAACGTGGTCCAGCTCGAACATGGTCTACTCAGAGGCACCGGTTTCATTTTGAAAAGTTTCTCTCACCCATCCAACCAGAAATGATAAAATAAGATAGGTGGTGTACTTACAACAGAGTTTCCAAATTTTGTAGTGTGTCCTGGCTAATAAGCCGAGTTTTGCTCAGGAACTGTTGTTAGTGCATAGCACTTATCAAAGAAGATTTTTGGTACTTTGTTCGGGTCAAGTTCACTTCATAAATTGCGCATGGCCAATTCTGACTTGTAGGACATGGTTTCATGCTGACAAGCCAAGCGGAAAGTGATGCTCACTGTGCAGCTATCCGTTTCGACGTCAACTGTCGGCGAGGACGACGAAATCACCCCAAATTCTGGCGGACTGGGCAGGAAACCTCCTGATTGAGCGTGAAATCTGTTAGGATTCTCAATCCACGGATCTAATAGGGCAAAGGGTGCGGATCTAGATGAAATAGTCGTGGATCTGAGAGCTAAGAGGGAGGAGTTCTTACCGTCAGGCTTGCTCGAAGAGCTTGACATGGAGGCGGCGCCGGCGTAGAGGAAGCAGAGGTTGGACGGCGGCGGCAGAAGGGAGACGGTCGACGCGGTGGCGGTGAACTTCCCGTCGCTTTAGCTCCTTAGGGTTTAGATCGGGTCGTGTGTGTGTTAGGGGCCCAGTGAACACAAAGAACATCGGTTCATGTGTCCGGCCTCTATCCTAATTTCTGTGACGCTGTAAGATGGAGCCTACAACCATAAACGGTTTGAGTGTTTCCGATTAGGACGCATGTGAGTGGGGGAGTTGGATCCGATGCTTTGATCGGATCCGACTCTGAGATCAACTAACAGGGTCGAGTGCATAACGTCTGTGCGCACCCTTCTTCTGTGGAGGAAGTATGGCAGAGGAAGAAGAAAGGCCTCTGCTTTGTGCTTGCTCGGTGGCGGTGCAAAAACGGAGGAAATTCCGAAACAGAGAGAAAGAGGAATAGCGGCTGCTGCCTGCTACTGGCTTTTATAGAGAATCTAGGTGGTGCAGTTGAGCGGTGCTGAGGTTCGGTTGGTGCTGCTCCACGCAGCAGCTTGGTTGCCTGCTCTGGCCTGCACTGAGAAGCTGGCTGGGGCGGTGAGAAAGTTTGCTTATAATCCCACTTTTCAGTAGAGCAAATCGATGTTAGAACCTACTCAAATAAGCGACCTCAAAAATAAATGGGCAAGAGACGCAATATTTTTTAACGAGCTTCGGTGATTTACCTACGTCCTCGGAGCAATGACGATGGGCGCTCCTCCCCTTATATATGTTTACAATGTTGTTATGTACAATAATGTCATTTTGACTTAATTTATCCTAATGCATAATGACAAAGCCTTAATTATTTATTACCTATGTTCTTCCATCTTCAACTCATCTTGTTCGAGCGAGCTCGTCGATGCGATTTGGAGGTCTTAGAAATGCGGACTCGCTGGTACGCCATACCGTGGTAGTCATCCTCAGCCTTCTCCCAACACACCGAGGGGTGCCTGTCCGTCGAACACAGTGTTTGATGAGAATTTTGCAGAAATTTCTAAGGAGCAATTTATATAATACAAATTATATACGGTGATTTGTGAAAATATTGATTTGATGGTCAAATCCAAAATCCAAATACGCGGCCATAACTTTTATAAGATGTTGAGTTAAAAGCCCAGTAATGGCCCATGATGAGTCATCTGATTTGAGTGGGCTGCGTATATGGTCGTATCGTAGTCACGTGGCAGGTACGTATACGAATACTGTAGGTGCCGCGTATAAAAAATATATCACGATTAAAATTCAGGAAACAAGGCACTAGACAATATTGCTACTTGAGAATATATGTGTACGTATGCTGGCCACTTTATCACACGTACGTATATAAATACCGGCCATCTGGCCTCAGTTCGAAGACGGATCGAGTTGACCACGATGGATGGCCTTCAAAAGTGAATACGTGATGTGCAGGAATATTTGTACCTCCTGACGTAAATCAACTTTGATAGAGCTGGAGATAAGAAACAAAGAAAATCACGTCAGGGAGAGATAAAAGAAACATAAAAAAAAAAACCAAACAAACAGATCGCATGGTGCTATGTGAGGAATCCTAACCAACTACACGTACAAGTCCTGGAGAGAGTCCAGCCCATGTAAACAGCCTTCTGCCGCAAAGAAAGAAAGGAGGAGAAGGAAGAGAGATGAATACGCCGGAACGCTGCCGAAACACACCCGCACACGCTCGCCACCGCCGGAAGCATGAGGACCTCGTCTGAAGCACGTAGCAGTCTGCATCGCATTAGAAGAGAAGATCACACCCAACGGCTTCACCGTCGTCATGAGTCCTTTTCAACCCGGCGTCTTCTTCCGCGCCGACATGATCCGAGGTGAGCTTGTGGCTCCGATGTGATTCAATCTGTAGGGATATGAAATTGAAGATATGAGCCCCGCTCGCCGCCTCACGCATGAATATTGTTCGGAAGTTGAAGATATGGGCACCGCTCACAGCCGCATGCATGAATATTATTTGGAAATCGAAGATATGGACACCGCACGCATGAATATTGTTCGGAAATTGAATATATGGGCACCGTTAGCCGCGGTGCGCATGAATATCACTCACCATTGAAGAACACGTCTATCTTGATCCCAGGATAGGCTGCGCCATTATTGAAAATTTCATAATATCGAGAGCACGTGTTGTTCCCGTCCCCCGCATGCATATCAAAATTGTCCATATGGACTACGGCAAGCATCATCCAATGCGAAGATCACTGCTACACACGGTAACTCGCAGTATGAATCGGTCTAGTATCTACGAGGCAAGGTGAAACTCTGGTCGAGTAACGGTGAGGTTAAATTATTCTCCACCGACACGCCTCTGATGACGGAAATCGAACACATCATCGCCGGGCACCGACGAGGCGAAGGCGACACCCGTTCGAGTTGATGAAGATAGGCATGTACATGACTAGGCCCCGACGACGCGACAGTCATCTTCTTCACCAGCATATTCTGTCTACATCCGACGTGACGATGGATCCATCTCACTAAGTCTAAGCCACCCTCACTATAGCCATTCCACTTATATTGAAGACGAACAGCATTATGAAGAACGACCAACACATGCAGCTTAATCGGAGGTATTCTACAGACTCGCTCTGTAGATGTAATTAACCGGTGGCATACGAGGCCCCGGGAGTCGGTGAACTACGCAATCTCTCAAGTCAGAACTCTCCTTAAGCATCGACGCAGAAGACGGAAGAAGACAAGTTTCATGAACTATGTATTTTGTAAATTATGTGAATTAATGAAATATATGGTTCCCAGTATTTTTTGTCTTTATTTTGTTTTCACGAACACCCAGTGGTGGACTCATTAATCTGGCCTAGAGAACCCCTACTATCCCGGCCCTCTACTCCGAGACTGTAACTCCTAGGCTTAGCAAGACGGCGGCGGTGGGGTGCCGTGACTGCGAGTCTCGCCGCTGCTGGTCGTGTGCTGCTGGCTAGGCGGCAGGCGGCGGCAGCTCTGGCATGTAGGATTCTTGGGCGGAACCCGGGAGCAGGCAGCATCCTCTACCGGGCACCTCGCTTTTAGTGGCCCAGTCCAGCCCAATAATTATTCCACTGCTTTCAACATTAGATTCAAAAATCTAAAATTTTAAAAATTTAAAAGTCAAAATTTTAAATATTATTTGTTCGTCAGCTTCAAGTAAATGTAATGAACAATAAAGGTAAATGTGTAATAATTATCTCTATCATAATATAGTAAACTTGTTTTGAAATAGTTAGACATCGTACTTATCAAATTTGGAGATAAAATCTTTCAGCTTTTAATTTGTATTTTGCATTCCATAATTTGTACCTTCATAATTTTTTAAAGATGTGTTCCATAATCTAATTGAAATTTATCATTTAGTTAGGTTCGGTCCAATCCTCCAACTAATGTTGTTTGAGGTCTTCAACTTTATTTCTTCTTCTTCCGGTCTAAGTTGTGAGCAAAGCGGAGCCTCTTTTACACGGTAGGAAAAAAATATGACACACAAAGCACAGTAGTCGAGATCTAATAACTATGTAAATATATGATAACATGTTTGATTAATAATTTACTAATATTATCATAGTTTTCTATTAGTTATAACATATTAAAATTATATTAAATCAACTAAATTTTATTAATAAATTATTTATAGAATAACATTAGCTGTTTTAAGATGGGCCTGATCGGCTGCCATGGCTTTTGCTATGCTGCAGCCAAAGCTGCAGCAGCAATCAGCTACGGCTGCAGCAGCAAACACTCAACCAGCAGCAGCAGCAACCAATAGCAATTATAATAAATATGCTTCTTATGCTGCAGCTTTGTATATGGTTATTGTTGCTCCAATACAAACATCTGATGCACGGTAATGATAAATATACAACTCAAGTATACATACTGTAGATAACAGAACCAAATGATACCATATTAGATTAGGATGTAAACAATCCAGATTAGCAGATGAACACGTTTTTACAATTGAAAATCGCATTCCAATCAGACCAACTACTCCAATGGAACTAATCGGGCAATGCATGCCCCAAAAATATCCATGACTAAACTAAAGTAGATCTCAGCCTAAATGATTTATGCAAAACCATACAAACCAGCTGCAATCCAATCTCGAACGGTGCTAATCTCATCGCTCGCTGTCACTGCTAACCAATCTTGGGAACAAACATTTGGAGCAGCCAAAGCATGAATGTATCCATCATCCACATCCATGTCAGGTTCATTATTGTCCAATGCAAAATTATGGAGTGCAAAGCATACAACAATAATCTTTGATTGTCTGTCCATACTATAAAATGGAATGCCTTTCAGAATCTGCCATTTATTCTTCAACACCCCAAATGCGCGCTCAATAACATTACGGAGAGATGAATGATAGTAATTGAAAAGCTCACAGACATTTTCTGGCCCCTTTTGCTCGAACTCCCTCAAGTGGTACCGGTTCTTTCGATATGGAGCCATATATCACTCACCGGAGTGGGTAACTAGAATCGACAAGATAGTACTTACCTACACAACAGAAAAAAATAATCCACATTCTGGTCATTAATCGTGCATGTAAAAATTTATTATAACGTACAGCCACTTACATTACACATCTGGGGGTCGGTGAGGGAAATTGTTGGACTTGCTCACTACCTCCCGGAATACAGCCATATCATGGGCAGAACCCCTCTTACCAGCTGCCACAAATATGAATCGCATGTCCATCTCACATACAACCAAGACATTCTGGCTAGTGAATCCTTTCCTGTTGATGAAATCATCATGTGCTGGCTCATGGACTGTGACTAGAATGTGGGTTCCATCTATAGCTCCTATGCATCCATTAAAGTACGGTGACAACCAACGTAGTTTAGGGTGTACACAACTGAAGCTATGATCCTTGGGCTTAATAATAGTTCGTGCAAAAGAGACCATAGCCTCTAGCACTTCCCCAAACTTCCTACTAACTGTATTCTGTGACCTACCAAATCTTTCAGCCATTTGTCTTTGACTTTGTCTTGTCGCACATGCCCACAGGAACATCCCTAAGGCTTCAATTGACTCATACTGAATTGTTGACTTTAGACCATGATTCATCACTAAAGTGGTATGCGGCTTGTGGAATGTAGTAGGCTGGAGACGAAAATTTTTGTAGCACTTCTTAGGATTCTTGAGATTAAGAGCCACCCATTGACGACCCGTCAACTCTTGTATGGGCAGTGTACCATCTTGGCCTTGAGATCCACTTGAAGCAGAAGATGCAAGTGCAGCTAAGACATAGACTGCACCCATGTCCCATAAGGTATAGGACTCATCATCAACTTGTGCAATAGACGACTTGTGTTACTTGATGTTTCAGAAGTAGACATCTAAAAATAAGAAACACGTGTTATGCATGGAAACATGGAACTGTGTTAAAAATATTGCATTATACCTTTTAATTATCTCTGTGGTTAGTATAAGCGACGAAGAAGACAAACTACGTAACAATACTGAAAAAGTAGGATAGGTACAAACATGAAAATTTATATACATATTAGATAGGTACAAGATACATATACATATTAGCAGTTACGATACTAGATAGTTGGCACTACCAACAGCAGTGCAATGACACTACATAAGTAGCAGTTACGACACTAGATAGTTGGCAGTAGCAGCATATTGCAACTACACACTACATAAGTAGGAGTAACGACACTAGATAGTTCGCACTAGCAGCATCACTGCAATGACACACTACATACTTAACAGTTACGACACTAGGTAGGTGACACTAGCAAAAGCAGTGCAACGACACACTCCATGTCACTTCTTTTTGGAGTTCTCCCAGGTCCAACGGAGCCATGCAATACGATCCTTTGAGTCACGAAGTGTTTCAAACGATGCACGACGCACTGCAGACCTAAACAGGTCAGTGGCTATGAAATACAATTCAGACCCTTGCTCCACGCCATCCTCTTCTACAATCTTTAGCAGTTGTTTGACTTCATCTTTGTCTTCACCAAGCGCCATCGTTTCATTCCTATTCTTTTACAGAAGGCTCTCCGATAGGCTTTTGACATAGTATTCCATACTCTTATTCCTCTTTGGCGGTGGGCTGTCGACAACCTGCTCCTTTCGAGACGTTTGGGATCCACGTCCCACAATAGACCGTCCGATGTTGTCGTCTGATAGTGCAGGATGGTTCTCTTCACTTCCACGACTTGGCGTTCGGTCTCCCTTATCACCGACGCAGAACATGTTTCCATCTTCAGTTGCCATTCGACCAAATAGAATCTCCAGCTTAGCCTCATGAGAAATCGGCCTCCTCCGAAATGTATCGGCTAGCTGGTTCTCCTATATGCATGACAAAGATGACATGTTAGAACTGACAGTAAATGGTTAAACCACCATGTAAACAGTTGAGATGAAAAATAGGAAGGCATGTCAGTACCGCAGTTCTTTCAGTCCACCAGTCATCGTCCATTGTTATTGTGCCAGTGTTACTATTCCAGCCTCCTCCACTAGCCGACTTCAGGTTTTTCCATATAGTATACAGTCTCTTGAGGCTATTAAATTTATTCTGAATTTGTTTCTCCGTGTAACACCGTCCAGTGTGTTCGCGGAAATTACGATAAACATTCTGCCACCCTATTCTTGTCAGCCCCTTCTTGAAGTTGTAGTTCAACTTCTCCTTCTCAGCAATGCACAGGTCCAACAAAACCTTTGTAAGGTCCTTGTCCCAGTCCGCACGGTCTGCGGCCATCTGTTTCTAACAAAAAATTTGAACTCCTCTATTGCTTACTTGCAGCAATAAGAAGACGTAACTAAAAGGATGCAGAAAATAAGAGCTACTTGCCTAGATGTAGTTGCACCTATACGGAGTAAAACGAAGCTTCTATCGTGCAATGTCAGGGGGAGAAGATGACCATGTTGATGACACCCTACAACTGTGATTCCATTATTCAGTAGCATTCATCGATTGGTAAATAGCTCATGAACCTTAAAAAAAACTAAGTAGCATATGGACAGCAGATGCTCCAATTCTCTAAGTTGCTCCAATTCTCTAAGTAAGCTAGCCAAAAAAGAAAAAACGTAACTACAAGGAAACAAATAGGGAGTAGCTAAATCCTAGAAAAGAAGAACGTATCCATGGAATGAGCTAATAAAACTAACGAATATCTATCGTGCGCACTACCGATCACTTTCACAAGTCAGACCCGTCATCAAGCTTCAGGCCTCCATTGGTACTGCGCATGAGCAAGATTCAAATGTACTTGGGGAAACATAAAGCAGTGAACTAACCAAACAAATAGGGAGCCTCCACCACGCAGCAACGCCGTGCACAGAATGGACTTGGAGGAAACTCAGGGAGCCCTTGTGGAGCCTTCTCCAACCAGATCTGTGCCTACGCCGGCTTCACAGCGACCGGGCACACCGGTCGTCCATGATGAGCAACGGAGGAGAGAAGTGGCGGCACGAACGGCGACTCGAATGCGCCGGCGTCAAGGGAAACGGATCCGGCACGGTGGTCGTGGAGTAGGTTTCTCGATTTGGATGGGGAACGAAGCTTTGGTTGGGGAACGAACGAAGCTTCTCGTGAGCGATAGTTTTTTCATCGGCTTGCTGAGGTATAGGCTGTAGGTTTGCTGTTGCTTTTGGCCCAGCTTTTGCAGTCTTGGGCCGCAGCCGATCGGCTGGGCTGCACAGCTTTTGCCCAAACAGCAAAAGCAATGGCAGCCGATCAGGCCCGATATTTTAAGAATGATCTGGAGAAAATATTATATTTTAGGATATTATAAAAATGTTTATATGAAATATTATATTTAAAGATATTGTAATAGTATTTTAAAAGATATATTATATATAATACCTCCTTTGGAATAACATATTGCATTGCTGTGCAACCAATTCATTAGCTCAACTCTATTAATACTCAGCTCTACCTCTAGCACCCATCGAATCTATTCTTCTACTTCTAACCAGCTATTAGTTAATCAAAAAATATAATAATTATTTATATAGGATGTTGCTATTTTTCACCCTGGGTGAAGATTTTAATTCTTTATCAAGCAATATGTACTGAGAAAAAAATTGATAATTAATGAATAAAATGTTATAAATTACTAAAATGTTAATCAATAATCAAGATTGATATGAATTATATTATCTAGGTATTCATCGTCGATATTTGTTATTAAGAAATATCATCGTCTTAAAATATTTTTTTATTATAATTTTATACTAGTCGCTAAGAATTACTTAATATTATACCTAAAAAGTTTAGTTAGATCCGCCACTAGTCGAACCACACACTGGGATAGTTTTACACCTGTTTGGTGAGCATGTCTGAGACTTGATTTCACTCTCGAAGTATATGTTGACACTACTACAAAAACCATCAAATATACCCCTTCATCAATGCCGCATATTTCCAAACCGGTATAAATATATTTTCAATACCGGTTCCAAAGGTCCTGCCGCAAATCAATAGTTGAGCCTGAAGAACCGGTACTGAAAACGGGATATCAGTGCCGGTTCACAACAAGAACCGGCACTGAAAGTGCCGAAAAGTATCAATACCGGTTCTTAAAGGAACCGGCACTGATATCAGTGCCGGTTCACAACAAGAACCGGCACTGAAAGTGCCGCAAATTATCAATACCGGTTCGTAAAGGAACCGGCACTGATATCTTATCTTCCGTACCGGTTTCTGTTATGAACCGGTATAGATAATGTACAGAGTATATAAACGGTGCTTTTTCCTCCTCCAAACCGAGGAGGTCATTGCTGGTCGGGGACAGGAGCTAGCTACATTGTTGCGGGTGGATAATTGAAAATCCGGAAGAAATCAACCTATCTAAAGCTGTCTACGGTTAGTGAAGCGCTCTTCCTGCTTATTTCAATGACTTTTGCTCTCTAAGCTTAGCACCCGGTTTTAAACTCTACGGTTAGTGGATTGAGCTCTCTGCTCTTAGTGCTTGCTCTGTACTCTCTAAGGTTACTTACATTGGAAGATTGATCTATATTACTCTCTAAGATTGCTCATTAATTGAAGATTGCTTTATCACGATATTGCTCAAGTTGACTGAATGGGTAGTCCTCCAATTTTTTATTAATATATATATGTCCTTCATGTATATTTTTGCTGTTCAACTTTTAGCTCGATCTCTTGCACCGTGGCCCTGATAAAATAAAGCTACAAAGGCTATAGCTGTTCAACTTTGTAATTTCAACTTATAGCTGTTCAACATTGCTGTTCAACTTTTAGCTCGATCTTATATAATTTCCACGATGAATAATTGATCAATTATATATATGTATATGTATATATATATAATTAATTTTTTTATGATTCTAATAATTCTAATGTACCAGATGGATCGATCGTGGATGTACGATGGTAGCACTCTTACTAAACGCTTCCTCGTTGGATTGGAAACTTTTTTGAAAGCCGCCACAACATACAAGAAGCCAAAAAACAAGTCTGACATTCATTATATATGTTGTCCGTGTCGTGATTGTAAAAACTTGAAGAAGTTTTCAGATATAGAAGAGATTCGTACACACTTGATTACAAGGGGTTTTATGTATGGATATTTATGTTGGACTAAACATGGTGAAGTTGAGGAGGATTTGCAAGCGAATAATCCTACTACATATTGGTCAGACATGGATAGCGAGTATGTGACAGTAGAGAGGCAAAATGATGTTGATGACCTAGATGAAACGTTGCACAATGATGTTGATGTCCTAGATGAAACGTTGCACAATGATGTTGATGACCTTGATGAAATGTTGCGCAATGTGGAGGATGATTTCTCTAGTGAAAGTGAATATCAAAAGCTCTTAAAGATGAAAGAAGACTATGAGACACCCATGTACTTGGGTTGCAAGAAAGAATACAACAAGTTGCATGTTGTTCTCACATTGCTGCAAATGAAGCTAAGCAACAGTTGGTCCGATAAAAGTTTTACTGTATTATTACAATTTTTGAAGGATTTCCTTCCTACCAATGTTATGCCTCAAAACACATATCAAGCTAAGAAGATTGTTTGTCCATTAGGACTGGAAATGGAAAAAATACATGCATGTCGGAATGACTGCATGTTATTTCGCAAAGACGATGCAAATTTGGAGGAATGTCGTGTTTGTGGTTCATCACGCTACAAGTCCAACAGTGAACATATTGATGGAGATGATATGGGTGAGAACATAGGGCTAAAAGAACACCTGCTAAAGTTGCTTGGTATTTTCCAATAATACCTCGTCTAAAGCGGTTATTTGCTAACAAAGCAAATGCTGAGTTGATGCAATGGCACGAGAAAGGGCGCAAGAAAGATGGAAAGCTTCGACACCCGGCTGATGGAATTCAATGGAGGAACTTTGACAACAAATACAAGAACTTTAAAGCTGAATTAAGGAATATTAGATTGGGGTTGAGTACAGATGGGATGAATCCATTTGGAGACACAGGACACACACATAGTACTTGGCCTGTGACACTATGTATCTACAATCTTCCATCATGGCTGTGTATGAAGCGTAAGTTTCTTATGATGCCTTTGCTGATAAGCGGACCGACACAAGTCGGTAATGACATTGATGTATATCTAAAACCATTGGTTGATGATCTTCTTGTACTATGGAACGATGGTGTACGAGTATGGGATGAGTACAAAAAAGAGATTTTTACTCTACATGCTATGCTTTTTGTAACGATCCAAGATTTGCCGGCTCTTGGTAGCATATCAGGACAGTTCACAAAAGGATACAATGGGTGCATATGGTGTATGGATGAAACTGGTGGCATATGGTTAAAAAACTGTAAGAAAGTGGTATACATGAGTCATCGTAGGTTTCTACGTGCAGATCACCCATATAGAAGAAATAGAACAGCTTTTGATGGCACAGTCGAGAATCGTCAAGCTCCTAAGGTTCGTGATGGGAAACAAGTATTCAAGATGGTACAAAATCTGAAGGTTGTCCTTGGAAAGGGAAAAGGAAGTACAAAGGCTCCACCTGATAGTTTGTTCAAAAAGAGATCAATATTTTGGAACCTTCCATATTGGAAAGACTTAATGGTCCGTCATGCAATTGATGTCATGCACGTGGAGAAGAACGTATGTGAGGCAGTGGTTGGTACCTTGCTTAACATACCTGGCAAGACAAAAGACACACTGAAAGCACGTTTGGACCTAGAGGATATGAAACTCAGAAAGGATCTCCATCATACAGTCCTCGAAAATGGGTCAAAGAAACTTCCAACAGCTTGCTACACCCTTAGTAAACAAGAAAAGATGAGCCTATGCGGTTGCTTGCATGGGATAAAAGTTCCAACTGGTTACTCTGCCAATGTCAAGAGACTGGTGAACATGAATACACTGAAGTTCCGCTTCAAGAAGTCCCATGATTGTCACATGATGATGGTTCAACTACTAGCTGTTGCAATTAGAGGTATTCTACCAGACAAGGTCCGAGATACAATAATAAAACTTTGCTCATTTTTCAATGCAATCTCTCAAAAGGTCATTGATCCGAGGAAGCTAACAAAGTTACAGGACGATTTGATCAACACTATGTGCAACCTCGAGACTATTTTTCCTCCTTCCTTTTTTGACTCAATGCCGCATCTTCTCACGCACATTGTTCATGAGATGAAATACCTTGGTCCTGTGTTTTTGCATCAGATGTATCCGTTTGAAAGATTCATGACGGTTCTCAAAAAGTATGTTCGTAACCGAGGTCGTCCAGAAGGTTCCATGGCACAAGGCTGGGCAACAGAGGAGGTTATTGAGTTTGCTATTGACTATATGGATTTAAAATCAATTGGTTTGCCGATATCAAGACATGAGGGGCGACTAAAAGGGAAAGGAACACGAGGACACAAAACAATCAACGTCAACGACTATGTTTCATTCATCCAAGCACATTTTTGCATTCTTCAACAGTCCGTAGTGGTGGGCCCATATGTCAACAAGCACGTACAAATGCTACGGACCAAAAATCCAAAAAAGTCAGAGGACTGGATTGCAAAGGAACACAGAGATAATTTCGGCACTTGGCTGCGATTACATATGATGGAAATAGTTCACAACGATGAGAAGAGTGCAGATGAGGTACTATTGGAAATGCTAGCTAACGGGCCGTCAACTACGATCCATACATATCAAGCGTATGACATTAATGGCTATACATTTTACACAAGGACGCAAGACACCAAAAGCTGTAACCAAAATAGCGGTGTTCGCATTGATGCCTATGATTGTGATGGGAAAAAGGAGACCTACTATGGCTTCATAGACGAGATATGGGAACTTCAGTACGGAGAAAAATTAAAGGTCCCTCTGTTTCGTTGTCAATGGGTTGTACTACCACATGGACTAAAGATCGACAAGTACGGTATGACAATCATCGATTTCAAATTTGTCGGCTATAGAGAACAACCATTTGTGCTTGCCAAAGATGTCACACAGGTCTTCTATGTTAAGGATCCAAATCCTTGTAACAAAGGGGAGCGCCATATCGTTCTACAAGGAAAAAGAAATATTGTTGGTGTCGAGGATGTTATCGATGAGGAAGACTACAATCAATTCGATGACCTACCTCCATTCGGAGAGGATATCGTCCTCCCCCTCATTGACGACAGTGAGGAACCTACGTACATACGTCGTGATCATGATGAAGCTATCATTATTAGATGAAAGAAACAAGTTTTCATGTAATATTTAACTAACTATTATACTACTTGTATCCAAAGTATGATACGAATAACAGAGTTTTGTGTGAAAATCAACGGACATAATTTATGAAAATAGATTACAAATTTAAGAGAAGCAGGTACAAGATTATTTTGTTACAATTCCACAACGAAGTAACAGACATGACAAACACATTGTTTACATATGGAAACCTACGCTCGCCGAAACAAGGCACGTGCAAGTTGATCCCGAAAAGCGTTCATACTTATCTCTTCATCTCCAAGTTGGCTACTCATACGACGTCCTGCTGAGGATGAGGCTGCTTGTGGCCTATAGTACTCATCGTTATCAAACATATCAAACGCTCTATCATGTTCAGTAGTTTGTCTAATAAAATTATGCAATGCTATGCATGCCAATATAATTTTGGTTTGCTTCTCCATTGGGTAACTCGGTAGGTCGTACAAAATCCTCCACTTCTCCTTCAGCACTCCAAATGCGCGCTCGATGACATTTCGTAGTGACGAATGCGCGAAGTTGAATACCTCTTTCTCCCCCTTAGGTCGCGGATAAGGCTGCAAACCCGAGACATGGTACTTCGTCCCCTTGTACGGTGCCAGATACCCAGGACGGTTTGGGTACCCTGAATCCACTAAGTAATACTTTCCTGCAGAATAGTTAAAAGAACGGTCATTGCAAATTTGTTGGATTACGTACATATGCGTACTTGCCAAGAAAAACTAACGACTGTACCTGGAGGTGGGTGTGGAAACTTGTCTCCATATTTGTTGATTGCATCATTAAACACTCTCGTGTCATGTACCGACCCCGGCCAGCCGGCAACAACAAATGTGAATCTCATATCAAAGTCACAAACGGCCAGCACATTCTGAGATGTGTACCCATGTCTACCCGTATGCTGCACGACATTCGCTGCTGGGACTTCCACAGGTATGTGTGTTCCATCCAACGCGCCTATGCAGTCATTAAACAAAGGACTGAACCGACGTTGCTGTAACCTTGTATGCACCGTCCTGAACTGCGGATCCACAGGCTTAATAATATCTGCAGCAAGCCTATTCATAGTATGAAGAACTTTCGTGAATGTCCGACTAACTGTCTCTGTTGATCGAACAAACCTATTTTTTGCTTGGCGTACCGATTGCGGTGCTCCAACCATCCATAAGAACATCCCCAAAGCCTCAACGCTGGACATTTTGCTACTCGACTTAAGGCCGTACCTCTCAACTAGCAACGTATGAAGGTTGTCAAACAAATATCTTTCCATTCTAAACATGTCGTAGCAATCTGACGGATCGTCAAGAGTTATTTGTACCCATTGTAATCCACTAAGTACCGGTTGTCTCGGATCGGACTTGTTCATGTAAGTTTCATAATAATACGTACCGACCATACATGTGGCTAACATGAGGTCATTTGTTTGTTGAGTGGCGCAAAGTATCCGCGCGTACACTTCATCTTCATCTTCGTCGTCATCACTTTCGCTGGCGTTGCCTTCCGCGTTCAATGTCGCGGCATGAAACAGACTCAACTCTTGCTGCTCCTACGAAAACTCACATACTCGTCAGCAACAATTCAAATACCAAAACCATGCGTGGTTAACACAACAAGACAACACGCTTAATAGCAGCACAACAAATGTAATATGCAATACAACGCACAAACCAAACATCATCAATGGGTTCACATGTCACACACAATGTTCCCTACGAATTCACACATCCTAAGGCAGAAATAGACTACAACAGATTCTGCATCTCAGCGCGTCGCTTCAGCCATGCCAACCGGACGGAGTTAGTTTCAATGTCACAGAACCAGAATCTAATCGACTTATTCTCAAACAAAACAGTTGCAGGAAAGAACAATGGATCGTCCTCGGCGACTCCGCACTCCTTAAGCAGCTCCTTACACCTTTTCAAGGATGCATGCGTATTGTTCTGCTCCATGGCCGACGTAGTCGCGGCAGAGCTCGCGGAAAGTTTGTTAACAAGTTTCTCCATAAGGCCGACCATTGGGCTCTTTGTCTTCTTATGTGGCCATGCAGCTGTGCTCTGGCCGCTCGATCGCTTGCGCCCGCTGCTTGTGGTCTGACTCGGAGCGGACTCAATCAGTTCTTCGTCTTCGCCACGTGCATCGTCGTCTTCCTGGTCCTCCTCCCCAGGGATGCGTGAGGTGGACCCATCCACAGTTACACCATGGAACATCTCCTCCAGCTGAGGTAGGTACACGGGAGGTCCCTGCTGCAGCTTCCTCCATTCCGATCGTCCCTGCGCGACAACATAATGTTTGTACGGGATGCAGAGTTGGAAACGATTCAACGGACGACAACGAAATGACGTACCTCCGTATGTTTCCTCCAGAAGGCATCAGGGGCGATGACAGTCCCGTTAGGTGCACGTCCCAAACCTGTCTGCTTCTGCAGCCAGCACCAGAATGTGTACAAGCCCTTCAATTGACCGATTCTGTTCCTCAGTTGAGTCCTGTCATGTCTAAGTCCAGTGGCCATGTAGTACTTATTGGCGATTATCTTGTAGCCACGGGCAGACATGGTGCCGTTCACACAGGTACCTGTCCGTATTTGCTCAACGCACAACTCGCAAAGAATTAGAGTATGCTGGACCGTCCACTTAGCCTTGTGGGTTCGTATCTATGAACGGTGAAGCAATATTGGACACATCAATGACTCTACTACAAGTATTAGAGGTGCTGGCAGATATGTTTGAAGCAATGAGGGAGCAGGAACGACTTACAGAGGATTCCGCAGCGCCGACGGGTTCGTCCATCGGTTCAGAGAACGAGTCGTAGCCGTGGTGGGGAAGCACGTCGTCCGGCGTAGGCCCTCCAATGTCATCGTTGTGGAAGCGAGGAGACGAGAGGCCATGACCGCGTCGACGGTTACCTCTCCGGCTACCACCTGCGCCGTCGCCGTCCATCAATACGAACCGGGAGTGGGCAACTGAGGCCGGCGGAGGGTTGGGCTCTGGTGCAGAGCCGGTGCTCGAAGAAGTGCGTTGCGCGCCGACGGCAGGCGACGGCGGCAGCTCCGACGGGTGCGGCGGCAAATCAGGGAGTGCCTCGGCCACAGTTACGAAGGGGGAGGACGGACAATGCAGCGAATCACCGGCGCCGCCGTCCGTGAGGGGGCCCCGAGCGGGGACCGGCGGTGGCGCCCTCACTGGCGCCGGTGCGGAGACGGACGACGCGGCCCCAAGCGGCCCCGTGAGGGGCGCCGGTGCGAAGACGGACGACGCGGCCGCCGGATCCGGCCTCACGGATGAAGTCTCCGACTTCAAGGCCGAAGAAGGCGCCGGAGGAGATGCGGCGCGACGCGCAACGTGGGGCGGCAACGGCGGCGCGGAGGAACGACGAGGAGGGGCCTGCTGGCGGCGGCGGAGCCGGATGGGGGCGCGGCGGCGGCGGGCACTCGGGTGGAGGCGCTGAGCAGATAAGGCTGCCGTCCACAACAACGAGCGTGCGTACGAGGGCATCGATGTCCGTCGTGGTCCATAGTGGGCTAACCTTCCCTTTGGCTCCCGCCCACGCTCGCGTGGAACTGTAGCTCAAGGCTCATCAATGCCGGTTCCAATAAGAACCGACACTGATACAAATATCAATGCCGGTTGCCAAGAAGAACCGGCATTGATAGAGAAGTATCAGTACCGGTTCCCAATTGGAACCGGCACTGATAATCCCCAATATCAATGCCGGTTCCAATTTGGAACCGGCACTGATACTTCTCTATCAATGCCGGTTCTTCTTGGAAACCGGCATTGATATTCACCAGTATCAATGCCGGTTCCAACTTGGAACCGGAACTGATACTTCTCTATCAATGCCGGTTCTGTTGGGGAACGGGCATTGATATTCCTCTATCAATGCCGGTTTTACTGGAACCGGCATTGATAGAGTAGTATCAGTGCCGGTTCTTTTTAGAACCGGCATTGATGTTGTTTTTTCATCAAAAGTAGTAAGACGCGCCCGCGCCCGTTCCTCACTTTCACCGAAACAAAGTCGATCACTCCGCGCCTCTTCCTGTTCCTGCCGGCAACCCTGCTGCTGTCACCCGCCGCCGCCGACGATCCTGCTCGCGGCCGCCTCCGACGCTCCCGCTCTCATCCGCCGCCTTTGCCGCACACGCCGCCGCCTCTACCACCCGCGCAGCCGCCGGCCCTGCCACCTCTGCCGCTCGCGCCCGCTGTCCCTGCTGCGCACTCTCGGCCGCCGGCGACCCTACGGCTCTATCCTACCGCCGCCGACGCTAACGCTCGCGGCCGCCGCGTCTGCCGGTGAGATTTCTTTTTTTACCAGCACATTGGGATAAGGAGGTCGCGATCGTTGGGAAAAGGTCATCGGGCGTTTATGAGTCAATTTCGATCATTTTGAGCCCTTGTTTCACCACAGTGTATAGTGTATACTTGGACCAGATGTAAAGCTGTTGCCTTGTGACCATGAGCTTTTTAGGTTTCAGTGCAAAGATTGGATTACTTTTAGGTTCAATTGTGATGAATGGGACGATTGATTACTTTTAGGTTGTATTTAAGCAATGCTTCATCAGAAATCCATTCTAAAACCTCATTCATAGCACATGCTGCAACAGGGGGCTTATAGCCTGGGAAAACAGTACTTGTGAAGTATAGTGCTTGTGAAGTATAGTGCTTGTGAAGTATAGTGCTTGTGAAGTCCTGGATATAGCCTTGTCAAGTCCTTGATGTAAGTCCTTGTAGTATAGATTACCTCACAAACCTTTTAGTCCTCGATGTAAGTCCTCGATGTAAGTCCTTGTAGTATAGTCCACAGTTGGTAGTATAGTGCTTTGTGGCATGTCCTGTTGTTAAGTTGCTCATACAAAATTAATGGTTCATACTTTTGTGTAAATATAACAAACTCATGTTTCATTTGTTGTAGGAATGCCACGTAAAACACGAGTACCCCAACCCATCGAGGGTCCAGATCATGAGCTACATGAAGCCACTGGGGATGATCGGATGGATAGGCCAAGTCAGCACCCCTTGCAACATATTGAAGCGCCAGATGGAGAGTACAGTGATGAGGATGTACATGGAAGCCCAAGTGATTACCTCAACTTCGAGCAAGGTGCAATTGCAAATGAAGGTGGTGATGGAGAGGATCAGGGGGGAAGAGGACGTGATGGTGATGAAGAGGGTCATCACAATGAGAGCCTAACCACACAAATCAAGCGTGGGCGTGGTCCGAGCAAACTCCCTGATGGGCATTTCACCATCACACATGTCCACCAAAACGGGGAACCCCTTGAACCTAAGCGTGCGGCAACTCTATGGAAGACAACAATTGGAAAGCTCGTAAGAGACCATATGGCCATAACTTATCGATTTTGGAGGAAAGATGAAAGTGTCGATAAGTATGCAGTGCCCAAAAGTGTTAAAGAGTTTCTATGGCAACAGCTGATGGACAAGTTTGAGTTCCCGACTGGATGTGACATGGAGGTAGTGAAGCAGAGGGCCCTTTCCTCATGTGCCCTTTGTTTCAAAACATTTAAGGGTACATTATACAGAAAAGTTCACTTGCAAGGTCTCACACCAGACTGGAATCAATATCCAGCAGTGAAACCTTTTTGGAATGCATTCATAAAGTATAAGGAATCGGAGGAAGCTAAAGCCGTCAGTCAGAAAAACAAGACAAATGCAAAGAAGAACCTGTATCCCCATCGAACAGGATCACGGGGCTACGCAGGCAAAGAAAGCCAATTTGAAATGATGGAAGAAGAGGTAATCCGCTTGGGTGGTACTCCAGTGACGCTTAACTGGAGCCCTCGATGCAAGAGGTTTTTGTGGGCTAGAGGAGTTACTTTATCACCCGAGGGAGAATTAATCTTCAAGGACGAGCGGGATAAACGTCTAGCTGAACTTTTAGCAAAAGCCAACACTGAATCTTCGGAGGGTACTTTCAAGCCGCATAGGGATTACGATGAGCTAACCTATGCATTGGGCAATAAGGAGCATCCAGGCCGTACAAGAGCCTTTGGTAATAAGTCTTGGAAGATTGCAATGCAATCAAACGCTGATAGCTATAGGAGAAGAAGGAACACAGATGATGATATCATGCTCATATTAGAAAATGAGAGGCGAAAGACAGCTGAGATGATACAACAGGAAATAGCCAAAGCTAGAAGCGACTGGGAAAGGCAATCAAATGCTACAAGTCAAATCGGCAACCGGAGTAGTTGTGCATCAACACCATTGGTAGAAGAGGACAATGCTCATTATGCCATTGATGACCTTAAAGAGAGTGCACCATGCAAGTTGGTTTCGTCTCTATTGGGTGACCCGATTATGGTGGGTTCTGGGTTGGCCGAGCCTGCGGATGAAGGGACTACCTTCAATGGTCAGCCGATGCCAAAAGGGTATGCAATGGTACATTTGGACAGTGTAACCCCGGCTGGCCGTAAATTCAAACTGGAATTCCCTGGACAAACGGGTGAAGTTATGCTTAAAAAGAATGTTGGCTCATACGTGTTGTGGCCAAAGCGTGACATCGTGTTTGGTGACTTGGACTCTGATAGTAATTCAAGCTCCGCACATTTGCCGCACGAACCAGGCCAAGATGAAATGCCGCAACAACAACCATCACCCAAGAGCCTAGACGACGCTGAGCAGGCAGATTCATCACATCAGCAGTTGTCACCCGAGAGGCTAGAGGCAACCAATGTGGCAACCTCATCACAACCGTCGCCTAAGAGGTTAGGGGTGACAAGAGCAGCAACATCATTACAACACCAACCGTCCCCCAAGAGGTTAGCCGTACAAAAGCGACCAGCTTCCCAAATGCAACAAGGAAGACTGGGAAGGCCCACTATGTCACCACAGCAAGGCAAGAAACCTCATTCAGCACGACCTAAGAAAGCACAACCTAAGCTATCTTATGAGAAGACCGATGAGGAACTTAATGAATCGGTGCGTGCTGATGTCACAAAGTTTTTTGAGAAGCCAACAATTCCTGAGAGGACAGAGGCCGATCGACAGAACGAAGTTAGCTTTCTACGAACGTTGAGCAAGCCTCCTCGAGGTTCACCAACTAACTTTGCACGCATAATATATAAAAAGTCTTGTAGGCAACGGTCAAATGAGATTCTAGAGCAGAGAAGCCAAGAGCAAAATCTTGATGAATTTCTTGCCAGTGCTGGAATAACAAAAGATCAATATATGGATGAATCGAGGATCGAAGTTGCCAAGCCTACTACCCGTAAGAGTTTTGTTCTTGGTGAACCAATGGTTGATGAATTTTTGTTTGATGAAAGCACGCAAACACGGAATTTCCATAGCTGGTACATGGAACAAGCAAAAGATGGTACAGAGATGTTTGCATTTCGATACAGACACAAAGATTTTTTACATGGTGATGGTGAGGAGTATGTCTTCTGGGATGAAGTGTATCAATTATTGCAAGGAGACGCTCTTGGAGCTCAACTCATCTGTTTGTGGGCATTGTAAGTCACGTCTTTGTCTAGTTCTCAGTACATTTTGATGCACCCTATCTACCTAATCTTAATTATTTTGGTTTTTTGTAGAATGATTTTAAAAATGTGTGAGGACAAGAAAATTGAAGATACTGCTATAATGGACCCATTGCGTGTCAACGAAACCATGGTATCTTCTCAGCCGAAAGAGACAGAGGAATACATATTCGGCTTTCTCTTGACATCACAAAACAAAAACAAAATTTTACTACCTTACAATTTTGGGTATGTGTTCATCACTTATGAATAACTGTTATATACACACGTCACTTTGTTTATTACTTATGAATAACCATTTGCTATGATTCTTTTGTCTTTTGTAGTTTCCATTGGGCCCTTTTTTCGATTGACATAGCGAATAGCAAGGTCATTGTCAGTGACTCCAAAAGGAGACCAGAAACAGATTGGAAGAGTCTCAAAGATGTCTTACAAAAGTAAATTCATTGTTTTGTTTTTTATTTGTTATATCATGAACACTAATTATAACTTCTAAGAATATATGTACAGGGTGTATCGCAGATATGTTAAGGCTAATGGGAGGTGCCTTCCATTCACAAAAGATCTCCGATTCGAAATGAACTTGAATTGTAGGAGACAACCTGATGGAAACAATCAGTGTGGCTTCTATGTATGTCTCAATATGATTGAACCTGTTAAAGAAGCTATGTATTCGTCCATCCATCCGAAGGACTATGCAAACTTCACAGTTGACGTAAGACAAACATCATGTTTAAACAACTTTCAATTTGCACATGTGAAAAGTGATTGACTTTGATTACTGAAATTGCAGGTAAATGATCGAACCGAAGGAATCTCACCACAAAGAATTCTAGCAGTTCAGGAACAACTTCTAGGATTTATCAATCAACATGTCATTTCAGATTCCGGTGTCTTTCATGTGTCCACAGATGGCCAACAACAATCAAAATCTATGCTACAGTCTTCTAAAAGATCTACGCCAGCATCTTCAAAATACAAGAAGCGTATTTAAGTTGCATCACTTAGTTGCAAAAAAGGTTGTGAGGCCTATGTTGTGTGAGAGTTTTTGTTGCTCCTGGTGTTTGTATGTAAGACTTTGTATATAGTACATGTGTTCATCAAAAAATGTTTGTATGTAAGACTTTGTATATAGTACATGTGTTCATCAAAAAATTTTTCTGAGATTTATAGCTGCTACTAATTTCTGTGACTACTATCTATGTTTATGTTATGATGATGATACTTTCAGATGTCACTAGTGATGCTACTGCCAATTTGAATTTTTAACTTTTATCATGGAACAAACCATCAATACCGGTTCTTAACAACAACAGGCACTAATAGATAGTAGTCAGTGTCTGTCGTAGGAATGAACCGGTACTGATGTTTAACTATCAGTACCGGTTCATAACTGGAACCGGTACTGATAGTTAAACATCTGTACCGGTTCATAACTGGAACCGGTACTGATAGTTATTTATCAGTACCGGTTCCCGTTGTGAACCGGTATTGATAATTTGAGTTTCAGTGCCGGTTCATGTTGTGAACCGATATTGATGACCTGCTTATCAGTATCGGTTCTATACCGGCATAGATAAGGCAATATTATGAGTATCGACATATTGCTGCCGACACAAAAACCGGTATTGATGAAAGTTATGAACCGGTAGTGATGAGTCTTTTTGTAGTAGTGGTGAACCTCACAGTCGCCATAGAACAGAGCAATAAGATGTAGTATTTTCTCCTCTGTGGCTTGGGATATGCATGTCAGTGATGACTTCCACACACCCGCAGCAAAAGGGTGAGATCATCTCCCTCAATGATTAGTGTTAGGCTGGCAATGTAAGGACCGCACTGAACAATAAGTAATAGGTCACGGATCAGGGCTCGAGCCTCAACTTCACTGACCGATACATGGTCTTTATGTGGTATGTACGCTCAGCGTAGGTGAAAATGATATGCCCCATAAAATCTTCGAGGACATCGCCGATGGTTGTGCGACCTGAACCATCATAAAGTACAGGTCCGTCAAAGTTTAACTTGAGGCATCCGGGGCACGATGGTGTCCATCTGACGAGTACCACCAATGCTGAAGGTTGTGGGACTGGGGCGGAGAAGCTCATGCACCAGCGATTGATGACATTATCTCGTGGAGCTGGAGGGTTGAGGTAGAAGACTAGAGGTATCATATTGTCTCCTTAGGGCAGGGAGAGCCGCCGACCGCGGTGCGTGAGGAAGACAACGAGACAGTGGGATGATGAAGCAACGATTTAGATCTAGGGCGGCGTGGAAATCTATCCCGTTGTAAACATATGATATACGCCAGATCATTTCATCCTAAGTAACGAGCCCATTTGGTGCGGCCGATCCGTCCATCTCTTTTTTTTTTTCTCTCTGTTTTACTCACCGCCCAACAAGAATCCAACGGAACTCGCTCCTCGTCCTCAACCGCGAGCCCAATCCAGCTAATATCCGTGTAGCAGGACTCCGAACTCCTCCTCCCAAGACCGCACGGGCGTTTTTCCATGGAGTTTTGAGCTGCCCACCGTTGGTTCGTGTCAAAATTGCACAGTTTCACGGTGACACCCCTTTTCCGCCCCTTTCTAGCACATGAATCCTTTGCTATCTAAGCACTCCTCCTCCTCGCACAGCTCATCAAGCTATTCATTGCTCTGTTTGATGTTCAGGTCGCTGGGAATGCGAGCTCGCTGGAGCCCACGGTCCGCCTCCACATCGAGGTCATAGTTTCGGTGAGCGCCGCTCCATTTTTCTTGCAGCCCGCTGTTCTCTGTGTCGTGGGTATGAATTAAAGCAAGTTCATGCTTGTAGGCCGCAACTGAGCTCGCCGGAGTTGCTTGCTCCGCTGCGGTGGCTTAGGCTCGCAGCCAGTACTATACACCAGCGACTCGCGCACGTTGATACCTTGTCAGAACTCAGAAGGTTCCCCACCCTGCGAGCAAGCCCACAACTTTATGTTCACAGCTTTTCTTTTATTATTTAAATTCAGTGTTATTTATAACTTACTAATTCAATTATTTATTTCCTATACAATGAAAATATGGGGAAAAATATAAGTAATGACGATAAATATAGCGATTCTTGAAAGTATGGTGAGGTATGGCTTCTCTGTCACTGCACATTTCTATGATCAATTTGTCGTACATCTATCATATTTATTGCACACTTCTATGGTCAATTTGTCGTACGGCTATCATATTTAGGTATGATTGGAGCTCCACAACATACGGATGGGTTGGGAATTGAAGCCTCCTCCAATAAAAGTGCGGCCCAAGCACGTCGCATCTACCCCACCGTGTCAGGCCCAGGCACAGTCCAATTTCAACTACACAGCAGACAGCCTAATTCAGAGAATATGTCCACTCTAGTTCGTTTTCATTTATAAAAGGCGTATTTTATTATTTGAATTGATTCTTTTCATTGTATTATAATACATAAAAAATAAAAAAACTTAAGCAAAATTACAATAATTTAAAAAGGCTATATTACATTCATCCACCAAATTTGAGTTCAAAATTTACTTATAATTTGAGTGTAACAAAAAACCAAAAATGAAAGGTGATTTTTTGCCTTTTTGTATTTTGAAATGTATGATGAATGTTGTTCCAAATTTTGTTGTGGGATATTCCAAGCAAGACCAAGGCGTAGTAAAAATTGTTTTTAAAATCAAATACATTTTCAAATCAATTTGTGTTCAAATTTTACTAAACAACATATAGTTATGAGATTTTGAGATAAATGAGGACAATTTCTAACTTACACATGTTTAGGTAGTTCAAAAAGATATGTGCAAAATGTTTATATGCCAGGGTATATATTTTGCTCATCCATACAGAAAATCATTTGAAAATTCAATTTTTTCAGATTTTTTAAAAAAGTGAAGAGAATGTTGAATATTGACAATTAAAGATTTGATGCATCAGTGCACAATTGAGAACCAATAGCAAGATTTAAAAGCTTCCTCGTGGTACATACAGCCAACTAAAGACATGATTTATCAGAGATACTTTGAAGCAACGCTAGTAGCACAGTAGCAGTTCGTTTAGATCCTGAGTACGACATACCTGTATTTCAGAGGTTCTATGTATGCTTTGATGCTTGTAAAAAGGATTCTTAGCTGGTTGTAGGAAGGTTATTGGGCTTTTCAAAGGAGCTACCAATGGTGAGCTGATATGTGCCTTGGGAAAAGATGCAAACAACCAAATCTATCCATAGCATGGGCAGTCGTAGAGAAGGAAAGAAAAGACACTCTTGGACTTGGTTCTTAGGTTTACTACAAATTAATATTGCGAGGTTGCTATAGGTGGGAAAGGTTGGGTTATCATATATCTGATCAACAAATGGTGATGATTGGTTCCAAATGTCTTCTATTATCATGATATATGAAGCGTTTCAACAATTGACTTTTACTTTATATTCTGTAGGGACTTATAAAAAGCAGTCAATAATTGTTTCTAGACATTGAGCATCGTATGTGTACAAGAAGTTGAACAAGTATATAGATCAAGCTCAGAACTATTCTGCTATATGAAATTGTAAAGATGGCTTTGAGGTGAAAGAAAAGGATAAGTGGTACAAAGTTGATATAGAGGCAAGGACCTGTTCTTGCAGGTACTGGCAATCCTTGTGCTCATGCTATTATTGCATAGGTTCTGAGTTCAAAGATACCTGAAGACTACATAGCAGCCTACTGATCAGTGATCATCTTATGCCAGAGCGTCCAGAATATACAGATGCCAAGTAGGCCTAGGAAGGAGAGGAGATGAGAACCTGCTAAGGCAAACAAGGCAGACAAGCTATCAAAGGTTGGAACCATAATTACTTGTAGCAGATTCCATAAAACAGGTCACAATATCCGACAATGTTCAAGCAAATATGCTGCAAGCACTAGCAGCATTAGAAGAGTTATGAAGAGAGCCAAGAAGGCAAGTAAGAAGTTACCATTCCTTTTGTCATACAGGTATTGGGAGACACTGGCGCGGAAGAAGGCTAGACAGGCTGTAGGAAATCGGAGGCATGATGCCGATATTCTTTCTGAGAGCAGCATGGACCTCATAGCCTTCTTCTTGGACCCTCCTGCCATTTCTCCTTCTTGAATCTCGACCCCAGCGCCTGCAAGTCGGCGACTGCGGCGCGGTGTCATTCCTGGTGGGAGCATCTTCCTTATTTTACTGCTGGTGGGGATCGGTAACAGCTTGCTCGTGTGTTGTTTGATTCTGCCGATGAAGGCCTCCCGAGTGCTGAGCTGCGGTGTCACTTCTCCCAAGAGCGAAGATGTCTGCACCTCTGCAACGATCTCAGCTATGGGCTGGGTCAGCGAAGCAGCGCCACTGTTCTCAGCCGGAAGCGGAGACGCCGTAGGGGCCTCGACGCCTCGATGGCAAGAACTTGAGGCAAGTGCTAACCGTGGAGTTGCTGTCGTGTGCTCGCATGGTGAATCTTGGACGACAGTGGCCAGTTGCTGTGCGCTCTCCTCTGCCAGTTGCTGTGCGCTCTCCTCTGCGCTATCTTGTAACTGCAGTAGCGAGGCACAACTAGCCTGTGCAATGTTAGTTCCCTCGAATCTGCGACGGGAGTACCCCTTCAAGTTCACACCGACACTGCTTGTGGGTTGGGGAATGGAGAACTCCGGCGGTGTGACGAGCTGGTCAAACGTCGGCATTGCAGCTGGCGAGGATGAGTGATAGGGGGATTGCAGCAAGGTGGGCGACTGTGGTGAGGCCGGAACATATGGCACAGAGTCCATATCCGTTGCTCCCCCCAGCCCCCCGTCCTCAGCAAGCCCAACATGCTCCGAATTCTGAGAAGACTCCATGGGCCTTGTAACCACGTTTTCCAATACAGAATCATCTTGTCCAGGTTCTGAGGTCGGCAGCCCAGGCCCAGTTGGTAGGTCGCAGGCCCCATTTGAAGCACCCTCTGTGACCAGGGTAAAGTTTTCGAACTTTATTAGCGTCGGAGAGGCCACCGAGGGGTCTGCCTCATCGACCGGAATCAACAAGGCAGCAGCAGGCTGAGTATTGCCAAGAAAATTTTCTTCATGAGAATCAATTGAAGACGCTGCTACTGCCCCTTCGGTTCTCACAACGGCATCAAAGCTGGCCATGTCTCCAGGAGAAGAACGGCGGCTCGCTGTCTCCTGGTTTCCAGCAGCAGCATCGGAACCATCAATCATCGACAGCATTGCCACGTGGCCCCCGCGAAGCTCCCTGGGACCCAGCCTGTCCCGAACTGAACGTCTTCCTGAGCTAACGCCACCTCGATCATCATCGCCGGCGTTAGGCGGCGGCGGGGGAGGCAACTGACCACGGCGGCGCCGCCGATGGGGACCATCTTTTTCTCTGTCGTTGTTGTTGTTGTTGTCGGCATCGTCCGGAGGGGAAGGCTGTTCATGATCACTGGCGCCAGGCCGGAGGAGGACTGAGAAACGAAGGTCGACGGGGTAGATCAGCGTTCTCTTCACTGGAGGGGACTCCTCAACGGCGACCGGCGGCTCAGTGATCCACAGCTCTCTACTGTTGGGAAGGCTCGAAGGATCTAAGCTCCAGGCCGAGCAACGAAAGATGGATAGATCCTCCAGACCTTGTGTCTCTGGATGAACACGGCAAACCCAAGCATAGGGGTTCAGCAGCTGTTCCACTGTTGACGTCTCCCATGCATGGGCCGAGATGCCGCAGAGCTCAATGTCGATTAGAAACGGGAGAATGCCAGCAGTCGCCACGGCGTGCCTTGTCCAGCACTTGCACCACACGCTGAAGGCAGACGCGCAAAGAGGCTGTTGCCGACGTACCAGCCTCTCCACCACCTCATCAGAAGGTAGAAAGAGGATGTAGCTAGTAGTACTAGCGCGATGCAGCACGAGCGATTCTGCAGCTGTATCAACCTTAGATGCGATCAAAGCTGCACTTCCTCCTTTGCGGGCAGACCGCCTTCTGTGACGACGTGAACGATGACAGCCCTGCGCAAGTCTTCTTCCGCATTGGCAATGCGGTCTGACCAACTGACGATGCATGGCGGAGCCACAACTGCAGTCGCAGCCTCCGTTGGCTCATCTGAAGAGACCTCGTGCTCTGTTGCAACCCCGGCCGAAGAATTGTCGCAGCTCCGGTTCGGCTTCCGGCGCTTGCGCGGTCGGCGGCGACGGGGCCGCTTTGTCTGAGCCTCACACTCAGCCGCAGCAGCCGCAGAACCCTGGGCCGCATCACCACTCGCCACAGCAAGCACAGCGCCTTGAGCCGCCGCCAGACTGAGATACGAGCTTGAGGTTGTTGCTAGCGCCGTGACGCACTGCTGTTAGCTAGCCCCGGACAAACATAGGACCGATGTCCAAGTTGTTTGCAACGGAAGCAGCGCGTGCGCTGTCTACAGAGAGCAGCCGTATGGCCCTGAGCAAGACAGTTGAAGCACCGTCCGGCTAAGTCAGCAGGGACAGGACGGCGGACATGGCCTGCTCTGCGCTGACGTCGGGACTTGCGACTCTCGACTTTCTGCCATCCGCTGTCATCTTGGACTTGAGCCTGCCGCTTCACAGGCTTAGGGTGTTGAGCTCGCCGGAGAAGGACGATCCTTGGAGGAGCAGTCGTGCCCCCAGCCGCAGAATGAGCAGACGGAGGTGGCTCTGAAGGAGCTAAGAGCACATCACGGAAGGTCGGGACTCGCCTTCCCGACGCACCATCTTCGTTGCTAGACGTGGCTGGGCTGTTGTCACTCCAGCGTTCCTTCTTTATGCGACCCCGAGGGGAGAAAGGCACTGCATGAGGAGACAAGGAGGGGGTGGAAACCGACGCCGGAGTGGTAGAAGAAGTCCTGCGCACGCCGGCGGCAGGTGAGGTGGCCGCCGGATCCGGGGTGGAAGCCGGCGGAGGGTTCGTGGGAGGGGAGGCGTCGGGAGGGGAAACGACAGCCATCCTGCTTCCTGTTCTCTATTGATACTGATTTCATTGGGGAAAATGAAGGAATAAATCAACAGGCACGAGATGAATACGCTCAGTTATTCTCCCAGCCTCTCTCGGACTCACACATTCAGGCTTTGGCAGCATTGTTTGGGTGGACGCCTCCTGCCTGTGATGGAGAGGGAATAACTCAGCCTGTGTGCTGAAATCTTGTTGAAAGCTTAGTCTGGTCGGGTGTTCTGATATCATTTTAATGGATCCTAGCAACATTTTAATCTGGAATGTCAGAGGTCTGAATTCCTCTGCTCGTCAGGATTCTGTTCGCACTATTGTGGACTCTCCTCGTTGTGACATTGTCTGTATTCAAGAAACAAAAATCACTGGAATTGCTCAACGTACTTTGCTTGCAACACTTGGTTCTGATTTTACAGATTATGTAGAGCTCCCCTCTGTTGGGGCAAGTGGTGGGATTCTGGTTGCATGGCGCGGCAACTTGGGTGTTACAGGTGTGCGCCGAACAGATAATCACAGCGTTTCAGTACAATTCCTGTCAGCCAGAGGACAAGTTTGGTGGCTCACTTGTGTATATGGACCTCAACTAAGTGAAGAGAAAATACAGTTCCTTCAAGAACTGAGAGACATCAGGGCAGCATGTGCTGGTCCTTGGGCCATAGTTGGGGACTTCAATCTCATTTACAGGGCTGCTGATAAAAATAACACAAATTATGATCGAGCCATGATGGGCAGATTTAGAAAGCTAATTGATGATCTGGCACTTAAAGAAATTCCATTACATGGTCGCACTTACACTTGGTCCAATAATCAAAATGACCCTACACTAGTTAAGCTAGACAGAGTTCTGTGTTCAGTTGAATGGGAAGAGATATTTCCTAATTGCCTACTCCAAAGTGCAGCTTCTCATGATTCTGACCACTGCCCGTTATTGTTGGGTCTTCGGGATAACAAGACAGGAAGAAGACGGTTTCACTTTGAAACTTCTGGCCGAAATTTGATGGATTTCAGGAAGCTGTGCAAACTGCTTGGAGCTCTATCCCGGCCGGCCCTTGTCCTTTTAAAACTCTGGACCTGAAATTCAAAGCAGTAACTAAGGGTCTTCAAAGTTGGAGTGACAAAAATATCGGGCTCATCAATTCTCAGCTGAGTTTAGCAAGAGAAATACTGCATCAACTAGAAATTGCACAGGATGGTCGTGGACTCAATGCAGCAGAAACCTGGCTGAAAAACAATCTGAAGAAACATAGTCTTGCATTGGCATCCTTGAAAAGGACCATCGCTCGCCTCAGGTCAAGGATTGGGTGGCTGCAAGAAGGGGATGCGAACACCAAACTCTTCCACCTCCATGCAAGACACCGAAAGAGGAAGAACTTTATTGGCAAATTAAAAAGGGATGATCATATCTACACTAATCATGATGATAAGGCAAGAATTGTAGATGATTTTTATATCAACTTACTTGGCTCAACTACAGATAGACGACACACTATTGATCTGGATTTTCTGGGAATAAACTCTCATGACTTGACTGATCTCGACACACCATTCTCGGAGGACGAAGTCTTGAGAGCAATCAAACAACTGCCGTCTGATAAAGCCCCCGGCCCTGATGGGTTTACTGGGCGCTTTTACAAATCTTGTTGGACTGTCATTAGGGGTGATATTATGGCCGCTGTTTCTGCAGTTTGGAGCAGGAAATTTATAAACTTTGAAGCATTGAACAGTGCCTATATTACCTTGTTGCCTAAGAAAGATGGAGCTGATCAGGCCAAGGATTTCAGGCCTATTAGTCTTGTCCACAGTTTTGCTAAATTGGTTACTAAGCTGCTGGCAAACAGGTTGGCAAGCCGCCTGCAAGGTATGGTGTCCCCTAATCAATGTGCCTTCATCAAAGGGCGGTTCATTCAAGACAACTTCATGCTGGTGCAGCAAACAGCTAGGTTTTTACACTAACAAAAACAACCATGTATTCTCCTTAAACTTGACATCTCAAAGGCGTTTGACTCGGTTTCCTGGCCTTTCTTACTACAAGTTCTACAAAAGCTAGGCTTTGGCCCAATATGGAGAGATATGATTAGTGGACTTCTCTCCAATTCAACTACACAAATTCTGCTTAATGGAATACCAGGGGCTCGAATTGATCATAAGAGAGGCCTACGACAAGGAGATCCCCTATCTCCCATGTTATTCATTCTAGTTATGGATGTGCTCGGTTTTCTAATGAACAAAGCCTCAGAAGAAAATCTGTTACAGCCTCTTGCAAGTAGAGCATTGCAGCATCGGGTCTCTATGTATGCAGATGATGTTGTTATGTTTTTACGACCTGAAGCGGCTGATATCGCAGTCACGATGGACATTCTGCAGGTATTTGGTGAGGCCTCTCGGCTAAAGACTAACATGCAGAAAAGCAGTGTATACCCTATCCAATGTGGAGACCTTCAGCGTGCTACTGTGCAACAGCTACTGCCTTGTGAGATCTCTGATTTTCCATGCCGTTATTTGGGTCTACCTCTATCACTTCGGAAATTGACTAAGCAGCAAGTGCAGCCCATTATAGATCGCATTGCAGATCAGCTTCCTGGATGGAAGGCTGACCTATTGACAAGGGCAGGTCGCCGAGTGCAAGTACAATATGTTCTCACTGCCATGCTAATTTATTTAGCTATGGCGGTTGACCTTCCAACGTGGGCCATAAAGGCAATAGATAAGATACAAAGGAGCTACCTTTGGCGAGGACGTCAAGAAGCTAAAGGAGGACATTGCTGGGTAGCTTGGGGTAAAGTTTGTCGCCCAATTCAACTAGGAGGACTTGGTATATCTGATCTTAGGAATTTAAGCTGGGCTTTGAGAATGCGATGGTTATGGTTAAAGAAAACAGACTCAAGCCGCTCTTGGTCTATCTTCCAAATACAAGTACCTGAACAGGCCCGAGTTTTTTTCTCGGTTGCCATGATGACAGAAATCGGAGATGGAGCTGCTACACTCTTCTGGAATGATAGATGGTTGCATGGCCAATGTATTGCAGGTATTGCTCCGCATCTCTATGCTACAATTCCCAGGAGAAGAAAAGGTTCTCGAACTGTACAGGAAGCACTCACCGATAGGACATGGATTAAGGACATTCAGGGTGCACTTTCAGTTCAAGCCACAGTTGAATACCTGCGGCTTTGGGACATTCTGTTAGATTTCCAGCTGCAACCTGATGTGGAGGACTGTCATTTTTGGAGATTGTCGACAAATGGGAAATACTCGGCCAAGTCTGCATATGAGGGCCTTTTCTTGGGGTCTATACAATTTCACCCTTGGGAAAGGATATGGAAGACTTGGGGACCGCCTAAATGTCGCTTCTTCCTCTGGCTGGTGGCGCATAATAGGTGTTGGACTGCTGATAGATTAGCCAGCAGAGGCTTAAATCATCCAGAACAGTGTGTTTTTTGTGATCAAGAGGAAGAAACGATCAATCATTTGCTGGTTGCATGTGTTTTTTCTCGTCAGTTTTGGTTCCATCTTCTGAACCGGGTTGGCCTGCAAACCCTCTCTCCATATCTCAGCGAGTTATCCTTTGATGACTGGTGGCACCGGACAAGTGAAACAGTCAATGGTTTCACCAGACATGGCTATAACTCCACCATCATGCTAGGAGCTTGGACTTTATGGAAACTCCGTAATCAGTGTGTCTTTGATGGAGCCACCCCCAGTATAGCCTCTGCTCTAATACTCGCGCAAGAGGAGAAACACCTTTGGAAACTAGCTGGGGCTCGTGGGATGTCCTTCCTGGATGCCCCTCTAGTTGGTTCTTAATCTGCTGGTGTCCTTTTTAGTGGCATAGGCACGATTGTAATCTTCAAACCCAAAGTGATGGGTGTGTGTGTGTGTGTGTGTTGTCTAGGGCGTGTTTGTTGTATCCGGATGCTTTTTCTTCTTAATATCATGAAGCGCAGCTCTCATGCGTTTTCAAGAAAAAAAAAAAGAGAGCAGCATGGACACAACACATAGCACTAAAAAGACTCTAGCTGCTGCCAAGACCACAGGAACCCATGAAAAGAAAGCGACTTCCCCAGAAAATCAATGGCACTAAATTATTTTTGGGGGAATTGTAAGAACCCACTCATAAACTCACTATAGGTTTGATATTCATTTTCATAAGATGACTTGTTGCAAAAACCAACCCACCAACCACATTTAGGCAAAATCTTCCCCCCACCATCCATCCCACATGACACAATATTTTATATTTTCTAATAAACTTGGGAGATTTGAAATTTTTTAATCGTACAATTCAAAATTTTTATTAAAAAACTATTCAAAATATTTATTTGACGTCAAATCTACTATAACATGATTTTTCGTGCGATAATTCAAAAAATTCAAAAATTCAAATTAAAAAATATCCATGAAAATCAAATGTTTTAAATTTGAATATATATTGCAATTTTTTCCAAAATATTTTTGAATTACATATTTTCAAAAATTTCAAATCAAAATACTTATTATAAAATTTCAATTTGAATTTGTATATTATCGTTGTGTGAAACAACAAGCAAGTGCGGGCCCGTAGGACCGCCCTTTTGAGATTCAGCCTGGGGCAGAGTGTCTTTGGAGACTCATCGGAAATGAAGAAGATGCCGAGAGTTTGCCCAGGCCCGGACCATCCTGCTGCAAGCTAAAAGTCCTACGTCCTCCTTGGTTGTATTTGGGTGGAGTCTGTATTACAATGGTGGAGAAAGGGGCCCATTTTATAAGAGAAGAGGGAGTCCGCTATCTCTTATTACAGCATGGTCTTGGCGCAACAAACCTGCTCGTTGGCCACTGACAGGCAGGCCTGGGGCCCGTCGTCAGCCTCTCATGCCCTGGCTTGGGCGTCGAACGCGGAAAGTGGGAGGGCACAGCTCCCCAACTACCCCATTTACTCCTTCACCTGCTGCCGGTGGAGCCCGTGCCATCCGTCGGACGAGATTTTTCGTAGATCTTTAGGGATCCTCTCCCCTCTCTAATGTGTAGGCCCGAGGACTGTAGGCGAGGGCGACGTGCCTATTCCCCAAGCAAATCATGAAGCGGCTAGAGACCCGCGGAGCCGACCAACGGCGCCGCCCGACGGCACACCACGGCGCATTACGCCCGTCAGCCAGCGCTAATGGGACAAGGCGTTCCGTTCGTTCATGCCTCTGCCTCCAACTTGAATGCATACCCCTCGAGATGCCCTACGTTGTCGTCCCTGGGGTTCCTACCAGGGATGGGATTCCCGCCCTCCGTTGTGGGCTCACCTAGTCTTCTGGCCCTCTCGACCGTGGCCCAACAGAGCTTCTTGGGGCAGTCGACGCTACGCCACTTTCCCTTGGCCGGATGCTGAGGCCCAGGAGGCGAATGGTTGGGGACCGTTCCCATTATGCTGACGGATTTTTTTAAATTTTCTCCTAAATTCAATTGTTCCTAGATTTGAAAAAAATTTCCAAGTTGTATCATTAAATTGTTCTTATAAAATTTCATGTTGTACCATTAAAATTGCAAATCTAATCAGTTTATTAGAAAATACAAAAAATTATGCCATGTGAGATGGATGGTGAATATTGTGGTGGGTCGGTTTTTGCAACAAATCATATTATGGGGGAATATCAAACTACAGTGAGTTTACGGGTGAGTCTTTACAATTATCCGTTATTTTGATTGTACCGGTATGATTCATACATTATGTTACTTGTGTCCAAACCCTGCTTTTGATTTTGATTTCAGTATCACTGTAACGGTGAATGCTATAAACTGTGAATGAAACTGAATAATTCATCTTAATTCATATACCAATGGTTATGCTACTTGTTCAGAGGTGTAAATTTGCAATCTGCTTTTCCTATCTTCATTCATATCGAAAAGGTTTACAACATATATGTGACAATTTCAGTTACATCTATCTTGGAACTGCATTGACCTGCTACTGAATCTACAACAATACTAACCATAGGAGAACAACATTACAACTGAATACAGTATACATAACAAGGCTCCAATTTATTCACCGAAATTCGTCGACAAACCTTTGCAAACGTCCACCCATTGTGGCACCGTGCTTGTTTCTCTTCTTGCAGGCCCTTTCCGATAGAGATTGTTGTAACCTAAAAAAAGCAGTAAACTATTTAAAATGCGCTCTCGGAACAGCAAAAGTAAAGAAGAACAAGTGGGAGAGAAGAGAATGGCGCGGCGTTGGGGATGCTGACCTGCTTGCCATAGGGGATCGGAGGCGGGCGGGAAGCGCGTGGAGATCTGCAGGGCAGCGGCGGGCGTGGCCAGCAACTCCGAAGGCGGAGAAATCCTGTGGCTCGACAGCGGTCGTGTGCTGTCCGGGATGAGAGCTCCGCCTCGAGGTACGGCATGCCGGCAGCTATCTGGCGCTTCTCCTGTCCGGGATGAGCTGTGCCGTGAGGTGAGGTACGGCGTGCTGGGCGATCCGGCGCTGTCAGCGAACTCATCTTCCGGACTCGCACTTAAGGCGCAATCGGGAAGGGGAAGGACACTGCTGTGGCTGCCGTCTGCGTGGAGTGCAGGTCCCCATTAACAGATACTGACGTATGAGTCCTGTATTGCAAGGTCTATACGTCAGTTCCTCCTAATACACATGTAATATACTACAGGTGATCCAAATGGATCTGTGAAGTGAGATGAATCAGCAAAACCTCTGTAAAGTGTGACCCATCATTAAAAACCCGATTTGTTGGAGGATGAAAGGTGAATAATGCATTGGTTTTGCAAACCATGAGGATAGTGTAAAGCCCGTACTAATGCTACGATGATAATTTTAAAACTGATATAATGTTAGACTTTATAGTGATTAAAAAAATGATAAACAAGCATAACAATTATCATTTAAGTCATTTCTAAAATAATGTAACATCATAACATTTGCACTTCACTTACATCTATAACACTAATTAAGTAAAACATACACAATACAAAACACAATAGGAAGGCACTACAGATGGAGATAGTTACAGTTTCATCCTAGTACATTTTACCGATCTTACAGAACCACAACCTTGTTCTAATTTCTTGTATCAATTGGCATAGTTAACCAAGAAATCATTCTTCTTAAATCTTCTGATTTTGCATGCAAAATAAGTAATTATTTATCTTCATTCTTGTTTGGTGTGTGTCCAATACAATGTAGTAGAAGGTCGAGCAGCTGTTTCGGAAAGAATAAAATAAAATATCAAGTGCTATCAGGCTAAACACATCAATTAAAATAACTGTATATGAGGAAAAAAATATTCGGTTGCAAAGATTGGCACCTACATGCTATCATGGTCTTTATAGCAGCTAAACATGAGCATGTTGCATAAGAACATCAAGGAAGCAAAAACACAAACATCCTGTAAGGCATGCCAAAGTAACCGAAACAGAGACGATTAAAGAGATATAATATAGAACATGAACCTTTCTATTTAGTTGCAACTTTTTTACCGGGCCTCTTTCAAGCACCACTCAGACATTGCTGTTTCTTAAACAAGAACTACAATTACACAGTTGCTCAACAACCACATTATAAGCACTGCAAATAACATAGTATCATGATAGAAATAAGTATTAGCTACAAAATCACAAGATTGTAACGGCCATTCAATAACTAAAATTGAATCAGATAATTTAATTGTTCATCACAAAGCAAAATGTTGTCAATGGTATGGTAAATAAAAAAGAATAAAAATACACTGGAGGTCCCTAAACAATTCGTATTGTGTCACTTATGTCCATAAACTCTTAAAGTGACCATCTGGGTCCCTAAACTATTTTTGATGTGTCAAGCTAGGTCCAAATCTTATATGAAAACCAAAAAATATGACGTGAACATTCTGGTGTAGATTAGCATGCATGTCTGTTGCACATGTACTAGAAAATATGATCGGAGTTTTCAAAACCTATTAAAATCGATTAGTTTTTTGCACGGTTCAGTGAAACGTCCAGTTCGGTTATTAAAACTGAACTTATGTAAAATCAGAAAATATGACGTGGATATTCTGGTGTGCATTAGCATGCATGTCTGTTGCACATGCACTAGAAAATATGATCGGAGTTTTTAAAACCGATTAAAACTGATTAGGTTTTTGCACGGTTCAGTGAAACGTCCAGTTCGGTTATTAAAACCGAACTTATGTACAACAACAACCAGCCTTTTAATCCCAAGCAAGTCGGGATAGGCTAGAGATGAAACCCCAAGTACCAACAAAAGACTCTTCGAAGGACCAAACCGAAAAAGAAAGAAAAAGAAAGCCGAAAAAAGACCAAATAGCCAGAACCAAGGAACCGGAAGGTGAAACAGCAAACGAAAAAGCCAGAAAAAAGGGAAAAAAGAGGGAGGCAAATCAAGGTTCTGGCACATGGATTGCTAGTCTCCACAAACTCCTATCTAAGGCTAACTCCCTACAGATATCCCACTCCTTCATGTCCCTCTTAACCGACTCCTCCCAAATCAAGTTTGGTCTTCCTCTTCCTCTCTTTAGATTAACCGGGCGTTTAATGATGCCACTGCGAACTGGTGCCTCTTCAGGTCTCCGTTGGATATGTCCAAACCATCTCAAGCGATGTTGCGTGAGCTTCTCCGCAACTGGTGCTACTCCTAATCGCTCTCGTTTGTCTTCATTCCTAACACGGTCTCTTCTTGTGTGACCACAAATCCACCGTAACATACGCATCTCTGCCACGCTTAGCTGCTGGACATGTTTCCTTTTAGTAGGCCAACACTCAGCTCCATACAGCATAGCCGGTCGAATCACAGTCCTATAGAATTTGCCTTTGAGCTTTTGTGGAACTCTGTTGTCACATAGGACACCAGAGGCTTGACACCACTTCAGCCATCCGGCTTTAATACTATGACTGACATCTTCATCAATATCTCCATCCTTCTGCAATATTGATCCCAGGTATCGAAAGGTGTCCTTCATGGGGACCACCTGACCGTCGAGTCTGACATCCCCTTCCCCTTCTTCGTGTGCAGTGGCACTGAAGTCACACTTTATGTACTCTGTCTTAGATCTACTAAGCCTAAAACCTTTTGCTTCCAAAGTCTTCCTCCATAATTCTAACTTCTGGTTAACTCCGGCCCTAGTCTCATTCACTAGCACAACATCATCTGCAAAAAGCATACACCAAGGGACCTTGTGATCTCATCCATCACTAGGGCAAAAAGATAAGGGCTTAAAGCAGATCCCTGGTGCAACCCTATAGTAATGGGGAAGGCATCCGTGTCTCCACCGTTTGTTCGGACACTTGTGATAACATTATTATACATATCCTTGATGAGGTTAATGTACTTTGTTGATACTTTATGCCTATCCAAGGCCCACCACATAACGTTTTTAGGCACTTTATCATATGCCTTCTCAAGATCAATGAAGACATATGCAGGTTTTTTTTGTTCCCTATATCTTTCCATGAGTTGCCTTATCAAGAAAATCGCCTCCATAGTTGACCTTCCAGGCATGAAGCCAAATTGGTTATTGGTGACATTTGTCAACCTCCTCAAGCGATGTTCAATAACCCTCTCCCAAAGTTTCATTGTATGGCTCATTAGCTTGATCCCCCGTTAGTTAGTACAACTCTGAACATCTCCTTTGTTCTTGAAGATTGGTACTAAAATACTCTGTCTCCACTCCTCGGGCATTTTGTTTGATCGGAAGATAAGGTTGAACAATCTAGTGAGCCAAACTATCACTATGTCACCAAGACCTTTCCAAACTTTAATGGGTATACCATCTGGACACAACGCCTTGCCTCCTTTCATCCTTTTCAAAGCTTCTTTGACCTCCGCTTCTTGAATCCTCCTCACAAAGTGCACATTGGAGTCATTGGGAGAGGCTTCCAACTCCATAGAAGAGTTCCCGCTGTCTTCGTTAAAGAGTTTGTCAAAATACTCCCGTCATCTCTTCTTGATCTCTCCATCTGTGACTAACAGCTGCTCTGACTCGTCCTTAATGCACTTGACTTGGCCTAGGTCGCGTGTCTTCCTCTCTCGGCTTTTAGCTATCTTATAGATGTCCTTTTCTCCCTCCTTCGTGCCCAATCGCTGGTATAAGCTATCATACATCCGGTCCTGTGCCTCGATCACCGCTCGCTTCGCAGACTTCTTTGCCACCTTGTATTGCTCTATATTCTCCGCACTCCTATCTAGGTGTAGGCGCCGAAAACACTCCTTCTTCTCTTTGATAGCCTTTTGGACCTCCTCATTCCACCACCACGTGTCTTTAGCTTCACTCTTGGCTCCTTTAGTCACTCCAAATTCTTCCGCAGCCACTTTCTTAATGCACTTGGTCATCTTCAACCACATGTTGTTAGCATCATCTTCATCATGCCAAGGGCCCTCTTGGAGGACCCTATCTTTGAAAGTCTGAGCAGACTTTTCTTTAAGCTTCCACCACTTTGTCCTAGCCACTTTGACACGCTTGCTTCCTAAAGTGCGTACCTGGAAGCGAAAGTCAGCTACCACAAGCTTATGCTGAGGTACTACACACTCTCCAGGTATCACCTTACAATTTAGGCAAGCGCGTCTATCCTCTTTCCTCGCTAGGATGAAATCAATTTGGCTACAATGGTGGCCGCTGTTATAAGTTATGATGTGAGAGGCTCTTTTCCTGAAGAATGTGTTCGCTACCATCAGATCATAGGCCAAGGCAAAGGTTAAGACGCTCTCCCCCTCCTGGTTCCGACTCCCGTATCCGAAGCCTCCATGTACCTCCTCAAAACCAACACTAGAAGAACCTACGTGGCCATTGAGATCTCCTCCTATAAAAAGCTTCTCACCAGCAGGCACACTACTGACTAGTGTGTCTAGATCCTCCCAGAACTGCCTCTTACTGCTTTCCTCCAGACCTATCTATGGAGCATAGGCACTGATTACATTGAGGACCAAATCCCCAAGTAGCAGCTTCACTAAAATGAGCCTATCTCCTTCTCTCTTGATATCTACCACATCCTCCTTGAAGCTTTTATCCATCACTATGCCTACTCCGTTTCTGTTCGCTTCAGTCCCCGTATACCAGAGCTTGAAACCGGTATCTTCCATCTCCTTCGCCTTACGCCCTGTCCACTTCGTCTCCTGGACGCAAAGTATATTTACACGCCTCCTTATCATCGCATCAACTACCTCTCTAAGCTATGCTAAAATAGTTTTTTTTTATTTTTTCTGATGTTGGTTTTTTCAATAAAAATAAAAAGGTGAATCCTGACTGCACGTGCAAGATATATAAGTAATAATTCACATTGGAACATTTCTATTATAATTTTTAGCCTTCAAATAAGAATTTGGACCTAGCTTGACACAAAAAAATAGATTAGGGACCTAACTAGACACTTTTAAAAGTTTATGGACCTAAGTGACACGAGTGAATAGTTTAGGGACCCAGATGGTCATTTTAAGAGTTTATTGATCTAAGTGACACAATGCAGATAGTTTAGGGACCTCTAGTACACTTTACTCAATAAAAAATCTAGCTAAGAATACTGGATTAAATTATGTAACTAAAACTTGTACCTTGTATGCACCGCAAGGAGGAAAAGAAGAAATGACATAACACTGATCAAAGAACCGTAAGAATTAGGGGGAAAACTGAAATAAGGATGGATGCTCAACTGAAGTTTGAACTTAATGGGAAGCTGAGAAGTTTGACTATGCCTCCGAGTATTTGAATAGACTCGTCTGAGCTAGAGTCTGTCTATTCAACACCACCTACATTCAGGATTTTGTCAAAGGGAACATCTTCAACGTTGGAGAACCGGGAATAAGCAAAAATAAGTCATTGGTGAATTTAATCTATCCATCCCTAACGTTCACCTTCCCTATCCATGTGAATTAAATCCTACGAAATTAGATGATAGGAAACAATGATGTTTTACATATATCTAGATGCATAATCATATTGCTTCTCTATGTAATTAATATCATTATTCCCTTTCTACATATAATCTTATATTTTTGGGTTACCATATTGTTTGTTTGTTCATGCCGTGGCGTTAGGACAGGCATGAGAACTTATTATACAAAATATCATACCAAAGCTGGCATACTTGTTAAATGATGAACAATTAAAGTGCAGCTTTACACAAGTTGCAAGTTTTATTCCACATACCCATTATTTATCACCTTGTAATCTTATTAACAGATTACTTCAAATTGAATGATAAGAAGGAAAGTATTAGAAACATGCATTACCTTTTTTTTTGTTCCCTGTGAATAGAGATGTGAGTCAGCAGTTCAGCGCCACGTTAACCTGCACCGATAGAAGAAGAACCAACAATTAATATTCGCAGAAAATCTCTTAAGGGATGTCATGCCAGTTTTGAGAAATTAAGATGATACAAAAGTGCATGGTATCAGAACGGTAGTAATATAAAAATATTAATGCAACAACTCATTCCAACATGATTGCGAACTAAAAGAAACCTCCATATGAAAAATTGGTAGAACCTGCATCTGGAGCCGCATCTTATACCTTCGATTTGACATAGAAATCCCTCCAAGTTATTCATCGTGGTTGGACGCAACCTAGAAATCCTTTTAACCACGTAATCCTCTCAAGGAAGAGTCTGCAAATTTAGCAGTTGCATATGACTAAAGAATATACTTAGTGTTAGCCGGTGTTGAACACTGTAAAGCAAGGACATTGAAGTGCATACAAGTTATGGAGACCAAACGTTGACAAAGTTGCTAATCCTGAGCTAGTTGTGGTCATGCTGCTACTTCTTTAATCACTGTCCTGTATAAAGCAAAATCATCAAGTCTCAGGTATAAAGTTTAACAATAGAACATGTTTGTATTTGATATAACACAAAGTGCAAATTGAGATCAATACACGACATTCCAAAGAGATTCTTTGTTCACACCATGCTGATAGTAGCCATGCAGTAAACAAATAAAAAATTGGTAGGTAAACTAAAGTGACAACAAGCGAGGAATTACGAAGGATAGCCTTTTCATGTTGCGTCCTTCAAAACAAATTGCAAAGTTAGTTCACTTGGCACTTGCCCTAATTGTCCATGTGATATACCAAAAAAAAAATAACTTGAACCAAGGGTGACAATCCGGTCAAATTGAGACCTAAATCAGCTACACAACAAAACAATCCTGAAAAAAAGTAGCTAATTGGTTGAAATTCTCCTCCTGCCAAAGAAAAAAAATGAACAACTCAATGAATTAGATCAAATTAGATTAAAAAATATTTAGTAAACAATGTACTTGTGTGACACCCCAGGTGTCACCAGGGCCTAAATCGACAACTTAAAACCCTAATCGACAAGATTTCACACTTAAAAGCAAAATCAACAATGAAAGTAAGTGGAATGTTGTTTGAAGTACCCCAAAGGAACTCTACAAAAATTTTGATAATCCACAGAACACGATTACTAGGTTCAGAAAGTTTCCACCCACAGTGTCGAAAACTTTATTCTTAGGGAAGAAATTAAACCCTAATGAGTGACCTATCAAATTTCCCACAACACCCTAGCTATATTTTTGCATAGCAATTAAGTTCACTTTTCAAAATGGAATTTTGGAAATTTATCCAAGATTTTTAGATAAGGTTTAAACCTTTTTAAAATTCACACAAACTAAAGTGGACTCAAAAATTTAAGAAATTTTGGGAGCCGATTCAGAACTCGAACCTTAAATAAAAAATGTTCCAAATAAATCCCTGAGCATACACAAAAATTTTCAAACTTTTCTCAGCTGGGGAGGTAGGGTTTTCAATCGAATCCAGCAGGGGCTTGAAGTATTTCGAAATTCAATCTGAAAACAGCCTGACGAGCTACAGTGCGGCCGCCCGACGCGGCCAATCCGCCGAGCGGCAGCGCCCCGCTCCCGCCGGCCGGGGTCACGTCCCGGCGCCACGCATTCAAGCCCCCAACAGGATCTTGCTAATCGATCTCCTCCTCCCTCCTCCCCCTCTCTCTCACTCTCTCGTCGCTCCTCCCCGTGCGGCAGAGCCCCTGCGGCACGCCACCGCCCCGCCGGCCCAATCCCGCCACCCCTCTCTGTTTCCCTCCCCATCTCTCTCCACAACGCCTTAAAGGGATGCTCCGAGCCTTCCTACTTCCTTCCCCACACCCAATTTCACTTCCTCGACGCGCAATCGCTGTTTCCCCTTGCTCGGCCACCGCCGCCCGCCATTGCCGACGGGGGTCACTCGGTGAGTCAACCCTACCGGCCATCCTCCACCGTTATCACTAGGCCTAACCTCTCCCTCTTGTCCTAACGCAGCTCCCGCTACATCAAGCGACGTTCCAAGCCACCCATTCGTCGGGAACGTTCACCGCCGCCGCCCGCCATTGCCGAGCGGACCAGGCTCTCGGTGAGCCCCCTGGTCCGGCCTTTTGCCGCGCTCCTCACCTTGCCCAACTCATTTGTCAAGTCCTTGTGCAGCTCACGGCGCTCTCCTCTCTCCGGAAATTTGCTCCTCTTGTCGGGAACTCCTCCTCGCCGCGGCCGCCGTCGACCCCCACGGTGAGCACCTCTCTCCGGTGGTGGAACCTTGCCGTTGTCGTATTGCCGGGCCTCGGCGTAGCTTGTAGATGGTGTAGGGCAAAGAATCGAGTGCAGCCGACCACCCTTTTTGACGGAATCCGCCGCCGGAGCTCGTCGGAGTTGACGTCCCTGTTCTGCCCTAGATGGCCGGGTTATTTATATTTTCCTAATCAAATGTCCTGTCTTGTAAAATGCCAAACAAATCACAGAAACCTCCAAAAATTCCAAACTAAAAATTGATAGGATCCTTGGGACATGGACTAATTTTCTGTTAAAACACGTTTTCAAAACCGACCAGGGATTTTCAGAAAATATTTAGAATAATCTTTCCTGCTTTTGAATTTTATTTTAAATTGTAGAGCAATTCTAGGGCTCAAATTTGATCTATAAATATGGCATGACAGTTGGCATCCTCTGGAATTTTATGGGGATTTTAGGACCAAAGAATTGCATGTAACCTATTTAAAATACTCCATTCTGCCTAGATAATTTACATTTTTCTAAAATACATTATAAAAGTACTCCAAAAGGTTGAATCCAAAAACAGAATTTAGTTTTGATGCTCATTAGTAACTACATAGAATTTCATAATTTTATTCCAAGGTTTAATAATTATTTCTGATTTTACCATTTTAAATATCAGCGAACTTGTTGAATTTTTGTAAAATCTAGAAAATTCATCTAGACCTCAACCAAATTTCAAAATTCATATTTCAGAGAACACTATCAATTAAAAATAAAACTTTAGTACAACTAAAAATTTTCATTTCGACCCTAAGATTAATAGTCGTAGTTTATTAAATAATTTTTATCCATAGAAAAGTGCCGATCAACCCTCAACCCATGTTTGAACTGCCAAATTCAGGGAATATGACCCATTACACATGACATCGTGAGAAATTGAATAAAAGTCATGGAACCCCATTCATTAAGTCGAATATATTTAAACCAGTGGCGTCGAAGAATTTAGGGTTAACCCTAATTTCTAAACATCGCCGATTGAAACCTAGAATACTCCTTAATAAAGACATTATGTTATCATTCCTTTGAACTTCTCATAATCATAATGCATCATGTAGATTCCGAAGTACGCGAGGTGACTGCAGAGCCCGATTCCTCCACTCCCGCAGAAGAAGTCAACCGCGAAGCCGAAGAACCAGGCAAGCCCCGGTGCACAACCATTGTTTAAGTTTCCCTTTTATAACTCAGTGTGATTTGATTGTGCATTAAGTTGTTAGGAGATTGATTGAAACCTTAGTTGCATTTGTTTCCCCTAGGAAACCCTATCGGTAGTTGGTATAGATACTCCTTAGTATGCTATGCAAGTATTGCCGGTAGAAGTCGAGCAGAGTGGACGCTGTTCGTGAAAGGTAGGATGTTCCATGAAACTACTACTTGATACATTATGACACCTGATGAAGAGATAATTAAAGAAGGATAAAAGTTTGAGGGTCAGACAGGATACCAATTAGGTCGGCGACTGGACCGGGTCCAGGGTGACCGTAGACCTGTCTGATCCGTGTGGTCCGAGACTGATCGAGTGTTGAACGTACTGGTCGTATGCTGGGTGTAATGAGCCCCAGTAAAACCTATGTAGCCTAGTGATTGCAACGTCGAACCTGCCCTACGGTTCTGACTAGGAGGAGATCTGGGGTGGGCAGCGTGGGAACTCCATAGAAACCGTCTGGGACGTGTTGTCTGGTGGGATGCGGCACTGCTAAGGCAGGCGTAGGAGGGAATTGACGTTGCAGGAGCTGGAGTGAACGGTTGCCACGTGCGAGTCTGGGACACGCACGTGTCGTACGATTAGGTTTTCCCCTGCAGGGCATAAAAATCATTTCGAACCACTGTCGCTCCCAGTTGGTGAGCATGCTCGTGAAACGCACCACATTTTTGTAAATAAGTTGAGATGCAATGAGATTGACACTATGATGATTACTATTTACTTGTCACTTTTATTATGCTTGATTAGATCAGTGCTAATTAAAGTTATATTCTAACTACTTAACCTGTGCTAAAATTGATCAAGAGTAGTACAGGTTGCGGGTTCGTTTTGCAAATAAAACCCATCCTCATCAGCCTTCATGTCTAGAAGTCGGCTGTAGTCAGCCTTTTGATGGGTCAGTCTTGTTGAGCTTCCTAGAAGCTCACGCGTTAGCGATATGTGGTTTTCAGGCACCGGCACGCAGCATCAGGACGATAGCATCCACTGGGAGGAGTCTCACTCCGAGGTTGGGAACCTCCAGTGGGAACTGTGCGAGTCGCCGCAGTAACTTGAAGTGGCCAGTAGCATGACGCCCCTGGGCAGGGTGCATGCTTTTGCTTAATGTATGAGTGTCGGAGTCTGTATCAATCGAGTCTTCCGCTGCTACGATTTTCAAAACTTTATTGCGCTCTCTGAATCCTTGTAAGATTTAAGTTTAAATCCATGAGTTAATGTTGTACTAATTTCTCCCTCCTTATAAATTATTGCTGTTTATCCCTGCATGTGTTGTATCGTGTGTACGCTCGCTTCGCCGAGCGTTGCCCAACAAGATCCTGGCTCAACGACAGACCGGATCTGTCTCGAGACGTGGTTTTCTGGGCGGGTCCGCGTCAACTGGCCTGACCACCGTATTCCTAATGCATTTTGATAGGTATATAGTGACAGAAAGGAGTAGTTGTGATATTATTGCATGTTACCTGAACCGAATGTGAAGATGGATCAAGCCGATGATGGATGCGGCATAGGGTATGTCGTCATCCTGCTTGATACAACAGCGAGTTGTCATCGTTGCAGGGGCTTGGTAGGTCGTCGCTGCCTTCACCGGGTCATCGTAGTCGATCTTGCCTGCGCCATGGCTCCAATGGATCCCACTTACGGACTCGGCTGGTGGCGATGACCGGTGCGGACCCAGCAGGTGGTGACAGCCGGCACGGATTTTGCCGCGGCGCCCATCACGTACGACAGGGAGTTGACATGTCGCGGGTGTCGTGGACGACGGAGAGGACAGGACCACATCGCGGACGGATGATGGCGCGACATTAAGGAGAAGGCACGGCACGGTGGAAAGGGAGACGTATTGGACGACAGGGCGGCAGCATGCAGGGCTGACCCGATGAGGAGTTGGCAGCGTTGAGGACAGGGCGGGGGCCGGACACGGCGGTGGCGGTGGTTAGGCGCAAGGCGGCGAGGGCGCGTGAGCAGGCGGTGTCGGGAGTGTGGCAAGGGGCACGAGAAGATTTGGGCACGAGAGAGACGGTTTCAGAGTAGGACAGTTGGACTTCTTTGGTTGTGGGAATTTAGATTTCCTTTTTTCGTGAGGGAAGTTATATTTGGTCTAAGAGGGGTATTAAGATCTTTGATTGGAGATCCGGAGATAATAAGGGGCCGTATGATTTGGATTAGAGGTATATAATCCATTGGATCTGAGTTGAGGACACTCGAATTTAGTTAATATACAATTTTTTTATAATTTGAAAGATATAATTAAAAGGGGAGTATATTTGTAGAGTGGTGGACGTAAAACGGATGCTTTAGTGCATTATAGTAGTACATGCACTGGTTTTGCAAACCATGAGGATAATTAATGGACACATGTCATAATTAGAGGTAGTAAATTGAATTTTTTTCTTTATTATATTTGAGTGCAGAACATTGGATTTTTATTTATAAAATAAGTAAATACACACTATGGTCGCAACAAGCAATAATTGTAAAGTAACGGACACACACTATGAATAAAAAGGATCCAATTTACTCCTTTCAGGTACTCTCTTTGTTTTTAAATTATTGTTGCTGTTGTTCTTAATTGATAACTTTGATCTTTTATTGTATTCAAAATGTGTAAATTTAAAAATCATGTTCAAAATCCATTTGTGATAAATCAAATCACAACAAATCATAAGATATTGCTAATACTTTTTTAGATAAGACGAATGACCAAAGTTAACAGTTTCGACAGTAATAATAGAGGGACATAGCCAAAGTCCTGATAACGCTCTAGTACAATTATGTTATTTGGTTTAGTAGTTAACCCTCTAGTAAAATTTGGCTTTTTAATTAACCATACAAATTTTAATTTTAATTTAGAATTTTATGGTAAGGTAGTGGACATCCTAATGTATAGTTCGAGATGTACATTTAGTTTTTATAATTACTTTTCATATAATTTTGTTTCTCAATGATTATTTTACCATTAGATGACCTTTATTGAAATGATGATGAAAATTGTGATGTATTTTTATAACATATATTATTATGTGAATCATCATCACATCAAATTTTAGCATAAGCTAATTCCGCTTAGACATGGACAAATAAAAAAGCTAAATTGTATTAGGGAGCTAAATATTGTACCAAATAACATTATGTTGGGGTAAAATGATGCAAATAATAGTTTAGGAGTTATCCAAACTTTTACTTTACCAAATAACATTTTCTTATGGTGCAAAAAGGATATATAGTGCACTGCAATGAGTTTACTATTTTATTTTGAAAAACACAATACATACGCTGACATCACATAAATATGTACAAATGCTCATTCCTATGAACACACGTATGCATATCCTATCCCTTTGAGTGCCAATGGAAGACTAAGCCAACTGTTCTTCAGACTCCTGAAGTCACCACAGACGCCTCGCTATTGTCAGAGACGTCGCCTACCACTAAATGAATAATTAGCCACAAATGCAACACCCGTATCAAAACTAGGATTTAAACCGGGATGGTTGATTCCACCACACGGAACCTAATTTGTTGGCACGAGTTTAATATTCATCATGTACTGACCTACAATCTTCAATCTCCAACAAACTATTTTACACTTCCACATACGGACTTGTATTTGTATCCTAATTGGACAGATGTTCAATAACCATGTTATAAAACACTTATTTACGACTTTAGAAAGGTTATGAAGCCATAAAGTCCTAATATATATGGGTAGCGTTACCAAACATAGAATTCCTATTAGAAATGGGATATCCATCCTTTGTAATCAACCAGATCATTATTAAATAAAGATTCAGAAGTCTCCTACATCTCATATCTTATCTTATGGTGTGTTTCTACTCGCAAATACTCGTTCGACACCATAGTTTTACAAGAAACTGATCCACACTGATCGGGCAGCTAGAACTAAGTGCAGCTACCAAAAGTCTGTCTTAGTGCTACATTATTGTAGTATTACCACTATCCCAAAATAAATTAAGGATTCTAGATTAGTTAGAATCATATTACCTCTATTTTTTTATTGTCGACATGTTTTACATAACTGTCCGTTTTATTTAAAAAAATTATTTCAAATATGTAAAATTTTTAGCTGTGATTTAAATATCTTTAGTTATAAATTGAATCATAACAAAATATTTGATATTTACCATAATTTTTGAGTAAGACGAGTGATCAAATATAGTGTCTAATCTTCGAAGTGTCAACAATAAAAAAAACAGAGGTAGTACTTACCAATTTTGACAACTAATATTAAGAGATTCATAAATATTGATAAAGCAAAAATAATACTATTCTAAAATTTTTGTCACTGTAGATTTTCAGCGTCAGCTGCATTGACCATTCGTCGTTTTATAATCTTGCTGTATTCAATAAAAGGTAGTTGAACCATAACTTATATATAGTTGAACTACTCTTTATGTTTATTTCTTTCATGCAACTGTCTTTCGTGTTTCATGGAAAAAAAAAAAGCTATATAATTCTTGTACATGTGGATGCGTCCCATTTCAAGCTTGGTAGTTATGAAAGAAACGGTGCAATGAGTTTTCTTTATTTTTCTGTCTGCAGAAAAGGCCTTGCGATGAATAACCTGCCTGTAATCATGGTTTGGTTTCTTTATCTCTACGCAAAGATGGTTGCGCAGAAGAGATCGCTTGTGCTGATAAAAAGAAGACATAGAATGATTAAGGCCAGCAGCGGCTGCAAGGAGCACAAGACGATGATGGTTGCTTCTCTGGTGGTTATTCTTCGTACCTTGTTATTCCTTTTCAGTTCGCTGTCAGCATTTTTTTTTTTGCGAATTTATACCTTGTCATTTTTTTAGCATAAAGCATTTGATCAGTGAAAATTTATACCAGTAAAATATTTTCTCCTGTGGAAACAACATCCATATCACAGCTGATCTTACAAGGATTTCATTATGAGGAATTGGATTGGATTGTGATTTCCTTACTCTACCTGAAACCTGATTACTGAAGACTAGGACTGCTTTCTATCCCATTAATACAAAATGATCAATAACTTATTTTATTTTGTACAACCAAAGAATTCGAGGCATCGATATATATTATCATATATAATATAACTTGACCTATGTATCCTACTAACAAAACTTACACACATGTGCTTGATTTTCTATAGTAAATGGTAAAAATATTTGACCTATGTCCAATCTGTTTTATTCAATTTGTTTCCTAGAGTGACGAACTCTCTTCATCTGAGGTGCTCCCTGTTACGTGTTGGATGCGTGTATTCAGGACCGAAGTTGAAGCCGCTAATGACATACGAAAAGATCTTGCAGATCCAACAACTGTTCTGTCCTGCTGGCTGACTTCCCTGCAGACATGGTCCAACATGGAGAGGAAGTCCCTCACCACTGTGAAAATCCTCAAAGGGTGTGCTTCCTCCTTCGCAGCATCGCCATGGAAGTACTCCGTGATCTCCTTCACTCTTCCCAGGGCCCTTTTCTCCTTGCACCTGACCTCCTCTATCTCAATGGTAGCTTCATGCAGAAAATCTTGCATGGTTGTGAAGAACTTCTGGCCCTGTGTGCACTGCTTCTCCAGCTGGAGGACCGACTTGATCTTACCTAGGCCGCCTTCAAGCTTTGACAGGTAACCGTGCAGCACATCGGAGTCCATGCCTGCTGCTCTCTTGACGTTTCCTAGCTCAGTGCTCAACCCGGACACAACATGTAGGCCTTGCTTACGACGAAATTGTTCATCTTTGACTCTATTTCTAGTTTGATCTTCTGCAGCTTTCTCGGATTTCTCATCTTCAGACCGGACAATTTCTTGAACAACAAAGTGTAGTAGAGTAGTTTTCCCATCAGTGCCTTTGACATCTGCAAGTTTTAGGAGGCTGTCCAGCTTGAAGGCTTTTGCCTGGCCCCTGTTCGTACCAACGTTCATTCGGTTTCCAGTTCTCAGGACAGCTTCAAGTAGCTTCAGAAACAATCTACTCCCTTTTAAATCATCACACGCTGCCTGAGAAACCAAGTAAAGAGATTCAGGTACCTGTATCTAGCTGAACGCTTCATATATATAGTTCTAAAATGCAATATTTCAGAAAAATTAAATATCAGAAAACTAGCTAAGGACTAGGAGTGCTCTTGACATTATACAAATCAATTTCTAGGTACACAGGATAGACATACCTCTAGTGTTCCAAAAGCATTTCTGAGGTAATTTATTTCGCTATCAAAGTTTGCTCGGTATAGCATGGCTTCAACTCTTTTGAATGAAAAAGGTATATCAAGAACTGCTTTCAGAAAACGCTCTGCCGAACCAAGCTTTGATATGTCACCAGGAAAGTTTCGAAGTTTCAGTTCTTCATCCTTCGTAGGAGCCATCTTTACTAAGGTTTCCAGCAGTTCAGCTCCCAGAGCTTCATCATTCCCTTTAAACGACAGTACAATAACAAGTGGTGAGTCGATTTCATATAGAGTAGCTTGCAATACCAAAATGTTGTAATAGAGCAGGAAAAGGCTGATACAAGTACAGTAACAAAGCATGTTTAGTCGAGGAAAATGATAAACTATAGTCGGTGCTGTTCGGATTGAACTCCTTTGTACTTGTTCTACTATGACACGGAAAATATAAATTGCAGCCGTTACAAAATGAGCCACCTAGGATTGAGTACCTGAGTAAACTTTTTTACATTATAGTACAAATTAAATCTGATTGCATTGCGAGCAGAAATAATCCTAATAGTATATGTACAGTTTCACAATCTGCAGTCAAGTGCACATGGACGTGAGTATAGATCAAGATGTTCAAAGGCTTCCGTATCAGAATTGGCTGTTAAAATTCGTATTGATGAGGTTGGACAGGAATAAAATTTATCTCAAGTGCAGCAGTCTTTTCAATGCTGTCTACGACCTCTGTTTTTTAAATACAGAACTGTCTGCATTTCAAAAAGCGGAGCTTGTACTACAAAGAATACATGTCTTTTAAAGTATCATAGAAGTATCAGTATCAAAATTAATCCAAAGGCATCTGATCAACAACTTTGTGTAAAGGTCATGGTATCAAAAGATATATCAGCTGAACCGACAGAAGAACCCAAGAATTATCGTTTGCACTTTGGCAGATAATTTTATTCGCTACTATTACGACGAGCAGATAATTCCTTACCATCGAGCAGTGCATCAGAGACCTCCTCCAGCGTGACATTTAGCGCGCGCAGCAGGATGGCAATGTTCTGAGCTTTCTTGGGGTCAAGGACCTTCTCTTCTCTGCACTGCGGCACACCAGCTTTCTTGGGCGTGTCCCTAGTAGAAGGTGTGTTTGCCGTGTTGCTCATGAAAAGCACCTCGATCATGTCCTCATCCAGCCTGCATCGTCAAGTTCATGTTAACATCAGAATAACTTTCGTAATTAAGTAGTAGTATCAACAATTTTCTGCTTTATGGTATGATGATTTTCTTTTATCTTAACTGGAATGAGTTGGATTTTAGCCGGTCCCAGACCATGTCTCGGTCGGAGCATGCCCGGACTTTGTCCCAGTGTAGTGGCTTCAGCTTCGGCCGGCCTTCGTCCCCGGCAGCAGCATCCAGCGCCCGCACCGATATGCCGCCATTGCTACTGTCATTGTCCCTCGTCAATGACGCCACGGGAGCTCTCGTGACAGCAATGCTGGGGCCTTCTGTTTGCGCCGGCCTGAGCAACCGGCGTACCGATGACGGCTCCGGTGGTGGAGGTTTCAAGACGCTTCTTGCCGCTGGCGGTGGCGGAGGCGGCGGAGGAGGGGGTGGGGCGGACTCATTGTTGGTGGGCGGAGTAACCATTTGTTTGATCATATCTGAGGCAGAGCCAGCGGAGAAGCGGGTGCGCGGCAGGGTCCGGCGCGAGCGCGGAGCCGGTGGGGGGGCTGGCGGATGGGGCACCACCGAGGCTACGGCCGCAGGCGTCGGGGGGAAGAAGTCGCTGGTCAGGCTGGGGAGGCTGCGGCGCGAGGGCGTGGTGGTGCGCGGGCTGGACGCGCTTGCCTCGCTCCACGTCCCGCCAGCGCCCTCACCCCCGCCGGACCCGGCCGAGCGCTGCCCCGGCGTGTAGTACGCCGCGTCCTCGTCATCCGATCCCCCACCGCGCCTCAGCGGCGGGAGCGGGCGGAGCTCCGGGCTCGGGACCGTGTCGACGTCGCGGCACATGGACATGCCCCGCCGCGAAGAGCGGTGCTCCGAACGCGCCTTGCGGTACGGCGTCGTGCCGGACGACGAACCCACAACCGAAGACGAGGCCATCACGTTGTCAGAGCGCGCCACAACGGCCGCGCCATCGGGCTTGTGCGGCGCCTGCTGAGCGTGGTGGTGGCGTGCGAGGCGGCCCGTGAGGAGGAACGCGGCGGCGAAGGCGAGCAGCGCGAGGACCGCCGCTGCGGCGGCTGACGCGACGACGATCGCCGCCTTGGGCGTGCCGCCGCCGCCGCCGTGGAGCCGCGGGGCCGGCGGGCCGGTCCCGGAGGACGAGGCGTCCGCGGCGACGGTGTTGGGCGGCGGCGGCGGTGGGGGAAGCAGCGCCGGCCCGCCGTTGTCCGGCGGGACGGGCGTGGAAGGATCAGCGGCGAAGCCCGGGCCGGGCGGCGCCGTCGTGGATGAGGGAGGGGGAGTCCATTCAATGGGGAAGAGCGGCTCGTGCAGAGCGCGCCGGACGTCGCCACCGGAGGCTGAGACAAGGAGGAGGACTGACACCAGCGTCAGGAGTAGAGGCATTGGTGGATAGGGGAGAGAGAGAGAGAGAGAGAGAGAGAGAGAGGGAGGTTGGCAGCGAAGTGAGCCTGGGAGTGAGCGAAGTAGAGGAAGGACGGAAGGAATAAGGAGTGAGGCGTGAGGGAAGAGGAAGGAAGCCGCCGTTTTTCTGGATTCGGTTCATAGCACAATGTCTCTCCCACACGAGCGAGGCAAAGACAAATTCCAATGGTAACAGAAGCTTTCTTCAAAAGGATCGGATCTGTTTTTCCATTTTAGTTTATTATGTCAAAATTATCTATAGATTTGGCTTACTCTTTTAATGATAATAATTTTAGAAAAATAGTTACAATACCACAACATGTTTGACCTCAGATAGATCAAAATAATAAACAAAAATCCTTTTGAATTTGAACTTGGATAAAAAAAATGAAAAAAATGAAAATTATAGAATATGATTTCACGCGCCACTGCTACCATAAAGATTCTAATTGCAAAAAGAAAAAGTTCTGAAAATTTTCAGGTTGCATAAGCTTCTCGTTTAGATGCTCAAAGTAAAAAATAAGTTAAAACTATATGGTCCATGTCACAGAGAGAAAAAGTTATTGTAACGTTGATGTCATATACAAGATAAACCCGGCTTCATCTGGGTTCCCGGCGATAAGCTAGGCTCGGGCGGCGCCGCCGCATCATGTAGAGCACCAACGCACCGTCGATCGATTTCTCTCGAGGGGGAGGTGCCGGCCATCACCACGGCAGATGCACTGATGATTTGTGCAAGCGCCACGGCCGTTGCGACAAATGCTCTGGTTAATTAATCAGAATGGCTAGATGCAGGCTTATTCGATAGGATAGGAGATCCACGATCCGGCACCGATGATCATTCTCTCTACCACTTTTGTCAGCAATTCTATCTTGCTCCTTTTTTGCTACGGAAGCATGCGACACTTATCATGCATGCGTGTACCTTGATCATGATTACTAGTAGTCGTTTCTTCTCTTGTTGTTGCTTAAACAAGGGAGGGAGAGGTCAGTCGGAACTGAACGTGTGAGTCTGTGACCGTTGGTGCGTTTTACTGTATTTCTTTTACGACTTACGTTAACCGGCAGTAGAACGATCTACTACTGAAAATCAATGCTATAACCAGTTCTAATAAACGCATAAAAACGTCGTTTGCCTATATATGACCAGTTCTGAACATGCACAATTATCTGAATATAGTTAATGTTGTATTATCTTAGATAGATTGATACTAAAATTTATTTTCTATCATCTATTTATGTATATATGATTATTTGCTTGATGGGAGTAGTAGTGGATATATACTTTTCAAATATAGCTTGCGGGGTTTTGTTCAGCTATTCTTTTTTAATGGAAGTCGTGTGGGTAATTTTCATTCATGTTTATTTCCTCGGACATGAAAATTTTTAGTCCAACACAGATATAATAGAATAGATGAGGGAATACATACATGTACACTTACTAGAATAGATGTGGGCTATGATTACTCCCAACAACCACATTCATAACTCCAGCTAAAGGAGGCTCCTATTTGGTGCTTGTCCTTTACTTTATTTTTTTCAGGGTAATATCCTGATTACGTTGAAGTGCCTGCTAGGATCCTGTATCCTGATGGAACGTGCAGATTATTGCGCGCATGCATCGGTTCGCTTTGCTACCAAGCCTCCAGCGACAACGGTCAAGCACTAGACAACGGACGGTCGGATCCCATCCAGACTCAAGATGTCGGTCTGGGTCTGTTGTTCACTCCTTCGGTTTCTCTTTCGTCCGCTTCGGACTTCTTTCCTTTGTTTCAGGGACTTCCTATAGGTCGGTACAAGATCCAAAATCATTCATGCTTCCATATTTAGGGTCATACAAGCGCGACCCCTGTCCGTACAGCACGGAAAACTACTAAATTACTAGGTTTGATAGGGAACTTTTTTTTTTTCTATGCACACCATCGGCAAAGGCGCCGCTGTGCGAACCAGCTCCAGATTGCTGCCACGTGGATGGTGCTACCATCCGTGCTCACCCGCATTCTGGCTCCTGCACATTCACAGCGCTCGGCCCAGTCACGGCTCTTATCTTCACAACCCGTTTTGCGTTTGCGTCTGCTTGTCTGCATGGCGAGGATCGAGACTCTGCCGCCGTTGATGACCTCCGGCAACCTTGTGTCGTGGAATGTCGTACTCTCGGCGAACACTGTCCATTCCTATTTTTTTTTATCACCGGCATCTTTATTTCTTCTCAATACAAATACATTACAAATATACTTAGTTCTCCTACATATTTAAGAAAAAAAAATTAAGGGCTAAAAGCACTTGAGTTGTTCAGGTTGCTTCAACAAAAGAGAGCACATCGATCCATGTCTTCAAGGTCGGGCTGCTATCGCGTTCAGACGATATTATTGAGCTATTACGAGAAATAAGAGCTCACAATGACAACAATTCATCGGCATCTCCCATTACGATGAGCAGACAAGTACTTGAAGAGCTTCTAGCATAATTGGAGGCCGACATGATAGCCTTGCGTTGCGTTTGCGTCGCCATAAACCACCAAAGATATAGTCCGTGAAATACGATTTTTATTTTATCAATAAAACAAAAGGTACAGATTATCAGAAAGAAAGTAGATTACAATCATTGTTGTGTCCATGCATCTAAAATATCTAAATGCTTTTTCTTGGCTCTAATTAGGGACCAAAGTGATTAGATCTTGGACGAAATGCCTCCTGCAGGCTTCCCCTGTTGGAGGATAGTTTCTGAAAACCCAAGCATTTCTGCAGTCCATATAACAAGAAATTGTTCGCATGAACAACACTATCTGCATAATCTCCAAATAACATGTATTTACGTGAGACACACTGAGATTTCGCTTTTCGCGTAGAACACGTTACAAAACTGTGAAATTTACGTCTAGCACACTAAAGTGCAGTTTTAGGATATTTCAACCTTTTTTATCTTCTTCCTCAAAATACATTACAACTTGAAATTTTGCATGACGATGCATTGTTATTTATATATTTTTATAAACACAATCCACTACCCTATTTCTCTCAACTCTCAAGAAGCCACATCATCCTAATTATTCACACCGTTGGATCATGACATCTTAGTTTCATCCATCCATCCATTTCTTCACATGGCTGCCCAGTGTCTCCACTTCAATTTAGAACTAAAAGGGTATAGTAAATGTGTGCATCAACAGCAATTATATTCTTTGTATAATCTTTCCATCAATGCCATGAGAAACTGCCCAGGTAGAGAGTTCAGGCATGCAAATACTCCCCATACAATTGACCAGCCAATACTCAGCGATTAAGCGCACCTCTTAATATCTCTATTGCTCTATCATTCCATCCCGCATAACGCTTATGCCACTCAGTCATTCTATCATTGCTCTTAATATCTCTTCCGTTTCATTGCTTGCTGATATAAATTGACACGAGTGGAGGCTACTTATACCACATTCGCCTCTTTTATTTTTCTTTGCGAGGTCGCGGCATCGTAATCTTTACCGGACCTTCTCATCTTCTCAATGGCGGCATTAGGCATACACTAACATCTTTGTGAGGAGTTTTATACAAGTTCCCATGCTTCGCAACCACAATTTTTTTAAAAAAATACTATTCAAAAGTTGATGTCTTTGATATGCATTTGCATTTGTTTGTTCCTCTATCTCCACCTCTATAATACGGTGTGTATCAGCTCCATCACTTCTGAGATGTATCATGTGCTCTGATATTTTTTTTGTTTAGTACAAATTAGATTCCTCCTCAACATGCCTTGACATTTATCTTTCATCATCCATACAATTTCTTTGAACTTATCTTTTCAATTCTCACAGCAACGGGCGGGGAATCAACTAGTATTATCTATCCACGTTTCTTTTCTAGATTTTTTTTAACTTTCTGAACAAATTTTTACTAAAAATAATATTAATTTATTTTGTAAATTAAGTTATTCAAAGAGTTGAAAAAAAATCTAAAAAAAGAACGTTGATAGATAATATAATAATATATCTTTATGCAAAGTTTCAAATTCGAATGTATTTTATGTAAAGAGGTAAAAAAGTTTAAAATATGCTAAACACCCACTTTAGTGTGTCAAACGTAAATTTTCCAATTTTGTAGTATGTTCTGCATGAAAAGCAAAATATCCCTCACGTAAATACATATTTTTACGGTGTGCCATATGTAATTTTGCCTAAAAATACTCCCTATGTTCTTTTTTAAATTGTCGCCACACTTTTTACACCAACTTTTATCATTTGTCTATTTAAATTAAAAACTTATTCAAATATTACGACACCCCAGGTGTCACTGCAGAATTCATCGACAACTTTTAAAACCCTATGATTAATTCTTGTACTTCGAAGCAAAAAGTCACACTCAAGTTAATAAGCAAGATGTTTTAAACACTTTCATTAGCCTTCACAAAAAATTTGGTAAATTATCGAGAACTTTTAATTGATCAGGAGTTTTCACACACAGTACAAAAATCATTTCTTTAACAGGAAAGAATTCAAACACCACTTTTAAAATCCATCAAAACTCCTATGTAACCCTAGCAATAGTTTTACATGGAAATTAAGTTCACTTCAAAATAGAATTTTGAAGATTTTATGAGAAGTTTTGGAAAAGATTTAACCCCCTTAAAAGTTCAAACAAACTTGAATTTAATTGAAAATTCACAATTTTTTAGGAGCCAAACTGGAACTACTTCCTATAATAAAAGTGGCTCCAAATAATTCACTGAGGATGCACAAAAATGTTCAAATTTTTCGAGGGCGCGCCTTTTCCCACGCCATTACGCTAGCGAAGATCCGCGCAGGATTCTCCTCCCTCTCCCTCTCTCTCCCTCTCCCTCCTTCCCTCTATCCCCTCGCCGCTTTACTCCCTGGCGCACGCCACCGCCGCCGTCTCCAATCCCCGATGCGCAGCTCCGCCATCCCCTCCCGTCCTCTCTCTCGCAGCACGTTAAGGCGCACCCGAGCCCCCTCCGCACTTCCCCTCCTCCATTCTTCTCCTCCACAGCGCGGGCCCTCCTTCCTCCCTCCTTCTCCGCCCGAGCGCGCCGCCCGCCATTGCCGCCGCAAGGTCGCACGATGAGCCCCGTTTTCCGGCCGATTTCCCCGGTTCTCACCATGTCTAACAACTTCCTCTCGTCCTCGCATAGCTCCCGGTCCATCAAGACGCTCTCCGGTCCACCTGTTCGACGGGAACGCCCGCTTGCCGCCGTCCACCACGTCGCGCTCCGTCGCTGGCGACGCTCCGGTGAGAATCCGTCCCCGTTGTGGTGTTGCGTGACGCGGACCCGTCCCGAAAAATCCATTTCGTAATGGATCCTGCCGTCCTCACCAGGATCCTATTGGGCAACGCTCGGCGAAGCGAGCATACACATGATACAACACAGACAGAATAAACAGTAATAATTTAAGTCTTACATTGATTCAGAGTACGCAACTGAGTTTTTAAAACAATACAACGGAAGACTAGAACGGTTACAGACTCCGACACTCATATTAAAGCAAAAGCATGCACCGTGCCCAGTGGCGTCATGCTACTAGCCACTTCAAGTATTACTACGGCGATTCACACAGCTCCCACTGGAGGTTCCCAACCTCGGGGTGAGATTTCTCCCAATGGATACTCTCATCCTGGTTCTGCATGTCGGCGCCTGAAAATCACGTATCGCAAAGCGTGAGCTTCTAAGAAGCTCAAAAAGGCTTTCCCGTCAAATTGGCTGACTACAGCCGACACCTAGACATGCTGGCTGACTTAGGGTGGGTTTACCTTGCAAAATAGACTCGCAAAATCCTGAACTAATCTTGGTTCAATTTTAGCTCAGGTTAAGTGATTAGAATGGTAACTTTAGTTAGCACTGATCTAAGCAATCATAACTGGAGCAATGTAATATACAATAATAATCATCTTGATCATGGAATCTCAGTTTTGCTAATTGTAATGTGACAGAGAGTTCAAGCAAACTCATAGCTGAGAACGACAGCGATTCGAACCAATTTTTATACCTCTGCAGGGTTAACCTAATCATACGACACGTGCATGTCCCAGACCCGCACGTGGTAACCGTTCACAGCATATCCTACAAAGTCAATTCCCTCCTACGCCTGCCTTAGCAGCGCCGCATCCCACCAGACAACATGTCCCAGACGGTTTCTGTGGAGTTCCCACGCTGCCCACCCCAGATCGCCTCCGAATCAGACACCGTAAGGCAGGTTCGACTTTGCGATCAGGCTACGTAGGTTTACTGGGCCCCATTATTCCCAGCATATGATCAGTATATTCAATACTTGCCCAACTGTGCCACACGGATCAAACAAGACTACGGTCACCCTGGTCCCGGACCAGTCGCCGACCTACTTGTACCCTGTCTAACCCTCAATCTTTTATTTTTCCTTAATCATTCACAACCATGTGTCATGTTTCATTTAGTAGTTTCAAACAACACCCTACCAATCGCGAGCAGCGTCCTCTCTGCCCGACTTCTACCGGTAAGTACTTGCTAGGCATAGCACACTAATTGGTCATCTATACCAGCTACCGTTAGGGTTTCCTATGGAAACAAATGCAACTAAGGTTTCAATCAACTCCTAGCAACTTAATGCACAAACACGACACATAGTTATAAAAGAAAAGTTAAAATCTTGGTTGTGCATCGGGGCTTACCTGGATCTCCTACTTCGTTGGTGATGACGACTTCGGCGGGGATTGAAGACTCGGGATTGTTAGCTACGACGTTCTCTTCGATGTCTACATGATGCAAATAGGGAGATGAGTTTTTATTTTAAATAAGAAAATATAGTGGTTCTGTTAAGGAGTAATCAAGAGGTTACTTTTGACAAGGTGGTTTCAACTATCATTTATTATTTTGACTTCAGCTGTTAGACAAGTTGATTATTTGCTTAACAACCATGGCCTATTATGAAATCTTCCAGATTTTATTAGGAGGTGATCTTCATCGGATGGTGCTATCGGAAAGATGATTTTTGGGGTTGGGTTGTTTGTTTGAACTGATGTCCCTACGTTTTATAGCAATTCTAACGATCTTCTGTTAGGAGGTTATTCACAGGTAGGAAAGGGGGTATTATTGAGGTCAAGTTCTAGGGAAAATTTATAGGAGGAGTGTTTGCCGAGACACACATCTGACAAAAGCTCCATCTTCGGATGAGCTCTAGAACTCCAAAAGTTATTTAAAAATTGGAACATTGAGTCCCGGGTGTCGTAACATACATCTGATAGAACTCCATCTCCAGATGAGTTCGGAACGTCAGATGTTATGTAAAATCAGAACATTGAGTTCCGAGTACCACAACACTCATCTGATAGAAGTCCCTGTCCAGATGTTTTGAAATCTTCAGATATCGAGCAAAAACAGAACACTTGGGTTCTGCTGAGCCGGACGCACATCTGACGGATGTTCCAGTTTGAGAATAGCTTTGTAAAGTCAGATGTTAGGCGAAATCAGAACATTAGTGTTCTGCTTGCCATGACGCACTTCTGACATAAGCTCTAATTTGAGAAAGTTTTGGAAGTTCAGATGTTAGGCAAGATCAGAACATTAGCGTTCTGCTTGCCATGACGCATATCCGTCAGAAGTCCTGGTTCTATAGGTGTAAGGTAAAAACAGAAGGTCTCTACCTATCTATTTAGGCAGCTTCAAGGAGTTTTATGAAAAAGTGTTTCAGCAGATGTTTTGTGTATTTTACAAGGATTCCAATAAACTTGGGTTCACCATTTTTAGATTTTTCCTCGATTTACTAGGCATTTTACAGATAGACTAGAAATGATGAAATGGAAATTTTTATTAAGTTAGGGTCACTATCATTGTAATACACTTTAGGAAACTAATTTACTTAGACTACTTATACTATTTAGAGATAATTAATGATGGTCCAGAGTCTAGCTCATGATCGAAATCCTAATCATTCTTAAAGGGGCAGGTTTAAGATGCTTCTTGTTAATTATTGTTTAACCATTTGAATCGCCACTAGCACTAGATCTCTAATTAGGGTGACTATTAGGATTACGGTCAGCATTAGCTTTAAAATTACTTATATTTAATTAGCAGCTCTAAGCGGATGGGTTGGGGCAGTGTTGTTATTAGCTTTAAGTTTGATAATATTTACTTACTAGAGTTAGCTGATTATTAGCATTATTATTATACTTATTTTTTGATTTTATCAATGTTTTGTTATTGTAAAATAATAACCATAAAGGTAATTGTTAGTATTGACATTAGGTAGCTACTAAGACTATGAACACGATGCAAAAAGAACCATGTCAAACGGAGGTCTACAACTCTAGTTATGCTGAAAACAGTTTTACCGATTCCGGATACGGGTTCCCGATTCCCGGGTTCCTGTTCCGATATCGGGGGGCATACGGACGTCGTTTCCAGGAAAAGTCCCAAAACACATCTCATGTACTGACTTACTAAGTGGCTTGGAATTACTACGATACTAAGTTTGAATGTTTTGACCCGCGTTAGCAGGAACACGAGCCCTCCGACTGTTGTTGCCCGTTTACGATATCGGGGAATACCGTAACGGTACCGTAAAAGTCGTAACGACTTTTCCGATAAAAATCAAAGTTAAGTTACAGGCATGGGACCTTTTTTAGTTCAAAGTAGACTCCAAACTAAGACTTTTGGCACTGGTTTGGGGTCAAGTTGAGCTTCCAAGAATTTATTAAAAATCTAACTAGGTCCTGTTTTTCAAACTTTTAAAATCAGAAACATGTGCTAAAGCTTATGAAAAAATCATGAAACTTTGTAGAAGTACTAGTGAGCATCTAAACTAAAACTTTGGGTAAGGGTTTGGGCTTTTCGAAGACTTTCCTAATGCATTTTAGAAAAAGACAAATAAACTAGACATTTGGGAGTTTTTCCAATGACATGCATGTACAAATATGGCTGTAAAATCTTGATAAAAATTCAGGAGACGCACCATGCCAAGATACACTCAAGGTTCAAAAATCAATCCTAGCAATCTTCTGGAACTTCAAATAAAATTCAAAAAACGAAACAATTCATCTATTAATTGAGGAAAATCCAGAGACATGTTTGAAAAAGTTCTTTAACAGAAAATTATTTCATTCTTCAAGGATTCAAATAAAATTAGGTTTGGCATTTTTTATATTTTCTGTCTATTTACTACATATTTTATAAGTTTTCGCTAATTAATAGGAAAATGGAAAATTAATGAAACAGAAGGGCAGAACAGGGGACTAGGGCAGAGGCGGTGCTCCGGTGGAAATCTCGCCGGAGAAGAAGGTTAGGAAGGGGATGGAGCAGTCGTGGAGCATCACAGTGAGTCAACACACTAACTCGAAGAGGATGAAGGCCACGGAGAGGTCGGGAAGAGGGTCGGAGATGGTGAGCTCGCGGCGGCGCTAATGGCGACCGAGGGGGTGGCGCGCGACGTTCTTCCTCTCCGGCGACGAGCTGTGACCATCAACTTGTCAAAGGGGTGCGCAAGAGTGAGGCGGTCTACCCGGTGAAAGGAATTGAAGGAACGTTGTACCATGGCGGCGAATTTTGGAAAATGGTGGCCGGCGGCGATATCCTTGGCCGAGGAGACGACGGTGGTGTTCTGGCGAAACGGCGGCTCGGCTGGTGGCCTTGGTGGACTGTGAGATGCAGTGGGGCAAAAGGAAGTTGGGCGGCACGGTGGCGAGGCTCTGGAGTTGCTGGACTGCGCTAGCGTCGTGGAGGCGACAAGTCGGCAATGGCGGCGGCGGTAGACCGGGACAGAGAAGAAAGAAGAAGGAAGGAGAAGGGGCGGTGCTGGCTTTATACCCGAGGAGTGAGCCAGAGGAGCGGCACCCGGCGGTTGGACGGTGAGGGCGGTGCTCGGCCGTGGGGGTGCCTTGCCGTGTGGAGAAACAATGCGTGCAAGGGTGCGAGAGAGAGGGAGGAGAGAGGGGAGAGAGAGAGGAAATCTTTTGGAGAGATCTTGATCTGGCAAGTAAAGGCGGCGCGGGAAAACAGCCAGTCGGCACTGCCTCGGCCGAAGGCCACGGCAGTGGTTGCTGTGTGCGGCTGGCACTGTTTTCAATTTTGATTTACTATTTCAAATACCTTCACTTGAGTCAATGGAAAACCCTACCTCCCGAGCTCAAGAATTTTTGAAAATTTTTTTGTGCACTAAAAGAATTATTTGGAACAACTTTTCTTATAGCAAGACGCCCTGATTCAGCCTCTAAAGATCTGTAAATTTTTAACCTAGTTCAAGTTTGTTGGAATTTTAAAAGGGTTTAAACTTTTCCCAAAAATTTGATAAAATCTCCAAAATTCTATTTTAATGTGTAGTTAATTGTTATGTAAAAATACTACTATGGTTCTATGGGATTGGTGATGGATTTTAAAAGTTGTGATGAAATTTGTACCCGCTATAAAATAATTTTGGTACCGTGGTTCAAGGACTCCTGATCTGCTGAAGATGTTCAAGAATCCACCGAAATTTTTGTGCAGGCTAATGGAAGTGTTTAAAACAATATTTCTATTATCTCAAGGGTAAATCTTGCTTCAAAGTGCAAGAATTTATTTTTAGGGTTTATGATTCGTCGTTGACTTCTCAAGTGACACCTAGGATGTCACGTTGCCGATCCTCTCCAGAGCATGTAAAAGCTGTAGGACATTGCCTTGAGCTCCGCCGTGCTTCGCCACGCCACCGCAAGCTCGCCGAAGTTGGCATTTGCGCCGCCGCCGTTGCGCGACCCGCTCCGCTAGCCGCCGCCGGTCGCCGCCACGCTCTGAAACCTTCCCCACGCCATGAGCAAGGCAGGAGCATCCTCCCCAAGGTTCCCCATCGCCGGCAAGGGCCTCGCTGCCAAGCTCGCCGGACTTTCCCCGCCGCCTCCCTTGTTTCACCAATTTTCAAATTAAATTCATTTTCCTATTATTTAGCCCAATTTGTAAAATGCCTAGTAAATCGAGGAACAATCTAAAAATGGTAAACCAAATTTTGTTGGAATCTTTGTAAAATACATAAATTAACTGATGAAACACTTTTTCAAAACGATTCATGGAACTTCCTCAATAAATAAATTAATCCTTTCTGTTGTAAATCTTAGCTGGAGTTTCAAAGACCTTCTAGGGTTCAAACTTGAACCATTAGTGTGTCATATTAATGTGCATCTCCTGTAATTTTATCAGGATTTTACAGCAACAAAGCTATCTACATGTTATTAAATATACTCCAAACTACCAATTTAATTTGTCATTTTCTAAAATACATTATGAAATTCATACAAAAATCCAAACCCTTAATCAAAACTTTAGCAAAGATTCTCACTGGTACATGTATAAAAATTCATGATTTTACACTAAGGCTTATTATATATTTCTGATTTTATAATTTTAAATACCAAGAACTTCACTGAATTTTTATAAAATGTAGAAGATTCAACTTGACCTAAACCAAACTCCAAAATTCATATTTCAGAGAACACTATCAACTAAAAATTAACCTCCTAGTGGAATTTGAAGTTCCACTATAGTCCATAAATTGATTGAAAGCAAAATTAACTGAATCTTTATAAAATCTAGAAATTTAGTTTGACTTCAACCAAATTCTAAAATTTGTATTTCAGAGAACACTGTCAACTAAATATAGTCTCCTGGTCAATTATGAAGTTTCACTTCAGTCCACACTCATTAAGGGTAAATGCTTTGATAAAATGCCGAAGTCGAAATATTGGCGTTAACCCTAAACCTCTAGGTGTAATGATGAAAACACCCTTTTGTAATCTATGATGAAAATATCATATTGCATTATTTAATCATAACTCATCTTATTCATGTTGCATCATGTAGACACCGAAGCGAACGAAGTAGCTGTCGATCCGGAGTCGTCGATCCCCGAAGAAGCAGTCAACACCAACCCCGGAGCTCAAGGCAAGTCCCGGAGCATAACCTGTTTTTAAAGTTTTCCTTTTATCAATATGTGTCGTGATTGTGCATTAGATTTTCAGAAGTTGATTGAAACCCTAGTTGCATCTGTTTCCTTAAGGACCCTATCGATGTATTGGTATAGGTACCTCTAAGATAGTATGTCATGCTTAGATATAGTCACCGGTAGAAGTCAAGCAGAGCGGACCCTGCTCGTGACTATTAGGAGTTGATTGAAACATTCACATGAAATATATGACACATGGCTATGGATGATTAAGGAAAGATAAAACTGGAGGGTCAGACAGGGAACAAGTAGGTTGGCGACTGGACCGGGTCTAGGGTGGCACAGTTGGTCAAGTATTGAATGTACTGATCATATGCTAGATATAATGGGGCCCAGTAAACCTACATAGTCTAGTGATTGTAAAGTCGAACCTGCCCTACAGTGTCTGATCCGAAAGCAATCTGGGGTGGACAGTTGTGGGAACTCCACAGAAACCGTCCGGGACGTGTGTTCTGGTAGGATGCGGCACTGCTAAAGCAGGTCTAGGAGATAATTGACTTTGCAGGATCTGGTGTGAACTTGCCACGTGCGGTCTGGGACGCGCACGTGTCTTATAATTAGGTTATCCCTGCAGGTGTAAATTGTTGCGAACCGCTGTCGGTCTCAGTCTATGAGTTTGCTTGACCTCTCTGTCGCATACATTAAGATGATGAGCTATGAGGATATTGCTTAAGTTACGATGATTATTTTATCTTATGCTTCTATTTATGATTGATTAGATGAGTACAAACTAAAATTACGATTCTAAATCATTTAACCTGAGCTAAAATTTGATCAGAATAGTTCAGGTAATGCGAGTTCTTTTTCAAAGGTAAACCTACCCTAAGTCAGCCAGCATGTCTAGGTGTCGGCTGTAGATAGCGAATTTGACAGGTGAGTCTTGTTGAGCTTCTTAGAAGCTTACGCTTTGCGAACACGTGGTGTTTAGGCACAGACGCGTTTACCCAGGATGATAGTTATCATTGGGAAGAACCCCGTCCGGAGTTCGGGAACCTTCAGTAGGAACGTTGTGAGTCGTCGCAGTAAATGTTGTGTGACTAGTAGTGTGGTGCCACTAGGCATGGCCCATACTTTTGTTTAATTACGAGAGCCGGAGTCTGTACTCAGTTTGAAGTCTTTCGCTGTATTTTTGTGTTTTAAAAAACGTTATTCGTACTCTGATGATGCAAGACTTAATTTTAATTTATGAAATTATAATGTATTAAATTCTCTTCACCTGTAAAAGATTGTTGTTTATTCTATCTATGTTATATTATGTGTATGCTCGCTTCGTCGAGCATTGTTCAACTGGATCCTGACGAGAGGCCAATCCGTCCTGGATTAAGTTGTCTGGAGTGGGTCTGCCATAACTATATAAAAACTATAATTTATGATTTAAATATCTTTAATAATAAATCAATATTTGAGTAGAAGCACATATACTCAACACATGGTGCGTGACTCAACTTTATCGTACAATGAAAATCCAAATGTAATGACGTAAAAATTAAATACTCTTATCTTTGCTCCTTAAGGAACCCGACTTGGTGGTGTCCCGTCCGTCGTTCGTCCCTCCTCTCTCTACGCGGCGATATGTGGACCCATGTCCTCCGCTCCGCACTCCGCTCTTCGTCTTTCTCTTTCTCGTGAGACGAGCGTAGCAATCATCCTCGGAGGAGCCCGTAGTAGTACCGGCGGCCACGGGCTTTCCAGCCACCGGTGGAGCAGCTCATCAGCGCCCGTCAAGCCGGCCGATGGAGGATGTGCCGCGACGTCCGCCGCACCTGCGCCCGTCAAGCCCCCTGCCGCCGGAGCTCGGCGGAGCCGGACTGTGGCCACCAGTGGCGGTGGCGCGTGTGCTAGCCGCGCGCGAGACGTGAGTGAGTCGTTCTGCCAGCCGCGGTACCCGGCGCCGCTCGGCAGCGGCAGCATCGCCTTCAGGCTTCAGGGACAAGGTCGGGGGCTCGGCGCCCAGCCTGGGCCTCGCGCACCTACAGGCCGGCGCGCAGGGCGAGACCAGGTGCTGGTCATTCCAGCTCGAGCTGCGCCGCCACCGCCTACAGTCGTCAGGCTCTTCGTCGCCACACAGGCAGGGCCACCTCTGCCGCCGCTCACACCGTGCGCCTGCAACCGCTGCCTAGGATTCGAGTTGATAAGGCTCAAAGCAGCCGCGCTCGGGTTGATTCAAGCACAAATCGTTCAGGCTACTCCTTGTTGTTTGCCCAAATGTTCAGGCGGTTCAGCCCGTTGTTGTGCAAGCTCAACAAGTTTCTAGACCAGATTTCCCTACATTTAATAAGAGGCAGATTTTCCAGAGTATTATTTTATTAATAAGCAGAGCTTCTGTCCAAATATCGGTATCCTGGTTTAATATCGCACTGCCTCTTTTTAAATGAGCACATTATCTTTCTTCTTTTTACGCAACAAAATGTTCATTGAGCACAATGCATTATGTATCTATTGACAACTAAAATTAGCTTTACGGAAAAACTGGAACCTTCCGGTTTTGCAAACCGGAACCTTCGGTTTTGACTGATTCAAAATGTGTAAGATGTTTGGACTTGAGATAATGATATTTACTTCACGGGTTTGATGTTTAGGTATGTTTTGCAGACCATGCACGTCACTATTTAGCATTGTGGTTAAGTTTTTATCAAAGAAGCAAAGAAAAGATTGGAACGGTAAGAAAATGAAGTCAATTTGTATATTTGAAGCTTCCATGACGTAGCCATCATCGAGACAATAAAGGACATATGGATCGCCCAGTTCGAAGACCGGAATAGGAAATTATATCAATTTGAAGATGATCCAGTCTGTAAAATCAGACATTTCGGTTTGGAAAATAGGAACTTCCGATTTTCCTGATTTACACTAGTTCGAAACCGGAAGTTCCGGTTTTGGAAACAGAAAGTTCTGGTGTTGTCGTATCCGACTTGGAAACGAGGTATTCACATGATTCGGTTCGGACCTCGACTTAGAAAGGGATAAGACCATCCCCAGTAAATATGAAGGAACCACGGCCGATTGAGGCATATCAACTCCAATCGAAATACACTTTTTTTTATCAAGTTTTAGTTTTCTTTAGTCCGTTTTGCCCTAATCCTTTTCCAAATCCTAATCTGTTCTTCTCGCGTCTTGACGGCGCTAGAAGGCGTCCTGGGTGGCCTGCAACCTAGGGCAACCCACGGCGCGCTGCTCCGACGAGGTCCCTCCAGGAGTGGTGATCCTTGGTTTTATCAGGAAAACAGGAAGTTCTGGTTTCAGAAACAGGAAGTTCCAGTTTCGGTTTTCGTAGTCTTGACCTACGGATTCTGCACAGGGGCGTGCTCATGTTTAACGACGTGTTTTTGCGTCAACAGTATCTTAAGGATAAATGTCTACAACACCTCGGCTCCATTTTATCTTAAGCAGGATGAGTAACATACTACATTTGTGATAATACATCCTTATATGCTTTCAGCTCCTGTTCACCCTAAAGTATCTAGGTTACTACAAACTCTGCTCAGCTGAGATGTGCGAGAGGTCATATATCCTCAAACGCATCCATCCAAGCCTTATTTTCTCATTTCTCGTTAATGGAAATATGTTAATGTCTTTTCCTATGATTATTTCATTCAGGTGTTGATGTTTTAATTTTGAAGTTGAACCTTTTTTAATTAAAAAAGTTTGGTGCTATTTGGAATGAGAAAGAATTTGTTTACATTTTTAGACATTTATAAAAAAATAATGTATATTATTTAAAGAATAAATGACTAAAAAATATATTGTGATTTATTTTATCTTATATATGATTTTCATTGTCCGTGGCAGCGCACGAGCTTCTAACTAGTGATACTTATATAAACAAGAGACATTATATTGGCTTATTGTGGGCATCCTTGTCTAAGTCTGGACTAATATGGAAACTAGAGAAACTAAAAACCACAAGCCCAACAATCCTATCTATTCCCTGATAGCAACAATACACTACACTTTTGTACACTGCTGGACTCATCCATTCACCACGTGTGACTCGGTTCTTGTGATAGACCTGCCCCAGATACTAGGGACGATCCGTCTCGTCAGGATCCATTTGAGGCGATCCCTGCAAGTGTAAATCGTTTCGAATCGCTGTCGCCCTCAGTTTATTAGATTACTTGTGAAACGCACCATATTTAATTAAAATGTTGAGCTTTGATGATGGCAACTAAGTCATGATGATTATTTTATCTATTGCTTCTATTTATGTTTGACTAGATCAGTGCAAACTAAAGTTGTGATTCTAATCACTTAAACTGAGCTAAAACTTGATCAGAATAGCTTCAGGTAGTGCGAGTCCTTTTGCAAAATACCCTACCCTGAGTCAGCCTGCATGTCTAGGTGTCAGCTGTAGATAACCAATTTGTCGGATCAGTCTTGCTGAGCTTCTTAGAAACTCACGCTTTGCGAATACATGGTTTTCAGGCGCTGACAATTGTTTCGGTCATGGCAACTTCCAGTGGGAAGAACCGCGTCCGGAGTTCGGAAGCTTCCAATGGGAACGCTATGATTTGCTGCAATGAACCTTGTGTGGCCAGTAGCATGGTGCCACTGTGCAAGGCACATGCTTTTGCTTAATCTATGAGGGTCGGAGTCTGTACTGCGTTTGATGCTTCTGCTAAAACTCTTTATTTTGTACTTTAGTGTTGTAAGACTTAATCTTAATTTATAGAACGTTGTTGTATTAATTCTCTCATCCAGTAAATATTTCTGTTTATTCTGCCTGTGTTGTACCATGTATATGCTCATTTCACCGCTAGTCTAATCATACGACACGTGCACGTCCCGGACCGGCACGTGGCAACCGTTCACACCAGATCCTAAAAGTCAATTCCCTCCTACGCTACCTTAGCAGTGCAGTATCCGACCAGAACACACGTCCAGGACTGTTTCTGTGGAGTTCTCACAACTGCGCGCCCTAGATCGCCTCCGAATCAGACACCATAGGGTAGGTTTACTGGGCCTCATTATATCTAACATATGATCAGTACATTCAATGCTCGATCAGGTCGGACCACACGGATCAGACAAGACTATGATCACCCTGGACCCGGTCCAGTTGCCGACCTACTTTTACCCTGTCTAACCCTCCAGTTTTATTTTTCCTTTAATCATACTTAGCCATAGTTTTGCATGTGTCATGAGGTAGTTTCACTCAACTCCTACCAGTCGTGAGCAGCGTCCACACTGCTCGACTTCTACCGGTGAGTATATCTAAGCATAGCGTGCTATCTCGGGGATACCTATACCAATATACCGATAGGGTTCCTAAGGAGACAGATGCAAATAGGGTTTCAATCAATTCCTGAAAACCTAATGCACAATCACGACACATAGTGATAAAAGGAAAACTTTAGAACTGGTTGTGCATCGGGGCTTGCCTTGATCTCCTGCTTGGGTGGTAGGAACTTCGTCCGTGAACACGGGCTCCGGAACTATAGCTACTTCGTTCACTTCGGGGTCTACATGATGCAACAAGAGTGAGATGAGTTACTAATAGTTAAGGTAATATGGTGTTTTCATTATAGATAATATGGTTTTTTCATTATCGATAAAATGGTGTTTTCATCATTACATCTAGAGTTTTAGAGCTAACCCTAGTCGAGGTGGTTTGACCTAATACTTAAATATTTCGACTACGGCATTTTAATAAAATCAATTATTCATTTGAAAGCCATGGACCAAAGTGAAACGTCCGATCTAACCAGCAGACTATTTTTAGTTGAAAGTGCTCTCTGAAACATGAATTTTGGAGTTGGTTGAGGTTAAATTGAATTTTCTAGATTTTATAAAAATTCAGTCAAGTTTCTGTTAATTAAACATATAAATTCAGAAAAAAGGTACTAAAATTCATGGTAAAATCATGAAACAATTTAGAGGCATGAGCAAGCACCTAAACTAAAGTTTTAATTAAGGGTTATGATTTTTAGTTGACATGCATAATGTAGTTCTGAAACAATTTAAAATGTTAGGTTTGAGTATAATTATTGACATGCATAGAACTTTGTTAATGTTAAATCCTGAAAACATTACAGTGGGTCTACCATGCCATTGCACAGCTTTGGTTCAAATTTCAGCCCCAGAGACCTTTGGAACTCCAGTGAAAATTCAAAAACAGAAATGATTAACCTATTTATTTACGAAGTTCCATGAACCTTTTTGAAAAAGTGTTTCAGCGGGTATTTAGAGTATTTTACAGGGGTTCCAAAAAAATTTGGTTCAGCATTTTTAGAGTTTGCACCGATTTATTATGCATTTTACAAAATAGGCTAGAAAATAGCAAAATTCATTTTAATCCCAAAAACAGGGTCGGCGGTTGCTCGCCGGCGGCAAGCTCAACGGTGGTGACTTGGCACCATTGACCACCAGAGTTTTGATCAGCGAGTCAAGGGAGTTCGATTGGAGGTGGCGCCAAGCTCCGGCAATGATCGGAAGGTCACTGGCGACGAGCGGCGGTGGAGGAACTCATTGCCGGCGATGCGCGCGGCGGAGGAAAGGCTTTAGGGCGCGTTTGAGGGGTCGGGGAGCATCACTATGGCACGTAAAAGTGATTTGTGGGTGATGAAGATCACAGGAACGGCCGGAGGTTGGTCGGCGATGGCGAGCTCTCGGGCGGCGTTAATGGCGGTCCGACGGTGGCGCGGCGAGTTTTTCCTGACCGGCGGTTTTTTGCGGTCGAAACCTTGTCAAACAGTGCACATGAACGAGGGAAACCTGCTGGCGAAAGGAATCGATTCTAGAGAGTACCGAGAGGGTGAATTCGAAGCTCGAAGGCCGGCGGTGGTGTTCTCTGCGAGAGTGTGGACCGGAGAAGGCGTTGGTGGTCGGAGAGCTGCGCGAGGGTGAGAGACAAATGCCTGGCATGGTGGCCGAGCGCGAGAAGTGTCGGGCGGTGCTATCGCCATGGAGAAAACAACAGCGGCAATGGCGGCCTGGTGAGCTGTGCGCGGAGGAAGAAGAAGATGGGTGTGGGGTGCGCTTCGTCCTTCACTCTGTTTTGAACAAGCACGCGCACGCGGGGACTTAAGGAGCTGCGCGGGTGAGTAGCGGGCTGAGCAGTGGCCGCGATGGCGATGGCGTGCGCCAGAGGAGAAACGACGGCGAGAGAGAGAGAGAGAGAGAGAAGAGAGAAAGGCGGGATTCCCAGCCGAAGATGGGACAGGATGGCAAGAAAAGGCACGCGCCAGTGTCTGCCGCGGCCTGCGCCGCTGCGGCGCGTCGGTTGGCCGCCGCGGCGGTGCGGCGGGCGTTGGCGATTTTCTATATCTTTTTAAAATTTTTTGCAATTTCTTCAATTTAATACATTTGAAAACCACACTTCCTAAGATCGGAAAAATTTGAAAAGTTTTGTGGGTACGCAGTGAATTATTTGGAACAACTTTTGTTAAAGGAAGAAGTCCTGATTCTGCTTCTAAAAATTTGTGGAGTTTCAATTAAATTAACTTTGTTTGAATTTTTATGGGGTTTAAATCTTTTCCAAAAATCCTGGTAAGATCTCCAAAATTGTGTTTTGAGGTGAACTTAAATGCTATGTAAAAACTTTACTAGGGTTATGTTACGATTTTTTGCTGGTTTTAGGAATGTTAAGTGGAATTTTTATTTGCTTGATAGGGATTTTGGTACAGTGGTCAAAGGCTCCTGATTTAACAAAAGTGCTCAGAATTTCACCAACGTTTTCATGGTGGTTAATGGAATTTCTTAAATCAATAATGCTTATTAGCTCAAGTGTAAAATTTGCTTCAGAACGCAAGAATTTAATCGATGGATTTTTAAGTGACACCTGGGGTGTAACAGTTCTCCATTCACGTCTTATGGCATCAAGAGCTTCACGGTGTTAGGATAATAGACTGGAGTAGTATATTAGAGATATGCATATGCCATATCAAAATGTTGACTGCATTATTAAAATAAATAGAAATTTGCTAGAGGACATTGCTCGTGTGCGTATTTAACTTCTGGACATCCTTCATTTATAAATTGGCTGTAGAACAGTGTGATTCATTGTTCTTTGCCCCAAGAATTGCAAGAGAAACATTCTTTAAACATATATGTCTAATAAGGTAGACAATGAGAAAAAAAATTGCTTGAAGATTCCTCATTTACATGTCTTGTCGATTTGATTTTTTATAAAAAAAGAAATGATTGTTTGTATGACTCTGTAACTTGAAGAATTTTTATATCTTTTAGATTAAACTATGCAAATTATTGTTAGAAACACTTATATAAATAATGTAGTTTTAAATTCTCATGCAAAATTTCAACTCATTATGTATTGTTTGTATAAAATAAAAATGTTTATAAGAACATTTCTCACATATTGTAATGTCCTGTGCCAAAGAACAAAGAATCGTGGTGTCCTACAATCAATTTCAAAAAGAAGGATGTTCAAAAGTCAAATAAGGTTAATGCTCTCCAGCAAATTTTCTCACAAAACCAATCACGGAAGAGTGATAGAATTATAGAAGCAACGATGAAAGAAGGAAGGAAAATTAGGCCCCCCTCCTCCGAAGAGTGGACTAGTCTGGGTTTGACGTGTAGCGAAATGTAGATAACCCTCTTAATGATTTCCTGTCAAATCTGCAAGAACCAAAGGTTGTCAAATAACACGAGATACCTCTTGTTCGAAGGAAACAACTTACAATTTAGCAAGCTAGTAGATCGAAGCAATATAACAAGAGAAAGTAAACAAACCCTAGGTATGAACAACAAAAAGTAAAAGGAGACAAATGACACGGAATTTGTTTAGCCAAGTTCAGCTCCACAAAGTAACCTAGGTCTCCATTCAGGAGTCCACACAGGACCGGGTTTCTTTCAACCCTAAACCTCTCCAAGCAATCATGAAGATCAAGCTTCGTTCTTAACTAGCAAGCTCCTCTTGTGAGGAGGGGCCAATACAGTTTTTTTTTTCTAAAATAATATTAATTTAATTTTTAATTTCAAAAATGGGGGTCGATTTAGAAATATTACAAAAATAGAAGCCAGTCGGGTACCGGAGGACCGATAACACGCCTGTCGGTCTCCGGAAAACCGATAGCCTATGTGGCGATGACGAGGCGTCGACATGGCGCGTAGGAGCTGAGAAATCGGGCGCAGAGATATCCGACAGGGACCTATCGGTACACTGAAGACCGACAGGTCCCCGGCCCCTAGGGTTTGTGGCCTGTTGCGGCCTGTCGGGCACGTTAAAGACCGAAAGGGGCCTATCGGTTCTCTGGTTACCGATAGGCCTATCGGCAGCTGAAAAACCGATAGGCCTATCGGTAATCAGAGAACCGACAGGTTCATCGACTTATGCAATGTTCATCGCAAAAAATAATAATGCAATGAGAGAAATATTTTCGTTTATATATTTTATGTGTACGTCGTGTATATGTAGTGGGCAATAGGATTATTTTATTACACATTATAGTGAGAAAAAAAATATTATTAAATTAAAAAAATATATATGAGGAGTATTAAAATTGTAAAGATACATTACTTGTTCGATAAAGAGTGAGATACAAATACAATACATTCCCTTGAACACTACGGTAAGTGCAGGGTATTTTTACGATTATTAGTAGCAGACTTAGAGCTAGTGAAAATGAGAAGACGAGGAAGAGCGCTGTTGCGATGGAGGTTTAGTAGGTCCAGGCTTGTGATGTGGGCATTTACAATACGGGACCTCGCACCATATCATGTCATCATCTTCAGCGATGGAAATGACAAGATCCTCATTGGATGGTTCAGGAGTCGGAGCATTTAGCAGCTGGGTGAGGTCGAAGATTTTGTCTTCCAGGTAGGTGATGAAGTGCCGATACGGATAAATTGCCTCTGGATCAACCCATGCAGTCCATCCGCAATTGTCGTCATCATCATACGACTGTGGAAAAAGTAATATGGTCATGAAAAGGAGTGTTATTGCATAATAAAGACAGTTAAATGTGAAAGTAAATTAGAAATTCATAGTTACCGCTCCGTATGGACAGCGAAAAAAACGACGACCACTATCCTCGCCGTAGTCCATCGTTTGCACGACAGCATCAGCACCATGTTTACACTTGGGCCATTTCTCCTTCGTAGCATCATATGGTCACAGAGGACTGCCTGGACTGAATTCAGACTTGCATTCTAGAGGAAACTCTGGTTTTGGTTCACTAAACCATGTTGGTCCACCGATCGGAGGAGGGGTTGGAACGGCCCCCCGACCTCCACGACCACGACCTCTACTAGCCATTGTTGAAGTTCGGTAGTTTGAACTTTGTATATGCATGAAGAAGAGGGCACGGCATGATATATAGAGACGGCGTGCAACACTTTGGATTCCCTAGCGCTACGTGGGAGCACATGTCGGATATCGGAGTGGTCATGGCCGACACGTTTCAGCGGCATTAAATAGTGTTTCAGAGACAGACTTTTTTGGATTCCCTAGCGCTATGTGGGAGCATATGTCGGAGATCAGAGGACCGAATAGGGCATCAGAGTGTTCATGGCCAACACGTTTCAGTGGCATTAAATAGCGTTTCAGAGACAGACTTTATTGGATTCCCTAACGCTATGTGGGAGCGCATGTCGGAGACCGGAGGACCGAATAGGGTATCGGAGTGTTCATGACCGACACGTTTTAGTGGCATTAAATAGCGTTTCAGGGACAGACTTTATTGGATTCCCTGACGCTTTGTGGGAGCGCATGTCGGAAACAGACATTATATGGCAGCACATGGCGGAGATGGAAGTACTGAAATACGTAATAGATATCTGATAATACACATAATCATAATGCAACATAAGCATTGTACAACATAATTATAGTGACACATAAATATAGTACAACAGATATGTTAACATTTAAGCATCACGACGCCGCGTCTTCCGGTGCCTAACTTGCTGTGTCGGGTAAGTGAGGTGCTCCGGTGCGTGGCGAGTCCTAGGACCCTCCAAAGGGGTGGACTCCTCCTGCTGCGTGGGCTGACTTGGTACAGGAGCTCCGAGCATCTGTGAATAACCCTCCGCGTCCACGTTGGTCCACGACGTCATCTCGTCGGAAATGGAGGCTGTGACGTTCCTTGTGTAGGCACCTACAATAAGAGTATTATTAGTTTCACTTAATGAAGGGGTATTTCAAAATATAATATGAATGGAATGCGGGAAAGAAAAGATGAACCTGCTGGTGCCTGGTAACCAGGTGTCGGAATAAAACCGGTCCCAAAAGGGATGGCTGATGCATCGACGTGAAAATGGGACGGGCCGGGCTCGTGAAAATGAGATGGCCCGGGCTCGTGAAAATGAGATGGCACGGACTCCTGAAAATCAGATGGGCTGGGTTCCTGAAACTGAGATGGACCACCCTCGTGAAAATGAGACGGGCCGGCGTCCAAGTGATGCCGAGAAGAGGAGGGTTCCTGAGAACGGAATGACGGTGCTGCAGAGGCAGGTTCGACGGAACCAGTAATTTTTTATAAGATAATATATTTCAATTTATGATTTTGAAACTATGTTTCACTTGTAACAAATTGCAGAAATATAGGCGAGTGCGAGGTTGGATCGAACCTGGCTGGGACCGCGGACGCACGTCGTAGGACTACGAACATGATGAGCACCGAAGGGCGTCCCTGCAGCGCCGTGCAAGGCGAGCTAGTGCTGCTGCCATCTCCGACGCATCGAACCTAGGAGGATTCGCTTCGCACTGCTGTGCGTACCCCTCAAGTTCTGATGCGACCTCCGCACATGTTTCAGACTATATGCATGTTACATATGAATATGAGTATGACACATGACACAGAGAAAATATAGCTCAATGGAAAGTACGTATCAGCATGTGGTATGCCGAACCCGGCTGCGGAGCGAACGTGTCTGTGATGTCAGCATCATGGTCCACAATCTCCGCCGGCACCGGGTGACAACGAATGCGTGTTCTGGTGCTGTACCACTGTAAATACCGAACATACGCTTCCGCCACGAAAGGGCCAGCGGGGACCCAAACGTCCTCAGCAGCATCAGCCCACTGCTCAATCCAAGGCAACATCTTCGCGGCCCATGAATCTTCGTAAGCGAGGCCCTGGCCTTTCCTAGTCATCGTGCAATGATACTTATAATATCTTACTGTGTACTTCCTACAGGTTGAAAAAGTAACTCCTTATCGACAATGAAACGGTTTGCAAAGTAAATCATACTTACATCTGGTCACGAAGGACGGGTGGTCGGGGAATGGGAAATGGCTGGAATAGTCCAAACTGACGCATAACTCGGTTGACGGCGTATGGCTCGACAACGATGTCATACACAAGGTGTCGCTTCGTGAACCATATGCGCTGATCACGAGTGCACAGAGACGACAACCCGCGAGGCGCACGCCTCTGGACCTCCATTGGACTGAATGGCGTCCATCGGACACGATCAGCTCTAAGCTGATCAAACGCAAGGACGTAGTTTGGATACCCCCTGTGGACGGTGCCTGTCGCCCAAGTCATCTGCATTATGATAAATATATTAGTTACAAACTCTAATATACGACAAATTAACTGTAATTGAAATATAATTTGGTTACCTTTCGCGTACACCATAAGGATCCCATTGTAGGCCTGTCCATCTCATCGTCGTCATCCGTGTATAGGTCGTCGTCGTATGGATCGTACGCGGAAAGAGTAGGTCGTCCGATGTCGAAGCGCTCGTAACACCACAACATCAGCAACAAAGAGCATCCAGTAAGTGATCCGGCACTAGTCCTACGTCTACAACCATCACATAACGCTCTGTAGGTCGCAGCCAGCACGGCAGAGCCCCAACTAAATTGGGGCATATGTGCCACGTCTATGTCAATGATGATCTGGGCGACGCCTATCAAACGCTTATCAACGGTGTCCTGGTGCATGCTCGTGAATAAGACCCAACCAAACAACCACAGAAGGTAGGCCTCTAAATGGCGCTGCACTCTCCAATCCTCCGCATCTGCAGTCAACGCCTCTGCTCGAAAGTGCTGCAGCCATACCTTCGTAGGTCCATGGTTATCGTTAAACTGCAGCTGATCTTGTTCAGGTAGGACGTCGTGAAATCAGTGCAAGATGTCATGCTTCCATGTTGCTTGCACCGGAGGAGGAAAAACCACATCCCCTGCCAGAGGGAGACCTAATAGTATGGACACGTCTTGTAGAGTCGGAGCCATCTCACGTACCGGTAGGTGAAACGTGTGGGTCTCTGGTCGCCAACGGTCCACCAAAGCAGTGAGTAGTGCACGGTCAGCGGGAAACCGAGGAGACCTCCTACCCCTGGGGTCCAACATCCGTGCGAGTGGTAGTAATCTACATGCCTGTAACCTACGAACAATACAACATTGTTTCAAAATGAAGTGTAATATGTAACAAACAATATTTTCTGAATTAGTAGGTTACCTCGGAACCCATCGGTCGTCCACTCTCCAAAAGTCGTCGAAGCTCCGTAGTCGAAGGGGTTCGTAAAGATCACCGGTCTCAGAGTTAGAGCGATGCTTGGAATCAATTACCGGATCGATCAACTCCATGGCTTTAAGAAAAATTGACAATATTTAATAACAACATAAAATATGACATCTTACAATATGATAAAAATAATACATCTCATAATATGACATAACACTGACTACACTTGTTACAACAATGAAAATAGTACATCTCATAATATGACATAACACTTACTACACATGTTACAAATAAAAATAGTACATCTCATAATATGACATAACACTTACTACACATGGTACAAATGAAAATAGTACATCTCATAATATGACATAACACTTACTACACATGTTACAAATGAAAATAGTACATCTTATAATATTACATAACACTTAGTACACATGTTACAAATAAAAATAGTACATGTTAAAATACATAGTACCCATGACAGAATTAAGTAGATGGTCCTCCTCTTTCAATGCGGGCGCTCCTCCGCATTGGAACACGTCGCACATCCACGCCGTCAGGTCTCCTTTCCACTACGTACAAGTTGCAATCCTTTCATAGGTGGTTACCTCCACAAACTATGCATTCTTTGCGACCCCCACGCGCCTGACTGGCATCCATGTCATTCCTGATTCGACGCATTTTGCGACGACCCTTCATTATAACTCGTTTGCTTGGATCCGGGATTCAAGCTGGTTGTCCCTATGGTGGCCGTGTGAAGTCAGAGACAACTCTTCAACCAAGTAACTCACCACGCCATGTAGCCTCCACTGCTTCTTTGAAGTAGTATGGTGACACAAAATTATGGGTATCAATATTTCCTTTAGCACAAGCAGTGAAGACATGAGAGCAGGGTAAATGCAGTAACTTTGGCTTGTTACATGTGCACTCACATTTGTTCAAATCAGGTCACAATATGCATTTCATTGTTACTTCAGCACGAGCAATGCCAAGTCCGCTCTTTCCGCGCAACAGCACCCCAAAAACTAGTTCTCTGTTACCTGTCCTCCGAACCAAATGTCTTTCACCTTTCTCACTTTTTTCTTGCATATACTCCGTGTTTTTAGAGGAGTACAGTACTTGATGGTTGGACATGTTCAACATTGCTTGAGCATAACACTCTTGCAGATACGTTTGTGTACCACGTGTGATACCCTCGACGATAGCTACAAGTGGAAGGCTTCGTGTACCTTTCATTACCCAATTATAAACCTCTGCGAGATTAGTTGTCGTTATACCATAACCGGATCCATCTCTATCTTCTATCAATGACCATTTCTCTATTAACTCCTCCTTAATCCAATCCGAGAAACAACTCACTCTTCTTCCCCCCTTCAGCCTTCGTGTCACGCTGTGTGCTTCATTAGGAAGAGGATCCAAAGGAAATGTCTCTGCATCATAACCTGGCAGAGCCATATCTCTTAATTCCTTCATTTGATTGCTAGTTAATCTATCAAGCTCCTGTAATAGTTTATTAAATTTTAAACGTTGGTTCTGCTTGCATAGCTGCTTGAACATATTCATCAGACGTTTGCTCTTAAATTGTCAGTGAGAGTTTGCAGCCAAATGTCTCATGCACCAACGACTATGTAAATCTGGCCAAAATGCTTCGTCCGTACTATTCGTTTGCAACATATCAATTGCTGATAATAGACCAGCATCTCGATTATGTATGATGCAAATATCTGGCCTATTTCTAACAACAGCTCTCTTAAGCCACCGAAAGAACCACAACCAAGTTTCAGTCCTCTCGTGCTCCACAAATGCAAATGCAATTGGCACAATCTGATTCTCTCCATCAACCCCAATAGCAGTAAGGATTTGCCCTTTATACTTATCGGTCAAGAATGTACCATGCACACATAGCACAGGTCGGCAGTATCGAAACGCTGCAATCATGCATCCAAATGACCAGAAAGTACGTTGAAGTACCTTGTTACCATCTGCATCGACAAAGTCGTGCCATGCAATTACAGTCCCCGCGTTCCGAGCTTGAATAACTTCAAGTAATGCAGGAAGATTATGATATGAATCCTCGTAAGTGCCAAACCTTCTTTCCAATGCTTTCTGTTTCGCCCTCCATGCCATATCATACGATATGTCATACCCATATCTGTTCTGTATACTATGCATGATAGCAAAGGAAGATATTGCAGTCTTTTGCACTATCTCTGAATACACTACATCAGCAACAAATTTTGCTGTCATATTCCTATATTTTAGAAGGGTATTTCTCAACATACACGAGTGAGGTACCACAATAGAGACAACAAATGATGTCTCATTCTTCGGTACGTACCCATGAACTCGCCACGTGCAGTCTGGAGCAATGCACTTTACATCATATGTTATTGTGTTTGAAATTATCACCCTGAACTGCTTCCTCTCAGAATACGCCTACCGCTTCACCGCCATTTGCATGTCCCCCTTATCACGAAACATCTGGCCCTACCTCACTTCTACAGTATCATATTCCCAGGCTGACTTGTGACCATCATCACATGCCATGTTGTCCACATCAATCCAGTCCTCTGGCTCTTCATCACCCTCCTTCCACCCGGCCCGTGTCTCAACAAAAGTTTCATACTCATCATCATCCCTCTGCATCTCATCTACAATAACCTCATTCTCTTCTCCACAATCTACAACCATCATTTCCATCCGGCCTCCTCCCACCTCATCGTGCGTCTGATTAATCAGTTCTCTGGTACTATTATTCTCAACTTCAATATTTTGCTCGGTGCTCTCATCGATTGCTAAATTATTTAAAACATGCACATAACTTTCACCTACTTCCTCATGCCCTTCCGATGTGCTCCTTGATTCATGTTGAACAAGCAGCACGTGATCAAACTTTTTCTGGATACCCATATACACGAACTTCCGTCAACTTGTTGTGTTTTTAATCTCAAAATGCTCCCATTTGTATACCCCTTTATATATCTTAGAAATTAAAACTTTCACCATTAACCGATCATGTAATGGGATATTCAACAATTCTTGCAACCATTTCCACACTTCCACTCTAGACACCTCAAAGGGTCCATTAAACCAACCATCTATATATGAAAATTCATTCAAATCTATACCATATTCACAATGTCTAATTTCTCCTTCCCCATAAAATATTCTAGAATCTGACGACACTGGACATCCTAACAACACAAATATTTTTAGCTACCCTTTATTTACTATTTAAATTTATTATAATTATAACAACGTCTAAATTTTTTTTCGTATGCTCTATATATATTGTACGTATATAATATAGATTTTATGAACTTAGTAGATAATCATATAAACAAAATCACTATTTAAATAACCATTACAAAACTAAACTTATATTATACATAAACTATTATTCTACTTAACCTAAGAAAAATATAATACTTACTTCTTTTTCTTCTTCTTCTTCGTCCTCTTCTTCTTCTCCCGCGATCTAAATAATCATTACAAGACTAAACTTATATTGTACATAAACTATTACTCTATTTAATCTTAAAAAAAAATATTATACTTACTTCTTTTTCTTCTTCTTCTTCTTCTTCTTCTTCTTCTTCTCCTCCTCCCGCGAGCGCACGCCGCCCGGCTCCCCCGCGCGCGCCTCTCTCCCGCTCTCCCCGCTCTCCTCGCGCGCCGCCTCCGCTCGCCTCGCCGCCGCCGCGCGCGCTGTCTCTCTCTGTCTCTCCCTCTCTCTCTCTCGTGTGTACCGCGCGACATAAATGGAGAGCGGCGGCCAAATAGGGGGACCTATCGGTCACCCGGAAACCGACTAGCTAACCTAGTCGGTCGCCCGATTACCGACTGGCGACAAAAGTCGGGTCCGCCCGGGCCCGACTGGCCCAGGCCTACGGTGGCCTGTCGGTACTCCAGTTATCGACAGGCCTGTCGCCGCCCGATAGCCCATGTGGCACCGTACGTGACAGATAGTCGGGCGTCGGAAAACTGATAGGGCATATCGGTTTTCCGGCGACCGACGGGCCTGTTATCGGTCCTCCGGTACCCGACTGGCTTATATTTTTGCAATATTTCTAAATCGACCCCCATTTTTGAAATTAAAAATTAAATTAATATTATTTCAGAAAAAAACGGCAATACAAACTTTCCAGGGCTTCACCACACGAGTTAGGAGCTCCCAAACAACCTCTAGCTGTCTAGGGGATAAATCTCCAAGAGTAACAAACACGAAAGTTCACCGGCAGTGAGGGGAGAACCGTGGTCAAGTGAGGAGAGAGATGAGACACTCAAGGCTCAACCAATCTTCACTCAAACCCTCAAGAAATCAGAGTTGGAAGCTTGGGAATGAAAGGATTTGCTCAAGGTGCTCAAATGGCGATTTTTGAATCTGGTAGAGTGGCCAACCAGAGGTAGAAGATAAGTGGGTGTTTATATAGGTCCACAGGAAAAAGAGACGTTTAATACTGTCAGAGTCCGGACTAGTTCAAGATATGGCCGGGACAAGTCCGGACATCCCCGATTGATGATTTTCTATTTTGGTCCGGACTAGTCCGTTCGGATAATTCTGAACTACCTGAAAGTGCATCTAGGCCCTAAGTCGGTTTTGGTGAGAAATGACAACAAAATTAAGGAGCTAATAATTTTTATATGCAAAACAAAGTGAAAGAGTCGATCAAATGCTCAAAATCTAGCTCAAATCGTTCAGTCCAGTAGGGGGTTCACGGGAACCTCTGGTCCCCTTGGAACTTCAGTCCAGTAGGGGGTTCACCGGAACCTCCGATCTAGGACCGGAGGGTCCTGTCCCCCTGGAACTTCTGTCCAATAGGGGGTTCACCGGAACCTCCGGTCCAGGACTTGAGGGTCTGGTCCCCCTCCAGGATCGCTCAATACCAGGGTCACCGGAGCCTCCAGTCCGGACCGGAGAGTCCGGTCCCCCTAGAACTTCTACTCAGTAAGGGGTCTCCCGGAACCTCCGGTCTGAACCGGAGGATCCAGTGACCCTTCACACAGTTGACCAAGGTCTCTTTTTGGGGGCTTGGGTATATACACCCCTTCTTCTTCAATGGTTCACTCTCTCCGAAAATCAGATCTTGAACACCCTATTGAGCTCAAAAACCTTCCTCTCTCACCAATCAAGTCATCCCTTTGCAAAATTAAGCTAGGGTTTGAGAGAGAGCAAGATTGAAACACCTAGTGTGACACCTCGGAATTTAAACTCGATCAATCCGATAAATAAGTAAGTTTATGGTGTTAAATTAAAGAATTAAAAAGTTCTTTGTCGTTTAATGAAGTAGAGGGAATTACATAAATGGCTACTAATTCGTCACCTAAAATAGGTTATAAGCACCTCTTGTCATTTTAAACTGTTCCAAATTTATTAATTGAGATGAAGTGAGAAAAGAGCACGGGAACATTTCATGTAAAACGGGCGGAAATTGAGTAAGGTGCGAATAGGGTCGAACTCCCGTAACTACTCTTATCAAAACCCTAAACGTTGAGAAGATTCAACAGTTGGGTATCGGGACCTAGGGTTATCGGGTTCAAAAGTTGTTCAAACCTTGGTTCAAATTCCGAAACGGCCCAAATCAAAAACCTAATTACGTTGGAAATTTAAACAATAGACAAGAGGCAAACCATTATAAAGAAATTCAAATTTGCAGTGACAATTCAAATTCAAATAGCAATTCAAAAATTCAATGTTAATTCCTTTACATTTCTAGTCATTCAACCAATTTAGTGAAACTTCAAAATTTGGAATTCAAATTTCAAACTTCTACCCTAATTTTTCTCTCCTTCCTCCCTTCCTCCTGTCCTTCCTCTTTCTTTCTTTTCTCTGTGTTGCCGGCCGGGTATTGTACCAGTGCTGCCAAGGAGCAGGGCCGCCATACCGTCTTCTCCCGCGGAGCGTCGCCCTACGCCGTAGCCGAGGCTAGCCCGACGTGCGCCGCTGCTCCGTCCGTCCGGCGAGGTACCCACGTACGGGAATGGTCGACCGCCATCACCGTCGCCGCGGCACGCGATTAAATTTCCCCGAGCGCGCTGCTCCTCTGCCGCCCAACTGCCCGCGTACGGGAAGCCACCGGCAATCATCACCGTGCTACACGCGCACGCTCAACCCATTCCAGTGCGCTGCTATTTCTCCTCCGTAGCTCTACTATTCTTCCTCCCTGCTCATTCTCTCTTCTTCCTCACTGCCCTACCGCCATTGCCGCCACCAGTGCTCCCGCGTCGACCGACCGTTCCAATACACCCCAACCCTAACCGAGCTCCTCCAACGCGCGCGAAGTCACTCACCACTCCTTCGCACGTCCAATTAACCCTTCCCGAGCCGAAACCCTAGCCAACACCGGCAGATTGCTCTCGGAGCACCGCCGCGGCCGCCATTGTAGCCACCCCGTCGAATTCTTCATCGTCGGTGAGAGCCTCTCCAATTCCTTCCTTCGGCGAGACCCTCGGGTAGCCCTCGTTCCGTTTCAATTGACTGCAGCGGTTTTGGTGGAGCAGCGAAGACGAAATCGCCGCGCCATCGCCAGAGCACCCGCTGAGCCGCCACCTCACGGTCGACGACCATCTTCCGGCCAATTTTCCTCTTCCTCGTAGTGCCCAGCGACATCACCGGCCTCTGCTGCAGCTCACGGTGCCCGACCTTAACCCTCACTGATCGCCGAGCCGTCGGAACACCGCCGCCGCCATCACCGTAATCGGTCCACCGTCGCCGGCGTACCCCCGTTGAGCCCCGTCACCCCTCCGTCATCAAATGAACTCTCTGACTCGTGCTGAGTGCGATGGACACCACGAAGGCTGCCGCCGACGCCCCTTCCGGCGAGAGCCGTCGGTGAGCGCCGTCGGGAGGCTGCCCTAGCGCCGCTCCCCTGTTCTGTGCCACTGGCAAGCGGGCCCGGCTCCCTTTCAAATTATTCAAACTCTAGGAAAATTCACAGAGTTGTAAAATTCATAGAAAATAGAATACCACTCCAAAAATATCAAACCAAACCTTTTTAGCAACCTCATGACTAGGACAAAATTTCTGTTAAAACACATTTTATGAAACGACCAAAAATTTTCAGGAATAACTAAAATACTCTTTTCTGTTTTTGAATTTTAATTTAAATTATGAAACAGTGCTAATGCTAAGATTTGATCCACAAGTACCTCATGGCAGCACACACCTACTGGAATTTTATGGGGATTTTAGGACTACCAAATTGTATATGATACTTTCACAATACCCCAATCTGCCTATTAAAATGTCATTTTCTAAAATACATTGTAAAAGTCAGTGAAAAGATTAGACCCCAAGAACAAAGTTGTAAATTTGGTTCTCCTGAGTAACACTCTAAAATATCATAATTTTATTCTAAGGTTTACATATGGTTCCTGATTTTATAAGACCTAATAACAGAAACTTTGTTGAATTTTTATGAAATCTAGGAAATTCACCTAGGCCTCAACCAAAGCTTAAAATTCATATTTCAGAGAGTACCATCAAGTAAAAATAATCTTGAGATCCAATTAAAAGTTTCATTTTTAACCCTAGATTAATCGTCGCAGATATTAAATAATTAACACCGTAGTAAAGTGTCGGTCTAACTCTAACCAAATTGAGAGTATTACTTTTGACAACATGCCAACTAAGAATCAGTTCTTGGAATGAAAATGAGAAGTATCAATTGGACCATCATTTTCTTATAAATTACATTCTCGCCATATAGGAACCGACTGTCGCAACCCCGTCCGATAAATTCGTACGGTTGCTCATCCAGGATCATTCGGGGGCCGCTTGCCGAAACAAGTGACTTTGCAGTACAATAATTAACAAGGACTCGCATAAATGATTTGAAGATACATTAATTCAGGTTATATTACAACTGATTTCGGAAGTTTAGGAAGTGCGGAAACGTAGTTTTAATAACAAACACGTGGATTTCAGCGGAAGCAAAAATCTAACACTCGGCGCCTCGATCAAACACCCCAGCCCGATGGTGTTTAATCTCCACGGGAGGGAGAAGCGGGGACCCACTCGAAGGTCCACTCCGAGGGCGTCTCCTCTTCCCAACTACCCTGGCTACAGTCAGCACTATTACCTGCAAAACAACAATCAACAAACCGTGAGCGACTGACGCTCAGCAAGACTTACCCGTCAATAGGCCTTCTAAGGCCGACTCCTAGTATGCAGGGAGTATTTGTGGCAGCAGGGTAAGTATTTGCAAAAACAGCACTAATGGTAAACCCTATTTTCAGGTTTTTAGCCAAGATTTTAAGAGTTCACTAGCAGTAGTAAAATGTGCTCTTAAATACTAACAAACATGGTTGCAATACAATTTATTGAGATCCCAATACATCGGTTTTCCCACCATACATCCCACATTCTCGGCAAGATGTGACACAGTGGACAAGCGGGTACTCTTAACCGTGAGGGGCGGCGATTATAATCGATGTACATCCTGCAGGAGAAACCCGAATAACACGACACGTGCGCACTCCACGAGTCGCACGTGGCCACCTTTCACTGCATCGCGACAATGTCGGTCCGACTGCCATCTCTCCAAGGACATAGTCCTCCAGGCAACGCCCTGCGTCCCTGTACGGCCCCAAGCCTTTCCCACTAGCACATACCCAAGAAAACAAAAATGCGAAATCATCCACCATACTGGTCCGTTCACCCGGAAAAAGAGATGGCTGGTCGTCCAATCACTGCGCAATGAGCTACGTCAGCTTCCTGGTTCCCATATGCCAGTATGCATTCGGTACACAACTCAATACTTGCCCATGGGTGCCGACATTCAGTACCATGGTTAACTTAATCCATGCAGCATTTTTGACCATCAGTTAATGTCATATTTGGTGCCCATCCCTAAAAGACTACACATGTGACAGTCACCCCTCCCACAAGATTTTAGCTATCGAATGAGTAGTCTCCATACTACTCATATGCTACCGATTCCTAATATTAACAAGGCATGCTAGCGCTTAGCTGACGCTACTGAGTTTATCCCATAGGAACTCCTATTAAGGCTATGCAACTAGGTGTCAAACAACTCCTCAACGTAATGCACAAACAGCCCTACAAGGATAGTGACAAAGTAAAACTTTAAATCTTAGGTGTGCACCGGGGCTTGCCTCGGTTCGGGGAGAAGTTAGCACAGTCGATGGCGGGGTCGGCAGCGGGGAAGTCCTCCTCAGCCTCAGTGGCCGTCTGCAGCTCGGTTCCTATATGAAGATGCAAGGTAATCTTGTATTAACAGATGAGTGAAGTTGCATGAATTTCTCTCTAACAAACTTTAGTGTTGCTTCGGTAGACGGGACTAGCTAGACTGGTCGGACGGCAAAGATTACCAGAGGGCTGTCGGTGGAAAAAGAACAGCAACAGAGACCGGTCGTCGGAAAGAGATGTCGACGCGCCGCTACTGCTGAAATACTGCGGAAGAATGGGGCGGCGGTTAGAGACGATAACGACGGACGATGGAACCGTCGGCAGGGCAAGGCTTACCGAGCGCACCTGAGCACGAGAGAAGCTGGCTCTGCTTCGGCCCTGCGGGGCTCTTCGGCTGTAATGGCGGAAGGGAGTGGAGACGAGAGCAGAGAGACGAGCGCGAAGAGGAGCAAAGGAGCTCGCCGAGTGAAGTGTTTCGTCTCAGGGAAAAATATCAGCCTCCGTTCCTTTTGTCTCTCTAGGACGACGCAAGTTGGCGCGGCGGCAGTGTACTGCAGCGCATGCGCCGGGCGTGCGCGTCCCATCACGAAGACTTTCGGCGCGGTGGCAGCACTGCTGTGTACGGCCAGGCACTTTTACGGTTGGGAAGATGACCGGCAGCATTAATGGCGCGGCCGCTTCGAGCTCGGGTCCGACGAGTCTGTCCGGCCTCGGGGTCGAGCGAGGCGGAGCGAGATGTCCGACCTCAGGGTCGAGCGAGGCGGAGCGAACGGCTTGTCCAACCTTGGGGTCGAGCGAGACGGAGCTAACGGCTTGTCCGACCTCGGGTCGAGCGAAGCGGAGAGTGATGACGGGTCGGGCGAGACGGAAAATAATGTCCGACCGCTGGGGGTCGGAGTCGGGCGAATCGCGAAAATCATCCGACCTCTGGGTCGGAGGTCGGGCGAAACGTAAAAGTCATCCGACCTCTGGGTCGGAGGTCGGGCGAAACGGAAAATTTCCAAACGACGGGGTCGGGAAGACATGGAAACGAACAGAGGAGACCGGACGGCACTCATCCCTGCTCGGAGCGGAGCAAGGCCGGCGGTGCACGGACGAAAGAAGAGAGAAGCAGAAGGACAATAAAGATTGGATTTCAAATTAAATTTTTTGAATTTAAGTTCTGTTGATTAGATTCTACGATGTCATTAACTTTGGGTTTTGAGATTTTTATAGAACACAATTAAGTCTTTATTGACAAAGGATTTAGCGAGAATTTAGTTCGGGATGTTACACCGACCAGGAACTTCCGCCGGTGAACGAGAATCCAGAAGAGGCACCCGCAGGAACTAACTTCACGTTTGAGTGCTCTGACTATTCTGCAAACCAAGGCAAGCCCCGGTGCACACCTATGTTTTATTAATTTTCTGTTTACCACTATGTGTGTAGGAATTGCTTGTGCATTAAGTTTCGAGGAAATTGCCGTGAAAACATAGCTGCATGACTTGGTAGGTGTTCATACGGATTAATTTGGTAGAGCCATCGATAGAATGCGATGTTTTAAGAACAGGAATCCGGTAGAGTCCGAGTAGTATGGAGACTACTCGTGTTTACTCAAAGAAGGAAAAGTCAATGAATATGTTTGATCTTAAATGTGATTAAAATTGGAGAACCTTATCGGGTGCGGTTGCATTGGTCAAGTTTGAGGTGTGTACCGAGTGCATACTGGTATATGGGATCAGGAAACCGATGTAGCTCACCGTGCTTTGTTGGACAATTGGCCATTCCTTTTTCTGGGTGAACGGACCAACAAGGTGGATGAATTCGATTTTGTTTTTCTTGGGCTCGTGCTAGTGGGAAAGGCTTGGGGCCGTACAGGGATGCAGGGCATCGCCTGGAGGAACATGTCCTTGGAGGGATGGATGTTGAGCCAACATTGTCATGATGTTGCGAAAGGTAGCCACGTGTGACTCAGTTGAGAGTGCACGTGTCGTGTCATTCGGGTTTCTCCTGCAGGATGTAAATCAATTATAATTGCCGCTCCTCGTGGTTAAGAGTAGCACTTGCTCCTTTCCACCGCAACGATATGTAAATGATGGATTTATGATAAAAAAATGGCTGTCGCAAATTCTGGATTGTTGTACTGAACTCTTGATTGTTTAGAATAGTGGCAAACCTAGTATGTTAATAATGAAGCCTGCTAATTTGGCTAAAAATGGAATAGACTATTAGCGCTGTGTTTCGCAATACCCGATTAACTTCCATCATATCTCCTGCATTCTAGGAGTCGGTCATTAGATGGCCACGTTGACGGGTAAGCCTTGCTGAGTATTAGTTGCTCAGGCTTTGTGGATTAATATTTTGCAGGTGATTCTTCTAACCTTGCTTCATGTGGTTGTGGTGGTTGGGAAGGGGAAGCACCTCGGAGTGGACCTTCGAGTGGGTTCCCGCTTCTCCGACCTATGAAGATTAAGCACCCGTGGACTGGCGTGCTTAATTGTATCGTTGAATTATAATTATTAGCTTCCGCTGACTTTCGTTTGTTTTCGAACTACGTCTCCGCACTTAAAATATCTAAACCAACGATGTAATATTAGGAATTCATGTACCCTTTAATTCATGTTTTGCGTGTCCTTATTAATTATTGTACTGTATGGTCGCTTGCTTCGTCAAGTGGCACCCTGAATGATCCTGAATGAGCAACCGTACGATTTTATCGAACGGGGTTGCGACACGTGGTATCAGAGCTCTTTGGTGATCAGTACTCTAATTAACGAGGCTTATTTTATAAACTGCGTTACGGTGAGGCACGATATAGAAAAGCACATATTAGAAGTTATAGTTAGGAAGGTAGCAATGCTAACTTTGCATTCATGCATTTTATTTTGAGTTGATTTATATTTATGTAACGACGCACCAACGAACTACGCAGAGGTACGTGTTACATAAACGACGCACCAACGAACTACAACGAAGGTACGGAGTCCTGCCGTGGGATAATATTCACGGTCGCTTGCTGTTTGCGTTGCTGGTTCACCCATCTTGCCTGAGATGCTTTTCATGGCCGTTAACGGCAAGGCGTTACTGGTTGCCGCCGGTTGCCATGAGTCGTGACTATCATGGCCATATTGCATACCTGTTCTGTGATGTGATTTTCTGCAGGTACACTAACTATCGTTAGACCGTGTAGAAAACGATTTGTCTCGAGAGAACGAGTAGCGCCACTGAGGATCGTATTAGGGTTTTCTTTGAGTGAGGACGAATAGGTCGTGGCATTCTGTCATTTCTGCATGTGTACAAAGAATTCACCTAACTAAAAAGTTCAACCTCATAAATCCAATAAGAACCTGTGAATTAATCAAGGAAAGAAGAACTTAAGAATCTCATCCTCCTGTGTTCAGCCTGTTCCTTACTCCAAAAAATCCTATAGAATCCGTAGGGTTTCATCTCCTAAATTCATTCTCTAGATTTTTCTTAAGGGGAAAGGTGTTTTTATAATTCTGCCCTTAGTTGCATGAGAGATGGGGTTCCTCTGCTGCACATTGGAGACAGAATCAATTTCCACTTTTATCGGTTCCTTGATGTTGGGTATCGCCATTTTCTCCATTCGGGCAGTTGTGAATAATGGTACAGAAATTTTCGTTTCCCTATCGGAGATAAGGATTTACTTGTTTTCCATGATTCGACAGATGGCCCCTTCGGACGTCGACAGCAGTGCTGCCCTCTCAGCACGCATCACGGAGCTCGAGGCCAATCTTGTGGAGATGGCCCAAGCTCGTGAGCAGGCGGAGCAGTCCCGTTCCGAAGAGGAGCAGGAGCGCCTGAAAGTGCTTCTGGAATGGCTTGAGGTTTCTTACAAGTTAGAGAAGCTAAAAGCGGAGAACTGTGGCTTAAAGGCCCAAGTCGAGGAGTTGCAGCGGCAGCTTCAGGAGCAGAAGGCCCAGACCGATCAGCAAATCGCTAAGTTGGAGGGTGAGCGCGACGACCTGAAGTTGCAGGTCAATGAACTCGAGGCCGAGGCCGAATGGATGGATGAGCTGAGGCTTGAGGTGGAGAATGAGACTCATGATGTTCGCGCTCAGCTCCACAACGCCGAGCAGACCATTGAGCAGATTCACACACAGTGGGAGGACGCCGTGATGGACCTCGAGATGGCTCTTCAGCATCAGGCCCCACAGCCGATGCAGGCACCAGATGTCGCTCCTCCTGATGAGGGGTCAGGCATGTCTGGCGTAGAGGACGAGTATCCCCTGTCGCCTACGATGAGGAGATGCATTCTGACGCTGGCAGCCCTGTGCCCTAGTCACTTATTGCGGTCTAGGTTGCGTACATACATGTGTGCAACTAGAACTTAGGACCATCGTAGTATCTGTTATTCGGCGTCGAACAGTTATTAGTAAGCATACATCCCATGAGCAGCGTAGCTATGGCTCGATGTTGCTACGCAATTTTGTAAAATGTGGCTATGCCACTTCGGGATGTAATGCGGGTACTCTCTTGTGTATGCGACCGTTGATTTCCTCGTTAATGAAGTGTTCCAAGTCATGTGCTGTCCATTTTCTCTGTCATGAAATCTTTCTAATTATGCCTTGTTTGAATGCAATTTGTTGGCTTGTGTGTATTCCAAGCGCACGATCAACCACTAATGGAATGGAGATTTCTTATGACAGATGGCAGGACGTACTTGCGGGTCGAGCGGGCAGGACCAGGCTAGTGGCTCTAACCTTCCTCCACCGCCACCCCCTCCTCCAAGGATGTGGGAACAGTTTATGGCCACCCAACAGCAGCTCATGCAAATCCTGATCGAGCAGAATCGTCAAGGTGGTCGTCAGCGTGCACAGGCACCCCCGCCAGAGAGCTCCTATGGGGACTTCTCGGCCGTCCATCCGCCAACCTTCGCGGATGCGGCTGACCCATTGGACGCTGATAATTGGCTGCACACCATCGAGTCCAAGTTTGAGCTCCTTCACTGCACTGAGCATCAGAAGACTCTCTTCGCGGCTCAGCAACTCCGCGGACCGGCGAGAGCGGTGGTTTAATTACACTGCCTCTCTTCCCGATGGCCACCAAGTGCAATGGGCGGAGTTCCGTGAAGCTTTCAAGGCACATCACATTCCTGATGGTCTCATACAGCGCAAGACGCGTGAATTCGAAGAACTGCGCCAAGGCCACATGAGTGTTCACGAATACTCGCGCAAGTTCGACTACCTGGCGCAATATGCTGGACATCACGTGGACACTGATGCCAAAAAGAGAGGCTGTTTCATGAAGGGCTTAAATTCCAAGTTACGTGATCGTCTAGCCCTCCACAACAGCGCTAGTTTCAACACACTGGTGCGTGCCGCCATTACCCAAGAAGATGCTACGCGCGCTCACCAGGAAGAAAAGAAGCGCAAGCGCGCAGCCGGAGGTTCCCCTGGCAACCAGCCATCTCAGAGGTACCGTTTGGCTATCACCTCCCCGACGGGCCAGAAGTTCAAAGCTGCAATGCCACCGGGTGGAGGTTACCGCCCGTCATCCTCACAGCAGCCCGTGGCACGCCAAGGCCCTCAGTTTGGGCAGCAGTCTGGCTTCAACTCCGGGGGTCACAGGCAGATGATCCAAGCTCCTCGTCCCCCGCAACAGTACAACAACACGGGTCCAAGGCCGTGTTTCAATTGCGGTCGTCCCGGTCACTTTGCTAAAGATTGCCGCCAGCCTCCTCGTCAGCAAGGTAATGCCCAGCAGGGCAACCCCCGCAACAACAACAATTCACGTCCCCAGCCTGCCGGGAATGCACCTAAGCAGGGCCGTGTCAATCACACTGTGGCTGAGGAAGTTCAAGAAGGTGAACAAGTCCTTGCGGGTATGTTTTCTATTCGAGAACAGCCTGTCTTAGTCTTATTTGATTCGGGTGCCACCCATAATTTCATTAGTAGGGCATGTGTCCAAAGGTGTGACCTTCTCACCGCTATCACTAAAACACCCTATATTATTACCTCACCCGCCGGAAAAATGTCGACCACGCTAAAAGTCCACCAAGCACCACTGAATCTGGGCGGAAAAATATTTTTAGGCATGGTATAGACATAATTTTAGGCATGGGTTGGATGGTGTACCATAACGCCGTGTTACATATTTCTTCTCGAGAGATTCAATTAAATTCCCCTCTACATGGCCCTATATCCTTTCAAGTTACCCCACCCGCTCCCAAGTCACCTAGCCTTCATCAAGTCTCCGGTAAGAGGTTGGAGGATATTCCAGTGGTGTGTGAGTTCCCCGATGTCTTTCCGGAGGATTTACCGGGATTGCCACCCGATCGGGACGTCGAGTTAAAAATTGAACTCCAGCCCGGTACCGCCCCAATCTCCAGAAGGCCGTATAGGATGGCTCCGAATGAGTTGGCGGAATTAAAAGTTCAACTAAAGGAGTTGTTAGACAAGGGTTTTATTCGACCTAGCTCGTCTCCTTGGGGTTGTCCCGCCATATTTGTGAAGAAGAAGGATGAGACCCTGAGACTCTATGTTGATTATCGACCGTTGAATGCGGTCACCATCAAAAACAAATATCCTTTGCCCCGCATAGACATCTTGTTCGATCAACTTGTGGGCGCCAAAGTCTTTTCCAAAATTGATCTTCGCTCGGGGTATCATCAAATCAAAATCCGTCCTGAGGACATTCCCAAGACTGCCTTTTCTACAAGGTACGGTCTTTATGAATACCTTGTCATGTCCTTCGGTTTGACCAATGCTCCAGCCCACTTCATGTATCTAATGAATTCCGTTTTCATGCCCGAGCTGGACAAATTCGTCGTGGTCTTCATCGACGACATCCTTATCTATTCCAAGTCGGAGGAAGAGCATGCGGAACATCTTCGTATTGTTCTCCAGAGGCTGAGGGAACATAAACTGTACGTCAAATTCAGCAAATGTGACTTTTGGTTAAAGGAAGTGCAGTTCCTTGGTCATGTGATCTCCGCGGAAGGTATCTCTGTTGATCCAAGCAAGGTGAAAGATGTGCTTGACTGGAAGCCCCCAAAGTGCGTCAAGGATGTTCGCAGTTTCCTTGGGCTTGCTGGATATTATCGACGGTTCATCCCGAACTTTTTGAAGATCTCCAAGCCCATGACGGAACTGCTTCACAAAGGGGTCGCCTTCTATTGGAGTGATTCTTGTGATGAGGCTTTTTGAACTCTCAAGAAACACTTAACCACCGCCCCAGTATTGGCTCAACCGGACATCACCAAGCCATTTGATGTCTATTGTGACGCCTCTGGCACTGGTATAGGGTGTGTATTAATGCAAAATGGACGTGTCATTGCCTACGGGTCACGACAACTGTGGCGTCACGAGCTTAACTACCCCACTCATGATCTAGAGCTCGCCGCGGTAGTTCATGCTTTGAAGATATGGAGGCATTATCTCATGGGAAATCTCGTACGTCTGTACACGGATCAAAAAATTTTGAAGTATATTTTTACTCAAAGTGATCTGAACATGAGGCAGCGAAGGTGGTTAGAGTTGATCAAGGATTATGAATTGGAAATTCATTACCATCCGGGCAAAGCAAATGTTGTTGCCGATGCCCTCAGTCGCAAGGCCTATTATAATCCTAGTGCACTTCAAACTCTTGCCTTAGCCTCCTGTTGCAGTCCAGACGAGCCCAGTCTCCGTGTCATTCCTTACGGAACCTTGTATAATTTGGCTCTTGTCCCTACCCTCCGAGAAGAAGTGGTGGCTGCACAAAAGGTTGATAAGGGCATGGAGAATATTCGCGCTCGGATAGGCAGCGACAAGATGAAGTGTTTTCACCTTGATGAAGAAGGTGTTCTTTGGTTCAACGACCGCCTCGTCGTACCGAAGAATCTCGAGCTGCGGAAGAAAATTATGGATGAAGCACACCTCTCCAAGTACTCTATACATCCGGGTAGTAATAAGATGTACCAAGATTTATGGAGAAAATTTTGGTGGACCCGAATGAAGCGTGAAATCGCTCGGTACGTCTCCGAGTGTAATACATGTCGGCAAGTCAAGGCGGATCACTTGAAAGTGCCGGTCCATTACAACCTCTCAGTATACCCTCATGGAAATGGGAGGACATTAGTATGGATTTCATTGTTGGTCTTCCTCTCACCACTTAACACCATGATTCTATTTGGGTCATAGTCGACCCACTGACTAAAGCGGCTCATTTCATTCCAGTGTACACCCGCTACAATGCAAAGAAGTATGCGGAACTGTATATCTCCCGTATCATGTGCCTTCATGGTGTTCCAAAAACCATCATCTCTGATCGGGGTACACAATTTGTAAACCGCTTCTGGGAGCAATTCCATAAAGCCCTTGGTACTCAGTTAATCCACGGTACAGCTTATCATCCGCAAACCGATGGACAAACTGAGCGTGTGAACCAAATTCTGGAGGACATGCTCCGTGCATCCGTGCTGACCCATGGGAAAAATTGGGAAGAATGTCTGCCGTTTGCAGAGTTTTCCTACAACAATAGTTATCAAGAAAGTATAAAAATGTCTCCGTTTGAAGCACTGTATGGCCAACCGTGTCGTACACCCCTAAACTGGTCCGAGGCAGGAGAAAGGGTGGTTTTCGGACCAGATTTAGTGACTCAAGCTGAGGAGAAAGTTAAGCTCATTCAGGCTAATTTGCGTGCGGCAAAATCACGACAGAAGAGCTATACAGACAAAAGGCGTCGGCCGCTGACCTTTGAGGTGGATGACCACGTCTATCTCCGGGTGTCGCCGACGAAGGGTGTCCAACGCTTTGGCATTAGGGGTAAGCTAGCTCTAAGGTTTATCGGGCCTTTCAAAATCGTCGCACGGTGTGGTCCCGTGGCCTATCGTCTGGAACTACCTCCTCATATGTCCGGAGTTCATAATGTGTTCCATGTGTCCCAACTGCGGAAGTGTCTAAAACTCCCCCAAGAAGTGGTCATTCCGGAGGTTGAAATAATCCAAGATGATCTCACCTACCCGGAAATGCCGATCAAATTACTCGATCGAAAGGATCGTGTAACTCGGAGGAAAACCATAAGGTTCTATAAGGTGCAGTGGGCAAATCATTCCGAAGATGAAGCCACATGGAAGAGTGAAGAATTCCTACAATCCAAATTTCCTCAGTTTATGGTATCTATCTTGACGTAATCCTCGATTTCCTTCATCGTATCGTTCTTTTTGAAATCTCGGGACGAGATTTTCTTAAGGGGGGAGGGCTGTGACACCTCGGAATTTAAACTCGATCAATCCGCTAAATAAGTAAGTTCATGGTGTTAAATTAAAGAATTAAAAACTTCTTTGTCGTTTAATGAAGTAGAGGGAATTACATAAATGGCTACTAATTCGTCACCTAAAATAGGTTATAAGCACCTCTTGTCATTATAAACTGTTCCAAATTTATTAATTGAGATGAAGTGAGAAAAGAGCACGGGAACATTTCATGTAAAACGGGCGGAAAGTGAGTAAGGTGAGAATAGGGTCGAATTCCTGTAACTACTCTTATCAAAACCCTAATCGTCGAGAAGATTCAACAGTTGGGTATCGGGACCTAGGGTTATCGGGTTCAAAAGCTGTTCAAACCTTGGTTCAAATTCCGAAACGGCCCAAATCAAAAACCTAATTACGTCGGAAATTTAAACAATAGACAAGAGGCAAACCATTATAAAGAAATTCGAATTTGCAGTGACAATTCAAATTCAAATAGCAATTCAAAAATTCAATGTTAATTCCTTTACATTTCTAGTCATTCAACCAATTTAGTGAAACTTCAAAATTTGGAATTCAAATTTCAAACTTCTACCCTAATTTTTCTCTCCTTCCTCCCTTCCTCCTGTCCTTCCTCTTTCTTTCTTTTCTCTGTGTTGCCGGCCGGGTACTGTACCAGTGCTGCCAAGGAGCAGGGCCGCCATACCGTCTTCTCCCACGGAGCGTCGCCCTACGCCGTAGCCGAGGCTAGCCCGACGTGCGCCATTACTTACCTCCGCGAGCGCCGCTGCTCCGTCCGTCAGGCGAGCTACCCACGTACGGGAATGGTCGACCGCCATCACCGTTGCCGCGGCACGCGATTAAATTTCCCCGAGCGCACTGCTCCTCTGCCGCCCAACTGCCCGCGTACGGGAAGCCGCCGGCAATCATCACCGTGCTACACGCGCAAGCTCAACCCATTCCAGTGCGCTGCTATTTCTCCTCCGTAGCTCTACTATTCTTCCTCCCCGCCCATTCTCTCTTCTTCCTCACTGCCCTACCGCCGTTGCCGCCACCAGTGCTCCCGCGTCGATCGACCGTTCCAATACACCCCAACCCTAACCGAGCTCCTCCAACGCGCGCGAAGTCACTCACACTCCTTCGCACGTTCAATTAACCCTTCCCGAGCCGAAACCCTAGCCAACACCGGCAGATTGCTCTCTGAGCACCGCCGCGGCCGTCATTGTAGCCACCCCGTCGAATTCTTCATCGCCGGTGAGAGCCTCTCCAATTCCTTCCGTCGGCGAGACCCTCGGGTAGCCCTCGTTCCGTTTCAATTGACTGTGACACCCCGATCCAGGGCTTAATAGGATTAATAGGATACTCATATCAACAAGTTACAACTTCTTTTCCGGTAGCCTAGCTCCGGAAAACTCCGAGGTTAAGCGTGCTTGGTCTGGAGCAATTTCAGGATGGGTGACCGACCGGGAAGTTATTCTTGGGTGTGCAGAAAAGACTTGTGTTGGTCTGTGAGGCCAGCCTACGTCCTATAAAAAGCTACCTGATGTAAGCGGGCCCGGCCTCGAGGAGGCGGGACGTTACACTGACTGCAGCGGTTTTAGTGGAGCAGCGAAGACGAAATCGCCGCGCCATCGCCGGAGCACCCGCTGAGCCGCCACCTCACCGTCGACGATCATCTTCCGGCCAATTTCTGTGACACCCCAGGTGTCACCAGGGCAAAAAAAAAAAAAATGGACAACTGTAAATCCTAACCTACAATTCCACTCACTTTAAAGCAGATTCAATCATGGAAATAAAAAGAAATATTGTTTTAAATGCTTCAAAGAGACACTATGAAAAGTTTGACAAACAACAGAGCATTTTAGCAAAATCCGGAGAAATCTCAACTAACAGTGTCGAAATCTCGTTAACAGAAATAAATCCAAACCCTAACTCTTGACCATCAATATTTCCACAGAACCCTAGCCATATTTTTACATAACAATTAAGTACACTTCAAAATAGAATTTTGGGAAATTATTCAAAATTTTTGGAAAAGATTTAGACCTCTTAAAAATTCACACAATCTATAATCAACTTAGAAATTCAAGAATTTTTAGAAACCAAATCATGACTTGAACCTTAAATAAAACGTGTTCCAAATAAATTCCTGAGCGTGTACAAAAATTCTCAAAAATTTTGGAGCTCGGGAAGTGTGCCGTTTCATTGATTTGCATAACTGTAAAAAAAATAAAAATAAAAATAAAACTGTTTTGCCGGGCGGGCAACAGTGTCCCGCCGCCCGCCCGACAAAACAGCGGGCGGCAGGGCCATGCCGCGCCCGACAAGACCCGGCCCTACCCGGCCGACACGGCCGTGACCCGCACGCCTCCTTCAAATTTCGCGCTCTCCTCTCTCACTCCTCTCTCTCTAGCCCCCTCCCTCCCTCTCTCTCCTCACTGCTCCGCCGCCCGAGCCGCCCGCCCGGCCAATGCGCCGCCTCACTGCCGCCATGCCGCCCCCCCTGCTCCCCACTCCCCTACCCCGGTTCCCCTTTAAAACCGGCGCCTCTCCCTCTCAAGTTCTTTCCCCCTCCTCCTTCTTTCTTCCCCCCACGCGCAAGTCCTTCCTCTGCCCCGGCCGCCGCCCGCCATAGCCGCCTCCACGGTGAACTCCACCCCCGACCCATTCCTCAATCCAATTCCTTCACCAAATCGCTTCCTCTCCACCCCGTGAAGCTCACAGAACCCCCCAACCCTCCAATTTCGAGCTCGACCGCCGGAATTTCATCGGCCACCGCCGCCACCAACACCGCCACGGTGAGATCCCCTCCCCCGGCTATGGCGAGAGGCGGCCTCCAATTCAAAATCTTGATGAATATCCTGTTGCCGAGCTTTGTCATATCGTGTAGATCGTGAAAAGCCAAGGTTCGACGGCCTACGACTACCCCATCGTCGGGAATTGGCCGCCGGAGCTCACCGGAGACAGTCCCCTGTTTTTCCTTTTTCCTATTTATTTTTCAGATCATTGCTCTGTATTCTAAAATCCCTAGAAATTCACAGGAAGATCCAAAAATGCCAAACTAAAATTTGTTAGAACCCTGGTTAAAGGGACTAATTTTCTGTTAAAGCACTTTTTAACAAATGACCAAGAATTTGCAGAATTAATTAGAAACACTCCTTTCTGTTTTTGAATTTTAATTTGAGTTCTAGAGCAATGCTAGGGCTGACCTTGATCCACAAGTGCACCATGGTACTACACACCCTCTGGAATTTTATGAAGATTTTAGGAACACGAAGTAGCATCTAACCCTTTTAAAATACTTCAATCTGCCTAGTTTAAATACCATTTTCTAAAGTACATTGTAAAAGTCATTTACAAGGTTAGACCCAAAGCAAAGTTTTAGATCTGGTGCTCAGGAATGCTCACATAAAATTTCATAATTTTATTCTAAGGTTTACTAGTGCTTTCTGATTTTACAAGATCTAAAAACAGGAACCTTGATGAATTTTTATAAAATATAGAAAATTCATCTAGGTGTCGCAACCCCGTCCGATAAATCGTACGGTTTGCTCATCCAGGATCATTTTGGGGAGCCACTTGCCGAAGCAATGACCATTACAGTACAATAATTAACAGGAACACGTAAAATGATTTAGAGAGTGCATAAATTCTTAATATTACAGAGTTGGTTCAAATATTTTAAGTGCGGAAGCGTAGTTCAAAAACAAACGATAGTCAACGGAAGCTAATAATTACAACTCGACGATACAATTAAGCACACCAGCTCACGGGTGCTTAATCTTCATAGGTCGGCGAAGCGGGAACCCACTCGAAGGTCCACTCCGAGGGTGCATCCCCTTCCCAACCAACACAACCAAAGTTGGAAGAAACACCTGCAAAAATATAATTCAACAAAGCCTGAGCAACTAATACTCAGCAAGGCTTACCCGTCAACGTGGCCATCTAATGACCGACTCCTAGAATGCAGGGGGTATTTTGTGGGGGTTGACCGGGTTTTTGCGAAAACAGCCCGTATAGTCTATTTTCAAATTTTAGCCAAATTGACAGTAGTCGTTATAATACTTTACTAAATGTGCTACTATTCTAAACAATCAAGAGTTCGATACAACAAACAGAGTGTAATAACCATTTTCATCACAACCAATCATTTCCATATCGTTGCGGTGGAAAGGAGCAAGTGCTACTCTTATCCGCGAGGAGCGGCAATTATAATTGATTTACATCCTGCAGGAGAAACCCGAATGACACGACACGTGCACACTCAACAGAGTCACTCGTGGCTACCTTTTGCAACATCGCGACAGTGTTGGCTCAATATCCATCCCTCCAAGGACATGGTCCTCCAGGTGACGCCCTGCGTCCCTGTACGGCCCCAAGCCTTTCACACTAGCACATGCCCAAGAAAAATCAAAAGCGAATTCATCCACCATACTGGTCCATTCACCCAGAAAAAGGGATGGCCAACTGTCCAACAAAGCACAATGAGCTACGTCGGTTTCCTGGTTCCCATTTACCAGTATGCACTCGGTACACACCTCTAACTTGTCCAATGCAACCGCACCCGACAGGGTGCTCAAATTTTAATCACTTTAATACCGACATAATCCTTAATCCTTTCCTTCATTGATTAAACACGAGTAGTCTCCATACTACTCGAATGCTACCGGAAACCTAATTCTTAGGGCACGGCATTCTAGCGGTGGCTCTACCAATCGAACCGTAGGAACCCTATTAAGTCATGCAACTAGGGTTTCACGACAATTTCCTAGAAACCTAATGCACAAACAATTCCTACACTCATAGTGACAAAAATAAAACTTGTAAAACATAGGTGTGCACCGAGGCTTGCCTTGGCCTGCAGAAAAGTTAGTGCACTCGCACGAGCAGTTAGATCCGACGGGCGCTTCCTCTGGATTCGCGTCCTCCGCCTGAACTTCTGAGTCGGTCCCTATATGATGAAAATGCAGTAGTAAAATTTAATGAAATGTGTTGCAAAGATTTTATTAAGGTTTAATTAGGTTTTCATAGTTAGGGTTCAGGGTTAGGTTCGACATTTTTCGGCGGGGCCCACTTGCTTAATTAACTTCGGCTATTAATTAGGGTTAAAAATGAAAATTTTTATCATAGCTTCATATTATTTTTAGTTGATTTTACTCTCTGAAATAAGAATTTTGAGCCTTGGTTGGGGTCCAGACGAATTTTCTAGATTTTATAAAATTCATCGAAGTTTCTATTTTGCAATCTTATAAAATCAGAAAGACCTATTAAATCTTTGATTCGGTCAAAAATATTTTATGTGGTCACTTATAAGCTTCAAATCTACAACTTTCATTTTGGGTCTCACCACTGAAAAGGACTTTTTCAATGTATTTTAGAAAATGGGTATTTTAGTAGGCAGATTGAAGTTATTTAATAGGGTTACATACAACTTTGTGGTCCTAAAATCCCCATATATTTTTAGTAGATGTGTGAGGCCAGGGAACAATTTTTGGTAAAATATCAGCCTTAGCATTGCTCTGGAATTTGAATTAAAATTTATAAACAGAAAAGTTTATTTTAATTATTACTGAAAATATGTGACTGTATTATAAAAAGTTCTTTAAGAGAAATTTAGTGTTTTTCATGAGGGTTCCAACAAATTTTGGTTTGCTATTTTTGGATCAGTATTCTATTTTATACGGATTTTACAAGTTCTATGTAATTCTCTGGAATTGGATTTAAATTGAAACTAGGCCGGGCCCACCCGTCAGACCAATGGAACAGGAACGCGGCGCGCCAGGGCGGCTCCCGACGAGGACTCGCCGGCGGTTCCCGCCGGAGCGGTCGTCGGCCGGGGACATGAGGTTGCCCTACACGCTCAGCGCGACCAGGGGAGTCACCTGGATGACGGAGAGGGGCGGGGGCTCACCGGAGGTATGCCGGCGGCGAGCGACCGACTACGGCGATGGTGGCGGCGGTGTTCCGGCGACTCGACGGCCGGGGGCGGTGAACCGAAGACGGTGAGAGCAACAGCGGCGCTCGGGGATGACGCGGGGCACGGCAGGGTTGACCGAAACGGTCGGGAACGGGTTGTCGACGGTGAGGTGGCGGCGGCGGCGGAGCTCCGACGAGGGCACGGCGGTTCCGGCGATTCTGCGCCACCAGAGCATCGACGACCGATCAAAATGGAGAGAGGGCAGCACGAGGAGCTCTCTGGTAGAAGGAATCGAAGAACGGCTCACCGGGGACGAGGAATTGCTGGGGAGCGGCGACGGCGGCCTTTCAGTGACGGCGGCGACTCGACGGCGTCCAGAGAGGTGAAGAGATAAAATTGGCGGTCGAAATGGCGCAGAGGGGTGCGGGAGTATATAAGGAAGAGATGGGGAGGGTCGGGAGCGAGTGGTTGTGGCCGAGAGCAGTGAATTTCGCAGCGCGGTGGTTCGGCGAGCGGTGGCCGGACGGCGGATCAGCGGCTCTCGCGGGCAGCATTGAAGACGCACGCCGGCTTTTCTTGCGCGAGGAGAGGAGGCGGCGTGGGCAGGCGTGACCCGTCGACTCGTCTGCAGCGGAAGGACGGCGTGCGCGCGAATTGTCTCGTCGATTCTGCCGGCCGGCGCGAGACTGGGGTACGGGCGTACGGGGAAGGAAGAAGAACAGAGGCTAGGGACTAGCGTCGCTATTAACCGTAGACTCCAGGGGGTCGGATGCAAAATGGCAGTAACCAATAGCAAAACGGCTAGTCTTGGTTCCCGAGCTCCAAAATTTATGAAAATTTTTTTGTGTGAGCTAAGTGAATTATTTGGAGCAACTTTGATTACAGGAAGTTTGACTGAATCACTTTCTAAAAGTTTGTGAATTTTCAATTTGGTTTATAATTGTTGGAATTTTAAAAGGGTTTAAACCTCTTCCAAAAATTATGATAAAATTCCAAAAATTCTATTTTAATGTGTAGTTAATTGTTATGTAAAAATATGGGTAGGGCTTTGTGGAAGTTTGGATGCCCAACTATTTTATCTACCGCGTCGATTAGGGTTTCGGTTTAATTAACAATTTCGACAATTAAACTGGGCCCGGTTGCTGTTTCCTAATGCCATTAAATAGATGAAGTTCTTAATCCTATTTTTAACATCGTGGACTAGATTACCAATTGATTTGGATGAGTTTAAGGCGGGGGTGTCACACTAGGCCCCACCCAAAGCCTAAAATGCTTATTCCAGGGAGTCCTACCAACTAAAAATAGTCTTGAGGAAGAATTAAAATCTTCATTTTAACCCTAGTTTAATAGTCGAAGGAATTAAATAATATTAACCGATGAAAAGTGTCGCATTAACTTAACTAAAGTTAAAGTTACGTGCCAACTCAAAGTCATCTCATGAGAGTTGAATAGGTTCTTAAATATCATTCACAGATTAAGAATTTAATTTAATCGACGGCGTCGAGTAATTAGGGCTAACCCTAATTCTAGGCGTCACCAATCTAAACCCTAGATTACTATTGATAATAACAATAAGTTTCTTTTTCTTTGAGCTTATCATAATCCTACTGCATCATGTAGATTCTGACGCTCACGAAGTAGCTGCGGATCCAAGTTCCTCGACCCCCGCCGACGAAGTCAACATCAACTCAGAGGAACCAGACAAGCCCCGGTGCACAACCGAATTTTAAAGTTTTTCTTTTGTAACTAAGTGTGTCTTGTTTGTGCATTAAGTGCTAGGAGTTGATTGAAACCATAGTTGCATTTGTTTCCCATAGGAAACCCTGACGGTAGCTTGTATAGATACCCTTAGTATGCTATGCTTAGCAGATAGTTGCCGGTAGAAGTCGAGCAGAGTGGACGCTGCTCGCGAGTAGTAGGTTATTGAATGAAACTATTTCATGAGATGTGCCACATAATTGTCAATGAGTAAGAAAGATAAAAGATTGAGGGTCAGACTGGGTACCAGTAGGTCGGCGACTGGTCCGGGACCAGGGTGACCGTAGACTGGTCTGATCCGTGTGGCACAGCTGGGCAAGTATTGAATGTACTAATCGTATGCTGGGTGTTATGGGCCCCGGTAAACCTACATAGCCTAGTGATTACAACGTCGAACCTGCCCTACGGTGTCTGACTAGGGTAGATCTGGGGTGGGCAGCGTGGGAACTCCACAGAAACCGTCTGGGACGTGTTGTCTGGTGGGACGCGGCGCTGCTAAGGCAGGCGTAGGAGGGAATTGACGTTGCAGGAGCTGGTGTGAACGGTTGCCACGTGCGAGTCTGGCACACGCACGTGTCGTACGATTAGGTTAACCCTGCAGAGGTATTAAAATCGGTTTGAATCGCTGTCGCTCTCAGCTATGAGCTTACTTGAACTCTATCACATTCTAGTGAATAGGTTGAGACACAATGAGAATGAATTATGAATATTAATATTGCTATTGTTGATTCTATTATGTTTGCTTAGTTCAGTGCTAACTAAATTTATTTTCTAATCACTGAATCTGGTGCTAAAATTGGACAAGAGTAGTATAGGCTTGCGAGTCCTTTTGCAAGTAAACCCACCCGAGTCGGCCAGCATGTCTAGGAGTCGGCTGTAGTTAGCCACTTTCGTCGGGTAAGTCTTGCTGAGCTTCTTAGAAGCTCACGCGTTAGCGTTTTGTGGTTTTCAGGCGCAGTCATGCAGGACCCAGCAGGTAGCTTTCATTGGGAGGAGCCTCTCCTTGAGTTTGGGAACCTCCAGTGGGAGTTGTGCGAGTCGCCGCAGTGATTTGTTGTAGTGGCTAGTAGCATGACGCCCATGGGCACGGCGCGTGCTTTTGCTTAAGTCCGAGTGTCGGAGTTGTAATCGTTCTAGTCTTCCGCTGTTATCGTTTTCAAAACTGTTGCGTACTCTGGAACAATGTAATATTCAACTTCTAAGTTATGAACCAACGATGTATTAAGTTCTCTCTTCTTGTAAATTCTTGCTGATTATTCCTGCCTGTGTTGTATCGTGTGTACGCTCGCTTCGCCGAGCGTTGCCCAACAGGATCTTGGCTTAACGACTGACCGGATCTGTCCCGAGACGAGGTTTTCTGGGCGGGGTCGTGTCAATTTCCCTCTTCCTTGCCGTGCCCAGCGACATCACCGGCCTCTGCTGCAGCTCACGGTGCACGACCTTAACCCTCACTGACCGCCGAGCCGCCGGAACACCGCCGCCGCCATCGCCGTAATCGGTCCACCGTCGCCGGCGTATCCCCGGTGAGCCCCGTCACCCCTCCGTCATCAAATGAACTCTCTGACTCGTGCTGAGTGCGATGGACACCACGAAGGCCGCCGCCGACGCCCCTTCCGGCAAGAGCCGCCGGTGAGCGCCGTCGGGAGGCTGCCCTAGCGCCGCTCCCCTGTTCTGTGCCACTGGCAAGCAGGCCCGACTCCCTTTCAAATTATTCAAACTCCAGGAAAATTCACAGAGTTGTAAAATTCATAGAACATAGAATACCACTCCCAAAATAGCAAACCGAACCTTTTTAGCAACCTCATGACTAGGACTAAATTTCTGTTAAAACACTTTTTATAAAACGACCAAAAATTTTCAGGAATAATTAAAATACTCTTTTATGTTTTTGAATTTTAATTTAAATTATGGAACAGTGCTAAGGCTAAGATTTGATCCACAAGCATCTCATGGCAGCACACACCTACTGGAATTTAATGGGGATTTTAGGACCACCAAATTGTATATGATACTTTCACAATACCCCAATTTGCCTATTAAAATGCCATTTTCTAAAATACATTGTAAAAGTCAGTGAAAAGATTAGACCCCAAGAACAAAGTTGTAAATGTGGTTCTCCTGAGTAACACCCTAAAATATCATAATTTTATTCCAAGGTTTACATATGGTTCCTGATTTTATAAGACCTAATAACAGAAATTTTGTTGAATTTTTATAAAATCTAGGAAATTCACCTAGGCCTCAACCAAAGCTTAAAATTCCTATTTCAGAGAGTACCATCAATTAAAAATAATCTTGAGATCCAATTAAAAGTTTCATTTTTAACCCTAGATTAATCGTCGCAGATATTAAAATAATTAACACCATAGTAAAGTGCCGGTCTAACTCTAACCAAAGTGAGAGTATTACTTTTGACAACATGCCAACTAAGAATCAGTTCTTCGAATGAAAATGAGAAGTATCAATTGGACCATCATTTCCATATAAATTGCATTCTCGCCATATAGGAACCGACCAGGAACTTCCACCGGTGAACGAGAATCCAGAAGAGGCACCCGCAGGAACTAACTTCATGTTTGAGTGCTCTGACTATTCTGCAAACCAAGGCAAGCCCCGGTGCGCACCTATGTTTTATAAATTTTCTGTTTACCACTATGTGTGTAGGAATTGCTTGTGCATTAAGTTTCGAGGAAATTACCGTGAAAACATAGCTGCATGGCTTGGTAGGTGTTCCTACGGATTAATTTGGTAGAGCCATCGATAGAATGCGATGTTTTAAGAACAGGAATCTGGTAGAGTCCGATAGTATGGAGACTACTCGTGTTTACTCAAAGAAGGAAAAGTCAATGAATACGTTTGATCTTAAATGTGATTAAAATTGGAGAACCTTATCAGGTGCGGTTGCATTGGTCAAGTTTGAGGTCTGTACCGAGTGCATACTGGTATATGGGACCAGAAAACCGATGTAGCTCACCGTGCTTTGTTGGACAATTGGCCATTCCTTTTTCTGGGTGAACGGACCAGCAAGGTGGATGAATTCGATTTTGTTTTTCTTGGGCTCGTGCTAGTGGGAAAGGCTTGGGGCCGTACAGGGATGCAGGGCATCGCCTGGAGGACCATGTCCTTGGAGGGATGGATGTTGAGCCAACACTGTCACGATGTTGCGAAAGGTAGCCACGTGTGACTCAGTTGAGTGTGCACGTGTCGTGTCATTCGGGTTTCTCCTGCAGGATGTAAATTAATTATAATTGCCGCTCCTCGTGGTTAAGAGTAGCACTTGCTCCTTTCCACCGCAACGATATGTAAATGATGGATTTATGATGAAAAAATGGCTGTCGCAAATTCTGGATTGTTGTACTGAACTCTTGATTGTTTAGAATAGTGGCAAACCTAGTATGTTAATAATGAAGCCTGCTAATTTGGCTAAAAATGGAATAGACTATTAGCGATGTGTTTCGCAATACCCGATTAACTTCCACCATATCTTCTGCATTCTAGGAGTCGGTCATTAGATGGCCACGTTGACAGGTAAGCCTTGCTGAGTATTAGTTGCTCAGGCTTTGTGGATTAATATTTTGCAGGTGATTCTTCTAACCTTGCTTCGTGTGGTTGTGGTGGTTGGGAGGGAAGCACCCTCAGAGTGGACCTTCGAGTGGGTTCCCGCTTCTCCGACCTATGAAGATTAAGCACCCGTGGGCTGGCGTGCTTAATTGTATCGTCGAATTGTAATTATTAGCTTCCGCTGACTTTCCTTTGTTTTCGAACTACGTTTCCGCACTTAAAATATCTGAACCAACGATGTAATATTAGGAATTCATGTACCCTTTAATTCATGTTTTGCGTGTCCTTGTTAATTATTGTATTGTATGGTCGCTTGCTTTGCCAAGTGGCACCCCGAATGATCCTGGATGAGCAACCGTACGATTTTATCGGACGGGGTTGCGACACCTAGAGCCTCTATTCTATTCTCTTGAGCATTTGTGAGGCACTAAAGCTCGAAGTTGCATTTGTTGCTCTTGAAGCTTTTTCTCCTAAACGACTAGGTGTGCCCGTGGAGCTCCTAACTTTGCGTGGGAAGCCCCAATAAGTTTGTATTACCCTCTCCCGAAAGGGAATTGCTAGTGGAATAACTCAAGCTCGATCTTTGTGGTCGCTTGGGCGAGAATAGGGTTGAGAGCAACCCGGTGCTTAGTGGACTTCTCAACGGAGATGTAGGGTTCTTTGTGAGCCCGAACGTCCGAAGAAAATCACTTGTCTCTGTGTGCTTCTCATCTTTATTGGTTTGCTTGTTTCCCTCTTGTTCATCAATATCCTTATTTACATACTTTTGTTTCGATCTACTTGTGTAGTTGGTTCCTTTCTAGATCTACTTATTTGTGGTACTCCTAGTTACTATTGAAGTCTTTCCATTCAAGTAGATTTGCTAGTTGTGCCTCCCTTTCTTGTACCTTAATCATCAGCTCGAGGACCATCGGAGTGTCCGGTCAGTAACCGGAGTATCCGGTGCTGTAGGTTCCGGCTCGGTACCGGAGGGTCCGGTAATTTAACTGTTTGTCAAGTTTCAATTTACAGGAATTTTTAGGTTGGCCTATCCCTCCCCCCCCCCCCCCCTCCCCTCTAGGCCACTTTCACTTCCCCGAACGATGTTTTTTCTGGTTTGGTTCGGACTAGTCTAGGCTTCAGTCCGGACAAGTCCGAACTTTCCCGAACGATGGTTTTTCTTGTTTGGTTCGGACTAGTCCGGATTTCAGTCTGGACAAGTCCAAACTTTCCGGAACCATTGTTTTTCCGGTTTGCTCCAGACTAGTCCGGGGTGCAGTCCGGATAAGTCCGGACTTTTACAGAAATTCAAGTTTGGCTTTTTTGTAATTTGGTTTTTGGAACTTGAGCACTTGTGATTTTCACCGTCTTTTACATTATGTCCCTCTTGATAGTACGACGTTCCTATTATTTAAAATATAAACAAAAACAAAAAAAAACTTGGAGCGCTAGATTTTCATTTTTCTTTTCTTTCAAAATTGAGGGTGTCATTTCCTTGCTTGTTTTGACCTGTTCATAAATTCATTTAAGTTCCATTAGTCCTTTAATTATTGGTCATCAATCACACAAACCCGCATGGGGCCCTAGATGCACTTTCACCTCCAAAGAAAGCAATCTGAACCTAACCCCGACGAAGTTGTGCTGGATTAATTGTTGTCAGATTTTGTGGCACAAATATTACATGTTTGCCGTTGTGGCCCACTGTAAGTGACTAAAAGTTAGATTGTGAAATCGGAATAAATAAATGGTAGATTGTGAAATTAGAACAAATAAATGGTCCTTTTTCCAGATTATCTTTGTTTTTAGAATCTATATGGTTCAATCCATGCACAATCCATGATTTAGATTGTACAATCTAGAGGGGCAAACAAAGAAGCTTTAGTTTGAATGACCATATGGTAGCTGGACCAGAGAAAACAATTGAGCGCACATATTTATCTTGGGATATATAGGTGGCTCATGCTTTTGGTTTCAAAATACAAGGAGCACCGTACAGTAGAAGAGTCCAAACATGCCGGCAATAAATCCTTGCCACAACACGACTTTAAATTTATTTTTATCAGATTTAGAAATAATTCAAACTCACCTAATGAGTTAAATAAATCACACTGAATGTCATAAATCATGGGCTGCTTTTGTTAGCACACTACTGGAAACGCCTTGTTTACCTATAGTGCCTGCGGCATACGGTAAAGCCCAAAAAACGCTCGACAAACACTTTATCGAGTGTCACCCATGGAATAGAACACTTGCTAAAGTTTTAATGGTAAAAAAGACTTTTGTCAAGTGTGTTTCGTCAGACACATGCAAAAACTTTGCCGAGTGTTCTAGCGGCCCTCTTCAAAAGAAAGTAACATGGACGGAAATCTGGACGGCGACAGCAGGTTTGTAAAAGTGCTTGGACGGAAGCACTCAGCAAAGATTTTCTATTTTTGTTTTAATATACTTGGTTGAGTGTCTGTCCGCAGGCACTTGGCCAAATATTTATACTATTTTTCTAAAAAAATGAGTAACAAGGAAACCTCTGGAAAAAAATACTATCTCGGCCTTCCTGTAGTAAACTACGCAGGGAGAAATAGCTAGGGCCGCGCAAATCCTACCTGTATCAACCAACCAAAAAGAAAAAAAGGTTCGTCACCTGCTAATATCCCCCGTCCCTTGGTCGAGCCTTTCCTTTAGTCTTGTTCACACTATTAGGGTGTTGAGCAGTAACCATATACTTCACAAAATGCAGTTCGACCTGTCGTAGTTCTCAATCATTTCATACATTTACAACATATTGAAAGTGTTTTATTTAGGGGTGGAGTGGAAATGTTTGCCGAGTGACTAGATGAGACACTCGGTAAACAAATCGCCATTAATTTCTTAAAAAAAATGCTTTGCCGAGTGCCGTGGTATTTGCACTCGGCAAAGATGTCATTCTTTGCTGAGTATTATGGTAATTGCACATGACAAAGTGATAAAAATCACCACTTTTTTTTTGCATTTTTTTGACATCAATCTTTTGCCAAGAGCATCTCTCTAGCACTCGGCAAACCGTTAACGGCATCAACTGGTCACTAACGGGGCCAGCTCTTTGCCAAGTGTTTCCTTTTTGATGAGAGCCTCCGGTCTAACACTTGGCAAATAGCTCAACTTTGCCAAGTGTGTACTGTTGACTCTTGGCAAAGGCCTCTTTCACTGAGGGTTTATTATTTGCCGAGTGTTTTTGGGAAGCACTCAGGCAAAGGTTCTGTTTGCCGAGTGCCTGGTATATTGCTCTCAGCAAATCTCTGGACACTCGGCAAACACCAGGTTTCCGGTAGTGGCACTACAGGGTACTAAAAGATCTTCTCTTTAAGTATTTGCTAAACCTCATAGATTATAATAGTCTCTACAAAACTATACTGACGTACCTCATCAATTTATCACATTTAACTCTACTTCTATATATGTGTATCTCTGTAATTTTTTTTGCGGGGTGTGTATCTCTGTAACTGACTGGGCATTTCAAAAAGGGCAATTGACCATACCATATCTTGGCTACTTTCTTTGGCATCTCCTTTGGTACACAATTATTTAGTACGTACTGTATTCGGACAATATAAAAATTGACATTCTTAATTTTACGCATTGATTATCAGTGATCTTGAAGCAAAACGTGATCTTGCACTATGAATAACGTAGATGAGTTAAAATTTTGAAAGAAGTCCTTTTGACCTCCCCCAATTATTGTTGAAGTTTGATTTACCTTTCTCAATTACAAAACAAGATACAATAATTCCCTTAATTTTGAAAACCATTTGTTTTTCTCTCTGGGCGGTTTTGCACGACGGTTTTGCTGACCTGGCTGCCACAATGGCACGAGTACGTACGTATTGCTCTAAAAATTAGTTTAAGGCATTTATATTACTCTAAAAATCATACAAATTTTTGTGATAACTAAAAAGATTATGGCGAGAAAGTTTGATTATTGGACCAGGTTTTAGTTCACCTCTAAAAGATTATAAAAAAAAAATCTTTAGTTAAGGTCAATTTTGAGAAAAAGGTCAATGACACTTCTTCTAAGATGTGTAGAAATTCTAAAAAAATCATAAAAATAATTTTTTTATGTGATTGAACCACGAAGTCCTTAACATTTACCTATGTTGGAATATATTAAAAGGAAGACATATTTGAATCCATCAAAAGGTATATTTGAATTTTTTAAGATTCTCAACATAAGTGCGTGACAAAGATTTCATGGTGGTCAAGATCATCTTAAAAAATATATTTTTTTAAATTTTTCAAAAAAATTTACATCTTAAATCATAGTGGCGCAATTGATCTTTTTCCTTCGTATCAGCCCTGTCCAAAAAACTTTTATAATTTTTGGGTAGCTGAACGAAAACTTGATCCAATATTGAAAGTTTCTCGTGATAACCTATTAAGGTATCACAAAAATTTTTATAATTTTTGGAGTAATATAAATATCTTAAATTGATTTTTAGAGCAACACATGCATATTCGTGCCAACATGGACATCCATGTCAGCAAAACCGCCGTCCATGTCAGCAATACCGTTGTCCAAAACTGCTCAGGGAGGAAAAACAAACAGTTTCAAAAGTTGAAGGAGTAATCCTACCCAGTTTTGTAATTGGGGGAGGTCAATAGTTGAGGGAGGTCAAAAAGACTTCTTTCTAAAATGCATGAAGATTCCAACTACATTCCTTATCCATGTGATTTTTTACAAAAGTAAAATGATTGTCTGTATGACTTGTAACTTGAATATTTATCTTTTAGATTAAACTATGCAAATAACTGAATTTGTTTTAGTAAAGTCACTTAGATAAACACTGTAGTTTTAAATTTTTCATGCAAAATTTCAATTCATTATGTATTTTTTGCATCAAGACAAAAATGTTTATAAGAACGCTTCTCACGCATTATAATGTCCTATGTCAAAGAATAATGAATCATAGTGTCCTATAATTAGTTTCGAAATGAAGGATGCCCAGGAGCTAGATACGCATACGAGCAATGTCTTCCAACAGATTTTCTCTCAAACAAATGAATTGGGAAGAGTCATAGAAGTAATGAGGAAAGAAGGAAGCAAAATTAGGCACCCATTGTAACACACAGACACCGCGCAACCCCCCCCCCCCCCCCCAACCAAATCAATGACCAACTTGTGCTGAATTGTTACAAGATTTTGTAGCAAAAAGATTTACACGTTTGCTATTGTGGCCCAGTGTAAGTGGCTAAAAGTAAAAGTACATTGTGAAATCAGACAAATAAATAGTCCTTCTTCCCGATTTAAGTACAATCTATTTTTTTAGAATCCATATGGTCTAATCCACAATACATAATCTGGATTCCACAATCTAGAGGGGCAAATAAAGGAGCTTTGGTTTGGATGACCATTGTAGCTGGACTAGAGAAAACGACGAAGCGCACATAATTGTCTTGGAATATATAGGTGGTTCATGCTTTTTTGGTTTCATAATATATTAAGGGGTACCGTACAGTAGAAAAGTCCAAACATGCCGGCAATAAATCCTTGCCACAACACGACATTAATTATAATTCAAACTCTCATTTTGACTTAAAATAGATCACACTGAATGTCATAAATCATGGTCTGCTTCTTTTAGCACTACGGGATACTAAAAGATCTTCTCTTTAATTATTTGCTAATATAGATTGTAAAAGTCTCTAAAAAACTATACTGACTTACCTCATCAATTTAACACATTTAACATTATACCTAATATATGTGTACTCTGTAACTCTTTCTTTGCGGGGTGTGTATCTCTGTAATTGACTGGTCATTTAATTGATCACACCATATCTTGGCTATATATTTTCTTTGGCATCTCTTTTGATACTCAATTATTTAGTACATATTTTATTTGGACAATAATAAAATTAACATTTTTAATTTTACGCATTGATTATCAGTGCATCCTGAAGAAAAACGTGATCTTGCTCTATAGCCTATTCACATTTGGAATCCTATAAATATGTTACCTAAGTGCCTAAACAGTGACATCTACCCCTCGACTAATATATATTCCTCATCTCTTTAGGGGTCGAGAAGACACAGAGAGATATAAACACAATGAGGAGAAGCATGGAAAAACTGGTGATAATTCTGCTGTGCACGTCGTCCTTCTTGTTTCAAGGTTAGCTGTTTTGGAGTTGTTTTCCATCCTTTTGTTTTGTTAACCATGCTAAACAAGTTTCTTTTTCGTTTTGTCTTGGATGTAGGGTGGATGGTTGAATCGGTTCCGTACGATAGTACTGCCAGCATTCAGGCAAGTAATATATTTGGGTTTTTACATATAATCGCAAAATTCTAGTTTGAAATTGTTCTCCTAACGATTATTATTTTTTTAAGAAATTGGGTTGGAGGTAGTAATTCTTTATATAATAAGATAGAGGTTTGTTATGATGCTTGAAATTAACAATAACTGTTTATTTAATCAGATTTTTTTTTTGCTGACAAAGGAATTTCATCTCCCGTTTATAATATACGAATCTCAACTCTTTTCCTTTGTATAATATAGTGCATGGACAACCCCACGGGGCCTCTCTACAACGGCGGCATTATCCAGAACAGCGAGTTCAAAGATGGATTATTGACGGGCTGGTCGGTGCCCTCAGGCGTGGAGGCCGTCGTGAGAACCTCACCGTCCGGCAATCACTTCGCGGTGTCACTCAGCAACGGCACCAAGCCGTCACGCGGTGTTTTTCAGAAGTTCCTGATGCAGAGCAACAACCACTACTCCGTCTCAGGTACACTTTGTCACACCGCACACATGAATTCAATTTTGCATGGATACTCTACCTCATAATATGTTAGCTGCTGGGCTGTAACCTGTTGTTTGTGTGGTGTGCTTAATTATGCGTACAGCATGGTTTAAGTTGTCAAACAAAGAGGCAGTGATGATTGCAAAGGTCAAGCTTCCCAATGGCGCCTTCTTGACAGCCGGGGCCGTCCTCGTCGATCCGGGCTGCTGGACAATGGCGGTTTTACATCTGAATTATCCGGTCCAGCCGAGCTTTCCTTCGAGGTATAGAGCATTAATTAATCTTCTCTTATATAATACTCCCTCCAAGTTGTTAAAGAAACTCGTTTAGGATAAGATTTTGATCAAACATTAAGAATATAAATTATAAATAACTTTTAAGGTATTAGGTTTGAAAAGATAAAAATCATATGAATAGATTAACCTTTAAGAATACTTTTATAAAAGTATTTATATATTATTTTTTAATTAATATTTTTATAGAAAATTAGAGTCAAAGTTACACTTTGAAGACCATGTCATTGTCCTAAACGAGTTTCTTTTCCAACCTGGAGGGCATAGTATATTTTTAGTAACACTTCCATAGATAGCAAGTGTTTTTAATAAACTGCTAAACTATACAGTATATGACTAAATAAACCTACAGGTCAATGATGCCGCTGTGGACATCATGGTGGACAGCGTGTCCCTGCAGCCCTTCTCGTTCGAGGAGTGGAGCGCACACCGCAGCCTCTCCACCGCCAGGTCCCGGAGAAGCTCGGTGAAGGTGGTCGCCCGGGGCGCCGACGGAAAGCCGCTGGCGAACGCCACGGTGAGCATCGTCCTCTCGAAGGTCAGCTTCCCGTTCGGCAACGCGATGACCCGCGAGATCCTCGACAACCCGGCGTACGAGCGGTGGTTCACATCGCGCTTCACGGTGACCACTTTCGAGAACGAGATGAAGTGGTACAGCACGGAGTGGAGCCCGGGTCAACGAGGACTACTCAGTCCCTGACGCGATGCTCCAGCTCGCACAGCGGCACGGCATCCGGGTGCGCGGGCACAACGTTCTGTGGGACGACGCCAAGTCGCAGATGGGGTGGGTGAAGGCCCTGAGCCCGGCGCGGCTCACGTAGGCCATGGAGCGGCGCGTGTGGTCCGTGGTGTCGCGGTACGCGGGCAAGGTGATCACGTGGGACGTGGTGAACGAGAACCTGCACTACGACTTCTTCGAGACCATGCTGGGCCCAAACACGTCGCCGCAGGTGTACCGGCAGGTCGGGGCGCTCGACAGCACGGCGGCGCTGTTCATGAACGAGTTCAACACGCTGGAGCAGCCCGTGGACATGGCGGCCGTGCCGTCCAAGTACGCCGCCAAGATGCGCCAGATCCGGGCCTTACCGGGCGACGCCGGCCTCAGGCTCGCCGTCGGCCTCGAGAGCCACTTCAGCAACAAGCCCAACGTGCCCTACATGCGCACGACGCTCGACACGCTGTCGCAGCTCGGCATCCCCATCTGGCTCACCGAGGTTGACGTGGCCCCGGGCGCTGCACAGGCGGCGCACCTCGAGGAGGTGCTCAGGGAAGGGTACGCTCACCCCAACGTCCAGGGTATCGTCATGTGGGCCGCCTGGCACGCTAAGGGGTGTTACGTCATGTGCCTCACCGATAGCAGATTCAGGAACCTCCCCGTCGGCGACGTCGTCGACAAGCTCATCGCCGAGTGGAAGACGCACGCCAAGGTCGCCACCACGGATGCCAACGGCGTGGCCAGAGTTGACCTCGTTCATGGAGAGTACAATCTCACGGTGACACACCCGTTGTTCAAGGATCACGTTGTGAGCCCTGTGACCGTGGATCCGTCGTCGGCAGCACCTGAGAAGGAGCATACTATAGGTATCAAGATTGCGTAGGAACAAGAAATAGAGGACGGAGTTATAGAAGCTACATTTAAATGATGCTAAAGGGAGTCCTATACTATATACATTGCGTATCAGATTTTTCTACTGAATGAATGCATTCCAGCGATGGAGCTCTGTCTTGATAATTATTAGTTTCTTTTTGTTTGGATATTTCATTTGGGGTTTGAAAAACCAGTATCCTATTTTGAATCCTGCTATAGGACCGACTGCTACCTCCGACCGTTAACTGACCAAGGGGATGGGGTAGCCAGCCGATATATATTACCTTCATTTTTTTTATTGTTAATCCTTTTTAGTATAAAAATTTTATATTAAAAAGGGTCAATAATTAAAAAAACGAAGGAAGTATTTGATAGCGTTTAAGTCACCATAAAAATGTCGTGGTGGCATCTGCCACTAAAGCGGTGCTGTTTAATCGGATTACAGTCGCACTTTGAGTCGGAGCTGAAGCATTTTCCATCTATTTTCTTCATGCCACGTTTTCTTATTAACTTACTATGAATGTGTCGTCTTTCGTTACCGTTGACTAGTAGATTTATCGTGGGGGGTGTGTTTTTAGGCTCCGATGGTTCGCGAGAGGACACAAGGATTTATACTGGTTCAGGCAACGATGCCCTACGTCCAGTCTTCGTGCTGCTTGTATTACTCGCGACAGAGATTACAATGGGGGGTTACAAGCGGAGGGGAAAGCGAGGGCGCTCCCTGCCTCTAAGGGTGTACGTGTGTGTGGTTTTCTGTGCTTGTGCGTGGAGAACTCGTCGGTCTTGGAGACTTGTCGTCCTTCTTTGATCTCCCTCCCCTTTTATATGGTGGCGTGAGGAGGACCGGTTCCGTGAGTTTCACAGCAGCCGTACTCTGGTTAGGCTGGCGATGCCTTTGGTGCGATCGTGCCGTTCCTGTTCGACGGAGTGGCATTGTGCTGTCGCTCGGCGGGGCTCCATCCGTATGGAGGAGACGTCACTGTAGGAGCCGGCTTGATGACGCCGTGGTGATGGCCGTCGCTCCGGAGCGTCCTATTGCACAGGACGGTGAGTCTCTGACAGGGGGCTGTTGGAGTGACGCCCATCCCGTTGACGGTGCACGTCGTGCGCATTTACTCTTCTATTTACGGGAGCGGTCATCGCCACTGTCTGATCGGGAGTTGGAGCTTGGAGCATTAATGGCTCAACTGTCCCCAGACACCCGTCTCGTCCGGGGTGGTTGGATCGCCCAGCCTCGTCCGACCCCGGAGGTCGGGCGAGGCGGAACTCTCGTCCGACCTCTCGAGGTCGGGGTCGGGCTGGGCGGAACCCTCATCCGACCCCTCGAGGTCGGGGTCGGGCGAGGCGGAACTCTCGTCCGACCTCTCGAGGTCGAGGTCGGGCCGGGCGGAACCCTCGTCCGACCCCTCGAGGTCGGGGTCGGGCGAGGCGGAACTCTTGTCCGACCTCAGGGGTCGGGCGCTGCCCGTCCGAGTCCCGAACGTCGGGGTCGGACGAGACGGAGTAACCTCCCTCGTCCTCGGGCCCAGGTCTATCAAAGCGGAGGTGGTTTGGCTATACTGCGTGGCTTAGCCTTCCGGGCTAATACGATTAATTAGCCCAGGTACCAAACTTCCACAGTAGCCCCCGAGCCTGAGAAGGAGTGAATGACTCGTTCTCAGGCTTCCCGAATTGTGATGTTCTGCGATCCCGTGTGGATCTCTTTTTGCGATTCCGCGCTCCGGGTTTTCCGCTCGTCGCGGATCCCCGACCGGAGGCGCGGTTCGTCTTGAGTCGCCCTCGACGCGTCCGTCCGCCAGACGAGGCGGTTGAGCCGAGCCGCACTATACCTCGAGGGCCGTAGTGCGACGCTCATTGAGCTGCTAACGGGTAGTTCAAGTGGGGCCCCGGGATCCCTTCGGGGGGGATCCCGACGTAGGCCAGCTGGTGGCCGGCCCCAATATTCCCAGTCGCCGACCCATATGGTTCTCGGTTCCGTTCGATAGGTTCCGAGGGCTCGTTGCCTCCTTGCGATAGGATACCCATGGGTCGGTGCGAACCATCATTAGGCTAGACGAACCGGGACTCGAACGCGGGTTACGGTGTCCCCGGCGCCAGAGCGCACCCTGGACGCTAAACGGGGGCATCGTTTTCCGTCCCTCGCTCTGTTCGCGCCATGAGCGGCTGTCGAACCCGTTCGCCGGGCCAGCCTTCAAACTCTACGCGCCGTCGGGGCGTGTTTCAGCCCAAATCCTCGCCTGACCGAGCAGTGGCTTAAAGCTGCTGCACTCTGCGATCCCGTACGGATCTCTTTTTTGCGATTCCGTCCTCCGAGTCCTCCGCTCGTCGCAGAGTCCCATCCGGAGACGCGGTTCGTCTTTGATCGCCTTCCCGCGCGTCTGTTCGCCAGACGGGGAGGTTGAGCCGAGCCGCACTATACCCCGGGGGCCGTAGTGCGACGCTCATCGAGCTGCTAACGGGTAGTTCAAGTGGGGCCCCGGGATCCCTTCGGGGGGGATCCCGACGTAGGCCAGCTGGTGGCCGGTCCCAATATTCCCAGTTGCCGACCCATATAGTTCTCGGTTCCATTCGATAGGTTCCGAGGGCTCGTTGCCTCCTTGCGATAGGATACCCATGGGTCGGCGCGAACCATCACTAGGCTCGACGAACTGGGACTCGAACGCGGATTTACGATGCCCTTGACGCCCGGGCGCCCAGGCGCTAGGGCATTGGCCGCTAGTGGGCCCATCGTGATCCACCCCTCACTCTAGTTACGTCCTGAGCGGCTGTCGAACCCGTTCACCAGGCCAGCCTTCGAACTCATTGGGCCGTCGGAGCGTATTTCAGCCCTTATAGACCATACCTGACTAAGTCGCGACCCGTGCGGAAGCTGAAACGGCGGGCACGATTCAGGCGTCGGGAGCGTTCGTCGCACCGGTCGAGTCGATCGCAACGTCGCCGGTCGAACCGACCGAGGGTGGAACCCTGCACACGAAATATATATGCATATATATGTATCGATTTACTATGGAGAGGCTCGTACGTACCCGTCGGTTTGACTTTCAGCGGGGCATCTGTCACGCGGATAGAGGCGGTCGTGGGGGCGCCGGTCGAATCGACTGGGGATGCCGTCCCGTCGGTCTGTCTCCCGGCGGGAGCGTGCGCCGCGCGAATCATTACGGTCATAAAGACACCGGTCACTTCTGCGAACCCATGGTTCGAGTCTCGGTCTTGTGATGAGTGATTGTCAACGGTGACGGTCTCTTGGCTTGTGATGCGCAGGTGTGGCGTGCGGAGGCGGTGTGCGGCGGCGAGGAGAAGGTGCAGTGGACGGGACGTGCCGACCAGCTGTGTACGGACCGGGCGAGCTGGGAGAGCTTGAGCCGGTGCTGGGACGCAGAGACTTGGGCATTTGGCTGGGTCACTGACCGAGGGACCGGACGACCGTGAGGCATCGTGGTGGCTGACACCTAGGGACATCGACAAGTGCAAGATGACGCATTGGAGGGGGACGCGTATGAAGTACGCTACTCGCGGACCGCTTTGATGGTTTGGGCCTCAAAACCATCGGTGGACGGTTTACGGGTTTGGGCCTCAAAACCCGGACGGAGGTTCCGAGGCGGGACGGACGGCACGTGGCAGCATCGGGGAGTTCGCGTCGAGGCGAAGCTACCGGTGAGAAGGCGCGGTGGCCGTCGGATCAAGAAATTTTGAGTTCGACCATAATGCCTCAGGGTTAGGTGGTTTGCTCTAATTATCTAGGGGTAGTTTAGGAAAAAGAAATAGACCGGATAAATAAGGGTAGCTGCCCCCAAAACAGTTCTTCTTTTTTTTTTTTCTTCGGGCATTTTTTCTTTCTTTCTTCTGCTCTGGCATTTTCTTTTTTCTTGCCCGATTCCCCTCTCTCTGCTTTGCTGATCCAGATTTCTTGAACTTGTATGAACTGAAATTCGAGTTGGGAATGGAGGTCCCGAATCCTCCATGATTCCTCTGGGTGTCAATTTTTATCTCTGTGATTTTCGTTCTTCCCTTTTTTTTTTTCTTTTCGCTCTCCTCATTTTCGTCTGTGCTGTGATCTGAAAATTAAGGAGATTGGTTTGAGTTAAAGCCATGATTCTTTAGGGATAGCTTGCCAATACCATCGAGATCCCCTGTACGAAATTTGAGGCCGAGAGGTTTTGATTTGGATGAGTTCTGGTTGATTTTGTGGCCGTCTGCTCTCTCGTTTCTCTTCTGTTCGAGTTCTTTTGTCTGGCGTTTTTGTTCGTTGCACAGAAATCTGAGGACAGGGACAGGCACAGCATCCTGGTGGAAGTGCTACCAGCACCAAGCGCTCAGGCGCCGTGCACGCTCAGTCGAGCGGCGCTTGCCCAGGGTCCCTGAGATTGTATGCTCTTCGAGATCGCCGTTGCTAATTTCTCGTGCTTCTCGCTCCTGCTTCTTCGGTTCATCTGATAGCTGCAGCTGTGCTACTTCTTGTGACTGTTGCGTGTTTTTGTGCACCCAGCGCTTGGTGCTATTTCCATTGCCTGACAACGGCTGCAGTAATTCGTTCAGCAGAGAAGCAGCAGGGTCTTCTGCTGCCGGTGTCAAACTCCAGGAAGCAGTCCTCTGATGTGCTTGTTTTGCTCCTTGGCGTGTGCAGACCCATGCCTTTGATTGGAGTTGCGTGCTCGTAACAGGGAGCAGCTCATCTGTTCTTTTTCAGTTCAGCAGGTTGATTTAATTTGCTTCGGTGAGCAGCCCCACCGACTTAGTTCAAGCAGCTGAAACTAAGCACGCGGGTGCCGCTTGATTTTGTCTCTGGGTCTGTGTTGTAGTTCGGTCAACCAGAAATTCTCGGCTCATTACTTTGACTGCAGCTTGTGTGTTTGTGATCCGATTTGTGTTTCGATTGTTGTTTTGGCGTCATAGTGATCTAAGGTTTTTATCTAGTTACTCTTGTCACTAGTTCGACTTGGGTATCTTGATCAGGAATTCGTTTGCTCTTGAGTTTGATTGTGAATTTGGGACAGTGCCCTAAATATTTCGAAAGAAAATTTACGGCTCCCATTCACCCCCCCTCTGGTCGCCGTTTCGGTCCTTCAATTGGTATCAGAGCCAGGTTAAGGATCACTCCACCTTAATCGGTCCGTGATCCGCGAAGGCGACATGGAGCGCGGTTCCAGCAAACCGCCGCATTTCGATGGAACGAATTACCCGTATTGGAAGATTCGCATGGCCGCGTACCTTCGGAGTTTGAACTCGCTGGTTTGGGAGATTTGTCTTGATGCTAACTATGTTGTTCTAGCTGCTCGTATCACTCAAGAGCAGATAGATCAACATGAAGCAAACAACAAAGCTGTCAATGCTCTTTTCTCGAGTCTTTCGCTTGGTGAGTTTGAACGTGTTTCTGATTGTACTGTTGCTCGAGAGATCTGGGTGAGGCTTTAGAGCTATCACGAAGGAACCGCACAGGTCAAAACCAGACTCTTTGAGACATACAAGAGAGAGTATGAGAACTTTGCTCAGTTGGATGGTGAATCCATCGATGCCATGTTTGCTCGTTTTCAAACGATTGTGAACAAGATGCGTGCAAATCGTGCTCAACTACCTTATGACGATCATGAAAGGGCACTCAAACTATTATATGCCCTAGATCGGAAGGTGTGGGATGTGAAGGTGAATACCATCATTGAGTCCACTCACTATGAGGCTCTCACGGTGGATGAGCTTTTCAGCAAGCTCAAGTCCACGGAGATTGAGTACCAAACTCAAGCAAGGATCAAAAATCCTTCTGCACCGACCATGGCATTGGTCTCAGGTAGTGGTTCCAGTTCTTTCGCTAACCCTTCACAAATGTCGTTTGCCTTGTCTTCTTTGGTGTCTGTTACAGAGGAGCAGTTGGAGGCACTTGGCGATGATGACTTAGCGTTGGTCATCAGCCGGTTCTCGCGGTTCCACAACAACCGCTTGAATCGCCGGCGTGGTGGTCAAAAGGAAGGCTGCTTTGGGTGTGGAGACCCCAACCACTTCATCGCTCACTGCCCCAAGAAGAACAACAAGCGTGAGTACACCTCCGGCAAGCACGACTACGGCAAGCGCAAGGACAAGTACGAGTACACCTCCGGCAAGCACAAGTCCAAGGGAGGATTTGACAAGGAGGTCCTCAAGAAGAAGTTCCTGAAGAAGGCGAAGGCAAGGGAGCGGGCCTTCCTCGCCTCACTGAGCGACCTCGACAACGACTCCGGCGATGAGCGCGCTTCTTCCTCTTCGAGCGATGACGAGTTCGAGAAGAAGGTCGAGGAGAAGCTGATCGGCCTCTGCTTCTTCGCCGACTCCACCCATGGAGGTCTTTGCACCATGGCGCTTGGTGACAAGGAGGTGGGGACCGGCAAGGATGAAGATCCCGTCGACGACGACGCCACTGAGGTATTACCTTCCGTCGACTCTCTTGCTGCTGAACTTGAAATTATGAATGATGCTCTTGAGAACCAAGATAAGTTGCTTAAGCGTGCTGCTCGTGAGAGGAAAGAGTACAAAGATAAGCTAGAGCAAGTGCTTAAGGATCTAGAGTTTGCTAAGTTTTCAGTTACAATGTCAGATGAGACTGAGTGTGATGAGTGTGCAGTTCATATGGCTAACCTTGCTTCTTTGCAATCTAAGTATGCTGCTTTGTTTGATGAGCTAGAAGAGGTTAAGTCTAGGTCTTTGTTGTTGGGTGCGTGCAAGTCCTGCTCGGGTTTGCAATCTGAGCTGGCAGAGAAGAATGCCAAGATCCCTGCTTTTGAGATGGCCAGTTCAGATAGCACAGTGGTTACTAAGTGTGCTTGTTGTGAGGGTTTGGAGCTAGAGCTTGTGAACTGCAGGCACGACAAGATGCGTACCGAGGAAGAAAACACATACCTTCGGACCATTTTGAGCTGGGTGTCGTGTAGTGAGCCTCAGTTGGGCATGATGGTTAGCCAGTTTAGGAGGGGAACTGGCGGACCGGGAGTAGGCTTTGCTATAGGTGGGAAGGGTGAAAATCTTTATGGCAAAGTTGGTGAGTGTAGTGGCTTGGAAACAAGTGAGAAACCTTGTACCACTCCCAAGTTGATCAAAATCACTCCACCTAAACCCACTGAGCCTACCACCAAAGACGGAGTGTTTGAAGAACCTCCAAAAGCTCCACCTCCAAAACAAGTTTGGGTTCCAAAACCAAACCATCTCAGGAACCCACTCGATACTCTACCTAACATCTCTGAGGATCCCCTTCCTAAAGGCAAACAACCACCTAGAGTGACTCATACCCACAAGAGAGTGAACCAACAACCACCCAAGAGAGAGGTGAGGTATCACTGTGACTATTGCCATAGGGATGGTCACCTAGCTGAGTTTTGTTTTAGGAGGAAGAGAGATGAGAGGCGGGAGTACGAGTTGAACAACCGGAACATGTACCGCCCACCCCCTGGCGTATATGTACCGCCTGTTCAGAGGCACAGTGCTAGGCCTAGAGGTGCAATGCCTCAAGGTGCTAGGCCTCAGGCTGCGAGACCACGTGGTGGTCGTGCCCGGCGAGGTCCAAGTCGTGGTCAACATGACTTTGAACCTCGTGACCGTGGCTTTGGCTTTCAGTCCCACAGCTCTAGCGGACCACGCTTTCCCTCGCGTGGTGATCGCTTCCCTCAAATGGGACTTGGTGGTTTTGGTGTTTTTCCTAACACTTTTCCAGGGCAAATGAGCCAACACTGGTATCCTTCACAGTTTACTAACCCCAGTGTTGTGCCGTTTGTTCATCCCATGCATTTCTATTGATGCAGGATGGAGGCCTGGAGAACGCGTGGCTCATTGATTCCGGATGTTCGCGCCACATGACCGGAAACTCCAAATGGTTCTCCAGCCTCATCCCCGTGCAATGTAAGGAGTACATCACATTCGGGGACAATAGCAAAGGTAAAGTGCTTTCTTGTGGCACCATTCGTGTAAACGAGGGTTTTGTTCTCAAGGATGTTGCTTTGGTTTCAAATTTGCATTTCAATTTGCTCTCGGTTACACAACTCCTTGGGGATGGCTTCGAAGTGCGCTTTAAGACCGGTCTTTCTCGAGTTTTGGACTCTCAGGGAAATCTCGTTTGTCGAATTGTTCCTTTTGGCCGTGTCTTTCGGAGTTATTTCTCTCACTCTTTTGGATATTCTCGCTGTCTTGTGGCCGGATCTTCTCATGATTTATGGAAGTGGCATAGGAGACTTGGTCATTTGAGCTTTGATTTGCTAGTCAGATTGAGCTCACTTGACTTAATCCGAGGACTGCCCAAGTGTCACATCCCAAAAGTTGCAATCTTTTGTCCTTTTGTTTTTGAGCTCACTGATTCAATCATTTGAATTCGACCTTTTCCTGTTTTGAATTTGGGTCAGGGTTTCGAGTTTTCGCCGTTTTCGCAAAACCCTAATCGACTTTCAAGAGGCCTTTTGTTTTCTTAATAAAACTACCCCAATGTTTTTGCATAACAATTAACTACACATTAAAATAGAATTTTGGAGATTTTATGAAAATTTTTGGTAAAGGTTTAAACCCCTTTAAAATTCCAACAAGTTTGAACCTAATTGAAAATTCACAGATCTTTAGAAGCTGTTTCAGTGAACCTTCCTTTAATAAAAGTTGTTCCAAATAATTCATTTAGCACACACAAAAAGTTTCAAAAATTTTTGAGCTCGGGAGCTAGGGTTTTCTGTTGTATCAAGAGGGAGGGTAATTGAATTAATTGAATTGAAAATAATCTTACCGTGAACAGTACTCGCCCGACCCTTGCCGCCGCAGCCAACCGCCGGCCGACCGCCCGGCCAATCCCTCGCGCCGCGTCTTCACTCCACCAGCAGTGAATCTCTCCAAAGATCTTCTCCTTCACTGCTCCATCTCTCTTCCTCCCTCTCCCTCTCTCTGGCGCGCCTTCATTTCTCCTCTGCCGCACGCCATCGCCCGGCAGGAGCACCGCCTCGACACCCAATTGCCGGCCACCGCTCCTTTCACCAATCCAGTGCACCACTGCCCTCTCTACCTCCCTTGGCTCCTCCTCCTCGAGTACAAAACCGACGCTCAAGCTTTCCCTTCCTCCTTTCTCCTTTCCCTGTTCTGCCGCACACCACAGAGCCGCCACGCCATTGCCGCCCGAGCACCCCCACCGTCGACAGCTCGACTCGATCATCCCCTAGCCTTGCCACCGTGACAAGCAAGCTCCCCATGACCCACTGAACCTCTCCGAACACCGAATTCATCAGCCGTGCCCTAATTTCACCAGAACGCCGCCGCACTGCTCCTCGGCCGACAACAGCGCCGGCGGCCACCATTTTTCAAATTCCGTCACCGAGGTAGCTCAACTTTTCGATTCCTTCAGTCAGCGTGTTCCTCTCACCATGGTACATCTATTTGATAAGCCATTGGTCACAGATAATCGCCGTTGAGGAAGATTCTCCCACGCCACCCGTCGGCCGCCATTGACAGAGCTTCAGAGCTCACGTCGACAACCCGCCTGCCGCCCTTCCCGTGGGCCAAATCCTTTGCAAACCAGTTCCTTGGATCAAGGTGAAGCTCCTCGACCTTTCAATCCCCCTCCTAACCCTCTCCTCCGACGAATTTCCAATCGGAGCAGCCGCACTGACCTATTCCCTGTTTCGGCTACTGTTCCATTGATTTTTCCTATTTTCCTTTTAATTAACCAGAAGATGCATAGTGTGTAGAAAATCATGGAGAAGTCTAAAAATGCCAAACCTAATTTTATTTGAATCCTTGAATTATGTGTCAATTTTCTGTTAAAGCACTTCTTCATAAATGTCCCTGGATTTTCTTTAATAATTCATTGTATTATTTCTGTTGTTGATTTTTAATTGAAGTTCCAGAAGGTTTCTAGGGTTGATTTTTGTACCATAATTTTATCTTGGCATGATGCATCTCCTGCAATTTTACCAGAATTTTTCATGAACATTTGTGCATGCATGTCATTGTTAATATCCCCAAAACCCTAGATTAGTTACCTTTATCTAAAGTGCATTAGGAAAGTCACCCAAAAGCCCAAGACCTTTAACAAAAACTTTAGTTAAGATCCTCAGTAGTAGCTCTGTAAAGTTTCATGATTTTTTGCATATGTTTTAATACATGTTTCTGATTTTATAAGTTTGGAAAACAGAACATTGTTAGATTTTTAGTAAATTCATAGAAGCTCAACTTGACCCCAAACCAGAGCCAAAAGTCTTAGTTTAGATCCTACTTTAAGCTAAAAATAGTCCCATGCCTGTAACTTAACTTCGAATTTCACCGGAAAAGTCGTTACGACTTTTACGGCACCGTTACGGTATTCCCGATGTCGTAAACAGGCAACGACTATCGGAGGGCTCGTGTTCCTGTTAACGCGAGTCAAAACCACTCAAACTTAGTCTCATAGTAACCCAAGCCGCTTAGTAAAGCCAGTACATGTGGTGTGTTTTGGGAATTTTCTCGAAAACGACATTCGTGTGCCACCCGATATCGGAACCGGAAACCGGGAAACCCGTAACCGGAATCGGTAAAACTGTTTAGGTCATAACTTGAGCTGTAGAACTCCGAATGCCTTCGTTCTTTTTGCATGGTGTTCGTAAACTCAGTAGCTTCCTCTCTGCATCATATCGCATCATTTGGGCATCATGGCATCATGGCATGCATCTCATACCGTCGCGTTTTTACTTTATAGCTTACGATCCGCCAGAGAGTGACGCGGGTGCTGCTGCGGGAGAAGCACCAGAGGTTGACCAAGCTGCTGAGGAAGTCAACACCGCTGCTGTTGAAGGCAAGCACCTCATATTGCTACCCTAAGTAATTTACATAATGATTAATATGAATGCTTACGTATAGGAATGCATAAAGTCGGGCATAGTGATAAAGTCGGGAAAACCTATTATTGTTGCATGTACCCTCCTTGGTATTGAATACGTCACCTTGTCAACCTGGGTAGAGTGTCATTGTTTTGAGTCACGAAATGCTTAGCCAAGCTTAGATAACACGGTAGAAGTCGAGTGGTAAGTCCCACTCGCGCGTATAGGAACCACCTTGATTACTTATGGACTTGTGGCGAGTTCATATGTTGGTAAAAGTTAAGAAGTGTTAAAAGCTGAAATCTGGACGGTGGGATAGGAGTGCAGCAAGACATGGAGGTCTTGTGTGCCGTAGGCCCCGTCTGGGTTGACCTAGGAACCGGCCGTGTTATTCTTGGCCTGAGCACTTTCCGTTCATACCACATGTCCGATATAATGGTAAGACAAGCTGAGTATCTCACTGCGAACCCACGTTTGGCCGATGACTGCACGGTGTGTGGAACGAGGGAGTCATGGGTGCCTGCGAGGCCGTGACACTCGACGAGGGACTCACGTGTGCCTGCGAGGCCGTGGTACTCGGCACCGTGTGGATTTTCCAACCGTGTGGGCACGAGTGTGAAAAAGGTTGACATGAGTATCCCCTTGTGTAACTTTAGCGGGTTACATGAGCCGTATGGTCCTCAGTCGTGTGGGTACAGTTGGACTCCCCTGCAGGGTGTAAAAATCGGTTCGAATCCGCCGCGGTCTCGGTTATGATCAAAGCTCAGTGTCCTTTGGATAATATCGTAGAGTTGTCACATAACATGATGGAATTGGAATATGGTTGTTGGTTTCCATGGTTCGGATGGAACATGGATGTTGGCATATACATGATTTATGGTTACATGGTACTTGGGAATTGGGTTTATTAGATGTTCATGCCCGCAGAGTCTTTTACTTTATGCTTATTCACATATGCTTAGTTTCTGCTTTAAGCAATTGAGTCCATTTCCTATACCTTGTTTACCTTGCTATAGCCTCATTGCATTATCCTTGGAGTCGGGAACTAATTCCCACCACAGGGTAAGACTTGCGAGTACCTTCGTACTCAACGTTTGTTGTTTAAGTTTTTGCAGGTGAGGATGAGTTGGTCTTCGGCTACTTTGTCCCCGCCGATGCCGGCGAGGGCGAGGCATAGTCAAGACGTTCGAGTGATCGTGATGTGCGATGTTCGTGGGCTGGGCATCGCAATCTTTTGCTGTTTTCTCATTGCAACCGCTGCGACTATCGTCTTCCTTAGAATCGCTTCCGCTCTTTGATTTCTTTTAGTTTCAAGACTTATGTTGAACCTTGTTATGTAAGAATACTTTAAATTAATGTTATTAATTAATGTGACCTTTGTGATGAATCAAATGTGACGTTGCCGACGTGCTCGGATCTTGGGCATTGCTTGAGAAGCATGTCGGGGGACTGCCGGGTCTATATTCTCTTTTATCGGGTTGAGTTCTCGCACACCATGCGTGGGCCGCGAGTCAACTTGGTAAACTTGAATATAAATTGGTCGGGTCTCTCACACCAAGTTGAAGTTTGAGAAGGATCTTGTTTGTCACCCTTGTCGTCATGGGAAGATGGTTGCTGCTTCTCACCCCCCTGTAAACCAAGTCATGACTAAGGAACCCGGCGAGCTTTTACACACGGACACGGTTGGTCCAGCTCGGGTTCGGTCAGAGGGTGGAAAGTGGTATGTTTTAGTGATTGTGGATGACTTTTCGAGGTACTCTTGGGTGTTTTTCATGGAGTCAAAGGATGAAGCTTTTTCTCATGCTCGAGATTTGATTTTAAGGTTGCAAAGTGAGTTTCCCAAGAATGCCATGAGAGCTATTCGCAGTGACAATGGCACAGAATTCAAGAATACTCACTTTGAAACCTTTTGCTCTTCTCTTGGCCTCGACCATCAGTTTTCTTCACCTTATGTTCCTCAGCAAAACGGTATTGTTGAGCGCAAGAATCGGACACTTGTTGAGATGGCTAGGACAATGCTCGATGAGCATAGGACTCCTAGGAGGTATTGGGCCGAAGCGATCAACACCGCTTGCTATGTCTCCAATCGCATTTTCCTTCGAGCTTTCATGAAGAAGACTTCTTATGAGTTGCGATTTGGACGACCACCCAAGGTGAGTCACTTCAGGGTGTTTGGCTGCAAGTGCTTTGTGCTCAAGGCAGGTAAGTTGGACAAGTTTGAATCCAGGTCTTCAGATGGTATATTTCTGGGTTATGCAACTCATTCTCATGCTTATCGAGTTCTTAACCTTGAAACTAACCGAGTGGTGGAGACCTGCGAGGTCACATTCGATGAAACAATGCCTTGTTCCTCTTCTGTCTTTGAGTGTGCAGGTGACCAAGAGCTTGGTGAAAGCATCTTTGTGGAGGAGGAGCAGGACGATGCCGATTGGGGTGATCCCGAGCCGACTCCACCGGCTGCCCCTCTCGACCCTGCGACGTCCACTTCGGCTCACGGTCCAGACCCTTCTTCTTCCACTACTTGGGGACCGTTGGAGCAGCTTCCTCAGCCTGCACCGGCTGCACCTGAGGGAGCACCAGCTGCTGTTGAGGGGGAGGCGACTTCTTCAAGAGAGGCACCTCGACACATTCAGCATTGCCATCCTCCTCAGACGATGATTGGCGACATCAACCAGCGAGTTACGCAGTCAAGGTCCTATACCATCTCTCACTTTGCTCATTCTGCATTTGTTGCCTCTTTCGAGCCCAAAGGTGTTGGACATGCTTTATCTGATCCTGATTGGGTTAATGCCATGCATGAGGAGTTAGAAAACTTTGAGAGAAACCAGGTTTGGGTTTTGGTACCACCTCCTCCAGAATGCCATCCCATAGGAACAAAGTGGGTTTTCAAAAACAAACAAAGTGAGGATGGGGTGGTAGTGAGGAACAAAGCTAGATTAGTAGCCCAAGGTTTTTGCCAAAAAGAGGGAATAGATTATGAGGAAACCTTTGCTCCTGTAGCTCGTTTAGAGGCGATTAGAATTTTTCTAGCTTTTGCAGCTTCAAAGGGTTTTAAACTTTTTCAAATGGATGTCAAAAGTGCTTTCTTGAACGGCTACATAGAGGAAGAGGTTTATGTGAGGCAGCCACCCGGTTTCGAGAACCCAAAGTTTCCAAACCACGTTTTTAAACTCCACAAAGCTTTGTATGGTTTGAAACAAGCCCCGAGAGCATGGTATGAGCGTTTGAAAACCTTCTTGCTTAAAAAGGGTTTTAAAATGGGTTCTGTTGACAAAACTTTGTTTCTCCTCAAACATGGCAATGACATTCTCTTGGTTCAGATTTACGTGGATGATATCATTTTTGGTGGCTCTTCTCATGCACTTGTTGCCAAGTTTGCAGAAACTATGAGCAGGGAATTTGAGATGAGCATGATGGGAGAGTTAACCTTCTTTCTTGGGTTGCAAATCAAGCAAACCCGAGAAGGGACGTTTGTCCACCAAGGGAAGTACACCAAGGACGTGTTGAAGAAGTTTGACATGGGCGAGGCCAAGCCTCTTTCGACACCCATGCCAACCACGGCGGCCCTAGATTCGGATGTGGAAGGAGAAGCTGTGGACCAGAAGGAGTACCGTAGCATGATCGGGTCTTTGTTGTACCTGACGGCAACGAGGCCAGACATACAGTTTGCTGTGTGTCTTTGTGCGCGCTTCCAGGCTTCACCACGCACGTCTCATCGTCAAGCTGTGAAAAGAATCATGAGGTACCTCCGATTCACTCCTGAGTTTGGACTTTGGTATTCAGCTTCCTCCTCGCTTTCTCTTTGCGGTTATTCTGATGCGGATTATGCTGGCAGTCGCACTGAGAGAAAGTCCACGTCGGGGACTTGTCAGTTTCTTGTTACTTCTTTGGTTTCTTGGTCTTCTCGCAAGCAGTCTAGTGTTGCACAATCCACCGTAGAAGCTGAATATGTTGCTGCCGCTAGCTGTTGCTCCCAGTTGCTTTGGATGATACAAACTTTGAGAGATTTTGGCTTAGAGTTCAGGAAAGTGCCGCTGTTTTGTGATAGCACGGGTGCTATTAGTGTAGTAAAAAATCCTGTTCTCCACTCTAAGACCAAGCATATTGAGGTGCGCTACCACTTTATTCGTGATCACTATGAGAAAGGCGACATAGATGTGCAATATGTTAACACCCAAAACCAGCTTGCAGATATCTTCACAAAACCCCTAGATCAAGCAAACTTTGCTCGCTTGCGAGGGGAGATGGGTGTTTGCTTTCCTTTTTAGAGGTGGGAAGTTTTGAATCTTGTACACTAGTCTTGTCTTTCTTTTTAACTTAGCTTTTGTTTTGGTTTTTGTATCATATGTGCATTGCTTAGCATCTTGTATTATAGAGCATCTTTGAGCTTCATGTGTATAGCTGTTAGAATGAAATTATGCTCTCTTTGGTATGTTCTGTGAGTACATGATGGTGCTTATAGCTTAGGCTCTCTTTGATCACTTGATACACGTTATGAGCTAAGCTTGATTTATAACTTGTGAACATGATTAACTACTAATGAAACATGAAAATCTGTTCACCGCTGAGATTTGTAACTAGCATGTGTAGGATGTGTTGAGATCCCTTATACTATCATGTATATGCTAGGTTGCTATGTCTCATGCTTTGAGTCTTTCACTTCCATGGATTAACTCTGAAATGCTTGTGCTAAAATTTGAATCCAAGTTAAGTGAAATGAAAAGATCGAGATGGGTCTGTATTGTCCCACATCAAGGTATCGAGACAGCTTCTCATTGCACTTGAGATGAACTTGAGCCTTGTAGTGGATGACCGAAACCATTGCTTTAAGCTTCTGATTGTCTTATGACATAGGCTTCGCTTGGTTGAAACAGATAACCTCTCGCAATCACATGCTATGCCTACTCCTTGTGTAACGCTGCAAACTCCGATAAAACTAAAATTTGATGAAAACACAAGTCTTAGGTTCTTCTCTGGCATGATGATTGACCGTTGCTTGGGGTAGTTCACCCTGTATATATTTGTTAGCACTTGGTTGATTTCCTGCTTATTCATGCTATGTGCTACTTTCGGTGGTGAACCCCTTTCTGAGATGCTTAAAACTGCTCAAATATGCTTAACCTTCATATTTTGTTCACTTGATCAGTTTGAGCATTTGCTAGCACTTGTATATTTTGCTATGCCCACATTATGCACCAACTAGAGCATCTTTTCACTCTGATTGCTATACTCTTGAAGATTTTGGATTTTTGCATCTCTTGCATTCATAGCACTTTCTGGGGGGAGTTGCAGTCTTTGGGCTTTAGCTTGATAAGTGCATATGTCAACAAGGGGGAGAAAGTTTCACACACAAAATGTTGAGAGTGCATACATTTGTGAGATTGCATCTTTTCAGGGGGAGTTGCACATTTGAGCCGAATTTGGTTTTCAATGGCTTTTGCTAGTTGTGTTGAGCCTTTGCCTCTTTCTTGAGGGACTAGCTGTGTTTTGCTTGGTTGCGTTGAGCCGTTGCCCATGTCTTTGGGGACCAAGTTCTTGCTCAAGTTTTGCTCATTTCAAATGACTTGGTTTTGGCGTTCCATTGGCTTTTGGTCACTTGAATGAGCTCTTCTTCTTTCTTTCTCTTTTTTCTCTTTCAAAATCCAAGTTGTGTCTTGGTGTTGACAATGCACTCATCAAGGGGGAGATTGCGAACCCATGGTTCGAGTCTCGGTCTTGTGATGAGTGATTGTCAACGGTGACGGTCTCTTGGCTTGTGATGCGCAGGTGTGGCGTGCGGAGGCGGTGTGCGGCGGCGAGGAGAAGGTGCAGTGGACGGGACGTGCCGACCAGCTGTGTACGGACCGGGCGAGCTGGGAGAGCTTGAGCCGGTGCTGGGACGCGGAGACTTGGGCATTTGGCTGGATCACTGACCGAGGGACCGGACGACCGTGCGGCATCGTGGTGGCTGACACCTAGGGACATCGACAAGTGCAAGATGACGCATTGGAGGGGGACGCGTATGAAGTACGCTACTCGCGGACCGGTTTGATGGTTTGGGCCTCAAAACCATCGGTGGACGGTTTATGGGTTTGGGCCTCAAAACCCGGACGGAGGTTCCGAGGCGGGACGGACGGCACGTGGCAGCATCGGGGAGTTCGCGTCGAGGCGAAGCTACCGGTGAGAAGGCGCGGTGGCCGTCGGATCAAGAAATTTTGAGTTCGACCATAATACCTCAGGGTTAGGTGGTTCGCTCTAATTATCTAGGGGTAGTTTAGGAAAAAGAAATAGACCGGATAAATAAGGGTAGCTGCCCCCAAAACAGTTCTTCTTTTTTTTTTTTTCTTCGGGCATTTTTTCTTTCTTTCTTCTGCTCTGGCATTTTCTTTTTTCTTGCCCGATTCCCCTCTCTCTGCTTTGCTGATCCAGATTTCTTGAACTTGTATGAACTGAAATTCGAGTTGGGAATGGAGGTCCCGAATCCTCCATGATTCCTCTGGGTGTCAATTTTTATCTCTGTGATTTTCGTTCTTCCCTGTTTTTTTTTTCTTTTCGCTCTCCTCATTTTCGTCTGTGCTGTGATCTGAAAATTAAGGAGATTGGTTTGAGTTAAAGCCATGATTCTTTAGGGATAGCTTGCCAATACCATCGAGATCCCCTGTACGAAATTTGAGGCCGAGAGGTTTTGATTTGGATGAGTTCTGGTTGATTTTGTGGCCGTCTGCTCTCTCGTTTCTCTTCTGTTCGAGTTCTTTTGTCTGGCGTTTTTGTTCATCGCACAGAAATCTGAGGACAGGGACAGGCACAGCATCCTGGTGGAAGTGCTACCAGCACCAAGCGCTCAGGCGCCGTGCACGCTCAGTCGAGCGGCGCTTGCCCAGGGTCCCTGAGATTGTATGCTCTTCGAGATCGCCGTTGCTAATTTCTCGTGCTTCTCGCTCCTGCTTCTTCGGTTCATCTGATAGCTGCAGCTGTGCTACTTCTTGTGACTGTTGCGTGTTTTTGTGCACCCAGCGCTTGGTGCTATTTCCATTGCCTGACAACGGCTGCAGTAATTCGTTCAGCAGAGAAGCAGCAGGGTCTTCTGCTGCCGGTGTCAAACTCCAGGAAGCAGTCCTCTGATGTGCTTGTTTTGCTCCTTGGCGTGTGTAGACCCATGCCTTTGATTGGAGTTGCGTGCTCGTAACAGGGAGCAGCTCATCTGTTCTTTTTCAGTTCAGCAGGTTGATTTAATTTGCTTCGGTGAGCAGCCCCACCGACTTAGTTCAAGCAGCTGAAACTAAGCACGCGGGTGCCGCTTGATTTTGTCTCTGGGTCTGTGTCGTAGTTCGGTCAACCAGAAATTCTCGGCTCATTACTTTGACTGCAGCTTGTGTGTTTGTGATCCGATTTGTGTTCCGATTGTTGTTTTGGCGTCATAGTGATCTAAGTTTTTTATCTAGTTACTCTTGTCACTGGTTCGACTTGGGTATCTTGATCAGGAATTCGTTTGCTCTTGAGTTTGATTGTGAATTTGGGACAGTGCCCTAAATATTTTGAAAGAAAATTTACGGCTCCCATTCACCCCCCCTCTGGTCGCCGTTTCGGTCCTTCAACTTCGACCAGGGACGGGTCCGGGGGGTGCACCGGGCGTTCGCCGTCGCCCGGTCGTACTATGTCAACATCGCCCTCGACTACTTGAGCGAGGGCTTTGCCGCCGGTTATACCGACGCCGAGCTGGACGCCATCGAGGCGGAGGCGGCCCCCTTCGCGCGGGAGCTTGTTTTGTGAAGGCGTCGCTTCACAGAGTCGCGAGGGTGTTCGACCCCCTTTTTTCTTGTCTTCGATCCTCAGAAGTCTTAGGCCGCGGGTGGCTCCAACGTTCCATCTAGCTGGTGAGCGCCGTTGCCGTAACCTTCGGCGGTCGTAGGTGTTTGCGCAGTCTGACCAACTAGACTTCACGTCTTCTTCCACTCGTGACTTTTCCTTCTAAGATTCGGAGCGCGGGACGAGGGGTTGGGACCCTTGAAGAGGGTAGAGTTTCGTTTACCCTTTCCTCGAAATTTTGCAAGCGAAATGGCAAAATTTTAGCAAGTGTCAAGGTGCGCGCGCGAGGCGCACCTTGCAGGTGTAGCCCCCGAGCGGGGTCCGACTCCCGCGTGATGGGGCTCGGGCGTCGCTTAGCAGAAAGGCGAAATTTTAACGAGTGCTCGGGGTGCGCGTTCGGTACGCGCACCCTGAGGGTGTAGCCCCCGAGCGGGGTCCGACTCCCGCGTGACGGGGGTCGGGCGCCGCTTATCTCAGTTGGCACGGGGTCAAGCTACCGTTAGTTCTAGGTCCTTCGTTGCAGATGAGACGGCAAAAAATTTTCATAAGAGTCAAGGTGCGCGCGCGATGCGCACCTTGCAGGTGTAGCCCCCGAGCGGGGTCCGACTCCCACGTGATGGGGTTCGGGCGCCGCTTATCTCGGTGGCGAGGAACGGTAAGACTACTACGAGTTCTAGGGATAGAAGCGACGTAGCTGTTCGATGTTCCATGCGTTGGCGAGTTCTTGTCCGTCCGCCATCTGCAACTTGTAGGAGCCGGGTCGGAGAACTTTTGAGATGATGAAGGGCCCTTCCCACGGAGGCGACAGCTTGTGGCGGTCCTTGCTGCTCTATACACGTCGAAGGACGAGGTCGCCGACGTTGAACGCTCTTTCCCGCACGTAGCGGGAGTGGTAACGTCGCAGCGCCTGCTGGTATTTCGCCGATCGCAGGAGCGCTACGTCACGCCCCTCGTCGAGCTGATCCATGGCGTCTTCGAGAGACGTCTGGTTGCCTTCTTCGTCGTAGGTTCTGATCCTCGGGGCTCCGTAGTCGAGGTCGGTCGGTAGTACGGCTTTGGAGCCGTACACCATGAAGAAGGGGGTGAACCCCGTCGCCCGACTCGGGGATGTCCGCAAACTCCACAGTACAGCGGGGAGCTCGGCTGCCCATCGCCCGCTGAACTGTTTCAGCCGGCTGAAAGATACGCGGCTGGAGGCCTTGAAGGATCAGGCCATTGGCGCGCTCGACCTGCCCGTTCGCACGGGGGTTTGCCACGGCCGCCCAATCTACTCGGATATGGTAGTCGTCGCAGAACTTAAGGAATCGCTTCCCTGTGAACTGCGTACCATTATCCGTGATGATGGAGTTTGGGACCTCGAAGCGGTGGATTATGTCGAGGAAGAACTCGACTGCCTCTTCTGGTCGGATCCTCGTGATTGGCCGGGCTTCAACCCACTTGGTGAACTTATCGACAGCTACCAAGAGGTGGGTGTAGCCCCCGGATGCCTTCTTGAGTGGTCCAACCAGATCCAATCCCCAGACCGCGAATGGCCACGTGATGGGGATGGACTGCAGCGCTTGTGCCGGCAGATGGGTCTGCCGAGCGTAGAACTGGCAGCCTTCGCACGTACGAACGATGTGCGCAGCATCATTGACGGCGGTTGGCCAGTAGAATCCCTGTCGGAACGCGTTTCCGATGAGGGTTTTGTGCGCGGCGTGGTGACCGCAGACCCCTCCGTGAATGTCTCGCAGCAGCATCTTTCCTTGCTCGACGGGGATGCAGCGCTGCAAGATTCTGGTGAGGCTCCTCTTGTAGAGTTCTCCGTCGATGATGGTGAAGGACTTGGCGCGTCACGCGATGCGTCGAGCCTCCGTCTTGTCGGCGGGGAGTTCTCCTTTGAGGATTCGGTTGAGGTACGGCGTCCTCCAGTCGTCCGGAGGGCTCGTACCAGGTGCGGACGCCTCGCCGATCTCCATGACGCAGGGGTCGGGAGGCGTCGTGGCCGATCCGTCCCCTTGGGCCTGGGGCGGCTCGGTGCCGACCCCTGACGTGTCTTGAGGTCGGATTGATGGTCGGCTCTGGTCGTGGGCGAAGACTCCCGTCGGGATTTGTTCGCGCCCGGCCTCCATCTTGGCCAAGTCGGCTTCTTCGTTTTGTCGCCTTGGGATGTGCCTGAGCTCGAGGCCGTGGAACTTATGTTCCAACTTGCGGACCTCCTTGCAGTAGGCATCCATGGTCTCGTTGTGGCAGCTAGACTCCTTCATGACTTGGCCAACGACGAGCTGGGAATCGCCTCGAACTTCGAGTCGTCGGATTCCCAATTCGTTGGCGATCTTGAGCCCGTTGACGACCGCCTCGTACTCGGCTACGTTGTTGGACGCTGGGAACGAGAGGCGGATTGCGTACTTCATGCGCACCCCAGAGGGGAGACGAAGACGAGCCCGACCCCTGCTCCCTTTCGCATCAACGAACCGTCGAAGTACATCACCCAATACTCCTGGTCGATAGGGGCCGTGGGTAATTGTACTTCTGTCCATTCCGCTACGAAGTCAGCCAAGGACTGAGACTTGATCGCCGTTCGAGGGGCGTATGTGATGCCCTCGCCCATCAGCTCAAGGGCCCACTTCGCGGCTTTGCCCGTCACGTCGCGGTTCTCGACGACTTCGCGCAGTGGGAAGGAGCTGACGACGGTCACCGGGTGAGACTCGAAGTAGTGTCGGAGCTTCCTTTTAGCGAGGACGACGCCATAGAGAATCTTCAAGATTTGAAGATATCGTGTCTTCGTCTCCGACAAGACTTCGCTCACGTAGTAGACCGGTCGCTGGACCTTGAGGGCGTGGCCTTCTTCCATCCGCTCTACAACGAGGGCGACACTGACGACCTGGGTCGTCGCGGCGATGTAGAGGAGGAGAGGCTCCTTCGGGGTCGGAGGTACCAGGACTGGGGGTTTCGACAGGATGACTTTTATCCTGTCGAGTGCGTCCTGTGCCTCGGACGTCCATTGAAACCGCTCGGATTTCTTCAGGAGCTGGTAGAGAGGGTGTACGCGTTCTCCGAGACGCGAGATGAAGCGGCTCAGAGCCGCCAAGCATCCGGTCACGCGTTGTACTCCCTTCAAGTTTTGAATCGGGCCCATTCGGTTGATGGCCTCGATTTTCTCCGGGTTGGCTTCGATGCCTCGCTCGGAGACGATGAATCCGAGCAACATTCCCCTCGGAACCCCAAAGACGCACTTTTCGGGGTTGAGTTTGATGTCGTTTGCTCGGAGTTTAGCAAAGGTCCGCTCCAGGTCGGTGACGAGCTGGTCGGTCTTCTTGGATTTGACGACGATGTCGTCAACGTATGCTTCGACGATGTCTCCGATGAGTTCGTCGAAGCATCTGATCATGCAGCGCTGGTAGGTTGCGCCTGCATTCTTGAGTCCGAACGGCATCGTGACGTAGCAGTACGACCCGAACGGAGTGATGAAGGATGTCGCGATTTGATCGGATTCCTTCATACGGATCTGATGGTACTCGGAATACGCATCAAGGAAGCACAAAGCTTCACACCCTGAGGTGGAATCGACTATTTGGTCTATACGTGGCAAAGGAAAAGGATCCTTTGGACACGCTTTGTTGAGACTGGTATAGTCAACACACATTCTCCATTTCCCATTCTTTTTTCGTACAAGGACGGGATTGGCTAACCATTCAGGGTGGAACACTTCCTTGATGAAACCGGCTGCCAACAGTTTGGCTACCTCCTCTCCGATGGCTCTGCGCTTCTCCTCGTCGAAGCGGCGCAGTCGTTGCTTTACCGGGCGGGAGTCCGGTTTGATGTGCAAGGAGTGCTCAGCGACTTCCCTCGGAATGCCCGGCATGTCCGAGGGTTTCCACGCGAAGATGTCGATGTTCGCGCGGAGGAAGTCGACGAGCACGTTTTCCTATTTGGCGGAGAGGGATGTCCCGATCTTGGCCACCTTCTCCAGGGGCGTTGTCGGGGTCGAGCTGAATCTCCTTGGTGCCCTCGGCGGGCTCGAAGGATCCGGCGCTGCGGTTGGAGTCGGGGGCGTCTTCGGTGATCTGCTGGCGAATGACAGCGAGTTCTTCCGTGGACGTAATGGTGGCGGAGGCGAGCTCGCCGCTCTCCGTCTCGCACTGGTAGGCGCGCTGGAAGGAAGCGCCTACCGTGATGAACCCCTTCGGCCCAGGCATCTTGAGCTTCAGGTAGGTGTAGTTGGGGATAGCCATGAACTTCGCGTAACATGACCTCTCCAAGATGGCGTGGTACGACCCTTTGGAGTCCGACTACTTCGAACGTGAGAGTCTCCGTTCGGAAGTTGGTCGGTGTCCCGAATGTGACGGGCAGGTCGATCTGCCCGAGTGGGACAACCTGCTTCCCGGGACGACGCCGTGGAACGGGGCTCCGGTCGGTCGGATGAGCGACCGATCGACGCCCATGGCGTCGAGCGTCTCGGCGTAGAGGATGTTGAGGCCGCTGCCTCCATCCATGAGGACTTTTGTGAGACGCTTCTTGTCGATGATGGGGTCGACTACCAGTGGGTATCGACCCGGTCGGGGGACGTGGCTGGGATGGTCGGATCGATCGAACATGATCGGGGCCTCCGACCATCGGAGGAAGGCTGGCGTCGCGGGCTCGGCCGCGAACACCTCGCGACGCTCGACCTTTGCACGGCGCTTCCCTCCTTGCGCTTCTGGTCCTGCGAAGATCATAAGGCAACCGTCGGGTTCGGAAAAACCGTCGTTACCTTCGCTGGCGTCGCCCTCGCCATCTGCTCCCTCGGGGGCTTGTCGAGGCTTGCCTCTCGACTTGCCCTTCGGCGGCCCGTGGTTCAAGAACCTCTTCAAGAGCGAGCAGTCCTTGTAGAGGTGCTTGACGGGGTATTCGTGGTTGGGGCATGGATCGTTCCACTTCTTCTCGAAGTGGTCCGAGGTCTCCCCTGCTGGTGTCTTGGCGCCCTTGCGTTCGGCGGCCGCAACCATCTGTCCTTCGGATGATTGTTGCCGGTTCTTCTTCTTCTTGCGGGAGCGATTGGAGGGGCCCTCGCCGGCGTTGTCCCCCTGTTTCCCCTTCGCATCGGGGCGGTTGAAGATCGCGCCCACGGCTTCTTCGCCGGAAGCGTGGCTGGTTGCGATATCCAGGAGTTCCTTGGCCGTTCGAGGACTCTTGCGCCCTAGCTTGTGGACTAGGGTGCGGCAAGTAGTCCCGGACAGGAACGCCCCGATGACGTCGGCGTCGCCGGTATCCGGCAGCTCGTTGCACTGTCGGGAGAAGCGTCGGACGTACTCCCGGAGGGTTTCCCCCGGCTTCTGTCGACAGTTCTTCAGATCCCAGGGATTGCCCGGGCGCGCGTAGGTCCCTTGGAAGTTACCCACGAAGATTTCCCTTAAGTCGGACCAACTCGAGATCCGATCGGCGGGGAGGTGTTCGAGCCACGTTCTGGCCGAATCGGCCAGGTAGAGTGGCAGGTTGCGGATGATGAAGCGATCATCATCCGCTCCTCCGGCTCGGCAGGCGAGCCGGTAGTCTTCGAGCCAGAGTCTCGGATTTGTCTCCCCAGCGTACTTCTGCACGTTGGTGGGCGGCCGAAAGCGCTGTGGAAACGGAGCGCTTCGTATGTGGGAGCTGAAGACGCGAGGATCCGGAGCATCAGGGCTCGGGCTCCTGTCCTCGTCATCGTCGTAGCGCCCCCCTCGGCGCGGATGACGTCCTCGGCCCACCTCAGGAACGTGTTCCGGTTGTCGTCGTCGCGCCTCCAGGGTGGCACGGGCATCACGGTTTGCACCGAGACGTCCACGGACGCAGGCTTTTGAGGCCTCGTTCGTCCCTGGGTGTGTCTGCTGTACAGACGCGTTCGGAGTATGCGGTTTACGCGCTCGCGATCGCGAGCTCTCCGCTTGTTACGCCGCTGCTCGTTGCAGCAGGATCTCAACTTCACGTTGAGTGCGTCGGGCTTCGGGAGTGATGGGTTCAGGGAGCTCCCGAAGCAGTGCTGCTGCTGCAGCGAGGTTTTGGCTTGCCCGTGTGAAGTGTGGGGGGCCGCCGCCCTCCTCCATGATGCGCTGTCATACGTCGCGCGCCATGGAGCGGGCACGTCCGCCGGGCTCGGCGCGAGCGAGCTCTCGGTCAATCTCCGCCTCCTCCTGTTCCAGCTGTCGTTTGGCTTCGCGGAGTTCCTCCCGCCGCGCTTCTAACTGGTCAGGCTGTATGTCGCGTGGGGGAGTCCCAGAGACCGGTGGCAGCTGGGTGAGAGGGAGATTGTCCCTGGAGTCGAGCGGGTCTCCGGAATGTGCCATGAGGCACTCACGCGAGGGATTGTTGCTCCCCTCGCTGCGCTCCGGATCGGAACCTCTGTTTGCCTCGTCGAGGAGGTCAAAGAAGGATTCCGACGTATAGCCCGTCATTCCTACGAACTCGGTGTCCGTGGAGCACGGGCTTTCGCACGATGACGTACGAGTCATCGTGGTTGTACCAGGATTGCCCTGGTTGGGCGAAGAGACTGCGCGTGGGCCCTTACGTGCGGGCTTCCGGGAGTGCGAGCCTTTGCCCGGGCGTCGCTTCTTTCCACTTGCCGGGACGGCCGGCGTGTACTGGGAAGAAGAGGCGGTGGCTGGCGTCTTCCAGCATCAGGTTGCCCGTAGAGGTGGCAACGAAGTCGAGACTCCCAAAGGACACGATGGTCCCGGGAATCCATCCGTCAGCGTGGCTTGCCATCGGAACCTGAAAATGTGATCGGCGAAAACACACCAGAACCCCTTCCTGGCGCGCCAACTGTCGTCGTTCGTTACCGTCGACTAGTAGATTTATCGTGGGGGGTGTGTTTTTAGGCTCCAATGGTTCGCAAGAGGACACAAGGATTTATACTGGTTCAGGCAACGATGCCCTACGTCCAGTCTTCGTGCTGCTTGTATTACTCGCGACAGAGATTACAATGGGGGGTTACAAGCGGAGGGGAAAGCGAGGGCGCTCCCTGCCTCTAAGGGTGTACGTGTGTGTGGTTTTCTATGCTTGTGCGTGGAGAACTCGTCGGTCTTGGAGACTTGTCCTTCTTCTTTGATCTCCCTCCCCTTTTATATGGTGGCGTGAGGAGGACCGGTTCCGTGAGTTTGACAGCAGCCGTACTCCGGTTAGGCTGGCGATGCCTTTGGTGCGATCGTGCCGTTCCTGTTCGACGGAGTGGCATTGTGCTGTCGCTCGGCGGGGCTCCATCCGTATGGAGGAGACGTCACTATAGGAGAGCCGGCTTGATGACGCCATGGTGATGGCCGTCGCTCCGGGGCGTCCTATTGCACAGGACGGTGAGTCTCTGACAGGGGGCCGTTGGAGTGACGCCCATCCCGTGGACGGTGCACGTCGTGCGCATTTACTCTTCTATTTACGGGAGCGGTCATCGCCACTGTCCGATCGGGAGTTGGAGCTTGGAGCATTAATGGCTCAACTGTCCCCAGACACCCGTCTTGTCCGGGGTGGTTGGATCGCCCAGCCTCGTCCGACCCCGGAGGTCGGGCGAGGCGGAACTCTCGTCCGACCTCTCGAGGTCGGGGTCGGGCGAGGCGGAACTCTCGTCCGACCTCTCGAGGTCGGGGTCGGGCCGGGCGGAACCCTCGTCCGACCCCTCGAGGTCGGGGTCGGGCGAGACGGAGCTCTTGTCCGACCTCAGGGGTCGGGCGCTGCCCGTCCGAGTCCCGAACGTCGGGGTCGGGCGAGACGGAGTAACCTCCCTCGTCCTCGGGCCCGGGTCTATCAAAGCGGAGGTGGTTTGGCTATACGGCGTGGCTTAGCCTTCCGGACTAATACGATTAATTAGCCCAGGTACCAAACTTCCACAGAATGATTTTTCAATATGTTTTCTATTTTCATCATAAAATTTTCATTCCAAATTTTTGTGAACCAACTCATTCTTATTTTATCGATCTGACATTTCCGATTGTTTTGAATGTTTTTTAAACATTTCCTTTTCCAAAGTTTCCATTTTAGATTTCAATGATCGAACATATAATTTTTTTTTAATTTTGAGAATGGAACATATAATTTTATTGATCCAACATGCTTGTGTGTGTACAGTACTTTCTTAAAAATATTTATTTATTTCAACTGAACATTCAGATCACTGATCAATATACATCCTCTTGACTCCATATACATGACATGCTCTGTCACGTCTCTTGTGCCGCTGTGTCCCATAGTGTCAATCTCGAGTGCATACCAAGTGAAAATGAACTAAAAGTTCGAAACTTGAAAATTTCAACAAACAGACATACTAAAGATGCCTTCAAAAATTCTGAATACAAATCATTATTCAAAGATGCAATAATATTATTGATGCGCACAATTTCAGCCTCAACTTCAAAACAATTTGTGAGATACAAACGGTAACAGAAACATCAGACAAACATCTAATTAGCATTGATATACGACTAAGGGGGGACTATGGGAGGAGTGGGAGCTGTGCCAGCGGTGAGAATTAATGGAAAGACATCTAAGTTTTAAAACTAAATTACTGATTGTTTTTTAGAGCATGAACATTTTCTAATCAAAACATCATAATTATGGAGTGTTCAACTTGTAGAGTTCGGCTCTCTCCCCCTGCTGATAGCTCCTTCGGAAGACCAATATTTCTTTCGGGTTTTCCCAAGACCAATATTTTATTTTGTTCACACGACATTTTTATTAGAGTAAATTTCACAAAACTACAACTATTTGTATCATTATTTCAGAAAACTACAATTACATTTACACTTTATTTTATTAAACTACAGCTTTTGTGGTTCGTCTCATCTGTCAGGCTCATTTGTGAGAAAAGATCACTATGGGACTGACCGGTGGGATGTGTATAAAAGTTGTAGTTTTCCAAAATAAAGGGTAAGAATAGTTATAATTCTACGAAATTGATCAAAAAAGTTATAGTTTTCTGAAACAGGAATGCAAATAATTATAGTTTTATGAAATTTACTCTTTTTATTATTTACACGTAATGCTTGTTCAATATGTTTCTTATTTTTATCACAAATTTACTTTTGTGGATCACCATGTTATTTTGTTGTTCCAACATTTCCGATTGCTTCAATGATTTTTGCAGAATTTCCTTTTGAAAAATTTCCATTTCAAAATTTTGTTAACAAACTTAATATTTTATTAGTCCACATGGTTGTCTGTTTGCAATACTTTTTTCAAAGAAATTTGCTCCTTGTCGTGACTGAGATTTTACGTACCTTTCAGTCATATTTTTTAAACAATCAATATCAACGTGTGGAACATTTTATTTGTACTGTTAAATAATTTATAATTAAAGCTAGAATATTTGGTGCTTTAGGAAAAAAATTATCAGATCTCTTTCATTAAAAATGTTCGATTGTTCTAGCTAAGAAACTAAATGTTTCAGCTTAAATTATAAATTATTTTAATTTAATAATATAATATTTTATACTTTGATATTAATTGTCGACTAATGTAACGGAGCGCATACCTTTCTTTAATATTTTTCCAAGTAGACAAGTGGGCAGAGTCTGCATCGGTGCACATGGATTCCCACATGTCGTCCTACCGCAATCCGTCAAAACCAATTTTGGCGCCTCTGTGTTTGGTCCTGCAAATTGGTGCATGTGCACCGATGCAGACTCTGCAAATTGGTGCAATGGTAATTCTAATAATACTTCCTATTCCTGTAGCAGTTCGATTCGTCCCCCCTTGCCAATATATCTTCCGCGTTGACAGGAACTTGCTGTGTTCTTCCCGAGCTCAGCTGAGAACTCAATCCATGGGGCGGCGTTTCCGCAGTGTCACCGGGCTCCTCCCGTGCATCTTCATCTGTTTACTATTGGTCGTCCCACCCACTATCCACGCCCAATCAATCAGCTTCACCACCAGCACCGTCGACGCCGCCGGCAAGGTAACAGAGTTCACCACCTTCTCCTTCCCCAGGTTCGACAGGTCCCTGATGCAGCTCCCGGGCAACATGACCTTCTCCGGCAACTCCACTGTCACGCAGAACTCGCTGCAGATCACTCCCGACAGCAACACCGCCAGCGGGCCTCAGAACTTCCTGGTCAACCAGACCGGGCGAGCGTTCTTCTCCACCCCCTTCGTCCTCTGGACCTCCTCATCGTCGCTTCAGAATTCAACAACTGACGGCGGACGAAGAGATGGGAGGCACGTCGCCTCCTTCTCCGCCGTGTTCAAGTTCAATCTGTACCGTTTGAACGTGAGCCACAACGCCAAGGGCGAAGGTCTGGCGTTCGTGGTGGCGTCTGCCAGTAGCTCGGACGACGACAGCAGCTTCCCGCCGCCTCCGGGCAGCTACGGCGGGTACCTGGGCCTCACCAACGCGTCGACAGACGGCAACGCCAGCAACGGGTTTGTGGCCGTGGAGTTGGACACCGTTAAGCAGCCCTACGACCCCGACGACAACCACGTCGGCCTCGACGTCAACGGCGTCCGGTCGGCGCACGTGGCGCCGCTCGCGCCGCTGGGCATCCAGCTCGCCCCCAGCGACACCGCCGTCAACGACGGGTTCTACACGGTCTGGGTCGAGTACAACGGCACGGCGAGGCACGTGTCGGTGTACATGGGCAAGAACAGCAGCAGCAAGACCGCCGTGCTCAACGCATCGCTCGACATCTCGAAGGTCCTCGTGGGAAACAAGGCCCGTTTCGGTTTCTCGGCGTCCACCGGCGCCCAGTACCAGCTCAACTGCGTCAGCATGTGGAACATGACAGTGGAGAAGCTCAGCCTCCCTGACGAAACTAGGAAGGCGACGGCGGCGGGCTGGAAGCTCGGGGTGGCCGTCAGCGTGCCATGCGCGGTTCTCCTTGCTGCGGTTACGCTTGGGCTGTGTGTCAGGAGGAAGAAGAGGAGGGAGAAGAAGGACCACATCGGGAAGACCATCGACCTGAAGAACATCCCGGGAATGCCCAAGGAGTTTGATTACAAGGAGCTGAAGAAAGGGACCAACAACTTCGACGACAAGATGAAGCTGGGGCAGGGCGGATACGGCGTGGTGTACCGCGCCACCGTGGTCGTCGGCGAACACGGCGAAACCATGGAGGTGGCCGTGAAGCAGTTCTCCGGCACCAACACCAAGGGCCAGGAGGACTTCCTCGCTGAGCTCGGCATCATCAACCGCCTCCGCCACCGGAACCTCGTCAAGCTCGTCGGCTGGTGCCACCAAAACGGAGTGCTGCTGCTGGGGTACGACCTCATGCCCAGCGGCAGCCTGGACAGGTACATCTTCGGCGCCGCCAGCGCCGGAGCAGGGGCGGTCGTCCTGAGCTGGACGCAGCGATACGCCATCGTGGTCGACGTCGCGTCGGCGCTGAACTACCTCCACAACGAGTACGACCAGACAGTGATCCACCGGGACATCAAGCCGTCCAACGTCATGCTCGATGCCGCCTTCAACGCGCGGCTCGGCGACTTCGGCCTCGCGCGCGCCGTCGAGTCCGACAAGACGGCGTACACCGACAGGGCCGGCGTCCCAGGCACGCTGGGCTATATCGCTCCCGAGTGCTTCCACACGGGCAGGGCGACCAGGGAGTCGGACGTCTTCGGCTTCGGCGCGGTCGTCCTGGAGACCGTCTGCGGCAGCCGCATGGTCTCTGGGAAGCCGTTCGGGGCCGGCGCCGAGCTCCTGGAAGACGTGTGGGAGCTCCACGGCGCGGAACGGCTCCTTGAGTCCGTCGACCCCAGGCTCGCCGGCGACGTGGACCAAGACGACGCCGAGCGGCTCCTGCTGCTGGGCCTCGCGTGCAGCCATCCCAACCCTGGAGAACGGCCCACGATGCACGCCGTGATGCAGATCGTCACGCGGGCTGCCCCGCCGCCCGAGGTGACGCCGCACAAGCCGGCGTTCGTTTGGCCCCTAGAACCAGTACTTGCGCTTGCCGCGGCCGACCAGGTGGAAACGTCGACGTCGGGCAGTGGGGTGATAAGCTCAACGTTGTACTACCAAGGAAGGTGAGAAGAGTCAGAACAGATATGGCCCCGCACTTCCAAGTCCCGAGAAAAGAAAAAGATTATGGCAATCAGGCTGAATGTTCCTCTTGTGGCGGCCATGCGATTCTGGACATTTATTTTGGGCCAATTGCTTTGTGGCTTTTTGGACGTAATTGCTACTAGTTTGGTCCTGTTTTCAAAATTTTGCTGTTTGAGTCCTATTTTTCAAAGGTGAAACTCTAGTTTTGATCCTGTTTGGTTTAAGACAACTAACGGCGTTAACTACAAGAGAAAAGATCTATTATATCCTAACTTATTTGGTCCTATTTTTTAGTTTTTGATTATTTGGGTCTGGTTATTTGAATGATCAAATTTGAAATGATCATATTTGTCCAATGCTAGGTTTTATGCTTTGCATTGTACCAGCTATTTTCTTTTTTGCTGGATGCATTGTACCAGCTATATATGTTGCAGCATGCAATTTAGAGTGGTAAACACGATCGCACCAGCCGCGGCGTAGGCCGCGCCTGATGCTCGCACGCGATGCACCGCCGCACAGGCTGCTTAGACGCCACAGACCCGCCATGCCAGCCGCTCGTACGTCATGCCCGCTTCTTGCACGCCGCACTGGGATAAGACGATGGCTGGGGGCAGGGTATTTTAGACATTTTGCTAGGGATTTTACATTTTTTTTTAATTCAAAAATGAACCTAAAGCTAACGCTGGTGGGAAGCAGGGCCAAACTGATGCTTTCTTTCAGAAAAGTAGTTCCAAAACAGCAAAAATTTAAAAAATGTGGCCAAAATGGCAATTAGGCTTCAAAAGAGGACCAAAGTAGCAATTTGCATTTTATTCTTTGGGATCGCTTTTAGAGACAGAATATATAAATTAATTCCTTATTTGCTATATCTGTCTTACTGACAAAAATAGTTAGAACAATTTTCCTAGTCTCATGGATGAGTGCTCGTGTGTTGTTGCTACGGGTAACTCATAATAGATACAGTAATTTATTATTCACAAAACAACATTATCTCAAAATAAATTGTGTAAGAGTGTAACTACATATTATGGATGATGATCCAATTTAAATGTATTAAAGCACGTCCGTTTTCTAGCAAAATAGCTAGGCCATGTCATCTGCGCATTTCAAACTATTGGAATAATGAGCATGTGTGACACCCCAGGTGTCACTTAAACAGTCATCGACAAAACGAAAACCCTAAAAAGGACTTTTTACGCTTTTGAGTAAAACTAGCACTTGAGATAATGTCAATGTACCTAAAAACGCTTCCATTAACCTAGACAAAAATTTTAATAATTTAATTTTTGAACGCTTTCACCAAACAGGGAACCTCAATCCGCGGTACTTGGTCATTTCCTATTCACACTCCAATCCAAAACCCTAATCGGTAATTTCACTCAACTTAAAGCAGATTCAATCATGGAAATAATGAGAAATATTATTTAGAATGCTTTAAAGAGACACTATGAAGAGTTTGACAAACAACAGAGCACTTTAGCAAAGTCCGGAGAAATTTCAAATAAAAGTATCGAAATCTCGTTAACAGAACGAAATCCAAACCCTAACTCTTGATCATCAAAATTTCCACAGAACCCTAGCCATATTTTCATATAACAATTAAGTACACTTTAAAATAGAATTTTGGGAAATTATTCCAGATTTTTGGAAAAGATTTAGACCTCTTAAAAATTCACACAAGCTAAAATCAACTTAGAAATTCAAGAATTTTTAGAGGCCAAATCATGACTTGAACCTTAAATGAAAAGTGTTCCAAATAAATTCCTGAGCTTGTACAAAAATTTTCAAAATTTTTCGATCTCGAAAAGAGTGCCAATTCATTGAATTGCTTCCAGCATTAAAGAAAAAAAAAATAAAATAATAGGACTGTTGCCGGGCGGGCTACAGTACCGCCCGCCCGACAACAGAGCGCAGCGCGCCGCGCCGCGCCGCCCGACCAGCAGCACCCACCCCACGTCGCTTTGACTCGGCTGCCTCCCTCCTCACTCCTCCTCACTCTCTCACTCCTCTCTCTCTAGCCCCCTCCTCTCTCTCTCTTGTTCCTCTGCTCCGCCGAACCCGAGCCGCCCGACGCTGCCATTACCGGCCCTACTGCCGACCCCCCCCCCTGCTGCTCCCCCTGCTCTCCCCTACCCTCCGGCCTCCTTAAATTGGAGCAAATCCTCCCCAGCTTCCCCCTCCCCCCCCCCCTTTCTTCTTCCCCGCGCGAGCTCAACCCCCCTGCCCGGCCGTGGACTCCATTGCCGCCGCCCCAAGATGAAGTCCATCCCCCGGCCAATTTCAATCAAATTTCCCTCACCAAATCAGCTCTCCTCCACCTCGTGAAGCTCCCAGAACCCTCCCCTCCTCCGAAGACGAGCCACATCGTCGGAATTTGGACTTCGCCGCCACCACCGCCGCCCCCCACGGTGAGACCCCCTCTGCTATGCCCAACCTTGATGAATACCATGTTGCCGAGCTTCGTCGTGTCGAGTGGATCGTAGAAAGCCAAGGTTCAACGGCCGACGACCACCCCATCGTCGGGAATTGGTCGCCGGAGCTCACCGGAGAACCTCCCCTGTGTTTCCTTTTTCCTAATTATTTTCCAGATTATTTCTCTGTCTTCTAAAAACTCTAGAAAATCACAGGAAGATCCAAAAATGCCAAACCAAAATTTTTAGAACCCTCATGAAAAGTACTAATTTTCTGTTAAAACACTTTTTAACAAATCACCAAACATTTGTAGAATTAATTAGAAACACTCCTTTCTGTTTATGAATTTTAAATTTTATTATAGAGCAATGCTAGGGCTAACCCTTGATCTACAAGTACACCATGATGCTGCACACCCTCTGGAATTTTATGAAGATTTTAGGAATACGAAATGGCATCTAACCCTATTAAATAACCTCAATCTGCCTAGTTTAAATGGCATTTTCTAAAGTACATTGTAAAAGTCATTTGCAAGGTTAGACCCAAGAGAAAAGTTGTAGATATGGTGCTCAGGAATGCTCACATAAAATTTCATAATTTTATTCTAATGTTTACTAGTGGTTTCTGATTTTACAAGATCTAAAAACAGGAACTTTGAGAAATTTTTATAAAATACAGAAAATTCATCTAGGCCCCACCCAAAGCCCAAAATGCTTATTCCAGGGAGTACTACCAACTAAAAATAATCTTGAGGAAGAATTAAAATCTTCATTTTAACCCTAGTTTAATAGCCGAAGTAATTAAATAATATTAACCGATGAAACGTGTCGAATTAACTTAACTAAAGTTGAAATGGTTGAACATGCCAACTAAAAGTCACCTCATGGGAGTTTAATAGACTTCTTTAAACATCATTCACAGATTAATAATTAAACTTAATCGACGGCGTCGAGTAATTAGGGTTAACCCTAATTCTAGGCGTCGCCAATCTAAACCCTAGATTACTATTGATAATAACAATAAGTTTCATTATCATTAAACTGATCATAATCCTACTGCATCATGTAGATTCTGACGCTAACAAGGTAGCTGCGGATCCAAGTTCTTCGACCCCCGCCGAAGAAGTCGACACCAACACCGAAGGACCAGGCAAGCCCCGGTGCACAACCAACTTTTAAAAGTTTTACTTTTACACTAAGTGTGTCTTGTTTGGGCATTAGGTGCTAGGAGTTGATTGAAACCATAGTTGCATTTGTTTCCCATAGGAAACCCTGACGGTAGCTTGTATAGATACCCCTAGTATGCTATGTTTAGCAGATAGTTGCCGGTAGAAGTCGAGCAGAGTGGACGCTGCTCGCGAGTAATAGGATAATGAATGAAACTATTTCATGAGATGTGCCACACGATTGTCAATGATTAAGAAAGATAAAAGATTGAGGGTCAGACTGGGTACAAGTAGGTCGGCGACTGGTCCGGGACCAGGGTGACCGTAGTCTGGTCTGATCCGTGTGGCACAGCTGGGCAAGTATTGAATGTACTAATCGTATGCTGGGTGTTATGGGCCCCGGTAAACCTACGTAGCCTAGTGATTGCAACGTCGAACCTGCCCTACGGTGTCTGACTAGGAGGAGATCTGGGGTGGGCAGCGTGGGAACTCCACAGAAACCGTCTGGGACGTGTTGTTTGGTGGGACGCGGCGCTGCTAAGGCAGGCGTAGGAGGGAATTGACGTTGCAGGAGCTGGTGTGAACGGTTGCCACGTGCGAGTCTGGGACGTGCACGTGTCGTACGATTAGGTTAACCCTGCAGCGGTATAAAAATCGGTTCGAATCGCTGTCGCTCTCAGCTATGAGCTTACTTGAACTCTCTGTCACATTTTAGTAAATAGGTTGAGACACCATGAGAATGAAATATGAACATTATTATTGCTATTGTTGATTCTGTCATGTTTGTTTAGCTCAGTGCTAACTAAATTTATTTTTCCTAATCACTTAACTTGTGCTAAAAATTGACAAGAGTAGTATAGGTCGCGAGTCCTTTTTGGCAAGTAAACCCTCCCGAGTCAGCCTTCATGTCTAGGAGTCGGCTGTAGCCAGCCATTTGTCGGATAAGTCTTGCTGAGCTTCTTAGAAGCTCACGCGTTAGCGTTTTGTGGTTTTCAGGCACCGTCATGCAGGAACCAGCAGGTAGCTTCCATTGGGAGGAGCCTCCCCTCGAGTTTGGGAACCTCCAGTGGGAGTTGTGCGAGTCGCCGCATTGATTGGTTGAAGTGGCTAGTAGCATGACGTCCGTGGGCACGGCGTGTGCTTTTGCTTAAGTCTGAGCGTCGGAGTTGTAATCGTTCTAGTCTTACGCTGTTTTTGTTTTAAAACTTTTGCGTACTCTGAATTCAATGTAAGACCTAACTTTAATTATTATGAACCAATGATGTATTGAATCCTCTTTCCTTGTAAATTATTGCTGTTTATCCCTGCCTGTGTTGTATCGTGTGTACGCTCGCTTCACCGAGCGTTGCCCAACAAGATCTTGGCTTAACGACTGACCGGATCCATCCTGAGACGAGGTTTTCTGGGCGGGTCGTGTCAGCATGTGTCTAACAATCTTAAATCTACATCCTTCTTGAATAAATATATAGAGCATTGTCCCTCCACTCTTTGTGCATTTGTCATCTAGGACTTTTCCAAACCAGCAAATCAAGTGCCATCCTTTCACTCTCTGAATATTTTATATCTAGAACCTTTCTGAATCAGAAAATTGAGCGTCATCCTTACACGCTCAGTATATTTTACATACAGGACCTTTCCAAATCAGGAGATCATTTCCTATCCTAACATATTACATTTAGGACCTGCTAATAAATTTGGGACATCCACCAATGATTTGCTATATATCACATGTTTATTCATATTTTAATTAGAAATCAAATAAATTATTAACAAATGAAAAGTTCAATATTTTTTCAATTGTATTGGGTCTTTATCTCACAACTAGTAATCACTGGAACTTAGTGAATATTATTAAGAAATAATTGTATAAACCACCCCATATGTCAGTTCAAGATTCCCACCCACTAATTATTTTGTTACAAATAACCACCCACCTATACTTTTTATTCAGAAACCATCACCATACTTAACCTGTTTCATATCTTTTCACTAATAAAGGGAAAAGTTAAATGTTTAACATGATTTTAGTGTTCAAACTTAAAACAAATATGTCATTTATCCATACATGCTTGGTCAAAATAATTTTTTTTCAAATGAAAAATTTATTTAGATCTAAAAACTATAAGGCACTCTAATTTGCATTCTTTAAAAAAAACTTTAAAATTATGTAATCCTAATTTTTTTAAGTTCGATAAGATACTATCAATGTTCTAAACAAACGAAATAGTTTGATTAATTAAACAAGCGCGGACTGGGGTGGTATTTGCAGCATAACATAATTGTTGAGTGGTTATTCACAACAAATTGACTTCTGATGGGAATCTTAAACTCGAAGTGACATTTGAGTGGTTTTTGGAATTATCCCTATTATTAAATTACAAGGCGTACTATTGAACACGTTTTGGAGCGTACTTTGAACAAAAAGCTTGCTTTATTAAATATTCTTCCTTGAGGAATATAAAACAAGTTGCTTATAAAAAGAACCAAGACCAACGTCCGGACACTATCCAGCATAAAATCTTTCAAGAATTGTTCACTTGATCCATTCACCACAATAGTTACAACACTTCTATGCCAATATGTATACATAGTTCTTGCTCCCTCAATTTAAGAATATTAGCATTTCTAGGTTTGGTTAAAATCAAACATTTTTTGTTTAACTATTAACAAAAAATCATGATATGTAATTGAGTATAAATTTATTAGATTTACATTAAACTAAATATCATAATACATATCTCTTTATATTTGAATTATGTTTAAAGATATTGTTAGTCAAAGTTATAAAGCTAAGGTTTTAAAAAGGTTGTCATCGGCTGCGGGGGCCTCGCACTCTGAGTAGGCGGAGGCGATGTAGGGGCGCTGTGGGCGGTAAAGCAAGGTGCGCGGGAGAGCAGCGTGTGCGAGAGACAGCGGGATAGCGGCAGGTGGCGGGGAGGAGGAAGCGTGCAATGGATCTGATGTGGAAGATGAGGACCCGAAAGGAAATGGATCAATTTCTTTTGAATTTGCAAAACCCCGTTTCTCGATGCATCGAACCACAAGCCGACTTGGTTTCCTTTGAAAGAAATGATTTTCTTTTCCTCTCTTTCATGCTTAAATGTGTTGGCACATCACCAGACCTTTTGTTTGTGTCATAATAATTAATTCTATAGAAACTATCCTAGCTAGAGGTTTGGAGGTGCAGAACAAAAGAATACACTCTATCACTCTTAGGCCCCCTTTGGCAGAGCTCCATGGAGCTAATTCTCAGAGAGAATCTGAGAGTTCTGCCAAACGCTGTATTAAGGAGAAGTAATTCTTGGTTGATTCTGTGAAGTGATTCTCTGAAATGAACTAAGGGGCTGGGAGCTGAAAAATATAGCTTCTCCTGATTCTGTAAAGTGATTTTCTGTCCTAATTGTGAGATTATATCATAAAGAATCAAAGAGAATCAATGTCAGCCACAGAATCACTTCTGACTCAAAGAATCACTTCTCACTGAGAATCACTCCCCGAGAATATCTACCAAAGGGGGCCTTAGTCCTGTGTCCCCTGGTGCTATCGATCCTTGAGTGCGTATCAAGTGAAAATGAGCTAATCAACAAATGAACATGATAGGTTTCAGACAGAATTTTTTTAAAAAAGGAAAATCATCATTCGAAGATGCATTATATTAAGGATGTACATAAAATTTTAACCTAAAGCTCAAAAACGTCTGTACATATATACAACAAACATCTCGTAAGCATTGAGGGGGGCCGGGGAGTGGGAATTCAATTACTAATTATTTGCAGAGCATTAACATTTTTGAAACATCGTAACGATCATATCTTCAAGTCACATATATACATGATGTATACTCTTCCGCATATTGAAGGAAACAATATATACATATATAGAAAACATATATAAAAGAAAACACACACACATTTCAGCATGGCATGCATAGCTCTGGCCCCTGTTGCATGCATAGATGCAGTTCTTTCCAATAATAAGCCTATTAATATACCATGATTTAGCTGCGTCCACACATTTGGCAACATTGTCTGTCTGTGTTTTACCTCTTCTTTCGCTGAGTGGCACTACCGATTCAAAGCGACAGACATACACTATTCCTTCTCACACTCCAGGACATGTCCTGTGCCTATATATTGATTTAATTTGGCTCCTCCACACACTCGCTCATCTTGTAGCTTGTAACTGAGAGACATAAAATGAAGGTTTTCATGGAAAAGCTGGTGCTCTCATTGTTGTGTGTAGCCCTGTTCCAAGGTTTGTTCGTTTTAGATCTCGATTATCACTGATATATGTTGATCCCTGCATGAAAATTCATGTATATCTGGGCGCGCAATCTGCTGATCTGTGTATGCCTCTTTTTAACGTAGGGATCATTGTCCAGTCCGTAGAATATGATCACACAGCGAGTATCGAGGTAAGTATCGTTGTTTCTTGGACACAAAATCTTTTTTTTTTCATTTTTTGAAGAAAGAAAAGCAGTGTTTTGCATCTGAGAAGAAATTGAATGAAATATTTAGAGGTATTATTTACCATATAAACTTTATTAATCACATATTACAATGCAGCAATCCCACACACACAATAAAACAGAGTAGGGCCAAAGGTGCAAACATGTTGGGTCTTCTGTTTAGCCACTGATATATTGTACTTGTTACAGTGCCATCGCGACCCGATGAAGCCTCTGTACAAGGGCGGCATCGTCCAGAACAGCGATTTTAACAGCGGCCTGATGGGGTGGTCGACGTACCGGAACATAAAGGCCGGCGTGAGCAGCTCGCCGTCCGGCAACAAGTTCGCGGTGGTGCACGGCGCCGGCGGGGCCCTGTCCAGCAGCGGCAGCCTCTTGCCCTCGCACAGCGTGTACCAGCGGCTCCAGATGCAGGGCGACACCCACTACTCCTTGTCCGGTAAATAAGCAAATCTGTGTGGATAATACTAGAAGGACAAGGAACACCCCGCATGCGTTTGAGGATTCCTAATCCGTTCATTATCGCCTTGCTGTGTGTGCAGCGTGGTTGCAGGTGTCTTCGGGCTCGGCCCATGTGAAGGCCGTCGTCAAGGCCCCCAACGGTGAGCGCGTCGTGGCCGGCGGCGTCTCGGCACAGTCCAGCTGCTGGAGCATGCTCAAGGGAGGAATGACGGCCTACTCGTCCGGACTGGGAGAGATCTACTTCGAGGTATCAATTAGCAGAAAGTTCAGTTCTTCTAATTCCACACGGACCTCGCTCCATATCTGACGAATATTTGATCCATGGCGTGGCGTGCAGAGCGACGCCCCTGTGGACATCTGGGTGGACAGCGTGTCTCTGCAGCCGTTCAGCTTCGACGAGTGGGACGCGCACACCCGCCGCTCGGGCGACAAGAAGAGGCGGAGGACCGTGTGGCTGGTGGCGAAGGGCGTCGACGGCGAGCCGATGGCGAACGCGAGCGTGAGCATCGAGCTCCTCCGCCTGGGCTTCCCGTTCGGCAACACGATGACCAAGGAGATCCTTGACCTCCCCGCGTACGAGAAGTGGTTCACGTCGCGGTTCACGCACGCGACCTTCGAGAACGAGATGAAGTGGTACAGCACGGAGTGGGCGCAGAACCAGGAGAACTACGCCGTGCCCGACGCGATGCTGAAGCTGGCGCAGCGGCACGGGATCAAGGTGCGCGGGCACAACGTGTTCTGGGACGACCAGAACTCGCAGATGCGGTGGGTGAAGCCGCTGTCGCTGGACCAGCTCAAGGCGGCCATGCAGAAGCGGCTCAAGAACGTGGTGTCGCGCTATGCGGGCAAGCTCATCCACTGGGACGTGGTGAACGAGAACCTGCACTTCAACTTCTTCGAGAGCAAGCTCGGGTCCAGCGCGTCGGCGCAGATCTACCAGCAGGTCGGGCAGCTCGACAAGACTCCGATCCTGTTCATGAACGAGTTCAACGTGCTAGAGCAACCCGGGGACCCGAACGCGGTGCCCAGCAAGTACGTGGCCAAGATGAACCAGATCCGGAGCTACCCGGGCAATGCCGCGCTCAAGATGGGCGTCGGCCTCGAGAGCCACTTCTCCACGCCCAACCTTCCCTACGTGAGGAGCACGCTCGACACGCTCGCCAAGCTCAAGCTGCCCATGTGGCTCACCGAGGTCGACGTCGTCAAGAGCCCCAACCAGGTCAAGTACCTCGAGCAGGTGCTCAGGGAAGGTTACGCGCACCCCAACGTCAACGGCATCATCATGTGGGCCGCATGGCACGCCAAGGGGTGCTACGTCATGTGCCTCACGGACAACAACTTCAAGAACCTCCCCGTCGGAGACCTCGTTGACAAGCTCCTCGCTGAGTGGAAGACGCACCGCACCGCCGCCACCACCGACCACAACGGAGCCGTGGTGCTAGATCTCCCGATCGGAGAGTACAAGTTCACGGTGCACCACCCGTCGCTTCATGGCACAGCTGCTGTTGACCTCATGACCATCGACGACACATCCTCGTCGGAGTCGGAGCACACCATTCGTGTCAAGTCTTAGTAGGAATTCACATGTCTCTAGCTACCTAGTTGTTTTTCCTTTTTATTCCTTGTTAAATAATGGGAGAGTAGAGCGCGATTGACCAGAGATGTAGTTTGGCTCCTTCTCTCTAATAAGAAACAGTGGCCGCGTGGCCACTGCATTAGATATATTTAGGAAGCGATGAATAAACCATTCGTTCAAGGAGTTAGTTTGACTTGATGTGCTTCTAAGAACTAGCATAATAGGGGTCCTAACCCCCATTTGAGGCCGGCCTCAGTTCCTAAATCCAAATAATGACACTAACCTAGCGGGAGTTGGTAGCATTATTTGGACTCACGAACAATGGATCATGCAACCTCCACTTCGCTCATGTGCATGGGAAACCTAGCAAGTGTGGTGGTGAATAGTCGAGGCAAGCGAAGACAGGTGCTCTCAAAGATGACCCTATAGTCCTCGGAGACCTCTCTCCTACCCTCTCCTGTAGGCTCTGGTCTCCTCCCTTATGGATATCGTCTCTCTCTCTCTCTCCCCTTCGTAGCCCAATGAAAATCGTCCTCCGTAACCGCAGTTCAGTCAGTTGTGTCTTAGCCGTCTCACCACCTAGCTACTTGTCTGCCTACTATCACTATCAAATTTTGCTAAACTCACTAGTGTCCAATACACTCGGGCTAGACTAAGTATGCTCGGAAAAACCTTCGAACGTCAACCCTCGGGAAACACCGCTTGACGACGTTTCGACTCGGGAAAGTTTTCAATTCCCGTGTGTATCTGCCCAAACACTCGGTGAAAACATCTTCGCAGAGTGTATTTTCTAGCCTTGGGGAAACTTTTAGGCACCCGGCCACGAAGCTATAATGGCCCTTGCCTCACGGTGACGGAGCATAGTTACCGAGTATCTCACTCCCGTGTCACTCCGGAGTACTAATTCAGAAATAATCCAAATATTCAATTTCTTTGTATTTTGCATTTGATGTTCCACGCGATTCGTTCCACTGACATTCATAGAAACTGAATTGGATCTACAAGATAACAGCAAATATTGCATATATATAATTCTCATTCCTTCATACACTTGTATGAGGTTCATCACAACAAACAAACTGGTACATCTAATTAGTTGTACAGAACAATTACAGACTGTAAAGTAAGCAAAAAATCGCCAATGCTGGAGTAAATCGAATTGATTGTTGAGGCACATTTGTTGATGTAACAACAGATGGTTCAAGTGATTTAGCTGCAACAAAAAAAGCAGCAAAGAAATACAGAGTAATTCAATAAAATAAGATCTGTGTACATTGAGTCAAATACAAGGTGCTCTTCCAGCAGCGTCCAGGCTATGTATGCACCGGCAGTAACAGGGATGGGTCATGACTCATGAGCAGTGGCAGGGAGAGGCAAGAGTGGTAGTGGCGCTGGGGAGGGGAAGAGGCCAGCACCAACGGTGGCGGCGCATCTCCATGGCTGGCTGTACGCGTGAGGACCAAAGAGGTGAGATGGGGAAAGAGATAAGGGCAGAGCTGTGGTACCGTCCTGTCAGTGTGTTGTGAGCGGCGTGAAAATTTTGAAATCATTGCGCGGGTCCTAAAACGTGTTAACGGCGTTTGGTTTGGCCGTTTTTTTTTGTTGTTTGCCGTGTATTGAGCCAGACATCGGCAGCATGTGAACGTCCGAGTGTTTATTTGGTGTAAACGACGGCTGAAAATTGGGCGCATCCCGTGAAAATATTGGAATCATTGCGTGCATTTTGGGAATGCGTTAACAGGGCTTTGTGTGGCCGTTTTTGTTCGTTGTTCCCCATGTGTCCAGCCATACTCTCCGCAACATGCGAATGTTCTGAGTGTTTATCTGTTTTACAAAGGCTCGGTCAGCATTTGGTAAGCTTCCCAAGCGTTTTCTACAAAATACAAGGGAAAATTTGAAGCATAGGGAACTTCTAGAATTTTGGTAGTGCCGGTGGAAACCTAACAATCCAAAATCCTAACCAAAAAAATATGAATACATTAAGGTACCCATTGCCCCTTTAGAGGATGGTTCTTTCATGGTCTGTTTTAAGATTGCCGAATTTTGGTTAGCTCACTGGCTTGTAAACCAAGAGATAATTCCGTATGTTAAATAAGAATAAAACCCCCAAGGATCAACAAAAATGACAATTGAAAATGTAGACATACCAGTGGTCGGGTGGGAACGAAGGGAGCTCCTATACGCAGGGCATCCTATATCTAGGGAAGTACAGAATAGTCTATTAGGGCCAAAAGAAAAATCGTGTTGCTGGACCTTTTTTGTAGTATTAAAGGAAAATATCAAAAAATGCTCCGGCTTCAATCGAATCGTGTTCCGTCTTCAATTGAAAAATTCTCTGCCTTTAATAAAGAAATGTTCCGCCTTCAATAAAAAAAATGCCCTGCCTTTAATCGAAAAAATGTTCTGCCTCTAATAAAAAAATGTTTCATCTTCAATCAAAAAATGCTCCGCCTTCAATTGAAAATGTTTCGGTTTCAATCTAGAAATGTTTTCAAATTCAAAATATTTCACTAGAGGAACAATTTAAATTTGATTAGTGGAACAATGAATTTTTTCTAATGGAACAATTCAAAAATTTGAATTTAACCTTTTTTAAAAAAACTCCAATTTTAAAAAGTAAAATATATATATTCATGTAGGACCTCATTTTGTTACATTAATTGTAAAAAATACCATGGTTCAAATAGATTCAAAAGCGGAGTTGTGGCTTGAGAGAAAAAGAAATTTAAAGTTCTCAAATCAAACCAATTTTCACCGGACCCACACGCATCAGCCCATCAGCGCCCACCACGTGCGCAGATCCACCCACCCCGCAGCTCGCTGTCGTCCACTCGCCCCACGCACGCAGCTTAAAGCACCCTACACGGAGCTTCCTCGTAGGGCGTTCTTAATGTTTAAAAAGGTGGTAGAAAAGGGTAAATTTTGAGATTTAATAAAGATTTATACTTCAACATATATTTTCCTCACCACACATCTTCCGTTCTTCTTCCTACAATGACGATAAAAAAGCCCAAGTCAACCGCCAGAGTGAGGAGGAAAAAAGTTTAGGATAAAAGGACCTCATTTTATGTGGGCCAATTAGGCAACCCACTCAAAAAAGCGGAAGAAAGCGTAAAAAAAACAGAAAATAAGCGTAAATAAGCAGACAAAACAGAATTCAGTGCCGCTTAAGCGCTGACCACTTAGTTGTTATCGCTTTCATGAAAGCAAGGCGCTAAGCCATTGCTCAACGCCTATAGGCGCCCTCTAGACATGCTTAATTGCCGCTTTCTTAAACACAGGGCGTCCTACATATGAAAAAAGTGAGCAATGATGCACGGGAGGATTTATTATACCTGTAAGTCTGGGTCGAGCCAAATGAGCTGGCATGAGGCCCGCTCGATTTGGTTGGCACGAGTTCGACATGGTCCGTGATGCGGACCCGTCCCAAAAAGCTCAGTCCGGGACGGATCCGGCATCTCTCCAGGATACTGTTGGGCAATGCTCAGTGAAGTGAGCATACACATGATACAACACAGGCAGAATAAACAGCAATCTTTTACAGGGGGGAGAATTTGATACATCATGGTTCCATAAATTGAAATTAAATCTTACATCATAGTACGAATAGAGTTTTTGAAATCATGGAAATACAACGGAAGACTTCGACGAGGTTTTACAGACTCTGACTCTCAGACTAAGCAAAAGCATGAACCTTGTCCAGTAGCATCATGCTACTAGCCACTTCAAGAATTACTACGGCGAACTCACAACGCTCCCACTGAAGGTTCCTGATGAGGACATCGACTCTAACACGGGAACGGCCACACCAGTAGCACCTGCGGACGCGCCTCCACTTCCAGTCACGGGTCCACCAAATGCGCCTCTACCTCAAGCGACACTTCCTTCGTCAGTGGGGCCAATCACGAGCGCCCGTGCAAGAGAGCTGAACTATGTCATGGTGTTGAAGAACGAAGGCCCAGAAGATTAGCCAATCGGCCCAGTTGAAGACCCCCCCTAATGGGCCAACCTAGGTTTGCACGCAACCCTAGGATGCGCGCCACCCAGGGACTGCGCCCCCACCTCTGGCCGCCACCCAGGGGCTGCGCCCCTCCCCTCGTGTATTTAGCCAAGGGCTACGCCCCTTGTTTATTTTTGAGTTTTGTTTAATTGTTAGCTTTAGCTACAGCCGTCGCACGCATTACAGTGGTGCCACGTGTATTCAGAACTCCACCTTCAAGTAATACATCAGATTGCTTGCATCTCTTTCTTGCTCGTTCTTCGATTGCGCGCAGGAAACGATCTTCGTGATCAGGCTGATCTTGCACCAGCAAGGTTGGTAACCATCGGGAGTTGGTTCAGCGATTGCATTAGCATCTCGGGCTTGCTCGTCGTAGTCGGATCGTGAGGGTCTACTTCCACCAAATCAAGTTATCTTCACTCACCGAAAGATCGGGCACTCCAGTTCTATCAGTTCCCGAACTCTGGACAAGGCTCTTCCTACTGGCTATCATCGTAAGTAAACATGTCGGCGCCTGAAAACCACGTATTCACAAAACGTGATCTTCTAAGAAGCTCAACATGACTGACCTGTCAAATTGGCTAACCACAACCGACACCTAGACATGCTGGCTGACTCAGGGTAGGTTTACCTTTGCAAAAGGACTCGTATTATCTGAACTATTCTTGGTCAAGTTTTAGCTCAGGTTAAATGATTAGAATGGTAACTTTAGTTTGCACTAATCTAATCAACCATAAATAGGACAACAGATAAAATCATCATCATAACTTAATCATCATCTCATAGCTCATCATCTTAATGTTTGTGACAAAGAGTTCAAGTAAACTCATCGACCGAGAGGGACAGCTGTTCGAAACAATTTTTATACCTTACAGGGGAAAAACCTAATCATACGACACGTGTGCGTCCCAGACCGCACGTGGCAACCGTTCACACCAGATCCTGCAAAGTCAATTTTTCTCCTACGCCTGCTTTAGCAGTGTCGCATCCCACCAGAACACACGTCCCAGACGGTTTCTGTGGAGTTCCCACAACTGCCCACCCCAGATCACCTCCAAATCAGACACCGTAGGGCAGGTTCGACTTTGCAATCACTAGGCTACGTAGGTTTACTGGGCCCCATATTCCCAGCATATAATAAGTACATTCAATACTTGAACAACTGTGTCACACGAATCAGACAAGACTACGGTCACCCTGGACCCGGTCCAGTCGCCGACCTACTTGTACCCTGTCTGACCCTCAAGTTTTTATCTTTCCTTAATCATCTTATTCATGTGTCATAAATTCTCAGGTGATAGTTTCAATCACTTCCTAGCCGTCGCGAGCAGCGTCCACTCTGCTCGACTTCTGCCGGTAAGTATCGCTAAGCATAGTGAAGGATCGAGGATGCCCAAGAGGGGGGGTGAATTGGGCTTTTCTAAATTTTAATGCAAGAATTAAATCCTAATGCCCGATTTCACCCCAAGTGCCTAAGTGCAAGTGAGTTTTTCAACCTAGTTCCAAACCTACACAATTCTAGTCAAGTCTAGGAATAGAAAGACATTGCAGAAATGTAAATGCTTGAAGTAAAGATCAAGAGATGACAGGACGATTTTTTCCCGAGGTATCGGAGTGTCGCCACACTCCCCTAGTCCTCGTTGGAGCACCCTCGCAAGGGTTATGCTTCCCCTTGATCCTCGCAAGGACCAAGTGCTCTCTCGTGGCTGATCCTTCGGTTACTCCAACCACGGTGGATCGCCAAACCGCTCACATGTACCGGACCGGGGCTTCCACAATCTCCATTGGCAAGCTCACCGTTCCCACCGCCACCAAGCCGTCTAGGTGATGGCGATCACCAAGAGTAACAAGCCCGAACCTTCACTTGACCTGCAAAACAAGCCAAAGAAGAGGAATTGCAGCACACTTGTCACTCTTGCCAATTCTAGCGAGGATTCTCACGGATCGCAATTCGCTCAACCTCACTAGGACTCTTGCTTGCTCACAATCTCTCAAGGGTGTGTCTCAGGGTTAGAATACTACAAGAGTGAGAGATTGAACCAGTAGGATAGGTATTTAACGCCCCCACCAACGGATCAATCTCAACCACTAAAGTCACCCAGAGACGACACCGCCGGACGCAGCTATCAAACGCCGGACGCGTCCGGCGCGTGTACCGCGCCAACGGTCACTCTTTCAAAACCAGTGACCGTTAGGAACATGCCGGACACGAATAGCGTCCGGCGCGTACACGCCGGACGCGTCCGGCGTTCGCCAGATGTTCCTCGGTCGAAACTATCAACACTGTTCCACATGACATTCTCGCCGGACGCGTCCGGCGCAGCGTCCGGTGCATGCTGGAAGACAGTTCATCTCACTCAGTCGAAAACAGGCAAACTGTTCCAACTGACACTCACGCCGGACGCATCCGGCGCAGCGTCCGGCGCGTACTGGAGTCAGGAACTTTTCCGAAACTCTACGGTTTCGAAACGACGTCCCTTCTCCAATACCACCACTCTCTCCTACGCTTGCCTAATGCTAAGAGTGACAGTTGTGCAACACTTACCAACTCCTTAGACTTATTTCAAGGTCAAGCTACTAACTCGAACCCCCCTTTATAGTACGGCCAAAGGTAAAACAAAGTCCTATGCTACGCTAAGTGTCTCCCACCTCCATGACACTTAGACCTAGCTAGTCCTTAACCTTGTCGTCCATCCTTTGCAAGCCGTAACGAGTCCATCGTCCGGGGGCTGGATCTCCTGTGATCATGACCTAACTCCAAGAGTGTCTCTGCAAAACACATGTTAGTCATAATACACTTACCTTTTGTCATAATCACCGAAACCTTAGGGCCTAGATGCTTCACATAGCTACTACAACGGTTATCTATACCAAGTACCAAGTACCAATAGGGTTTCCTATAGGAAAACGGATGCAACTAGGATTTCAATCAACTACTGAAAACCTAATGCACAATCACGACTCATAGTTATAAAAGAAAAAACTTTAAAGCGGGTTGTGCACTGGGGCTTGCCTTGGTCTCCGGGGTTGGTGATGGCGACCTCTTCGAGAATCGAAGACTCCAGTTCGACAGCTACCTCGTGCGCTTCGGTGTCTACATGATGCAACATGAACAAGATGAGTTATGATTAGATAATGAAATATGATGTTTTCATCATTGATTACAAAGGGGATTTTCATAATTAAGAGGTTTAGAGCTAACCCTAGTTTCTCGACTTCAGCATTTTATTAAAGCATTTTACCTTTAATGAGTGTGGACTGAGGTGAAACTTCATAGTTGACCAGGAGACTACTTTTATTTGATAGTGTTCTCTGAACTATGAATTTTAAAATTGGATTAAGGTTAAAATGATTTTTCTAGATTTTATAAACATTCAGCAAAGTTTCTATTAATTAAATTTATAAAATCAGAATTAAATACTAATCCTTACTGTAAAATCATGAAACTTGAAGTAGACACCAGTAAGCACTTAATCTAAAGGTTTTCTTTAGAGTTTCGATTTTTGGATGACTTTCAAATGTATTTTAGAAAATGACAAATTAAATTGGCAGTTTAGAATATTTTCAATGATATGCATATAACTTTGTTGTTGTAAAATCCTAAGAAACTTTCAGGTGGTTTATACTGCCATGTTACAATTATGGTTCAAGTTTCAGCCCTAGCACTTCTCTGGAACTTCAACTAAAATTCAAAAACAGAAATGAGTAATGTATTTATTGTGGAAGTTTCATGAACGTTTCTGAAAAAGTGTTTCAGCAGTAAATTAGTTTACTTTATAAGGAGTCCAATAAAATTTGGTTTAATATTTTTAGATTTTTTCTCCATTTACTAGACATTTTACAAATCTGGCTAAGTAATAGCAAATCGAAATTAAATAGGAAGAGGGGGGCAGAACAGGGGAGCCAAGTAGGGCGGCGGGGGCCGAGCTCCGACGAGCTGCGCAGAGGAAGGGAGGGGGTTTATGGCACAGAGGAAAGTGAGGAGAGCTTCACCAACCCGACACGAACCTAGTGGAGGGGGCTAGAGCCCTCGGGGATGACCAGAGGTGGGGGTTCGATGGTGAGGTCACGGCGGCGGTTCGGTGGTCCGATGGTGGCACGCGGCAGTCGTCCTCTCCGACGACATCTGTGGATGAAACCATGTCAAGGGGATGCGCACGGGTCAGAGAGAGTAGCCGAAGAGAAGAATTGAAGCGAGGGGGTACCATGACGACGAACTCAAAGCTCTATTGCCGGCGACGGCGCTCTGGGCCGAAGTGGCGTTCTGACGAAATGGTGGCGATATAAGGCGATTCCTCTTGCAGTGAGCGAGAAGGAGCTCTAGGGAGTACGAATGGCAAGATGGTGCAGCTCGGTTTGCTTTGTATTGCGCTGTCCACGGAAGAGTGGGGGCGGTTTTAATGGCGAGGCGTGGCGATTGGCGCGCGTGGCGGCTTGGCATGCTCGGGAGGAGAAGGGGGGCGCAAGAGAGAAGCCGGGGAGGGAATAGGTTTTGTCATGAGGCTCTCATCGTGAGCGCGTCGCCGATGGAGGAGCGGAGAGAGAGAGAGAAAGGAGGAGGTGGCAGCGCCCGTCGACGATTGGAGAGGACCGGCGGTGGCGTGCGCCCGGTGGAGAAGCAGAGCTGGCGCGGGGAGAGAGAAGACAAGAGAGAGGAGGAGGATCTTCGAGCGGGATTCTCTCGTCTCCTTCAAAACATGGCAGGAAAAGGCGTGCCGGCCGGCGCTTGCCGCGCTGCCAACCGCTGCGGCAGTTGGCCGCCGGGGCGGCGGCCCGACCATGTTTCTTTTTTGTTTTTTTTATTTTTGCCAATAAATTCAAAATTCTGATCTAAATTCAAATGGAATTCGTACTTCTTGAGCCTGAAAAATTTTCAAACTTTTTATGGGTTCTTAGTGGATTATTGGGAACAACTTTCATTAAAGGATAAAGCTCTAATTCGACTTCTAAAAATTTATGAAGTTTCAATTAACTTCAAGTTTGCTTGAATTTTTAAGGGGTTTAAACCTTTTCCAAAAATTCTAATTAAATCTCCAAAATTCCATTTTGAAGTGAAATTAGTTGTCATGCAAACATATTGCTAGGGCTACATAGGACCTTTTGATGGATTTTGAAAGTGGTGTTGAATTGTTTCCTTTTAAGAAATGATTTTTGTACTGTGGACTAAAATCTCCTGACTTAATAAAAGTGTTCTGCAATTTATCAAAATTTTTGTGCATGCTATTGGAAATGTTTAAACAATATTTCTTATTAGCTCAAGTGTAAGTTTTGTTTCCACGTACATGTTTTAAATTGCTAGGGTTTTAAATTTATCGATGTATTCCGCAGCGATACCTGGGGTGTCACGGTCCGGTTGTGGTGGTGCCCATCCCGGCCAGGGCCTAGTAGCCGTGCCTTGCTTTGTGCAGCCCTCTAAACTAACACGGGAACAATATGAATAGGTGAGGCATGATGTGGCCTCCAACAGGCCAGAAAATGGCACGGAAGGATAAAGGTCCAGTGCACCAGGCATGTATGAATACTAAAGAGTTGAAACGTAAAGGATTTGGAGCCTCCACAGAATTTGAGGCCCTGTGGCCACTGCGTTCTCTGGACACGCGACTCATATTTGTAGTAAAAAAACTCGAAAGAGTTGAAACGTGAAGGATTTAGAGGCTCCATAGAATTTGGGGCGTCGTGGCCATTGCCTTCTCTTGACACGAGGTGTTCTATTTGTGGTCAAAATTAATTCAAGATTTAATATTTAAATTGATTTTTTTCCCAATTATAATTCTGTTTTTGAATCTGTTTGAACCATTGTATTCTTTAGAATCAATCCAACAAAATGAGATCCCCAATGAATATATTACTTTATTTTCAAAGAAAATATTTTTAAAAAACATTTGTTAAATTTTTTACTGAAACTAAAATGTTCTGATAGATTGTTTCAATAGTAAATATATTGTTGCAGTTGTGGAAATCAATGAAAAATAAATGCCAATACTAAAAGTCAATTGTATAAATAATAGAAATCAAAATGTAATAATGGAAAACAAATGTTCTCAAACGTTAAAAATATTTTAGAAGAAGAGTCCTTTCTAGATGCTAAAAATGTTCTAAAACACAACAAATTATTCGTATGTACTAAATAGATTGTCCTTAATTTATTAAGATTTATGGGCTCGGCGTAGCGCGCTAATTAACCTAGTATACTGTTAACACCACATCTTTCTTGGCGATTGTAGAATCATCCAGCCTTCCCTTCTTTCACGGCGCTCGTAAAGTTAGGATCACGCCATGCACTAGACAATGGGGTAGATCACGGTGCCTTTGGCGGCTACCAATGCGGCGGCGGGTCTTCTTTGATGGTGCTTTTGAAATTAGGATCATGGCACACATAATGGACAATGGTAGATTGCGGCGCTTCCGGTGACTATTAGTGCAGCGGTGGCGGAGTCATCTGAAATCAGGATTATGGCGGGCACCGGATAACAGAAGACCGCGACACCTTCAGTGATGGTGGTAGAGGCAGCTAGACAAATATTAAATTTTTATCTTATATTGTGGAGATAATAATATTTTGTTGAGCATCACCGTAGTGTTAGCATGAGCATGATATTATGTAATGCCAACGATCAATTTTGGTGCTCGTTTATAGGGAGCAACCGATTCTCCAGATAGCTAGAATGTTAACATAAGAGATTATGCTTCATTCCCCGACGGTAATGGGAAGAGAATCACTACTTTATGTCGTTTTTGTTTGGTTCCAGGATAACCGGGAGGCTACTATTCTACTCTCGATAGCATGTGTTTTGGCAATATGTGACTTTTGGATTGAAGGCTTCGTGATTGTGCCCAACTCTCTCATCATAATTGGCCATTGGATTTGATCCAACGGCTAGAACAACATGTTGACATAGCATGTGCTATCGGGAAAAAATTTCTGTGCAAAAGGAAATTGAGTGAAATTTGAGTGAATTTTTCTGGGTTGTCAGATCGTGATCCAACAGTCCAAAGACAGTCCCCTATCCCACCTATGCTAGCTTACACTAAACCCTTCAGCAAAAAGGAACCTCTCACGAAAACTCCCTAATAGGACAGGTCCCCCTCCAGCCCTCCTTTATCAGTTCCTCATCGATCTCATCTTCCTCCTCCGATGAAATTACCGGCAGTGATTCACCGATTCTCAATCTCACGCGGATGGGAGACAGAAAGATAGAGGCAATGTTTGGTTGGCGGGGGTGGGGGGGGGTGGTGGGGGTGGGGTTGGGGGGGGGGTGTTCAATCATAGAGAAGCTTGGTCGGCTTGGTCAATAGAAACTAGGAAGTAGGGAGCACTAGCATGCGTAGCCGTCGGCGCAGCGCGGTGCGGCGGGGAACCTTGCACGTCCTGCCTCAACTCCGGTGACCAACCAGCACCACTGGAGATTGGGACCTGCCACCCACCGGCCCTGCATCTTGTTCTAATTTGCACCTTGCGGAGCCATATGGCCATATGTCAGCCTGATTGTTGTGCCATGCTTCCATTTTTTGTTTTAAAGTTGGAGCCGTGCTTGCAGTTTTAGATGGTGTGGCCATGGATGATGTTGGAGTACATATCTTTTCCTCCAGCGATGTCCGCGTTGATGTTGGCCGAAGGGCCGGCCATCCTGTTGATTACTAGTAGCGGAAATTCCAATCACAACCGTTGTGTACCATAATTCGAGAATCGCTGATGAAGAGGGAGCATTTTCCTTGATCCCCTCCTGCAAGGTTCCCTCGTTATTCTTCTCCTCACCCATTCCAAACGCCTGGGATTAGGATCGTCGCCGCTGGTGGTAAAGAAACAGATGAGGTGGATGACGGAGGGAGCCTGTTCTGTTAGGGAGTTTTTTTTGTGAGAAATCACTTTTCTTTCAGGGGTTTAATGTAAAAGAGTACAGGTGGGATAGGGGACTGCTTTTGAACCGTTGGATATCGATCAGACGACTAACAGACCTCTTTTGCACCATTTCACTTAATTTACTTTTGCACTGAAATTTTCCCCTCTAGATAGCAACTTTTTCACTTCCGGATTACCGTCCACCATCGAGCGTAATAAGCCACGCAGAGCGCGTTGTGCCGTACCCTGCGCGCGTGAGCTATCCCGGGAGGGCAGTTGGCTGGCCCGTATCCAAGGGCCGGCCTACACCGAACTGACCGAAGAAGCTAGCCCAACCTCTGATGCCGCAGCGCACTATTCATCTTTGAGTTTGACTCGCACGGCGCACTGCTGGCTGGCTGGCTGGCTGGCTCGCTCACCGTCTATAAAACGGCCGCAGCGCACTATGCATCTTTGAGTTTGACTCGCACGGCGCACTGCTGGCTGGCTGGCTGGCTGGCTCGCTCACCGTCTATAAAACGGAGTCAGCCAGTACCGAAGCTAAAGGTCGGTAAAGCTTTTAGCCGACCTATCTTGAGTTGGCAAAAGCCGTTTTAATGACCGATCAGAGGTTGCTGATTTTGTACTGTGGTATAGTACAGTGCATATCTATCACTTCCATTCATCGCTTCTTCCATCCAGAATATGAACACGTACGTACCTACGTAGCTAGCTCGTAGAGCAGCGACTGCCAAATAAACTAGAGGTAGTGTGCTAGCAACCGGTCGTCCTTAGCTCCGCCCAGACGACCATGCATGGTGATGAAGCAGCTGCTCGCCACGCTAGCAGGCGTGGTGGTGGCGATTGGCCATCTAGCTGGAGCCGGCCAGACACTGCCGCCGGCATCAACACCACCGACGACCTTCATTCCGAGGCGTCGCTATCGCAGCTTTACCAGTGGTGGGGCAGGCGCTACAATATAGCATGGGACCCCATCGAGAAGCTCCGCTGATTCCACACATCAAGGAGACGACGCTCCATGTTGCGTCTCGTGTTGGAGTCGTCATAGGAAGCCAGAGGCTCTGGGTCTGAACGCCTTCACTGACTTAAGTGTCGACGAGTTCACCCACGACTACAAGTATTGCAGGACGACGACGCCAGCGGAGCCAAACGGTGCAACACACAACCTACTGCTCCTTCCCCTATGAAAAGGCATGGCAAGACGATTTGCCCCTTCAAGTCTACTGGGACTGATGTGAGAAGACCTATAGTGGCCAGCCGTGTGCTTCGGTCCCGTTAAGGACCAGGGAACGAACTGTGGCTCCTGCTGGGGCTTCGTTGTGACGGGTTCCATGGAGAGTTGTCACTCCATTCTAGGGGCGAGAAATAAAAAACCAATTCAGTTGTCTCAGCAAGAGCTTGTCGATTGCAATGCGGCGAGCGATCACCATGTGACCAAGAACGACATAGCGTTATCGATTGTCGACCTCTTATCCTTACAGAGGACCAAACAGAGCCAGGAGAGGTTGGCAGGGGCCCATGCCCCCACCCCACACTAACATCGAAACAAAAATATGTTGACGTTCTCGCCCTAAGTCAATGGCGCCGACCCCCTATGTAATATTCTTGCCTCCACCACTAGCCCTATCATGGCACCATGTGAAAACCTCATCATGCGAGGATTTGAGGAGACGCAGCCCTATGATGACTACCAACTATTTTTGATAGTCACATTCGGCCACGTCATCGTCTCCACCGTCAGCGAGAACAACCCAGACTTTATGGACTACAAGGGTGGCGTCGATGGCGAGGATTGCTGGTTATGAATCCAACATCCACATTCTCAAGAATTCTTATGGCGATGATTTCGGGTGACGACGGCTACCTGATCCTGCTGCGTCTCGACACCAAGTGCGGCATGCTTAGCGCGGGTGGCTCCTACCCCAACATCAGCGTGTGGCTAGTCGCGCCGTTGATGTGCACTCAATATGTAGTAATATTTAAACAGTCATAATCAGCACCTAACCAAAATTCATGTACGACACGGGTGTCTGTTAACTACGAATCATTCAGTTTTAAAATAAAAAATCATACTTTTCTTTCAAACTGCTTATCCAATTTCAAATTCTTTTGAATTATGATATTTCTCTGAATAAATTTTATAAATGAGATTTAACATGCATAATTTCTTTTTAAAAAATTAAAGTCAACAATGTAACTATAGTATTTCAACATTATCAACATATTTATTCAACATGTTGGATAAAATGTTTCAACACTTTCTTAAACAACGTTAATATGCATAATTTTAAAATTTAACATTTAAATTTAATGATTCAACAATTTGTATGTACTATTTCAACATTCTGATAAACAGTTTTAACATTTACTATAAATTGGTTCAACAATAATTTTTTAACATTTTGAATAAACTTTTTCAACATTTATAGTACACTGTTTCAACAATCTATTTAACACATATGATAGTCTGATTCAACAAGTATTCAATATTTTCAATAAATTATTTCAATATTTAGAATTTATTGTTTTAATTTTTGTATCAATAATGACCTAAAAGTCCATAATTTAATTGGCTGAGAGCATCTCCAATAAAGAACCTAAAACACTTTGTAAATCAAATTATGAGGGATTTGAGTAAAAAATCATCTTCAATGGATATCTCAAAACTACTTTTATTTTTTGGCTCCCGTAAATTCTTACTATTTCTAATTAGAGATAGAGAGAAAATAAGCAATATCAATTCCATCATCCGCTAGCCGAACTCTTTTTTTAAACCACCGACTAGGAATAGGATCGGAGAGAGGAAGCCAAACTCTTTTTTTAAACCACTTACTAGGACTAGGATTGGAGAGAGTATCGGACATTAGATTTTAGATTAAAAAACTACTAGTATGACATAATTTTAAATTTAAGGATATTATTTTATACACTTTGTTGGAGGAGGAGATAAAGTTTAAGTTGCTTCTAAATTAATATTTTTAAGACTTCTATTTAAATGAACTATTAGAGATACTCTGAGTGCCAGTTAGTTAACTGATATTCGGATGCTAGATAGGGAGTCCGGCACCTAACACTACCCACCATTTCCATCCACCCTCGTTCTCTTCTCTGTCTCTCATCAGACACCAGTTCGGCTAGGTCAATATCGCCAGCCGCCTCCCATGTCCCATCTTAGCGCGTGATTGGTTGCTGTAGTAGCGTGGCCAGGATGCACCACAAGAATCAGGCCACCGTTATACGTCCAGGCTCGATGGGTGCAAGCAGTGTTGGAATTTGGCCCAGATGTTGGCCCAAATTCAATGAAAAGTCAAGGGTGGTGTGTAGAGGTGACAGATGAGTTTTATACCAACTTATTAGTTTCGGTGATATTTATTTTACTTATAAGGCAACCTCTTCTTATGTTATAAACATGTATATGACAAATATTAGTTGGTTAACATAAGCACACACACGTGCGTCACGATTTAAGACGTTAACGCGTGACTTGTGACACGATGTACGATAATGTTGTGATTATTTACAACTTCTTTTTGTCACGGCTAATGGTAGAATAAATACATGAACACCTTGATTGCTGAATTAATACTATGAGTGATGGAGGCATGTGAAATATTGCAATTAACTCGTCTGATTCTTTTACCATTGAAATAATTAAAATGGTAAGTAAATGCAATTTACGTGAAATTACTCAAAGGATTAACGTGCAGGATTCCAGGGGGCGGTTACCGTAACTATGGCATATCAATTTTTGCTCTAACTGCTCTCCCCTCAATCTATATATGGAGACGTCCAATAGTTAAGGGAGACAGACGAGAGACTTACAAAATTCTCATACACGCTTGTTGTCATCCAAGTCGTGACATCCCTCCGTCCGCCGTACAGCGGATTGCGGGAGAACGGTGTCTTCGAACTAATGTCGGTGATTTGTGACCTGCACGGGAGCCGGCGAATCATGTTTTTGGGAAGTGCTGCCACACGACTGTTCAACTACGTTGTCTGCATCGACTACTTCAACAACACCTCGTTGATCTGCATAGTGGGATCTGAAGTACTCTTCAGTTCTTTGTTTTCATTCTATATTTTGTTGTGTGCTTTTGTTCCATAGTGGTTGGAGTACTAGCTCTGTCATGACATTTGCTAGTAGATTGTTTTTAGTAATATTCGTTATGATCTTGAATTCCGTCATCAAATTAAATATTGAACCATGTTAGTTTTATAACAAGCAGCTCGTGATTGGTTGTCGTTCTTCATGTTTGCTAGGTTCGTGAGTGAAGTTGTTTAGTTCTCTTTTTCTTGTACACGGCACTCTCCTTTCCCTCGTGCATCTGCCCAGCCAGGCCAAACAAACATTCCAATACTGCATCTAACGAGCCAGGTTGCGCCGCATGCACCTAAAACCATTCGCCTTGGGTGCCTCATGCTCTCTCAATCTTCAACTCGATCTGGAACCAGTGGCAGCGATATTATGACGGGCTGCATTCGCTCCGCCCATCGTCGTGCTCTCAGACCAATTTGAAGCACGACCACGGCTGAAGGGCACGATCTGCCCGAAATTCCTATATAAATTCCTATATAGCATCCTGAGTGCCCGTTAATTACGGGATACTCAGATTTGAAATCTGTATAATGTACTTTTCCTCAAATTTCTGTATAAAGTCAATATAGTATTTCAACATTATCAACATATATATTCAACGTGTTAGACAAACTATTTTTTAAACAACGTTTAATAAATTTTAAAAATAATATACATATTTTTTTAAAAAAAGTTAACATTCATGATGAACAGTTTCAACTTTTACTATAAACTATTTTAACAATGGTTTTTATATTTTTGAATAAACTATTTTATCATTTATAATATACTGTTCCAACAACCTATTCAACATTGGTGATAATTGGATTCTACAACCGTTCAATATTTTTAATAGAGTAAAATACACTGTAGGTCCCTAAACTACTTACCCTATGTCACTTAGGTCCATAAACTCTCAAACTGACCATCTGATTCCTAAACTATTTTTGCTGTGTCAACTAAGGTCTAAATCCTATTTGAAAGCCAGAAATATATTGTGAGCATTTCAGAAAGGAAAAATTTATTGGATGATACTTTTAAAAAGTTGTTTTTCGTCCACGAACACTACAAATTGATATTGGTAGTATGACACTGAGAAAACGTAGTTTTTATCCTCAATGCATAACAAACATGATCAGTTAAAATTTTTAAAAAACTTGACTCGCAGATGTAAGACAGCTCCGCCCTTCGGACATTTTGTTAAGAAAATGGCATTCTTACGTAGGTCAAAAAAATTTCTGAACTTTCTTTACTCTGCCCTTATAACGAGGGTCTTAGGATTCGTGATCGATGTGAGTTTAGGTTGATCCTTAATCTGTGATTTGACGTGGACTACGTGGAGATTTTTTCAACCTGGGGTATTCGTGTTGTGAGGGATCAAACTTAGGACCCGAGAAGTGTTACTTGAACGCACTAACCACCCAGCTAGAGGCCCTTTGACTCTTTTTTTTAATATGATTGTTTTAAAAAAATAGACCTAACTTGATATAGTAAAAAAAAGATTTAGACTTTATTTGATACAGAAAAAATAGTGTAGGTACCCAGATGGTTAGTTTGAGATTTTATAGACTTAGATGACATATCACGAATAGTTTAGAAAAATTTACTCTTTTTAATATATTATTTCAATATTTATAAGGTACTATTTCAACTTTTACAATCGGTAATGGGTCCGAAGACCCGATAACTTTAGTGAGTTGAGTATGAGTTAGTTAACTAAACACTCAGGTCCCATAGGATGTCCCCAACCACCCTGGTCGTACTCGAGGTTCACAAAATTGTTTGAACCATGGAAACCGCTCGGGACCGGTTTTACGAAAACCGTGAAAACTGCGAAAACCGCTTCAAATGATGAAATGTGAATTTGCACGGATTAAAACAAAAACCAAGCGGTTTTTACGGTTTGCTGCGGTTTTCACGGTTTACCGCTCGGTTTTAGCGGTATTCGCTGTTATTTTTTGAATTTACGATTTACAAAATGGTTTCAACGGTTTACGAAACGGCTTTTGCGATTTACCGAGCGGTTTTTGTGGTTTACCGAACGGTATTAACGGTTTGTAACTTTTTAAAATTTTTCAAATTTCTAATTTTTTTAAAAAATTAAAACAAAAACCGGTCGTCCGTAAAAACCGCTCCGGATCAGTTTGTAAACCTTGGTCGTACTGGCCTGATTACAGCTACAACATTTCATGCCGGTGGGGGTTCAATCTGCGGTCAGCCTCCAAGGAGCCAGCGACAAAGCGCGTGATTAAAAGAAAAAAAGCAATAAAATCGAAAGATAGAAATGGAAAATGGAGGTGCCGATGAAAACAGGTGAAACGGAATTAAGTAAGGTTTACAAAACCATTTGAACTGTAAAAATCATCATGGAGGGGTTCTATGATAAACCGTACAAACCGCTCAAATCATGAAATACAAATTCAAGTGAAATTGAAATAAAAATTGAACTGTTCACACGGTTTATCGCTCGGTTTTTATGGTTTTTATCATTTATATTGGGTTTCACGGTTTATCAAGCAGTTTTAACGGTTTACCGCTCGGTTGTAGTGGCTTGTAGATTTTCAAATCTTTTTAAAATTTTAAAATTTTAAAATTTAAAATCAGTGAACCGACTGTCCGTAAAAACCAAGCCGCAATGGTTTTACAAAAAACCGCAGCTTTCCATGCGGTACTGGACAGTTTTATGAACCCTGAACGGAAGTAGCGTCAAGATGCAGGGATGAACATCATCTCCAAATCTACACATACAAGTAACATATTTAGTGCCCTCATTCATGATTATTTTGAAATCTCGGAATGCACAAATATAAATAATGTTTGGTATCCTAATTCAAGATGATAACTGATAAGAATAAACTATCACCAGTTGATAATCTGCAATCTGCAATCCAGTCATGACCACATGCCCTCTCAATACAAAGTCAAAGCAAAATAACAGCCCCTTTTAAAGGAACGATAAGTATAAACCTGCACTCCACTACAGGGGAATGGTGGACATTACCATAGTCACCCCAAAAGAGGCTAAATCCTCAGCAAAGCGCAGCCTGAAATGCTCCCTCGACAATGCGTCATAGGTGATCCTGGTCGCCAGGTTGGTCTCTCACTCGTGACATTCAAAATATCAACATCAGACAATGGCTTAATGCATTGATTTCTAGGCCCGGGTCCAATCACTCCCCCAACCAGATATATGCTGTCTCCCACACCGATCATCCCAAAACCAATCCGGCTTTGGAATTCAGATGCACAAGACACCATCTTATCAGGGAAATTCTCCCCACGTTGCTTCATGATACAGCCGTTGCTCAGAACATATAGCTCACCGTCCACCATTGCCATTGGGCCTTGCAGCCAAGAGAAGTCTTCAACAGCCCAGTAACTGCCATCACCTTCAAGAATCTGCACCGTTTGTAGACCTTTATGTAATACATGCATCTTGCCCTTGATGACTAGTCCAGAACAAGCAGAGCTATGAGCAAGACGGAGGTCAGGTAGAGGAGTCCATGCATCCGCTTCAGGGTCATATATCTCAGCCTTTGATATTGATTTGCGGCAGTTTGTGAAGCCTCCAGCGACAATTATTTTCCCGTCCAATGCACAACAAGCAAACATTGCTCGAGCTACAAGCATTGGAGCCCTCTGGGTCCACACACGGTTGAGAGGATCATAGGACCAAACCTCATTGCTTGCAAAGATCCGGTCATGGTCTCCTGTAAGTGGATCAACTCTATCACTGCCACCACCAATAACATAGAGCTTACCAGCAACTGAGGCCACTCCAAATCGAGCAATGTTTCTAATCTGAGATGGCATGACAGGGAGAGTTATCCACTTATCTCGCAGAGGATCATACAGCTGCCACATGTTTTCAGGTTCAAATGCTAAAACACATAAAAGTTCTTCCGTTGCACCAATCTGATTCCGAACCTTGAGAAGCTCACCACTGCAAATAGATGCTCTCCATGATCGGCAAACCAGCTGAAGCATGGGATGGAATAAGAATGGAACCCGTGCAAGGCACTGAAGGGCAACTTCATTAGGGAGACCATCAAGCAAAGGTGATGCCATCATGCTATCAATCATATCATTTCAGTAAAAGCAATAAAATGACAGTACTTGTGAAGCCTGAAAATAATCATCAAACCATAAAGTTCAGACTACTGTGATACAAAATGAGGCAAAGTGACAGATAATCAGGTACCAATCTAAATGAGGAAAGCTAAAACTTAACGAACGAATAAATGGCATAAAATCAGCGCACATCAGAGAAACAAATCTTTTTTAAGTAACACAAATGAGATCTTGCAGGAGCACCAACACACTTGGCTTGTCTCCTTCAGTATGTGGATTTTCACTATAAATATTTGTGGAAAATCTTCCCCAAAAAAATATTACTGAGCTTACGCCATAATACGGATTTGCAAATCACACACAGTACCAAATAATAGAGGAAGATTATCCAACGTCTCTATGTATGATGGAAATCACTTATCAGGTTCACTAACAGCTTTGTTTTCCCATAGATTTCTGAGAATCTATATGACATTAGATATAGCATCCAGTAACATAACTTGTTAGTTAGCAGGTACAAAACTATTCCGTCATAGATCCACATGCATCATTACAGAGCAACCTGTGGCTAAGCGGAATATAAGCTTTTAGATGTTTGTATAACCGGAACAGATCCCATGTTTAAGGTTAGGAGGCCCTATAATGGAACCGTAATTTGAATCCGTTGCAACTATCCAATTTGCTATGATAGACTACAAAAACAGTAATTGCATCTAACAGAGCTAGATATCCCTCGAATGATGCAATCCACAAGCATTTATCAATCAATGTCAGCTTCACCCATCAAAGAAATATCATTTATGTGAAACAAAATATGCACTAAAATACAACAATCACCAATAAATAAATAAATAACGACCCATGGTACCAGAGGTCGAACGCAACATCAGGCTAAATGGAAGTCAATTGTATCCATGCTGAATAACAAAGAAATTATAATAGATTACTGCTAATGCAAGGAAATAATAAATCTCAGCACCGAAAGAACTGAAAATAACTCAGGATGAATGCCAAAGAAATGCAGAAAAGGTGAAACTATTCAACTCAACAATCGACCTAATAAAATCAAGGAATGATTGCCAAAGAAATGAGGAAAAGGTGAACTACTAAAAAATGTTGGCTGCCAGATGATTGATGGTATAATTGCAATTAAAAGTTCAGAAATGGAAAACTTTTGTTCCATGTTTCTAGACCAAAGGAGCGCAAGAACTGAGCTATTCCCCGTGCAGTACATAGGGGTGAAACTATAGATCCATTAGGTTCTTTTCCGAACTTCTTTAGTTGAGAAAATAAACTAAGTTTTTACACTTGCTCTCACTTTTGGAAAACTAGTTCATTTTTTTTTTTTTGAACTATAGAGGTTTAGAGGGGATCCATTAGGTGCACCTTTTACACCCCTCAGCACAACAAAAATAGGAGAAAAACAGTGCCCACCCATATCAACATCTACAAATCAAAATGAGGCTGCCCCGGCACTCAGAGATTGTTGCTAGTGTGTTGCAAGTAAAGGATGCAATTCTAGAAGACCTTAAGGTTATCAGATAATATCGAAGAAGTATCTATTAAACCCAGACAACAAGCGCACCAGTCAATCCAAGCTGCAAACTTGTATCCACTGCCGTGATCCATCCTACGCACTGATTCAGTGGCACATAAGCTATACCATCTAGAGGCGTAGCAACCAATAGGGCAGATGACCTATACCTAAAGCCAACGGAGAGATCCCCTTCTCCCCTCTCGTCCGAGATCTCCCGTTATCGGATCGCCTGACGCGGCATGGGGATGAAATCTTCCTCATCCCCGCCAAAGGGAAAAACTTTCTTCTCCCCCCACGCTGGGATCGACCCCCACAACATCAATCCAGCCTAAATCTCTAGCTACAGCAGGGAGGAGGATTCGACGATTGGGGATAAGAGCGCAGCTCTCACCTTCCGTCGAAGCTGGACGAGGAGGGACAACCCAAGCCAAGGTGGCAGGCTTATGCCCGATTTGGCCGCGCGTGCTGCGGCGCGCCCCTGTGGTGTTGCCTGCACGGGGGACTCGTCGCGGCGTGGTAGGAGAGGAAGGCGGAGCAATTCAGGTGCCACCACAACGGAAACTGACGCCAACCACAGAACGCCATGGCTAAAAGCGGCATCCATACAACTCGAGTCTCGACTAGGCTTGGATGGCGACACGAGCCGACCGACAGTCGGCTCGCTCGGACTACAGGAGGTCGGTTGTGTTTCATTGGTTTAAGGTGGCGTTCGGAACACAGGGGCTAAACTTTAGCCTGAACTAAACTTTAGTCCAGATTAAACTTTAGCCCGCGTTGCTGTTTAGAGAAGTGGGCTAAAAATTAACCTTCAGTTGAGAAAAGATGAAATTACCCCTGTACATAGAGTGTACATAACTTCTAATATCATCGCTATTTTTTCAGCAAAACAACGTACAAAGTCCGATACGAATAACAAAATCGTAAGAAAATCAACGGACATAATTTACAAAAATAGATTATAAATTCAAGAGAAGCAGGGACAAGATTATTTTGTTATAATTCTACAACGAAGTAACAGACATGACAAACTCATTGTTTAAATATGAAAACCTACGCTCGCCGAAACAACGCACGTGCAAGTTGATCCCGAAAAGCGTTCATACTTATCTCTTCATCTCCAAGTTGGCTACTCATACGACGTCCTGCTGAGGATGAGGCTGCTTGTGGCCTATAGTACTCATCGTTATCAAACATATCAAATGCTCTATCATGTTGAGCAGTTTGTCTTATAAAATTATGCAATGCTATGCATGCCAATATAATTTTTGTTTGCTTCTCCATTGGATAACTCGGGAGGTCGTACAAAATCCTCCACTTCTCCTTCAGCACTCTAAATGCGCACTCGATAACATTTCGTAGTGACGAATGCGCGAAGTTGAATACCTCTTTCTCCCCCTTAGGTCGCGGGCCCGATTGGAAATCCGGGACATGGTACTTCGTCCCCTTGTATGGTGCCAGATACCCAGGACGGTTTGGGTACCCTAAATCCACTAAGTAATACTTTCCTGCAGAATAGTTAAAAGAACAGTCATTGAAATATGTTGGATTACGTACATATGCGTACTTGCCAAGAAAAAGTAACGACTACCTGGAGGTGGGTGCGAAAACATGTCTCCATATTTGTTGATTGCATCATTAAACACTCTCATGTCATGTACCAACCCCGGCCAGCCGGCAACAACAAATGTGAATCTCTTATCAAAGTCACATACGGCCAGCACATTCTGAGATGTGTACCCATGTCTACCCGTATGCTGCACGACATTCGCTGCTGGGACTTCCACAGGTATGTGTGTTCCATCTAACGCGCCTATGCAGTTATTAAACAAAGGAGTGAACCAAGGTTGCTGTAACCTCCTATGCACCGTCCTGAACTGCGGATCCACAGGCTTAATAATATCTGCAGCAAGCGTATTCATAGTATGAAGAACTTTCGTGAATGTCCGACTAATTGTCTCTGTTGATCGAACAAACCTATTTTTTGCTTGGCGTACCGATTGCGTGCTCCAACCATCCATAAGAACATCCCCAAAGCCTCAACGCTGGACATTTTGCTACTCGACTTAAGGCCATACCTCTCAACTAGCAACGTATGAAGGTTGTCAAACAAATATCTTTCCATTCTAAACATGTCGTAGCAATCTGAAGGATCCTCAAGCGTTATTTGTACCCATTATAATCCACTAAGTACCGGTTGTCTCGGATCAGACTTGTTCATGTAAGTTTCATAATAATACGTACCGATCATAAACGTGGCTAACATGAGGTCATGTGTTTGTTGATGCTCACGAAGTATCCGCGCGACACTTCATCTTCATCTTCGCCGTCATCACTTTCACTGGCGTTGCCTTCCGCGTTCAATGTCGCGGCATGAAACAGACTCAACTCTTGCTGCTCCTACGAAAAGTCACATATTCGTCAGCAACAATTTAAATACCAAAACCATGCGTGGTTAACACAACAAGACAACACGCTTGATAGCAGCACAACAAATGTAATATGCAATACAGCGCACAAACCAAATATCATCAATGGGTTCACATGTCAAACACAATGTTCCCTACGAATTCACATATCCTAAGGCAGAAATAGACTACAACAGATTCTGCAGCTCAGCTCGTCACTTCAGCCATCCCAACCGGCTGGAGTTAGTTTTCATGCCACAGAACCAGGACCTAATCCACTTATTCTCAAACAAAACAGATGCAGCAAAGAACAATGGATCGTCCTCGCCGACTCCACACTCCTCAAGCAGCTCATTACACCTTTTCACGGATGCATCCACATTGTTCTGCTCCATGGCCGACGTAGTGGCGGCACTGCTCGCGGAAAGTTTGTTGAAAAGTTTCTCCATAAGTCCGACCATTGGGCTCTTTGTCTTCTTATGTGGGGATGCAGCTGTGCCCCTGCCGCTCGATTGCTTGCGCCCGCTGCTTGTGGTCTGGCTCAGAGCAACCTCATTCAGTTCCTCGTCTCCGCCACGTGCATCGTCGTCTTCCTGCTCCTCCTCCCCAGGGATGCGTGAAGTGGACCCATCCACAGTTACACCATGGAACATCTCCTCCAGCTGAGGTAGGTACTCGGGAGGTCCCTGCTGCAGCTTCCTCCATTCCGATCGTCCCTGCACGATAACATAATGTTTGTACGGGCATGCATATTTAAAAACGATTGAATGGACGACAACAAAATGACGTACCTCCGTATGTTTCCTCCAGAAGGCATCAGGGGCGATGACAGTCCCGTTAGGTGCACGTCCTAAACCTGTCTGCTTCTGCAGCCAGCACCAGAATGTGTACAAGCCCTTCAATTGCCCGATTCTGTTCTTCAGTTGCTTCCTGTCGTGCCTAAGTCCAGTGGCCATGTAGTACTTATCGGCGATAATCTTGTAGCCACGAGCGGACATGGTGCCGTTAACACAGTTACTTGTCCGTATTTGCTCAACGCACAACTCGCAAAGAATTAGAGTATTCTCCTCCGACCAAGTAGCCTTGTGGGTTTGCATCTATTAACGGTCAACCAATATTGCACACATGAATGACTCCACTACGAGTATTATAGGTGCTGGCAGATATGTGTGAAGCAATGAGGGTGCAGGGACGACTTACAGAGGAACCCGCAGCGCCGACGGGATCGTCCATCGGTTCTGAGAAGGAGTCGTAGCCGTGGTGGCGAAGCTCGTTGTCCGGCGTAGGCCCTCTAATGTCATCGTTGTGGAAGCGAGGAGACGAGAGGCCATGACCGCGTGGACGGTTACCTCTCCGGCTACCACCTGCGCCAACGCCTGTTACTTCGGTTGGCTTCCGGGTTGTAGAAGAACTCCGGCCTCTTTCAGGTGCAGCAGTGCGTTCCATCGGATGAGGCCGCGACGTCGACGCCCGGCCCCTGCCAACTCGGCCGGCATTGCGACCACGTCCAGCAGGCCACTGTAAGAAGGCGCCGTACTCGGGAAGGTGCCGAAATCCGGCAGCATCGGAGTTAAGGTCCAACCCATGCATGTCAAAGTCTGGAGGGCGCTGGATGCTGCCGTCTGCCGACGACCAACCGCCCCAGCCGCCAGAGCTATGCGCATTTAGCTGGGAGAAGAAATCCCTGTACAGATCGCCGCCGTCGCCGTCCATCAGAATGAACCGGGAGTGGGCAACTGAGGCGGGCGGCGGGTTGGGCCTGGTGCAGAGCCGGTGCTCGACGAAGTGCGTTGTGCGGCAACGGCAGGCGACGGCGGCAGCTCCGACGGGTGCGGCGGCAGATCGGGGAGTGCCTCGGCCACAGTTACGAAGGGGGAGGAGGGACAATGTTGCGATTCACCGACGCCGCCGTCCGTGAGGGGGCCCCGAGCGGGGACCGACGGTGGTGCCCTCACTGGCGCCGGTGCGAAGACGGACGACGTGGCCCCAAGCGGACCCATGAGGGGGGCCGGAGCGGGGACCGTCGGTGGCGCCCTCACTGGCGCCGGGGGGAGGACGAACGACGCCGCCCCAAGCGCACCAGTGAGGGGGGCCGGTGCGGGGACCGGTGGTGGGGCCGTCACTGGCGTCGGGGGAACGACGGAGGACGCCGCCCCAAGCGCACCTGCCAAGGACGGTGCGCCTCCGGGCCCGGGAGGCAGCGGCAACGGTGGGCACGAGCCGGCTGCCGCAAGCGGACTCGCCGAGGACGGTGCGGAGCCGGGGCTGAAAGGTGGCGGTACCGGGGGCCTGGAGGTGACAAGTTCGGCGGGCGGATGGCCCGTCCCAAGCGCCGCCGTTGTAGCCGTCGGGAGGACGCGCGACGCGGCCGCCGGATCCGGCCTCGTGGATGACGTCTGTGTCTTGGAGGCCGAAGAAGGCGCCAGAGGAGATGCGGCGCGACGCGCAGCGGGGGGCGCCAACCACGGCGCGGAGGGACAACGGGGAGAGGCCTACTGGCGACGGCGGAGCCGGATGAGGGCGCGGCGGCGGCGGGCACTCGGGCAGAGGCGCCGGAGCGGATAAGGCTGCCGTCCACAACAAGGAGCATGCAAAGGAGGGCATCGATGTCCGGCACGGTCCATAGTGGGCTAAACCAATTTTAGACCCCGCGGACCGGCTAACGGGGCTAACGCGTTTAGCTCGGGTTTAGCCCACCCATTTGGCTCCCACCGATGCGCGCGTGGCACTATAGCAGAGGGCTAAACGTTAGCCCGGGCCATCCAAACGTGGCATAAGTTGTACTCTTTGTTTTTAAATTTGACTATTATTATTAACTTCAACAATTCATTTTATTTACAAATATAATACCTCTGATGTCACTGTTAACACTTATAATTTTAACCATTCATATTATTTAAAAATATAAGAAATATTATATATTTGTTATTATTTGATTTATCACTAAAGGTTTTGTAAACATAATTTTTGATTTTACATATTTAAACTAATTTTAAATAATATGAATGATTAAAATTGAAAATTAAAGTTAATGAAGAGAGAAAAAAAGAAGGAATAATAAACTTCATATACTTTGTTACTCCCTCTTTTTTTTTAATTAGAAAAATTAAAAAAATGCTGAAAACACACTTTCACTCAAAGGTAAGGAGGATTAATAGGATACTAATACTGATATCTCAACATGTCGTAACTCCTTTTCCGGTAACCCAGCATGAGTGAGGACAAATGTGCGGAGAAAAGACGTGTGTTCGTCTATGAGGACAATCTATGTCGTAGAGACCGGACTGATGTAAGCAGGTCTGATCTCGAGGAGGTGGGACGTTATAGAATGGTATCAGAACCGACTCTCGCGGTTTTATGGACGCGTACCGGCCAGGAATGCGGATACGTATGCATAGCGCGCGTGTTCCAAGTATGGTACACAGCATGGTACATATGACTGAGCGGGACGTACAAACGTGACCAAGAAACGATGTGGCTGGCTTGGAATTGACCAATGAGGATGTCTCTTAAGAGGCTGAGTGTGTAACATCCCGGTCTAGGACTTAATTGGATATTTATATCAACAAGTTGTAACTTTTTTTTTCGGTAGCCCAGCTCCAAATAATTCTGATATTAAGCATGTTTGGCCTGGAGGGTGACCGACTGGAAAGTTACCTTTGGATCTGCACGAGTGAGAACAAATATGCATAGAAAACCTTATGTTGGTCTGTGAGAAGAATCTATGTCTTAGAGAAGCTGCTTAATATAAGTGGGTCCGACCTCAAAGAGGCGGGACGTTACATGTAGCCTGTAGAGGCACACGGCCACGTCATGTGGTGAGCCTCCCTGTCACGCGTCCCTCAGCTTCCCTCCCCGCACGTCGCCTTACCTGTCCCGCCTCCCCGGATGGCTGTGTCGTGCGGCGCTCCTCCCTGTCATGCGTCTAGGATACCGATTAAAGGAGGTGAATAGACGGTTTTGAAATTTGAATTTGATTCGATCAAATAAATATAGAAATTAAAACAATGGATCAAGAGTAATAAAAGAAGCTAATATTATGTTGATATTAGAGAAAAGATTTGCAAACCTAGAGTGACATGCAACAAATTAATATCTAGAAATGTAAACACAAGAATGAAACAACATAAATCAAGCACAAGTAATAAAACTAGATTAGGTTGATTCAAAGTAGAGGTTTACAATATTATGGTGATGTGCAATGAATTAAATAGGGAACAAGTAAGAGAGACAAATTTAACCCGTGGTGTGATGTGGATTCAAGCGTTTGGTTTGCTTTTTAATCAAGTATGTACTTCTCCAACAAAAAGGGCTCACAAAGAGAAACTTGACCTTGAGCCAAATCGATCCTTTAAGCCTCTCCAAACCTCGATTTCACTAGAGTTATATTTTGCCACTTTTGACACTCCGGGTGTTACTTAAGATTTCATCGACAAATTCTAAACCCTAAGAATTAAGTCATGCACTTTGAAGAAAAATTTACACTTGAGTTAATAAGCAATGTTGTTTGAAACACTTTCATGAACCTCCATTAAAGTTTTGGTGAATTACTGAGCAATTTTGTTGAATCAGGAGTTTTAACCCATAGTACAAAAATCATTTCTTTAATAGGAGGGAATTTAAACATCACTTTCAAAATCCATAAAAAATCCCTTGTAACGCTAGCAATAGTTTTTACATGAAAATTAAGTGTACTTCAAAATAGAATTTTGGAGATTTTATCAGAATTTTTGGAAAAGATTTAAACCCCTTAAAAATTCAAACAAGCTTGAATATAGTTGGAAATTCACAAAATTTTAAATGCAGAACCAGGACTCCATCATTTAATGAAAGTTGCTCCAAATAATACAATGAGTGCTCAAAAAATTGTTAAAATTTTCCGAGGAAGGGAAATATGAATTTCACTTAGATTTAGAAACAGAAATTGAAATAATTTTAAAAAAATTAAATAAAATCTGGCCACCGCCCCGGCGGCCAACCGCCACAGCGGCTGGCGGCCGTGGCAGGCGCTGGCCGGCATGGCTTTTTCAGCTGCGCCTTCACTCCGATGAGGAGATCCCGCGCCGAATCTCTCTCTCTCGCTCGCTCCCCGCTCCATTCCCTCTGGTGCACGCAAGGCCACCGCCCGTCGCCCGCCAACCGCCGCTTGACGCCACCCCGCTCTCTCTGCCCCTCCGTCAGCAACGCGTTCCTGACAAGAACCACGCGCCAAAACCTCTCTCTCCCTCTCCCACAAAGCACTGAAGCACCACTGCCCCCCCCCTTTCCTTTTTCGTTTCCCCGCGCGCGCCGACTGGTCACCATTGCCGCCCCGATCACGCTCGCATGGACGGCACGCCTCGAGCAAATTCCAAGCACTCCACCTTGCCCTTTAACGGCCCCATCCTCCCTTCCAACTCCCACAGCAAGCGCTCCCTCTCTGGTGCGCTAAACCGCCGAGAACACCCTTTCTTCAACCTTCGGCCAAAGAGCGCCGCCGCCACCCGTCGAGCTTCAAATCATCCTCACGGTACCTTCATAGTTCAATTCCTTCCTCCGGCCCCTCCCGCTCTTCCTTGCGCTTTGTTGTGACAAGTTTGTGGCCGCAGAGAGTCACCGGAGACGACGAATTCATCGCGCCACCGTCGGTCACCATTGTCGCCGCCCGAGAGCTCCCTCGTCGCCGACCATCTTCCGGCCCTTCCCGTGGTCTTCAACCCCGAGAAACCGACTCCCCGCGTCACGGTGAAGCTTCTAGACACACTCTTTTCCACCCTACTGCACTCCTCCGACAAGGTTGTCGCTGGAGCTATGGCGCTGCCGCGCCTCCACGTCGCCGGCCGTGTTCTGAGCATCGCCGGCGGCAAGTCCACCACCTAGTGGTGCGCCTCGATGCCCTGAGCATGAATCCACCGCCCCCCTGGCCGAATCGGGTCGCCGTCGGCTCGCCGGCGCTCAGCCCCCACCGCCTCCCCTGTTTCACCTTTTTTGAATTTTGATTCAATTTCCTATTAACTAGCCAGTTTTGTAAAATACCTAGTAAATCGAGGAATAATCTAAAAATGGTAAATCAACTTGTCTTGGAATCCTTGTAAAATATAGGAATTAACCGCTGAAACACTTTTTCAAAAAGGTTCATGGAACTTCCTTAATAACTACATTAATCCTTTCTATTTTTGAATTTTAAATGGAGTTCTATAGATCTTCTAGGGTTGAAACTTGACCCATTAGTGTATCTTGATAGTGTCCACCGCCTGTAATTGTATCAGGATTTTACAGTAACAAAGTTATATGCATGTCATTAAATATACTCCAAACTGTTATTTTAATTTGTTATTTTCTAAAATACATTGTAAGTCATCCAAAAATCCAAACCCTTAATCGAAACTTTAGTTTATGTGCTCACCGGTCAATGTATAAAATGCCATGATTTTACCATAAGGTTTGATATTTAATTCTGATTTTCTAAATTTAAGTAACAGAAATTTACTGAATTGTTATAAAATCTAGAAAATTTAAATTGACCTCAACCAAATCTCAAAATTCATATTTCAGAGAGCACTATCAACTAAAAATAATCTCATGATAAAATCTGAAGTTTCACTTTAGCCCATGCTTTGAATAACAACAAATTTTACTGAATTTTTATAAAATCTAGGATTTTCAGCTTGACCCCAACCAAATTTCAATATTCATATTTCAGAGAGCACTGCCAACTAAAAATGGTCTCATGGTAAAAATGTAAAGTTTCACTTTGGTCCATACTCAATGAGAATAAATGTTTAAATAAAATGCCGAAGTCGAAATATTAGGGTTAACCCTAAACCTCTAGGTGTAATTGATGAAAATATCATATTTATATTATTTAATCATAACTCATATTATTCATGTTGCATCATGTAGACACCGAATCGAACGAAGTAGCTGTCGATCCAGAGTCCTCGATCCCCGAAGAAGCAGTCAATACCAACCCCAGAGATCAAGGCAAGCCCCAGAGCACAACCTGATTTAAAGTTTTTCCTTTTATCACTATGTGTCGTGAATGTGTATTAGGTTTCTAGGAGTTGATTGAAACCCTAGCTGCATCTGTTTTCCATGAGAAACCCTATCGGTACTTGGTATAGGTGACCATTGTAGTATGTCATGCTTAGCGATACTTACCGGTAGAAGTCGAGTAGAGTGGACGCTGCTCACGATTGCTAGGGTTTGATTGAAACTTTCACATGAAATATATGACACATGGCTATGGATGATTAAGAAAAGATTAAAACTGGAGGGTTAGACAGGGTACAAGTAGGTTGGTGACTGGACTGGGTCCAGGGTGACTGTAGTCTTGTCTGATCTGTGTGGCACAGTTGATCAAGTATTGAATGTACTGATCATATGCTGGGTATGATGGGGCTCAGTAAACCTACGTAGCCTAGTGATTGCAAAGTCGAACCTGTCCTACAGTGTCTGATTCGGAGGCAATCTGGGGTGGCCAGTTGTGGGAACTCCACAGAAACCGTCCGGGACGTGTGTTCTGGTGGGATGCGGCAGTGCTAAGGCAGGCGTAGGAGGGAATTGACTTTACAGGATTTGGTGTGAACGGTTGCCACATGTGGGTCTGGGACGTGCACGTGTCGTATGATTAGGTTATCCCTGTAGGTGTAAATCGTTTTGAACCGCTGTCGCTCTCAGTCTATGAGTTTGTTTGACCTCTCTGTCGCATACATTAAGACGATGAGCTATGAGGATATTTCGTAAGTTACGATGATTATTTTATTTTATGCTTCTACTTATGATTGGATAGATTAGTGCAAACTAAAGTTATGATTCTAAATCACTTAACCTAAGCTAAAACTTTGAATGTTCATGTAATGCGAGTCCTTTTGCAAAGGAAAACCTATCCTGAGTCAGCCATCATGTCTAGGTGTCAGCTGTAGATAGTCAAATTTGACGGGTCAGTCTTGTTGAGCTTCTTAGAAGCTCAGCTTTGTGAATACGTGGTTTTCAGGCGCCGATGCGTTTACCATTGGAAAGAACCCCGTCCGGAGTTTGGGAACCTTCAGTGGGAACGTTGCGAGTCGCCGCAGTGAACATTGTGTGGCTAGTAGTGCGGTGCCGCTGGGCAAGGCCCATACTTTTGCTTAATTATGAGAGTCGGAGTCTGTACCCCTTTTGAAGTCTTCCACTGTATTTTGTGTTTTAAAAACGTTATTCGTACTCTGATGATGTAAGACTTAATTTTAATTTATGGAATCATGATGTACTAAATTCTCTTCTCCTGTAAAAGATTGCTGTTTATTCTGCCTTTGTTGTACCATGTGGATGCTCGATTCGCTGAGCATTGCCCAACAGGATCCTGGCGAGAGGCAAGATCCGTCCCGGATATCTGGGGCAGGTCTGCAACACCACTCCAGCGAGGTGAGCACAAAACCTCTCACAAGGACAACCGAGCCCACTACTAGAAAACCCTCCTCTCACAACAGATGAAAATCGTTACAAAAAGGCCTTAATGGTCGCAACATGTATGAATAGTGTAAGAATCAAGACACCGAGAAGGGGAGGGTTGAATTGGTGTGGACGAACACAAACGTGTTACACAATTCCAAAAACTCAAGTCGTCGAAACACGATCCTATGCAAGCCTAGTGGCTAAGAACCCTATCATATTAATGTTTCAAATTAAGCAACATGAACAAACACTAGCACGATAGCCACCAAGAGAGAAGGAAAACAACAATCAACCTATTTGATTCTACTAGCTCAAAGTAAATGCAACAAAGAGAACAAGCTAGTGAAAGAGAAAGATAGAGATAGGTTGACGCGTCGATATTTTTTCTGAGGTATCATAGGATGGCGCCTCTCTTAGTCCTCGTTGGACTACTCCTCCCATCGTTCCCGGAGCGGTATCACCCAAGATGCGCTCCACTCCTCGAGTGAAGACACAGACTTCCTCCGCCGCCCTGAGCAACACCTTGTTACCCGGTGATAAGCCTCCTAGCTCGGGTGCTCTCTCTTGATGCCCCTTTGAACAGAGGGCTCTAAATCATGTACAAACTTGTGAAGTCTTCTACGAACTCCACCGAAAGCTCAATCACCAACTCCTAACCAGTCTAGACCCTGTCATAAAACCAAGAGTAACAAGCCAAGATGCCCCCTACAACCCACTAGCCTAGAGGTGGATGAACACTCCTTGTTACTCTGCCACAAGCACTCAAAGATCTTCTCTTCTTTACCCAAGTGCTTCTTTCCTTGACTCTTGGCCCTTCTAGAGTTTCTCTGCTGTTCCACTAGCCAAAAGTCTCTCAAACTACCGAGAGGGACGATTATTTATAGGGCCAACCACGCCCACTAGCCGTTACACTCAAATCCCTCTTCGTAGTCAATCGTCGTACGATATGGCGACTATAACTCCTAAACTCAACTCTGAAACAGGTCTTCTGGAGAATGGTACGATGACTATATCTCTGCTGTCATCTCTATCTCAGCTCCAACTGCTCCAATGGTACGACGACCCCTTCGTATGGTACAACGACTCTTCTCCTCCTGGTTTGGCCCAACTTCCAAATCTTCTGAAAAATGATACGAAGACCCTGTTGTACGGTATGACAATTATTTTCTCCTCTCCAGCCCCAACTTTCAGATCTTCTGAAAAATGGTACGACGATTCTGTTGAACTAGAACTTGATGTCTTTACTGCATCCTTACTTCCAAGCTTCACAAATCGTCTTCCTCGGCTTCCTAGCTTCTTTCCAAGTGCTGTGGGACTTTTACACATGTTGTCCACCACCTCTACACTAGTGAGATATAGCTAGACATCCCAATCCCTCTTAATAGTATCGGTTTTTCCTATGGACTCAAAACCTAGCTTCACAAGCTCTTCTAGCTTGATCTCCATGCTCCAAGGTCTTGACCCATTCTTCAACCATGTACTCATCATAGGCTCAACATCGGTTGTCATCAACATTTGCCGAGGCACTTCGCTCTTGAGGTTGCAGATGGTAGTAAGATCTGCACTCGACAAGTGAGATCATGTTCATTCAATCACCAAACATTCATACCTTTGGCGCACAATGGTCATGAAGCTAACAATCTCCCCCTTCTTGGTGATTGATGACAACACATGATCGAAACAATCAAAACCATAGAGATGATATATGATATGAATGAAAGCGTAAAGGTACTTGACAAAGTGAGGAATAGGAAAGCAAACCGAGTCAAGAAACCTTCATCTCAAGTCATCATGTTGTAGAATTTGTTGATGAAGCACATGATGTTAGGAGGATTGCAAGTCATGTCAAAGTGTATATCTAGAAATCTCCATGACCTACAATGTTAGTATTCCAATTATATGTGATATATGATGAAAGAAAGAAAGAGAGCACACTATCATTGAGCATCAAGGATATGGAACGGGGTGAGATAATTTTGTATCTTGTCTCCCCCTTGACGGCACAACCAACAGGATGATCTGCAATAAGCATAAAACTACAAGACATAAGCGCGTGAGTGAAAACCAAGTGATCATCTATGAGCAAGAAAACAAGAACACACAAAAGAACACCAAGCTTATCAACATCATGGAACACGAAATATGGATTTATAAAGCTCGAGAGAAACCTTAAGTGCATACATCCATGGCAACAAAATACAGAGTCAAGAAAAAGCCAAAGTACCCCATATCTCACAAGGCTCTTCCCTCAGATACAAAAGTCACTCTCCACCTATCTAAGGATCATCTCAACTCCCTAAACTCTCTCCCCCTTTGGCATCAAGCACCAAACAGAAAAACATGTAGAGAAGGAGATCTAAGGCGCAGGAGATGAAGGTCCAATGGTCGCTCAAGGGTCTTGCTGCTCTCCTATGGAGTCACCTGGGGCCGCAGCTGTGTCCTCCTGACGAGGTAGTATCTCAAACTGATCGAGATCAACGGAAGAGCTATGGTAGAGTGACGTGCTACTGCTGGCTGTGGGTGCTCTCTGTCAAACTGCTCCAAATCCTGTGCGAACTGAGCTGCCTCATGTGGTGAGAGACCTGCACCCAACCCAAGCTCCACATTCCTGGTCCTCTGCTCTGAAGTGGCTGTAGCCTGTGGCACTATGACAGTAATGGAGGAACTTTGCACAACTGTAACCACTGGATCCTCAAAGCCTAGGGTATGTCGAAGTGAAGAAGACGACTATGAGGAAGTCCCTGCTGCTATCATCCCTAGTGCTGGCGGTGAGAAGTCTGAAGCTATGAAGAACATAGTAGACGGGGAGAAGGAAGTCAATGGCAAAAACATAACAACGGTGAAGGACGGGAAAACCTCTATGGTCATGCTCATATACTGACTCGAGGATTCTGACAAGGTGTGTGTCGGAGTAGACAGCGTCCTAAGTATGGTGGTAGGGAAGACAAGTTATGGCTGTGGGCTGCTGCTGTGGTGGAGCCGATAGCTATCCTGGAAAGACAGTGGGTAGCCTAGCTCCCTGAAACCACCTGGCTATCACCCCAAAGCTAGCCATCATCATAGTATTCTGATCTGTCTGTAGCTTCTACGTCCTCTCGAGTGCTTCTGCTGTGAGCCTACTCTGCTCTGCAGTTTGTCTGGCCTGCTCTCTAAAAGACTCTGCCTCTCTCCACCTCTGCCTCAATGACCGTGCCTGTCTAGAATGCTCTGCCTGATAACATGAAGTGTGGCAACTATAGATGGGTCAAGAGTAGTTGTAGCCTGTTGTGGTGGTGCCTCTGGGGTGTGCTCGGGACCCTCAGAACTAGTAATGTGGTGTGCCCCTCCCTCTGCAGTCACTGTTCTGGCTTCCTCTCCTGATGGTGATTGAGTGGGCTAAGTGGTACTCGAGGAAGTGGCCTGTCTCAGTGCTCTCGCATATTCAGGCTCAATGGGAGTGTAGAACCTGACTGCCTGTGGTAGTGCTTTGTACTCTACCTTAATCAGATGTCCAGTCCTCCACAACAAGTAGCATAGGTGAGGTCCAAAGGTGAGTTGGCGGTTACCAATCGTCTCAAGCATAACATTCTCCAACTTACATAAGATAAGCTCTGTGAGGTCAAACTGAAGGTATCCAAGTAGATAAGCAACCACCCACTGATGGAGAATAAGGAACCTATCCTTGTACATTGACCTAGGTACAATGGTGCTGGACACAATAGCCCGTACCACTCTCGCCTCATGAGTGAGTCTACGAGGCAAGCAAGAGAAGTTGGGGTGGTGCGGTGGTGGAAAAGCTCTGCTCATGAGCTCATCTGACGGCTCAACACCACCAAGAGCTCTGTAGGGTGCATCCGATCCTGGACTGCTCAATCTATGTAGGCTGACAATGTGATAGAAACCTGAAGTGGTGAATGAAGTCCTCTCTAGTCAAGCGAACCTATTCTCCTCTGAAGGTGAATCATATGTAGCAGTGGTCTGGGCTACAAATAGTGATCTATATATCTCCAAAATGATCTCATCACTATAGCGGTAGTCTGTGGTCACTACCTCTGCTAGGCCTGGTAGGTAGCTGAAGTGTGGCTCTATGTCTATCCCTGCACCACGGTTGAGTAGGAAGAAGGTGGAGTACTTGTGTTGTGCTATCAGTGGACTCCCCCTATGCTGAGCATACCTCCTCCTGTAAGCCTCATAGAGTCTACGTTGTGTCATAGTCCAGAAAGGTGCTGCGGCGGGATCTCTCTGATCTGGTACCCAAGTTGTCATGGGCACTCTCCTGATGGTCCTGAACTGTGGGCCGGTCTTCTTGAGCATGTCCTTCTCATCTGCCTGAGTCTGACCCATGGCCCTCTATGCTCGTGCTGTTGCTCTAGTGCACACAATGCAAGGTCCCCCGACATTGTGTGGGCAAGACTGTCCTGCGGCTATCTCTGTCTCTGGCTGCTCCTTAGGCTCTGGCTCCTGTGTCTCCTCCTCCTCCTCCTCCGTGGTTCTCGACTGCCAGCGGCCGACAGGAGTACCTCGCGGTAGACCAGTCCTCTGTCTAGTCAACCTCCTCTGTGTGGGCACTGCTGGCTCCTCCTGCTGCTTTTGCTCTCTGATAGTGAAGCCTCTCTACATATCGGCTGCCTCAGTTGCTAGTCTGGCTCTCTCTGCTAGCTTCTCTGCCTTGGACTTAGGTATCTTCTACAGAGCCAACCTTTTGCCCTTTCTATCACTAGGATTCTGGTCCATCACTAACACTCTGAGCGGTCAACTGCACACAATATAGGTTTAAGAGCTTAGCTCTCAAACCGTCCACTAATCTCAACTAGCTGACTGTGACTCTGCCAAGATAGGATTAAGAGCTTGGCTCTCAATCCGTCCACTGCAAACTGCTCTGTGTCACTGACCAACAACCACTGCACATTGGATAGATAGAGTAGGTGTAAGAATCCTAATACAGCTAGTAGCAAAGCACCGTAGGTAAGAGATATGCATGAAGTCCTAGCGGTGGAAACAAGGTCATGTCATTGATCAAAAAGAGCATTTATATCAACAACAATATCGACAACCCTAAAGTCATAATTTTGATCAACGATAAGCAAATGTGACCTAGGTGAGAGATAGTGACCAATGTAGCATCTAATCATGAACATGAGAGAGCTAGTGCTACACTAATCAACAGTAAGTGATCAATTAACTAGAATTGCAATAAAAGATTGAACTTTTATTAGGGCATGCAACCTAATTTGAAACTTGATCATGGAATTAGGGGCATAATCTGATGAAAGGCAAGAATGGCAATACCCCAAGAATCAGGAAGTCCGAGGCACGTCGTGGAGGAGCTCTGATCATGGTCGATCGTCGACGAATGCTGGAGAAGCCGCAGATGGCGGCGGTGCTAGGTAGGGCAGTGGCCTTAGCTGGTTGGGGCGCATGCGCGCGTGGAGCAGGAGCAAAGAAGCGACAGCGCGCAGGACAGGGGCGACGCTGGGGAGTGGCGCTCGGCGTGTAGGTGGATGGCGGCGAAATACAGCGGCCGCGGCTCAGGGCAAACGCGGCGCGGGTGTAGAGGTGCGGCGGCTCGGGTGAGCTCGATGCGGCGTGGCGGCGTAGCAAGGTGAGACACGGGCATGGTGATGCAGGTGATGACGGTACGCAGCGTGGGGCGCGGCGGCGAGGGGGCGGGGGGGGGGGGGGGAATTGCATGGTGGCGTGCTCCACCGTGCCAAGCGTGGAGCACCTCACGCGCTGCTGCCATGTGTCCTTGCAGGGCTGAGCTGACACGCAGCTCGCTGTACCGCTGCCCAGCCGAGCAGGCGCTACAGCTAGCTGATTGAGTTGAGTGGAAGGAGGGACCAGCCACACGTGGTGATGAAGGATTGAGAGCGTACGTCCAGTTAGATCCAAAACTTCAAATCATATTTTCTTTCAAACAGTAACTCTGTTTTGAAATCCATTTGAACCAATATGTTCCTTACAAATAATACTTTAAAATAATAAATCATATTAATGCATTTTTCAAAATATTATAAATTTGACTTTTCTAAAAAACATTAAACTGTTTAATGTAAATCAAATGCTACAATTATTTCAGTAGTGAAAATGAAATGTTCCAACATGCATATATATTTTTTTAATTGTTGTTCTAGCATAAAAACTACACTGTGCGACTGAAATTTGAATATTATATAACTGAAAATCAATTGTTGTTGGATTGATGAATATTGTTTTATATTTTTATTCTAATGAATAGCATGTGTCAGCAGTGCAAATCAAATGTTCCTACAGTGAAAATCAAATGTTCTAGTTCCAGCAGTAAAAATAAAATATCGTAATTGTTTCACCAATGAAAAGAAATGGTCTAAGATATAATTTCTAAAAGTAATTATTTGTTTTTTCTCTAAACCGAAATTATATTTAGTGTTGGTAATATTTTAATTGGTTCGCATTATTTTTTCGTCCGTCCTACGCATGCTTAAAAAGTCAACAGAAAAGTCAACAACTTCGTGTAGTAATATGTGAGAAAAAAATCCACACCGTTCCTGCTCCCATGAACCGCATCTGGCCGTCGGTTTCATTTCCCAGGTCAGCTTGTGTTCGGCTGGGTAGTCCTTCGCTCGGCTTGACAGCGGTACAGCGCGTGGTGCTCGCTTGGCTCGCGTCGCGAGGACACGCAGCAGGTGAGCGTGAGGTGCTCCACGCTTGGGACCGTGGAGCACGCCACCATGCAATTTTTTTCCGCGAGGGCGGCAGGGCATGGCGGCGATCAACGCGAGTGGTGTACGGCGGTGTTTGGCACGCGCGCGAAGGGAAACCATAGGAAGAAGTTCGATGGCTTGGAGGATTTGACCCAGTTCAAGTGAGATCCGACGACCGAGATCAGAGGAAGTCAACGGGTGGCCTGGATTCATGCAGTTTTTCTGATCGTCGGCACGACGATTACCTGAGGAGGAACTGAAGAAATCTTAGGCGTGCTTCAAATTTCAGTATTCGACGATAGCATCGTATGATACTAAGATTGGAAAAATAGTGAGTTCGATGGATTTCAAAAGAATTTCAATTCGAGTCTAAGTGTCCTCACATAATAGCCAAATAAAAAACACACATGGACTGAATTCAGATCTCTCAATCGCTCCTTTGCAAATAGGTTGTCTTTTGGCATATAGTTTTCTCAATGTCGAATAAAGCCAATAAGAACCAAGCAAATGGAGAAACAAAAGAGGTGAAGAACCAAAAAGGAAATGTATGGACCACTATGTATGAATTACATAAGTAGTTTTAACCTTAGGGCTCGTTTGATCATGATCCAATGGCATGAAGCTCAACAATTTCTTTTGGCACACTTATATGAGATTGTGAAAACATAGACAATAGTCACCAAGAATCTCAAGTGTGTCACCTTCTTTGTGGTTTAACTATATGCAATGCGTGAACAAGTAGGAATTAAAATGCAAAACATATGCCATGTGTTTGCAAGCAAAATTAAACATTGCATAAAGGAAACCTTGCGATGCCAAGTTTGAACCCAACTCAAGCTTTCTCACAATGTGCCATACCCTTTCCTTGAGTGAGCCAAAGCACCAACTCAAACAAACCCCCGTGCACATTGCTATCTTGAGTTGGGGCATTGAACTAATTTTTATGTATTTTTCTTTTAGTTATTTACACATGACGCATGGAACAATTCTAGTCCACAAAGGAGTTCTAATCACCATGCAAATACAAGAACAAAAAAATACACAGTACACTAGGGTACCTCCTTCTTGAATAGATAGTACCTTGAGGTCCTTGTCGCTTGTGATGGACTCGCAATGATCTTCAAGTTGATGCACGATCCACCACCATCACCATCCCTCTAGGTCTTGGCCTTAGGGACCCATGTAATCTTGTTTGACCTTTCTTGGTGAACAATGCTCTTAGGGACCTAAATGTTCTTGACCTCCCTTTTGCCAACGGGTGGTCCAAGTGTCTTGGCCTTCACCTTCCCATCCTTGTCCTTGAAGAGCTTGTAGTGCACATTGTTACGGAAAAGGTTAGCCTTAGGAACAACTTTGGAACCACTCACCTTGGGCCAATCTTTGATAGTGTGTCCATCAAGATAACACCTCTCATAATAGTAGTCATCCGCTAACAGTGGTGCCACCCACGAGGGAATGGTGTCATCCTTGCCAATGGTGTCGATGGCAGAGGGATACGAGCCTAGGCCTCTATGTGAGATATTGTTGGCGAGGTTGCGGCGTAGGATCTCCTTGTGAATGGTTCTCCCTCTAGCAAGCCTCTCAAAGGCTTTCATCACCATTGTCTTCTCCTCCTTGAGCTTATGGTATCTTTCAAAATGTTAGGCTCAAGAGAAGAATTCTCCGAAGAGAGGGTTAGTTCATCACAAGATGTATAAGTTGTGCATCTAGACGAACTAGCAAGAGAAGGACTGGGGCTTGGCTTGTAAGCATCAATGGTGAGCTCGAGTTTCTTGTACTTCTCAATGAGATCCTCATTTTCTTTCTCAAGCTCCTCATGGCTTTCGCTAAGAGCTTTGTGAGCTAGTACAAGATCAGAGAGCTCACCCTCAAGCTCTCTCACACGAAAGGCCGCCACATCATACTCCAACTTCAGTCTTTTTACCTCCTTATTCTTCATGGTGAGACACTTGTGAGCCAACTCGAGGATGTCAAGAAGCTCATTGTACATAGGTGGCTCATCATCATCATCATCATCATCAAGAGATTCATCATCGTCCTCCTCACTATCATCATGGCTCTTGGCCATTAAGCACATAGGAGGTCGAGGTAGAGTGTTGGAGGGGCTTGTCGTAATGGCGAGACTGGCGATCTTCTCATCATCGCCAGCTCCCCTTGTTTCTCGGGGAGGGGGGGGGCATAGATATTATATCATCTTTATTGATGATTTTTCTCGGCACACATGGGTGTTCTTTATGAAACATCGTAGTAAGGTCTTGTCTATCTATAGATCTTTTACTACAATGGTTCGCACTCAGTTTAACATGATTATTCGTGTTTTTCGTGCTGACTCTGCAGGAGAGTACCTCTCTAGAGCTCTTTGTTAGATTTTTTCTGAGCAGGGTACCCTTGCTCAGTTTTCTTGTCCTAGCGCTCATGCCCAAAATGGTGTAGCTGAGCGCAAGCATCGTCATCTCCTTGAGACAGCTCGCACTCTCATGCTCGCTTCTTCTATCTTGCCTCATTTCTGGGCTGAGGCTGTTTCCACTACCACCTTTTTGATTAACATTCCGCCTACATCAGCTCTCGAGGGAGGGATTCCTTTTAAGCGTCTCTTGGGCAAGACGTCGGACTACTCTAGCCTTCGTCTATTTGGTTGTGTTTGCTACGTGCTGCTTGCACCTCGTGAGCGCACTAAGCTGACTGCTCAGTCCGCTGAGTGTATTTTTGTAGGGTATAGCACTGAGCATAAAGGGTATCATTGTTGGGGTCCTGTTGCTCGTCGGATGAGAACTTCTAGGGATGTTATCTTTGATGAGATTCGTCCCTTCTACCCTCGTCCTTCCTCTGATGCATTTCATACATCTTTGGTTGATCCCCTTTCCTTTACGACTTTTTCTGATACTCTTGGTGTTCCTACGGCCACTTTGGGCTCGGTGTCTTCTTCTTTGCTACCTTTGACTTCTTTACCTGCGTCTATTCATGAGGTACATTCTTCTAGGGTACCACCTGTGACTTCTTCCTTGAAGTCTTCTTCTATGGTTCCTCATATACCACAAAGCGTCCAGTGACATAGGTCTATACACGACGCGTTGCGGATAGTCCTGCTATGTCATCTTCTCTTGATGTTTTATCTTCTTCTGATAAACCATCTTCTCTAGACACGTTGAATCCTTCTGGAGCATCTTCTCATAGCGAGCCATCCTCTCCTGATGTGTCCTCATTTTTTAGTGAGCCATCTTTTGCTGAGGATTCTTCACCTGAGCCACTCCTAGGACGTGGTCATCGTACTCGTCGGCCTCCTGATCGGTTCTCTCCTTTTGCTGCTATCGTTCTTTCTGAGCCGAGTTCTTACCATGATGTCATTCATCATCTGGAATGAAAACGGGCGATGGCCGAGGAGATTGTCAGTCTTGAGCGTACCGACATGTGGGACCTTGTATCATGCCTATCTCATGTTCGTCCTATTACATGTAAGTGGGTTTATAAGGTCATGCCTCGCTTTGATGGTTCTCTTGAGTGCTACAAGGCTCGTCTTGTGGCTCGTGGTTTCCAGTAGGAGTATGGTCGTGACTATGATGAGATCCCTTGTTGCTCACATGACCACTATATGTACTCTTCTTGTTGTGGCTTCTACTCGTGAGTGGTCCATCTCTCAGCTTGATGTGAAGAATGTCCTTCTTAATGATGAGCTACATGAGGAGGTATATATGCAGCCACCACCTGGGTATTTTGTTCCTGAGGGTATGGTTTGTCATCTTCGCCGCTCTCTTTATGGCCTCAAGCAAGCTCCTTGTGCTTGGTTTCAGCGTTTTGCTTCTGTGGTCACTGCTGCTGGTTTTACTGCCAGCAATCATGATCCTGCGCTGTTTGTACACACCTCCTCTCGGGTCAGACTCTTCTCCTTCTTTATGTTAATGACATGATCATCACTGGAGATGATTCTGAGGATATAGCCTTCGTTAAGGCACGCCTCAGTGAGCAGTTTCTTATGTCTGATCTAGGTTCTTTTTATTATTTTCTAGGGATTGAGGTAACTTCTACACCTGATGGCTTCTTGTTGTCCCAAGAGAAGTACATTCAGGATCTTCATGATCGAGCTGCTCTTACTAATCATCGTGTTGTTGAGACTCCCATGGAGCTCAATGTTCATCTTCGTGCTACCGGTGGTGACCCTCTTGATGATCCCACTTGTTATCATTATATTATCAGGAGTCTTGTTTACCTTGGAGTCACTCGTCCTGATATTTCTTATGCTATACATATCGTGAGTCAGTTTGTGTCTGCTCCCACCCAGGTTCACTATAGTCACCTTCTTCGTATCTTGCGCGTGCTACCTTGGTGGTACCATATCCTGTTGGCTATTCTTTCCTCGCTCTAGTTCTTTGCAGCATCGGGTTTACTATGATGCGACATGGGTTAGCGATGTCAGTGATCGTCGCTCTCTTTCTACCTATTGTGTTTTTCTTGGTGGTTCCCTCATTTCTTGGAAGACTAAGAAGCAGACAGCAGTTTCTCGTTCGAGTGCAGAGGTTAAGTTGCGGGCTATGGCTCTTGTGATAGCAGAGGTTACTTGGTCGTGGTGGTTGCTTGGTGATTTTGGTGTTTTTGTTTCACGGCCGATTCCTCTTTTGTCTGACAGTACAGGTGCTATCAGTATTGCTCGTAAACCGATAAAGCATGAACTTGTTAAGCATGTTGGTGTGATTGTTACTATATATGAGCACATGTTTAGGATGGTATTGTTGATCTTTGTTATGTGCCTTTAGAGTTACAGTTGGTTGATTTCTTCACAAAGGCACTGACTCGAGCTCAGCATGGCTTCTTTCTCTCCAAACTCAATGATATTGATCAACCATGAGTTTGAGGAGGAGGGGGGCGGGGGTATTAGATGTATCTGTATTAGTCCATTATATAGGGACGTTATTGTATATTTGTACACATCTCTACCTGTGTATATTTGGGCCTAGTGCCCCTCTATTGAATATAAGTGATATTCATAACACAAACACTATCATGTTCCTGTCGCCGTTGAGTAGATTGATGCTTTCTCCAAGGCCAAGGACATCATATGCACATTCTCCTAGGTTGGTGGCTAATTTCTTATTTTTCGATGTCTGCTTTTTTCTAGACATCAAGCTGGATGAATTTCATTACTAGTAACTTGCTATATGTGAACTTTTTCCTAGAGGGCAATTCAACAATGTCAAAGAAGTAAGAAGAGCACATATCTACGGACAATGTCCCCCTTCTTAGAAACTAATCTGAATGCTTCACCTTCAGCACCTTCAGATTAATTTCCGGGAGAAAGATTCAACATTGATTTGAATGTGGAACCAGAAGACCAACGCATACAAGGAGTGAGTGCTCCAACAACTCAAGCGTATCCACAAAGAACAGAGCGCAGAAAGGAAATTCCTATTCATGTACAGAAATCTGTTTTTGAAGCCCTCGTTGCAAGATCAAAGAACTTGAACTTGACGAGACATGACACTGGAGAAGTTTGAATATCCGCATGGTGCACTGTATATGGCATGATGGAAAAGGTTGCATAGATCAAGGAGAAGTCGTTGATTTTCAAGCAAAAAATCAAATCAAGACCGAAAGAAGATGGAAGTCGACCTTTCAATGCTTCGTGCACTCCCTATTTAATTTTGAGCTGCACCGCACTTGAGGATGTGTCCAAAGAGCTTGGGTCCGTAAAAGGCAAGCTCTTCAATAAAGCGAGAAGGTACAATCGAGCGCGTTTCAAACTCCTAAAAGCCATTCCTGTTAAATAGGAATAAAAAGGAGCATTTCAAGTGGTGTATATCCATGTTGGATGCACGGAACTTACCCTATGATCCTGTCTTCAAAGGGCTCGTTGATTATGTCTTCATTGATGAAAAGTAGTTTAATCTTACTCGGAGGACACAAAGGTAATATAAGGCTCCGGATGAAGAAGAGCCAACAAGAACTTGCAAGCACAAGAATTTTAGTCCCAAGCTGATGGTCTTGTGCGCCTTTGCCCGTCCAAGGTTTGATTCACAAGGAAATTGCACGCCTTCAATGGAAAATAGGGTGCTTTCCATTTGTGATACATGAGGCAGCCAAGAGATCAAGTAAAAATTGAAGTGCAGGGACAATTGAGATGAATTCTGTTGATTCAAACAACAAGAACATGAGTCGGGAATTCTTGATTGACGAGGTGCTGCCAGCTATTCGATCTAGATGGCAGAGAGAAAACTCCAATAAGGCTATATATATATAGCAGGACAATGCACCATCACACATTGCATCCAGTGACAAATTGTTTTGTGTGAAGCTGCCAAGCAACGGGGATTTGATATTAGACTCATATCATGGTCGCTGAATTCTGTAGACTTAAACATATTACACCTTGGCTTCTTTGACTCCATTCAATCTATCCGGTACAAGTCTAGTGCTATTGTGCTAAAAATATCCAAGAACTCATAGAGGCAATTCATAAAGCATTTGAAGATTATTCAACATCAAAAAGCAATTCTCATTTTCTTAACACTGCATGGTTTTATGAATGAAATAATGAAGGTGTACGGTGGAAACAATTATGACATCCCCCAAGGTCATGTGCCATTACAGCTCAACTGCAACGTTGCTTTGTTGCAACAGACACTTACAAAGTTGAATGAATAAAAGTTCATGTAATTTATGTACTCCTGCTGAAATGGATCAAATGAGAAATGAACTGTAATTTTTGTTCCCTTCAATTGAATGAAGTGATTGTACATGCTGTTCTAGTGCAAGTCAAATGAAACTGATTTAGAAAGAATTTTTTTAGTTCTGGTGCAAGTTCAGTAGGAATATGAATATCTAACCTCATCATGGGGATGCTTGGGTCAATTCATTGTGGAATTGATGAATTTAGCTACACTGGAACAATCTGGTAGTATCATTGTATTGTGGCTAGCTGCTGCTAGCAGTGAGTCTTCTTATGTGAAGCTTGGAAGTTTGAAATGTTTGTGATTGATTTACTAAGAGATTTGTTTGTTTGACCAGAAGCCAATTGTGATATTTCATTCTAAGGAAATGTCAAATGGTTACAATAATCCTGGTGCTGTTACATTTTTTTTTTATTTTTTTGTGGAATTGATGAATTTAGCTACACTGGAACAATCTGGTAGTATCATTGTATTGTGGCTAGCTGCTGCTAGCAGTGAGTCTTCTTATGTGAAGCTTGGAAGTTTGAAATGTTTGTGCTTGATTTACTAAGAGATTTGTTTGTTTGACCAGAAGCCAGTTGTGATATTTCATTCTAAGGAAATGTCAAATGGTTACAATAATCCTGGTGCTGTTACATTTTTTTTTTGTTTTTTGCAATCTTGACACTATATTCTACTATTATTACCATGTTCAATAGTCTGAAAACCATACAGTTATAGTAAAAACCATACAATTGCAGTAATAGCATGTAATTCCAATCGGTGATAATATTTCCTGTACATTTAGTGAAATAATTTAGCATCAAGTAATAGCATCAGGTGCAGTACAAAGTTTTAATCCATTTTGACGAACAAGAACATACTACTGGTACTATACATATGCATGAAACAAGACAGCTGCCACCAATTCTTGTTTACCTAGCTCATCTTCAGTTGCATCTTCGACAACAGCAAAATCCACAAGAGAGCTGCATTTTCAGTTGCATGCACAGGACCCTCCCAACTCACAACAGAGAGCTGCATCGACAAGGCGCACAGCTCCAGTTACCTGATTGTTAATTAGTGACCTTAGCAAACATCATTTCTTCTCTCATCCAAAAATGTCATCATCCAAAAATGTCATCATCTGTAATTTGAATATCTTCAGAAAAGAATCAAGTCACTACAGACCACAGCAAACGATTATTCCACCCAAACACACCTGAAAAGAAATCACATGCTGCGAAACAGAGCTTGATGGATTCCAGATTGAAAACCCACACAAACCTCTGCCCAGGACTGAAACAATATTGAAAACATAGACTGATCAAACACCATCATCAAGTTTGCATACAGCTCTGAATTCCAAATTAAAAGATAACACCCATGGTCTTAGTAGGGGACAGGTTTGTACTAACCTTCTACTGTCACAAATCTTTTTTGATGATTTAGTGCTTTATACTCTTTGGAAAGAAGTTTCTATGACTGACAAATAAAATTTCAGATGACATCCCTGTATGAAAAAAAATGAAATGCTAAAGTCATTTGATACGAACCTGTACTGATTTTTCAGTAACCTTAGTGGATTGATTATTGATTGTTTTGCCTCTATTGGTCCTTTTGCTCCTGATTTCAGGTGTGCAGGTTGGGACTACTATCGTTCCAGGCTTTCCATTTTCTTTTTCCTAGAATAGGGTGTGCAAGCTTTAGCGAGTCTACATGCTTGGTCTCATTGTTGGCTCCAAGAGCAAGGCTTTGCAGCCACCCTCGCGCAAGGATCTTGCCTCAGCCTGGCTCTGCTTACAAGCAGGAACATGCGGCTCTGCGATGAGGAGCTGCGCCAGCTCCGGAAGCTCCTCCAGTTCTACCTCGACGACGGCGGGGGTGTAACAAAGCTGGAGATGATGGCCATCGTAGAAATCCATGGGCCTCCGACCCGACGCCGTGAACGAGATCCACGCCCTCATCTCACCACCATGGGCGCGGACGAGTCGGTGTTCGACCCCTCTGTCCTGCTTGCTGTCCGTCACTCGTCGACGGAGCTAGGGAGGTGAGGTGGTGGAGGCAGACGTGTGGCTGGAGGAGGGAGAGGCTTTGAGAGCTCAGCCGGCGGCGCAGAGAGCTGTGGTTATTGAAGGATGAGGGGCAGACATGGAACCTTTTTCCTCGTTTCTACTACGAAGTCAACAAAAAAGACGCATTCTAATTTGAACTAGGACGACAATAAAAAAATGGAGTGAGCAAAATTTACTTTATTACTAGGTCAGTTTTACTGTATCTCAAAACATTCTAAGCCGTCCATTTTTCTCTTGATCTGTTTCTATTCTGCTGTCATAATATCCCTTAATTCATTTTTAGTTCAAAGTCTTGTCTAAAATGACAAGAATTTGTGTTTGAAGTGGTATAATTTTATGTACTGAAATAATTGTTTGCATAAGATGAATTCTGAAAAGTTGATGTTCGATGACAAAACTTTAAGAATGAAATAGTATTATTTTATTGTGGAAACTCTCGGGACTTCCAATCAGTCGAAATAATCAGCAAGAACAAGGACCTTGACCTCCTACACCAGTCCATCAAAGGTAGGAGAAACGTTTGGTTACTAGCACTGACGCACCCAACCCATGTTGCTTGGATAGACTGGCCTCACATATGCTCTCTCTCTCTCTCTCTCTCTCATTCTCATATGGTTCAATACATGGATGGGCTGGATTGGAGGTGACGGCTGGATTTGGAGGTAGTCACACCAGGTAATATGCTTACTTTACTAGCAGCAACAAACAATCAGTTAGGTTTTAATGGATCTCCACCTCTACGGTGCTCCGATAGAGGAAAAAGGGTACAGGTGTGGCAGTGATATGTGATGAGGATGTCAATGATGACAATAAGATCTTATCGCAAAAAAAAAAACATGACAATAAGATCTGTTTCGAGGAGCTAACATGGTGTCGAATTGAAAAATAAAGCACAACTTTCTGCAATTGAATTCAAAGGATATGCTACCACACGTCCAAAAAACTTGCAATCCTAAAAATCAAACTAATCACTTTTCACAGTCGCCATGGCGTGTGGTGAGAAAGCAACATAAATGGAAAATGGTCATGTGATTGATGCAATTCTCGAACCATCATGCAAAATTTATTTTCAGATGACAAATTATGATAATTAACCATATTTCATTAATCATCATTCCTAATCATTAGTTCACTATTAACTACCACCTAGTACACCGGAGGTACCTCACTACCATAGCAAAAAATCTCATGCTATATATGCTATATATACTAAGCAGAGCAAGCCCCGTGGCCAAACAGCCTCCATGGGGTGGTCGAAGAGGGTTCTGGTGGGCCGTAAGGTGGTTATTGTTGTTGCGATGAAGAGTGTCGCCGGACCTCACTGTACGCATGTGAGTGAGGACCAAAATGTGCCTACTCTCAGGAGTAGAATTGGTTGCCTGAGCCATCTCGGAGGTGTCCTTAGAGCTTTGATCCTCAAAAGGTGATATCACCATATAGGAAAAGCAGGCCCACCAGCACCCATTCCTCGTGCCTCCATATTGGTCTTTTTTTTTTTTTTGCGTGTCTGAAGGCATGTCTCGATATTGTTGGGACCTAGTTCATAATTTTGAAAGGATCTCCTGGAATTCTTCATTGATATTATCGTGCGTTCTTAGCACAATTCTGGCACCATAGGAGGAACAGTTGGAGTTTTGATATTTTCAGATCTACAAAGCGATAATATGCTGCAGGCAGAAAGGTTTCTATGACAGTGTAAAAGAAACCACAAGTATATTATACAATTACGCACGCATTGTTGTGGTCGCAAGAATTTTTTTTTTTTTACAGAAACCATGGAACTAATCTAGTTAAACTACTAGCTTCTGTATACGATTATATGTACTCTTGATCATCCACATAGCGACATGCATACGTCCACTATATGTACTAGGAAATAATAATAGCTTGAGCATTTTAAATATTATGCAATATTATTTGGCAACAATTCTCTTGTAAATATGTGCAGACAATTTCAGTTACCAAGAGGCATGCATATGCACATTGTTGCCTAATCGTTGAAACTATTTTTTTTTTCCAGAACTAGGTAATACTACTTGTCGAGAGTCAATACGGAAGGTAATTAACCTTAATGATCCATAGCCTTAACAACGTGATTAAGGCACCAACGATTCCCGCCTCGACCGACCCTCGTGTCGTACGGACACCCGACGGGCCGCATAGGCAGGGAGTCTCCGCCTCGTCCGACCCCCTCAGGAAGGGATCAGATCCTCCACAACATAGCCAACGCGCTCGACCCCGTCCACGTTGGGGTCGGAGGACAGCACATCCGCCTCGCCCACCCCGGGGTCGGGCGAGCCGCCCGCCACGCCGCGAGTAGGCGGGACCGTGGCGGTTGGGCAATAAATGCTTGACATATCCACGCTCGCTGACAGATGGAGCCATCGATTACTCGAGTAAGTGGGCGATAAATGCACACGACGTGCACCGTCCAAAGGACGGGCGCCGCTGCTACAGCTCCTGTCAAAAGCCCGTCACTCCACTGTGACGGGACGTCTTCGAGCGATGGCCATGACTACGGCGCCATTCCGTCACCACCACTAGGAGCCGTTCCTCCATATGGACGGGACCCTACGATTGACGACACTGGCCACACCGTCGAACAGGAAGGCGCCGCCACGCTGATGGCGTCATCCGCCGTGGCGCGGCCCAACTTGCACGTACGGCCACAACCTGCAACATGAACCCGAGCCACCCTCCTTCACGGTATAAAAGGAAGAGGAAGCTGGGACGGCGATGGGGACCGACCCACGATCCGCAAGACACAACACATCCATTCGACAAACCAACAAACAAGTGCATGAACACTTCGTCACGTTCCTCTTTTTCGTCCAGAGACTTGGGAAACTCTCCCTCTCTCACCCATTTGTAACCTCTACTACAAATCCGTCGCGAGTAACACGAGCAGCTCGAAACTGGACGTAGGGCCTTATTGCCCGAACCAGTATAAATCCTTGTGTCCTCTCGCGAACCACCGAGACCCCGAAATGCGCATCCCACGATAAATTTACTAGTCGGCGGTAACAAACCCCGATAGTTGACGCGCCAGGTAGGGGGGCTTTGCGCGCTTTCATCGATCACCTTTCAGGTTTTGATGGCCAACCACGTCGATAGATGGATTCCCAGCACGATCGTGTGCTTCGAGAGTCTTGACTTTGTTGCCACCTCCGGGAGCAACTTGGCGCTAGCTGGCGTATCAACCTCGCCGATTGTCGCCTCCAATTTTCGTTGCATATCGACCGTGTCGGTCAACGAAAAAGCGCAACGGTCTGGCAAGAGTTCACGCTCTTCGAAACCCTCCCACAGGGGCCCGCGTGCGACCACTTCGCCAGGCAAAATCACGATGACCCGTGCGTCATCACGCGAAAGCGTGTGCGCCACGGACACCGAGTTCGTGGGAATGACGGGCTATGCATCGGAATCTTTCTTCGACCTCCTCGATGAGGCGAATGGAGACTCCAGCGCAGAACATAGCGAGGGGAGCCACAACCCCTCTCGCGAATGCCTCATGGCACATTTGGAAGATCGCCCTAACCCGGGGAGCGATCTTCCCGTCACCTTGCGCTGTCGGATCATCGAGGAAGGTGACGGACACCCGCGCTTTGCGCGGGCGAGCCAAAACCTTGCCGCGGCGGCGGCATTACTTCGGGGGCTCCCCGAACCCGCCATGCCTGAAGCTCGACGCACTCAACACGAAGTTGAGGTGCTGCTGCAACGAGTAGCGGCGCAACAAGCGGAGAGCTCGCAGTCGCGCATTCGTAGACTGTGGCAGACCGCCCCTGAAACGGGGAAGGTCCTCCTCCCGGGATCCATTCTGGCGGATGTTCGTCGAAGCGGACATTCACACGGTACAACACAGACAGTGAAAGAACAGTTTACAGATAGAAGAAAAATATTACATGAATATTTATTATAGAGTTGATTAACGATGAGTTTCTGAATACAGCAGCAGAAAAAATACGCGGTCTTTAACGGAAGCGAAAGATAAGATAAGGTTACAGACTCCGACTCCGACACTAAGCAAAAGCAAGGGCCTTACCCGACAGCACCTTGCTACTAGCCACACACAGGCTGCGGCTACTCGATCTGCTCCCACTGGAAACTACCCCAGCCAGAAGCCGACTCCTCCCAGAACTGCCCACTGCTGCCACCGGGCGCATCAAACCCACCTGAAAGCCACAAGTCACAAAGCGGGAGCTTCTAAGAAGCTCAGCAAGACTGACCTACCAACATGGCTGTCTACAGCCGACACCTAGACATGCACGACTGACTCTAGGTAGGATAGTTGGAAAAAGACACGCTTTACTAAGTAGCTTCCTACTTTCAAGTTTTAGCTCAATTTAAGTTCGAGAAAAGTAAACTTTGGTATGCACTACGACTAAACAATCATGTTGACAAACAATGATTAGCATAAACTTCACATCTGTAAACATTATCTTCTTCTATTCACTTCTTAACGTATGCGACAGAGAGATTGAGTAAACTCTAGATTGAGAGTGTCAGCGGTTCGAAACGTTTTACACCTACAGGGTTAGCCTGGTCAGACGACACGTGCGCGTCCCGGACTGCACGTGGCAACTGTTCGCCCAGATCTGGCAAAGCTAATTCCCTCTTACGCTACCTCAACATTGCCGCATCCCACCAGATCACCCGTCCCAAACAGTATCTGTGGAGTTCTCATACTGTCCACCCCAGCCCGCCGCTAATAAGACATCGTAAGGTAGGTTCAGCTTTGCCGTCTCTAGGCTACCTAGGTTTACTGGATCCCATAGCTCCAGCATGTGAGCAGTACATTCACTACTCAACCAACTGTGCCACACGGATCAGACAAAGCTACCGCATACAGAACCCCGGTCTGTTGCCTTCCTATCATTCTCTGTCTGACCCCAGTTTCTTTCCATGAAATATGAACTCGCTATAGGCCCTTTATCAAAAGATGAAAGTTTCAAACAACTCCTAACATATCGTGAGCAGTGTTTAATCTGCTCGACTTCTACCGTATGTTATTGCTAAGCATAGCTTCTACATCAAGCTACCTATACCAATATTCCAAAATAGGTACTACTGGAAGCATATACATCTAGGGTCTCATACAACTCCTGTCGACCTAAATGCACATCACATGACCCATATTCACTGTTGCAAAAGAAAAATTTTAAAAAAATAGTAGTGCACCGGGGCTTGCCTTGTGGATGTTCTTCCTGTCTGCGACGATGGGGTCTTCAGAAAAATCGGGGTCCACCTTGATGGATACCTCGTTCACGTCGGCATCTACATGATGCAATTAGCGAGGTGACATTAGTAATTAGTAATCTCTTGCAAAACTTAAGTAGTCGCTAGCGAATTAAGAAATTAGGGTTGCCGAGGAACGATTTTGACCTAAACCAAGTTAACGCTTTAAGAAGCACCAAAACAACCCTAATCGAGCTGTCGCAACACCATTAAGTAGCAAGGAGTACATCTAGGGTTTTTCCAATTTTTCCAAATTTTTAATAGTTGCAAGTTAATCAAATAGTGTTTTTGGCCATTTATTATTAATTAAATAAATTCCAAAAAATAATAATTGCCAACAATGAAGTTTTATATTTTTAATAAAAACTATATTTTTCACAGGTTCTAGAACAATTGAAATTTTATTTTTTTGAGAAAATATAGATTTTATATGATTTATTGAATTTCCAACCGAAATATAAAATTTTTGGACAAAAGAAAAATAAAATAGCCCTAGCTAGGGCCTTGCCCGAGGCGGCCGGCGGCGAGTACACCGGCGGCACAAGCGTCGCGTGGGGAACCTGATTGACCACCCCTCGACCGCCGGCGGGCCTCGGAACCACGATGGTGACGAGCGGCGGCGCAAGCGCGGCGGCGACCACGGGGAGGTTTCTCGCGGCATGGCGGAGCTAGGGGAAGGGAGAAAGGGACCCGGCTGTCACCGGAAAGGGTGGCTCACCGCGCGGCTATCTTCGCCGATGACACGGCAGCGGCAAGGCTTCAATTCCGGTGAGCTCCGGCAAAAATCGCGGCGGCCGAGCACGGGATGGAGTGAAGGGTCTTCGGTGCGCCGCTTCGCGAGGAAAAAGGCCAAGCCTCGAGACGAAATTTGGCAGCGGCGCTGCGGGGCTCTCGGCGGAGTGTGACACCCCTGGTGTCGCCAGGGCCTAGATCGACAACTTTTTAAACCCTAATCGGCAAATTACACACTTAAAAGCAGAATCGACACTGGTAGTAAAAAGAAATGTCGTTGGGATACTCCAAAGGATCACTACGCCAATTTTGACAAGCAACAGAACACGACTAGTAGGTCGGAAAAATTTCAACCAACAGTGTCGAAGACCTTCTTCACCGGAAAGGAATTAAACCCTAATGAGTAACCTATCAAAATTTCCATAAAATCCTAGCCATATTTTTGCATAACAATTAAGTTCACTTCAACATAGAATTTTGGAAATTTATTCAAAATTTTTGGATAAGATTTAAACCTCTTTAAAATTCACACAAACTAGAATAAACATGAAAATTCAAGAATTTTTAGAGGCTAAATCAGGACTTGAACCCTAAATGAATAAATCCCTTAGCCTACACAAAAATTTTAAAAATTTTTGGAACCCGGGAAGAGTGACTTTCAATTGAATTTTGATCCAAGTTTTGAATTGAATAGCAAAAATCAAAAAAAAAAAGAGAAGCGCCACGGTACCCGGCCGCCCGCCGCGACCAAACGGCGAGCGGTAGGGCCGTCTCCCCGCCGGCCGGCACGGCTTTTGGCGCCGAGCCTTCATTGTCGAAAGATTTGGCAAATCGTTTCCTTCTCCCTTCCCTCCTTCTCCCTCCCCCTCTCTCTCCCTTTCTCCATCGCGCACGGCAACAGCCCACGGCAACACGCCACCGCTGCCCACCACGGCCGCGCCCCACCAATCTGCCGCCCCTGTCCTGTCCCCCTCCCTTCTCTCTCCGTGGTGCCTTAAAGTCATGCCCGAGCCTCCCCAACACGAATTTCCCCCTCCTCGGCGCAAATTTCCTTCCCCTCTCGCTCGGTCGCCGCACCGCCATTGCCGCTGTCGTACCCCGCACGTCCCCAGCCCCATACGGCAAGCCCCGTGCTCCGCCACCGTGCCGAACAGTTTTCCCTCCTCCTCGGATAGCTCTCGGACCACCAAGGCTCTCCCCGGTCTACCCTATCGCCGGGAACGTGAGTTTCTCTTTCCCCGGTCCGAAGCACCGCCGCCGGCAAGAAAACTCCAAATTCATCACCACGTTACCGCCATTTTCCGATTCCTCAAGCTGGCTACTCCCTCTAATCGGTGTGCATCCCTTTGACAAGTTCTCATCCACAGTTGGCCGCCGGAGAAGAAGCCCACAGCGCGCCACCGTCGGATCACCCTCGCCGCCGCCGTGACCTCACCGCCGAGCCCCTATCTCTGGCCACCCCGAAGCCATTAGCACCCTCCACGGAGTTCACCTCGGTCTGGTCAAGCTCTCCACGCTATCCTCCGTACCTAGGGCCCCCCCCCCTCCTCCTCTGCGCTGCTCGCCGAAGTTCGGCCCTGCCGTCGGGTTCGAGCTCCTCTGTTCTATCCTCCTCTTTTTCCTTTTTAATATTCTTTTCCTATTAAATGGTCAACCTTGCAAAGTATCTAACCAATCACAGAACAATCCAAAAATACCAAACCAAAATTTGTAGGGATCCTTGTGAAAACAAATAATTTTCTGTTAAAGCACTTTTTCAAACACGACCAGGGATTTTCAGAAATAATTAGAACACTTTTTTCTGTTTTTGAATTTTAATTTAAATTCTAGAGCAGTGCTAGGCCTAACCTTTTATATATAAGTACAGAATGACAGTGGACATATGCAGGAATTTTATCAGGATTTTACAACCACAAAGTTGCGTACAACCCTTTAAAAACACTCCAATCTGCCTAGCTAATTTACATTTTCTAAAATACATTATAAAAGTCCTCCAAAAGTTGAACCCAAAAACAGAACTTTACCTTTGATGCTCATGAGTGACTACATAAAATTTCATAATTTTATTCTAGGGTTTGGTAATTATTTCTGATTTTACAAATTTAAATAACAGAAATTTTGTTGAAGTTTTATAAAATCTAGAAAATTCATCTAAACCTCAACCAAATTTCAAATTTCATATTTCAGAGAGTGCTATCCACTAAAAATAAACATGTGGTACAATTTAAAAGTTTTATTTTAACCCTAGTTTGAAGAACGGCAAATTTAAACAAATTTAATGAAATTCAGGAAAGTCTATATGACCTCAATTAAATTTTAAAACTCTCACTTCAGAAAAGGCTCAGTTGACAAGCATGGTTCTTGGTGGGAAGAAAAGTTCACTTAAACCCCCAATCGTTAAGGATGAAGCCAACTTAATAAAAACGACGAAGTCGAAGAATTAGGGTTAACCCTAATTCCTAAACATCGCCGATTGAAAACCCTAGAATAATCTTTAATAAAAGCGCTATGATATCTTTTTATTGAACTCCTTATAATCATATTGTATCATGTAGATTCTAAAGCGCACGGAGTAGCTTCAGACCCCGGTTCCTCGATCTCCGCCGGAAAAGTCAATGACAACTCCAAAGAACCAGGCAAGCCCCAGTGCACAACCGATGTTTAAAATTTTCCTTTTATATCTAAGTGTGTCTTGTTTGTGCATTAATTGCTAGGAGTTGATTGAAACCGTAGTTGCATTTTGTTTGCATAGGAACCCTAACGGTAGCTGGTATAGATACCCCCTAATATGCTATGCTTAGCAGATATTTGCCGGTAGAAGTCGAGCAGAGTGGACGCTGCTCGCGATTGGTAGGTTATTGGTTGAAACAATCCCTTGAGACCTACAACACATGATTATGGGTTGAGTAAGGAAAAGATAAAAGTTTGAGGGTCAGACAAGGTACCAAGTAGGTCGGCAACTGGACTGGGTCCAGGGTGACCGTAGTCCTGTCTGATCCGTGTGGTCTGAGTCTGATCGAGCCTTAAAATGTACTACTCGTATGCTGGGTATAATGGGGCTCAGTAAATCTACATAGCCTAGTAAATGCAACGTCGAACCTACCCTACGGTGTTTGAATCGGAGGCGATCTGGGGCGGGCAGCGTGGGAACTCCACAGAAACCATCTGGGACGTGTTGTCTGGTGGGATGCGGCGCTGCTAAGGCAGGTGTAGGACGGAATTGACGTTGCAGGAACTGGTGCGAACGGTTGCCAAGTGCGAGTCTGGGACACGCACGTGTCGTACGATTAGGTTTTCCCCCTGTAGGGTATAAAAATCGTTTCGAACCGCTGTCGCTCCCAGTTTGTGAGTATGCTCGTGAAACGCACCACATTTTAGTAAATAAGTTGAGATACAATGAGGATAATGCTGTGATGATTACTATTGTTTTTGTTACTCTTATTATACTTGATTAGTTCAGTGCTAATTAAAGTTACATTTTAATCACTTAACTTGTGCTAAAATTTGACCAAGAGTAGTACAGGCTTACGAGTCCATTTTTGCAAGTAAACCTACCATGGTCAGACTTCATGTTAAGAGTCGGCTGTAGTCAGCCATGTTGACGGGTAAGCCTTGTTGAGCTTCTTAGAAGCTCATGCGTTAGCAATATGTGGTTTTCAGGCGCCGACATGCAGAACCAGGATGATAGCGTCCACTGGGAGGAGTCTCACCCCAAGGTTGGAAACCTCTAGTGGGAACTGTGCGAGTCGCCGCAGTAACATTGAAGTGGCCAGTAGCATGACGCCTCTGGGCACGGTGCATGCTTTTGCTTAAAAGTATGAGTGTCGGAGTCTATAAACGATCGAGTCTTCCTCTGTTATGTTTTCAAAACTTTATTTGCGCACTCCGAATCATTTGTAAGACTTAAGTTTAAATTTATGAACTAATTATGTATTAAAATCTTCTCTCCTTGTAAATTACTGCTGTTTATTCCTGCCTGTGTTGTATCATGTATCCGCTCTCTTCGCCGAGCGTTGCCCAACAGGATCCTGGCTGAAGGATGCAGGATTCCGTCCCGAAACGGGCAGGGTTCGCGTCACGGAGGAAAACGGAGAAGAAAGAACAGAGCAGAGAGCGGCGAGGGGAAGAAGAAAAAGAGCAAGGGCCGAGGAGGCCTTAGCGCACCAGGCGGGCCACGTGCGCTCGCCACGCGCGATCGGCGTAGGGCGCACGCGGCAGGTGGCGCAAGCTCCCTGCCCCGGGCGAGTGCGTGGAACAGCGTGCGTGGGAAGGAGAAAGGAGAAAGAAAAGAAAGAGAGAAGAGAGGAGGGGCTGCCCAGTGGGGCCCACTGTCCAGTGGGTCCCACTGGTGCAAAATTTTTCAGAAAGGCCCAGAAATTTCATGGAATTTTTGACAGAGCCCAAAATCTTTGATTCTAAGAATAAGGTAAAATTTGAATTTAAATTCAAAGGTTTTAAACTTAGAGTTTAACTTTTTACTAGCTTTTAATTCACGAGTATTTTTGGCAAGCTGTAATATTTATATGGACCAATAAAATAATGCTTTTTCAGCAATTACTAGAAATTTTTGTTAATTACTTTAATCGCCAAATTTTGATACTTTCTTGCTGTCAATTAAATTCTTTTCAACCCAATGAAGAGAAGCGAAGCGCTACATAGACCGCGTACCCTGAACATGTCTGTCCAACAGACACGTCCGGGGACAGACGAGGCCTCGAAAGCCTTCGTCCGTGGACGTCTCGGCGCGAACCGTGACGCCTGCGCCACCTTGGAGGCGCCACGGCGACAGCTCGAGCACGTCTCCGAAACGGGACGGGGCCGCCACCCGCAACGAGGTGGGCGCCACGATGAGAACGAGGACAGAAGTCCGAGCCCAGACGCTCCGGGGTCTCGGGCTTTTGGTTCCCATGTTCGGAGCGCCCCGTTTTCCCGGTGTTTCTGGCCTCCGACCAATGTACCAAAGTACACGGGGGAAACAAACACGTGCCTTTAGCTCGAGGACTATCGCCTCGCCTGTCGAGCCGGAGGAGCGGATGATGATCCGTAACCTGCCACTCTACCTGGCCGACTCGGTCAGGACCTGGCTCGAACACCTCCCCGCCAATCGGATCACAAGCTGGTCCGATTTGAAAGAGGTCTTCATAGGTAACTTCCAAGGGACCTACGCGCGCCCAGGCAATCCCTGGGACCTCAAAAAAACTGTCGACAGAAACCGAAGGAGACCCTCCGGGAGTACGTCTGGCGTTTCTCCCGGTAGTGCAACGAGCTGCCGGACATCGGTGACGCCAACGTCATCGGGGCATTCTTGTCCGGGACTACCTGTCGCACCCTGGCCCACAAGCTGGGTCGCAAGAGTCCACGAACGGCCAAGGAACCTCTAGACATCACGACCAGCCACCCTTCCGACGAGGAAGCCGTAGGAGCGATCTTCAACCACCCTCACGAAACGAAGGGTAAGCGAGACGAGGACGCCGTCGAAGGCCCCTCCGACCGCTCCCACAAAAAGAAGAAAAGTCGGCCACCATCGTCTGGAGGACGAATGGTTGCAGCTGCCGACCGCAAGGGAGCCAAGGTGCTAGCAGCGGACGCCTCGGATCACTTCGAGAAGAAGTGGAACGGGCCGTGCCCCAACCACGAATACCACGTAAAGCACCTTTACAAAGAATGCTCGCTCATGAAGCGGTTTCTAACCCAGGAGTCTTCGAAAGGCAAGCCGAGAGGCAAGTCTCAACAAGCCCTTGGGGGTGCTAACGACAGGGGTGGTGCCAGCGACGGCAACGACGGTTTCTCTGAAACCGATGGATGCCTCATGATCTTCCCGGGTCTGGAGGCGCACGGAGGAAAGCGCCGCGTCAAGATCGAGCGTCGCAAGGTCTTCGCGGCTGAGCCCGCGACGCCTACTTTCCTCCGGTGGTCAGAAGCGCCAATCGCGTTTGATCGGTCTGACCACCCCAGCCACGTCCCACGGCCGGGTCGATACCCTCTGATAGTCGACCCCATCGTCGGCAAGAAGCGTCTCTCCAAGGTCCTCATGGATGGAGGTAGCCGCCTCAACATCCTCTATGCGGAGACGCTCGATGCCATAGGCATCGATCGGTCGCTCATCCGACCGATCGGAGCGCCCTTTCATGGTATTGTACCCGGAAAACAAGCTGTCCCGCTCGGGCAGATCGACATGCCCGTCACCTTCGGGACTTCGACCAACTTCCGAACGAAACGCTCACGTTCGAAGTGGTCGGCTTCCACGGGTCCTACCATGCCATCTTGGGGCGGCCATACTACGCGAAGTTCATGGCCGTGCCCAACTATACCTACCTGAAGCTCAAGATGCCAGGGCCGAAGGGGGTCATTACTGTTGGTGCCTCCTTCCAACGTGTCTATCAGTGCGAAACGGAGAGCGGCGAGCTCGCCTTCGCGACCATCACGTCCACGGAAGAACTCGCTGCCATCCGACAGCAGGTCACCGAAGACGCACCCGACTCCAATCATAGCACTGCGTCCTTTGAGCCCGCCGAGGACACCAAAGAGATCCAGCTCGACCCCAACAACGCCCCTGAGAATGTGGCGAAGGTCGGGACGTCCCTCTCCGCCAAATAGAAAAGCGCGCTCGTTGACTTCCTCTGCGCGACCACTGACATCTTCGCGTGGAAACCCTCGGACATGCCCGGCATTCCGAGGAAAGTCGCTGAGCACTCCTTGCACATCAAGCCAGGCTCCTGACCGGTAAAGCAACGACTGCGGCGCTTCGACGAGGAGAAGCATAGGGTGATAGGAGAGGAGATAGCCAAGCTGCTGGCAGCCGGTTTCATCAAGGAAGTGTATCACCCCGAATGGTTGGCCAATCCCGTTCTTGTACGAAAAAAGAATGGGAAATGGAGAATGTGTGTTGACTACACTAGTCTAAACAAAGCGTGTCCAAAGGATCCGTTTCCTTTGCCGCGCATAGACCAGATCCATTCGACCTCAGGGTGGGAAGCCCTCTGCTTCCTTGATGCGTATTCCGGATATCATCAGATCCCCATGAAGGAGTCCGACCAACCCGCGACATCCTTCATCACGTCGTTCGGATCGTACTGCTACGTTACGATGCTGTTCGGGCTAAAGAATGCAGGCACAACATACCAGCGCTGCATGATCATGTGTTTCGACGAGCTCATCGGAGATATCGTCGAAGCAGTCGTGGACGACATCGTCGTCAAATCTAGGAAGACCGACCAGCTCATCGCCACCTGCAGCGGACCTTCGCCAAGCTCCGGGCGAATGACATCAAACTCAACCCCGAAAAATACGTTTTCAGGGTCCCGAGGGGGATGTTGCTTGGGTTTGTCGTCTCCGAGCGCGGCATCGAAGCCAATCCAGAGAAGATTGAGGCCATCAACCAAATGGGCCCGATCCGAAATTTAAAGGGAGTACAGCGCGTGACCGGGTGCTTAACGGCACTGGGCTGCTTCATCTCGCGTCTCGGAGAACACGTGCACCCTCTTTACCCGCTCCTGAAGAAATCCGAACGATTTCGATGGATGTCCGAAGCACAGGATGCACTCGACAGGATAAAACTTATCCTGATGAAACCCCCGATCCTGATGCCTCCGACCCCTAAAGAACCACTCCTCCTCTACGTCGCCGCGACGACTCAGGTTGTCAATGCCGCCTTGGTGGTAGAGCGGACAGAGAAAGGCCACGCCCTCAAGGTCCAACGCCCAGTCTACTACGTGAGTGAGGTTTTGTCAGAAACAAAAATCCGATATCTTCAGATATTGAAGATCTTTTACGGAGTCGTCCTCGCCAAAAGAAAGCTCCAACACTACTTTGAATCACACCCAGTGACCGTGATCAGCTCCTTCCCCTTACGCGAGGTCGTGGAGAACCGCGACGCGACAGGGAAGGCCGCGAAATGGGCACTTAAGTTCATGGGCGAGGGGATCACATATGTTCCCCGAACGGCGATCAGGTCCCAGACCTTGGCCGCCTTCATAGCCGAGTGGACCGAAGTACAGCTACCCTCAGCTCCTGTCGACCAAGAGTACTGGGTGATGTACTTCGACGGCTCGCTGATGCACAAGGGAGCGGGGGTCGGACTCGTCTTCGTCTCCTCCTTGGGGGTCCGTATGAAGTATGCGATCCGCCTTCTGTTCCCTGCATCCAACAACGTGGCCGAGTACGAGGCAGTCGTCAACGGGCTCAAGATCGTCGACGAGTTGGGGATTCGACGACTCAAAATTCGGGACGATTCCCAGCTCGTCGTCGGCCAGGTCATGAAGGAGTCCAGCTGCCACAACAAGACCATGGACGCGTACTGCCAGGAAGTCCATAAGCTGGAGCACAAGTTCTATGGCCTCGAGCTCAGGCACTTCCCGAGGCGGCAGAACGAAGAAGCTGACTCCTTAGCGAAGATGGCGGCCGGGCGCGAGCAGATCCTGCCTGATTGGTCTTCGCCCACGACTAGAGCCAACCGTCGATCCAACCCAGAAATGCACCGGGTCGGCACCGAGCCGCCTCCAGAAAAGGGGGTCGGACCGACCGCGGAGTCTTCTGGCCCCAGCGTCATGGAGATTGACGAAGCGTCCGCGCCTAGTATTGATCCTCCGATCGATTGGAGGACACCGTACCTTAACTGCCTCCTCAAAGGAGAGCTCCCCGCAGACAAGACGGAGGCCACGGCGCTTCGCAAGACACGCCAAGTCCTTCGTCATCATCAATGGGGAACTCTACAAGAGGAGTCTCACCAAGATCTTGCAGCGTTGCATCCCTATCGAACAGGAAAAGATGCTGCTGCAAGACATTCATGGAGGGGTCAGCGGCCACCACGCTGCGCACAAGACCCTTGTCGGAAACGCATTTCGACAAGGATTCTATTGGTCGACAGCCGTCAACGACGCTGCTCGGATCGTGCGCACATGTGAGGGTTGCCAGTTCTACGCTCGCCAGACCCATCTGCCGACACAGGCGCTGCAGTCCATCCCCATCACGTGGCCGTTCGCGGTCTGGGGGTTGGACTTGGTCGGACCACTCAAGAAAGCACCCGGTGTCTGCACCCACCTCTTGGTAGCAGTCGACAAGTTCACCAAGTGGGTCGAGGCTTGACCGGTCGCAAGGATCCCACCAGAGGAAGCGATTGAATTCTTCCTCGACATTATCCACCGCTTCGGGGTTCCAAACTCCATCATCACGGATAATGGTACACCGTTCACAGGGAAGCGATTCCTCAAGTTCTGTGACGACTACCACATCCAAGTCGATTGGGCGGCCGTAGCGCACCCCCGTACGAACGGGCAGGTCGAGCACACAAACGGCATGCGCTGAAGCCTCGGATCTACAATCGACTGAAACAGTTCAGCGGTCGGTGGGCGGCCGAGCTCCCCGCTGTACTATGGAGTCTGCGAACGACCCCGAGCCAGGCGACAGGATTCACCCCCTTCTTCATAGTATATGGCTCTGAAGCCGTCTTACCAACTGACCTCGACTACGGAGCGCCGAGGGTCAGAGCGCACGACGAGGAAGGGAACCAGAGATCCCTTGAGGATGCCATGGATCAGCTTGATGAGGCACGAGATATGACGCTACTCCGATCGGCAAAGTACCAGCAAGCGCTACGACGCTACCATGCTCGGAACGTGCGGGAGAGAGCATTCGACGTCGGTGACCTCGTCCTTCAACGCATCCAGAGCAACAAGGACCGCTACAAGCTGTCGCCTCCATGGGAGGGACCCTACATCGTCTCTAAGGTCCTCCGGCCCGGCTCCTACAAGCTTCAGACCACGGATGGACAAAAAATCGCCAACGCCTGGAACATCGAACAGCTACGTCGTTTCTATCCCCAGAACTCATAGTCGTTTTATTATTCCCGTCCACCGAGACAAGCGCCGCTCGACTCCCATCGCACGGGAGTCGAACCCCACTCGGGGGGTACAATGACAGGGCATGCGCACCGCGCGCGCCCTGACACTTGCTTATTTTGCCTCTTGCTTGCAAAATTTTTGAGAAAGGATAAACGGGAGGATAAGAAAAGTTCGGGGTTAGACCGGTCGAAATGCGAAATGCTTACTACTTTTGAAGGTTACAGCTACAACGCTCACCGGCGAAACCAACTACTTATCCTACTCACGACTTATCCTTTCTGAAGGATTCGGCCCCTCGTCCCACGTTTAAAACTTAGAGAGGAAAGTTGTGAGCAGAAGAAGATGTGAAGTCTAGTTATTCAGACTGCGTAACGCCTACGACCCCCGAAGGTTACAACAACGATGCTAACTAACTAGATGGAACGTCGACACTACCCATGGCCTATGATTTCTAAGTTTCGAAAACAAGGAAAAAGGGGACGAACGCTCTCACGAATTTGTGAAGGAACGCCTTCGCAAACGGATAAGTATACCTTAAGTAGTCAGAAGATGTTCGAATTACTCTTTTGATTTACAAAAGGACCGGGCACTTTCGACCTCGGTCGTCCTAAGTACAAACTACGCTAAGGCTAACTCCTATTCTACGGGGGCGGGAGGGGGGTCGTCCTCTTCCTCCTCTGCCTCCGTCCTTGCAGCCAACGCCTGCGCCAGAGGGCCACCTCCTCCTCAATGGCGTCCAGCTCTGCGTCAGTGTAGCCGGGAGCAAAGCCCTCGCTCATTAAGTCGAGGGCAAAGCTGGAGTAGTGCGACCGAGCGACAGCAAACGCCCGGTGCACCCCCCGTACAAGCCGTCCGCCTCCATGGCGCGCTCCCGGGTGACAAGGCGAGGGACTTGGGGAGGGAGCTCGACCCAACCTCCACGGTGACCCCAAGGTCAATGAGGGCCGCACGGACGACGACCCGGAGTGTGTCGTGCTCCTCGGCTTCCCGCTTGAAGTCCTCCTGGAGCCGCGACAACTCCTCCAAGCTCGTCCTCAACTTCTCGGACAGCACTGCAAGAAAGGGGGCGCAACAGTTAGTTCACATCCGCCTAAGGAAAAAGAGGGCCGAGTCGAGGACTCGAGTTACCCATCGCCCCTATCTGGAGCTTCTTAAGCTCGGCTCGTCCTTGGGCCAGCTCCACGGCCAACGAAGCCGTCACTCCCTCGACGTCCTCCCTGGCCCTGGCCTTCTCCTCCAGGCCGGCCCTCGCAACCTCCGTCCGCCAGACCTGCTCTACCACAAAAGCGGTGACGGCGTCACAGGCCCGGGGCGCCTCCGCCGACTCCGCCCGCGCCTGCTGCAATTCCCCCAGCGCAGCGCAGAGCCGGTTCTCCGCCTCCAAAAGCCGGTTCTCCGTCGTGGCTCGCTCCCGGGCAAGGGCGTCTGACGCCGCGTGGCGGGCAGTGGCGAGCTGCTCCTCATGGGCAAGATGACCCTAGAGCAAGGCTGCGATGGAGTCCAATGTGCACGCCGCAGACAAGACCCCCTCCAGGGCCCGCCGTGCGCTCCCGGACTCCAGGGCACCTTCTCGCGCCGGACCCTCAGTCGGCGGGGCTGCCAGCACCACCGCCGGCGCTCCGTCGGCACCTCCCTCCGCGGGCGCGGCCGCTGCCCCCACCTCCTCCGCCGTGGGGGGCCCAAAAATAGGTAGCCCCGGCTCGGTCGCTAGAGCCGCCGCCGCCTGCTCCGCCGGGGCCGCCGGCGCCTCCTCTGATGGCGCCTTCGAAGGGGTGGCCACCACCACCTCCTTTGGCGCCGGGGGAGCGGCCAAGGGGGCTTCCAGCCCCTCCGCCATTGCCGACCTCGTCGGCGTCGCCGCCCGCTCCTCGGGCACCTCCAAGACGGCCAACACTCCGCCACCGATTGGCGAGGGGGTTCCGAAGCCCCGCCCAGGACGTGTCTTGGCACGCCTTCGGACCACCGCCCCGCCAGGGCCTTCTTCGGCGCCGTCTGGAGTGTTGTCGCATGCACCCCGGCCCTGCGAGGAAAGCACGGTAAATACAAGCAGACAAAAAGTAAAGTGCACGCGACGCACTTACCCCCGAGACACGGAGCAACGGCGCTTCGGGGTCCGCCCCCCTTGCTCCCTTCGGCGCCGGTGTCTTCTCTTCGGGGGCCGACCGCGCGGTAGGGCTCGTGAGGATCGAGGCCGGCGCCGCCTCCGACCTTCGAGGCTCCGGCCTCAAACCCTGCGCGCACAGGCACACCGTCTCCCCTTCCGGGGTGGGACGAGGGATCTCCACGACCTCCTCGTCCTCCTCCTCCTCATCCTCCTCCTCGTACTCGTCATCGTCATCGTCGTCGGACCCCTGGCGGCACCGACCCCGGTCCAGTTGGGCCTGGAGCTTCTTCGCCCTCTTCGCCTTCCGGACATTCTTCCTCCGCTTGTGCTCCTCGGACGCCAAGTGGTTGGCCTCCCGTACGGCTGTGTCTTCGGGGAGAGGGGCGCGGGAGGGTCGGACGAGGAGGTCCGCCTTCTGCCGTCAAGCAGGGAGGAGGAGAAGAGTTAGGGTCGGAGGAGTCGAGAGAAGGAGAAAAGACTACGAAAGGAGGCAGGGCAGCTTACCGGTGCAATGCTCCGCTCGGCGGGGCGCATCGGAGGGTGCTCGTCGAGGGAGGCCTCGACGTCCACGGTCGCGAGGGTCTCCCGTAGCCGTTGCCTCAGCTCCGACTCGGAGAGGGGCTCGGTCGACGTCACCGATCCGGAAAGATCCGAGCCGGACCCCATCTCCCATAGTCGGAGCGGGTGCACCATCAGCGGCAACACCCGCTGGGCCCGTAGGTGCCGCATGGCGTCGATGAGGTCATCCAACCGCCTCCGCTCCTTGGACGGCGGCCCCCACTTCCACACCTCGGGCGCCGTGTCAAACGTGCGCCGGTGAATTCCGACAGGGGGCTGGCAGCATCGTTTTTGAGGTAGAACCACTGCCCGTGCCAGCCCCTGTTGGAGCTCCTCAGCCGCAGGGGGAATGTAGGCGCCGGCGCGCTCCCCACGGAGGGTGGATGCTGGTGTAGCCGATGGGCAGCGGAGCCCCCTCCTTCGTCTGGAGCGAAATGGCGAAGAAGTATCGCCACAGATCGAAGTGGGGCGTGATCCCCAAGAAGCCCTCGCACAACGCCACGAAGGCGGCAATGTGCTGGACTCCGTTGGGGTTGAGGTGCTGGAGCTCGAGGCCGTAGTAGTAGAGGAGCCCCCGCAAGAAAGGATGCGTGGGGACTCCCAGCCCGCGCTGGTGGAAGTGGGTGAAGGATACAACGTATCCGTCCGCCGGCGCCGGCACCGTCTCGTCGCCCGGGAGCAACCACTCCGTCGCCTCCGTCCGGGCAACGAGAAGGCCGCGCTTCCCCAGGCCATCGAGGCACGCCCCCCGGATCTCGGACCTGCACCAGTTTGCCATGGAAGAAGTACAGAGAATGTGGGAGAGTTGGGAGAAAGGAACAAAGGATCGTGCAAGAACGGAGAGTAGAAGGCTGGGAGACGAAGCAGCGCGGGAGAGGAAACGACGCAAATGACAAGTGATGGCGAAAGGGCGCGCAAGGTGCGTATTTATACCCCCCACCCGCTTGACGTCTCCTCCGCGCTCACTGCAAATGGGGCCCGCGTGGGCACCTCGCTCAGCGCGGACACATCACTCGCCCGCTCGGCTTCTCTCCTTCCGCTCACTGCAAGTGGGGCCCGCACAGCCGCCTCGCGCAGTCCGGTTAAAACTCCTGCCTGCTTGGCATTTTCCCCGCTCGCTGCAAGCAGGGCCCTCCTGGCCGCCTCGCTCAGTGTGGACGTGGCTCCATCCGTTCGACTTCCTCTCTCCCCGCTCGCTGCTAGCAGGCCCCACACAACCGTCTCGCACAGCGCGGGTAAAACTCCCGCCCGCTTGGCGTTTTCCCCCCGCTCGCTGCAAGCGGGGCCCACGTGGCCGCCTCGCTCAACGCAGATGCGACTCCGCCCACTCGACTTCCTTCTTCCCGCTCGCTGCGAGCAGGACCCGCAAGACCGCCCCGCGCGGCGCAGGGGAATCGTCCGCCCGCTTGGCGTTTTCTCCCTGCTCGCTACGGGCGGGGTCCGCGCAGCCGCCTCGCTCAGAGCAGCACTCACTCCCTCCCACCTAGCGGCTTCCTCCCAGACGCTGCAAGCGGGGCCCATGTGGCCGCCGCGCTCAGCGCGGGCGGGCGCGCGCACGCGTGCACTCATGAGGCCCGAAGACTAAAATCGCTACCGCACGTCCCATCACGGCAGGCGCCTCTGCCGTGCCTCTGCCACAAAATGAATACTGGCAGGCGGCAACTTGGGCTGGAATATGCCCCGACGGCCCAGAGAGTTTGAAGGCTGGCCCAATAAACGGGTTCGACAGCCGCTCAGGGCAAAAATAGAGTGAGCGGTGGAAAGAGATGGGCCCGTTAGTGGCCAGTACCCTGGCGCTAGAGCGCCGAGGGCATCTCAGTCCATGTTCGAGTCCTGGTTCGAACCGATCCATGAGTATTTCACCGCAGAAAGACGACGAGCCCTCGGAGCCTATTGAACGGCATCTGGGTTCCAGATTGGGACGGCAACCGGGAATATTGAGGTCGACCACGAGCTGGTCCATCGAGGTCCTCCCGAAGGGACCTCGGGGCTTCACTTGAACTCTCCCGTTTGCAGCTCGACGAGCGTCATGCTTCGGCCTCCGCGGTAAAGCGTGGCCCGGCTCAACCTCCTCGTTTGGCGAACGGACGCGCTGGAGGAACGATACAAGTCAAACCGTGCCCGCGAACGGACCACCGCAACGAGCGGAGGTATCAGGGAACGGAATCACAAAAAGAGATCCACTACGGGATTGCAGAACACGTGGACTCGACGAGGCCTAAAACAAGCCTACAGTCACGAACTCTCCTCTCCCGATTTGAGTGACCCCTGACTCCCTTCACACGGATGTCAAGCCTCGCTCGGAGGCTACTGTCGAGGGTCAATATCGAAGGTAATTAATCTTAATGATCTACAGCCTTAACAACATGATTAAGGCACGAACGATTCCCGCCTCGACCGACCCTCGTGTCGTACGGACACCCAGCGGGCCGCGTAGGCAAGGAGTCTCCGCCTCGCCCGACCCCCTCAGGGAGGGGTCGGATCCTCCGCAACATAGCCAACGCGCTCGACCCCGTCCACGTTGGGGTCGGAGGACCGCACCTCTGCCTCGCCCGACCCGGGGTCGGGCGAGCCACCGCCACGCCGCGAGTAGGCGAGACGGTGGCGGTTGTGCAATAAATGCCTGACACACCCACGCTCGCTGACAGATGGAGCCATCGATTACTCGAGCTGCTACAGCTCCTGTCAGAAGCCCGCCACTCCACTGTGACGGGACGTCTTCGAGCGACGGTCAAGAGTACGGCGCCATTCTGTCACCACCAACAGGAGCCGTTCCTCCATACGGACGGGACGCCTACGATTGACGACACTGGCCACACCGTCGAACAGGAAGGCACCGCCACGCCGATGGCGTCATCCGCCATGGCGCGGCCCAACTTGAACGTACGGCCACTACCTGCAACATGAGCCCGAGCCACCCTCCTTCACGGTATAAAAGGAGGAGGAAGCTGGGACGGCGAGGGGGACCGACCCACGATCCGCAAGACACAACACATCCATTCGACAAACCAACGAACAAGTGCACGAACACTTCGCCATGTTCCTCTTTTTCGTCCAGAGACTTGGAAAACTCTCCCTCTCTCGTCCATTTGTAACCCCTACTACAAATCCGTCGCGAGTAACACGAGCAGCTCGAAACTGGACGTAGGGCCTTATTGCTTGAACCAGTATAAATTCTTGTGTCCTCTCGCGAACCATCGAGACCTCGAGACGCGCATCCCACGACGAATTTACTAGTCGGCGGTAACGTACCCTGACACTACTAAGCTGGAACATCATAAAGATATCCATTAATGTTGAAACAAAACATTAATCGTTGAAAATACTCCCTCCGTTTTTCTTAACTTGTTGTTAGAACAAGATTAGTAGTGCAAATTTGCACTAAATTGTTTCTCCTAATGACGGGAAAAGAAAACAGAGGAGTAGAATTTAAGAAGACATACCTGTTTCTATAAAGCGAGAGAGGAGAGACCCTCTATGTTGGATACCACTGTCAACTCCCCCAATTGTCATAGCTTCCAGATAGGGATTCTGGCTGCTGCTCAGCCACACTGTATTTGTTATTGGATAGAGAGTAGGAGTGGGTAATGGGCGCACGGAAATCTGTGGGATGTGCTTGCCAAAGTGCCTGGTCATCTGACGGGTTTCCAATTCCCATCATTATGGTATGTAGAATTAGAACCATTCACAGCTTTCTCGATGATATCAGTGCTTGGTGATGATGTAGGTGGCGAGAGAGGCTGCAAGTAATTAAGCACCGTCTACACCTTGTTGACTAGTGCTTGGTTCTGATAGATTCATCAGGGGCCGGCCACTGAGGTTTTGACCCATGTCATCATCAACTGCATTGGCAATATTAGAACACTTTCAGCCATCTGATGATATGATATATGCAAGGTAAGTTACTATCCAATTTAAGTGAAACTTACAAGCATCTGGTTGTGGGAACACTATTTCTTCACTGTTACAAAAATAGAAATAACATGAGTAAATTACACAATTACATTATATACTAACAATAAAAGATAATAAAGTAACGAAAATACTAAAGCAAGAGGGCGCCACAGTTGGATGACATGTAGGACCCTTGCTCATTTCTCGTTGTCCGATTGCAGCTTCCGTCTTACCTTGTCCCATATAGGGCCAACCTGCCGATGCCAGAGGGCGTGTGGTGACATGGCGTGCTTTCGACGTTATTAGGCCTTGTTAACGGGATGTGGATGTATTTGTTTTTCATCCATATGGTTTGAATTATGGGGATTGAAGTCTAAACTAGGTCATTTTTCACCCAGTACACTTCAATCCAAATTTATTCCCTTCGATTCACTTACATTCAAACTAGCCCTAAACTGGGTGCCAATCTGTCAAGGTTTGGCTTTTCGTGTAGAATTCGTGACGTAGCGCCAGCCTCACACATGGAGCGGGCGTACGTTTCGCAATTCATGGCCAGGTCAGGTATGTTCCAGTTTGTCTCTTTAGCAAAAGCCAGCGGAGAAGGTCACACAGCGGCCCTGCAGCTAGTATATATACACTAATATTACCTAAACGTTTGTATTGTGGCAAAAAAAAAAAATTCTTCTATACATGTGCAGACAGTTTCAGTTCACAAGAGGTATGTATATACGTTGTTGCCCAACTGGTGAAACTATTTTTTTTTTCTTGAACTAGGTAATACTACTCCGTTGGAACATCTTGGAGTAAACATTTTCTGTAAACACAAGTGCAATACAATATAGAGTAAATTGAAGAGAATGCTTAAGTCCTGTTAGAGCGAGATAGAAAACAGAAATTAAAAGAATCTTGCCCATTTCCATAAAGTAAGTGATGTAGGGAACCTCGTTACTCGCTAGCATTGTCCATGCCCCCAATTCTCATTGGTCCTGCAGGGATTCCTCAATTGTTGTTGGGTGGAGAGTAGGAGTGCGGCACAGTCGCCAAGAGGTGTTGATGGAAATCTATGAGATGTGCTCTCTGTAGTTACTGCAAATTTGATGGCCCCGCTAGGCGGTTCCAGTGATGATGATATGTAGAGCTATCCAAAGCTCTCTCAATGATATCAATGCTTGATGATGATACTGATGGAGGGTGATGCCGCATATAAGCAATATATGCAGTTTGTTGGCTAGTGCTAGGCTCTCATAGACTCATGGGTTCGGCATGAATGTTTCGACCCATGACATCATTTTTTTTAGATAATGGGATAAGATCCCGACCTTTACCTCCAATGGAGGTTATGGCCGAATTATTACATAAAAATGCAATAACTCTGACTTCTGAAGAATATAAGAAGAACCCATAAAGCATCCAACATTGTTTAAGAAGGACATTATTAACCAGTAATCCTATTAATGAACCTCCAGCGGAAGGTGGCAAAAACTTGCATGACCATTGACTCCAGCAAACAACATGCGTCCTTTAAGGCATTAGAGTCCTCCTCACACCTTTGCAGCAGTGCCCATGTCCTGCACCAGTGGGTTCCTCTAAAGAGCATCTACATATAAGTTGTAATCAGACGATTATCAAAAACAATATTATTCTATGTGACCAAATAGCCCACAAAATTGCGGAAGCTCCTACAAATAACATGTTTTTGGAATTAGAATCGTAACCCTCCAACCAATTTGTGAATAAATGATCGACATTTAATGGGGGTCTAAACCAAAAGTACATTGAACCGTTCTCCAAATAAACTTTGCATAATGACATTTAAGAAACAGATGTTGTATGGTTTCCTGTTTTGAGCACATCACACACTGTTTACTACCCTTCCAATTTCTTCGTGACAGATTATCCTTCGTTAGGACAATTCCCTTTCTTAGATACCACATAAAAATTTTTATTTTTAGAGGAATTTTTAATTCCATATCACCTATTTTGACGGACCTGATTATTACAAATCAAAGCTATATACATCGAATGAACGGAAAAAAGCCCTGATTGATGTAGGTTCCATCTGAACACGTCATTATTATTATTTAACTGAATATGTGCTATACGTTGTACAAGGTTATGCCACTGTTGTAAAGTGCGATCTACCAAACCCCGCCTAAAAGAAATATTAAGTGGGATTGAACTAAATATTTGTGCCACGGAAGAATTTTTCTTTCTTACAATGTGATACAGTCTGGATATTGTTATTTTAGGGTGAAATTTCCTAATCATCTATCCTCCCAAAATCTAGTTGTTGCCCGGCTGTGCACTTGAAAAGTTCCCAACTTCAAGAATTCTTCCTTTACTTTCATCAAACCAGCCCAGAAGTGAGAATCACCCGATCTGTAATATAGTTGACTAACTGTTTTGTCCTTATATACTTATTTTTAAGTAAATCCTGCCATATGTCCTCTTCATTTATTAATTTAAACAACCATTTGCTCAACAAGCACCTATTTTGTACGTCAAGGTTCTGAACCCCTAACCCACCCTGATCTCTTGGTTGATAAATAGTACTCCGTTTTGTCAATCTATACTTCTTCTTGTGATTATCAGACTGCCAAAAAAACCTAGATCTATAGTATTCTAATTTTTCAAGAATTCCTCGAGGCACCTCAAGAAAGATAACATAAACATAGCTAGGCTAGTTACGACAGAATTAATTAGGACCAAACGCCCACCCACTGAAAGATGCTTGCCTTTCCAACTGCTAAGTTTCTTCTCAAACTGTTCTTCAATGATTTTCCAATCCAAATTACTTAATTTCTTAAAATGCATCGGTATTCCTAAGTATTTTACTGGAAAAGTTCCCGATTGGCATCCAAATTTCTTCAATGAAAGAGTTGTTTGTATTCATTTTCATAATCCTTAGCATCTCCAAAGCAGAATAACTCACTTTTATGGAAATTTATCTTTAATCCAGAAAGCTGCTCAAAAGCACATAACAAGAGCTTAAGATTGGTTGCCCTCGCAAGATCATGTTCCATAAAAAGAATTGTATCATCTGCATATTGTAATATGGATAACCTGTCATCAACTAGATGAGGAACGAACCTCTAATCTGATCGGTCTCCTTTGCCCTTTTAATTAGTAATGCTAGCATGTCAGCCACTATATTAAAAAGGATTGGAGATAGTGGGTCGCCCGGTCGAAGGCCCTTTTTTGTTTGAATATTCTGTCCTGGTCATTAATCTTAACATTCACATGACCACCCTGAATAATGGAATCAATCCATTGGCACCATGTAGGAGAAAACCCTTTCATTTGTAAGGTCTGTCTCACAAAGGACCATTTTATAATGTCATATGCCTTCTCAAAGTCAATTTTTAAAATGACACCATTTTGTTTCTTTCTGTGCAATTCATGTATCGTTTCATGCAAAACTACCACCCCCCCCCCCATTATATTACGGCCCGGCAAAAAAGCAGTTTGGGTAGGGCTAATAACATTTTGAGCCACCGATGTTACTCTATTGGTGTCACTTTCATCAAAATTTTAAAGCTTACATTGAGAAGACAAATTGGTCGGTATTGTTGTATATTTAAAGCTTTCTTACATTTTGGTAACAATATAATTGTACCAAAATTGAGACTATATAAGGGCAGCGCGCCCATATAAATTTCATGAAACAAGGTCACTAAATCATTTTTAATGAGCTCCTAAAATACCTAATAGAACAGGGAAACCATCTGGTCCGGGGATTTTACTGTGTTCCATTTGAAAAACAGCCTTTCGCACCTCTTCCTCTTAAATGGTTGTATAAGAATTTCATTTTCTATTTCAGTCACTTGTGGTATATCATCTCTACGGGTCTCATCTGGATGGAACGAATTTTCCTCAGATGGACCAAACAAATTTTATAATATCTAGTAATATACTTTTTTAGCTCTGCATCTCCAGTGATGACATGATCACCATCTTATAACTGAAATATTCTTGTTTTTCTATGTTTACCAGTAGCCACTAATTAAAAATATTTAGTATTCGAGTCACCTTCTAATAAATCTTTTGTTTTTGCCCTTTGGTACCATTTTACCTCTTCTTCTTGCAGCAACTGTGCTAAGCGACTGTTTAACCATTGTTTTAAATCAATCTCTTGTTGATTTAAAAGGGAAACCTCAGCTTTTTTGTCTAAGAAATTTAATTTATCTAACAATTCTTTCTTTTCCTTTTTATTAGCCCTGCTAATGTTTTTTGCCCATCCTCTAAGATGTTGACGGTTGCCGCAACCGTCGTATTCTTTGCTGCCATCATGAATCACAATATCAATATTAGAACACTTTTGGTGTGATAGATACAAGTTATTAATTAAATTATTGTCTAATTTAAAATAAAACTTACAAGCAGCTGGATGTGAGGGTTCTCTTTCACTGTTACAAAAGGAAACATGAGTTAAAAAAATATCAATAAAAGATATAGTAGAAATACTAATGCCCGAGGTAACAAGGATTGTAGATAAGAAAGAATTGGCACCCTAATAAATAATAACTACTATTCAGATAAGATGCTTGAATCTACACATAAGGAGATCTCTACTCCAACTATATAATTAGAGAAGTTCCCGGTAATTACAAACATCGACTAAGTAAGTTCAGAAAATGTTAATATCAACTTATAACGTGCACATAATGAGAAAAGTTATTGAGCAATTACTAGAAAATAAAAGGTAACTGTAAAGTAGAGTGTTCATCGTATACATCTAACAACAATAAATAATAACTAGTATTCCAATAAGATGCGTGAATCTATACACATAAGGAGATTCCAGCTCCACCAAAATAATTATAGACATCGACTAAATAAGTTTGGAAAATTTTAATGTTAACTTATAACAATAATGCACAGAATGGGAAAATTTAATGGACCAATTACTAGAAAATAACAAGGTAACTGTAAATAGCGTGTCCTTATACTACAAGTACCATGAAATCATTACGCATAACAACTTCCACACAGTATAATCCAGAGAGAACCATCAATTGAAACTTGAGCTATAAATTTTCAGCAAAATGAGTCATGTTACAAGAACTTTAGTCTTCTATGACGTTTTTCTTTCGTCATGAAACAGTGATTTTACGTCATATTTCACCTTTTATGACGATACGGTGACGTTTTTTTCGTCACAGAAAGTTGGTCACAAGAGGTCTTTTATGTCGATTTAGGTTTTTCGATATAGTCATCATTAATCTATGATGTTGCCACTTCGTCACTACTTACGGTGGGATCGTCAAAAGATCCTTACGTGATGCTGACTGTGTGATGACTTGGCGCTGTTTTGTTTTCAGTGTTTTTTTTAAGATTTAGATATAAATTTTTTTCCATTTCATCTCAAACTTTTGCAGACCTGTCCTTATGCTTATCATAATATTAGAAATGTAAAGCTATGTTTGATTCCTTCATAAAAGAATTTATTTTGAGTCCACAACTTCATGTATTTCCTTTTATTTTTCACATCAAAACTACATTGTACTAATATGGAGTAAAAAAGTTTTGTGACGAAAATTTAAAGGTATGACAATTTTCTAATGTCATAGATCTATGACGTTCATAGATAGTCTCACATGACGAATAATATTTCGTCACAATATGGCATTGGCTTTGTTTATTACGTTTCGAGTGTCGTTTTTATGACGCACAATTAACTTTTGTCACTATACAAAATCTATTTAAATAGACTATTTTCTAACGTTTTGATTAATCATCACTTCTCAAATGTATAAAAGGTCAAATATCTTGCAGTGTTAAATGAACTTTTGAATTTAAACCCACAATAAACTCTTTTCTTGAACTTACTCAGAATACTAGTAACAGCAAAAGCGCTAGTAATTGCCACCCCAAAAGGAATTAAAGTCTATGCGTGCACCCGCGCATTTCCCACCTTTGAAAAGTACACACAACGCAATCAATGCAAGAACCACCAAAGCTGCTGACCAAGGTGGAATTCATGGCCGCACTGCAGCCTGGCAGTGGACCTCTCCCTTCCTCCGGTGATAACAACATCGAGGCCGATCGAGCACTGCCCTTGCCATCCTGCTTCTCCGCCCCACCTACATCACCATCTTCCAATCCACCACCTCTATCACCTCCTCCTCTTGTTGCTCGTCACTGCCGCTTCCTTCGTCATCACTCAGTACCTCCATCACCTCCTCCTCCTCCTCCTCCTAGATCCCTCGGCCCATCATGATGCTCGTAAAGTTCCCCATGATAGCAACCGCAAAGCAGCTCTTGTCTCTCTCGCGAGTGCTCATGGCTCACTCACACTCATATCTTGATCAAAGAACTCACAATGTAGTGTGCCCCCTCGCTTAACAGGGGGTGAGCAATAAATGGAAGGGCATTGAGGATTTTATTACTTGGGACCTTGGAAGGTGATTAATTCTAACATGAGTCCCTAATGTCCAGTTTTGCATATGTTTTAGGATTTCTTCACCTTGAGTCCTCTGGTTAGGTAACGTAGAATTATTTGAAGTATTATTGGCTTAATAATTAATAGTTGTTGTAGGAAAAACGACACTGCACGAGCATCTGGTTTTATAGCTACCGTCATTTGGTTAATGAACAATTAATTTATCCACAATGACATACCCGAAACATACGTATATTACAAAGAACAACACATAAATTAAGTATGTTAAATATTTTAAAATGAGTTTGTACATTAATATTAAAATTTTATGAAATGATATCGTAAAATATGTATTTAAATATTAATAATAATATCGTAGAAGCCTAAGCAATTAATATAGTAAATAAAACCAAATATAATGAAGTGCATTAATGTTCTCAGCTCGTCCAAAGAATTGTTTAATAAAGTTGCTATTGCCTCGAAGCGTAGGGGTGAACTGCAAAATTTTATGCTTCCGGTCCTACTTAAAAGAGAATTTGGAGCCATTAATTAGTACTGACAGTCTGACCTACAAAGCGTGAACCTTTCCAAAGCCCTACTGCCGGTCCTTGATCTGGCCGTCCGTCACACATCGGACGTACCGCACACAGGGCCCGCACCGGTCGCGCGTGCGAGGTCGTCACACTAGCCTTGCTCCCTTGTGGCAAGAGACACCAAACCGTCGGCGGCCGCGACACCCCACGCCAAGAGGCCCCACCGCTGCATGACATGCGGGGTCCGGAAGCGACACGGCAGCTGACTCATTGCCGATGTCCTCCGCTTGCAGCTTCCGTTGGACCATGTGGGGCCAAACCCGCGACGTGCTGCCAGCCGTTGGATAGATGAGATGCATCATCAGCTGTGTTGAATTTTCTTTTCTTTTAGTCAATGTAAACAGCACTGATGAAACTGAAGGGCGGACCTTGGGTCCGTCCGGGGAATTGCTTGCGTTGGCGTGCACGCGGGGACCGCCGCCGTCCAACAAAACCATTCTGCATATGTATTCGTTTTAGGTCTGGAACAAATGAATCCACACGTGTCACTTAAACCATGTGAAGATTAAGAGTGTATTTAATATAGATGTTTTAGCAAACAACTTTTACAAAAATATCTCATTCTTAAAAAATAACTCTTCCTAAAAAACAGTTTCTATTATAAAAATATTTAAAAGAAAATAATTTTTTTTATAGCTCCTAACACAAAAGTAAATGAGAAGTTATGAGAAGCTGCATTTATAACACCTAATAAAATTTAGAGAAGTGATTTTTTACGTGGTGATTAGAAGTGATTCTTCTAAAGATGTTTGATAATTTTTTTAAAAAAAATTGAAGCGAAGCAGAAACAGTTTTAAAATTTATACCAAACACACTCTAAATCCTATCAATCCACTTGATTCCTTGACTCCAAAAACGTATTCGGTTGATTAGGAAACAATCCAGGACAACAACAAACAACCATGGTTTTACATGGGACAAGCACCCAAAATCTGCATCCAGCGTAACACCGTACAAGACAACGAAACTGAGCCAATAGTAATATGAACCTAAACCAGACAAAAAATTTAAAAAGGTGCAAGCTAATTTATATGAAATTAGCAGCAACGAGTACATTAATGCATGAATTGCAGAAGGAAAAATCTTCTATCAATCTTTCCACAGCTGTAGGTGTCAAAAAAATCCAGAGAACTGACGAGCAACTCACCCCTGAGATCCAACTCCGATTCAAATCCAAATCTAACACATCAAATCGAAAGGAAATTGAAGACAGCAGGTCGCTCGCACCCAGTGACCCAGATTGAGTACCAAATCACAGCGCGGTGGCCACGCAGCCATTAAAACCCAAGAGAAGAGAGGGAGAGAAAGATGGGGAGGAACAGGAGGGTGGCGCAACTAGGGAGAAACACACATGACCAGGAGAACGTTGGGAGGGGGAGAGCCACGTCGGCGTCGCCGCCGCGGTAGCCCCATGCGACGCCATAGCTGCCCAGGAGGAACTAGCGCCGTCGATTGCCACTCCCCCAGACCCGTCGATTCTGCGTTGTAAGCTCATCGGGGCGAGTTTGGAGACGATGATGGCAGCGTTCCAGCAAACTTCCACCTCGTCGGGTTGCTTCCAGTTGAGCACATCTCGACGAGCCGCTCGATCGAGCGGTGACTAGTGCTGAGCTTCCGCACGGTGTCCTGCGCGGACTGCTCGCTGCCGGAGAAGATGCTGCCTGCGACGCACCGCGGGTAGGCGTCGCCGTCGCAGAGGCTGCTCGCGTGCCGCCTCCGCTCGCGTCGGACAGATTGGTTCCAGACGTCTCATGGTTAGATTTATTTACGAGCCGAGTAGGGGGCAGAAAAGGTCTGGTTCGGTCATGTTTATTTTTGGGCCTCACGTAATCGAATGGTCTCCAGTCTAGATCCAATTTCAAATCGGATGGTGCCAATCCAGCTACAATGGATCGCGTTTCGGTCCGTTCCAGATCTAAGCGAACGAGGCCTAAACTATAGAAATTTTATAACATGTCTAAACGTACGAAGATGATTAAATCAAAACTGAAAATTTTAAAGTAGTTATATCTAATTATTTTCTCGTATATAAATGTAATTATTTGAACCTCTTTCGAAATGTGTCTAGATTTATTGTATATTCTATATCTCTCGACTTGATGTTTGTCTAGATTCATAGAATATTCAATAAATCTAGTTCATAGCTTAAAATGCTTACATTTTAAGACCAAGGAAGTAGTTACAATAATCTCTTTTTTTGTTTTTTATGTATTTATTTTATGTGTGCTCAAGCAGATCATCAAAGTCAAAACGCTAAGCGAATTCTTACATTGAATCGAGGATTCTAGTATGCGTTGTCGCCTGCTTTTGCTAATAAATAGACTTACCAACCGGCCAGCGCTAATCTCATCTGAACAATTGAAGTTAAACTAACTTTCCCATTTAAATTGAAATACTATTTTAGAGTGGGCACGGACATTAAAATGGGCAGAAAAGATAGTTTGCAAAGAGAGAGACCGAGATAGATAGAAATATATTAAAAGGAGAGAAATGTGTATTGGAAAGTCAGACAAATAATTTGATAATGATTGAAGCCTAAAATTTCATTTATGATTTAGTGACAAAGCCAGTCCACACAAACTATGAGCCTTTTGCTACTTTGTCTATAATTAATCACTAGTTTATGTCCGTACTAAACTCACGGTTTGAAATATTTTCAACAAATTCTTCTATAATAGAAAACTACCACAGTTGTGAACCAAGTTGCAAAAAAAAATTGTTTATTTCTAAACACATCCTAGATATAAGTTAATCACAAATTATAGTTTTTCTGTAGGATTTGATTAAAGAGATTGATCTTGTATAGGACTACAATTCACTAATCTCAGCTATAAATAAGAGAATCCAACACAAAACTTGCTATATGAAGTAGGACAATTGCTCACCGCCAGCGAGCGCTGTGTGCCGCTGCACAACCCTCCGCCCACACGCGTTGTCGAGCTCTGAGCCGTTTAAGGCACCGCTCCATCACCCGCAGCCGGACTCGATGTGATGGATTGAGGTTCCGACTTTGACCTTCACAACGCTGCTGCCCGATTCATCCGCACGCGTTAGTTGAGACATGTAACACCCGGAATTTCAAAACAATCCCCAAGTATTAGTAATAGCACACAAACTCTGCAATCAAACATTAATGAAATTCGACAGCATCTTCTTTGTATTTTCAAGCTTCAAGAAAGCAAACAAATCAAAGTATATAGATGAGCACAGCATATCAAAGAATAAATATCCTATACCAAAAATAATAGTTTCTCCAAATAACTCTAACTTAACATCCAAGCACACTTAAATTGGTAAACTCCAATAACATAAAAATGACGATGAATTAATTCTATTAAGTAAAAATCTCTTGACGAAGTTGGTGTGAAGAGTGTTGACATTCCTCAAAACCCAAATATACATCAAGTACCTGAAAAGGAGGAAACAAGCGTATAAGGTTTATGAAAAAAAACCTCAGCAAGCAAATTGCTTTAACGAGCTATTTAAATCACAGTATATTAAACATTGTTTTAAGATAGAACTAACAATAGCAGAAGCAAAGTAAAATAGATACTTTCTTAGAGAATTTTGAAGCTGTAAAAATGATATATCACATACTTCAGAAATAAAGTTCAATGATGTAATGTAATATAATGAATGAAATGCAATGCATGACTTCACTTCAACCCTCTAATTACAACATAGGAAGAGAAGGCGGCAACCACATTGCTATAAATTAACGTGTGTTGCTGTACCGGTAAGTACCGCACATATTCAGCTACGGTATCTTCATATGCATATCAAAAGAGGGTGCAAATGCAATCACATTGCAATGAATGAATGTCATATGAATTCAATTTTCATATAATCAAATGACATAATAAGGGGTAGTGTAAACTTTAAGATAGAGCAGTAAAGTCTATTCAGCAATTATTTTGGATAATGTGAATAATCAGATTAAGTGGAGATAATTAAAATAACAAGTTAAAGCGGTAGACCACGGCGCTACATTTATTTGCCTTTTCCAAAAGACAAGCAAGAGAGCTACAGAGTTGGAGGCACACCACCTGGTCATAAGACAATTCTCAGCTCAAAATAGTAATACACACATAAGCAAACAACAAATAAACCGCTCCTAACGTCCCGCAGCCTCAAACGACGAAAAGGAAGTAGACAAAACAACAGCCATAAGACTTAACAACTTCATAAGTTTAAAACTATAGAAGATATTCTATAAAACAACATGTCTAAAAGCATCCACGTTTAACCATCTACAAGTTTTGTATTCAACACAAGATTAAATTCTCACAACTGCTGGTCTAAACTAACTGGCAATACGAACACTGAAATCTGTCATCTGGTCAAACAACACACTTCAACAATGCCTAACTCCTGAACCGTCTAATGAAAGTTAAAGTGTAGATACTCTTTGAAAAGATTGAAAGATGAACTACAAAATCTTCAATTGGGTTCTGGACTAATTCTTCCCTAAAGACCCCCTAAATGGAATGCAAAAATAGCAAAGTTCAAACGAATTACTGAACAAATTGTAATCTGACAAAACTGACAGTAATATTGAGATCGCTGTAACTTTCAAACCACAAAAGGTTTGAGGGTGATATTTGTGGCAAAAGAAAGATATTAAAATCCTCTACAACTTTGTCCATAGTTGCAAAATTTATTAAAGTCATTAAGGCACTCAAAAACTAAAATTACAGGGACTGCGCTTAAACTGACGAAACTGAAACCTGATGCACTTCGATAGTTAGATTCAGATTCCCATAACTTCTCTAATTCTTGACAAAAAAACACAATGAGTACTCTCTGGAAAGGTTTTTGAAGTTCTCTACAACTTTCGTTATTGTAAGATTTCTAGATTTGGCCTCTATGGTCCTCAAAACTGAGTCGATCTGATATTGGGTGAAAACACAGGAATAACTTGTTGCCTGCAACTTCCATCTAACGAAACAGCCATAACTGAAGTTTATAAGACCCGAATAAAAAAACAAGGGCCATCATGGGAGCATGGTAGGGCTCAATACCCTGTCCAAACTACAAGGATTCACTGCCGGTTGCCCTTTCTCCTCTGCCCCGGAGTTGCAGATTGCAATCAACACCCATGGAGTGTTTTCAGCAGCAGCACCAGAACATGCCGAGGAAAAAAAGAGCAAGGAGAAGGGTCCGTTTTGCCATGACGGGAGAGAGAATTGACCTTGTGAAGAAGCCCTTCTCTACGCCCAAACCCTGCTGCAGCGAAGGAGACCAGGAAGGCGCCGCCTCTGTTTTTTTCTTCGTAGAATGAGGATGACCTGAGGAGGGCAGCAATATGGGGACATTCAGTAGGGCTTCAGTAGGGCTTCCTTTTGAGCTATGGACTGGGCTAAAAAAAAAGTCGTGGGAGTATTTAGTATTAATTATTTATTTTTTCTTTCGTTTCATTGTTTTGGGATGTCACAAGACAGGCCGCCACGCTGTGAACCAACCGCCGCCCGCACGTTTCGCTTACCAGCCGTCGTCTGCATGTCTAGCTGAGGAGCCGCCTCTCCTACCCACGCCCCGCACAAGTGTTTGATTTGTTATGATAAAGAATTGATCCTCTACGACAAATAGAGGACCGTGATATATTTTGGTGTGGGCATGAGAGGGGGGCTGCTGCAATATAGGGGCATGGGGTTGGCGCGTATGGCAAATGGAGGATCCAGTAACTAGGAGCCCAATGATCTAATTAAGTGAAGGAGGATGATTAGCCACTTGAGTCATTAGCTTTGAGTGAAGAGCTTTTTTGTTGTAATTTTTGGTATATAGTTGGAATGGTGGGTTTAATGTTCGGAGGATGGGTGGAAAATAGATAATTTGGTCCATTATAGGATTAGAGATTGAGATACATATAGAGAGAGATAAATGTTAAGAAGATTTATTCCCTTACAAACTCTATTGCTAAACATGCTTAGCTAAAAATTATTTTTTTAATCAAACATAGCCAGACACGTAGCACAAGCTGTTCGTTTTATTTTCTGTTTGAATTCTAGCTACCAACGTTTAGCAAAACTGTTCATTTATACTAGTGCAGAGCGGTGCCATCTTGGGTGCTGTCCGTTTAAACTCCGGTTTGAAAAAAGAAGAAGAAAATTTTATGAATGAAATAAGCAGCAGCATTAGGTAGGGTGTTTGTAAATGTGTGCTATATCAGTGCATAGTTATATATATCTCGATTTAGATAGGAAAACAATTCAATTAACACATAAACCTGATATCTTGGTAGTAACCAAGAGTACAATATATACAAAACACATAAGTGCTTCAAGGTTTGGACATATAGCATACATAAGTGGACATAAGCGGTTACAGTAGTTCATAAAAATAACATGCATGATGAACTAGACGTTCCATATAGTAGGATAGTCTAGTATGGTGTACATAGCATTACTTTCTAATAGCTAGATATGAGATATTGAGGATTTTTTTGACACTTATTTGGTTGTTTGCTTGGTCAATCGAAGTCCACCTCCAACCTAAAGGAAGAAACAAATGTTTTACATAAAAATAAAGGAGGCAGTTGCTTGTTGAAACATAATGGTGTTTAGTAAAAAATATAATTAAGATAAATTGTACATCTTGATTCTCAATTACTATCGCACTCATAACCCAGTATAAAGGAAATGGTTTGCGACAGGAGATGTCAGCAGAGTGAAGCACTGATAACACAAACATCAGGTAACACAAACTCCTATGGCAATATGGATAAGTTATATAAGGAAAAAAATAAATTTAGGTAAAACAATTAGTATTATAAAATATAACATTGTTTCACGTAGCCTGTGCCTTGGGTATTAGTTATTTTCTAGATAATAATAGAAATACTACTTAGAATGGAGAAATTCAAAAAATAAAGCCATGTAGCCAGAGACATTTGAACGTTCGAAGACATTATATTTTCTTGCTTTCAACAGCCGAAATGACTTCACCGGACGTTGGTAACATTTTCGTGTAATAGATGTTCGACGTTCTCATGTCTTCGAGTGTTGGTCGTTAGACATTATCTTCCTCCATTTCAAATATCAATTTAATATGTTTTCAAATATGATATAGTATTATTTTTGTAAGTCCTTCGGAAAAAAAAATTCTTTAGAAAGATCTTTTTTAGCAGCTATTCCTGTAGAAAGATATGAGGAATCAAATCGAATGACAAGCCTAGAGCTTGAAAGTTGTCGGGAGAGTAGTGATTCCAAGTATCATCGTGTTGCTAAAGCCAAATTATATAATAAGAACACAAAAGTAGACAAGATAGATGTGTACATCTCTTTTCTCATATATATGTGAAACTTAGGGCATGCCTTACAGCATCTCCAACAGTCTCACTTAGATATAGTATGGAAGCAACAATATATGTGGGTCCTGTCATTGAAGAAAATAGTCTTCTCTCTGCCGCGCACCAACTAGCCTGTGCGGCTGTGCTACTCTCGTAGTGCGGTGGGTTGCTGGCCCACCTTTTTTTTATTTTTTTATTTGGTATGATTCGCTTGGTTCAAACCAGAAGTGTGGTTCTCTTTTTGCATCTATAATCCATGGTTCGACCGTGATAATAGTATGGTTTGGTTGTTTTCACCCCATGGTTTGCTTTTTGCGCACGTTGCTGGTGCTCTTATTACAGGGTTGGAGTAACACTGGATTCCAATTTGCAGTAATAGCTCACAAGATCCTACTTGGACTCAGATGTACAACACCTCAAGCGAATACTGGCATCCGAAAAACCTAGTGGAAAAAATGGCTCTACGGATAAAAGATTACTAGTCATTTTAAATTACTGTCACTGATGATTTTTAACATTAATTACATTTAATCATTCTTCTGATTAAAAAAATTGTAAATACCATATGTGTTACTATAATTTCTTTTATCACATGCAAGACTTATACTTTTACACACTTGAACTAATTTACTGAATAAGAAGGACGGTTAAATTTCTTAATAAACTGTCGACGGCGATAGTAAATAAAGTAAATATATATGTCGACGCATATTATTACCTCATCACAATCTTACGTGAAAATCCTTCAAAAATAAATTCCAGAGGAGTAGGAAAAAAAGAATCGAACCCTCAACTTCCTTCACATCGAAGCCATAGTCACAATCTCCATAGATCTAGGAATCGGAGGCCTTACCCAACCTTCGCTCCACAGCCACTGTCAGACCATAACTATCATCAGTGCTGTTGCCTTCCCACGGGTTGTCCCGCCATCGGATTGTGGCGATGGCTAGGCATTGGAGAGAGAGAGAGAGGGAGAGAGAGAGGAAATGGGCACGGGCATTCGGCAGTGGGCTGATGACGCCTTTTATTTTTTTGGGGAAAATATACAGACGTAGGAAAGCCCTATATAATGGAGGGATGGATGTCCTCCGCACGTATGCAAGACACGGCTGACACATAGCTAAAGCTAGGGAGGGCTGGCAATAATGGAAAGTAATAATCCCGTGATGATTGTTGCGATTCATGCCATGAAAATTTATTTTCAGGTGACATAATATGATAATTACCCACCTACCATCAGTTGTGATTTCTAATCTACGGTCCATGATTAAATAGTATATAGTACCTTAGGTATCTCACAATCATATATAGCGAAAAAAAAGCTCATGTTATTATGCTATATATGCCTGGTAGAGGCAGCCCCATCCCCATACAATCTCCATGGGGTGGAAGCAGATTATGGTGCGCCATGAGGTGGTTGTTGTTGTGAAGAGCTTGGCCAGACCCCGTCATTGTTCACTCGAGAGTGAGGACCATAGTGTGAGTGCACCCATGTATAGAAGTTGTTGCCTCTGGCATCCTCAATAGTGTCTGGAAGTAGAGTAGCAATCCCACCAACAACTGATGTCCCCATGCCTACATGACCTTGGGATGGCTCCTGGAGCCCTTCACTGACGTTTCCAGACACTCTGACCATTGGATGTACCGTAGAAGGAACACTTGGAGTTCTGTTATTTTCTAATCTGCACAAAATATGTTGCAGACGGTAAGGTGTATGATAACAAACCATAAGTATGTAATACAGCTGACTCACGTATTAATGTTGTGCCAAAAGATGTCCTCGCAAAAAAATGTTGTTCCAAGATAAAACATTGATTTTATATTTGAAACAAATAGAACTTTAATGGAAATCATGGGGGAAATAAGACCCTGTTCATCTCTAAATCTGATATACAAACAAGAAAAGAAAACTAATAGAATAGCGAAAGTAGTTATCAAGTAGATCAAATTTTCAGATTGATAACAACAGGCAATTGAGATGTGACAGGGATTTTAGATACTAGGAATCTAGTTTGTGAGATAAGTTCGTGTGTGGCTGTTCTTGTTCTAATCACTGGTAGGAAAAGCACTAGCTGTTTTTGGATGCTCTGAAATTAGCAGTACCCTAAAGTAGTTTGTAAAGTGTAGGGCTGACCACAGCCATTAGCTGTCTTGTTCTTTTGCTTTAGTTAGTTTCTACTTTTTTCAATCCTGGATATCTATATAATGGACCAAGAGGCAGATGCATTCAAGCACTGCAAGAATTCACAACTTCCAGCCTCCAGTTTTGTCCATTTTCTAACATAGTTAAACTACTACAGCTACAACGATTGTGTACACTAATCACCTATAGCAACGTACATACATCTCCAATATGCACTAAGTAATATACTTAAACGTTTTAATTGTGGCAAAAAATTCTCTTCGAAACATGTCTAGACAATTTCATCAGATCAAAGAGGCATGTATACACTTTGTTGCCTAATGGATGAAACTATTTCTTTCCTGAACTTGGTAATACTACTCATCATGGAGTATAAATGTGTCTCATGTGCAACCCTAAACATTTTCTAATAAACACAGGTGGCACACAATAGTAAATGGGAAGAAAGCTTAAGTCATGTTTAGAGCAAGATAGAAAATACGAATTACAAGAATCCTACCCATTTCCATAAAGTGAGTGAAGAGACCCTCGTTGATGACTACCACTCTCTACGCCCCCAATTCTCACAGCTCCTACAGGGACTCCTGCATTATTGTTGGGTGGAGAGTAGGAGTGCAGCACGGGCGCCCAAAAGTGGTGCTGGAAATCAGTGGGATGTGCTCTCTGTAGTTGCTGGTAATTTGATGGTCCAGCTAGGTGGTTCCAGTGCTGATGATATGCAGAACCACCCAAAGCTCTCTCAATGATATCAATGCTTGATGATGATACTGGTGGAGGGAGAGGCTGCATGTAAGTAATATATGCCGCTTGTTGGCTAGTGCCAGGTTCGGATAGACTCATGGGCTCGGCATGAAGGTTTTGACCCATGATATCATAAACTGCAATGTCAATATTAGAACACTTTCGGTCATTTGTAGATGTGATATATGCAAGGTAATTAAGTTATTGTCTAATTCAAATTAAAACTTACAAGTTGCTGGTTGTGAGGGTCCTCCTTCACTGCTACAAAAGAGCAACAGCATGAGTAAAACATCAATAAAAGATAAAGTAGAAATACTAAAGCGTGAGGCAACGACAAGCATTTTAGATAAGAAAACACTGACACCCCTAATAAGTAATAACTAATATTCCAATAAGATGAGTGAATCTACACATAAGGACATCTCTGCTCCAACTATATAATTATAGACATCGACCAAATAAGTTTGGAATATGTTAATATCAACTTATAACAACAATGCACATGATGGTAAATTTAATGGACCAATTACAAAATAATAACACAGTAACTGTAAAATAGTGTGGTCGTATAAAAAAACATAGAGGAAAATTTGGAGATAGACCACATACTCAAATAAGAATGGAAGTTCTGACAACCGACTTATCGGATACCTCCCGAAGCGAAATGGCTGCATAAACAGTCCAAAAGTATCAAAATAAGAGAGTGAACCTACCATTTAGCAAATAAATACTGGTATATAAGCTAAGGATGATATATCTTTAAAGTAAACTGAAGATATCTACCATTGTGGTCATAATGGCTCCTACATTTTTGTTTTTCCAGCCTCAAAAAGATTGTATCACGACGATTAAGTAATGTCTCAAAAGAGGCAAATGAATTGGTGAAAGAAAAAGGTAGAGAACTACAAGTATCATGGTAACTACAGAGTTTGAATCTCTTACCACAGAATCTTCTTGTGAGTGTTCAAAGTCAGGAAAGTATTCATCGGGCACCAAACCATCATTGTTTACATGGTGTGTTGAAATAGGACCCCTTGTATAGAGCCAATGCACCATTTCAGTCCGACGGCAATTGGGTCATTGCATAATTCCTTTGGAGTTAAATGCTGAACCAATGCAATCTGATAGAAATGTGAGATACGAAGCATTATAGCAAACAAAGTGCCCAAATATGCACAAAACCTATTATTATGTAGAAGAAGTGTACTTATTCTATCAAATTTATGAAAAGGGATTCTGTTACTCATCCCATGTGATATATTTAATATATAAAAACCGAATCATCTTTTATTGTGCACTATACCTAATAATGAACATATCTGAGGCACAAATTAAGTCAAATTGAATAGTACATATAACAATCTAAGACAATGCCAAAGTTACTAGCTATGTAACATCAAATAATTTCATGCTAAAGACATTTCCCTGTTTTTCAATAGATTTATAATTCTTTTTTCTGAGTACATTTTATAACACTAAAGAAATATAGCACATCCTCCATAGAAAGCATAAATTTAGAATCTATACTGAGTAAAAATGTACCTTGTACAATACAGAAAAATTGCTCTGCCATAGCTTTGATCAGAGAAACGACTAACGATGAACAATTTCTCAGGAGGACATGTATATATATTTTTTTAAAGAAACCAAGAAACAATAACATACAAAACCATTGCTGAAGCCTAGACTAAACAATAAATTGTGCGCCGCATCTGGTCATATATAGTACCATATCATCATTACGCAGAACAACTTTTTCCACATAGTATAATCTAGAGATAATCATCAATTTAAACTTGAACTACAAATTTTCTACAAAATTAGTCATGTTAATGGACTTTTGAATCTAAAACCTAGGCTAAACCCTGTCCTTGAACTTACTCTGAACACTAGTAACGCAAATAGAAAAACTGCTAATAATTGTCACCCAAAAGAAATTAAAGACTATGTGTACACCCGCCCATTTCCCCCTCCCCAAAAAACACACAACACAGTGAAGAACCAGCAAAGCTGCTACCGAGGTGGAATTCGTGGCCGCATGGTAGCCTGGCAGTGGACCTCTCGCCTACTCCAGTGATCACAACGTTGAGGCAGATCGAGCACCGAAGTACGGCCTCCGCCTCGTTACCCCCTCCATCCTGCTCCTCTACCTCACCTGCACCACTATTTTTCAGATCCACCACCTCTATCACCTCCTTCTCTTCCTGCTGCTCATCTTCACCGCCTCTTCCCTCGTCATCGCTCGGCACATCCATCACCTCCTTCTCCTCCTCGTCCTCCTGGATCCCTAGGCCCATCGTGATGCTCGTAAAGTTCCCCATCTTCGTAACGGCAGAGCAGCTCTTATCTCTCTTGCAAGTCCTTGTGGCTCTCTCACACTCACAACTCGATCAAAGAACTCACCATGTAGTGGCCCCCTTGCACACCAAGGGGTGGGGAATAAATGGAAGGGAATTGGGGATTTTTCTACCTAGGACCTTGGAACATGGCTAATTCAAACATAGTCCCAGCTGTCCACTTTTGCATATGGTTTATGATTTCTTCACCATGAGTCCCTGGTTAGGTAATGTAGAATTATATCAAAATAGTCATATATCATTTAAGTATTATTGACTTATTAATTAGTAGTTTGTTATAAGAAAAATATATTTTATGAAAGACCTACACAAGAAGAAGTGGTCGACAAGGCAACAATGAATTTGGATCCATCAAATCAATGATGTCAGGTGCTTCTCCTCGAAGGAAACACAAGATGCAATGGATGTGTTGCGGAAGGGAGGACACTGATGATCGTATAAGAATTTAACGATCTTCTTATATAGGCTCTCTACTGGGTGATATGATGAGGAGGTTAGAGAGCATGATTGCGCAAAATATAGCTTGGAATGAAACGTAAACATTGGCTGCCGTTCCGAGTGGTGTTGGAAGCTAAGGAAGACGAAAGTCGACATAATGGGTAATTATTTGGTTTAGGCAGATTGGGAAAGGAAGTAGTATGTCTCGGGACGAACAACACTGCACGCGGAGCATTTGGTTTTATAGTCGGAGTCGCTTGGTTAATGAACAATTTATCCAGGACGAAGAAGCATGTGTATATATTACAAAGAAATAAATTAATATAGTAAATAAAATCAAAGAAAATGGAAGGCATTAATGTTTCCAGCCCCCCTAGAGAATTATTTAATACGGTGCTATTGTCTCGTAGCATAGGGGTAAACCACAAAACTTCATTCTTTCGGTGCTACTAAGAGAATTTCTAGTCATTTAATTAGTGCTTTTTTTTTTGCAACGGCCATTTAATTAGTGCTGGGACACAAAAACGTGAACGTATCGAAAGCCCCACCGACCGATTCTTGATCCGGTCGTCCGTCACCCATCCGACGTACCACACAGGCCCCGCACGGCCGCACCTGCCGCGCCTGTGCTGTGACCCCGTGAGCTCAGACAGCAGCCTTGCTCCTCTCGTGGCATGACAGCAGACCGTGGCCGGCACCACTAGGCGCCAGTTCAGCGTGCTGCCAGTGAGGCACCCGCGGCTAGCTGCCTGCTCACAGCTCTCGGTATTTTATTTTGCTCATTAAACAGCAGGTTAGGTGTTAAGCCGTCTGGCTCGGCTTTCGTGCTACGGCCGACGTGCTGCTAGTGCCAGCGTTTGGATAGATTAGATTGGTCATCAGGTGTGTTGCAGATTTTTTTTTTCTTTCAATGCAAACAAAGCTGATGAATTTAAGTCATTCCATTATCATGCAAACAAAGATGTGTTCCAAACATTCTTCTTTCGAAAGCAATTTGTTAAGGCCCCCTTTGGCAGAGATTCTCGTAGAGTGATTCTCAGTGAGAAGTAATTCTCTGAGTCAGAAGTGATTCTGTGACTGAAATTGATTCTCTTTAATTCTCCATAATATACTCTTACAATCAGGACAGAGAATCACTTCACAAAATCAGGAGAAGCTACTTTTTTTAGCTCTCAGCACCTTAGTTCATTTCAGAGAATCACTTCACAGAATCAGACAAGAATCACTTCTCCTGCAATACGGCGTTTGGTAAAGCTCCCCAGATTCTCTCTGAGAATCAGCTCCGTGGAGCTCTACCAAAAGGGGCCTAAGTCATTCCCTTATCATGGCTTTTAATGGTAAAGACCAACATGCAGTTTGTACAATTTTGCATCTCTAAGAATTGGGTCAACATGCAGGCCTGGTTTTTTTTTTCAACTGTACTGTAATTGGAAATATGATTGATACCGTTATTGAAGTGAAAACATTTGCTCCATGAGAAGCTCAAATGCTTTATATTGCCGATGAGATCAAACCTGAGCCAACGTGAGTCAAGTTCAGGCTTCAAAAATGTATTTCAGATGTCTAGTGTAAACCTTTCAGTCAACGGAACAAGATACTGGCAGTTTTACAATTGAATAGTGTAAACAATTAATCAAACATTTTATTGAATAGGGTCTCAGCTTCCTGCAGGGTAAATTCCCTTGACTCATTGTTCGATCAGAAACTCGCATGCATGGTCTTCTTAACTCCAGTGCAGGACCAAATTCTGTCGACCCGGGGCTTTGTTGCTTCAGGAAGGAAGACGTGTCAGTCAGTTTTTTCTGCAAACTGACAAAGAAAGATGAGAAAAACATTAAATTGTAGGGAACATTGGCCACAGTGGGCTGATACGCGGCCGATACCTCTCTTCCAACCTTATCCAGAGGATAAGACTACGAGAGGGATAGGGGACTATGACCAGAGAATAAAATAAACTAAAAGGAAGCATACAGTATAGTATGTGCATCGGCCTCAATGACATGGGGACCTGTGGCCGGTGCACGCGGTAAGCGTTTGCCTCTATCATATCGGCTGTCAGGATACTAACGTTTTGCGGCCAATACAAAGACTAAACAGGAAGGTTTTTAATGGAGTCACAGACTTTGCTATTACATAAACAGGTGAAGAGAGATAAACTGAGAGGAAAGCAAACCTCGGCTCCGTTTGATTACATGACCTGTTTTGAGCAGAAAATGTCAGCATCTGCCAGAGATAGGTATCACGTATTACCTCTGGCCAGATCAAAAATCAGATCCTGCTCGTAATTCGACCCAAAGGTAAACAATAGGACACATTTTAGACCGGCGGCATCCTCTTAAACAAGACAGAAAGGGGTTACGCAAGCCGGAAGAGCCGTACACGTCGTGACGGTTGAGAAACGTCCATACCGGCAAGAAGAAAGGTGTAGCTTTACGACCTCTCTGGCCGATCGGAACCCAGATCTCATCCGCATCGTCAAACAGAGAGAGGAATCAAAGGGCATGAATCATCATGAGGAGCGAGAATCGTCTGTACTGGCCAGCAACAAGGGTATGGTTCGTGACCCCTCTGGCTGATCGGAGCCCAAATCTCACCCTCGACCGCTGACGTCCATAAGAAGAGAGGAAGAAGAATTTTGACCCCATCCTATGTGAGTAGACCGAATGAGAAACCTACAGAATGGTCAAAGAAAAGGTATGACGTATGACCTTTTGGCTGATCCGGACCCTGATCTTGCTCACGTCATCAACAGAAAAGGATCAAAAGAAGAATGAAAAATCCCTTAGGAAGGGGCACAAGGATATCCAGCGCCGCACGTTGAGTCCATCACGGATCAAATCGTCAAACATCCCAATCGGCAAAGGGAAAAGTATGGTGAGCTGACTTTCCGGTCGATCAGGGGCCTCGGGTCCTGCTTCATGTTACATAGGTACTCGGGAGAGATCCACTGGCTAAACACCCCAGCAGAAACGCTAGAACAAATGAAATGAGATCGATGAGAACAAGAGACAGATCGGAAACCATCTGGCACGCTCGCGGGAGATCGGACCAAATCGTTGCAGCCCCGTGCACGATCGGCGGATCCCGTGCGCATCCCGCGCCACCGCACGAAACGACGGTTCTTGCGATGACTCGAGTACCAGGATCCAAGCACCAGAACACCATATCAAACGTAGAAAAAGCAGTAGATCTACACGTTAGGACAAGACAGTTTGCTTCCTACAATTCTAACGATAGCTCGAGTAACCAAGATCCACGACACCGGATAACTTGCAACCTGGATAACGCAAGAACGATCGAAATATTGAACCTAATCGAGAAAGTACAGATCGCAAACACGCTCTAGATTGTAAGGGGACGGGGATCCGTACCTTTCGTGGGGTCGCAATGCTGATTCAGGCCACACAAAGACTAGATCCCCATCAAGAGGAGTGGCGATGCGTCGAAGAGAGTTGTTTTTTTTCTTGTGAATTGTCTTGCCTTTTTGCTACAGGTTCGGCCTTTCCTTTATACTGCAGGTCGGAGAGGGCCTTAACAATAATTGTCAAAGGCTATAGAAACCCTAAAAGATATTTGACGAAATAAGCTAGAAAAAAAGAGAAAAGATAACTCAGCGGGTCGGGCTTCTACGGGTCCATTCTCCTCCGTGACAGCCCCAGCTTCTGCTCCGCACTTCCATCGGCTCTCCGTGCAGCTGATTCGTCTTCGCTCTCTCAAGCCCAACCGCTCTGGAGCCGACACAGCTGACCCGTGGGTCAGACTTCAACTGGTTCGTAGATCCTGACAAAAGTCAACATTCACCTAGTACAAAATAAATTAATCTCTTAATTAGATCAAAGTTAAGGGGGATATAGTTTCATCTTCACTTCTCGTTGTGGACATTCAGTAATAAATGAATCATGGTTTTATTTGCATAGTTGCCTGTGTAGGCTACATACTGCTACAGGTATCTAAGATGTGGAACTGATCTTGTAGGATTTCAATTTTGAAGAGGTGGATGAGAGGTGCTTTGTTACTATCCTCAGCGCTACCACGGAGTTGACAGGCATGGAAGGCCAGTACACGTAGAGAGATTAGGGAAGTTGGAACCAGACAAACCGATGCACATCGCCACTGTTGACCGTTACACGAAGTATCATGTTCAAGAGTTTGAGAGAGCCTTCAGGGACAGGTTCCCTGCAGTACTGGCAGCGCGGACGGCGACCAGGCACGCGTTCTCGGCGTGGACATGCAGCGGGCAAGTGAGGGACGTGCAAGCGGGCGGCAGCGCAAGCATGGGCGAGCGCGGGCACGGTCAGGCGGGTGGGTTGCTGAGTGTGGCTGAGTGGCACGGGGGCGTCGTCTATATTTTGTATCTTTGCCGAGTGTCCTCTATCTGACACTCGGCAAAAAATATTTTACCGAGTGTCTGGCTCACGGCAATGCTTTAATTCTTTTGAAAGAAAATAAATTTCTCTCTTTTCATAGCGTGTTTTAAAAATTTGTTCGAATGGCTTGAACATGCCTTGTCAAATACACTCAACAATGCATATTCGATGCTTCTACGGATATTAGATCATTACTTCATGCGGTTATAGCTTATATTCAATTTATATCAATTAAAATTCTATAATTGCGGTTAAAAAAATAAAATTATCTAACGGATCCAAAATTATCAAAGTTTTACATGAAGCAACTGTCCATTGCCTATACATAAAAGTTTTCAAGTCAAACCCCAACTCAACAGTCGCTTGGACTCTAAATCTGACCGCATCCTTCTCAACTCTATGATTCTTCGTTGGAGAAGCTTCGTTTTCAAACCATCGTACGTGACAACTTGTACGAAATGTTTTCAATTTACCACAGCCTTCACATATGATATCATGACATCTTAACAAATTTCATGATTTTCAGACTTCTTTTACTTTTTACAGAATTTTAAAACTATTTGCCCACAAGTTCGTCATGAGTAAGATGCTCGAAATTTCCTTTCATTGGTCATATTTTAACATTAATCTAATCTCAATAACATGAATATCATTTTCCATTCATTTTATTCCATTATTTGAATCACTTGCCGTTCAAATTCGAATTATCCACAAACTGCTTATTTTAGATGGTTAGACTCCTTATGGTGGAACCAACCCATAACCGGATTCAAATCATAGATTTGACAAGGGTGTTACATTTACGGTTAATTATTCGTTCAGTAGCAGGTGACGTTTCTGTTGACAGCGAGCCGCCTATGATGACGTCGTGGAATCTCGAGAACAACCGGCTCAGTCGTTTGTTGACGCTCATAGGATAGGGTGTGTGTGCATGTGTTCATAGAGATAAATACTTATATGCATTTGTGAGTATCTATGTCTGTACTATGTTCATATTGAAAAAATCGACTTATCCCCAAAAATCAATTAAATAAAATTGACTAAATATAGCAAACAGATCTAGAAATGCACCAAATTTGAAAATGGAGTACCACACACTATTTGAGGAGAGCAGAAGGGAAAAAATAAAATTTTTGCCGAGTGTTGCCAAAAAACACTCGACAAGCCTACCTTTTGCGAAGCGTCAACGGCTGACACTCGGCAAAGAACTAACAGCCATTATTGACCGTTGAGCTCTATGTCTGTTTGCCAAGTGTCGAGTGAAAACACTTGGCAAACATTCTCCTTTGCCGAGTGTCGACGTCGATGGCTGGCACTCGGCAATGAACTAATGGCCATCGAGTTATGTTACTGTTTGCTGAGTGCTTTGTTTTTGCCGAGTGTTTAGCACGTGACACTCAGCAAAAATATCCTTTTTGCCTAGTGTTTAGCTCTGACACATGATAAATAGATTATTTGCCGAGTGCTTTTTGTATGGCACACGGCAAATGGCCTATTTTCCGAGTACCGGATGGAATGCACTCGGCAAACTGGCCATTTCCGGTAGTGATGTGACAACAAATAGTGCTGCATGACACATATCTTATGTGTTCATTTTGAATATCTAAACAAAATTGTAGAAGGCCAGAGATAATTTTATCAGTTGTAGGAATAATATATGGAGGAAAGTTAAAAGATTAGTATGCAAATAATACACCTCAGGCGAACAAGATATAGGCGATCTTGCTTTCGTGTATGCTCTTGTACATTCTACTGTATCATACTATGCGTCTGTGTGTGCGCGTGGTGCAGGGCTTCAGGCAAGGAAAGTGCTGAGCTTTACCCGACCGCGTCAGTCTTTTCTCCATGGCGTCGAACTCGCAGAGGCTCGCCGGAAGGTGGTTGTCGTTACCGGTGCAGCCAGCTGCATCGGCAAGATAACGACAGAGTTGTTCTTCAGGAACGGCGCCACATGGTCCTCCTCGGCGACGTCCAGGACGACCTCAGGCATGGGCTCGCCACGGAGCTGGAAATGCTTCAAGGGAGGAAGGGCAAATGTGACGAGGTCGACTGTGGCTACATCGCTGCTGGAGCCGGGTTGAGGAATAATCTAAAGGCGACGTCGGCAGCTCACGGTACTTTGGCATTGGACGGTCTTGATTCATCCCATCTAACGGGCGAGACCAATCGTGCTGACGTAGGATGATATCGTTTCGAGAAACCGTACCAGATTTAGATGCTACTACAAATTTGTCGAGCATAGCCAGCCCCATGTCAAGCAGTCTCCATAGGGTGACTGTTGTTGTGATGAAGAGTTTAACCAGACTTCACCATTTAGAGCGAGTAAGAACCAAAGTGTGTCTGCTGTCAGAAGTAGAAGTGGTTGCCTGAGACATCCTCAAAGGTGTATATAGACATCAAACCTTAGGAGGTGATGTCTGGATGTAGACTTCAAAATAAAGAGGGATGCCACAGCCAGTGCGTGGAGCAGAGGCAATAATGGAAGTAATGACATGATGATTGATGCAGTTCATGTCATGAAAAATTATTTTTAGGTGGCACATTACCATAATTTTCCACCTATACCATCCTAATCAAACGGTCCATAATAATTAAATACCAGTACATAGTACCACAGTTACCACACAATCATATATATAGCAAAATAATCTCACGATATTGTGCTATGTATGCCTAGCTAGCAGAGCCAGAACCATCCCCAGACAATCTCCATGCGGCAGAAGCAGATTCTGGTGCACCATGAGGTGGTTCTTGTTGTAAAGAGCTTGACCGGACCCCTTCATTGTTCACAAGAGACTCAAGATCATGTTGTAAGGCCTGCTCCCATGAGTAGAAGTTGTTTCCTCCAGCATACTCAAAATAGTCCATACGTCCTGAGGGTGAAGAAGGTTCTGTGAAGTAAGAGGTAATGTGCGGAAGTAGAGTAGCAGACCTGCCAACACCCAATGTCTCCATGCTTCCAGACCCTTGAGATGCCTCCTGAAACTCTTCACTGGTGTTGCCAGGCGCTCTGACCATTAGTTGTTCCATAGGAGGAACACTAGGAGTTCTGTTATTTTCAAATCTGCACAATGATAATATGTTGCAGGCGGTAAGATATATGATAGTTGTATAACAAACCACAAGTATATGTTGACTCTGTGCATGCCAACATAAAACAATGATTTTATTTGAGACAAATGATGATCTCTAAATCTGATATACAAACAAGAAAAGAAAACTAATGGAGCATCACACACAAGATATCCACAGGTCCTAAGTAGATCAAATTTTCCGATTGATAATCACAGGCAATTGAGATGTGAACTGGGTTAGATACAAGAAATCTAGTTAAACTAGTATTGCTAATATGGTTATGTACACTCATGCATCTAAAGACGTTCATACCTCTCCTATATATATGAACTAATACTACCTAAAACGTTTTATACTGTGGCGAAAATTTCTCTTCTAAACGTATGTGCCGACAATTTCAGTTCACAGGAGGCATGTATACACGTTGTTGCCTAATTGATGGAACTATTTTTTCTTCTGAACTTGTAATACACTACTCGGCTGGAACATCATGGAGTATAAAGGTATCGCATGTGCAACCCTAAACATTTTCTATAAATACAGGTGGCATATAATAGTAAATGGAAGAGAATGCTTAAGTCTTGTTAGAGCGAGATAGAAAATAAGAATAGAGAATCCTACCCATTTCCATAAAATGAGTGAAAAGACCCTCGTTGTTGGCTACCACTGTCCACACCCCCAATTCTCATAGCTACCTCAGGGATTTCTCCATTGTTGTTAAGTGGAAAATAGGAGTGCGACACGGGGGGCCAGAGGTGGTGATGGAAATCAGTGGGGGTCCAGTAATCATGATGTGCAGAAGAAAAACCTCCTAAAGATCTCTCGGTGATATCAAGGCTTGATGATATTGGTGGAAGGAGAGGCCGCAAGCGAGCAATATATGCAGCTTGTTCGCTCGTGCGAGGTTCCCATACACTCATGGGCTCGCCATGAATGTTTTGACCCATGACATCATGAACTGCAATGTTAATATTAGAACACTTCGCGTCATTTGTTAATGTGATATATACAAGGTAATTAAGTTAATATATAATTTACATTAGAACTTACAAGCAGCTGGTTGTGAGGGTGGTCTTTCACTGTTACAAAAAGAGAAACAGCATGAGTAAAAAAATTATCAATATAGATAAGTAGAAATACTAAAGCAAGAGACAACATGTATCGTAGATAAGAAAGCATTCGTGCCCTAATAAATGGTATACGATGACATTATAAACAGGGACTATTCTAATAATAAGATTTGTGAACCTACACATCAGGAGATCTCTGCTCCAATTATGTAATTAGACATCGTTAAATAAGTTTGGAAAACATTAAGATCAACTAATAAGAGTACAGATAATGGGAAAACTTAATGGGGAGCCACAATTACGAAAAAATAAGGTAACGGTAAATAGTGTGTTAGTAATTTAGCATAAATCTAACAAAATAATAGGGAAGATAAATTTGGAGACAGATCACATACTCAAATAAGAATGGAAGGTCTGACAAGCGACTTCTAGGATACCACTCGAAGCGAAGTGGCTGCATAAACAGTCCAAATGTATCTTAAAAAGAGTGACCATGCATACCACCATTAGCAAGTGCATACTATCGTCATAAGGATAATATATCTTTAAAGTCAAATGAAAGGCAACTGCAAATGTGTAACCATAATAATGCCTGGTATATATTCTTTTTTTTTTCCAGCCTCAGATATTTTGCCACGATGATTAAGTGTGATGTCTCGAAGCATCCAAATGGATTGGTACAAGAAAAGGTAGAGAACTACGCGAGTGTAGTATGGTAACTACAGAGCTTGAATCCCTTACCACAGAATCTTGTTCTGGGTGTTCAAACTCAACGAAGTCTTCATCGGACATCAAACCATCATTGTTTACATGTTGTGATGAAATAGGACCCCTTGCATAGAGCCAATGCCCCTTTTCAACCTGACGGCAATTGGGGCATTGCATAGTTCCTTTGGAGTTAAATGCTGAACCAACGCAATCTAATAATAAAAAACAAAAGGAAAAGGATGCATTATAGGTGCCACATACACATGCACAAAATCTATTATTATGTGGAATAAGTATACTATCAATTTCATGGTGAGGGATTCATTTACTCATCCCATCTGACATTTAATATAAAAACTAAAATCTTGTTTTATTGTGCACTGTACCAAATAATGGACATATCCAAGGGACAAATTAAGCAAAATATAATAATCTGAGACAATGTCAATGTTACTATAGATATATAACATCAAATGATTTGGTGCTAAAGAGAAAAATTTACCTGATTTCAATAGATTTCTAAATGTTTTTTTTTCTGAGTACAAATTATCACACACCAAAGCGATATAACACGTCCTCCACATAAGCATGAACTTAGAATCTATACTGGCTACAAATTTATCTTTGGTACAACATAGAAAAGAATGTTGTGACATAACTCTGATAAGAGAAACGACCAACGTAACAATGCAAAATTGCTCACGAGGACCCATGTTAATGTTTTAGGAAAAAAACCCATGAAACACTTATAAAAGGGCAATGGTGCCTAGACCAAATAATAACACTTGATCCAAGATTGTACACTTCATCTGGTCCTAATTGTATAGTACCATATAACCATCATGTGTAATAACTTGCACATATTATAATCCAGACAGAACCATGAATTTAAACCTGAACTAGGAATTTTCAGCAAAAATAGATCGGTCATGTTAAATCTAATTTTAAATTTAAACCCAGACTAAACGCTATCCTGGAATTCACTCCAAATACTACTTACACAAACAGCAAAACTACTAAATTTCCACTCTAAAAAGAATTCTAGACTACACCTGCATTAATTCTCCCATTTCTTACCTCCAATAAATACAAGCAACTTAATCAAGAACCAGCAAAGCCACTCACCAAGGTGGAATTCATGGCCGCACTGTAGCCTAGCAGTGGACCTCTCCCTCTCTCCAGCTACCACAACGTCGAGACAGATCGAGCACTGCAGCACCGCTTCAGCCTCAGCGCCCCCGCCATCCTGCTGCTCCGCATCACTGGCACCACCATCTTTCTCGTCCACCACCTCTATCACCTCCTTCTCCTCCCGCTGCTCATCTTCCCCACCACTTCCTTCCTCATTTCTTAGCACCCCCACCACCTCCTCCTCCTCATGGATCCCTAGGCCCATCAGGATGCTCGGAAAGCTCCCCATCGCTGCAACGTCAGAGCAGATCTTATCTCCCTCACAAGTGCTCGTGGCTCCCTTCACAATCACAACTCGCTCAAGGGGGAGGGGAATAAATAGAAGGGAATTGAGGGTTTTTTCTACCAAGGACCTTGGAAGGTGCCTAATTCTAACACGAGTCTCCCTGCCGCCCAGTTTTGGATATGTTTTATGATTTCTTTACTATATAGTCTCTGGGTTAGTAATGTAGGAATATTTGATAATAATGATATATCTTTTGAGATTATTGAATAATTAACACAAAATACAGCTCGGTATGAAAGGTAATGTTATTGGCCAACGCTTATTGCAGTGTTGGAAGCGGAGGAAGACAAAAGTCATCACAATGGGGAATCACTTGCTTTAGGCAGACCAGGAATGGAAGAAGTGGTACGTTGTCTGGGACGGTCAAACGGCACTGCACGAGCATCTGGTATTGTAGCCGGCATCACCCAGCTAATCAACAATTTATCCGTGGTGACATACGTGAAGCATATTTATTGCAAAGAAAGGCACATAAAGTATGTCACATATTTTAATAATGTCCCTACATTTATATTAAAATTAATGTTACTAAATGATATTGTAGAATAGATATTTAAATATTATTAATAATAATAATATCATAGAAGATATGCTTATTTAGAAATAACTAGTATGTGAAACCTGAGCAATTAATGTAGTAAACAAATACCAAGGAAAATAATGGAGCGAGTTAAATGTTCCAGCTCCTCCAAAGAATCGTTTAATGAGGTGCTATTTTCTCGAAATGTAGGGGGTGAACCGCAGAACTTCATTCTTTGGGTGCTACAGAGAGAGAATTTGGAGCCATTTAATTAGTGCCTGGGACACAAAACGTGACCCTTCCCAAACAAAGCGCCACCAACCAGTTCTTGATCCGGCCGTCCGTCACCCATCCGACGTACTACCACAGAGGCCCCGCACACCAGCCTTGCTCCCGTTGTGGCAAGACAGCGGACCGTGGCTGGCACTGGCACCCGCTAGGGGCCAGCTCAGCGTGACCGTCCGCGCCAAGAGGCACCAGCGGCGCGGCTAGCTGCCCGCTCACAGCTTTCGGTAGTATTTTTGCTCATTAAACAGCAGGTTGAGTGTCAAGCCGTCGGGTTTGGCTTTCCTGCTACCGCCGACGTGCTGGCGTGTTGCAAAAATTTTGTTTTTCTTTCAGTGCGAACAAAGCTGATGAAACTGAAGCGAGGACCTGGGTTCCGTCCGTCCGGCGCAAGCCCAGGGAAACGCTTGCGTTGGCATGGGCACGGGGTCCGCCGTCCAACTCCAACCACTACCAGGTCTCGAGGAAAGCGTGATCAGGGGCGCGAGAAAGCAGGGCCGGTAGGTGATCAGGGGCGCTGTTTCAAGTTTTCCTCTTTTTTCTGAAAAAAAAACGTGCAGAAATGTATCATTGTTTCACGGTGCAGTGCAGTTGGGTGTGGGCTGTACGTGGCGTGCGTCTGGTAATTAATCTGGCACAATGGTGGACGGAGGAGCTAGCGCTAGCTCGTCACTGAATTTTGTTTTTGATTTGGGCCACCTCGAGCGAGAGTGAGCTTAGCTAAAATGTGTGAATGGCTTATGGAAGCATCTGTGTTAATTAATGATGCCAGTTGGTCTGATGCCATGTCGGCTGATCAAACCTATGATGGGCGGGTCCTCATGTAGGGGGTGGGCTCAAAGCATAGGTTAAGATCCGAATCATAGGAGGTGGAAAGCAGGGTTTGTGGATTTTTCTCGACCCTTCTTGAATGTGATTTTTCCTAATTGAATACTGTAGGGACGGTCTTAACCCCGAGGCCGAGTTTTTTTATGCATGCAATTTATGCAATGCAAAATAAAATCACATGACAAATTGTGATAATTGCCCATATGACATTAGTTATGATTCACAACTATTGGTCCATGATTAACTATCACCTAGTACACCCGAGCGACCTCACGACACGACAATAGAACAAAATCTCAAGCTATTGTGAGCTATACATGTCGAGCAGAGCCGGCCCCCTACCCAAACAACCTCCACGGGGTAGAAGAGGGATCTGACCATCTTTCATATTAGAGCTGGCAATAGTGTATGTATATTGGCCCTTACTCAAAAGTCCATCTTCTTCAGTCTTACCCAAAAGGCCCAATAGTGTATGTGTATTGGCCCTTTTTGAGACAATTATATGTTCTAGAAGGTAACTCTAGTTGATCAACAAACATACAATGCAATGAAATTCTTTTTTTTCCTTTAGATTAGGGAATATTTTTTTTGAAAGGTTAAAAGCGGTGGAGCAAACCTGGTTTATTTTCGTTAGGTGGTTATTATTTTGCTGATGAAGAGCTCAGCCAGACCCCTTCACTATTCATGGGCGAGTGAGGACCAAAATATGTCTGATCTCACCAGAAGTAGAAGAGGTTGCCTGAGACATCCTCAAAGGTGTCCATAGAACTTGAGCCTCAAGAGGTGATGTCCGGATGTATCAAAGCGGGTCCACCATACCAGCACCCAATGTCCTCAAGCTCCAGATTGTTGCGACCTAGTTCATAATCTTGAAGGGCTCTCCTAGAATTTTTCTTTGATATTATCGTACGCTCTTACCATGTGTTGTGTGGTTCCATAGAAGGAATACTTCAAATCTGTTATTTTCAGAGATCTGCAAAGTGATAATATGTCTCAGGCACAGTAAGGTATTACGCACGCATTGATGTGGTCGCAAGATAAAATATTGATTTTATGTCAATGCTTTTCACAAAACCATGGGGAGAAAAGCTAATCTAGCTAAACGACTACAGCTACTATTTTATGTACACTCGATCATGCACCTAGCAACATGCATATATCCACTATATGTACTAGGAAATACTACTACCTTAACATTTTTATTATGCCTTATTTGGCAAAAATTCTCTTGTGATTTTCTGCACACAATTTCAGTTCCCAAGAAGCATGCTTTTTGGCTGATCTTTGAAACCATATGTTTTCCAGAACTAGTAATGCTACTAAGCTGGAACATCATAACGACATGTACAAAGGCATTAATTAGGGCGTCTCTTGGTGCTGACATGGTAGAAATTTTTATAAAAAACACCCTTATTTACTAAGAGACAGGTTATGTGTCTCTTTATAAAGAGACGTCTCTTGCACATGTTTCAAATGAAGAGACCCATAATAACCTATGGATGAAAAGTTGTCTTTTCTAGTCCGATCATATGATCTACTACTATTTATGAAGAGACAAAGCAAAAAGATCATCCATTGTATGAGTGAATTTGTTTCATGTTTCTTACATGAATAAACGTGTTCAAGAGACGAGAAGGGGCTCTCCTTTATACATGTCCTAAAGGTGTCCATTGTAGAGTGCTAAACATTAATATTGGAATAAATTTAAGCTAGTCTTGTAAGAGATAGAAATAGAATTTAAAAGGATCCTACATGTTTCTATAAAATGAGAGGAGAGAGACCCTCCATGTGGGGACCACTGTCCACTCCCTCAAATGTCATAGCTCCCACAGGGATTCCTGCTGGCTGCTCAGTAATACTGTTATTGTTATTCGGTAGAGAGTAGGAGTTGGGAAATCTGGGATGGGCTCTCAAAGTTCCTGGTTCTCTGATGGTCTCTCATGATCATGGTATACAGGAAAAATAGAACCATTCACAGGTCTCTCAATGATATCGGTGCTTGTTAATGATAGTGGTGGTGAGAGAGGCTGCAAGTAAGCACCATCAGCACCTTGTTGACCAGTGCATGGTTTTGATAGACTCATCAGGGGCTCGCCAGTGAGGTTCTGACCAATTGCATTGGCAATATTAGAACACCTTCAGATCATACAAGATTCTACGTATTTCCCTACATTTATACCTTGAATGGCCTACAGTTTTCAGTTTCTAGTATTATATGTATGAGTGGGCCGACAGTTTGGTTAGTGTATATATTGATATATTTTCAATAGTTTTGTCATATTACCAACAACATTATTCCCTACAACCTAATTTTCCACGGTCACAACATTTACTTAAGAAATGTACTAAAACCTTAGGCCATTCACTAATCACTGTGGGGGAAATCTACAACTCTTTTAGTGGATGTGATATGACCAAGGTAATTTACTATCTAATTTAATGAAAAATCACAATCATCTGGTTGTGGGAACACTATTTCTTCACTGTTACAAAATATAAACAATATGAGTAAATACAGGATTATATTAATGTCGGCGTTCGTTGTGGCCGACGAGTAATTAGTATCGTGGAGTGCGTGTTTTGGTTCGGATGGTTCGCGAGAGGACACAAGGATTTATACTGGTTCGGGCAGCGTGCCCTACGTCCAGTTCGATGAGGCTGCTCGTGTTACTCGCGACAGTTTGTAGAAGGGGGTTACAAACGGGCGAGAGAGGGACGAGCTCCCAAGTCTCTGGTGTTCTACGTGTGGTGGGAGGTTATGTTCGCGTGTAGCCTAATGTTCAGCTTGCTCGCGTCGTTCTCCCGCCTCCCCCTTTTATACTGCAAGGAGGGAGGTGGGCGTACAGAGGGTCGGCGCGAGGGAGTGGGCGACGGCATGGCCGTGCGTCCTGTAGGCCACGCTGTTGACGCCTCAGACTCTGTGCCGGCCGCTGTGGATGACGTCGCAGACATGACGGTGCTTCTCTGGTCGGTGGCGCCACGGGGATGGCCGTCAACGAGGGAAGTCTTTTCAGCATGGTGGAGCGTCCTCCGACGAGGGGTTGGAGGAGAGAAGGACCAGTCGCCGTTGCTTCCATACCTGGTCAGAATGTCAATCGTGGCCGTCCCGTCCCGATAGAAGGGATGGGCTTTGACGGGGGTCGTTCGCATAGTGACGGCCTTGCCCTCACTGTGCGACGTGGGCGGTTACCGCCCACTTGTACGGGGGGCTTCGGTAGCCACGGGAGTCGTTGAGCTTTTATCACTCAACCACTCAGTGCCAATCGCCTTTGTTGCGGTAGGTGGCGCTCCCGACCCCTGAGGGTCGGGAGGGAGCGATCGCCCGACCCCTGGGGTCGGGCGAGGCGGACTCTGGCACGAGCTCCCGACCCCATCATGGTGAGGTCGGGCGCCTGAGTCGAGTGGCGGATGATCCGACCCCGGTCGGGGGGGTCGGGCGAGGCGGAACTGTCTGTGGGCCCGAGCCACTGTACGCGCGTCGTGGCATAGAGGTCGGGCGAGACGGAGGTCGCTCGCTGCTTTATACGTAAAGCAGTCGGAGGGCCGGTAATACCGGTCATCACCGGTATTGACCCTCAACAGTAGCCCCCGAGTGAGGTCCGACCCTCCACATAAGAGGGGTCGGACGTCGCTTTAATCGGAGGTGGTTGTAGAAGCGTTTCCTTCGGTAAGGGGCGCGCGCGAGCGCGCACCTTACAGGTGTAGCCCCCGAGCGAGGTCTGATCCTTTCTCGGGATCAGGCGTCGCTTAAGTCGGGAGGAAGAGCGATCGTGGTGATCTTTCGTTTATGCTGTAAGGGGCGCGCGCGAGCGCGCACCTTGCAGGTGTAGCCCCCGAGCGAGGCCTGGCCCCCTCAGGGGCCGGGCGTCGCTCAGGTCGGGAGAAGGAATTTTCGTTCGCGAGAGCGAACTCATCCTTGGGACTTAAGGTTCTGCGACCCCGCGTTGGATCTCCTTTTGCGATTCCGTCCCCGAGTCCTCTGCTCGTCGCAGTCACCGGTCGGGGGTTCGGTTCGTCTTTGTATCGTACCTCCAGCGCGTCCGTCCGCCGGACGAGGAGGTTGAGCCGAGCCACGCCTTACCTCGATGGCCGAGGCGTGACGCTCATCGAGCTGCTAACGGGTAAGTTCAAGTGGAGCCCCGGGATCCCTTCGGGGGGATCCCAGCCGAACCGGCTGGCGGTTAGCCCCAATATTCCTAGTCGCCGTCCCACGCGGTTCTCAGATGCCGTTCGATAGGCTTCTGAGGGCTCGTTGCCTCTCTGCGGGGAGATACCCGTGGGTCGGATCGGACCGGGACTCGAACGCGAATCGTGATGCCCCTGGGCGGTCGGCCGCCTGGGGGTACTGGCCGCTAGCGGACCCATCACTCTTCACCCCTCACTCTGTTTTTGCCCTGAGCGGCTGTCGAACCCATTCGCTGGGCCAGCCTTCGAACTCTTTGGGCCGTCGGGGCATGTTTCAGCCCATGTGTTTTCCTTACCTGGGCGGGCCTGGCCCGATAAGTCGAACCGTCGCTCGTTACCACGAAGTTACCTGAGCTGGCCCGGCCTGATAAGTCGAAGCATCGCTCGGCGGCGTGCGGTGGCGCTCGATCCGGCGGAGCCTGCAGGCGTGAGCAACAAAACGTGACGAGACGTTTACCTGCCTCACCTGGCGCGGGCGTGAATGGGGCGCGCTGCTCGAGGGGGCGCGCCGCGGGCGTCGTCGTCTCGGCCGAGTCTATATAAACGGACCCGCGGGCTTCGTCTGTTGCACTTACGCTTTCAGCCTCCTCGAGCTTCCGCTGTCTTGCGCACTTTGCTCCCAAGCCCTTTCGCCTTCCTTTGTCCTCGCCACTCCCGAGTCCCCCACAGCCACTCACTTCGCTCATCTTCGATGGCGTCTTGGGGGAAGTCCGACGTGCGGAGCATCCGCCTAGAGGGCCTGGTGAGGCGCGGCCTCCTCCGCGCGCGCACGGCGGCGGCAGAGTGGCTGGTGCCGGGCGACGAGACGCTGCCATCCCCGCCGGATGGTTACATCATTTCGTTCGCGCCGTTCCATGAGCGCGGGTTCGGCGTCCCTGCGCATCGGTTCTTCCGGGGGCTGCTACACTACTACAACATCGAGCTGCAGCACCTCAACCCCAACGGGATCCAGCACATCGCCCTCTTTGTGGCGTTGTGCGAGGGATTCTTGGGGATCGAGCCCCATTTCGACCTCTGGCGGCATTTCTTCGCCGTCAGCTTGCTGAAGGCGGAGCGTGGGCCGGCGCCGATCGGGTGTGCCGGCATCCACCTTCGCGGCAACCGCTCCGCCGACTACGTTTCGGTGAAGCTGAGGACTTCCCACAGGGGCTGGCACGGCCAATGGTTCTATCTCAAGAACGACACCGCCGGTCCCCTGCGAGAGTTCACGGGGCGGGTCTTCCCGGTGGCGCCCGAGTCCTGGCGATGGGGTCCTCCGAAGAGGGAGCAGACGATGCTGGATGGCCTTCTCGCGGCCATCGCGCAGCTGAAGGAGGCGGGCGTGCGCGGTGCTGGGGTCATCGCGGAGTACCACGCCCGCCGCGTCCTTCCGCTGGTGGCCCGCCCGCTCCGTCTGGACCAGATGGGGCCCGGCGTGGACGCGGAGGGGTCGGTGATGGCGGGAGCTCCTCCCTCCGAGTCGGAGCTCAAGCAACGCCTGAAGGAGACCCTCCTCCCGGAGGAGGCCGACGTCGACTTGGACGACCATCCTCGGGCCCTTCCGTGGCCCGGGAGCGTCCAAATTGTAAGTTCTCCCCATCCTTAGCTTGTAGATCGTCTTTTTTCTTTTCTAGAGTCGATATTGACTATTTTGATGTGTGCCAGGAGGGCCTGGTCTTCCGCCGATCCCTCGTCCCCGTCCCGGAGGATGCCGCGGCCAGGGAGGCGAACCGCCTCGCCGCCGAAGAGCAGAAGCGGAGGAAGGACGCCGCGAAGGCGAAGAAGGCGGCGAAGCTCCAGAGGCGCAGTCGCCGCCAGGGGTCGGAGGAGGAGGAGAGCGACGACGATGACGACGACGACGACGAGGAGGAGGAGGAGGAGGAGGAGGTCGGCCCCCGTCAGGGGGTCAGGGGCCGAGCGGGTCACGCCCGCCGGCCCAAGTGCTGACATTGGAGCCCCGAGGTCGGAGCCTCGGGGGCCGAGCGGGTCGCGCCCGCCGGTGGAAGAGAGGAGGCCCGAGGCTCGGAGGCCGGAGGCCTCGGGGTCGGGCCCCCGGGGTCCGGCTGCGACGCGCCCACAGGAGGAGCCACCGAGGTCTGAGCCTCGGGGGTCGGAGGCGACGTCGAGTCGCGCCCCGATCGTGCCCGCCGCGGGGTCCGTGACAGCGGGAGCGGCGCCAAGGACGCCGACGCCGGAGGGGCCGTCGGCCGGCACGCCCCCGAGCGGGAGGGCGGCGCCCACGGCTGCCCCGGGGGAGCCGGCGGCAGCGCGGGCGAGCGAGAAGCGCCCCCGCCCTTCGGAGGGGCAGTCGGATCCGACCCCCAAGCGTCGTCGGGGGATGGCCACAGGGTAAGTAGTTTTGATTCTTTCTTTCTTTTCTTTAAGTGTCCTGCTCACCGCCGCTCGCTCGTTGTGCAGGGTCGGAGGGATGGTCCTGGCGTTGGCCACGGCGCCCAAGAAGGTGCTTGCGCGGCGCCCGTCCGCCGGTGCGCCAAGGGCCGGTGACGCGGAGTCATCGGCGGCTGGTGAGGCCAGGGCGGTGGAGCCCCCGCGCGCGGTGGCGACGGCCGTCGAGGCGGCGCGGCCCGCGGAGCAGGAGGTGGCGGCGGCGGAGCCGGTGCGGGCGGAGGCGATGGTGGTGGCGTCGCGGGAGGCGCCAGAGGGCGCGGGCACCAGCGGGCCTGCGGCCGCGGTGGTACCAACGGTCCCCGTGGCCGAGGGGTCGGCGTCGGGGGGCGCCGCGGTGGGGTCCGTAGACCAGGCCCTCCAAGACGAGCTTTCGGAGATGGTCGCGTTGGACAACATCGCGGCGTCACTTCGACATCGCCTCTCGAGGGGTCTCAGGAGACGCCAGGCACTCGAGCGGCAGCTTATCGCTGCTCGCGGCGCGGCGGCGGATGCCCAGACCCGGGAGGAGTCCGCGGTCGGTCGACTCCGAGGGGCGGAGGAGGAGGCCCGCGTTTTGAGGGAGGAGCTGGAGTCCGCCCACCAGGCTCGCAACGCCGTCACCGTGGTGGCGGTGGAGAGGAGCCAGCAGGTGGGCGAGCTTCGGGCGGTGCTCCGGAAGGAGAGGGAGGCGAGGATGGAGGCCGAGGGCGTGGCCGCCGGCCTGGGAGCGGAGCTGTCCGACGCCCGGACAGCGGTGAAGAAGCTTCAAAAGGCGGTGGCGGGTATGTGGTACCCTTTCTCCTTTGCTCTTTTTAGCTTTCTTTTCCTTAGGCAGCGTGGTCTGACCATCGGACGATGTGTGCAGCGCTCACGGAGCAGGTGGAGGAGCGCGCACGGGAGGCGTCAAGGGAGGCACTCCGCCGAGGCGTCCACCGGGCGTTCGCTATCGCCCGGTCTCATTATTCCAGCATCGCGCTGGACTTAATGAGTCAGGGGTTCGCGCCCGGGTACACCGACGCGGAGCTGGACGAGATTGAAGATGAAGTCGCCCCCTTGGCGCACGCTCTGGCGGCGAGGATAGAGGAGGAGGATCGCCCCCCGACCCCGGAGCACGAGAGGCCCCCGACTCCAAAGCCGGAGCGGACCCCCGCCCCCGAAGAGTAGGAGTAGATTAGTTAGTATGTACCTAGGGTGTCCGAGGCCGAAGCGCCCGGACAGCTTGTAAAAACAAGTTTTTGTGTCACAAGTGATTTTGACCTCGGCGGCCCGTTTCCTTATTACTTGCGTGAAAAAGCGCTCAGTCCCTCACTCGTCCGTTTATGTGTCCCCAAAGAATCGTAGGTCGTAGACAGGATCGACACTTAGTTTTTGCCGGTGAGCGACGTTGCCGTAGCCTTTCGCAGGCGGTAGGCGTTTCGCAGTCCGACCGACTCGACTTCGTGTTTCTCCTATCCGCGACCTATCTTCTCTGAGTCTTAAACGTTAGGTGGGGGGCCGAGGCTCGGTGCAAAACGTAAGTCGCGGATAGGATCGATCGTTAGCTTGACTGGTGAGCGTTGTGGCCATAGCCCCCGTGGGCTCGTTAGCACTTTCGCGGTCCGACCAGTTCGATCTCAAGCTTTCCTATCTTTGACTTACTTGTTTTTACACAAGTTTTTTGAAAACATGCGAGGGTCGGGCCGCGCACGTATTGCACATGGAATACATGCGCGCACCTTGCAGGTGTTGAGCCCCCGAGCGTGGTTGGACCCCTGTGCAGCAGGGGTCGGACGCTGCTCGGGGGGTGTGGAAAACGGACAAGCTACGAGTTTTAGGGATAGAAACGACGTAGCTGTTCGATGTTCCAGGCGTTGTTGAACTCTTGTCCGTCCGCGGTCTGCAGCTTGTAGGTGCCGGGTCGGAGAACCTTGGCGACGATGTAAGGCCCCTCCCACGGCGGCGATAACTTGTGTCGTCCTTGGCTGCTGGTGACGCGACGAAGGACGAGGTCGCCGACGTTGAACGCTCGTTCCCGCACGTTCCTTCTGTGGTACCGGCGTAGTGCTTGCTGGTACTTGCCGGATCGGAGGAGCGCCACGTCTCGGGCCTCGTCGAGCTGATCCATCGCGTCTTCGAGGGACGTCTGGTTCCCTTGGTCGTCGTACGCCTTCACCCTCGGAGCACCGTAGTCGAGATCGGTTGGTAGGACGGCTTCGGAGCCGTATACCATGAAGAAAGGGGTAAACCCCGTGGCCCGACTAGGGGTCGTCCGCAGGCTCCAGAGTACGGCAGGGAGCTCGGCTGCCCGCCGACCGCTGAATTGCTTCAGGCGGTTGTGGATCCGAGGCTTCAATCCCTGCAAAATCATACCGTTTGCGCGCTCGACCTGCCCGTTCGTCCGGGGGTGCGCTACGGCTGCCCAGTCGACACGGATATGGTAGTCGTCGCAGAATTTAAGGAATCGCTTTCCTGTGAACTGCGTACCGTTATCCATGATGATGGAGTTTGGTACTCCAAAGCGGTGAATGATGTCGAGGAAGAATTCGACCGCTTCTTCTGGTCGGATCCTTGCAACCGGTCGGGCTTCGATCCATTTGGTGAACTTGTCGACGGCCACCAAAAGATGGGTGTAGCCCCCGGGTGCTTTCTTGAGTGGTCCGACCAGGTCGAGTCCCCAGACCGCGAATGGCCATGTGACGGGGATGTTCTGCAGCGCCTGTGCCGGCAGGTGGGTCTGCCGAGCGTAGAACTGGCAGCCTTGGCAGGTGCGCACGATATGCGCAGCGTCGTTGACGGCTGTTGGCCAGTAGAATCCTTGTCGGAAGGCATTCCCGACCAAAGTCTTGTGCGCCGCGTGGTGTCCGCAGACCCCACCGTGGATGTCTTGCAGCAGCAGCTTCCCCTGTTCAGTCGGGATGCAGCGCTGCAAAATCTTGGTGAGGCTTCTTTTGTAGAGTTCCCCATTGATAATGACAAAGGACTTGGCTCGACGCGCGATGCGTCGAGCTTCCGTCCTGTCTGTGGGGAGTTCTCCTCGGACGAGGCAGTCGAGGTATGGGGTCCTCCAATCGTTCGGAGGGCCCGACCCCGATGCGGGTGCCTCGTCTATCTCCATGACGTTGGGTCCTGGAGGTGCGGGAGTCGATCCGACCCTTTCGCCTGGGGTCGACTCGTTGCCGACCCCTTTTGGGTCTTTGAGTCGGATCGACGGTTGGCTTTGGTCGTGGGAGAAGACCCCTGGCGGGATCTGATCCCGACCCGCCGCCATTTTCGCGAGGGAGTCAGCTTCCTCGTTCTGCCGCCTCGGGACATGCTTGAGTTCGAGACCGAAGAACTTGTGTTCGAGCTTGCGTACCTCTTGGCAGTACGCGTCCATGACATCGCTGTGGCAGCTTGACTCCTTCATAACTTGGTCGACGACGAGTTGGGAGTCGCCTCGAACTTCGAGACGTCGGATCCCCAACTCGTCGGCGATCTTGAGCCCATTGATGAGCGCTTCGTATTCCGCCATGTTGTTGGAGGCGGGAAACTGGAGTCGGATTGCATACCTCATGCGTACCCCCATGGGGGAGACGAGGACGAGTCCGACCCCTGCTCCTGCGCGCATCAACGAGCCGTCGAAGTAGAGGACCCAGTACTCTTGGTCGACGGGGGCAGTGGGGAGCTGGACCTCGGTCCACTCCGCCACGAAGTCGGCCAAGGCCTGGGACTTGATCGCTGTACGAGGGGCGTACGTGATTCCCTCGCCCATGAGCTCGAGAGCCCATTTCGCGGCCTTCCCCGTTGCGTCGCGGTTTTCGACGACCTCACGCAAGGGGGAAGAGGTGACCACCGTTACCTGGTGCGACTCGAAGTAGTGTCTAAGCTTTCTCTTGGCGAGGACGACGCCGTAAAGAATTTTCAGTATCTGGAGATACCGAGTCTTTGTGTCAGACAAGACTTCGCTCACGAAGTAGACGGGGCGTTGAACCTTGAGGGCGTGGCCCTCCTCCCTTCGCTCTACGACCAAAGCAGCGCTGACGACCTGAGTCGTCGCGGCGAGGTAGAGTAGGAGTGGCTCTCTCGGGGTCGGGGCACCAGGACCGGTGGCTTGGACAGGATAACTTTTATCCTATCGAGAGCCTCCTGTGCCTCGGGTGTCCATTGAAATCGGTCGGATTTCTTCAGGAGCTGGTAAAGCGGGTGAACGCGCTCTCCGAGGCGTGAGATAAAACGGCTTAGCGCCGCCAAGCACCCGGTCACGCGTTGCACTCCCTTCAAGTTCTGGATCGGACCCATCCGGTTGATGGCTTCGATCTTCTCCGGGTTGGCTTCGATGCCACGCTCGGAGACGATGAATCCGAGCAGCATCCCCCTCGGGACCCCGAAACACATTTTTCGGGGTTGAGTTTGATGCCGTTTGCTCGAAGCTTGGTGAAGACGCGTTCCAGGTCGTCGACGAGCTGGTCGGTCTTCTTGGACTTGACTACGATGTCGTCCACATAGGCTTCGACGACGTCTCCGATGAGCTCGTCGAAGGTTCTGATCATGCAGCGCTGATATGTAGCGCCTGCATTCTTCAGTCCGAACGGCATCGTGACGTAGCAGTACGAGCCGAACGGCGTGATGAAGGACGTCGCGAGCTGGTCGGACTCCTTCATCGGGATTTGATGGTACCCGGAGTACGCATCAAGGAAGCATAGGGTTTCGCACCCCGCGGTGAGTCGACTATCTGATCGATTCGTGGCAAAGGAAACAGGATCCTTTGGACACGCTTTGTTGAGACTGGTATAGTCAACGCACATTCTCCATTTCCCGCTCTTTTTTCGTACAAGAACGGGGTTGGCTAACCAGTCGGGGTGATACACTTCCTTGATGAAGCCGGCTACCAGGAGTTTGGCGATTTCTTCCCCGATCGCTCTGCGCTTCTCTTCGTCAAAGCGGCGCAGGCGTTGCTTGACCGGGCGAGAACCCGGCCTGATGTGCAAGGCATGCTCGGCGACTTCTCTCGGAATGCCTGGCATGTCCGAGGGTTTCCACGCGAAGACGTCGATGTTCGCGCGGAGGAAGTCGACGAGCACGCTTTCCTATTTGGGGGAGAGAGAAGTCCCGATCTTCGCCGTCTTGCCGTCGGCGTTGTCGGGGCAGAGCTGGATCTCTTTGACGCCCTCCGCGGGCTCAAAGGACCCAGCGCTGCGGTTGGAGTCGGGGGCATCCTCGGTGACTTGCTGACGGATGACGGCGAGCTCCTCCGTCGCCACGGTGGCAGAGGCGAGCTCACCAGTCTCCGCCTCGCATTGGTAGGCGTGCTGGAAGGACGTCCCGACGGTGATCACCCCCTTCGGCCCAGGCATTTTGAGCTTGAGGTAGGTGTAATTGGGTACGGCCATAAACTTGGCGTAGCATGGCCGTCCCAGTATGGCGTGGTAGGATCCGTGGAATCCTACCACCTCGAAGGTAGGAGTCTCCGTTCTGAAATTGGACGGAGTCCCGAAAGTGACGGGCAAATCGATTTGCCCGAGAGGAATAGCTTGTTTCCCAGGGACGACGCCATGGAAGGGTGCACCGGTCGGGCGAATGCGCGCCCGGTCGACGCCCATGGCGTCGAGGGTCTCGACGTAGAGGATGTTGAGGCCGCTGCCTCCATCCATAAGCACCTTGGAGAGGCGCTTGGTGCCGATGATAGGGTCTACCACCAACGGGTACTTGCCTAGTTGCGGTACGTGGCTGGGGTGGTCTGACCGGTCGAACGTGATCGGAGACTCCGACCACTTGAGGAACGACGGGACAGCGGGCTCGGCTGCGAACACCTCACGGCGCTCCAGCTTGGCCCGACGTCGGCCACCGTGTGGCGCCGGCCCAGAGACGATCATAAGGCAGCCGTCCGTCTCCGGGAAGTTGTCGTCGCCGTCGGCGGCGTCGACGTCGTTGCTGGTGTCATCGGGAGCCTGTCGGGCTTGCCTTTCGGCTTGCCCTTCTTGGCCTCCTCGGCCAGGAACTTCTTCATCAGGGAACACTCTTTGTATAAGTGTTTCACTAGGAAGGCGTGGTTGGGGCACGGCCCGTTCCACTTCTTTTCGAAGTGGTTCGGGGTGTCCTCCGTGGGTGCCTTGGCACCCTTGCGATCCGCGGCAGCGACCATCCTTCTCCGGACGGACGCGGCCGATTCTTCTTCTTCTTCTTGCTCGGGGGGTCGGAGGAGCCTCCGCCGGCTGTCTCGACCCGCTTACCTTTGGCGTCTTGGCCGATCGAAGATCGCACCCACCGCCTCCTCGCCAGAGGCGAAGCTGGTCGCGATGTCCAGCAACTCTCTGGCGGTCCGGGGACTCTTGCGCCCTAGTTCGTGAACTAGGGAGCGACAGGTCGTCCCGGACAGGAATGCGCCGATGACATCGGCGTCACCGACGTCCGGCAGCTCATTGCATTGCCGGGAGAAGCGCCGGATGTAATCCCGGAGCGACTCTCCCGGTTTCTGCCGGCAGTTCTTGAGGTCCCAGGGGTTTCCTGGGCGGTTGTAAGTCCCCTGGAAGTTTCCAACGAAAACCTCCTTGAGGTCAGACCAGCAAGTGATCTGGTTGGCGGGGAGATGCTCGAGCCACGTCCTGGCCGAATCGGCCAGATACAGTGGCAAGTTGCGGATGATGAAATCGTCATCCTCCGCGCCCCCAGCCCGGCATGCAAGGCGATAGTCCTCGAGCCACAGGCCAGGGTTGGTTTCCCCCGCGTACTTTGGCACATTGGCCGGGGGTCGGAAGCGCCGCGGAAATGGCGCACTCCGAATGTGAGGACTGAAGACCCTCCGCCCCGGAGCGTCCGGGCTAGGGCTTCGATCCTCATCGTTGTCGTAGCGTCCCCCTCGACGCGGATGACGCGATCGGGAGGTGCCATCGTCGAACTCCAGGCGGCGCCGCCGCGCATCCAGGGTGGCGTGGGCGTCCCTGTTCGTCCCCAGACGACCGCGGACGGAGGCTTTCGCCGTGCCATCCGCTGCTGGGGGAGTCTGGTGGACAGACGTGTTCTGGGCACGTTGTCCACGCAGACGCGACAGCGAGCTCTCAGCTTGCTGCACTGCCGCGCGCTCAAGTAGCGCCTCAGCCTCGCGCTGGGCGCGTCGGGCTTCCGGCGTGACAGGCTCAGGGAGGCCCCTGAGCAACGCCGCCGCCGCGGCCAGGTTCTGGCTCGCCCGTGGGAAGCGCGGGCGGCCATCGTCACGACTTGCGACTCGTAAGTCGTCAGTGCGGGTGTGTTCACTGGACTCGCTCTGAGCGAGCTCGTGATCAATCACCGCACGCTCCTGATCCAGCTGACGCTGGACCTCCATGAGTTCCTCCCTCCGTGCGCGCAGTCGTTCTGACTGCACGTCACGGGGTGGGGTCCCGTCCTGCGGGCCAGAAGGCTCCGCAGGGCGTTCGCCCTCCGCAGCGGGAAGATCTCCTGCTCGTATCATGAGGCACTCTCGTGAGGGGTGGCGACTCCCCTCACTGCACCCCGCGTCGGAGCCTTCGCTCGACGCTCCATCCAGGAGGTCGAAGAAAGACTCGGACGCGCAGCCCACCATAGCCACGAACTCGTTGTTCGTGGTGCATGGAGCTGGGAGCGTTGACGCCCGGGACATCGTGCCATCGAGAGGCGACGCACGCCCGGGGTCAAGCGAGGCAACCGGTGGTGCCGCTGCACCGGCCAGTGCCAAAGCGCCATCGGAGATGGCGACGAAATCGAGGCTCCCGAAACGCACGTGTGTGCCGGGAACCCAGGTGCTTGCGCGGCTAGCCATCCGAACAAAGAGAGGGGTTTGACGAAAACACGCACAAAGAACCCCTACCTGGCGCGCCAACTGTCGGCGTTCGTTGTGGCCGACGAGTAATTAGTATCGTGGAGTGCGTGTTTTGGTTCGGATGGTTCGCGAGAGGACACAAGGATTTATACTGGTTCGGGCAGCGTGCCCTACGTCCAGTTCGATGAGGCTGCTCGTGTTACTCGCGATAGTTTGTAGAATGGGGTTACAAACGGGCGAGAGAGGGACGAGCTCCCAAGTCTCTGGTGTTCTACGTGTGGTGGGAGGTTATGTTCGCGTGTAGCCTAATGTTCAGCTTGCTCGCGTCGTTCTCCCGCCTCCCCCTTTTATACTGCAAGGAGGGAGGTGGGCGTACAGAGGGTCGGCGCGAGGGAGTGGGCGACGGCATGGCCGTGCGTCCTGTAGGCCACGCTGTTGACGCCTCAGACTCTGTGCCGGCCGCTGTGGATGACGTCGCAGACATGACGGTGCTTCTCTGGTCGGTGGCGCCACGGGGATGGCCGTCAACGAGGGAAGTCTTTTCAGCATGGTGGAGCGTCCTCCGACGAGGGGTTGGAGGAGAGAAGGACCAGTCGCCGTTGCTTCCATACCTGGTCAGAATGTCAATCGTGGCCGTCCCGTCCCAATAGAAGGGATGGGCTTTGACGGGGGTCGTTCGCATAGTGACGGCCTTGCCCTCACTGTGCGACGTGGGCGGTTACCGCCCACTTGTACGGGGGGCTTCGGTAGCCACGGGAGTCGTTGAGCTTTTATCACTCAACCACTCAGTGCCAATCGCCTTTGTTGCGGTAGGTGGCGCTCCCGACCCCTGAGGGTCGGGAGGGAGCGATCGCCCGACCCCTGGGGTCGGGCGAGGCGGACTCTGGCACGAGCTCCCGACCCCATCATGGTGAGGTCGGGCGCCTGAGTCGAGTGGCGGATGATCCGACCCCGGTCGGGGGGGTCGGGCGAGGCGGAACTGTCTGTGGGCCCGAGCCACTGTACGCGCGTCGTGGCATAGAGGTCGGGCGAGACGGAGGTCGCTCGCTGCTTTATACGTAAAGCAGTCGGAGGGCCGGTGATACCGGTCATCACCGGTATTGACCCTCAACAATTAACAATAAAAGATAAAGTAAAAAATACTAAAGCAAGAGGGACTATTGAATATGATGTGTGAATCTATACATTAAAAAATGCATGGTATCACACTTCTACAATGGTCAATGGACACTTGACATTCTTCCGATGTCAAATTCAATATAATTAATCATAGTATCAGGATTCATTAATTGATGATATGTGGAAATGACTGTAATAATAATTTCTAGAAACAGAAACTTATTAAGGAATATCTGCTCGAGTTATGTAGTTCTAAACATTGACTAAAGTTCAAAAAATATTAATATCAACTAATCACATAATGGGAAAACTGAATGTAAGGATAGAAAACAAGGTCACGGCGTAAAACAGTGCGCCCCTATAAATCTAAAAAAAACATAGAGGAAGCACTACTACAAAAAGACTCATCACTACCGGTTCATAACTTTCATCAATACCGGTTTTTGGGTCGGCAGCAATATGTCGATACTGATAATATTGATTTATCTATACCGGTATACAACCGATACTGATAAGCAGATCATCAATATCGGTTGACAATATGAACCGGTACTGGAACTCAAATTATCAATACCGGTTCCCGTTGTGAACCGGTACTGATAAATAACTATCAGTACCGGTTCCATGTACGAACCGGTACTGACGTTCAACTATCAGTACCGGTTCCAGTTGTGGACCGGTACTGATAGTTAAGTATCAGTACCGGTTCGTACCTGGAACCGGCACTGATAGTTGACTTCACTACCGGTTCCAGTTGTGGACCGGTACTGATAGTTAAACATCAGTACCGGTCATAACGACGACAGACACTGATAACTAGTCTATTAGTGCCTGTTGTTGTTAAGAACCGGTATTGATGGTTTGTTCCATGATAAAAGTAAAAAATTCAAATTAGCAGTAGCATCACTATTGACATCTGAAAGTATCATCATCATAACATAAACATAGATAGTAGTCACAGAAATTAGTAGCAGCTATAAATCTCAGAAACATTTTTTGATGAACACATGTACTATATGCAAAGTCTTACATACAAACACCAGGAGCAACAAAAACTCTCACACAACATAGGCCTCACAACCTTTTTTGTAACTAAGTGATGCAACTTAAATACGTTTCTTGTATTTTGAAGATTGTGGCGTAGATCTTTTAGAAGACTGTGGCATAGATTTTGATTGTTGTTGGCCATCTGTGGACACATGAAAGACACCGGAATCTGAAATGACATGTTGATTGATAAATCCTAGAAGTTGTTCCTGAACTGCTATAATTCTTTGTGGTAAGATTCCTTCGATTCGATCATTTACTTGCAATTTCAGTAATCAAAGTCAATCACTTTTCACATGTGCAAATTGAAAGTTGTTTAAACATGATGTTTGTCTTACGTCAACTGTGAAGTTTGCATAGTCCTTCGGATGGATGGACGAATACATAGCTTCTTTAACAGGTTCAATCATATTGAGACATACATAGAAGCCGCATTGATTGTTTCCATCAGGTTGTCTCCTACAATTCAAATTAATTTCGAACCAGAGATCTTTTGTGAATGGAAGGCACCTCCCATTAGCCTTAACATATCTGTGATACACCCTGTACATATATTCTTAGAAGTTATAATTAGTGTTCATGATATAACAAATAAAAAATAAAACAATGAATTTACCTTTGTAAGACATCTTTGAGACTCTTCCAATCTGTTTGTGGTCTCCTTTTGGAGTCACTGACAATGACCTTGCTATTCGCTATGTCAATCGAAAAAAGGGCCCAGTGGAAATTACAAAAAGACAAAAGAATCATAGCAAATGGTTATTCATAAGTAATAAACAAAGTGAAGTGTGTATATAACAGTTATTCATAAGTGATGAACACATACCCAAAATTGTAAGGTAGTAAAATTTTGTTTTTGTTTTGTGATCTCAAGAGAAAGGCGAATATGTATTCCTCTGTCTCTTTCCGCTGAGAAGATACGATGGTTTCGTTGACACGCAATGGGTCCATTATAGCAGTATCTTCGATTTTCTTGTCCTCACACATTTTTAAAATCATTCTACAAAAAACCAAAATAATTAAGATTAGGTAGATATGGTGCATCAAAATGTACTCAGAACTAGACAAAGACGTGACTTACAATGCCCACAAACAGATGAGTTGAGCTCCAAGAGCGTCTCCTTGCAATAATTGATACACTTCATGCCAAAAGACATACTCCTCACCATCACCATGTAAAAAATCTTTGTGTCTGTATCGAAATGCAAACATCTCTCTACCATCTTTTGCTTGTTCCATGTACCAGCTATGGAAATTCCGTGTTTGCGTGCTTTCATCGAACAAAAATTCATCAACCATTGATTCACCAAGAACAAAACGGGTAGGCTTGGCAACTTCGATCCTCGATTCATCCATATATTGATCTTTTGTTATTCCAGCACTGGCAAGAAATTCATTAAGATTTTGCTCTTGGCTTCTCTGCTCTAGAATCTCATTTGACCGTTGCCTACAAGAGTTTTTATATATTATGCGTGCAAAGTTAGTTGGTGAACCTCGAGGAGGCTTGCTCAACGTCCGTAGAAAGCTAACTTCATTCTGTCGATCGGCCTCTGTCCTCTCAGGAATTGTTGGCTTCTCAAAAAACTTTGTGACATCAGCACGCACCGATTTTCATTAAGTTCCTCATCGGTCTTCTCATAAGATAGCTTAGCTTGTGCTTTCTTAGGTCGTGCTGAATGAGATTTCTTGCCTTGCTGTGGTGACATAGTGGGCCTTCCCAGTCTTCCTTGTTGCATTTGGGAAGCTGGTCGCTTTTGTACGGCTAACCTCTTGGGGGACGGTTGGTGTTGTAATGATGTTGCTGCTCTTGTCACCCCTAACCTCTTAGGCGACGGTTGTGATGAGGTTGCCACATTGGTTGCCTCTAGCCTCTCGGGTGACAACTGCTGATGTGATGAATCTGCCTGCTTGGCGTCGTCTAGGCTCTTGGGTGATGGTTGTTGTTGCGGCATTTCATCTTGGCCTCGTTCGTGCGGCAAATGTCCGGAGCTTGAATTACTATCAGAGTCCAAGTCACCAAACACGATGTCACGCTTTCGCCACAACACGTACGAGCCAACATTCTTTTTAAGCATAACTTCACCCATTTGTCCAGGGAATTCCAGTTTGAATTTACGGCCAGCCGGGGTTACACTGTCCAAATGTACCATTGCATACCCCTTTGTTATCGGCTGACCATTGAAGGTAGTCCCTTCATCCGCAGGCTCGGCCAACCCAGAACCCACCATAATCGGGTCACCCAATAGAGACGAAACCAACTTGCATGGTGCACTCTCTTTAAGGTCATCAATGGCATAATGAGCATTGTCCTCTTCTACCAATGGTGTGGATGCACAACTACTCCGATTGCCGATTTGACTTGTAGAATTTGATTGCCTTTCCCAGTCGCTTCTAGCTTTGGCTATTTCCTGTTGTATCATCTCAGCTGTCTTTCGCCTCTCATTTTCTAATATGAGCATGATATCATCATCTGTGTTCCTTCTTCTTCTATAGCTATCAGCGTTTGATTGCATTGCAATCTTCCAAGACTTATTACCAAAGGCTCTTGTACGGCCCGGATGCTCCTTATTGCCCAATGCATAGGTTAGCTCATCACTGTACTCTCCATCTGGCACTTCAATATGTTGCAAGGGGTGCTGACTTGGCCTATCCATCCGATCATCCCCAGTGGCTTCATATAGCTCATGATCTGGACCCTCGATGGGTTGGGGTACTCGTGTTTTACGTGGCATTCCTACAACAAATGAAACATGAGTTTGTTTATTTATACAAAAGTATGAACCATTAATTTTGTATGAGCAACTTGACAACAGGACATGCCACAAAGCACTATACTACCAACCGTGGACTATACTACAAGGACTTACATCGAGAACTAAAAGGTTTGTGAGGTAATCTATACTACAAGGACTTACATCGAGGACTTGACAAGGCTATATCCAGGACTTCACAAGCACTATACTTCACAAGCACTATACTTCACAAGTACTGTTTTTTCAGGCTATAAGCCCCCTGTTGCAGCATGTGCTATGAATGAGGTTTTAGAATGGATTTCTGATGAAGCATTGCTTAAATACAACCTAAAAGTAATCAATCGTCCCATTCATCATAATTGAACCTAAAAGTAATCCAAACTTTGCACTGAAACCTAAAAGCTCATGGTCACAAGGCAACAGCTTTACATCTGGTCCAAGTATACACTGTAGTGAAACAAGGGCTCAAAATGATCGAAATTGACTCATAAACGCCCGATGACCTTTTCCCAACGTTCGCGACCTCCTTATCCCAATGTGCTGGTAAAAAAAGAAATCTCACCGGCAGACGCGACGGCCGCGAGCGCTAGCGTCGGCGGCGGTGGGAGAGAGCCGTAGGGTCGCCGGCGGCCGAGAGTGCGCAGCAGGGACAGCGGGCGCGAGCGGCAGAGGTGGCAGGGCCGGCGGCTGCGCGGGTGGTAGAGGCGGCGGCGTGTGCGGGATAGGCGGCGGATGAGAGCGGGAGCGTCGGAGGCGGCCGCGAGCAGGATCGTCGGCGGCGGCGGGTGACAGCAGCAGGGTTGCCGGCAGGAACAGGAAGAGGCGCGAAGTGATCGACTTTGTTTTGGTGAAAGTGTGGAACGGGCACGGGCGGGTCTTATAACTTTTGATGAAAACACAGCATCAATGCCGGTTCGCAACAAACCGACACTGATACTTCACTATCAATACCGGTTCCACTAAGAACCGGCATTGATACTACTCTATCAATGCCGGTTCCAGTGAAACCGGCATCGATAGAGGAATATCAATGCCGGTTCAGTTGGAACCGGCATTGATAGAGAAGTATCAGTGCCGGTTCCAAGTGGAACCGGCATTGATACTCCCCATATCAATGCGGTTCCAGTATTGAACCGGCATTGATATTCCTCTATCAATGCCGGTTCTGTTGGGGAACCGGCATTGATATGGGGGAGTATCAGTGTCGGTTCAAGGTGCAACCGACATTGATGAGCCTTGAGCTACAGTGCCACGCGAGCGTCGGCGGGAGCCAAACGGATGGTTAGCCCACTATGGACCGCGACGGACATTGATGCCCTCGTACGCACGCTCCTTGTTGTGGACGGCAGCCTTATCCGCTCGGCGCCTCCACCCGAGTGCCCGCCGCCGCCGCGCCCCCATCCGGCTCCGCCGCCGCCAGCAGGCTCCTCCTCGTCGTTCCTCCGCGCCGCCGTTGCCGCCCCACGCTGCGCGTCGCGCCGCATCTCCTTCGGCGCCTTCTTCGGCCTCCAAGTCGGAGACTTCATCCGTGAGGCCGGATCCGGCGGCCGCGTCGCGCGACCTCCCGGCGGCTACAACGGTGAGGCTTCGGACGCGGCATCCGCCCGGCGAACTTGCCGCCTCTAGGCCCTGCACTGCACCTGTGCAAAGATCGAAGCTCAAAGATCAGGCACCGACGGCCCCGGCTCCGGCCCCCCTAACGGGTCCGCTTGGGGCCGCGTCCTCCGTCGTCCCCCCGGCGCTAGTGAGGGCACCACCGACGGTCCCCGCTCCGGCGCCCCTCACGGCGCCGCTTGGGGCCGCGTCGTCCGTCTTCGCACCGGCGCCAGTGAGGGCGCCACCGCCGGTCCCCGCTCGGGGCCCCCTCACGGACGGCGGCGCCGGTGATTCGCTGCATTGTCCGTCCTCCCCCTTCGTAACTGTCGCCGAGAGCACTCCCTGATTTGCCGCCGCACCTGTCGGAGCTGCCGCCGTCGCCTGCCGTCGGCGCGCAACGCACTTCTTCGAGCACCGGGTCTGCACCAGAGCCCAACCCTCCGCCGGCCTTAGTTGCCCACTCCCGGTTCGTATTGATGGACGGCGACGGCAGCGATCCGTACAGGGATTTCTTCTCCCAGCCGGATGCGAACAGCTCTAGCGGCTGGGCCGATTGGTCGGCGGCGGACGGCGGCATCCAGGGCCCTCCAGACTTCGACATGCATGGGTTGGACCTTAACTCAGATGTTGCCGGATTCCGGCACCTTCCCGAGTACGGCGCCTTTTTACAGTCGCCTGCTGGACGTGGTCGCAATGCCGGCCGAGTTGGCAGTGGCCAGGCGTCGACGTCGCGGCCTCGTCCCATGGAACGCACTGCTGCGCCTGAAAGAGGGCGGAGTTGTTCTGCAACCTGGCGGCCAACCGAAGTTACAGGCGTTGGCGCAGGTGGTAGCCGGAGAGGTAACCGTCCACGCGGTCGTGGCCTCTCGTCTCCTCGCTTCCACAACGATGGCATTGGAGGGCCTACGCCGGACGACGTGCTTCCCCACCACGGCTACGACTCGTTCTCTGAACCGATGGACGAACCCGTCGGTGCTGCGGAATCCTCTGTAACTCGTTCCTGCTCCCTCATTGCTTCAAACATATCTGCCAGCACCTCTAATACTTGTAGTGGAGTCATTCATGTGTCCAATATTGCTTGACCGTTCATAGATGCGAACCCACAAGGCTAATTGGACGGACGAGCATACTCTAATTCTTTGCGAGTTGTGCGTTGAGCAAATACGGACAGGCAACTGTGTGAACGGCACCATGTCTGCCCGTGGCTACAAGATAATCGCCGATAAGTACTACATGGCCACTGGACTTAGACATGACAAGACTCAACTGAAGAACAGAATAGGGCAATTGAAGGGCTTGTACACATTCTGGTGCTGGCTGCAGAAGCAGACAGGTTTGGGACGTGCACCTAACGGGACTGTCATCGCCCCTGATGCCTTCTGGAGGAAACATACGGAGGTACGTCATTTCGTTGTCGTCCGTTGAATCGTTTCCAATTCTGCATGCCCGTACAAACATTATGTTGTCGCGCAGGGACGATCGGAATGGAGGAAGCTGCAGCGGGGACCTCCCGTGTACCTACCTCAGCTGGAGGAGATGTTCCATGGTGTAACTGTGGATGGGTCCACCTCACGCATCCCTGGGGAGGAGGAGCAGGAAGACGACGATGCACATGGCGAAGACGAAGAACTGATTGAGGTTGCTCCGAGTCAAACCACAAGCAGCGGGCGCAAGCGATCGAGCGGCCAGAGCACAGCTGCATCCCCACATAAGAAGACAAAGAGCCCAATGGTCGGCCTTATGGAGAAACTTGTTAACAAACTTTCCGCGAGCTCTGCCGCGACTACGTCGGCCATGGAGCAGAACAATGCGCATGCATCCTTGAAAAGGTGTAAGGAGCTGCTTGAGGAGTGCGGAGTCGCCGAGGACGATCCATTGTTCTTTGCTGGATCTGTTTTGTTTGAGAATAAGTGGATTAGATGGTGGTTCTGTGACATGAAAACTAACTCTGGCCGGTTGGCACGGCTGAAGCGACGCGCTGAGCTGCAGAATCTGTTGTAGTCTATTTCTGCCTTAGGATGTGTGAATTCGTAGGGAACATTGTGTGTGACATGTGAACCCATTGGTGATGTTTGGTTTGTGCGTTGTATTGCATATTACATTTGTTGTGCTGCTATTAAGCGTGTTGTCTTGTTGTGTTAACCACGCATGGTTTTGGTATTTGAATTGTTGCTGACGAGTATGTGAGTTTTCGTAGGAGCAGCAAGAGTTGAGTCTGTTTCATGCCGCGACATTGAACGCGGAAGGCAACGCCAGCGAAAGTGATGACGGCAAAGATGAAGATGAAGTGTACGCGCGGATACTTCGCGAGCATCAACAAACAAATGACCTCATGTTAGCCACATTTATGGTCGGTACGTATTATTATGAAACTTACATGAACAAGTCGGATCCGAGACAACCGGTACTTAGTGGATTACAGTGGGTACAAATAACTCTTGACGATCCGTCAGATTGCTACGACATGTTTAGAATGGAAAGATATTTGTTTGACAACCTTCATACATTGCTAGTTGAGAGGTACGGCCTTAAGTCGAGTAGCAAAATGTCCAGCATTGAGGCTTTGGGGATGTTCTTATGGATGGTTGGAGCACCGCAATTGGTACGCCAAGCAAAAAATAGGTTTGTTCGATCAACAGAGACAGTTAGTAGGACATTCACGAAAGTTCTTCATACTATGAATAGGCTTGCTGCAGATATTATTAAGCCTGTGGATCCGCAGTTCAGGATGGTGCATACAAGGTTACAGCAACCTCGGTTCAGTCCTTTGTTTAATGACTGCATAGGCGCGTTAGATGGAACACACATACCTGGGGAAGTCCCAGCAGCGAATGTCGTGCAGCATACGGGTAGACATGGGTACACATCTCAGAATGTGCTGGCCGTATGTGACTTTGATATGAGATTCACATTTGTTGTTGCCGGCTGGCCGGGGTCGGTACATGACATGAGAGTGTTTAATGATGTAATCAACAAATATGGAGACAAGTTTCCGCACCCACCTCCAGGTACAGTCGTTAGTTTTTCTTGGCAAGTACGCATATGTACATAATCCAACAAATTTGCAATGACCGTTCTTTTAACTATTCTGCAGGAAAGTATTACTTAGTGGATTCAGGGTACCCAAACCGTCCTGGGTATCTGGCACCGTACAAGGGGACGAAGTACCATGTCCCGGATTTCCAATCGGGCCCGCGACCTAAGGGGGAGAAAGAGGTATTCAACTTCGCGCATTCGTCACTACGAAATGTTATCGAGCGCGCATTTGGAGTGCTGAAGGAGAAGTGGAGGATTTTGTACGACCTACCGAGTTACCGAATGGAGAAGCAAACCAAAATTATATTGGCATGCATAGCATTGCATAATTTTATTAGACAAACTGCTCAACATGATAGAGCGTTTGATATGTTTGATAACGATGAGTACTATAGGCCACAAGCAGCCTCATCCTCAGCAAGACGTCATATGAGTAGCCAACTTGGAGATGAAGAGATTAGTATGAACGCTTTTCGGGATCAACTTGCACGTGCCTTGTTTCGACGAGCGTAGGTTTCCATATGTAAACAATGTGTTTCTCATGTCTGTTACTTCGTTGTGGAATTGTAACAAAATAATCTTGTACCTGCTTCTCTTGAATTTGTAATCTATTTTTATAAATATTGTCCATTGATTTTCTTACAATTCTGTTATTCGTATCGGACTTTGTACGTTGTTTTACTGAAAAAAATTTAATGGTATTGGAAGTTTTTGTACACTCTATATATAGGGGTAATTTGGTCTTTTCTCAACTGAAGGCTAATTTTTAGCTAACTCGTCCAAACATTTGCGCGGGATAAAGTTTAGCCTGGATAAAGTTTAGGCCGGGCTAAACTTTAGCCCCCTGCCTTCCAAACGCCACCGAAGTATCAATGTCGGTTCTAAATTGGAACCGGTATTGATAGTGGAATTTTAAATTTTTGTAAAAGAAAAAAAGCTCTCCTCTCTTTATTTGTTTTAAATATGACTATCTCCTCACTGAATACTTGAAGCTAATTAATTACTTAATAAAATCCCTGTAAATGTTGAATAATTTTTTGAAAGAACCGCTATGTGAAAATTGTTACAACAATACCATGCATGCTATTAGAAGTAATTTGTTTTAAGATAAAAGCAGGGGAGTGCCCTACTTGTCTGGTATTAATTTTGGATACAAGTAGTATAATAGTTAGTTAAATATTACATGAAAACTTGTTTCTTTCATCTAATAATGATAGCTTCGTCATGATCACGACGTATGTAGGTAGGTTCCTCACTGTCGTCAATGAGGGGGAGGACGATATCCTCTCCGAATGGAGGTAGATCATCGAATTAATTGTAGTCTTCCTCATCGATAACATCCTCTACACCAACAATATTTCTTTTTCCTTATAGAACGATATGGCGCTCCTCTTTGTTACAAGGATTTGGATCCTTAACATAGAAGACCTGTGTGACATCTTTGGCAAGCACAAATGGTTGTTCTCTATAGCCGACAAATTTAAAATCGATGATTGTCATACCGTACTTGTCGATCTTTAGTCCATGTGGTAGTACAACCCATTGAAAACAAAACAGAGGGACCTTTAATTTTTCTCCGTACTAAAGTTCCCATATCTCGTCTATGAAGCCATAGTAGGTCTCCTTTTTCCCATCACAATCATAGGCATCAATGCGAACACCGCTATTTTGGTTACAGCTTTTGGTGTCTTGCATCCTTGTGTAAAATGTATAGCCGTTAATGTCATACGCTTGATATGTATGGATCGTAGTTGACGGCCCGTTAGCTAGCATTTTCAATAGTACCTCATCTGCACTCTTTTCATCGTTGTGAACTATTTCCATCATATGTAATCGCAGCCAAGTGACAAAATTATCTCTGCGTTCCTTTGCAATCCAGTCCTCTGACTTTTTTGGATTTTTGGTCCGTAGCATTTGTACGTGCTTGTTGATATATGGGCCCACCACTACGGACTGTTGAAGAATGTAAAATGTGCTTGGATGAATGAAACATAGTCGTTGACATTGATTGTTTTGTGTCCTCATGTTCCTTTCCCTTTTAGTCGCCCCTCATGTCTTGATATCGGCAAACCAATTGATTTTAAATCCATATAGTCAATAGCAAACTCAATAACCTCCTCTGTTGCCCAGCCTTGTGCCATGGAACCTTCTGGACGACCTCGGTTACGAACATACTTTTTGAGAACCGTCATGAATCTTTCAAACGGATACATCTGATGCAAAAACACAGGACCAAGGTATTTCATCTCATGAACAATGTGCGTGAGAAAATGCGGCATTGAGTCAAAAAAGGAAGGAGGAAAAATAGTCTCGAGGTTGCACATAGTGTTGATCAAATCGTCCTGTAACTTTGTTAGCTTCCTAGGATCAATGACCTTTTGAGAGATTGCATTGAAAAATGAGTAAAGTTTTATTATTGTATCTCGGACCTTGTCTGGTAGAATACCTCTAATTGCAACAGCCAGTAGTTGAACCATCATCATGTGACAATCATGGGACTTCTTGAAGCGGAACTTAAGTGTATTCATGTTCACCAGTCTCTTGACACTGGCAGAGTAACCAGTTGGAACTTTTATCCCATGCAAGCAACCGCATAGGCTCATCTTTCTTGTTTACTAAGGGTGTAGCAAGCTGTTGGAAGTTTCTTTGACCCATTTTCGAGGACTGTATGATGGAGATCCTTTCTGAGTTTCATATCCTCTAGGTCCAAACGTGCTTTCAGTGTGTCTTTTGTTTTGCCAGGTATGTTAAGTAAGGTACCAACCACTGCCTCACATACGTTCTTCTCCACGTGCATGACATCAATTGCATGACGAACCATTAAGTCTTTCCAATACGGAAGGTTCCAAAATATTGATCTCGTTTTGAATAAACTATCAGGTGGAGCCTTTGTACTTCCTTTTCCTTTTCCAAGGACAACCTTCAGATTTTATACCATCTTGAATACTTGTTTCCCATCACGAACCTTAGGAGCTTGACGATTCTCGATTGTGCCATCAAAAGCTGTTCTATTTCTTCTATATGGGTGATCTGCACGTAGAAACCTACGATGACTCATGTATACCACTTTCTTATAGTTTTTTAACCATATGCCACCAGTTTCATCCATACACCATATGCACCCATTGTATCCTTTTGTGAGCTGTCCTGATATGCTACCAAGAGCCGGCAAATCTTGGATCATTATAAAAAACATAGCATGTAGAGTAAAAATCTCTTTTTTGTACTCATCCATACTCGTACACCATCGTTCCATAGTACAAGAAGATCATCAACCAATGGTTTTAGATATACATCAATGTCATTACCGACTTGAGTCGGTCCGCTTATCAGCAAAGGCATCATAAGAAACTTACGCTTCATACACAGCCATGATGGAAGATTATAGATACATAGTGTCACAGGCTAAGTACTATGTATGTGTCCTGTGTCTTCAAATGGATTCATCCCATCTGTACTCAACCCCAATCTAATATTCCTTAATTCAGCTTTAAAGTTCTTGTATTTGTTGTCAAAGTTCCTCATTGAATTTCATCAGCCGGGTGTCGAAGCTTTCCATCTTTCTTGCGCCCTTTCTCGTGCCATTGCATCAACTCAGCATTTGCTTTGTTAGCAAATAACCGCTTTAGACGAGGTATTATTGGAAAATACCAAGCAACTTTAGCAGGTGTTCTTTTAACCCTATTGTTCTCACCCACATCATCTCCATCAATATGTTCACTGTTGGACTTGTAGCGTGATGAACCACAAACACGACATTCCTCTAAATTTGCATCATCTTTGCGAAATAACATGCAGTCATTCCGACATGCATGTGTTTTTTCCATTTCCAGTCCTAATGGACAAACAATCTTCTTAGCTTGATATGTGTTTTGAGGCATAACATTGGTAGGAAGGAAATCCTTCAAAAATTGTAATAATACAGTAAAACTTTTATCGGACCAACTGTTGCTTAGCTTCATTTGTAGCAATGTGAGAACAACATGCAACTTGTTGTATTCTTTCTTGCAACCCAAGTACATGGGTGTCTCATAGTCTTCTTTCATCTTTAAGAGCTTTTGATATTCACTTTCACTAGAGAAATCATCCTCCACATTACGCAACATTTCATCAAGGTCATCAACATCATCGTGCAACGTTTCATCTAGGACATCAATATCATTGTGCAACGTTTCATCTAGGTCATCAACATCATTTTGCCTCTCTACTGTCACATACTCGCTATCCATGTCTGACCAATATGTAGTAGGATTATTCGCTTGCAAATCCTCCTCAACTTCACCATGTTTAGTCCAACATAAATATCCATACATAAAACCCCTTGTAATCAAGTGTGTACGAATCTCTTCTATATCTGAAAACTTCTTCTAAGTTTTTACAATCACGACACGGACAACATATATAATGAATGTCAGACTTGTTTTTTGGCTTCTTGTATGTTGTGGCGGCTTTCAAAAAAGTTTCCAATCCAACGAGGAAGCGTTTAGTAAAAGTGCTACCATCATACATCCACGATCGATCCATCTGGTACATTAGAATTATTAGCATCATAAAAAAATCAATTATATATATACATATACATATATATAATTGATCAATTATTCATCGTGGAAATGACATAAGATCGAGCTAAAAGTTGAACAGCAATGTTGAACAGCTATAAGTTGAAATTACAAAGTTGAACAGCTATAGCCTTTGTAGCCTTATTTTATCAGGGCCACGGTGCAAGAGATCGAGCTAAAAGTTTGAACAGCAAAAATATGCATAAAGGACATATATATTAATAAAAAATTGGAGGACTACCCATTCAGTCAACTTGAGCAATATCGTGATAAAGCAATCTTCAATTAATAAGCAATCTTAGAGAGTAATATAGATCAATCTTCCAATATAAGTAATCTTAGAGAGTACAGAGCAAGCACTAAGAGTAGAGAGCTCAATCCACTAACCGTAGAGTTTAAAACCGGGTGCTAAGCTTAGAGAGCAAAAGTTATTGAAATAAGCAAGAAGAGCGCTTCACTAACCGTAGACAGCTTTAGATAGGTTGATTTCTTCCGAATTTTGAATTATCCACCCGCAACAATATAGCTAGCTCCTGTCCCCGACCAGCAATGACCTCCTCGGTTTGGAGGAGGAAGAAGTACCGTTTATATACTCTGTACATTATCTATACCGGTTCATAACAGAAACCGGTACTGAAGATAAGATATCAGTGCCGGTTCCTTTAAGAACCGGTATTGATACTTTTCGATACTTTCAGTGTCGGTTCTTGTTGTGAACCGGCACTGATATCAGTGCCGGTTCCTTTAAGAACCGGTATTGATACTTTTCGGCACTTTGATTGCCGGTTCTTATTGTGAACCGGCACTGATAGTCCGTTTTCAGTACCGGTTCTTCAGGCTCAATTATTGATTTGCGGCAGGACCTTTGGAACCGGTATTGAAAATATATTTATACCGGTTTGAAAATATGCGGCATTGATGAAGGGGTATATTTGATGGTTTTTGTAGTAGTGTTAAGGTAAATTTGGATACAGAACACATATTCAAACCAGGATGGAAATTCTGACCAGCGACCAGAAGCGATCTAGCTGCATAGACAATCAAAACGGATCCTAAGCCGTGAGAACATGCCATCATTTAGCAAGAACATATTCGTACCATAAGGATGATATATGACTTAAAGTGAAATGAAAGACATGCTACTGTAGCCATACTGCCTGCTACAGTTTTTTTCAAGCCTCACAGAGATTGTGCCACGATGATTAAAATGTAATCTAAAAAAAACTGCTGCAAGAAACTGTAGAGAACGACAAATTTTGAATCCCTTACCACAAAAGCTTGTGGTTGTCAAACTCTTGAGGGTCTTCATATATATAAGAAATCCAAGGATAATTATGTATATCCTGCGATGAGGAAATAGGAACTCTTGCATAGAGCCAATGCCACTTCTCAATCAGATGGCAATTGGGGCATAATATTCCTTTGGAGTTAAATAGAGAGCCAATGCGATCTGATAATAAAAAGAGGAATAGAAAGCATTATAAGAAATAAAGTAACACGTACATGCATAAAACCTATTATTATGTAATTGCAAAAAAAATCTTTATTATGTAGAATGAGTACTTTCATATACATTGCGAGGGATTTTGTTGTCCATCCCAAACAGAGATTCAATACAAAAAACACTATCTTCTTTGTTGTGCGCACTACCTCTGAGGAACAACTATATTTTTTTTGTGAAAAGGAAACAATATAATTAAGTCAAATTAAATAGTACATGTTACAACCTGAGTCCTGAGACAATGCCTAAGTAGCTATAACATCATATGATTTTGGGCTAAAGAAACTTTCTGGTCCTTTTTCAATAGACTTCTAGCATTCTTTCGAGTCCGTAATATCACATGAAAGCAGTGTATAGCAGATCCACAAAAAGAATAAATTTAGAATAAATTCCAGTGTGCGCGTGTGTTGTAACCGGGTTCTTGTCTCATTTTTTCTTCTTAATATAATGAAGCGTAGCTCTCCTGCATTTCGAGAAAAAAAAGAATTGGCTAAAAATTGCTGTCATAACTCTTGCCACAGAAATGATCAACGATGCAAAATTGCTCTTGAGGACATATCAAAAAAATTGGAGAAAAAAAAAGACAGCAAACAGAAACATATATAAAAACGCATTGGTGAAGCCTTTGGACCAAATAATTCGCACTTCATCCAATATTGTGCACCGCATCTCCTCCTATTGTATATCATAATCATCACGCATAATAATTCTCTTAAAATATATATAACCCAGACACAACAATCAATTTAAACCCAAACTAAGCATTTTCTGCAAAATCAGCCATGTTAAATGTCTGAATGTAAAACCTGAGATAAAACCTGTCCTTCAGTTCACTGCAGATACTAGTCGCACTAATAGAAAAAGTGCTAATAAATTGCCACCCCAAAAAGGCGCACAATACAATCAAGAATGAGCAAAACCACCACGCACCAAGAGGTGGATTCGTGGCCGCACAGCAGCCTAGCGGTAGACCTATGCCCACTGCCGGTAACACTGCATCACGGCAAATCGAGCAATGCAGCTGTGCCTCGATCGGCCTCATTCTCTCCCTCTTTACATCCCCTTCCGCCACACCTTCCGTGGCCCCACCTCTCCTGATTCTGCTCCTCACCGCCACCTCCTTCCTCGATCACAACTCTTGTCCCCTCATTGTCCTCCTGTTGCTCCTCCTCATTGCCACCTCTTTCCTTGGCCACCAACTCTGTCACATCAGCAGCAGCAGCAGCAGTGCCCAGGACCGTCTTCATGCTCGCCACGTTCCCCATGCGTTGTTACCCAGGAGCAGGTCAGGTGTCTGTCGTAAATGCTCGTAGCTCTCTATAACACACACAATTCGCTTAACGAGCTCGTCATGCAGTGCCTCCCTCGCACAACAGGAGAGGGGAATAAATAGAAGGGAATTGAGGGTTTTCTACATGAGACCTTAGAAACTAGATAATTACAACACATCCCTATCCAATTTTGCGAGTATTTTAGGATTTCGTTCCAATTAGTCCCTGGTTGGGGTTTTCGTAGAACATTTATTTAAAAAAAATAGATAGATATTTTCTAGATGGCTGACACATGAACAAGAGGTTATCCAGGCAACGATGAATGTAGGTCCGTCGAATAAATGTTACGGTGACAAAGATGCTTCCGTTGATGGAATGCCATGATGCGATGGATGTAGCAGAAGGTAGTACGCCAAAGATCGCAGAAGAATAGAGTGATTTTCTGGTATAGGCTGTAACGGGTGGTATGATGAATGGATACGAGGGGCATGATTCATTGAATATATATAGCTTGGTATGATAGGTAGTGTCAGCCAACACTCTGAGCGGCGAGCAGTAGTGCTACAGGTACGACGAAATGTGGTGACAAGTCTCCATTTCACGTTTCTTCTTTTTCACAAAATAAAATATACATAGCCTTTGCATTGAGCATTGGATATTTTTCAGAGATTAATAAAAATACTACTTAAAATAAAAAAATTCCAAAATAAAGCCCTGTAGGACATTGAACTTGAACGTACAACGGCATTGCTTTCGTGCTTTCAACAGCCAAATTAACTTCATCGGGTGTTGGTTAATTCGTGTTAGATGTTCGACGTTCTCAGGTTCGAGTGTGACTCGTTGGACATTAGCTTCCTCCATTTCAAATGTCATTTTCATATGTTCTAAATATGATAGAGTATTATTTTTGTAAGTCCTTTGAAGAAAATCTTTAGAAACATTTTTCTAACATCTATTCTTTAAAAATATAAGTAATACAAACGAATGGTAAGCCTGGAGCTTGAAACTTGTTGGCAGAGTAGTTCTTCCAAGTATCATCGCGTTGCCGATGAATCCAGTTCTTCGTACACGCAACCACTGTCAAGCCACCATTGTGCTCCACGGATTGAGGAAGAGAGAAGAAAGAAGATCCATAGCCTCATCATCACCGGCATCATCATTTCCTTCCACCGGATTGTGCCTCCATCGACTTTTGGCGACGGCTAGGTATTAAGAGAGTCACACAGAGAGAGAGAGAGAGAGAGAGAGAGAGAGAGAGAGAGAGAGAGAGAGGAGAGGAGAGGAGAGGAGAGGAGAGGAGAGGAAATGGTCTCAGGCATTCGGCATTGGGGATGACAGCGCCTTCTGTTTTCATGGGCAGGAAAAATACGAGCGTAGGAAGTCCTATAATGGAGGGTTGGATGCCCTCCACATATGCAGAAACATCGATTAGGAGAGAGGGAAGCGACAGCGTCAGCATGGAGGGCAGGCCACAATGGTATGTAATCCCGTGATGATTGATGCACTTCATGCCAAGCAAAATTTATTTGCAGGTGACACATTATGTTAATTACCCACATATCATCGGTTATGATTTCCAATCAACGGTCCAGTATTAAATACTGCATAGTATACCTCACAATCATTAATAGCAAAATAAACCTCATGCTATTATGCTATATATGCCTAGAAGAGTCAGCCCCGTCCTCAAACAATCTCCATGGGGGAGAAGCAGATTCTGGTGCGCCATGAGCTGCCTGTTGTTGGGACAAAGAGCTTGGCCAAACGGGTTCATTGTTCACCGGTGAGTGAGTATCATAGTGTGCCTGCCCCCATGAGTAGAAGTTGTTGCCTCCAGCAACCTCAATAGTTTCCATAGATCTTGAAGCTGAAAAAGGTTCTGGGGTAATGTACCGAAGTAGAGAAGCAGACCAGTCAACACCCAATGTCCCCATGCCTCTAGATCCTTGGGATGCCTCCTGGAACTCTATGTTGGTAGGCGCTCTGACCATTGGTTGTACTGTTGGAGGTACACTTGGAGTTCTGTTATTTTCGACTCTGCATAATGACAATATATTGCAAGTCAGGTATATGATATATTAGTTGTATAACAAACCACAAGTATGTTATAAAGATGACTCATGTGTTGATGTTATGGCAAGAGTAAACAATGATTTTATTTGAAATAAAAATTGAGAACTTTGATGGAAACCATGGGGAAAAAAACCTGCATATCTAAATCTGATATACTACGTACAAACAAAAAAAGAGAACTGATGGAACAGCACAGATAGACATCGATAGGTCGCAAGAGATCAAAATTTCAGATTGCTAATCATATGCAATTGAGTGTGAACTGGATTAGATACTAGGAATCTTCTTAAACTACTTGAGCTACTACTACACTCATGCACCTAGCGACGTACATATATCTTCTATATGCACTAATACTACCTAAACCTTCTTATTGTGCCTTACTGCACAAAAATTCCTCTTCTAAATATGTTCAGACAATCAGTTTACAAGAGGGCATGTACACACGTTGCTGCCTAATTGATGAAACTATTTTTTCGAACAAGGGAATACTACTCGGGTGGAGCATCATAGAGTGTATAAAGGTGTCACATGTGAAACCCTATACATATTCCATTACCACAGGTGGCATATAACAGTAAATGGAAGAGAATGTTTAAGTCCTGTTAGAGATAGAAAACAGAAATATAAGGAATCCTACCTATTTCCATAAAGTGTGTGAACGGAGCCTCGTTGCTGGCTACCATTGTCCACACCCCCAATTCTCATAGCTCCCGCAGGGACTCGTCCCTGCTCGGCCACACTATCATTGTCGTTGGATGGAAAGTAGGAGTACGGCACGGCCGCCCAAAGGTTGTGATGGAAATCAGTGGGATGTGCTCTCCATATTGGCTGGTTTTGTGATGGCCCAGTCCAGGGGTTCCAGTGATCATGATATGCAGAACCACCAAAGCTTTTTCAATGATATCAATGCTTGAAGATGATACTGGAGAGGGAGGCCGCAAGTTTTGACCCATGACATCATGAACTGCAATGTCAATATTAGAACACTTTCGATCATTTGTACGTGTGATATATTCAAGGTAATTATGTTAGTATCTAATTGAAATTAAAACTTACAAGCAGCTGGTTGTGAGGATTCTCTTGCACTGTTACAAAAGAGAAATAGCATGAGTCAAAAAAAATTATCAATAAAGGATAACGTAGAAATACTAAAGCAAGAGGCAACAGTCATTGTAGATAAGAAAGCACTGGTGCCCTAATAACTAGTATAGGACGACATTACAAAAGGGAGTATTCTAATAAGATGTGTGAATCTACACATGAGGAGATCTCTGCTCCAATTAATGGAAGGCACAAATGACTGGGCCACACTGTAAAAATGTGGCTTTAGCTATAGCACACCACAAAAATCGAAATTAGCCACAACACACTGAGAATTTGACAAAACTATGTTGTGACACGCTACAACACATTTTCATCATATTTCTAACATTTTTACCTCTTTACGAAAAATAGATTATAACTTGAAACTTTGTATAAACATACATTCTTACATCATCTATCGATTAGATTTTTTCGAGATTTGTTTTTACATATTAGAGCTTGAGTTACAAAATAAATATTATTTTCAGTAAAAAAAATCTAAACAGTTGAAAACATATCTAGGGAAAGAAAAACACATGAATAGATGGTGCAGTTATATATGCTCGTGCGAAGTTTCAAGTTATAATTTATTTTGCGTAAGGGAATAAAAAATTTTGAAATAGGATGAAAATGTGGTGTAGTGTGTCACAGCATGATTTTCTTAAAGTTTTAGTGTGTTGTGGCTGAATTTGATTCTTACGGGGTGCTAAGCTGAAACCACGTTTGTACAGTGATGCCACAACCAATTTTGCCTTAGGAAATCGACTAAATAAGTTTGGAAAACAATAATATCAACTGATAACACATCATGGGAAAATTTATTGAAAGAGAGGTTACTAGAAAATAAGGTAACTATAAATAGTGTGTTGAGTATACATCTAACAAAACATAAAGGATGATAAATTTGGAGAACACCACTTACTCAAATAAGAATGGAAGTTCTGACAAGGGGCTTATAGGATACTGCCAGAAGCGAAATGGCTGCATAAAGTCCAAATGTATCATAGTAATAAGAGTGACATTCCACCATTGGCAAATGCATACTGGCGTGATAAGGATAATATATCTTTAAAGTAAAATGAAATGGAAAGCATGTGCAACTGTAGCTATAATAATATGCCTGCTATATTTTTGTTTGTCCAGCGTCAAAGATATTGTGCCACGATGATTAAGTGATGTCTTGAAGGAAGAAAAATGGATTGGAGCAACAAAAGGTAGCTAGAGAGCTACATGCATGTCATATGGTAACTACAGAGTTTCAATCCCTTACCACAAAACCTTGTTATGGGTGTTCAAAGTCAAGAAAATCTTCATCAGACACCCAACCATCATTGTTTACATTTTCTGATGAAATAAAACCCCTTGCATAGAGCCAATACCCATTTTCAACTTGACGCCAATTTGGGCACTGCATAATTCCTTTGGAGTTAAATGCTGAACCAATGCAATCTGATAATAAAAAGGAATATGAAGCATTATAAGTGCCACATGCATGCACATAATCTATTGTTATGTAGAGAATAGGTATACTCATCCCTTCTGATTTAATATAAAATCCAAAATCTTTTTTTATTGTGCATTATACCTAATAATGAACATATATATCTGAGGGATAAATTAAGCTAAATATAATAATCTGAGAGAATGTCAAAGTTGCTAGAACTATATAACATCAAATGATTAATTTCATGCTAAAGAAAAAGTTTTACCTGTATTTTCAGCCAATTTCTATTTCTTTTCTGAGTACAATTGTCACAGGAAAGCACTGCACATCCTCCAGTTAAGCGTAAATAATGCAGAATCTATACTGTCTACAAAATTACCTTTGGTAAAATGCAGAAAAATTGCTATGCCATAACTCTGATCAGTGAAACACCAACAACGCAAAATTGATCAGGAGGACATATGATGTTTTATTTTTGAAAAAAAAAATCAAGAAACACTAACATAAGAAAAGCATTGGTGCCTAGACCAAGTAATAGCGGTTGATGCAAGACTGCACTGCATCTGGTCCTAATTGTATAGTACCATATAATCAACATGTGTAATAACTATAATATAACCTAGACATTACCATTAATTTAACCTGACCTATGCATTTCCAGCAAAATCAGTCATGATAAATATACTTTTAAATTTAAACCCAGGCAAATCTATCCTCGATTTCACTCTAAATATTAGTCGGACTAACAGCAAAACTGCTAAATTGCTAATCACAAGGAATTCAAGACCATGCCTACGCCCACCTAGTTCCCATCCAAAAATACACACAATGTAATTATGAACCAGCAAAGTCGCTCACCAATATGAAATTTATGGCCGCACTCCAGCCTAGCAGTGGACCTCTCCCTCTCTCCAACGACCACAACATCGCAGATCGAGCACTACAGCACCGCTTCGGCCTCGGTGCCCCCGCCATCCTGCTGCTCCACATCACCGGCACCACCATCTTCCTTGCCACCATCTCTTTCACCTCCTTCTCCTCCCGCTGCTCATCTTCACCACCAGTTCCTTCCTCATCGCTTAGCACCTCCACCACCTCCTCCAGCTCCTCTTGGATCCCTAGGGCCATCATGATGCAGGGAGAGTTCCCCATCGCTGCAACTTCAGAGCAGATCTTATCACTCTCACAAGTGCTCATGGCTCTCTTGACAATCACAACTCCCTCAACGAGCTCACCAAGTAGTGCCCCCCTCGCTCAACAGGGGGGAGTGGAATAAATGAAAGAGAATTGAGGGGTTTTTTGCCAGAGGCCTTGGAAAGTTGTTAATTCTAACACGAGTCCCTGCTGCCTAGTTTATCATATGTTTTAGGATCTTTACCATAAAGTACCTAGTTTGGTAATAAAGAATTATTTAATAATAATATATCTTTGAGTATTATTGAATTATTAATTTGTAGTTGTTAGAACAAAAGATATTTTCTATACGACTTACCCATAACGAAGTGGTACATGAAGCAATGATGAATGTAGATCACCGTCGTATCGATTATACAGCAACGAAAGCCATGTTGTGATAGATGTTGCAGAAGGAAAATCACCAACGATCGGATCTCCTGATATAGGCTCTAACAGGTGATATGATGAGGGGTACAAGTACGGTTGTTGCAGAAAATATAGCTTGGTATGTAAGGTAACATTATTTGCCAATGCGTTGAGTAGTGTTGGAAGCTGAGGAAGACAAAAGCCATCACAATGGGAATCGCTTGGTTTAGGTGGACCGAAAGGAAGAAGTGGCATGTCGTCCGGGACGGACGAACGACATTGCGCGAGCATCTGGTTTTATATCCGACATCACCCAACTAATGAACAATTTATCCACGGCAATGTACTTGAAGCATATGTATAATGTTAAGGACGGCAAATAACTTAACTAAATCATATATTTTAATGTTGGTACATTAATATTAAAATATTACTTAATGATATCATGGAATAGATATTTAAATATTAATAAAAATATCATAGAAGATATGCTTACTTATATAAATATATAAATAGTATGTGAGACTCGAGCAATTAATATAGTAAATAAAACCAAAGAAAATGGAGCGAGTTAATGTTCTGAGCTCGTCTTGGAGAATCATTTAACAAGATGCTATTGTCTCGAAGTGTAGGGGCGAATTCGTAAAACTTCAGTCTTTAGAATTTAGAGCAATTTAATTAGTGCTGGGATTCAAAACGTAACCGTTCCCAAAGCCACACCCACCGGTTCTTGATCCGACCGTCCATCACCCATCGGACGTACTGGACACATAGGCCCCTGCCCCCGTCGCGTGTGCGTTGCTTCCCTGGTGGCAGGCTGGCACCTCTAGGGGCCAGCTCAGCGTGACCATCAGGTGCGTTGCACTTTTCTTTTTTTTCTCAATCAATGAAAATAAAACTGATGAAACTGAAGCGCGGAGCTGGGTTCCGTCGGTCCGGCGCAGGCCTGTTGGACGCCTGCGTCCAGGCGTCTAATCACCGCCAGGTCACGAGGCCCGCTCCCCTGCATGACCCCGAGGAAGCCGTGTGTTGGATTTGTATTTTCTTCAAAGCATGAGAGAAATATAAGTGAGTGTCCGATGTTTAGTCTTCTTACAATATTTCTGGGAGACTATTTATGAGCCCGTTTGTTTACGCTTTTCTGAACTTCACTTATCTGAAAAGTCTGCTTGTCGATTATCTTGCTTTTTAAATAAACGAGACTTTAAATAAACAGAATGTTTGAATACGCTTATTTTGACTTCGCTTATCAATTCGACTATAATACCTCGTTTTCTTTAGGAATTGAAGAGGAATCCAGGAATCTTAATAATATTTGAGTTTGATAAATAAAAATAATATTATAATAGTAAATAAGATTAATAGTTAACTTAAATATCCTAATTTTGCTCAATAAATGAACTACGAATAGCATATGAAAAAAGAAACAAACGCTACCGGGTCTGTGCTGCACCGACTGGGGGAGAGCGCCATCGGAGGCCGTCCGGGGACCCTCGGATCTGCTGAGCGTCGTGGGGTTGGGGGGGCGGGGGGGGGGGGGGGGGACCATCGGCCCGGGGGTCGTGGCGGCCGAATCTGCTAGCGGGCGCCCAGGGGGGCGGCCGCTCGGATCTACTGGGCGTCGGGGGGGGGGGGGGGCTAATCCCAAATCGCGGACGAGAAACGCAAAACGCGGGCTCGGAGCCGCGAACCAGAAACGCGGGACTCCAGTGGAGCGTGGCCGCCACGAAACTCATGCGGTTAGAGCAAGCGGCTTATAAGCGGGACGTTTGGGTCTGTTTTTCACTTATTTTGACCCATAAGCCGCTTATAAGTGTATCCAAACAGGGCCTATAGGTTACGACCATTATACTTTTTCTATCCTTATTACAGGAATAACCTTGTCATTTCTGCTTTACTACAGGGCATTTGGTAACTTAATCCTTTCCAATACGTGATTAGCTGGACCTCCGTACTCTTCACACCATCAGCCTTATCCTCTCGTTACGAGCCTCCTCAGATGCAGAAGGTTGCCGGGACCGATGGACTCTTCGGTCCCAATGCTTTCACCTCTTAAAAAGCTCGGGAGTTCTCTCGGTCACAGGCCTAAATGTGCTTTGTGTCCTTTTTCGGAAAGGAGCCGTAGATGGACCTTGGCCACCAACAGCAGCCCCTCATGGGTGAGATCCGCCTTCGGAGAGACCGAAACCATGACCGAAAGGCTAGGCCCATTGCCCCCCCCCCTCCCCCTTTTTTGGTTCTTCGAAAGGCCTGTGAAAGAGAGTATATGCTGAGAGAAAAAGTGTTAGACAAGCGTTGCTCCAGTACGAAACTGTGGCCGCACGATTCAACGGAATGGCGCGCTTGGGACACGGTTTCCGATGGGGCACGCTACTGCTTGACTCCCGAGGGAGGCACACGTCGTGCCCGCTGAGGGTCTCCGCGGCGGGACGACGGCTGGAGCGCTCGCCTATAAAAGCGGGGGCGGGCGAGGCGGCGCAGTTCATTGTCGCTTACCACGCCGCTCAGCCCTCACGCGCTAAAAGAAGCTTGCATAGCCTTGTTTTTCTTTCTGTCTCAACGAAGCCGAAGAACGCTCCAGAGCTCGTGAAACTAGCATTGTGACCATGCTGAAGGCCGGCGGATCGTGTAGCTTGAAGGGTCGGTGCCGTGTTTCGGACACCCTTCGCACCGGTCCCGTGCTGGGGCTGAGTACGGTGACGGAGAGTCAGTTGGATGAACTGGCTGAGTGGGGATGGCTATAGAGGCACTTGGCCTCCGTGCCTCCGAAGGGAGCAACGCGGCCGGAAGTGCGCGCTGACCACGCCGTACTATTCCTCCGTTTCTTCGACGGAGGGCTCTGGATGCCATGCTCATCTTTTCTTGGCAAGGTGCTGTAGCGCTATGAGCTGGAGATCCAACAAATAACCGTCAATGCAATAGTGAGGCTAAGCATCATGGAGTGGGTATTCCATATGGAGGGGGTTATGCCGGATGCCGATGTTTTTGCTGCGATGCACCGCACGATGTACCGAAAGCACGACAGCCCGATAGGGGAGGGGTATATGATGCCTTATGCCACCGTTAGCTTCGTGCCCATTGACGAGAGCAAGCTCCCGGCGAAGGCTTATCGTGAGCACTCGGGTCGGGAGTGGACTTCCGGATGGTTCTACTATCATGTGGGAGAGGGAAGCCCTCTTCGGTCCAGTTGCTCGGAGATTCTTCGCTGGCCTCGCCCTACGATCCAGCTGAGCGACAAATCTAAGCGATAGATGAAGGCTTTGGAGGAGGCATCCCGCAGACTAACCATGCGGGACCTTTGCGAAGAGTTTGTGACCGCCGGGGTCAGTCCTCTACTCAAGGACTGGTCCTGTAAATTTCTTATTGAGCTGCCCGACGGCCGAAGGAGGTAGCACTGCAGCCGGAGAAATTTCCGGTGAGTTCTGCGCACAATTCCATGTTCTTCGGCCTTTGGCCCTTAAGCTTCTATGTCGCGTACTCATGCAAATAATGTGCAGAGCTCAGCCTGGAGGAGATCGAAGCGCAGGCCAAACATTATCTCAGAAAGTTCTGGGAGATGGAGGCGCGTCACCGGGAGCATGCTCAATGTGAGCCACGGCTTAACCGGGTTCTGCTCCTAAAGGACCCGCAGGTGCAGCTTCCGGAACACAAGCTGGGTGACAAGGAGGAGGGTGATGAGACGGGGAAGGGGAAGGGAAAGGTGACGGCGAGGGAAGCTTCGGGTTCGAAGAAGCGGAAGGCTGTCGGTGAGGCGGCCTCATCTCACAAGGATGCCCAACCGGCGAAGAGGGCCGCTGCGAAGGCCATAACCGCGTTGCAGGGCCAAAGCTCGACAAGTGCTTCGAGCTCCTCGTGCGGTGAGTCGGATGCCGAAGAAGGCTCCATTACCGAAAGGACGGGCCCCGGCTGCTCAATAGCATCGGAGGAAGCGTCGAAAGAGGGTGCCTCGCCCGAAGTCCCCGAGGACTTTATAGTCGGGGATGTGGATTTCGGCTCCGAAGAGGGTACGTACTTGGAATTTATTGTGTAGGGTTAGTGACATACAACTAACTTTCTTAAGGCGGGTTTCTGCAGAGCCTGAGGCCCAGCCTGTGGAAGAAGGGGTGGGGCAAAGCAGGGGTCTAACGGCGACGAGGGTGCCGCCGAGAGCGAAAGCACCGAGAGCCCGCGCACCTGCGGTCGCGGGAAAAGCCTGTACAGTTACCTGCCTCCGGGATCGTCACCCGGAGACATAGCCGCTGGGCTGCACGAGGAGGACTTTTTGCCACGCGAAGGTGCACGTCACTCCCTGAGCCTGCCGGACGGCTTCTGGACATGGCCGGAGTTGGTCGGTTGCTGGACGAGCTGAGCCCGACCGAAGCATCGGAGGCACTCTTCGGAGTGGCCATACAGGTACCTCTTGTAGATGTGCGAGCTCTGTATCAATAACTTGTATAGAAGTGCTAACATGGTCTTTATATATTTTCCAGAGTGCTATGCTGGCGCGGCATGTGGCGTCTTCGACTCAAAAGAGCAACGAGGGAGTGCAAAACCGGCTTCGGGCTATGGAAACCGAAGCGAAGAAGTCTTTGGATCTGCGGCGTGAAGCTGAGTTTCGAATTTTGGAGCTGGAGCATGCACTTACCCCTTTGCGAGAAGAAAGAGACAGCCTGGCAAGGGAGCTGACCGAGGTGGCCGCCGAACGCGATACCTTCCACGAAGCTTCGAAGACCGCCGAAGGTCAACTTACGGTTATGGAGCAACTTACCGAAGGGGTAAGACAGTTGATGGGAGATGTGGATGATCTCCTTGGCATGCTCGGGGTGAATGTGGTTGCACCGGCCGCCGGACGTGTCTGAGGATCCCATGGCGAGCATTTCTCGGACCCGACAAGGGATCGAAGCGGCTCGTAAGACGTTACGCACGTTCGGGAACCACTGTGTCCAGGTGGCCTGGACTGGTGCTTTTGCTGCCATCCGCGCAAGTGGCATCATCGACTTCACGGCAATCAAGAGGGCCATAAGCGAGGTGCAAAAGCCTGTGCAAGCAGCTTCGAAGCATATGCCGGGCTCCGGAAGTCGATCCGCGATGTCAGGAAATCTTTCGCCCAAGGGTTCTGACTCCGAGGCGGCAGCGAGCTAAGCCGCGAGTCCGCGCTTCGTGCGGCGGGAGGCGGAAGGCCTACTGGGGTGGCGAGAGCCGTGTCTTCGACACCGGAAGCTGGTGAAACAAGCAACCTTCGAGCCGGCGAAGGTGGATCCGAAGGCTAGGCTGGGAGAGGTGGACCGTCAAGTGAAGCTGCCAAAGGCACCCACCCCCAAGTGTGAGCTGCTGCTTAGTTTCGACCGTAGATTGTATTCAAATCTTTTGAAAGCATCAGAACGAAATGTTCTTTGAGAGCTATGTAATCTGAATATTGAATTGGAAGGTAACTTAGATTCCTCCTCCTATTCAGGCCGAATTGGTTCTTGACGCGATGCCTATGTCGTATGTCCCTTCGGGAAGCACCACCGTTAGCCGAGTTGACTTCGCGAGCGAACATCAATGGCGCAAATGATTCCTGAAGAACACCTCTGGAACCATCGAAGAGTTCCAGGCGTACATAGAAAAGCACAACACGACAATCAAGGAGTCATGTAATAAGGTGAGCTCAAAAGAAAGGTTAGAGTGGCACGTCAAATGCGACCACCAAAGAGCTCCGCGAGGAAACCAGAACCCGGCCCTCGTGCTATGTGGACCGAAAGTTGAGCCCGAAGTAGAAACGATCGAGATATCCAGTGGGTCGTGTCTCCCGAAGAGCCTAATCCGGACTTGATGGAGGAGTTAGCTCGCGCAGTAAACGGTCCCGGTGGGGTGATGAGCCACATAACGCGCCTTCGGTGTAACATTTCATGTGATGTGGGCTCAAGAAAAATTTAAATCAATTAAGAATTAATGCAAGAAATTAATTGAAAAGGTTAATTAATAAAAATTACGGGTAATTATTAAAAAGAAATTAATAGCATTACTCCAATTTGAGGTTTAAGCATTAAAATAAAATACGCACTAAATAATAATGCTAGGCAGAATTTAAATTTCAAAGTGAACACAAAAATTCATCTTCATAAAATAAAATACGCACTAAATAATAATGCTAGGCAGAATTTAAATTTCAAAGTGAAACACAAAAATTCATCTTCATATGATTTCTGAAATCAAATTTGGGCCTATGTGCAAATTCCTGATTAGTCCTGTGCCTTTTTGAAAACTTCCCTGAATCATTTTGGGCTGGTATGCAAATTCCTGGAATTTCTGTGCCATTTCTGAAAGTATCCCTGAATAGATTTGGGCCTCTGTTTAAATTCCTGAAAGAATCGGGCCTTTCTGCAATTTTTCCCCGGCCCACTGGGCCTCGGGTCCCGTCAGTCAGCCGCTCACTCCTTCTCTCCCTCGGTTTTCTTCCTCCCGCCCGCTTTCTCTCTCCCGCGCGCTCGCCTCCCCACGCCCGACCGCGCGCAGGGCGCGAGCGCCACCTGCCGCGCGCGGCCTGCGCACACGCGCGCGTGGCGCCCCCGCGATTCAACCGACGCGCGATGGAATGCCTCGGCCGCCTCGTCCTTTTCTTCGCGCCGCTCCTCCCTCGGCTTCTCCATCACGCCGCATCTCTCTCTCCGCGCCTTTGTTTCCTCCGCCGGGTAGACGAGCGCCGCCGAGCCGCAGCACTACACCCCGTGCCTGGCACTCACCACAATTCGCCGCATTCCTCCGGAAGCCGACGCGTCCGAGTGTTGCTTGCCTTTTTCCCGCGCTCGGCCACCATCAATTTGCACTGGACTCGCGGGATTGAGCATCGCCGCCGCCGTCTATACTCGCCGCCGTAGGTAGCCACGGTGAGCCCCATCCTTGCTTTGCGCGGGAAGCTGTTTTGCTCATCTTTCGGAACACCCGGAGCTTGGTAGCGCCCTCACTGCCGACCTTTTTGTCAGGACGACGCCACATCGACGGGACTTAGCGCCGCCGCCGCCGCCATTCTTCCCGGCCGAAGGTGGCCTCCGGTGTTAACCGTCGCCGGTGAGGTATAAACTCAATTCCTTCATCCCCTAGCTCCGTCGTGCCGCGAGGAAGCTCCTAGACCCAGCACTGCGACCGGCCGCCCGTCGGAGCGCCGCCGCGCCATTGCCGCCGCCCGGCCGTGCCGCCGCTCGTCGCCGTCGGTGCTCCGGTCCCGGCCATTACCCCCACCCGAGCAAAATGGATTCCCCACATCGCTCTCTTGCCAATGGTGGTCGCGCCGACGGCCGCCGTCGCCGGCAGCTCCGCCGCCCGCCGCCGGCCGGCTCGGCTGAAGCGGGGCAGAAACCCTAGCCCCAGGGTTACTGTTCCATTGAGTTTTAAATTTCTTTAATTCGGCTGCAATCTTCCAAAAATTCCAGAAAAATCATTTTAGCTCAGAAAAATGTAAATCCAAATGTTTTAGGACCAGGAGAAACTCTAGTATTTATTAAAATTATAAAACCTCATTGTGTGAAAATTAATAATTTTGGCATTTATTTAATTAACCAAAATGACCCAAAACCCTAATTAAATAGTTAATAATTGTTAAATATGAGAAAAATTTATAAAACCCTAGGTATAACCCTAGTTAGTTCTAATGTGTCATAGCAGTTAATTAGAGTTATTAGCACCTTCTAAGTAGCTGCAATTTAATTGATCTAGATCAAATTCCCCGACTAAACCCTAATCGCTAAATCGACACCGATCACTTTAATTGTTAGCGTCAGTCAATTTCTACTAATATTAACTTTACTTTTGCATCATGTAGACGCCGACGTGAACGAAGTAGCCGTCGAGGCAGACCCAGGCTTTTCTGTAGACACCGTTGTCGCAGACCCCAAAGACTATCCACAAGGCAAGCTCCGGTGCACTACCGTTTCTAAACTTTCTTTTTATAACAGTATTGTGGATCGTGTGCTGTGCATTTAGGTCAATAGGAGTTGAATGAAACCCTAGATGCATATGTTTCCAGTAGTACCCAGTTTGGAATATTGGTACAGGTAGCTCGATGTAGCTGCTATGCTTAGATTTCCTCTTCGGTAGAAGTCGAGCAGATTGGACCCTGCTCGCGATATGATAGGAATTGGTTGAAGCCCCACCTTGCTGCAGAATTGTTTCACTAGTCCAGGTTTAAATGGAAGAAATCGGGGTCAGGCAGAGGATGTTAGGAAAGCAACAGACCGGGGTTCTGTGTGCTGTAGCTCTGCCTGATCCGTGGGGCACAGTTGATTGAGTATTGAACGTACTGTTCACATGCTGGAACTATGGGAACCAGCAAACCTAGGTAGCCTAGAGAAGGCAAAGCTGAACCTACCTTACGGTGTCTGATTGACGGCGGTCTGGGGTGGACAGTGTGTGAACTCCACAGGCACCGTCCGGGACGGTGATCTGGTGGGACGCGGCACTGTTAAGGTAGCGTAAGAGGGAATTAGCTTTGCCAGATCTGGTGCGAACGGTTGCCACGTGCGGTCCGGGACGCGCACGTGTCGTGTGACCAGGTTAACCCTGCAGGTGTAAATCGTTTCGAACCGCTAATACTCTCAGTCTAGAGTATTACTCGATCTCTCTGTCGCATACGATAACAAGTGAACAAAAAGTGAGATTATATTATGATTGAAATGTTTGTGTTATTTAATGTTTGACAACTTGATTGTTTAGCTACAGTGCCTACTAAAGTTTATTTTCTCAAACTTAATTTGAGCTAAAACTTGAAAGTAGGAAAAATTAATTAGCTAAGCGTGTCTTTTGCAATTTCCCCTACCCCGTGTCGGCCGTGCATGTCTAGGTGTCGGCTGTAGACAGCCTGTTGACGGGTTAGTCTTGCTGAGCTTCTTAGAAGCTCACGCTTTGCGACTTGTGGTTTTCAGGAGGTTTCGATGCGACCGGTGGTTTTGGTGGCCAGCAGTGGGAGGAGTCGTCTCCAGGTTGGGGTAGCTTTCAGTGGGAGCCGCTCGATTAGTTGCTGCTTTGTGTGTGTGGCTAGTAGCAAGGCGCCGTTGGGCAAGGCCCTTGCTTTTGCTTAGAGTCAGAGTCGGAGTCTGTACCGTTAACTCTCGTTTCTGCTGTATTGTAAAAACCAGGTTTGGATTCAAACTCTGTAATCACTCATGTAATATTTCTTTCTATCCTTAATTCGTGCTTTTTACTGCCTGTGTTGTACTCTGTGAACGTTCGCTTCGACGAACGTCGCCCAGAATGGATCCCGGGAGGAGGATCTCCCCCGTTTCAGGGGCGGTCCGCCACAGCTGGTATCAGAGCCATTCTAGGATGAGTACAACCTTTTTAGGGCATATTTTCGAAAACCGCGTGCGAGTTAGTAGCGTGCCCTAGTAGAACTAGGTTCTATCAGGTGGCAAGCTAACCTAGTGTAGGGTCTAACAAAACCCAGTTAGATTTATTATTCTGTAACGACGCACCTACGCTAAGGTAAGCGAGGTAAGGTACGCCGCTCGACTGCGGTGAAAGGTCGAGAAACCCCTGTTGCATCAGCAACAGTAGCGTTCCGTACCGTGGTGGTATGGAAGGAGGTATTAGGTTCGCTGTAACCTAGTACACTCCCTTGCCGTTTAGGGAGAGAAGCGGACCTCTACCGTACGAGGTGTGGGTTACGGACCTGTTGCGAATGTAGACCTTCGCAACAGTGGTGTCTTGTGTCTGTGGTACACAAGAGATGAGTTTGTTCTTCGCGACTTAGGTCTCGCGGAACACTCTCATACCTCCGCTGCCTGAGGTAAAGTGCAGTCTGTTCGCCGCGCAGGGAAGGTCGGACACGTGACCCCGTACGTGACCTACTCGGGGCGACCCATATGGCAATGATATGGGTTGTTGTTTTTACTTACACTATTATATCTATTCAACTGCCTGTCGTGTGATTTTCTGCAGGTAAGCTAACCAGTTGCGTAAGAACGTGTAGACACGACTGACTTGAGAGATCGATTCTGCCACCGACTTAACGTATTAGGCTTTTATTTTTGTGAGGACGTATAGGTCGATAAAGGACTGCATTGCATCGTAAAAATTGAAAGATCACACGAGTATTAAAACCTCTAAATCACAGACCTAAGCATGTTAAAACCCTTCAAACTTATACTAAAACCATCCAAGAGCAACCACTTCCATCCATGACAGTTTTAACCATCGTGACCTTGATTCCGGGGTGTAGGCCACGCTTGCACCCAAATTGTGAGCCATTCCTTTAACAGAAGTCACATGCATGCTTGAGTTAGGTGTCGACATGTGACTTCCGTAAAGTAAATCCTTCTCCGTCTTTGTATCTGCAGATGTCGGGCAACTCGGTTGACAATGGTTTGGGGAACTATGGGGCTGAGCACTCCACCCCCGCTCGGATGACTCAAGAGTCAGGGCGCAGGGGATTTGTCCAGTTGCTCAACCAAACCCTACAGTCGCTAGGCTATGAAGAGACTCCTTGGTTCCGAGTCCGGGAGTTCAAACGGCATGGCCTACCCCGCAGCTCAGCCGAAACTACACTGCCCGCTCATCCTCACCGAGCCAACAGAGAAATCTGGACCACCACCGGAGTTGGGACGGACGAGACGGAGGCCATTGAAGCCGCAGCTCTCCAGGCTCTATTAAGGCTATGTGAGGGACATTTAGCCGATCTAGCAGATCAGCCAGCGGCCCTGTTTCTGATACGGGACCAGGTTGATGATGTCTGGCGTCGGAACGTCAAGAATGCAATTGCCAAGACTCTCCAGGGAGAGAAAGATCACGTGACCCCACTGTTCAAGTTGAGCGTAGCGCTACTTAACTTGTATGAGGACACAGTGATGGCAGCCCAATATGACCGCCAGGCTTTGGGACGAGCTCACAAGGAGCTAGCACGAACCCCAGACGAAATGGGAGGCATAGGGAGCAGCAGCAATGAACCGTGTGTTCGCTGCGATGCCCGGGCGCAACGCATTGCCGAACTCGATCATCTTGCTACAGCAAGGCTTACCCTGGTGCAGGCCAGGAATGACGAGTGCAACGCCCTGCTGGAGCAGATTCACCAGCTGGAGATTGCTCGGGATGAGGCTCTACAAGTAGTTGAAAACCTCGTTCATGAGAATCACCACCTGCAGCACCACATTGCTGGACTCTTAGAGGCACAGCAACAGCAGCATCCACCACCAGCCGGCGAGGACGCGTCTGAGTCAGGAGTGTCTGACCCAGATATAACCTACCATGAGTCCGATGAGGGGCAAGGCAGTGGAGATGACGCCAACCCCTAGGACCGCGACTTGTAGGCTCGCTGACTGGTAACGAGTGTTAGTTGTGTAGCTGAGTGGTGTCTGGTTGGTAGTAGTGTGTTTCGATTGTATCCCTTAGATGTGGTTCACCATGGTAGCACTATGTTTTAGTCTGATGTAGTCCGGAAGTGCATGACAATGCGGGTTGTAATGCGGGTACCGATGTATTGTCATGATTTTGGGAATGAATGTGGCTGTTTTCTATGTGCATACTATGTGTGTTACATATGTACATTCCTCTGTCGTATCTGTACCATGGTAAACTTAAGATTTGAAGACCACACTAACGGAACCGTCGATTTGTGAAATGCAGCATGGTGCGAAGCGAGGCTGGAAGCTCACAAGGTGGGGAGGAGCAGAACCCACCACCCCCACCAGGTGCTCCAACTCTCGCAGAAGCAATGGCGGCCATGATGCAGAACTCCATACAGCAAGGAGAAATGCTGCGGGCCCTTCTGGAAGACCACAACCAGAACCGGGAACGCCGTGGTCCGCGTGAGAACAGCACCTACTCGGACTTCATGGCGACCCACCCGCCCGAGTTCAAGGATGCAAGGGAACCGATGGACGCAGACAACTGGATCCATGCCATCGAGGCCAAATTTGGGCTCATTCGGTGCACCGACCACCAGAAGACCTTGTTCGCAGCCCAGATGCTGTATGGGCACGCAGGCGCATGGTGGGCCAACTACGTCGCCACTCTTCCACCGGGTACGGCAGTACCGTGGGAGCAGTTCAAAGAAGCTTTCCGAGCCCATCATATTCCCGTCGGGCTGATGCAGCGAAAGGCCAAGGAGTTCATGGCCTTAACTCAGGGAAACCGCTCCGTCCACGAGTACTCCAGGGCATTTAATCAGTTGTCACTTTATGCTCCGGAGCAGGTCGACACGGACGCAAAGCATAAGAGCCGTTTCATGGGAGGGCTGGACGTTACACTTCAGTCCCGCATGGCTCTGAACCAAGGCGGTACCTTCACTGAGTTCGTGAGCAACACTCTGATCGCAGAAGAATACCTCGAGAAGGAACAGCGCGAGAAGAAGCGAAGCAGTGGTGGCCCTTCCAACGCGCCACCCCCGAAGTATCGCTTGGTCTATACTGCGCCGGATGGGAGGAGGTACGGGTCCGTTCCTCCGTCGGGACCGTCCTTCCGCCCGCCGCAGCAGCAGTACCGACCCCCGCGTTACCAGCAGCAAGGCGAAAACCGCGCACCGCCACCCCCACCGCAGCAGAATTGGGACGCCCGTCCACCTCAACAGGGCAACCGACCTGGACTCGGAGCTCCATGTTTCACTTGTGGACTCCCGGGTCACTTCGCTCGTGAGTGTCCTACCCGCAGGAAGCAGGGTAACCCGGGTCGCCAACAGGGCTCGGGGCAGGACCAATCCAGGGGGCAGAGGGCAGCCAGATCGGGTCGGGTGAATTATACCACGACCGAAGACATTGCCGAGGGTGAACCGGTGCTGGCAGGTATGTTTTCACTCTCTGGTCACACCGCATTCGTTCTGTTCGATTCTGGTGCCTCTCATAATTTCATTAGTCGAAACTTTATTGAGGAAAAATATTTCAACACCATTCTTCTAGATCCACCTTTTCTTATAAAATCACCGGGGGGTTGTATCATATCACGACATGGGTTAAAAGAAACACCACTAAATTTAGGCGAACGCTCCTACCCTACTTCCTTCATCATCCTTGACGGCCAGGGTATCGACATCATTATTGGAATGATGTGGATGAAACACCACCAAGCCATCCTTGACATAGCTAATCGAGTAATCCATCTAACCTCACCACTCCGCGGCTCCGTATCCCTAAGATTAGATCACCCCAGATCCACTTCCGCACGAGTCTATCATGCCGTGGGAAAAAGTTTAGAGGAGATTCCGGTGGTGAAGGAGTTTCCGGATGTGTTTCCGGAAGATCTACCAGGGTTACCCCCAGATCGGGATGTGGAATTCAGGATTGACCTACAGCCAGGCACAGCGCCAATTTCTCGCAGACCATGCAAGATGGCGCCAAAAGAACTGGCTGAGCTGAAGGTACAACTGAAGGAGCTGTTGGACAAGGGTTTTATACAACCCAGCTCTTCTCCGTGGGGATGTCCGGCTTTATTTGTGAAAAAGAAGGACCAATCCCTACGGTTGTGTGTTGATTACCGCCCTTTGAATGCGGTCACAATCAAAAACAAATATCCACCACCCCGCATCGACATCTTATTTGATCAGCTGGCTGGAGCTAAAGTCTTCTCCAAAATAGACCTTCGATCAGGCTACCACCAAATCAAGATTCGACCAGAGGATGTTCCAAAAACAGCATTCTCTACAAGATATGGTCTGTATGAGTACTTGGTGATGTCTTTTGGACTCACCAATGCACCAGCCCACTTTATGTACCTTATGAACTCTGTCTTCATGCCAGAGCTAGACAAGTTTGTTGTCGTATTCATCGATGACATACTGATCTATTCCAAGACCGCAGAAGACCATTCCGAGCATCTCAGAACGGTCTTGCAGAGGCTGAGGGATCACAAGCTGTATGCCAAATTCAGCAAGTGTGAGTTCTGGATTGATCACGTCCAATTCTTGGGACATGTGGTCTCCTCCGAAGGCATTGCAGTTGACCCAGGAAAAATACAAATTATTCTTGAATGGGAAGCTCCCACCTCAGTCCATAAGGTACGCAGTTTCCTCGGGATGGCAGGATATTACCGTCGGTTCATTCCAAGCTTCTCAAAGATAGCTAAACCAATCACTGAGCTGCTCAAGAAAGGCAACCAGTTCAGGTGGACCGACAGCTGTGAGAAAGCCTTCCAGACCCTGAAAAAGCACCTAACTACAGCCCCAGTGCTAGCGCAGCCAGATCTGAGCAAGCCATTTGATGTGTACTGTGATGCATCTGGTATTGGTCTTGGCTGTGTATTAATGCAAGAGGGTCGAGTGATTGCTTATGCTTCCAGGCAACTCCGTAAGCATGAGCAGAACTATCCGACTCACGACTTGGAGCTAGCAGCGGTCGTACTGGCACTAAAAGTGTGGAGACACTATTTGTTGGGGAATTTGGTGCATCTGTACACCGATCATAAGAGTCTGAAGTATATCTTCACTCAAAATGAGCTTAACATGAGGCAAAGAAGGTGGCTTGAGCTGATTAAGGACTACGAGTTGGAGATTCATTATCATCCTGGCAAGGCTAATGTCGTGGTAGATGCTTTGAGCAGACATGCTCACTGTCACTACCTAGACCAGGGAATTTCCACAGCGGAAGAAGAAGTAGCCCTACGAGTTCTACCTCATGGATCATTGTATAATCTCGCCTTGATTCCAACCATTAAGGATGAGGTAGCAAGCGCTCAACAAGCAGACAATGGGATGAAGAACATCAGACTCAGGCTAAAAGACAAAAAGATGCAGTGTTTTCGGGAGGATAAAGACGGGGTGTTATGGTTTAAGGACAGGTTGGTAGTTCCAAAGAATCTTGAGCTGCGAAAGAAGATTATGGACGAGGCTCATCTGTCAAAATATTCCATTCACCCCGGTAGCAATAAAATGTATCAAGACCTGAGGAAGAAATTTTGGTGGACAAGGATGAAGAGGGAGATTGCCAAATATGTGGTCGAGTGTGACACTTGCAGAAGAGTCAAGGCAGATCATTTGAAAAAGCCCGGACTTCTGCAACCCTTGAGTGTTCCTGCTTGGAAATGGGAGGATCTGAGCATGGACTTCATAGTGGGGTTACCTATGACCGCTCGACGCCACAACTCCATTTGGGTAATTGTGGACCGACTCACCAAGTCCGCTCACTTCATACCAGTGAACACCAACTATCGAATGAAGAAGTATGCGGAGCTGTATATCGCTCGAGTCGTCAGTCAACACGGAGTACCAAAGACCATCATCTCCGATAGGGGAGCCCAGTTTGTTGCCAGGTTTTGGGAGCAACTACATGCGGCTTTGGGTACCAAGCTGATAAGGAGTTCAGCGTACCATCCCCAGACTGACGGACAGACTGAAAGGGTCAATCAGATTTTAGAGGACATGCTGCGAGCCTCAGTGTTAAATCATGGCGGGAATTGGGATGAGTACTTACCCCTGACAGAATTTGCTTACAACAACAGCTACCAGGGGAGTATTCAGATGTCTCCCTTCGAGGCATTGTATGGTCGGAGTTGCAGGACTCCATTGAACTGGTCCGAGTCAGGTGAGAGGGTGATACTTGGACCAGACCTAGTTCAACAAGCAGAAGAGAAAGTGAGGACCATTCAATCTAATTTGAAGGCCGCCCAATCCCGACAGAAAAGTTATGCAGATAAAAGACGACGGCCCTTGAACTTCGAGGTGGGTGATTCTGTGTATCTGCGGGTCTCGCCCACCAAAGGAGTGCAGCGATTTGGTGTGAAAGGCAAATTGGCTCCAAGGTATATTGGTCCATTTCCTATCTTGGAGAAGTGTGGATCAGTGGCGTACAAGCTAGGATTGCCAGCTCACTTGTCAGGGTTGCACAATGTTTTCCACGTGTCGCAACTGAAGAAGTGCTTAAAAGCTCCATCTGACAAAACTGTACCAGAAGTGGAAGGTTTACAACCGGATCTGACTTACTCTGAGAAGCCTATCAAGGTACTCGACGAGAAAGAGCGAGTCACCAGAACCCGGACCATCAGGTTTTATAAGGTGCAGTGGAGCAACCACTCAGAAGAAGAAGCAACGTGGGAGTCAGAGGAATTCCTTCGTGCACACTACCCAGAAGTCCTTCCACCATCACTAGGTACCCCAAATTCATTCCATCTTGCTCCTAAATCTCGGGACGAGATTTCTTTTAGGGGGGAGGGTTGTAACATTTCATGTGATGTGGGCTCAAGAAAAATTTAAATCAATTAAGAATTAATGCAAGAAATTAATTGAAAAGGTTAATTAATAAAAATTATGGGTAATTATTAAAAAGAAATTAATAGCATTACTCCAATTTGAGGTTTAAGCATTAAAATAAAATACGCACTAAATAATAATGCTAGGTAGAATTTAAATTTCAAAGTGAAACACAAAAATTCATCTTCATAAAATAAAATACGCACTAAATAATAATGCTAGGCAGAATTTAAATTTCAAAGTGAAACACAAAAATTCATCTTCATATGATTTCTGAAATCAAATTTGGGCCTATGTGCAAATTCCTGATTAGTCATGTGCCTTTTTGAAAACTTCCCTGAATCATTTTGGGCTGGTATGCAAATTCCTGGAATTTCTGTGCCATTTCTGAAAGTATCCCTGAATAGATTTGGGCCTCTGTTTAAATTCCTGAAAGAATCGGGCCTTTCTGCAATTTTTCCCCGGCCCACTGGGCCTCGAGTCTCGCCAGTCAGCCGCTCACTCCTTCTCTCCCTCGGTTTTCTTCCTCCCGCCCGCTTTCTCTCTCCCGCGCGCTCGCCTCCCCACGCCCGACCGCACGCAGGGCGCGAGCGCCACCTGCCGCGCGCGGCCTGCGCACACGCGCGCGTGGCGCCCCCGCGATTCAACCGACGCGCGATGGAATGCCTCGGCCGCCTCGTCCTTTTCTTCGCGCCGCTCCTCCCTCGGCTTCTCCATCACGCCGCATCTCTCTCTCTCCGCCTCTGTTTCCTCCGCCGGGTAGATGAGCGCCGCCGAGCCGCAGCACTACACCCCGTGCCTGGCACTCACCACAATTCGCCGCATTCCTCCGGAAGCCGACGCGTCCGAGTGTTGCTTGCCTTTTTCCCGCGCTCGGCCACCATCAATTTGCACTGGACTCGCGGGATTGAGCATCGCCGCCGCCGTCTATACTCGCCGCCGTAGGTAGCCGCGGTGAGCCCCATCCTTGCTTTGCACGGGAAGCTGTTTTGCTCATCTTTCGGAACACCCGGAGCTTGGTAGCGCCCTCACTGCCGACCTTTTTGTCAGGACGACGCCACATCGACGGGACTTAGCGCCGCCGCCGCCGCCATTCTTCCCGGCCGAAGGTGGCCTCCGGTGTTAACCGTCGCCGGTGAGGTATAAACTCAATTCCTTCATCCCCTAGCTCCGTCGTGCCGCGAGGAAGCTCCTAGACCCGGCACTGCGACCGGCCGCCCGTCGGAGCGCCGCCGCGCCATTGCCGCCGCCCCGGCCGTGCCGCCGCTCGTCGCCGTCGGTGCTCCGGTCCCGGCCATTACCCCCACCCGAGCAAAATGGATTCCCCACATCGCTCTCTTGCCAATGGTGGTCGCGGCGACGGCCGCCGTCGCCGGCAGCTCCGCCGCCCGCCGCCGGCCGGCTCGGCTGAAGCGGGGCAGAAACCCTAGCCCCAGGGTTACTGTTCCATTGAGTTTTAAATTTCTTTAATTCGGCTACAATCTTCCAAAAATTCCAGAAAAATCATTTTAGCTCAGAAAAATGTAAATCCAAATGTTTTAGGACCAGGAGAAACTCTAGTATTTATTAAAATTATAAAACCTCATTGTGTGAAAATTAATAATTTTGGCATTTATTTAATTAACCGACCCAAAACCCTAATTAAATAGTTAATAATTGTTAAAATATGAGAAAAATTTATAAAACCCTAGGTATAACCCTAGTTAGTTCTAATGTGTCATAGCAGTTAATTAGAGTTATTAGCACCTTCTAAGTAGCTGCAATTTAATTGATCTAGATCAAATTCCCCGACTAAACCCTAATCGCTAAATCGACACCGATCACTTTAATTGTTAGCGTCAGTCAATTTCTACTAATATTAACTTTACTTTTGCATCATGTAGACGCCGACGTGAATGAAGTAGCCGTCGAGGCAGACCCAGGCTTTTCTGTAGACACCGTTGTCGCAGACCCCGAAGACTATCCACAAGGCAAGCTCCCGTGCACTACCGTTTCTAAACTTTCTTTTTATAACAGTATTGTGGATCGTGTGCTGTGCATTTAGGTCAATAGGAGTTGAATGAAACCCTAGATGCATATGTTTCCAGTAGTACCCAGTTTGGAATATTGGTACAGGTAGCTCGATGTAGCTGCTATGCTTAGATTTCCTCTTCGGTAGAAGTCGAGCAGATTGGACCCTGCTCGCGATATGATAGGAATTGGTTGAAGCCCCACCTTGCTGCAGAATTGTTTCACTAGTCCAGGTTTAAATGGAAGAAATCGGGGTCAGGCAGAGGATGTTAGGAAAGCAACAGACCGGGGTTCTGGTGTGCTGTAGCTCTGCCTGATCCGTGGGGCACAGTTGATTGAGTATTGAACGTACTGTTCACATGCTGGAACTATGGGAACCAGCAAACCTAGGTAGCCTAGAGAAGGCAAAGCTGAACCTACCTTACGGTGTCTGATTGACGGCGGTCTGGGGTGGACAGTGTGTGAACTCCACAGGCACCGTCCGGGACGGTGATCTGGTGGGACGCGGCACTGTTAAGGTAGCGTAAGAGGGAATTAGCTTTGCCAGATCTGGTGCGAACGGTTGCCACGTGCGGTCCAGGACGCGCACGTGTCGTGTGACCAGGTTAACCCTGCAGGTGTAAATCGTTTCGAACCGCTAATACTCTCAGTCTAGAGTATTACTCGATCTCTCTGTCGCATACGATAACAAGTGAACAAAAAGTGAGATTATATTATGATTGAAATGTTTGTGTTATTTAATGTTTGACAACTTGATTGTTTAGCTACAGTGCCTACTAAAGTTTATTTTCTCAAACTTAATTTGAGCTAAAACTTGAAAGTAGGAAACATTAATTAGCTAAGCGTGTCTTTTGCAATTTCCCCTACCCCGTGTCGGCCGTGCATGTCTAGGTGTCGGCTGTAGACAGCCTGTTGACGGGTTAGTCTTGCTGAGCTTCTTAGAAGCTCACGCTTTGCGACTTGTGGTTTTCAGGAGGTTTCGATGCGACCGGTGGTTTTGGTGGCCAGCAGTGGGAGGAGTCGTCTCCAGGTTGGGGTAGCTTTCAGTGGGAGCCGCTCGATTAGTTGCTGCTTTGTGTGTGTGGCTAGTAGCAAGGCGTCATTGGGCAAGGCCCTTGCTTTTGCTTAGAGTCAGAGTCGGAGTCTGTACCGTTAACTCTCGTTTCCGCTGTATTGTAAAAACCATGTTTGGATTCAAACTCTGTAATCACTCATGTAATATTTCTTTCTATCCTTAATTCGTGCTTTTTACTGCCTGTGTTGTACTCTGTGAACGTTCGCTTCGACGAACGTCGCCCAGAATGGATCCCGGGAGGAGGATCTCCCCCGTTTCAGGGGCGGTCCGCCACATTCGGCGCGAAATAGAAGAGCTAGAGGAACGGCTCCCAAGCATAGGAGGTTTCGGTCACCAAGCACCTTGACACGATTGTTGTAACGTTGTGCGTGTGACGGAGACATATATTTCGTGTTGTTGTGACGAATGTATTTGATGTTGTAATGAAGAAATGTGTTTGAAGTTATTGTAACAAAGAAATGTATTTGACGGTAATGAGCTAATCACCGTCTGGTTCTTTTCCGCGTTCAACATATGAATGAGAGATGCCCTTCGGCTTGCATAATTAAATCGATGCATCGAAAGCACGAGGAATCACATAGGGCACAGCCTCACCTTCGGACATAAGCCGGCATCTCGATGCATCGAAGGCACTAGGAATCACATGGGGCACAGCCTCGCCTTCGGTCATAAGCCGGCATTTCGGTGCATCGAAGGCACGAGGAATCACATGAGGCATATCCTCGCCTTCAGACATAAGCCGGCATCTCGATGCATCGAAGGCACAAGGAATCACATGAGGCACAGCCTTGCCTTCGAATATAAGCCGGCATCTCGATGCATCGGAGGCACGAGGAATCATATGAGGCACAGCCTCGCCTTCGGACTTAAGCCGGCATCTCGATGCATCGAAGGCACGAGGAATCACATGAGGCACAGGGTGTGCCTAGGATGTTTGCCGGGGCATCCTTCGAGCACCATTCGATTTACATTATCGCGAGATGCAACTTGGCTTAATAGTTTAGCAACTAAAGGTTCAACGAACCTCGCTCGAGACGCAGCTCGGCACGAAAATGAAGAGAAAACAAAATGACTTACAGGACTTCGCACAACGTGGCTCAGCACAAAAGGAAGGAACCTGCAGGACTCAGCACAAGACGCAGCTTGGCGCAAAGGGGGAAAAGAAAACAAAATGATCCACAAAACTTCGCCCGAGACATGGCTCAGCACGAACAGTGGTGGCAGCTTAAGCGTAGAAGCGCTTGAGCACATCCGCGTTCCAAGTGTGCGTGATAGGCGAGCCATCCAGCTGCAACAGATGCTAAGCCCTGGATCTGACCGAACGGTGTACTATGAATGGGCCTGTCCATTTGCTTTGAAGCTTTCCTACTGAAGTAGGATTGGGGTTGAGCTGAGGATGAGGTCTCCTGGCTCGAAGGATCCAGGGTGAACCTTCTTGTTGTAGGTCTTCTCCATCGACTCAATGTAGCGATTCAAGTTCGAAACAGGCTTTAAGCGTATTTCCTCAATGGTGTCCTTGGTGACATCTTCTGCATCGAGGGATGGGTGATTTACCCGAAGAGAACCATGTTTCATCTCTTCTGGGGTCATAGCTTCACTACCATACATGAGCTTGAATGGGATGAACCCTGTTGCCCTTGTCTTCGTGGTACGCAGAGACCATACAACATGAGGCAAGGTTTCTACCCACTTTTCCTTCGGTAAACCAATCAGAGCTCGAGAAACTACGTGGAAAATATTGCCATTCGCGTGTTTACAAGCCCCATTTGCTCTGGGCTTGTCCACAGAGACGTTGCACTTCTTGACGCCAATGCTAACACAGTATTCTCGAAATAGCACAGCTTCAAATTGTTTCCCATTGTCAACCGTGAGCTTGAGAGGTACTCCAAACCGGCAGATAACATTTTTCCAGAAGAATTTTTGGATTACAAGCGCTGTGATTTTGACTAGCGATTCGGCCTCGACCCATTTTGTGAAGTAATCAATGGCAAGCACCGAAAGCAAAAACCACCAGGAGCAGTTGGCAGTGGCCCAACGATGTCAATGCCTCACCGAGCCAGGGGCCAGACTGGAGGAATTGGTTGAAGATGAGTAGCTGGTCGGTGCGACTACCGCCCCATCCATTGACATCCTGAGCATGTGCGTACCAGAAATTCCGCGTCAACCAGAGCTGTGGACCAGTAGAAACCTTCCCGAAAGGCCTCAGAGACTAGAGCACGAGGTGCGAGATGTGAAGAGCATAGCCCCTGGTGTATGTCGGACAGAAAGGTACAGCCTTCATTCCGAGACAAGCAGCGAAGCAATGGCGTGCAAACACCAGTCTTGTAAAGGATTCCTTCAACTATGACGTAACCCCTCATGCGGTGGCAGAGACGTTGTTCCACCATATGGTCATCAGGTGAGAGGCGTCCTTCGATATAAGCTCTGATAGGGGCGCGCCAATCTTCTGCCGCAATGGGGCTCACGGCGACCACTAGCTTAACTTGTGCCGTAGATGGGGATCTAAGTAGCTCATGAAAGACATCAACTGGTTTTTCCTTCTGATAAGCTACGGCCTTAGCCAACATATCCGCTTCCTTGTTCTCACTGCACCGATGACCCGAACCTCAAACCCTAGAAATTGCTTCTTCATGGCACGAATGAGTTGAATGTAGCGGGCAAGCTCAGGTTCTTTGATTTGGATATCCTTGGTGATTTGCCCGGAGGCCAACTGAGAATCACTGAGAATAACCAGTCGCTTCGCACCCAGGTCTCGGGCCTTCCGAAGGCCCAGCAGGATGCCTTCATATTCAACCCCGTTGTTGGTCGTCCGAAACTGAAAAGACGCGGAGTACCGAAGCTTCTGTCCACTAGGCTCGATGTGACCACTGCGGCACATCCTGCACCTGAAGCCCCCCAGGCTCCATCAGTGAACATGAGCCACGAAGGGTCTATTGGAGGAGTATCTAAAGGCTCCGAGGTGGCCCATTCGGCCAGAAATTCTGCTATGACCCCAGACTTGATGGCCTTCCAAGCAACGAAAGATATATTGTACAGTGCTAGCTCGGCTGCCCACTTGATGACTCGACTGGGGGCGATGGGGTAAGCCGAAGGTTACGATCGGTTGTTCATCAAAATAACGTCGGAACTTCCTGACAGCCATGAGAACTGCAAATTCTAGTTTTTTCCCCCAAAAGATAATTGCACTTAGCTCCTGATAGTACCTCCGAGACATAATAGATGGGCTGCTTAGTGAGTTTTTCGCTCAATTTAAGCTCGTGTACCAGTACCGCACTAACGGCGCACTGAGCAACGGCTATGTACAGTATCAAGGGGACTTTTGGCGATGGTAGATGCAGGGTGGTTATCTGAATAAGATAGGCCTTGAGTTCCTCAAATACTTTCTGATGCTGTGGGATCCATACAAAAGGTCAGGAGCCTCTGAGAATTTTATAGAAGGGCAAAGTCCTTTCGGCTGACTTTGCGATGAATCAATTTCAAGGCCGCCAACCGTCCTATGAACTTCTGCAATTTCTTTATTGTCTTGGGGGGATTCATATCAAGTATCGCCTGTATCTTGGTAGGGTTTGGATCGATACCATTTTTCGAGATCATGTAACCCAGGAGCTTGCCTGAGCACACCCCGAAGACGCACTTTGAACGATTCAACTTCATACCCACTCTGCTGAGACTTTCAAATGTCTCAGTGAGATCCGAGATGTGACTTTCCTAAACTGTGCTCTTGACCATGATATCGTCAATGTAAGCTGCTACGTTGCGCCCGAGCTGCTACTTCAGCATTTCTCTGACCACCCGAGAGAAGGTAGCTCCAACGTTCTTGAGGCCAAAAGGCATTCTATTGTAGCAGAAGGTTCCTTCCGGGGTCCCGAATGCTGTGAATGGCTGATCCGACGGAGCCAACCAGACTTGATGAAAGCCAAAGTATCCATCCAGGAAGCTCAGCAGCTCGCACCCAGCTATGTCATCAACTAGCTGATCAATACGAGCCAGCGGGAAGTCATCCTTCGGATAGGCCTTGTTCACGGAAGTAAAGTCAATGCACATTCTCCACTGTCCATTGTGTTTTTTGACTAGGACGGGGTTAGCTAGCCAAGTTGTACGACCTATGGGTCGAATGACTTTGGTGTGAGCAACTTCTGAACCTCTTCTTTGAGCACGACAGCTTTTTCAGCTGTGCACTGACGTATCTTTTGCTACACTGGGGGTAGTTCGGGCTTTTATCCAATCAATGCCCAATTATGTCCCGACGAATGGCAGGAAGGTCTTTGGGTGACCAAGCGAAGATGACAGCATTGGACCGCAAGAAGGACAAGAGCTCCTGTTCATGGTCCGAGGACAATTTCGTGCCTATGCGAATGAGCTGATCGGAGGCGCTCTGGCTGAGGAGAACTTCTTTGGAGGCAACCTCTGTTTTCAATTTTGGTTCGGGGCTTGGGCAGTGCTGCAACATGTGTTTCGGTAGGTCCCTGGTCTTTCAGCCCCAAGGCGAGCGTGTGAACTTGCTTCTAGCCCGGAGCAATACCCAATTCGAGATGACGTGCTTCTGCCTGATCACCATAGACCGCGATAACTCCGTTTGGTGCTGGCATCTTCATGCATAGATAGCCATGATGTACTATGGCGCTGAACGCATTGATCCCCCCTGCCGAAGATAGCATTGTAAGGGTACGGAAAGTCCATCACATCAAAGACAACCTCTTCGGTATGGTGACCTCCTGTGCCTGAGAATGACACTTTGAGCTTGACGCTGCTAATTGCATACAGAGGTTGTCCCCTGAATCCCTGCAGGGGTACAGGGGCGGCTTTTTGAGGTCTTCACGGGAGATACCCATCTGTCAGAGGGCGCTAAGGAAGATAATATCAGCAGCACTGCCTCCGTCAATAAGGACCCTGCGGACTTCATCCCCGTTAACATCCACTGCTGTAAAAAATGCATCCTTGTGCGGATAGTCCATTGGTTTGAGGTCTTCTTGAGTGAAGCTTATGGGCACATGAGACCATCGGCACTGGGCTAGAGGGGGGGAGCTGCCATATGATTGACTCGTCTGATATACTCCGGCATTGACGTTTGGAGGGAAAGTCCTGACCCGAGCCCCCTGTGATAGCGAAGATGACTTTGCGTGCATGGGTTTGTTGCGCCAAAGACGGGGCCTGCTCAAAGGTCTGCTGCAGGAGAGGAGGCGGCGGTGGCAAGTAATCTTGATGTGCATTCTGCGCAGGAGTAGCCCAGGCAAGAGCAGGGCATGTGGGTGGTGTGGGCAATGTAAACTGTTGGGTTGGTTGGTACGATGACGAAGCCCCCTCTTGTCGCCGGAGGTGTGTGAAACTTGCTTGGCTGCTTCCAGTGCCTCAGCGCGAAGCTTGGCCTCCCGAAGAGCCAGAAGATCAGGACAATAGTTCGAAATATGCCCCTGCCCAACACCATGGTAGAGACAATAGAGTTTACTGGGGTTCCTCGGTGGCTGATGCTACCCATACGATGCCTGTCCTGCCGCCGCGACTCCGGTTGATGATTGCGTGGCGGGGACCTCGCTCGGGGTGGTTCGGGGTCTTTCTGAATGGGCAAGACTTCGCGGCGAGGTGGCTCATAAGACCGACACCTCTCAAGATGACCACCTCTCTGTACCAAGTGGTGTTCTTTTTCTCGCCTGATGTCATCCTCCATCCTGACCTGAGCTTCCAAAATGCCTAGCATGTGATGCAGAGTCTTGGGTTGCACTTTGTGCAGCTCAGACTTGGCAGGACCGAGGCGAAGCCCCTTCGTAACAGAGTCAATAATAGTGAAATCATTGATGTCTTCGGCTTGACTTTCAGGTGAATGAATCACCGAACATATGCCGCTAGGCTTTCGCCATCGCGCTAAACACAAGCGTGCAGATCTCCGGAGCTTACAGGACGGGCGTGATTGCCCCGAAAGTGTACTGATACTTCATGTTTCAGCTGATCCCAAGAGAAGTTGCTTAACGGATGCAATCTGGTGTACCAAGTCTGAGGGATTCCCTCGACGGCCAGCATGAAGGCCTTCGCCTTGACAGCATCTCCCCCACCAATGGTTTCAATGCCTGCTTTGTAGCTCATGAAAAATTCTCTGGGATCAGAGGTGCCTGCATATGTTGGAAGCTTGACCGCTGCAAAGCGCGACGGCCAGGGTGCTTGCTGGAGTTCTGGAGCCAACGGTGAGTTCTTGCCATAAGGTGCCACTGGTGACAACGGCGGAGGAGAAGCTTCGTCAAAAGAGGCGTAACCCGGAGCTTCGGCTTCCGGAATGCCAACCCTCTTCAGAGCCTCTATTTTCTTTCGAAGTAGCTCCTGCTGCCGTCGGGCGGCTTCCGCTCGCAGCTTTCTAGAGCCCGCCGTCGAAGTTTTCTCGAGCTTCTCCGCAGCTCTCTGTTCTTCCACCGCCGCCACTTCTTTCTCTTGCTGGAGACGCGCAACAGCTTCGACTTGTTGAGGTGGAAGGTCTTGGTTACCGACTTCAGTCGAGCCTTCGGCCGCCAATCTGTCCGATGGGAGCATAAGAGCAGAGGTCTTTGTTCCCGCCTCCATTGCCGCAGTGACCGTCGGTTCCTCAGCAGAGGCTTCGATTTCATCTTCGGGATAAGAACCCTCACCATCTCGCTGCGGTTTCTTCGCCTTCCCTTTAGCTTCGGCCATCCTAACAGACTTTTTGTCCGGACAACACCGTACGGCACCAGCTGTTGGATTTGGATTTTCTTTGGAGCAGGAGGGTAGGATTAATGAGTCTCCAATGTTCAGTCCTCTAACAGTACTCCTAGGAGGGCTATTTATAGGTTACAACCATTACATTTTTTATAGCCTTATTACAGGAATACCATCGTCCTTTCTGCTTTACTACGAAGTATTTGGTAACTAATCCTTTCCAGTACGTGCATAGCTGGACCTCCGTACTCTTCATGTCATCAGACTTATCCTCTCGTTGTGAGCCTCGTTCGGTGCAGAAGGTTGCCGGGACCGATGGACTCTTCAGTCCCAGTGACTTTCGCCTCTTAAGAAGCTCGGGAGTTCTCTTGGTCGCAGGCCTAAATGGGCTTTGTATCCTCCTTTTGGAATGGGCCATAGATGGGCCTCGGCACCCAACACCGTGGGTGATCAGTGGCACTATTTCACCTTTTCTTCTTTTGAGAAAAAAAACATGCAAAAATGTCACATTGTTTCACGTAGCCGGTGCGCGTCTGGTTGGTACTGTAGCACAACGGTGGGGTCAGGTGGTGGGGCGATGCGCTCTGAGGGCCTGTTTGCTGTTCGGTATGCAGAGTTTGTTTTGAATCTTCTCCGCTTCGGCTTCTCTGCTGTATTTGTGAGGTGTCAGCTGCTCTAAAGAGCAGACGAAGCGAGAAAATGTAGCACCTCCCGCTCCTTGTTCATTCTAGTGTGGGGAGAGGAATACAGTCAGTGGGAGCGGAGCGGAGATAAGCCGCTCCAAACTGCCTGTAAAAGTGATTTTGCTACAGCTCTCTAAAATTGTTAAACAGTTTTATTACAAGTGAATTCTACACCCCTTTCAAGAAGTGATTCTCTAATTTGCTAGAAGCTAAAATCACAAAAATTTAGCTTCTCATGACTTCTCTATTCGTCTCTATTGAAGGAGTTTTAAGACAAGCTGTTTTACCAAACATTTTAATAATAAAATGTCACGTTCCAATCCAAAAATACGGATCAAGTGATGCTAATAGCCACGCTACACTAGCCAGTCGACGGGTCGATTCTTTTGAGCTGGGATGTCACATAAAAGCACTTTCTTAAGAGGAGCTATTTTTTGAAAAAGCTATTTTTAGAGCAGTTGTTTGCTAAAGAATTTATACCAAACATACTCTGAATTCTATTTTGATTTTGCGCACATAGAGAGTGGGGTCAGTTGTTGTGTCACCACCCGTAAACAACATTAGTAGTAAGAAGGGGATCCCAAGATGCTGAAGGCGTTCTGACCATCTTACCAACACTATCTTTCATTTTTCTCATTCTTTTTCTACTCCCTTCATCTCCTTTCAATTATTATTCTAGTATCCTTCATTTTTATCCTTTTATTTGTGATTCTTACTTTTTAATACACTTTTTCTTTTATCTCTATCTCTCTCCTTCTCGTTTTTTATGTACACGTACTTTATCGCCCTGCTCTCAGGTTCTAACCATCCTACCAACACTATCTTCCATTTTCCTTATTTCTTACTTTTTTGCTACCGAAAATAAAGTGACAGGATCAGATTGCCCCTGCCCACTTCAACACTTCAACACATTTCAGGTGTTTTATTTCATTTTTGTCTCCAATAATTCCAATAGCATGCCCGCACTCCGCCCGCCCACGCCGCATCGCGCTCAACCTCCTTCATCTACGCCTCAACCGCCGGCCTTCAAGCTCAGCCTAGAGCGAACCTTCTCCGTTGCCAACCTCCAAGCTCCGCCCACGAGTGGACCTTCTCCGTCATCAGCCTCCAAACTCCATCCCAAGCCGGCACCTCCACTGCCCGCCACCAAACTCTGCCCTCGAGCCGAGCAAAACGACCGTTAGCCTACAAGGTCTTCCCCCGTGCCGCAGCACCTCCGCCCGCGCCTCCAGGGTCCGCAGCGAGCTGAGTACCTCCGTTGCGGTCACCAAGATCTACGCTGAGTCGAGTGCCTATGCTGCTGCATCCTCCCTTCAAGGATAATAGGCAAGATTTGTCAACTTATTCGGATCTTGAGTCTCCAAAATGCGGCGTTTTAAAAACATGTGTTTTTTATATCAGCGAGTTCCAAAAAGACGTAAACAAACAGGGTCAATGACTTATGAAACCATATGTGTTAATACCGATGCCACGCGTGTGAGAGGCACTACTACACACTACTACAAAACTGGTTTATACCAGCGCCCCCCCCATCCACAGTACAAGCAGTTCTAGTATGTGTACCGCTTGTAGAGTGGATTGGGTTGAGAACCGCTGCCATAAATCCATCTTTACCAGCGGTTTTCATAAGCAACCGATTGTATAAATGGATGACATTTATATAAGCGGTTCTCTTAGGGAACCGCATGTAAATGAGAGATTTATACAAGCGGTTCATTAAGACAACCGCTTGTATAAATGCCAACTGTATAATTGCCTCCTCTCTGCTGCTCCCCACTGACCACGAGCTGCTCGAACAGAGCAGTCGGCGGCGGCCGGGAAGAAAGACCAAAAATAGGGAGGAGAGGTGTTGTTTACAAATCTTTTTCAAATTTGGCTCCGTAAGTTAATTCTTTACCATCCATTTCATTCTTTTGCTATGATTAAAATGTAAGTTATGGCTTCAATTTCTTGATTTCACGAGACCTAGGGTTTGCTAAGTTTCTGAGTATTTGTTTTGTATTGGTCATAATTTGTGATCTTTTTCTTCAGTAACATTCTAGGATGGACCGAATATGGATGTACAATGCGCCTAGGCCTTCTCCAGAGTATTTGCAAGAGGTTGCTTCATTTGTTCAAGTTGCCAAGAAACACGCAAAGAGGAAAAAAGAAAATGAGATGTTCTGTCCATGTGTTGATTGTGCCAACGAAATAGGTTGGTCAGATGCTTCAGTAATCCAGTCACACTTGGTCAAGAGAGGATTTACAAAGGATTACTTCATATGGACAAAACATGGGGAGATAGATACGCAAGAAAGAGATGATGAGATTAATACCAATTTTGAGGGAGGAGATGGAAGCAACACCAATCATGCTGGTATGGATTCTAGCTGTGATAATCTAGATGATGATGATGATGTTCTATTTGACATAGAGGATTTGTTGCGACATGTTGAGCCACAGGTCCTAACAGCTATGGGGGTAGAGAGAGGTCTAGATAATATGGAAATGTTGGAGAAGGCATCGAATGATCTTTTATACGATGAATCAAAGGGTTGTGATAAAGAGTTTACAACTTTGCGTGGTGTGCTGGAACTTTTAAAGTTGAAGGCAATCAATGGGTGGTCTGACAGCAGTTTTACAGGGCTTTTGGGTCTCCTTGCAAGAATGCTTCCAAAGCCTAACAAACTTCCCACAAACACTTATAGAGCAAAGAAGCTTATATGCCCATTATCGTTGAGTGTCCAAAAAATACATGCATGCTCGAACCATTGTATTCTATATCGCAAGGAGTATGAATTGGAGAAAAAATGTCCAGTATGTGGTGTCAGTCGGTACAAAAAGAGTTACAACCATGTCTACATTAGCAAAATGAAGAAGACAGTTGAGAAGAGGAGGAACACCACTGCTATTGCCCTGAGAGTGATGATGACACATGCAAAGAGACCTATGGAAAGAGAAAGGTCCCTGCATTGGTGATGTGGTACCTTCCAGTGATTGATCGCTTGAGGCGTCTATTCTCAAACCCAAGGGATGCTGAGTTGATGCGGTGGCATTCTGAAAAACGCAGGAAGAGTGTTGGAAACCTTCGACATCCAGCAGATGCGACTCAGTGGAAAGAATTTGATATTAAGTATCCAGAATTTGGTGAGGAAATTCGAAATATAAGGTTTGCATTAAGTACTGATGGAATGAATCCGTTCGGTGAAAATAGGACCATACACAGCACCTGGCCTGTTGTCCTAACCATGTACAACCTTCCAACATGGTTGTCTCACAAACGAAAGTACCTTATGCTATCTATTCTTATCCAAGGCCCAAAACAAGCCGGCATTGATATTGATGTTTTCCTAGAACCTTTGATGGAAGATATGGCAAAATTGTGGAATGAGGGGGTCCGAATGTGGGATGAGTACCAGCGAGAATACTTCACTCTAAGAGCCATTATATTTGTGACCATCCATGATTATCCTGGTCTCTTTACGATATCTCGACAAACTAAAGGGAAGCAAGGATGTGTAGTATGCGTTGATGGAACTGCATATATCTACCTTCCCTCATCCAGAAAGTTAGCGTATCTAAGACATCGACGATTCTTAAAGAAAGATCACAAGTACCGCAAGATGCAAAATCATTTTGACAACACTATCGAGAAAGATACAGCTCCAAAACATTACAATGGAAAACTTGTGTTTGAAATAGTTAAGAAGATCAATGTTGTACTTGGGAAGGGAAAGATCAAAGGAGTAAAGAGAAAGAAAACCGCATCTTCAATCGGCATGGCATTCAAGAAACAATCAATTTTTTTAAATACCTCCCTTACTGGAAGGACTTGGAGGTTTGCCATAGCATTGATTTGATGCACGTTACAAAAAATGTGTTTGATAGCATCATTGGAACCTTGCTCGACATGCCAAGAAAGACAAAGGACGGGCTAAAAGCACGGAGGGACTTACAACATTTAAATATGAGGCCAGAGCTTCACCCTGAAAATAAACCCAATGGGAAGCATTACCTACCCCCAGCTAGCTATACCCTAACAGTTGACGAGAAAAGGGCACTTTGCAAGTGCTTACGTGGTGTCAGAGTGCCAACGGGTTTTTCTTCCAACATTAGGAAATTAGTCTCTGTAAATGAGTTCTGTCTCTTCGGGTATAATTCTCATGACTGCCATATGATGATGAATGTCTTCCTCCCAATTGCAATTAGGGCCATAAAGCCGGTGCATATGAAAGTTGTTATCACACGGTTGTGCTACTTCTTCAATGCAATTTCACAGAAAGTGATTGATCTTGAAGAAATGGATGATCTGAAAACATACATTATTGAGACTATGTGTATGCTTGAGATGTGCTTCCCTCCGTCCTTTTTTGACATGCAAGTACACCTCATGATCCATCTCGTGGATCAAATAAAGACACTAGGACCCCTATACTTGCACCATATGTTTCCATATGAGCGATACTTATCAATTTTGAAAGGCTATGTGCGGAATCGTGCACACCCTGAGGGTTCAATTATGGAGGGATACACAACAGAAGAAGTGGTTGAGTGTTGTGCAGATTACATTAAAGATGGCAAAAGGATAGGTTTGCCTATACCGCTACATGAGGGTAAGTTGGCTGGAAGAGGGAGAATGGGTCAGAAAATATTTATTGATGAGGATTATAGATCTGTAAGCGAGGCACATTTTAGTGTACTTCAACAGCTTGCTATCGTTGAGCCATACATCGAGGAACATCTCAATGAGCTTCGAAAGCAATATCATGACCAACCTTATGCTTTGATCATGAAAGAGCATAGGCGTTGTTTTGCAACATGGTTCATGGATAAAAAAATACCACATGGAGAGACAATAGAGGAGAAAACAATAAAGATGTTGGCTTGTGGTCCATCAACTTTAGTTACTTCTTGGCAAGCATATGACATTAATGGATACACTTTTTACACTAAACGTAAAGATAAGAAGCGTGTTGCCCAAAACAGTGGCATTCGGATAGAAGCATTTGACCCACTTGGGCAAAAGAGCACATACTATGGTTTCATAGAGGATATTTAGGAACTTGATTATGGAGAAAGAATGCAGATACCCGTCTTTCGATGTCAATGGGTCAAACACCAAAACGGCGTGTACGTGGATAACTATGGGCTCACACTTGTGGACCTACATAATGTAGGCCACAAAGAAGACCCATGGGTACTCGCTGATCGTGTTGCACAAGTTTTCTATGTAGTTGATCCTGCAAATGAGAAACGGCACATAGTTGTTTCAGGTAAACAAAGAATTATTGGAGTTGAGAATGTGGGTGATAATGATGAGGATTACAATCAATATGATGAGATGATGCTATTTACCAATCCAAAAAATATCAGGAACATAGAGAGAACCATCGATAAGACTCTGATGCCCTACATGCGAAGAGATGGCAACGGAAAAACTGTTTGAGGCCATACCACATATGCTATTTCCTGTTTTTAATGGAGTCCTGGAGTCCTATATGGCTATATATTGAACCAAATTTATATGTAACCAAGTTATGAAAATGACTTACATTCAGTCATAGACTTCTGTATCTTAACTCTTTTTTCTCAGATTATTTGCGGTTATCTATTTTATTCCTTTGGCATACATATGTATTTCTGGAACGAATGACTTGTGGACTTGTATATCTGCATAACTGATAAGTAGAATTCACATTTGTACAGGCGGCGGATTAAGACAACCGCTTATAGAAATGATTTATACAAGCAGCAAGTTAAGAGAACCGCTTATAGAAATGATTTATACAAGCGGCAGGTTAAGAGAAACGCTTATAGAAATGGTTTATACAAGCGGCAGGTTAAGAGAACCGCTTATAGAAATTATTTATACAAGCAGCAGGTTAAGAGAACCGCTTATATAAATGATTTATACAAGCGGTAGGTTAAGAGAACCGCTTATAGAAATGATTTATACAAGCGGCAGGTTAAGAGAACCGCTTATAGAAATGATTTATACAAGCGGCAGGTTAAGAGAACCGCTTATAGAAATGATTTATACAAGCGGTAGGTTAAGAGAACCGCTGGGAGAAATGATTTATACAAGCGGCAGGTTAAGAGAACCGCTTATAGAAATGATTTATACAAGCGGCGGGTTAAGAGAACCGCTGGGAGAAATATAGCTTCGTATTTTCTTTCCCTCCGTCCCCAAACCCTAAAGGCGCGCCACCACAAATTTTCCTTCGCGCCGGTCCTCTCCCGGGCGCACGGCCAACAGCGGTGGGCGAGGCGGCCCTCTCTCGGGCCAGCGGCCATCTCCACGGCAGCAGCCATCTCCCGGGCCAGCTCCCGGCCGCGCGGCCATCTCCCGGGCCGCGGCCATCTCCAGGGCAGCGGTCCTCTCCCGGGCGCACGGCCAACAGCGACGGGCGAGGCGGCCCTCTCCCGGGCCAGCGGCCATCTCCCCGGCAGCAGCCATCTCCCGGGGCGCGGCCATCTCCCGGGCCACGGCCATCTCCCGGGCGCGCGGCCATCTCCAGGGCAGCGGCAGGCTCTACATTGCGCCAATCTCCAGTGCTGCAAAGGTCTGCTTCATCCTCAATCCTCATGTCCTAATCCCCAAATCAGAAGCTTCTGAACTTCCTTTGACTATAAGATTTCCTGTTTAGCAGTGTTGCAGCAATTGTAGTGCTTGTCAAATTAATCTCTTTTTTTTATTTTATTGGACCTTCGTATGATAGCATTACAGAGTGGCCTTGCTTCATTTGTGTTATCAAAGTCCTTGACAAAAGAAATCTGCAGTACTTATGTTAGACCTTTGTGTGATAGTTTTGCAGACACTCGCAATGGGTGGGAGTAACTTGCAAGATGTGCCTGCGGCAAATAATGATGTACCTAGACTTGAATGGAACTCAGACCACGGCGACGATGGCAGTGGCACTGAGACGTCAGATGAAACTCCCAGCGATCCTTCACCAGTCCCTGATAGGCGCCGAAAACGATCACGGAGCCCAGACCCTGATTATGTTCCCAATGAACAGGTAAAATATGGGCATTGGATGATAAGCTGAAAATATGTTGTGAATATAACTTTTGCTTGAGAATTAAATTATTCCACTTGATGAACAGATTGGTGGTCAAGAGGTGTCATCTGTGCCATCACAGGAGGAGGCCTGCACTGTGCCACAACCTTCAACCCCCTCTGGGAGTCAGCTAAAGCGAAAAAGGGGTGAGCGAGGTAAAAGCCAGATGCCACAAGGTATTTACTACATAACAGAAATCAGTGCCACAGGGGTTCCTCTTCGACCCGCCGAGGCATGTAGAAAGTATCGTCAGGCATGTGGATTTCTTGTTCGGGACAAACATCCCGATCACCATTAAAGATTGTCGGTTGGTTGATGTGGAGGATCAGGATAAATTATGGAGAAAGTTGATAGAAAAAATCAAGTTTCCAAAAGGCACGGAGGCCCTGGAAAAGAAAAGTGCATTGTCCTCTATGTCCACCATGTTCGTGGCTGGAAAACTCAAATGAATACTAAATTTGTAAAGAAGAACTTGGTTCCTACGAAGATGGGAAAAATTACAAAATACCAATGGGAAGAATTTGTTCGGCAGAAGACCACACCAGAGGCCCTAGCTTTGAGTGAAATTAACTCTGCGATGGCCAAGAAGAACTTATATCCCCATCACCTTGGTTCTGGTGGATATGTTACCAAACTTGCAGAATGGGAGAAGAAAAGAGTGGAGGATGCTAAGGCAGGGAAGCATGACCCACTTGAAGGTTATGATGAACGAACTAGGAACTAGATCACTGCCCGATCAGATGTAACCGAGGACGGACAAATTGTGTACAAACGGCCACAAGCAGCAGAAGTGGGCAAGAAAATAGTGCAGATAGCTGCACAACAAAAGCTTGGGTTGTTCAAGCCCGATAGGGAGAAAGATCAGCTTACTGCTGCCTTGGGCAACCCAGAACACCCAGGACGTGTTCGAGCCGTCTCTTCAAAAATGACCTGGAAAGAGGGGTTTCCACATGATGTAGCTAGCTACAAAAAACGTGATAGGTATAAGAAGAGCCTTGAAGAGACTATTAAGGAGCAGGTCAATGCGACCTTGAAGACGAGTTTGATGGAGTTCATGCAAGAGCAACAAAAATACCTTCAAGAACAGCAGGCTAATGGTAGCAGCATGCCAACCCCTGGATTCATCCTTACTATGCCAAATGACAATCGAGCAGTGGGAATCATGCCAACACCAAGCTTGGTCGTCCCAAGTAGCGTGGCCTCCACGCCAGCCCAGGAGTATCCTGTTGATGCTATTGTGAAGAGCACACCTTGTCACCTTCATGTCCCTATTGGCAGAGCATCAAACAGGACAATTGCAATTGCCACAGGTTTGGCGATTCCGGGTCGCATCTTCCACGGTAGTACGATACCGAATGATTATGCTAGGGTACAAGTTACCATGATCATTGACAAGGACTACCTCAATTACAAACTGGACCACATCACACCTGAGGGAATCTCACAACTAGGACAGGCAGTGAATGAATTCATCCTTTGGTATCAACGTGATATTGTTTTGTGTGATATGTTGCCTCCTCCCAATGATGAGCAAGCACTTTTACCCACACCACCTTCTCCTAAGGGCCAAGCAAATTTTACTGAAGCACCTTCTCCCAAGTCCCCAGCAGATTTTACTGAAGCACCTTCTTCCAAGGCCCAAGTAGAGTCTCCCTCTACCAAGGACCAAACGTATTCAGCTGCACCACCTCCTCCCAAGGCCCAGGAAGATCCACCTTCTACCCAAAACCAAGCCGCTGCACCCCCGCCACCTCCAAAAGAGCAAGTAGTTTCTGCTCCACAACCACCTCCCAAGACACAAGAACCGTTGTCCGGCCCTAGACAAGTCCACCTTCAAATTGCCTCCTACAAAAAGACTTCTCATGATAAGGAACCACTGCTATCTCATGATAAGGATCAGACGCAGAAAGGTACAATGTTAGATACTTGGGAAGAAGATGGCAAAGTCTATACTCGAGAGGAAGTATTTTTGCCAAAAAAACAGCCCGATATTGCGTAAGGTGGATGTTCCAGAATGTTTTGTCAATGGCAAGCCATTCTTGACCTCAGTACAACTGAGTCAAGTACACTACACGCTGCGGAGATTACATGATTGGTACATGCATGCAAGTGCTTTGGGATCACTCACGTCCCGTTTCATGTTCCAGATAGGACATTTTGGAGCGGAAACAACATGCTTTCTTTTAGTTTTGAGGACTTGTTCCTTATGTACCGCAAACAAAGACTTGATATCAATCTCATGGTCATCTGGTGCCTGTAAGGAAAATATTACACCCCATGTTACATGTTCGTAATGTATTAATATAAAACATGTGATACTAATGGCTAGCAATTTAATGTGCAGAATGCAATACATGGATGGCAGCAAAGGTAACTTGAAGATGAAGACTGGGATTTTAGATCCAACACGGATTTGTCAGGCTAACTTTGCTGTGCAGTTTGATAAAGAATCAAGCCAATACAAGGGGATGACACAAAAGAAGTTTGATGAAGCAAAGAAGACAGCGCGTCGAAAAAAAATGAAAGAAGTGGCGACCTACATTGGACATGCCATGCATAAATTTGTGCAAGATGGCAAGGAAGAAGTATGTGCCCCATATGCTTTTAAGTAAGTTCCATTACAGATCTAATTTTTTTTTCCTAATACCAAGTTCTATAGTAAACTAACACCCTTTTTCTTGTATGTAGTGACCACTATATTTGTATTGGTATAGAACCAAAATCAGCAAAAGGATTGGTCTTAGACTCACTTGACTACCCCAGGGCGCAATATCAAGATTTCATTACAATTCTTCAAAAGTAAGAGTATTCTGAACATACATGTGAACAGCTCTTACATTATTCATAGATTGGTGATTTTATATATATTTTTCTTCCATTCATAGTGCGTACAGGTTATACCATTCACTTGGTGGGATCCGTCCTGTTGGCGAGGCTAAATTATCTATACAATCCTTTCCGGTAGCAAACACAACTATTTATATATATAATAATTATAATAATTTCAACATTTATAGCTAATTTAGTTACTATTTTCAGTATCAGAAGCAATCTATGGGCAGTGTTTATTGTGGATATTATGTGTGCGAGTTCCTTAGGGTCGCTGCTCCCTATAGAGTAAATCGTGAGGATGTAAGTTATCCTATATACGTCTCATATTATTATATTTGATTATTGCTATTTGTCCCTAATATGATCACTCCCTTTCTCATGTTTTCAATTACAGTGTTCTAATGTTGACAAGGAATGGCCTGTTGGAAGGGATATGGAACCCAATGGCATTGAGAGAATAAGAAATGATATGTGTCAGTTCATCCGTAGTGAAGTCATCCATATGGAGGGCCAATTCTTTCAAAAGGAAAACAATTCACTGCTGGATTTTCCCCAACTTCATCACTATGAGGAGTATAGGGAGATATAAGTTCTTTTACTTTGCTTTATGTGTGGTTGATGTAGTGGTTAACTGAGATACATATGTATATGACGATGGGTGTTGAACTACTTTGCAATGATTAAGTTTTCGAAGTATTTGAATGTATTGATATATTGATGAATCAGTTTGGAGGCTTCAATTGGTATATTGATTCATGTGTGTGTCCATTTGGATTACTGACGATGATTTAAATGGCCTGTATGAGTGAGCTGCTGGTATGACATTTCTACACTTGTCAAAACGAATTTATGCAATCGGCTCTTGCAAGCATACCGCTTGTAAAAATATATTTATACAAGCGGTTCACTTAAAGTACCGCTTGTAAAAATATACTTATACAAGCGATTGTCTTAAGTGCACCATGGGTATAAATGGATTTGTACAAGCAGAGCATATATTCGCTTGTATAAATGACTTATTTGTATAAGCGGTTTCTTACCAGCGGTTCTAGAAACCGCTTGTACAGATCTTTTAGGTCCGCTTGCAGACATGCGTTTTGTAGCAGTGACAGAAAAGCCTATTAGCATTGGGCTAAAAGGTCTATCGGGATCGAGCAAACTGTCTAATCCCTCGCTCCTATTATTAATAGAGGCCTCTATTAGCAACGGTCAGGAGCCCGATCCTGTTAGAAAAATTGAAATATAAAAAAAAGACAAGGGCCCACAGCCCCCCTCCTCCATCCACGACTGCTACAATACGCAGCCGCAACTTGCCTCTAGCTGTATTTTGAACAAGTCGCCACCGCAGCAGTAGCTTGAAGGAGCCGCGACCATCGCTTGAAGGAGCGCCGCCGCCAGAGCAGCAGCAGCTTGAAGGAGCACAACCACCGTCGTGGCTTGAAGGAGAACATAGGTCATTCCCGAGCTCGCCGTGGCCGTCCCTTCACTGCCTGCAACAAAAGATGTGTGAATGAGAGAGAAGGGGGAGAGAGAAAGAGAGAGAGAGACTCCGTCAGAGAGCAGACCCTAGATCTGCCGCCTACCCTCCCTGCTTGATCTGGTGCTGCCACACTTGGAGCTGTTTCGCACCCTCCCAGCTTGATCTGATGCCGCCATCCTTGGATCAGCCGCTCAGAACCACCGCGTGCGAGTGCAACACACACACACACAACACAGAGAGAGAGAGAGAGTGCTGATTCCATACCGCGTGATGAGGTACCACCGCCGCAGCAAATCGACGAGCCGTTACGCGCCATGCTTGGAGGAGTCGCCGCCAGGAGGGATCTACCGCTCGTCACTCCTCTTGATGTGATGAGTGGAGGCGCGCTGAAGAAATAGAAGGGAGAGAGGTGATGAGAGAGTTGGAGATTTTTTTTGTTGGAGAGTGAGGGAAGAGCGGTGGCGGGCGGTGATGAAGACCTAGAGGCGCGGGTCACTGTGTTTTTATACATGAAGTGAATTGGGCGGTCGATCTGGGCCTCGATGGTAAAAAAACCTAGCGCCCAATACAAATACATTAGATGATGTTAGTGAAGACCGATCCTAATCGAAGGGATTGCTGACATTAGCAAGGTCCGATCCTAGAAGCCTTTATTAGTAATGGGCTTTAAGTAGTCTGTACTGTTGAGTTGTTTTAGTAACGGGCTAAAAGGTAGCCCGATATTGATATAAATAGTAGCCCTATTTCCTTTAGGACTTTTTATAGTAGTGAGGGAAGGGGGCTGATAAGCATGAGCATGCCGTGCATTTGAGTGGGCTTCTCGTGTTGAGTATCGGCTAGGGTGGGAGGATGTCATGATGGACGTGTAGCTCCACGCACATGTAGGCTGTTAGGGAGTTGTCAGAATTCAGTGTGGACCGTGGACTTTTTACTGTTGGGGCCTTTTTTAGAATCATATTGTTTGCCTCTTGAGCTTTTTCCGCGTTAGCAAAAAATTCATTTTGCTTTCCTAAATATCACGATATAGTCCAATTCCATTCTCTAAAGTGGGTGACTAGATTCTCTCAACTGTTCGGTTCTCATCCTGGCCCGATTTCGCATATTGAAGAGCTGTTGAAACGGATTATCTATATTGTAATGAATGTTGCAACAATATATATTACTGATTCATAGATATGGTAACGACTATTGAAACAGTTTATCGCATATGTTGAGTAAGTTTGTCGTAAATGTTGAAATAGTGAACCATAAATAATAAGATGGTTGTTTAAATAATTTATCGCAATGTGGAAATAGTTTATTATAATTGTTGAAATGGTGTATAGATATTTTGAATTATTAAATTTAAATTTGAAAAATTCAAAAATATATGTATATTACTTTCTATAATTCTCTCATTTAGATCATAAACCCTCAAACTGACTATCTAGGTCCCTAAACTATTATTCCTGTATCGTGTGAGGTCCAAATCCTATTTAAAAGCCAGAAATATATTGTGACTATTTTAGAAAGGAAAAACTTTATTATATGACACTTTTAAAAAGTTATTTTTCGTCAAGGAACACTACAACTCGATAGTACTATGACACTAAAAAAACGTGTCCTCAAGACACTATAGCATGAGAGAAAACTGTTATAAACTTTTTTATCTCAATACATAACATTCATGATCATCTAAAATTTTAAAAAAACTCGACCGTAGGGGTAAGACAGCTCCGCCCTTCCAACATTTTATTAAGAAAAAGATATTCTTACGCAGGTCAAAAAAATTCTAAACTTTCTTTACGCTGCACTTATAACAAGGGTTTTGGGATCCGTGGCCGATGTGAGTTTAGATCTGTCCTTAATCTATGTTTTGACGCGGACTATTATATGGAGATTTTTTCAACCTCAATCGAAAATTCATGTTGTGAGGGATCGAACTTCGGATATAAAAAGTGCCACTAAACGCCCTAACCACCCGGTTATAGGCCCTTCAGCTTTTTTTCTCATATGATTTTTCAAAAAAAAATGAGCCTAACTTGATACAGCAAAAATAATTTGGATCTCACTTGACATACCAAAAATAGTTTAGACTCAAATGGTCAGTTTGAGAATTTATAAACCTAGATGACACATTGCGAATAGTTTAGAAACCTACAGTACACTTTACTCTTACCTAAACTATTCGATCAATTTCTTAGACATTTTATGCAAAAAAGAATCTCAAACATGTTTAAATTTTTATGTTGGTCCTAATAAAAATATAAAAAAGGTTAGACATGTTAGACCGCATTTTGTAGGATTAATTCAAATGGATTTATAATCAATTTAACTGTAACGAGAGCGGAAGGGAACACCATGTGCGCTCCCACCCTTTCCTCTCCCGACACCTCCCCTCCCCAGGACCCCACGCCGGCGCCATCCCCTGGTCCGGCGGCCACCACCACGGTCGCGCCAACTCCGGTGACGGTCGCTCTCACAGCCAAGGTGTCGGTTTCCCCCACCACCTTGTCTCCTCTAGCCAAACCTTTTCTCCCCAAGGGGAGGTCTAGAGAACAGCGTTGGAATGATTCTTGGCACGCCCCCTCCAGTGCTTCTTTGAGGGGCTCGTCGGAGGCAGCATCCTTCCGGGACGTGCTGCTGTCTTCCATCAACAAGCCGGCGGTCTCCTTGCTGCCCAGTTCCGCCTGGACCACCCAAGATCGTCTTGGCGTCTAGGCCCAAGCCATCCCTGCCTCCTAGTGGTCCTGACGCTCAAGGCTGGCAGCAGGTTGAGAGCCGTCGTTCTCGCAAGAGCCGCCTTTGGGCCCCGCAGGAGCCTCAACGGCCGGTACCCGTGGACCTCCGTGGGCTCTATTTTAATTTTTTCTCTCCTTCACACCGTGCTGCTGCTTGCCGCAAGGATCCCCGCTGTTTCAGGTGTCGCACTCTGGGACACGTTCTTATTCGTGCCCTAGTCGTGCGGTGGTCAAGCAAGCTCAGAGGGCTGTCTTCGTTTGGCGCCGTGTACTTCCTCGTGTGGAGTCCGCGGCCATGGATCCTGAGGAAAATTCTTCGCTGTTTCCGAAGGTTGCTGCTGGTTTGAGCACGATGTCGGCAATGAGTGGGTCAGGTCCTCCCGAGGGCCAGGCCAGACGCCAGAGCCGTCGTGTTCGAAGGAAGCGAACTCCTGGTTCAGGAGCAGAGGCGTCGCAGCATCCGGGGGATGGCTCTGACGCTCCTCTTCATGTTGCCGCGGAGGTCGGCGCCCCAGGAGCTCTGGCGATTCAAGCCGCCCCTCAGCTTCTGCGTGTCATTGATCGCTCTTACAAAATTGCGAGGGCGGAAGAAGAGCTTTACAACACCTTGGCTGTATCGGTCGTTGGGAATCTCTCAGCCATTCCGGTTGATGTTCTAGCTGCTGAGCTTGATCGCCGCTATGAGCTCCCGGACGGCTTCCCGGAATTCCACCATCTTGGCCCTGGCGACTTCCTGGCAGTTCTTCCTGATGCGGAGTCGGCATTACGTGTCTATGATGAGGGGCGTCCTCTCCATGTGCCGCCTTTCTCTCTGCACTTCAGGAGGTGGTCGCGTTTCATGAAGGCTGAACTAGCTATTCTTCCTTCTCTGATCGATATCGAGCTCCATGGTGTGCCTGCACATGCGTGGGAGCTTGAGACTGCAGAGCACTTGCTGAATGAATGGTGCTGGATTCGAGCTCTGCACCCTGACACCATCAATCGTCGCGATTATTCGACTTTCGAGCTCACGGCCTGGTGCTTCCAGCCGGATCAAATTCCGGCCCCCATGAAGCTGGTCATTGTGGAGCCCCCGGTCTCGGTCGAAGAATCCCCACCGGTGAAGCGTGGCCTGGAATATCAGATACAAGTCAAAGTTTTGAGGACGTCTGCCTTCTCAGTCCCTCCTCCTCCGGGGGGTGATGATCCTGAGCGGGGTGGAGGAAGTCGTCGGCGTCGAGCTTCACGGTCGCCTGAACTCCTACCTCGGGGCATGCTTGGTGGTGGGCCCTGTACCTCGACGTCCGCGAGTTTGGGTGCGTGCATGGCGAATCCCGCTGCCCCACGCGAGGCGGCGTCTCCTTGCGTCCCCGAGGCCAGTCCAGTGGCAACGGCTGCTGCAGACGCCTCGACTAATACGGAAGCCTGGAAGTTTATTGATGATCTGGCGGCCGCTGTTATCGTGCCGTCTTTTGGAGATAACGAAGCGGCCCAACCTTTAATGGACTTTGACTGGTTTGTAGGTGACGGTCCAGCAGTAGCAGTTGACCTCCCTGCTTGCAGCGAGTCTGTGGAGTTGGTTTATGGGCCGCTTCTTTCTGAGCAGGCCGAACCGGCCCATGTCTATGAGAAACAGCAAGGCACTTCTCCTCTCGTGGACCCAATTCCTCTAAATGATCCAGTGATGGCAACTTTGAACGTGTCTCCGGAGGCGGCCATGAGTCTCTCCTCTGTTCCCTCCTCTTCAATACAGGTTCCGCTGGCGGTTGAAGGCTGTAGCCTCCCGATAGCAGACTCTGTACCGACGTCGGGCTCTGCTGCGATTGTCCTGCAGCAGATTTCTAAACCTGCAGAAGTAGTGATCTCTGTCTCTGCTACGTTGAAGAGGAAGAAGAATACAGTGCTGCAAAATTTTAAGCCTAGACGCAGCCGGAGAGTTGCTAAACTCTCTCCAATAACAGATTGTCGTGCAGCCTCCACAGCATGTCGGAAACTGGGATTTGTCCAAGAAGGAGACAGGATTTCTGACGAAGCTCTTGCCCGCTATGCTCAGGTCTTCGAACAGCCTCTGAGTCGGGCTCATCTCACTAAGCTCGCTGCACTTTTTGGCTGGCGCGTCCCGTCGGATGCGGAAATACGTTCAGCTGAGGGAGTGCCTTTCAACTGAAGCTTGTTATTTGTTTGAAGTAGTCCTGTTCTCTTCTGTTTTAACAATGGCTGCTATGAATGTGTTGATCTGGAATGCTCGTGGATTAAATGACAGGGCTAGGCGTGACTCTGTTCGTAAGGTCGTTGATGACTGTAATCCGGTTATCATTTGTTTACAAGAGACAAAATTATCTTTCATTTCTCAACATGATATTCTATCTATTCTGGGACCGGCCTACGCCAATTCTTTCGTCTTTTTGCCCGCCCAGGAGACAAGAGGATTCTGATTGCTTGGCGAGGTGAATGTTTTTCTGAGCAGCACCACCATGTGCACCGTCACTCTGTATCGGTGCTATTTAAACCTGCTGAGGATGCTGCCTGGTGGTTTACTGGTGCCTATGGACCACATCGTGATTCTGATAAAGTTTCTTTCCTGGATGAATTAAGGGAAATTCGAGCAATCTGTGATGGGCCATGGTTTTTAGCTGGTGATTTCAATTTGATTTACTGTTTTGAGGATAAAAACAATGATAATATTAATCATGCGGTAATGGGACGCTTCCGAAGGCTAGTTAATGACCTAGAGCTCAAGGAGATCCCTTTAGTTGGTCGAAGATACACATGGTCTAATGAACGTAATTCTCCCACCCTGGTCAAGCTTGATCGGGCCCTCTGTACAACAGATTGGGAGGTGCTTTATCCCGATGGCTTGCTACAAAGTCGGGCCTCCGAGATTTCTGACCATTGTCCCCTTCTGCTTGGTCTACATGACGAGGTCAAGGGCAACAAACGGTTTCTTTTTGAAAGTTTCTGGCCAAAGATGGAAGGTTTTCATGATGCAGTTGCTGCCTCCTGGAATACATCGGTGGAGGCCATCTGTCCTTTGGAAAGGATTTCACTAAAACTGAAGCGTCTTACTAGGGCTCTGCAATCATGGAGTCAGAAGCGTATTGGCCATATTAAGTCACAATTGATGCTAGCTAGAGACATTCTACACAAGTTGGAAATTGCTCAAGATTATCGGCTGCTCTCTAACGATGAAGTTTGGTTACGAAATATGTTGAAAAGGCACTGCTTGACACTGTCGTCCCTAGAAAGGACCATTGCACGGCTAAGATCTCGAGTTCGTTATATCAAGGAGGGTGATGCAAACACTTCCTTTTTTCATGCGCAGGCCGCGTACCGTAAGCGCAAGAATTTCATCCCCAAACTGCAGGATGGTGACCGTATGGTTACATCACAAGAGGAAAAACAGGAGATCATGTTTCAGTACTATACCAACCTGTTAGGCTAGAATTTGGCACGTTCTACAGTCCTAAACCTGGATTTTTTTCCACAGCCAAGGATCTGATCTGTCAACTCTAGAGCTCCCGCTTTCTGAAGAAGAGGTTTGGGCTACTATTAAATCAATGCCATCAGATCAGGCCCTGGGCCTGATGGCTTTACGGGTGGTTTTTACAAATCATGCTGGTCTCTAATTAAGTCTGATTTTATGGCTGCTATAACTTCCCTACACCAAGGTGATTCAAGAAAACTCTGGTTACTGAACTCAGCTTATCTCACCTTAATACCAAAAAAGGCAGATGCTGTACTTCCTAAGGACTTTCGCCCTATCAGCCTCGTGCATAGCTTCTCCAAGCTTGTCACAAAAATACTTGCAAACAGATTGGCCCCAGAGTGCATTTATTCAGGGGGAGATGCATCCATGATAATTTCATCTTGGTTCAGCAGACCATCAAATCCCTACATCGTCGGAAGGTTTCAAGTCTTTTCCTGAAATTGGATATTTCTAAGGCTTTCGATTCGGTCTCTTGGAGTTTTTTACTTGAAGTTCTCACGCATATGGGTTTTGGGCCTTCTTGGCAGAATCTCATTTCCAACCTGTTCAGCACATCATCTACTCGGGTCTTATTGAATGGTATTCCAGGGGGGTTCATTAATCACAAGCGTGGCTTGAGGCAAGGGGATCCTTTGTCTCCGTTACTTTTTATCTTAGTAATGGATATATTAAACAGTCTCTTTGCTAAAGCTGATGAGGCAGGTTTGCTCCAGCCCCTTTCCATTCATTCCAATAGCAAGCGCTTGTCATTATATGCGGATGATGTTGTGATTTTCGTAAAACTGCTATAGAATGATCTCTCTCTTACAAAAGAGCTGTTATCTATTTTTGGCGAAGCTTCTGGGTTGCATACTAACTTACAAAAAAGCTGTGCAGTGCCGATCAGCTGTGAGCAGGATGTTTCAAACATAGTGAACACTTGTCTCTCATGTTCGATCGGGGAGTTTCCTTGAACCTATTTAGGCTTGCCAATTTCTTTTAAAAAACTGCGAGCTGCTGACCTCATGTTATGGGTTGAGAAGATCGGAGATAAGCTACCTTGTTGGAAAGCTTCGCTCATGAATATGGCAGGAAGAGCTGTGATGGTTCGTTTTGTGCTTTCAGCAGTACCTCTCTACCTTCTGGTTGCCATGAACGTTCCTAAATGGTTTATTAGAGCTGTGGACAAAATCAGAAGAGGCTTCCTCTGTAAAGGACGAAAACAAATGAATGGTGGTTGTTGTTTAGTGGCTTGGGAAATAATACAAAGACCCATCGAATATGGAGGTCTTGGTATTCTTAACGTGGAGGTCACGGGCTGGGCTTTACAAATAAGATGGCTTTGGTTTCAAAAAGTCTATAATGATCGGCCATGGCAAGGCCTTGAACTGCCTTGTCATTCCAGCAGCAAAGCTCTTTTTCAAGTGGCAATTACATCTCAAGTAGGAAATGACATGAATACACTATTTTGGACAGATCGATGGCTACATGGTTGCTGCATGGCTGAGCTGGTTCCTGAGATCTTCAGTCACATTTCAACAAGAGTTGCTAATACTAGAAGGGTAGCCCAAGCATTGCAGAACAACTCTTAGACTGATGATGTTTCAAGGAATTTATCCCTCGTAGGCCTTTGGGAATATCTGATCTTTGGGATCTCCTGGAAAACTTTGCTCTGTGTGAACATGAGGACCAACATATTTGGAAGTTCTCTAGTTCAGGACAGTTCTCAACCAGGACCGCCTACAAGGCTTTCTTCTTAGGTTCAATCAAATTTGAACCTTGGAAGAGAGTATGGAAGTCTTGGGCTCCAGCTAAGTGTAAAATCTTTCTTTGGCTTGCAATCCACAACATGTGTTGGGCTGCAGATCGTCTTGCGAAAAGAGGACTCCCTCACCCGGAGCTTTGCCTCTTTGTGATCAAGAGGAGGAAACAGTTCAACACCTCCTAACGACGTGCGTGTTTGCAAGGCAGTTTTGGTCTAGGCTTTTCACTCCCCTCGGGCTGCAGCATGTTGTACCTACTCAACACGAGGACTCTTTTGCTGAATGGTGGCAATTAGTTACATGTAATATAGCAAAGGAGCGAAGAAAAGGAATCAACTCATTGATAATCCTCGGAGCATGGATTTTGTGGAAGCACCGCAATTCCTGTGTTTTTTATGGAGCTACCCCAAATCTGTCAGAAGCAATGAGGTGTTTAAAGGATGACCACCATGTTTGGTGTCTTGCGGGAGCTAAGAAACTCCAAGCTCTTGGTTTGGATAGTGCACCACTTCTGTGGTAATTTTGGTTGGTTCTAGTGCTGTCGTAATTTTTTAGTTTCCTTTCTTTTCTTTGTTATACAGCCTCTCAACTTTGGTCCAAATTGAGTTGGCAGTGACGTATAGGCCACCTTTTTTCTCTCTTAATATAATGATACGCAGCTCTCTTGCATAGTCACGAAAAAAAATCAATTTAACTGTTTGAGACAAAAATGTGATACAAATCCGGTCTACTGGGCACAAATCTCTAATGTTAGATGTTAGGTTACTGGGCTCGGATGAACTTGGGCACAAATCTCTAATGTTAGATGTTAGGTTACTGGGCTCGGATGAACTTGGGCCACTAGCTGGGTCGGGCTGATGCACAAGCTCATCGCCCGAGCCAGACGACGACGTCGCCGGAGCTCAAAAAACACCTAGGAGCCGCCACGACTGCGCTGCTGATTGCCCACGCCGCGGGGGTTCCATCGATCTCTCCCAAGCTTGTTGCCGCCTCGCTGTCTATCATGCTCCGTCCTGGCCGCCGGTTCCTTCCGCCCAGACCACCTCTCCGCCGCCACCCCAAACGCCCAGCCGAGCCGGCGCCGTCTCCCCCGATGGCTCCGAGCTACACCCGCGACGTCGTCCACCGCGCCACCTCAATCCTCCGCGACCATCCCTGGTCGGCGGCGCGCCCGCTCCTCCTCTCCCTCCCCGGGTTGTCCTGGGACTCCCACACCGTGGCGCGCGTGCTCAAAACTCACCCGCCGCTCCACAAGGCCTTCCTCTTCTTCCGCCTGGCGGCCTCCGCTTCACCCGCCTTCCGCCACGACCGCTTCACCTACACCTCCATGCTCCACCTCCTCGGCGAAGCCGGCCGCGTCCCCGCCATGCTCCGCCTCCTCGCCGAGATGCACCGCGCCGGGGTGGCGCCCGACGCCGCCACCTTCACCACCGTCATGCACTGGCTCGCGCGGGCTGGGAACGTGGACGGCGCCTTGCTGGTATGGGCGGAGATGAAAGCACGGAGCCGCCCCACCGTCGTCAGCTACACTGCGTGCATGAAGATTCTATTCGACGCCGGCAGGGCGCCGGAGGCGCGGACGGTGTTCGAAGAGATGGTGGCTGAGGGGCTGCGCCCGACCTGCAAGACGTACACGGTGCTCATCGAGCATCTCGCGGACGCAGGTGAGCTGTTCGACTGAATACCTCTGCGGTGCTGCATTCATATCAGTTGCTGCCAATGTCAGAAACACCTCTCGTTTGCCAAATCTAACTATCTTAAGTCCTCCCAGTCCTAAAATCTTTCCATCGGGTGGGGCTATCCCTGCCATTCCAACTCCCACTCCATATATTGTTGGAAAACGGGATTTCTTTTGCCTCCCAATAATGTTTTGAAAATCTCTAAATCAGTTTCTGTGGCGTCTTTTGTTTACATAACTGTTTTTTTATTTTTACATAAATGCTGGCGATGCTGTAATCAACTAAATCAGATCCTTGCATTGCACAAAAATCAGATCCTTTCATTGCACAAAATATAGATCCAATAATCTGAGCAAAATTGTGAAAAGCTCTTTCTTCTTTTTTCTTAATATTCTTGAATACAGTAGAAGCAAATATTGACAAATTCTACTAATTTATGATTCAGACAGCATAAGTTTCATTTTACCTTCTAAGTTGCTTTCCGGTTTAAGGCATTGATCTTGCTGAATTGTTAGTTTATTTTTGTTGAAAATATATTTGTCACTTTATAGTTACAGTGCCATTTTTTCGACAAACATATATTATTCATGTGTTTACATGTAACTAGGGTGTTCATCTGGATTCTTGTACCATCACATATTAACGTGAATCTAGTTGACCTCAGGAAAATTCGATGCTACTTTTAACATAATGGACGAGATGCAAGAAGCAGGTATAGAACCAGACAAAGCACTCTGCAATATTTTAGTCCAGAAATGTTCCAGGGTTGGTGATACATCAGCTATGACTCACATTCTTCATTACATGAAGAAGCATCTCCTTGTTCTTCGCCGGCCCATTTTTTTGGAAGCACTAGAAGCTCTAAAAGCTAGCGGCGATAGTGATGAACTTCTTCGTGAAGTAAATCCTCACCTGGCATATGAACGCATGGAATATGACCCTATATTTTCTGATCGAGGCTATATCACTGATAGAAGTACGATTCTCTACCTCTTGACCGCAAAAAAATGGTGTGCTATAGAAGAAATGATAAGCATAATGGGCCCAAATAATGTAAAACTGGAAACCCATATCCTGTCTGATGTTATTGAGGCCAGCTGTGCAGACCATAGACCATCTTGTGGACTCGCAGTCATGTGTTATAGTTTAAGCATAGGCAATCAACTTGATAAAGCTGCATATAGTTCTCTTCTTGGTCACTACATCAGAAATGGTTCGTTCGATTTGGTCATAGAGATTATTGAAAGATTGACTAAATCTGGTTGCAATCTTGGGACATATTTATCAGCTATCTTAATACTCAAACTGGGATATGCTGGGCATTCTGCATATGCAACTCATATTTTTGGTCTGTTATCTGCAGAAAAGAATGTCGTCACCTACACTGCCCTTATGAATGCCTATTTTCAGTCTGGCAAAGTTGATGATGCCCTCAATCTATTTATACAAATGACAACCACCGGAATATCCACTTGCTCTGGTGCATATGAAGTGTTGATACATGGATTACAAAAGTCTGGCCGTAAACGGGAATTGGAACACTACCGAAGAGAAAAAATGGATATGCAATGGCATCTCCAGTTTCGTGATAAGTGCTCACCTGAGGATAGCTTATGTAACTATCTATTTTGTGGCCTTCATTGGTAAATTTCAGAAAATTGTTTGTTATAAAATGAGAGTGTTCCCGGTACATAATGTCCACTACAGGATGGTTATCGCCCAGCCGACCAGGTCCAACTATTATCTCCTCGTACTGATGACCATCCACAGTGTTCTCCCCCTCTTGGAGTTTAATATGCTGTGTTCAGATCATTTAGCTGATGAGTGCACAATTGCAGTTTCATCATCTCTCAACTTGAAGGTATTGATGTATTGTTAGACATGTATTAATGTATCTCTTCTTATTTGCCTTGCTATGCAATTAACTAGTTAATATGTAGAGCATAATACTTACTAAATAGGGTGCATATGCCTATCTAGAAAAACTAGACAAAAGGCAAATAACTTGAAAATCCACCAAAAGAACATACTTAGAGGTCTCAAAACTTTTGAAAAAATGTGACATCTGCTGTTTATAGTATTGTAAGGATCCACACAAAATCTGAAGATCAAACTTTGCACTATTTTTGCGATATAAAATAAGAAATGTTGGGTACATATGCGTTGAAGGATAAAAATAGTATATCTGTCCTTTAGTTCCTCCGACATTCATTGTCATTTCATATCTCGTAAGTGGTGTCATGTTGGCCTTGAAATTCTGTGTGCATCAGTAATACTATAGCAGCTATGTACATTCATGTTTTCCAAAAAAAAAAAAAAGAACCTTGTCTGTTTTTAATGGGGCTTTCAAGTTTTTTTTTTAGATTTCACTGTATATGAACCAAACTAAATAAAAGTAAGACATTATATGGAGCTGTTGCAAATTTAAGGTTGATATTACTTTATTGATTTCATGCTAGAAAGTACATTGGTGCAAACTTTAAATTGAAGTGTTAACCTGAATGTGTATATTGTTATATGTATTGTAGAAGGAAGTAACCGAAAATCCGTAAAAAAATGATAAAGATGAAATAGTAAAGTAAAAAATTGATATAAGTGTTCAACCAGATATATTGTGTTTGCCCTTTTGCTTGATATACTTTGGTAGCACTAGCTATCATGGTTTCTACAATAGATTTAGTAAATTTTGCAGATTTAGTGTTTCCCTTTGTAATTTTTACAAGCTAATGATTATGAATTGAGATTAACAGGAGCATGTGGTGTCCAAGAGTAATTTGAATGATTCAATCCATTAAGAAGCACTAAGCTTGCTGCTATCTGTTACATGGTGCGGGCTGTACAGACCAGTTCTAATGCTAAAGGTGAGCATGATGATGACTGGTTTTGTCACTTTTATTGATCTTTTACAGACCAGTCCTGTGGCAAGCTTTATTTTTTGGTTGGTGGCTCTTATTGCTGGCCTTCACAACATTAAAACTGTGCAGTAAGTTCACTACATCCTTTAGCCATCTTCTGCATCCTTGAATTTGTGCACGAGTTTATAAATATTCCAACCAATTATGTTGGTCTTACATTTTCCTCTAAGAACTAAGAGATGTGTAAATCCAGTCCAACACTTCGATTTCGCTACATCAGCTGGCCAAACATGCCCTAGAATTAGTGGTAAATATCTAAATCGTATAAAATAAATTGTTTTAAACTTGTTATTTCTATCCAAATCGTCAGCAGGAAATGACTGAGCTAGAGTTTTGTGACACTGTTAGCCAGAATACTGCATATTTACGGCACATGATACTAAGTTTGTGACATTTCTTGGTCGGGCTCCGATTAAGCTCTTTGAAAAAATCAAAACCACATCTTGGGGGTTTGGTGAGGTTCTTACCCCCAACGGGCAAGTTCTTTTTTATATACATGTGAGTATTGTTTGGCATCATTTGTCCTAGAGATTTAATATATTCTACAGATTCAAATATGTTTTGTAGTTTGTACACCCTTTTAAGTGCCTTCCAGGTTGTTCATGGCTTCATCATGCAGTTTAATGGTGCAGGCAATGACCAAGACAAATTTAACAGATTTGCAGGAGCTGCAATAAGCAGGTAATTAAGTGCTGAGACAATGAACCACTAACAAATTTGTTTGAGTAAAGTACACCCTAGGTCCCTAAACTATTCACGATGTGTCATTTAGGTTCATAAACTCTCAAACTGACCATCTAGGTCGCTAAACTATTTTTCCTGTGTTAAGTGAGGTCCAAATCTATTTTTACTGTATTAAGTTAGGTCCATTTAAAAACAACATATGAGGAAAAAAAAAAGCCAAAAGGCCTCTAGCTGGGTGGTTAAGACGTTCAAGTGGCACTTCTCAGATCCTAAGTTTGATCCCACACGACTCAAATTTCTGATTGAGGTTGAAAAATCTCCACAAAATAGTCCGCATCAAAACACAGATTAAGGACTGACCTAACTTACATCGGCCACGGATCTCAAGACCCTTGTTATAAGGACGGAGTAAAGAAGTTCAAAAATTTTTTCGACATGCGTAAGAATGTCTTCTTAACAAAATGTCTGAAGGGCGGAGTTGTCTTACCTCGCGGGTCAAGTTTTTTTAAAAAATTTCAAATGATCATGTATGTTATGCAGTAATATAAAAAAAGTTTATAACAGTTTTCTCTCATACTATAGTGTCTTTAGCACACAAAAACTACGTTTTCTTAATGTCATACTACCAATATCTTACAGTGTTCATTGATGAAAACCAACTTTTTAAAAGTGTCATCAACAAATTTTTCCTTTCTAAAATGATCACAATATATTTCTGATTTTCAAATGGGATTTGGACCTCACTTGATACAGCAAAAATATTTTATGGACACAAATCGTCACTATGGACCTAAATGACATAGGGTTAATAGTTTAAAAAACTACAATGTATTGTGCTCGATTTGTTTTTATTGATGAATGTGGCATGATATGATATTTTCCAACTTTGAATGATTCTGAAGTAATCCTGTGATATTTATTATCTCAGAATTTGGTTGCTTTTGTCTAGCTCCATCTAATTGGGCCAACCATGAACTGGTACTTGAAAACGTTCCTTAGCTGGTGAATTTATTGGCAATTGACTTTTACCTGAAAGCTGACTACATCCAGAGCATTTATTTTGTTTGTCGCATGATGCAGAACGTGCAGAACACTTCTGAAGGTGAACATGATGAACACAGTTAAATGAACAACCTTTATGGTTCATGCTTCTTGTACGTCTTCTCCAAACCGCTACTGTGCCGGATAATTAGCTATCAATTTGAGCTGGCTTCTTCATCCCTACACACGGTGACTTTGTTCTAACAAGGTATAATGTTGGATTTAGCTTTTCCTCAAACATATGTAGAAATTCGGTCCAACACTTATTGATTTAGCTACATCAGTTGTCCAAACATACCCTAAATTTGGTGACAAGCATCCAAAGCATAATACTGATTTCCAACTTGTTACTTCGGTCCAGATCTAGTCAGCAGGAAATAACTGAACTAGAGGTTACATCTTTAGCTAAAATACTGCATATCTACATCACATGACACTCGGTCTAGTTGAGCATTGACCTAGCCACCTGATCTAAGCAACATCTTGCAAATATATTAGATAGAATGGCAACATTCATGAAACTTGCTGCACCCTATCTTGAATCTGTTAGTTGAAGATCTGCTCTTGCCGTCAGGCCACTTTCATACTTGGCTTCAGCCTCTTTGCAGCATGCACAAAACCGACGATGACTTGCAACTCATCCAATTGCTTCAGCTTAGGCAAAAGCAATCGAGGAAAACCATGTCAGGATGCCACACTATAATGAAGCAAAATTGCTAGTAGACTAGAAGACAACTGAAATTTTCTCTAGAAACCTGGGACATGAAGTGCCTTTGAACGGCATGAACCAACTCCTCTCTGGACGGGTTAGGGCTTGCATCCTGTTCAGAAAGTACAGTTACGGCAATGTAGCATTACTTAGTTCTTGATGTTGATCTGGGGTTTCTTATTCCTACAAAACTGTACTTACAAGGTTGAAGTGACGCCAATATCTCCACAATGCAGTTAATTCTAGCTTACTGAGGTCAACTTTCTGCAATTTTAAACGATTCACTTCAGCTACAATCCAAAGATAAGATCAAGAAAGAATGACAGAGGATCGAATGAAAGAAAGGTCACACCGTAAGAGCCCTAGAAGAGGACGAAACAGAAGCCTTGGAGTGGGAATCACATGAGGCAGAGCGACTTAGTGATTTGCTGTGGAACCCCCTAGACGGTCTATTCCTTGACCTCTGTCGCTTTGGTGAATGTGCGTCATCCGATGCTTCAAGAACAAAGACCAGTGAGCATACGTATGAAGGTAAAAGGCAGGGCATAAGAACTATGTCTTGATTTCAATGAAATTTAAATGGATCCGTGACCAAGAGCAAGGCTAGATGCAGTGGGAGCTCCTCTGATGTACAAAGAAGAGTCACAGTGCATTGATAAAAGCCATTGGCTGGTATGCTCCCACCCAGGGTTCAAATTCTGGATGGTGCACCTTACACTATAGAGTCTCCCTTGGGATATTTAATTCAAAAAAATCGAAGAAGGTTAGCTGCTCCAATGCTCTTACACATATGTCATGCACCTATAGGATTCAATTAATTCTTTTTTGAAAAATAAGATGGATTGGGCATGCAATCATCTCCTGCCATGCCAAATTTGAGAGACAAAAAACGTTTTTAAACAATAACAGCCTACAAATAAATTACACAGATAGTAGTCGATTGCATGTTATAAATAGTATTTTAGTACGGAGGGAGTATATCCATCTATACTTTTATTTAATTTGTTTGCCATCTTATATGCAGGGGCACATGAGATGGAAGCATATGAGATATTCTTGCGTCTCAACTAGCATGTGACTAAGTTTCCGGGTACTCATATTTCGTGTGAATAAACATTATTACTTGCCTTTGGAACTTTGTTCTGATCGCGTTATGTATTTTAGATAGATTCTTTGGATATATACATTGGAATCAAACAAGTTCAAACCATAGGGCTAGTAAATGTAGGCAATAATCTAAATAAGAAGCACAATATTATTAGAAGGATCTAAGTCAAACTGAATGAACACGAGCTTTGAAGGGATTGTACCAAACATACACGTTGAAACTGAAGGGGAAAAATATATTTCTGCCATGATGGAAGTGGGAGTGGCACAGAAATACTATCTTACCCACATCTGAACTATTCCATAGCAGGTTTTCACTGTCGAACTTACTGTCGTCCTCATTGCCAGATGGAGGTTCAATCACACATAGAGCATTCCTTTGCAGCTTGACTTCAATGCCATTTGTAAGAACCTGGAAATTGATAGCATTGCAGAATAACATTATGTTAATATGCTAAAAGTTGCACACAATTATTACAAAAGAAGTAAGGAACGAGAAGCAAGATTGTAGGACAAAAAGGAGTATCATACTGGCACAAAATGGCACATGCGTAAAGTTCAAATGAATGCATCATCTCAATGACCAGTGTATGTTTCACGAGTATAGGCAATGTCAGTATCATATTTCCCGATAACCTTCCAACCCTATCATCATACAACCAAAAAAATGATATATCATATATTACATGTATTTCTTATATCTTATCAATGATAAAAACTAGTATAAAATCAAGGATTTGATAGCTAGATAAATTGGACACCGAGCTGTTATAATGAGCATTCTCCTAAGAATTTTTTTTTTATCTTTGGATTTTGGAATGCCACCGAATTAGCTAAGAAGATTAAAACAGTCTACCATTAGTTTAAGCCAAGCCAAATATCGTTCATGAAAGTAACAATGAGATCCTAAAACCATGAGAGAACCTCAGCTATTCCCTTGATATCCTCCCAAGATCCAAGTGATGTGGCTCAAATGAAGAGGCATACCGAAATGAATAATAATTGAGGATCAACTCACATTCCCTATAAACGAGAATTGACTGCAACGAGAATCAAATCTGGATGCATGAGATATCCAGCCCAACAAGCAATCGTGGTCCACGACTTCCACAATTAATGCTGACAGCCCAATTTAAACATAGATCGAACAAATTAAAACTTCAGTGCGACGAGGATGGCAAGATGAATAGACAATCTTATGAATAATTTAAATTTCAAGATTCAGATCATCTTGGAATAGTCCAATGCTCAATCAAGCTAGTAGACGAAAACCATAATTTACAATTAGAACCCAAAGTTTAAAAAAAAAAAAGTTTGAGCACTTCATGAATTGGCCCACGTTAAGCTACCCAAGCTAAATTGAGTGATAATCTCCAAACTCGAACCTAGCAGAAATTCTCAAAACCCAGAACCTAGCAGATCAGCACAAACGTCATATCAAATCATTTAACACTCCAAAACCCTAAAACATACAAAAGAGAATCGATTCACATTGCAGCAGAACAAGATCTGGGAAGAAGCAAAAACACAATTGCGAGCTAAAGCAGGGAATTACCAGCCAATGCCAGCCTCCAAGTCCAACGGCCTTCTTGACGACCCCGTGCAAGCCGACGAGCACCGATTTGGTGCGGTTGTTGCCGGTGACCACCACCTTGGTGTGCCGCGGCAGCACGGACATCTCCTCTTCGCCCCAGCCCTCTGGGGCCCGGCTCACGGCGGCAATCATCTCGTCGCCGACGGATCGGCTCCCCCCCCCCCCCCCCCTGATGGCAACCCTCCTGAATTCCCGCCCAAGTCCCCTGTTCTTGCAGGGCCAATCGGCGGGGAATGCCTCGAAATTCCCGCCGGAAACACGCCAATCAAGCGAATGCGATTCCGAGGGACTCGAGATCGGATGCTGGGGAGGCCGGATTCGATCCAATTCGCACCGAATTCGAAACTCCCCGCATCGAACCGAGCCGAATCTCGTATCGGACCTGCACCGAGGAATGCCACCGCGACCAAACCAATCCAGCAGACCTTCCTCACCCAATCACGGTATCACGAGGTAGGGATCCAATATTTTCACGGAATTCCGCGCGAGGAACCCACCTCCCACTGCGGCAGCAGCAGCAGCAGCAGTAAAGAACAACCAATTCACGATCAGAGAAATGCAGTCGGAACCCCATGAAAAACAAATCGAATCCAATGACTAGAGCTACCTGCAATTCGGAGACCGCGCGTCCCGGAGCCCAAATCCGCGGGAATTGGACGGAGAGAAGCCGGCAGAATTCGTGAGCCTGCTCACGTTGCTGCTGTGCGCGAAGGAGACTAGCAGAGTGTGGATGTGTGTGTGACTTCGATGTGCCCTTTTGTTTTCTTTTGCTGCTGGCCTGCTGCTTGTACCCTACTACAGTAGTACTCCAGTCCCGACTGTGGATCCCCGGGCGCAGGTATAAGCCAATGGCAGCGCAACGCGTGGCTGACGAGCGCCGTCTCCGCGCGGCGTGTTGGACAGGTTGGAGCGCGAAATGACGAGAGAGCCCTCGCGCGGTACGAGCTTCGCGTAGTTTATTCGGCCGGTTGGTTCGAATTGTTTTGAATTTTGGAGGCGGGTAGATTGGAAAATAAAAGGCAGCGTAAGACGGTGGACCGGATCTTCATGCACCTGCTTTCGATCGTTGACGATGAAATAGTGGTGGACCCGGTCTTTCTGGACCTGTTTTCAATATTTTTTTGTTTCAATCAATCGCTGATGATGAAAAACCCGATATGGCTGGAGTTATTCCTGCCGCAAATTATGCTGTATTTAGAGCATCTCTAATGGAAAGGCTAAAACACTTCTTAAATTAAATTAGGAATTTAAGTAAAAAATCATCTCTAATGAATATCTCAAAACTGCTTCTATTTTTAACTCCCAAAATTATTCTTATTTTTACCTAGAAATAGAGAAAAAATAGGCAATGTCAATTCCATCGTCCGCTGACTGAACTCTTTTTTTAAACCATCGATTAGGACTAGAATCGGAGAGAGAAGATCAGACTTCTTTTTTATATCACCGATTAGGACTAGGATTGAAAAGAAGATGTCGGACATTAGACTTTAGATAATTTAAAATTTAAAAAACTGCTAATATAGCATAATATTAAAATTTAAGAATCTATTTTTACGTACAGTGTTGAAGGAGGAGATAAAATTTAAGCGTAAAGTTTTTTTAGTTGCTCCTAAATTTTTGTTTTTGCTATACTACACTTGAGTATGTTATGAGCTCCTGACACTTATTTTTTTAAGAAAACAACAGTTGCCATGAGACCTTTTCTTCAACTCCGACAAGATCCTAGAGCTCCTCCACCCACTCCGACATAGTCTCAGTGGAGTTAGGGCCTTTGACTTTTTGAGTTTGGGGGACTTATCGGAGAACATTAGATATAGAAAAGAAGAACTCAAAGGGAAGAAGGTTAGTTTGATGGGGGTGGTGATTTGTGGGTTGGCGATGAGGCGGTGGGGCCATCGTAAACCAGGATGGTGGTGCAGGGCTCTTAGGGTGGAAGAGCGGTAGGGTGAGGACAAAGGAGGTGATGGTGCTAGGGAGGAGGAGGAAGAAGGCAGCGGGTAGGCATGGAAATTTCATCTGGAGACTCAAAATATGAGTCACGCACTCGACGGGTGCGGATGGTATTTTTCATCCGTAGGTGCCACCTGCACTCGACCTGAACACCACGGGTGTGGCGTTTGTATCACACTCACAGGGTTTATATGAACTAAACTAATGTTAATATTAAAAATGAAAGGTTAATAATGTATCGACCAATACATAAATACGTCTTTATATTAATTATTTTATATATTTATTTAAAAATATTGTTTCATACATATCCTATCAAAACCTGACAGGCATCCAAACCGATCCAGAACCCGACGGGTGCGGGTGTCATTTTCTACCTACGGGTGCGAGTGTGGGTGTTATTTTCAACTTGAAACCCAACCTGGACCCGACCCGCTGCCATCCCTAGCAGCGGGTTAGTTGAAGCTTTGCATCTACAGCGGACAATCTCAAAGAAAATACTTAGATACTCATGTATGTTACATTCAGAATGTAGGAGGTCTTACTCCATGAGGAATTGAAAACATGTCAAACCCCTAAATTGGATCAGGCTATAAAAGCAATTTGATTTATTTTCATATGTCCAAAAGCTCCTAAATATAATAACTTTTATGTTCATAGTGCAAACTAGGTGTTTCATGTGTAGGTATTTTGGTCTTCTCAATGAGTTTGAATATTATTAGATTTGTCATTTAGAAACACCAGCAAAGTTATGTAGCGTACACTGGATGCAAAATGCATAAAAGTTTGAAATTTACTAAGAATTGATAGATTTGCACGGCATATTGCACCCACTAAATCTGCGAACTATTAAATGAGTTTTTTTTTTCTATTGTGGAGTTGTGCATCTCCAATGTGTTTGCTCAGGCTTCGCAGTGGTTCAAAATATCTTAAGACCGGCTAGACAGGTTTTTCTAGCCTGACTAGATCGATCATCGATTAAGTCTAACATACGCATCAAACATTTTCTCAAAAGAAAGAAAATATACATATCAAACCTGATCAGTTTTGATGAAAAAACAAAATGTTGCAAAGTTTTGCGTCCCTTAAAGTTAGTATGATCAGTTCGTACAACAGTGACAAATGATAGTCAGAAAACAAAACAACTGAATGAAAGAAAAGGGAGAGCAAAAATCAGTGCGAAGAAGACACATCTCCCGATCCATGTAGACTGACACATCCCCGGATCCTTGTCTAACGCATCGATAGGAAGTAGAGGAAAAAGATACTCCTTTGTTCTAAAAATATTGTCGTTTAGGACATCATATTTTATTCTCTATTAGCTATAGTTCATTTGTTTCTGTCGGAACGACAGCATTTCTAGAATGGAGTAGTAGGAACGAGTGCTAGTTTTGAGACAATTTAGGGGAGTCTTGTTTCAGCTTACCGCGCCTAATCACCCCATTACCTTCAGCGCCAGTCTGGTAGGCCTACCGCTTCCAAGGGCACGGACGTAAACTCCTTCTCTCGCGCGCATCCTGAGTTCACGCCGTCAGAGTATCCGCGTGCGCTCCCATCGGGACGTGGGGGCCCACCGGTGGTCACCGTGACGTCACACGCGTGATTACTTGGTACAGACCGAGGACAGGCTTATCCGGGCTGGGAGTCTTGCCACGTTGCGCTAATCCGCGCGTCGTCCATGATATCATAGGACCCACAGAATAAATAACCTCACGAGTTTGGGTGCACTTACGTGGGATTACAGGATTAACATCCATACGCTCACAGGACTTCTTTGCAACCCATTAACCCACCATCTAGGCTCATGTGGCTGACGCCTCAATGGCAGATTCCTTTGCTCTGAAAACAGACCTGCATTTGGTGGAATCAATCGGTAGTAACAAGATTATTTTTCAATCCGATTGCATGATGATAATGGAGACAACGAGGAATGGTGGCTTTTCGGCTTCATCAGCTGCTGTTATATATGACGAATGTGGAGATAAATGGAAGTAGTTTGTTGATATATCGATTAATCACCGCCAAAGGGAAGCCAATCGAGTTGCACATGAACTAGCAATTTGTTCAAAATTACTTGTATCAATACACATTTCTCTCTTCGCAATATATCTCTATCTCTTTCTTTTTCTTTCTCTTTTTTTTCTTAATCTCCATACCCAGCGATAGAATTGCAAATAACATAAAATAGAAGGAGTAATAAAAAAACGACCGATTCAATTATTCGGTGGCACTCATAAAGATAAGGCGTACACGTATGTTTTATATTGTAAAAAAAGAAAAACATAGACTTTGTTTCTTTTTCCCCTTTTAAATAATATTTTTATCAATAATCTTTGTATAAGTTTATTTGTAGGATGCGCTCCTAACACACATATATATAATCATGTTACTACGTGACCACCAAATAACACGAAGGAGAAAGAGATAGTTTAAGAAGAGTCAAATAACACTAAATATATATGTTCATGTTTATCACTTTTAAAAATCTTAAATTAAGTATGTATGCATACTTGATAAATAGGTACGAGTGCAAACTTAAGTTATGTTTTTAAAGGTAGAAGTAACTACACTCAAAATGATAAATAGGTATGCGTGGATGTGAGTGGTATTTTTCACCCGCCGGTGCTACCTGCATCAGACCCAAACACAAATAAGTGGCGTGGTTTTTATATTTGCGTTGACAAACCGACTTGAATCTACCTAATTAATAAATTTATTTTTTAATTATTGTTATATATTAGTTTAAATATATGCTAATAAACATTAATATTAAAAAAGATAAATATTCTATTTATCAATGCGTAAGTATGTCTTTATGTTAATGATTTTATACATTTATTTATAAATATTATTTCATACATATTCTGTTAAAACTCGACTGGCATCCGAACCGAATCGAAAGCCGACGCCTAGAGGTGCCTGATACTCTTTCTGCCTCGTTGATCATGTCATTTTTAAGTTTTACTTGTGATATTTCTTATTTAAATTTGTTATAAATATTTGAATACATATGTTAATAAATAATGTGGCTATAATAAATATATCAAAAAAATAATATTTTTTAAGAAAATGAATAAGACAAACAGTTAAACAGAATGCCTAAAAATTAAAAAATGACACAAACAACGGGACCTAGGGATCGAGTACTAGACGCCCACAGGATTGAGGTTGGATATTTGAGGTACTAGACGGCCGCGGGATCGGGGTTAGGGTGGGTATTTTTGTGGTGGTGGTGATGGTGGGTCCTTTGAGGAAGAGTCCTTCGAGTTTTGATTTACGACACTGTAATTTTACATAGATTTTTATGTAACACTGCTTCTACGAAATTGATTTTATAGTTTAAATAAAGAAAATAAAAAATATACTTCTGGAATATAAAAAATCTCAATTTTTTGTGGTGGTTATATTCCATAATTTTCCTCTTTGATTCGAGTTCAAATTCAAAAATATTTTGATTTAAAATTATAATATTTAAATCTACCTAAAATGTTTTTTTGAAATAGTTGCGTTTTGAATTAAATTGTAACACTTGGTTCAATCACTTCTTTTAGAACTCTGATCACTCTAAAATTATGTACACTTTCTTTTTATCATATACGTGAACATACTTCAACAAATTGAATTGAAGTAAAACTTTTAACCTTTGCAAACTTTATAGCAACCCACATTGACTATAATTTTGCAGTGAGCATCAACCTCTTAGATAGATGTGAACCAAGTCTTACAGTTTATGTAGTATAACTATTTTAAATAATTCAAACAAAATGGTTATGGTAGATTACAATCTCAAAATTTTTAACCAAAATTAGTTTCAAATTTGAACTCAGATTAAAAAGAAAAGTTAAATGAGTTCACCTATCACCACAAAAGTTTAAATTTTTTTTTGGGAATCTAGAAGTATTGTTTCTTTAATTTTTTTATTGAAACTATAAGATCGATTTTATAGAAGGAATTAAAATTGTAACTCGATGTCATATATGTTTTTCATGTTTGCGGTGTTAAATAAATGTTTGTATGAAATTACCATGTGATACAGTGTTTTATCCCTTTATTATACTATATTAGTAAGTGTCGAAGCTCCTCCTTTTTATACAAAACAAGTGCAACACAGCGCACTATGCGGTAATAACTGGTACTGTAGTAAGTAGTAGAAAGTGAGCAATCTACAACCAGTAGAGATGTCTTTAATGAAGAAATAAACTACAGATGAAAGTTCTTGACGCACGCTATGTTTTGCTAGTAATTGTATGTTTTCAGGGCCTTTTTTTTGAATTTCATACATGTATCATTCTCCATCTATGTAGAGCATTGTGATTTTTCGTTTTCTTTTTTGTCGAAGAAACCATGTCCACCGAGATTCGGATGCCCAAGAAAGAGCAAAGAGACACGTGGCCCCAGCTAGGCCAGCTCGATCTTTACTTGAACCAATCCGAGTATGTGTGTGTGGGACAGGGGCAAGAAACGGGAACCCTAGCCGTCGCCAACTCAACCCAAGCTTATAAATAGTTGGAGCCCGGGCTCTCTTCGCAACGCAACACTTCCCACCTCTGTTTCGCCCCCTCTTCGTCTGCGCGCCAAAGATCCGATCCGATTCTTCCGCGTGTCTCGAGTCTCGACTCATGGCAGCGGCGGAGCCTCGACTCATGGCGGTGGCGGAGTCTCGCAAGCGTCCGGCGCACGAGGGAAGCTGTCCTGCGTCGACGTCTGCCAAGAAGCGGGCACGCTTCAACTTCAGCAAGATCGAGGACTACGAGATGCTCGAGGGTCCCGGGAGGGCAGCTACGCCGTGGTGTCCAGGGCGAGACACCGCCGCACAGGCGAGACGGTGGCCATCAAGCGGATCCGCGGCGGGCCGGCGGTCCTCGACGCCTTCGCCCGCCAGGGCGGCTGCCTCGCCTCGTGCCGCGGCCACCCGTCGGTCGTGCAGATCGAGGACATCGCTCGCGACGAGGCCACGGGGGACCTGTTCCTGGTCATGGAGTTGGTCGGCCCCTGCCTCCGCGACTGGCTGACGCGACCGGTCTCCGAGGACGTGGCGCGCTCGTACATGCGCCAGCTCCTGAGCGCGGGGGCGAGGATGCACCAGGCTCCGATGATGATGATCCACCGCGACATCAGGCCGGAGAACATCCTGGTCGGCGGCGCCGGCGACGAGCTCAAGATTTGCGATTTCGGGTGCGCGACGCCGGCGAAGCCCCCCGGGACGGCGTACCCGGAGCGGCGGGTGGGCACGCTGCGGTAATGCTCGCCGGAGCAGCTGGCGGGCGACCGGTGCTACGGAACGGCAGTCGACGTGTGGGAGCTGGGTTGCGTGATGCTCGAGCTCCTCATCGCCATGCCCCTGTTCACGGCAGACACGGAGGACGAAATGCTCGTGCAGATCAAGGACCTGTACAGAGGGATCGCCCCATCGGATTGAAAGCTTTCACTGACCTGATGAGGCTGTCCCCGGCCGGGAGCGATCTCGTTGCCGGCCTGCTGCGCTTCGAACCCGGCCAGAGACTCAAGGCGGCAGAGGCGCTCGAGCACCGGTGGTTCACGGAGGAGGCGGCGCCTGCCACCGCAAAAGCAAAGTTTCCTGGCTTCCTTCCACTGTTCTCGGCAGCATAGGATCGATCCGAAGTAACTGCAAGGCTGCCTGATGATCCTTGCCTCTATTTGATCTGCTCAAAAAAGTTTACTGGCATGGAGTCGAATCCTGTATGAACACTGTGTTTTGAAAAAAGAAAAAACAGAGAACTGCAACGGCGGGATGGTGATCACCGGTAGGGATTGACGAAATCACGTAGTACTGTATTTTCTGTACATCTGACGTTTTGTATATCAAGCGAGAGTAGGAGACAAGCTCACGAATTTGTGCACGGACAGAGGTTTTCTTGTGCACCCTACGGATGAATTGACCTTCGAGTGCAGAGGCGCACTCTTCTGCGGAAGAAACAGAGGAACGACGACCGAGGGCCAGTAAAGTATGTAGGCCCCTTTCCTCTGCTCAGATTACTTCCGCGCGTCGCCATTGATGCCACCTCCACTCCACAGTCCACAGTACAGCTAGCTGTCCAGGCCACGAGGTGTCCAACCAAATTTCCTCATGCATGCAAGCCATCCACCTCCACATCATCACCGCCTCTCTACATGTACACCTTACAAAACCGCGTCACCTAGCTGCTTCACGTATCGCTTACAAGGAAAGTATTGCTGAAATCCCACGTCCCTGCAGTCAGCCATCGGTTCCTGGTTCTTCCTCAAGAAGCTGTTCCTCTTCGGTGCTTGTGCTTGCTCTCTGGTTCGGGTTCGGCGACAATGGGGAACAGTCACGGCTGCGGCATTGCGAGGCGGCAGCGCCGGAGGCTGGGGAGCGCCAATGCTGTGACGGTGGCGGAGGAGGTGGAGGAGCCGGGGTCGTACGAGGCGGCGTGCTCCGCAGGCCCCGAGCTGCGGACCTTCGACGCGGCGCTTCGCCGGTGCGCCGGCCGCGCCATCGCCGCGGTGGCGTCAGGAGTCGAGGTGCGGTCGCTGTCGCTCGGATCCCTCCGCGACGTCACCGGCTGCCTCCTCGACATGAATCAGGAGGTGGTCCGCGTCGTGCTCGCCAGCAGGCGCGACCCGTGGGCGTGGCGGAGCCGCGACCTGTTCGACCTTGTCGAGGGCTACTTCGATAGCACGCTCCACACGCTCGACTTCCTCGCCGCGCTCGACGCCTCGCTCCGCCGCGCCCGAGACGCGCAGCTCCGGCTCCACCTCGCGCTCCACCAGCGCGACCCGGACCGGTACTACGCGCGCGCGCTCGTCGAGCTGCGGCGGTTCAAGGCGGAGGTCGGCGACGAGCCGTTCGGCGCCGAGTTCTTCGCCGCGTTCCGGGACGTGTACGCCCGGCAGCTGGCCATTACGAGCAAGCTCCGGCAGCGGAAGCGGCAGCTCGACGGGCGGATCCGGTCGGTGCGCGCGTGGCGCCGCGTGTACGGCGTCGTCTTTGTGACCACGTTCGCCGCGCTGCTCGTCTGCTCGGTGGTGGCCGCGGCCGTCGCTGCCGTGCCGCCCGTCGCCGCCGCGCTGGCCGCCGCGGCGTCCCTGCCGGTGGGCTCCGCGGGGAGGTGGGTGGACTCGCTGCTGAAGCGGTACCAGGAGGCACTCCGTGGACACAAGGAAGTTGTGGGCGCCATGCAAGCTGGAGCGTTCATCGCGATCGAAGATCTGGATAACATTCGGGCGCTCGTCGACAGACTGGAGGTTCATGTCGGCTCTGTGGTGAACTGCGTGGAGTTCGCGGAGCGCGACAATGAGGAGGCGGTGAGGCTTGGCATTGAGGACGTGACCACGAAGCTGGAGGTGTTCATGAAAGGTGTCGATGACTTGGGCGAGCAAGCTGACAGGTGCAGCCGAGATGTCCGCCGCGCGAGGACCATGGTGCTGCAGAGAATAATCTATCCTCCTACCTGAAGTCTCTGAATAAAATTACTGCTAGATTGCAAGGTACTGCTAATATACAGTATTTCTTGCCCAGTGAAGTTTGTGATGTTATTCATGTGCTCAATTTGTGTGCTGATGTACATATGACTAGCTCTTTATAAGGTTTTGGCGTAACTGATAAAATTTTCAGTCAATAGTGACTGTGCATCATGCTATCTTTGTGTCCATCTGTTTTGAGAATTCGTAAAGAAAAAAAGGAGGTGTCTATAAAACACCTGAGATACAGATGGCTTTAGTGGCTGAAGGCAAGCATCAACTGAATCCTCTATCACATAACATTATGGGTGATCCAGATGGCTTCAGAGCCTGATTTCAAAATGAGTAAAATTAATTGAATGCTCTGTTTTACATACAGACTTCAATCACTATAGTCCTATGTTTTCTGGGGTCATAATTTACCACACTATTACCTAGACCACCCAAGAACGTTATGAAGTTGAACATGATGGTACAAACCTCAATCTTCCGATATTGCTACGTGCACGTACTAGGCTTTGATCATTTTGTTCGTTGAATGAAACGAGCGGTAACCTTTTATTCAAAAACAAAACTTGCAGAAAATCTCAATTTTGCTTCCAGCATGCTTGGCACGCGTGTAAAACGATTAGTTCCTGTAATGTACAGAAGCATGCTTACCGAAAGGCGAAAGGATTCTCACATACTAAACAGAGATTGGGGGGATTGTAAAATTTTCTTATTACCATTTTGCTTTTCATACACACGTAATCACCTAGTAGATAAATAGGCATACCTTGCAACACCTTAGTTTTATATTATTATAAAAATGAAACAGAGATGTGCATCATAACTAGCACAGCATGAAACATACAAGCTACTAGATTCTGAACTGAAATTGTTATTATTAAGCAGCTTCAGTTTATTTCTGAACTAAAACTGTTGTCCTAAAGACTACAACATTAAAATAGAGGGAGTAAATTTCTACAGCATAAGGTATAAATATCAATACATTGGTGTTACTAACTAGAAGGTGGATCTGTATCATACAGATTGTATCAGAAGATGGACTATTGTGTCACATTATAACGACAACTTCAATATAAAAGAGGCTACTGAGCGGCAGTTCTCAACCACAATGAACCATCAGTCAAAATATTCTCGACATTATCATCACATGAAACAAGATTGGAAAAGTTTCAATAGCTTGTAACGAGTTGTTCCCTGCAACTTGAAATTAGCTATCAGCTCCATGGACTCTGTTTGGCGATATCAATTACATACTAGTTACATCAATAACATTGTGTTCTATTGTGTACCTAAAACAATGAAAATGAGATTTAGACCTTTCTGTGTTCCATTCTGTACAAAGGTAGCGCTAACACTATGCACCGGGCTAGAATGACCCAAAGCAGAAATACTTCTTTCCGATCTTTCCAAATTTGCTGGTAGACCGCACTCCCTGAGACTTTGAGCTGCTCTGTGAGCTCTCAGAACTGTCTGAATGGCTTCTTTTCACATGGCTGCTTTGGAAACACGAAGATATAGAAGAACTGTGCTGCTGACGCACATTGCTTGAACGTTGGTCTCTGTCACCTGCTGGTACTCGCTTTCGTTGTGATGGTCCAGCCCCTGTGGCATTATCACCATCCATTTGTTGGTCTCTATCACCTTCGGGTACTCGCTTTCGCTGTGAAGGTCCAGCTACCATGGCATTATCACCATGCATGTGAACTATGCCTGAAAGAAACAATAAATCCTATAGTAAACACTGGAATGAACTGCTACTGCGTAGAGTAAATTACCCTGCATTTATGCTCTACTTACACTAAACAACATAATTCAGCTCTGTTCAAAATCAATAGGCCAGTTAAAAGGGTCCATTATTACATTGAGACTTCTCAGTTGAACTGTTTCATGGATATACTGTTTCCACGTTATTATCCAAATTTCACAATGCTTATTAGCCTTATAGTTTTACAGAATAAACCAAATAAGGATCTTTACTTTTTCAGCTACTTCTTAATTTTTTTTAAAAAAGAAAAAAACTAACAGAAGGGAAGTTACCTTGTTCTGTCGGACTAATGACCACATTAGCTGATTTACTAGGTGCAGCTATGCTGAAGTTGTGGTTATTATGTTGTCCATCAGCGTCTTCCATAATCTCCTTCAGGAATGCATCCGAATCAAAATACTCTTCAGAAATCATAGACCGCTTGCTTGTGTTTTCTGAAGTTGATGACGAAGCTTCTGAGTTTAGTAGGTCCTTGAGCTCTATGTAGTCATCAGTCACAATATTATCATGGGCAGCAATATCATCTACATCAATCTCAGTTCTCTGCCCATGCTGCCATTTGCAAGAAGGGATTAGTAGGTCATGCATCTCAATGTAGTCCCCCATAGCAATAACATCATGAGTATCATTATCATCTGCAGCATTTGGAGTGTTTTGCTCGTGCTGTCCTGTGCTAGAAGAGGTATCCTGCACGTTTGCAGATATAGCATGCTGCATGCAGATTCATGAAGATTATGAGTATGAGTTCCATACTTTGTCATAAAGATCAATGTTTATAGTGAAAAGACAAGCTAGTGGCAGTGGAAGTCAAGCACACACAAGCATTCCCTGAAAGATTACTAGCTCATGAATGCTTCCCAAAAGGCTCCAACCATCTAGAAAAACAAATCCTAAAAATTACAAGTAAATGACGAGACCAGCATATCAGCCATTTGGCATTTGGGTCCTATACTACCTAACTAAAATTAAAGGCTGTACAGGTTCCAGTAATCTAAATATATTAAAACATGTGCGTTCTCTCGCAAAACAGCCACTCCACGTCATCAAGAAAACTTGGACCGTCTGATTCGCCGCTGAAGAAAACAACTCCGTTTGATCTACTTCTACGTTTTTTATCCAGGCCCTTCGTGAAGCATCGAATCGCAGTTATGATGAGGTCCTCCCCCATATCTCTCTCCTGAGTCCTAACTCATTTCATCTCTCTCGATGCTTGGGGGAGAAAAAGCTCGCGTCTCTGCCATGTTCGATGAGCTCCAGAGCTGTTGCTGCTGCTGTGGTGCCACCCCGACACCCTGTCCACCCCATCGCTATTTTCAGCCTGCTGCGACCTCGATTTGAGTGGTTTCCACCTCATCCCCGATGAATTGCCCACCGCCATACATCGCCATCTCCACAACTTCGGCGACGGCTTCCACTGGGACGACGACGACCTCTATAGCCGTCTCAAGTCACTGCAGCACATCAATTGGGATACGTCAACATTAGAGAAGCAACCCCAAGCACGAGGTGATGTGAACCGGAGCCAGTTCCTGCCGCTCGTCATCGACCACTTCATGGAGATGGTCATCGGTCCAGCCACAGCGCACATCGGGAAATATTTTGCCCAACCAGCGCCGCCGTGATTGTGCCTCCTTTAGCAGTATCGCTGTGCAATCCATCATCCCTGTTATTGCAAAAACTCAAAACAATCATACCCGCCGCTTGCAAGGTGCTTGACAAAGACTGCCACGGCTCTTGATGTTGCACAAGAGTGCTATTTTTCAGTCACTGCACAGCCTGACAAATGCTATAGAAAATGCCTCAAAGCTTTTGATTATGCAGCAGCTCATCTCATACGTATGCATTGACAGCTGCTATCACCATTGGTTCAACTCGCTATGCGACTGTAAGCTACTACGGTTCTTGAGAATATAAGGTAATACCCACCACAACTCTATTCAATTCCCTTGCATTTTTGTGTACTTCAAACAGCAGTATCAATATTGTCTTGTGGCTCCTTTGACAGATCACCTCTTGAATAACTTAGCCTCTCCAAAATAGGCTAATGGACTAGAAGAGGAGAAGGCCGGAGATCCACACAAATGCACTCAGTGTACTCATTTGTTCATCCAATAATCTATAAGCTTTTGCATAAGAAAAGAGGTATCTAACACTTATTGTATCTCAGCTTTGTTTTCAGCAAAATTCTTATATTTCTGTAGAATGGCTCTTTCTTTCAGAAAAGAAAATAAGATATCAATTTTTATTCTTCAGATTTATTGATGCTAAGCACAACCTTACTGCCTTCTCATTATATAGTGTGACACTGACAAACTGTACAGTAGCCATCAATTATTTTATGACCTTGATGCTAAGCACAACCTTACAGTCTTGTCATCAAATACACTGTAATACTGAAACATTCTAATTTTTTAGAATAAAAATGTAATATGCTTTCCAAACTGTATTTTCCAGGACATGCATTTTAGTGATCATGCTAACTAATATGTTGGCACACTTATCATGGTGTTCCAAAACCAAATGAAAACAATATGGTGATATCACCAGGATACGTGAGCGCGGCAAAGGCCGTGCTGTGTTTCTAGTTCATAATTAAAATCTACACCAATATGTTAATTAGGATATGAAAGAAAGAAAATATGCCAACCTCTGGTTCTTCTATTTTAGCAAGATATTGAAGATATGATTCAAAGCTATCATTAGGCGCATTTGCATTTAGTGAACTCTGTCCACTTTCAGCATTTTTGTCACTCTGCAGGAACACTTTGCACAAAGACTTGTAATCCTGTGAGTAATGCAAACGAAAAGAAAAATCAATTATCATTCCAGGGGAATCTTATAGGCCCGTAAGAAATTATAAGGAGAAACCCCAGACTACCTGTGGTAGATTGGCCTCATCATTCTGTTCTACTTGATATTCATGCATCATCCACCCAGTTCTCTTACCACATGGTGCATGACCTTCATAAAACTCCAAGATAGTTTTGACACCCACGATTGGTGTACTTGTTAGTATTCTTGAAGAGTCTACAGGTTTCCAGTATCCATTTTTTGCTTTCCCGATGCTGCTTTCAGCACTATCATAGGGCCCTTGACCATCCGACCATTTCAAGTACCATACAGATCCTACAAGATCAGCAATCTTTATCAGGTAATTACTTAGAAATGTGATAGAAAACATCAAAAGATTACCAGCCAAAAGAAAAATCGTCATGTAAGGTCATCTCAACTGTAAGCTACAGTAACAACACAGCTTGTAATAATTGGAAACTACTGAATAATTAGCAGAAAATGCTTTCCTGCATGCTACCAATTAATACATGTACTGAAGAAGAGAATGTGAGAAAGCAACCTTATTGTACAATTCATCCAAGTTCCAATAGTGTTTTACATTGTTGGACCGTTTATGTATATATACCAATGCAGTATAGATTTCTAACAGAAATTAGGCTGCACATTTATAAATAACTGAACTGAAATGATTAACATATAATGGTTGGTTCCACTTAACAGCAGCATATAAATTTGATTGTAATGGCAGCATAAATTGATCGGATCATTATGACGACATAAATTGATCAGATCAACACCAATAATATGAAGTGACAGTATAGATCTACAAATGACAGAATTTGCACATAATATATAATATCTCGAATTTGGATGTCAATACTTCAAAAATTCAAACCAAGTAAATAATAAATGCATCATTCAGTTGTTCTGCAAGATATCTTGGATTGTTTCAGAAAAATGTAGTTGCAGCAAACGAAACAATGTAACTTCTATCTTGGGGGCAGATTGATACTCACCAGTGAAGCGCCGTGGATCAAGCACAGAACAATCCACACCCGCAAGAACGTCCAGTGGGAGGGGGTCCTCAGCTTTCCTCTCTGCCAAGAATCTCACAAGCTCCTCACCACTCCAGGAATCTCCGATACTGATGTCAAGCGCTGCCAGCTTCTCGCAAGGGCCTTGAATTGGGGGCAACATGATTGTCCTGAAACAAAATACATGCAGTATTTTAAGTGCATACATAATAAAACTATAAAAGACCTACTGTGCTATGATCCAGTACGAAATGTAATGGCTGCACATTTCCCTCCACAACTGGGGTGTGGTGCATACATTCCACGATTAGCAGATGAAATAAAGAGCATACACAAAGACCACCACCGTTATTAGAATGGCAGTGCCTAGATTTTCAAGAATTGACAAAAAAACTATTTACTCCACAGAATACATGAAAATCTCTATTAAAAAACAGGCAAAATTGTCATGAAGGAATGGAACACTATTTCATTGAATTTACAGAACTAGCAAGGACCACATTCCACTGAAGCAGTAAGGGCCAACCATTTCTTTAATTATTTTTTGCAAAAATAACTCAGGAATCGTTGCAATTGTGCGGCAATTCAGTTTGAGGAAAACACAGACAGCTAAAACAGAACAAACAGAGTGAATCATAAATCACGTTCTACTTACAACCAGATAAGGAAAAAGGGTGCTTACCACATCAGTGTAAATTATGTTTGCCCCTATCTGGGCACCAAAACAGTGCTAAGTCAGTTTGCACACGTAGTACCAAAAAAATGAAGAAGAAAAAAAAACATTCGAGTAACAGAATAATAATAATCCTGCAGAGAACAGTGGCCAACCACAGATCCTGGCATCCCAGGAAACTGAAACTACCCATAGAGAGACCTTATTTATTACTATACACGCCCACGAACGGGGACCGATTTGGGCAAGAACCGTGGAAATACCCAATTCGACAAGAAGAAAGATCACAGCAGAGCACACAGTGAGACACTAACAGCATACGCTGGAACCAAAATCAAGAGCACGTAAGCAACATTCGATCGAGCAAACCAAGGAACATGTTAACAAACGGAACCGAAGCCCCGATCTCCTCGAAAGAACGGCAAAAAACCTGAAACACCCCCTTTAAACCCAGCTTCCTGCGGAAATCGAAGCCGACCCAACAAGAACCAAGAACACGCCTGAAACCGAAGAATCGGTCGAAGTATCTGCACAGACCAGCCCCAAACCCGAACGCGGCTGCATCGATTCCGCATCCGCCGATTCCATTCCCACGAATAATGAACCCGATCCCCCTCGATCGCCCGTTCCCCCGATCCCAGACCAGAGCCCTGTCGCCCGAACCGGAGAAAGAGGAAGGTTGCGCACCGCGGGGGGGGGGGGGGGGGGGGGGGGTGGGGGTGTAGTCGCCGCTGCAGCAGGTCGTCCCGGTGGTGGAGCAGCGAGCGACGCGGCCCAGCCAGGTCAGGCGAGAGCGGAGATCAGCAGCCGGAAGTTCCTGGTGAGGGGCCGGGCGATGCGTGCGAGATGGCGCCCGATTTATATGCGGGTGCCACCTAGGCTGCTGCCACTCTGCCCGCGCCTGCACTGGGCCACTGCACCTCGCTGCCAGGTAGGGCCCGTATAGGTAGGGCCAGAGCACGTGTTGGAAGTGCAGTGGCTGTTGGCGGCGCCAGGTGGGACCCACAGGCAGGTTCGGAACCTGGCTGCGGCTTCCGGGTTGGACAGGAAGTGTTGGGACCCGCGTGTCTGTGGTACGGGGGGGGGGGGGTGGGAACCATGGTTTGAGGCGCCGAACCCGCCCACAATTAGCGGCTGAACCGCGGTTCGACGTGTCTGCCCCTTGAAGTTGGCCGTTATTCACAGCCGCCTGCCACTGCAATGCACGTCCAACACGTGACTGAGGTCCGGGACTGAGATCAGCGGCGTCCACGTCGTCAGCTACTGACCTTTGCTCCACTTGACTTCACGCGTCAGTTAGGAGGCTACTAGAGCATTTGGCAAGAGACAAGCAGCGAATCATCTTCTCGTTTTAACCCGAAACCAAAGCGGTTCATAAAAAAAAAAATCGAATGTAAACTGATTATCTACCGTATTAGGTACTCCGTCGGGTTTATGAAACCGACCGTACAGTTTTAACGAAACCCATAAAATTTACATGGTTTTCAACTGTTTTTATAAACCATGTCATTTACTAAATGAATAAAGAGTGTTTTTATAAACCATGTCATTTGTTTAATTTCTCTCTCAAAACTAAAATGACACTATTTTGTGAATGGTCTCGTTAGATGTCATGATATCAATCTTTAAGGTTTCAGAGAAATAAACACAACACATAAAGTGATTTGGTTACTGTCTGATTTTTCTGTTCCACTCTAAGGTCTTACTACTATTTATTTTATTTTTTCCATCTGAATTTTTTTACAAGGTTTAAATCTGAAATTGAAAAACTAAAAACTGAAACTAACGGGTTTTTATGAATCTAGCTATTAGAACACAGAAAAGCCAATTGTTCTAGGAAATAATGCTATTTTTCTGACTTTGTCGTGGGTAAGAAAGCTTAAAATGTATTGTATCCTACAATTTTGAGTGAGTCTATATGATATACGAGTCCAAAAGATATACTACTAAAAAAATGTATATAAGATAAAACAACTATACTCATCCATATGCATGGTCTCTTTTAAGTGTCTCTTAATAAATATTAATGGGGCATGTGATTGGACTAGGAAGATAACCATTTGTATAATGATTGTCTAGGATATTTTTTTTAAAAAAAAATTACAAGGGTGCACCAGCTGGGTAGTTCGAGCGAAAAGATTGGCCTACAAGTTGACTAATAGACCATACTTGTTGAAGTGGAGGAAAGACGGATGAAAAAAATATTTCCCCGCTTAACACGAACTGAGTGCGCACCCGTGGCCCCGTGGGAGATGTATAGCTCGAGCTCCAGACAAGAGCAGCTTGATGCTTGGTCTTGCGGTTTGTGGAGCCGTGCTCATCAAGGCATGCAGATGCAGCGCCGGCCAGGGCACCAGAGCAGCGCGACGACGGACGGGAGGCCGAAAGGCGTGGCCCCCAGCGCGCGGCAACAAGCAGCATGCGTCATGCGTCTGCGCTTTCATGGCGCTTCTCTCTTTTTTTTTTTTTACAGTGTACTCAGAGTACATCCAAGTTAATTTAGCTGACGTGTTAGTCTTGAAGCCGAGTATTTTGGGCGCTTCATTTCATTTGTCTACTAACAGCTGCCAGCCACTTTTCGTATTTAGAAAAAAAAAGGCACTAGCTGGTGAAGTGTGGAACCCAGGGATTACAAAAGAGATGAAACCGGTTCGGTTTTTACGGTTTTCAGTGAAACCAATCCAATTTACTCAGTTCATTGGTTCTTGGTTTAAAAATTTTTTAAAAAATAAAAGATTAAAAAAATTATAAAGAGAAAAACCGTTGATAACCAAAAGAACTGAATAGCTTACCGGTAAAACTAGACTGTTTATCGTTTTATTTTGAAATAGTATCGGTTCATGTTTTAAAATTCTACAAAACGAAAAAAAGAATCCGGACGGTTTATCGATTCAAACCATTTAAAATCGTATCAATTCATTTTTTGAACCTCATCCGATTTCCAATCATTTTTCTGATTTTCTTGATTTTTGATCAAACTGAAGACGTTCATTTTTTTTCGGTCGGTTTGTAAACCCTGGTGCAACCTGTCTTTGTTGGGGGCCTGCGCGCGAAGGTCACTCGCGTCACCTTGCGACGACACCGAGAGCGTATTCATGCATGCTGATTCGCCAGTGCTGGGGCACGTCCACACGACGCGTCCACAAAGACGCCACGCCAAGGGAAAAAGCATGTGGAAGCTGTGTGTTTGTGTTCATACTACGTGTAGATGCAGCCACTCGAAAATGTACTCCCTCTTGTTCACTTGCTCTCTGTTTTTCTTCTCTTTTTTAAATGAACGGTAGCCACTCTACTCGATCCATTGACCATTGTAATTTGCAGTACAGCATGAAATGTTGTAACAATGAAGCTGTACTGTTCATATGAGTTAATATTTTTTTAATTAAAGGATAGAGAAGAGACTTCGTCCTAGGCTGTGGTTGAACTGTTGAAACTATTTGAGTTTGATCAAATTTAAAAAGTTTATATTATGGGACTGATGGAATACTATAGAATATCAAGGTCGGCAGACCGTATCCGTTCTTCGGAATCCAGCTCTTGTAATATGTAACTTGAGATTTCCGACTCCACAAAAAAAAAAAACACTCAGAGATTTCTGAATGAAGATGGTCTCTGAGAAAAAATCGTGTCTGTGTTCACACCACGCACGGACGACTGGGGCGCTGCTCGTTGACTGCCAAGTTCTGGTCGATCGTCCATGATTTCTCTCTGTTAAAAAAGTCTGGAGTTTGGATATATATATATATATATATACATATGCTATATGTCACCCTAGGTGAAGAATAAGGTATTCTTCACCCGGAACTAATCTCCTGACCCCCGCGCGTCCGACCAAACCAATCCAATTGGTCCGACCAAACCAATCCGGCGCGCCCGCGCGCCCGCGCGCTCGACCCGTTGCTTGCTTGCGCCCATTCTTCTCCGCGCATTCCCATTCTTCTCCGCGCATTCCCGCATTATTCTCGGCAGTTGCTTGCTTGCGCCCGTTAGACGACGCGCGATAGTGCGGCGCGGCGGCGACGACATCCCCGGAGCGCGGCGGTCCGACGAGCGAGGGACCTCCTCCCTACGCCTCGGCGGCTTGGCGTGCGGCCCATTCTCTTCCTCGGCGAGGCGGACTGCAAACCCTAGGTGCGAGACGGTTTTGATTTTGTCCCGGGGAGCGCGAGCGCGCGTATTCGATGGCGGCCCCTCATTCGCGTACCGTTTTGTTTTTGTAGCAGTGTACATTCGCGGGATCTCCTTTTGGTGTGGCTGTGACGACGCCTTCATCTGTTTTGATTAACCTTCGCGCACCATCGTCACGCGGTGATTCACTGATGGAACAGGCGCTCGAGGTATTCTCCTACATCCACGATCGCGTTTTTTCTCTCTGGGTATCGGAATGTCTTCGATTGCTTTTAGTTTCGTCTCATTTCTTCATTTTTTTGTAGTTACTTTTCTGTTTTCTTATGGTACTGCGTCAAGTTTTGCATGATGTAGCAGGCGGGTTGTGTTTTGTAGGTGTGGATCTAGATTTCGGTTCAGTAATTTTCTTGTATTTATTCAGTAATTATCCTTTTTTTGGCGTGTTTTTGGCGGGAACATTTTTTAGATGCTTTAATTGAAATGTATCAGTAAATACTAACATTATTAAACACTAACATTCAGTAAATGATGACGTATGCTTGGTGTGGTTTGTGACGTGTATCAGTAAATACTAACATTCAGTAATTACTGATATCATTATTAGCATTCAGTAATTACTAGCATTCAGTAATTGCTAGCATTCAGTAATTGCTAGCATTCAGTAATTACTAGCATTCAGTAATTACTAGCATTCAGTAATTACTGTAATTGTTGTATCAGTAAATACTAGCATTCAGTAATTACTAGTATGTCCTGATACTGATATCATTTTTATTTTAAAATATTTTCTTCAAATGTTTATGCTCCAATTGGTTTTTCTGATTCTTTTCTGATACTGATACTGATATCATTATTAGCATTCAGTAATTACTAGCCTTCAGTAATCATTTGTGTTTTCTTTTTAGTTGGCATGTCCTGTACTGATATCATTCAGTAATCATTGTTTTTCTTTTTTAGTGGGCATGTCCTGGTACTGATATCATTCAGTAATCATTGTTTTTCTTTTAGTGGGCATGTCCTGAATACTGATATTATTATTGGTTTTCTTGTTTTTTTTGGCATGTTTTGTAGGTCATGGCTGGTTGCAGTAATTCAGTGGACACAGATCCAGAAGGAAGCCCACCTTCTGGTTCACCGGGGGAACGCAGACCCCGCATTGTTTCAGTCAGGAAGATGAGTACTTCTCGGGTTGCTGAGCTTCAACATAATAATGAGAGCGATGATAGCGATAATGATGACTTTGTCAACTCTCCGGTCAAGAAGAAAGCTGCTGCAAAGAAGAGACCACCTGCAGAAGATCACGACGACAATGATGTATATTTTTTCTGTGTTTTGCAGTTATTGTGTTTACATGCTATAAAGTTCATTTAGTTATCAGCATATATAGGACTCCCGAAATACTGCCATTCAGTAGTTTGTGTATTATGTCTCATTCTTTCACTTTTTGTTTCACAGGTTGTTAAAGCTGGAAATTATGCCACCATCCGTTGTTCTCCATCGTCTATTCTTGCTTGCATAAACAGCATGACAGATGGTTTGAAGCGGAAGCTTGATGATATGGGCTTTGGTAGATTCCTGGAGTTTAAATTGGATGGTATCGATGACCGGACGCTAGTCATGTTTTTGATGCGTCATATCAAAAGCAACCCGTTGCGCATAGAAGTTGCTGGTCGTATTTTGCCAATCACTGCTCAGGTTGTGCATAATATTCTTGCCCTTCCTATAGGCGGTAGGCTGAGAAAGCCAGAGTTCACGTATAAGGGCAAGCTGGAAGCTTTGGTTGAGCTGAGGAGGCTGTGTGATGAAAAGGGGATGGAAGCTATGTTTCATCAGTTACCTGCAAAGAAGAAGGGTGCTGTCAAGACAGTGAAGTATGAGAATTTGAAGAAAAATCAAGTTCCTCGGTGGGTGATTGAGCAGTTTGCATCACGGCAGCAGGATGATGAGTGGACTTTGAAGTGCTTTTTCATGCTGCTGTTCAACGCCTTACTCTTCTGTGGCAGCACAATAGACATTCGCGGAGGTGACTTCTTGCTTGCGAATGATTTGGAATCAATCAAGGATATTGATTGGTGTAGTGCTGTTGTTGAGGACATTAGGAAGAAGGCTGAGATGTTTGATTCTTCCAAGAAAACACCTCTAGTCCAGGGCTGCACTGCTCTCCTCATTGTAAGGAAAATTTTTTAAATTTATGTGTGATGTATTTTTTTGTTCATTCAGTTTATATTGCTTGTTCAGTAACTCCTTTTCATTGTTTGTTCAGTAACTCCTTTTTATTGCTTTGTTCAGTAACTCCTTTCATTGCTTGTTTCAGTAACTCCTTTCATTTTTTAACATTATCCAGATTTATTACCTAGACAATTTGTCATGCTGCCACATGCTCGCTGATTGCAGCACCGTGCCTCGTGTTAGCCTTTTCAACAGCTCTTTGATCGACATGATTGCAAAGGCTGACAAGAAAACTTTTGATGACCTAAGTGTTTCTTATGGTCACTTACCGGTAAGTGACACCATTCAGTTTTCTTCTTTTTATTATTTACTGTGCAGTACAATACAATTTGTTTTTTTTTTCTACTGAGACCCTTTTATGTGTTTTTTAGCTGAGAGACAAGGCTGGAACATGCTATGAGGACATTAGAGTGGATGATCAGGAACATGCTATCAGGACATTAGACATTAGGAAGGCTGTTCCACACCTTTTACGTTCTTCAGCTGTTCGTGCGAGGGGCGGGCCTTGGAATACCAAAACCAAAAAGACATCAAAAGCTGATCCCCAGACTACCCATGCTCATCGCCTCTCACAGGGCTTGGTGCCACTTCGACCTTTGCTTTCTAGAGTTTTGTCTTCAATTGTTGATGATGAGAAGAAGCAAGGAGTTGAGGATGCATTGTTAAAGTATGACAGCAGCATGATGGCGGCCTCTAAAACAATGGACAAAGCAATTAAACTGTTTAAAGACAGCCAGAAAGACATTCAAGCTGCTCAAAAGAAGCTTATGTTTGATCTGAGTCAGATTTTGGTGTCTGTTGAAAGACACGATGATGCAAGGAACGAACCTTGCAGCCCTGCCCATGGTTCCGCACGTGAAGAACGCGCAAAGCGACGTGCATCTGTAAGTGAATGTTCATCTTTTTTTCAGTCTTTTTTTTTTCATTATCAATGTTTTGGTTCAGTAGTTTTCAGACATTTGTACATTGTCACATTTGGACAGGCATATGCTGAGGGGGGGGCGAGATGTCTGAAGCGTAGCAAGATGATTTCAGCTACTGCTGCCAGATCTGGTGCGGCTGGAGATCGACAACCCCCTACTGTTGGAACTAGTGTCGCACAAAATTCTGCTTCTGAAGATACACACGTACAGCCCCGTATGGCTGAATCTAGCCCTGTGCAATCTCATGATATTGTAGTTTCACCTCACCCTACTGATGATGAGTTTGCTTCTGCCGGAGCTAGACCTGTGCCATCTTTAGATGTCTCTGCTGGTGATAAAAGTGCTGCTCCTGAAAGCCCTCACAATCCTTCTTTGAATGTGCCTGCATCTCCGTGTTGTCAATTATCTCCGGTACTTTTTTCCCTGTAGCATTATGCAAATTATCAGTCACATTATTCTTGTTTTTATTCTTGTTTTTGTGTGATGTGTTTTTATTCTTGTTTTTTTCTGTTTTTTTGTCAGCCTGTTATGAGCACCATTAGTGGTGTCAATGTCAGCAATGATAATGTTCAATCTCAGTCATCCGGTGTTCCGGAGGGTGATTTTGACCGTGAGGCATGGAACTCTATTGGCGCAATTCTTCTTGAGATAAAGGAGGATGCGACCCAGAAGCAGCAGCAATTCTTCAGTAGGAAAAAGAAAGGAGTAGGAAAAAAGAAGGTACAATTCTTTAGTATAGTTTCTGAAGATTAAGACTTCTATAGTTTTAGTTCAGTAAGATTTTTGCTTTTTTGGGGAGAAGTGATTCTTCAGTAATACCCTTTGTTCAGTAATTATAGTTCAGTAATATCCTTTTATGTTCAGTAAATATGTCGTGTTGTAGTATAAAACTTTTCAATTATTATAGTTCTTTTGTTCAGTAATTGTTCATTTCTGTTATGTAGGCCGCTAAGAAGCCTTTGACGCCACCGCAACGTTGTAGGACTCGCTCCACAATTTCAAGTGCAGATTTTATGTCATTGCAAACCAATCAGACTAGGGAGATTTGCAAGCATAAGAAGAAGAATGTGGAGAAGGAGATCATTTTGGATGATGCTGATTGTTGGGAGGCTCCAAATTTTGACGCCTACATTCCTCCGCCATGTCTTAATTCAAATCATAAATGTTTTGTTGGACCTGCATTTATCAAGAAGGATCAATATGTTTCCTTGAGTACGTTTGCAAGTAATGTTTGGCGTCGACCGCCTCTAGATTCAAACATGGTTTTGATGTTCAGGTCTGTGTTTTTCAAAGACATGTTGGGCAACAAAGATGAGCCTGAGTTGAAAAGGTATGTGTTTTTCTATTTTTTTTGTAACCTTCACCACATCATTAATTTCTGTGCTTACAATCTTTACTTTTTCATCTTTTATTTTTTTGCACCCTGGTTCATATGGTAGTATTTTTTTGTGATATGAAATGCAGGAGAACTTTCATTGAATTTTCAGAAAAAAGAAGTCACCCATATTATCAGAGCTGTTATAGTTTGAATGGAAGCGATGTTGTGGATATTTTTAGCGATGAAGCCATGGGTACATGCGATGTCTTTGACTGTTTAGCATGTTGTTTGATGTCGGATGATGAAGAGAAGAGGGCTGGTGCCTATGGTTACAGGATTATCATTCCGACTCAATTATCGGTCAGTAATTATCGTCTGTATTTCTTTTTTTTTCCTGACACTAAAATAAATTCTGCTTTTTTGTATGGTGATTGAGTGAAAGCTGTCCCTCATTGTGTTCCACTAATATAATCTTTTTTCATTATCTATGTTTTTATCTGTTTATTTTTGTTTTTTTGCAGCATGCATTGACCTACAGACCCCCTTGTGCTAACTCGGATGAGGGTAGCTTGGATATTGGTAGTTTTGACACAGATTTAGATGTTGATTATATTGCTGGGTATATTGCGCAGCGCTACACTGTGGATGAAGTTCTCCGTGCTCCTGCTGTGAGTTCATTTTTTTTTCTTGTAATTATCCTCAAAATTTTTTGTAGTTGTTCAGTATTTCAGTTATTTTTCAGATTGTTCTGTCAGTTATTTTTCTGTATTCTTTTTTGATAGGTGTTTGTACCTATCCAGACCGGGTGTCATTTTACAGTATACTGCCTGAACATGATCCATGGACAATTTGAGATTCTGGATTCCTTGGATTGGGCACAGGTTGAGGATAAGTTCAGACACCATGGTAAAGTTTGTGAAAGAGTCCGACTTGGCCTGCACCGAATATTCCAGAAGTTTACCAATTCCAGGTTCCCGGACATCAGTGATTGGAACTTCATTTCCATAGTCCTTCCGAAGCAAAATATTGGCAATGATTGCTTGTTTTTCTGCCTGAAGTTTATTGAACACTATGATGTTGAACATAGTAGTCTTGACACCGGTGTTGATCTTCAGTCGGTTAGTATAGTTTTTTTCCCCCTGCGTTTTTGCTATGGTAGCAGTGTGTTTCTTTTTTTTTGCAACTCTGCTTCAGTTATTTATAGTGTCGTTGGTCAGTTATTATTATTATTTTTTTCGATATACAGGACCGCAGCAGTGTTTACAGGGCAGAGTACCTTCACTACTTCATGTTCCACAAACTGAATCAAGCTCCGAGGCCTTTCCCGCAGCACATAGAAGCTTATGCTGTTGTTGATCCAAGCTCCTAGGAGTAGACTCAGACCAATGCCTTTTGTGGTAGCAAAAACATGTATACAGTTTATGGTAGCAAAAACTTTCCAGATTATGTAACTATAGTTTTGTTCAGTAAATGTCTACATTGTTCAGTTTTATTGACACTTAGTAAATACTAGTCATTCGTTCAGTAAATATCTATTTTGTTTTTCAGTTTATTTTGCATTTTACTGAACTTGGATATCAGCAAAGTAGTGGTCGTTCAGTAAGTATTTGTGATGTTGCACACTGATGTATGGTTAGTCATCATTCAGTAAATATCTATTTTGTTTTTAGTTTATTTTGCATTTTTACTGAACGTGGATATCAGCAAAGTAGTGGTCGTTCAGTAAGTATCTGTGATGTTGCACACTGATGTATGGTTAGTCATCATTCAGTAAATATCTATTTTGTTTTTCAGTTTATTTTGCATGTTTACTGAACGTGGATATCAGCAAAGTAGTGGTCGTTCAGTAAGTATCTGTGATGTTGCGCACTGATGTATGGTTAGTCATCATTCAGTAAATATCTATTTTGTTTTCAGTTTATTTTTGCATTTTACTGAACGTGGATATCAGCAAAGTAGTGGTCGTTCAGTAAGTATCTGTGATGTTGCACACTGATGTATGGTCAGTCATCGTTCAGTAAATATCTATATTGTTTTCAGTTTATTTTGCTTTTTACTGAACGTGGACATCAGCAAAGTAGTGGGCGTTCAGTAAGTATCTGTGATGTTGCGCACTGATGTATGGTCAGTCATCGTTCAGTAAATATCTATTTTGCTTTTAGTTTATTTTGCATTTCTACTGAAAGTGGATATCAGCAATGTAGTTGTCGTTCAGTAAGTATCTGTGATGTTGCGCACTGATGTATGGTCAGTCATCGTTCAGTAAATATCTATATTATTTTCAGTTTATTTTTTCTTTTTACTGAACGTGGATATCAGCAAAGTAGTGGGCGTTCAGTAAGTATCTGTGACGTTGCGCACTGATGTATGGTCAGTCATCGTTCAGTAAATATCTATATTGTTTTCAGTTTATTTTTGCTTTTTACTGAACGTGGATATCAGCAAAGTAGTGGGTGTTCAGTAAGTATCTGTGACGTTGCGCACTGATGTATGGTCAGTCATCGTTCAGTAAATATCTATATTGTTTTCAGTTTATTTTTGCTTTTTACTGAACGTGGATATCAGCAAAGTAGTGGGTGTTCAGTAAGTATCTGTGACGTTGCGCACTGATGTATGGTCAGTCATCGTTCAGTAAATACTAGTCATTCGTTCAGTAAATATCTGTTCTGCTTTCAGTTTATTCTGCATTTTACTGAACGTGGATGTCAGTAAAGTAGTGGTCGTTCAGTAAGTATCTGTATTGTTCAGTTTTTTTGGCTCTTTTACTGAACGTGAAGTACGAACCAAATGTAAGGATGTAACTAATCACTTATTCAGTAAGTATCATCTTTTTTCAGTTATTTTGTGCATTAGTGAACTCATTAAGCTCTCAGTAAATACTAGCCATTCGTTCAGTAAATATCTGCATTTTACTGAACGCGGAGTAAGTAGTTCATGTCAAGACTCGGGATATCAGTGAAGTAGTGGTACTTTTACTGAACGTGCAGTAAGTACTTCATGTCAAGACTCATGACAAATAAGTGAGAACTTCCAGTAAATACTTTGAGCATTCAGTAAATTTGTGGATTTCAAAGAAATATACAATTTTTTGAGCAAGTAGAAAAGTTGTTGTCTATGTGTTCTATCTAATCACAAACTATTTGTATAATATCTGAAAATGTTTCTATAACTATTCAGGTATCTGATCTGCTGTCCTCTTGGTCTCCCCCTTGTCCATCTACATGCCCACTGGCTCTTGTGCTCCCTATACCGCGTCCAGTTCCTCTTGGTCTCCCCCTTGGTCTTTTAGCTACATCCCTTATAAGGTTCATATGTGCTTTTTCACATGTAGCGGCATTGTGACCTGTGTCAAACTGCCCACATCTACCGCATCTCCTCCTCTTCTTCGTCTTGTCACGTGGCCGTGGGTAATGAGGCTCAGGAACACCTTCAACTGGTACCCTTTCTCTGCGGCTTCCTTTGGTTGTCGATACTGGTGGTGCGGATGCTGAAATTTCATTCTCTTCATGTTCAGTATTTTGTGCAGCAGTGGAGGGGTTGCTTGTTGTGCTTTCTTGTATTGGTTGAGGTGTCGCAGGTAGTCCCACATCAGGTGGTATTGTGTCCAGGATTGCAATCGCATCTCTGATCAGGGCCCTTGCTGTATCCATTGCCTGTTCAGTAAAATTGTGTTAGTCGTTGCGTTTAGCTCTTATTTGTGTGCAATATCTGATTTGTTGTTTTCATTTTTTTTATGCACCTGTGTGGACATAATTGCAGATCTTTGCAGTCTGAACAGATCTCCTAAGATGCTTGTTGTTCGATGTGCTTTTGTGTCGCCATCTGGACCAGAAAACATTGTATCATGCCTGTCGAATGCTGTTTCCTGAGATGCTAGCCTTGTGTATCGCTTCAGTATATATCTTGAAGGTACACGTCTCAGGTTAATTTGTGTGAACACACGGACTAGATGTGGACAAAAGAGGCCTGTTTTTGCAGTTTAATAGTTCAGAAATCAGCAACTAATGTATATGATTTTTTCTGAAAAACTGAAGAAACAATAAAAGACACGACTCATCAAATACCTGTGTGTTCCCATGTCATGCACTCACAACTGAAGGTAGATTGCTCTGGGTCCTGATCATTGCACACAGCTTTCACTTGGAATGCATGTTGGATCCACGGGAAATCTGTCTGCACTTGTGTGTGTTCGATGTAGTAGTAACCGTTCCGGTTGACGTCTTCTCGGCAAGCGAAGTTCGTGCTTGCCTTATTTGTTTCTTTGAACTTGTTGTACACATTCCTTGTGTACAATTTACTGAGCTGGACGTCATACCCGTAGAACGTTGAAGTTATGGGTTCCGACTGCAATAAACATTTACGATGAGTAACTATCTGAATATGTCACTAAAACTACCTGTGAACTGCAATAAACATTTGCTACATGACTGATGCCATCAATATAGGTCAGTAAATACCTGTGAACTGTACTTCTCCCTCGATTCATTCTCCTTTGTGTGATTAATCACTTCCAGGAACTTCCTCGCAAACTCATGTATTGGTGTTGAGTTGTCAACATACCCATTTTTCACTGTTCTGTTCATGCTTTCACTCCGCTGTGTCGACTGCATCGTGCCGCAGTAAATCTCCTTGAAGTAAGCTGCTATCCACCTATCTCTCTCTTCGTAAAGCTTCTGAAATGATTTTCTTTCGTGCAAATTGAAATCATCTTCCATCAACTTCCATGCAGCTTCGAACTCGGTTGGATTCAGTGGGTGGTTGATAACAGAAATTAGCCTGCCCTTGAGCTTGGGGTACTGCTCATACATTTGGTTTAGAGGGTCTTTGTACTTTCTTAGAACGTGCCACCGACAGAACCTGTGGTGCGTATTGATAAATAGGTTTGCAATTGCCTTCTCCATGGCGTTGTCTTGATCTGCAGCACAAAAAACAGCACGTTTGTCAGCCTCATTTTAGTAAAATATTAAATTTTTGATTTCAAGTAAAATGCACTCACCAGTGAATATCGTGATGGGATCCTTGTTGCCCATACACTCCCTGAATTGCTTCAACACCCATTCAAATGTGTCGGAGCGTTCATCCCTTATCAACGCCTGTGCAAAGATTACATTTTGTAACTGATTATTGCAACCCACAAACATAGCCAAGGGCATGGAGTAGCGGTTGGTCCTGTAGGTCGTGTCAAAAGTAACCACGTCTCCGAAATCTGAAATAACGAATACAGCTAGTTCAGTAATTGCATTGATATGTCTTTTTTTCCATCTATGAGTCAGTAATTATAGTCTGAAATAATGAATACAGAGAGGTATGTACTCGTAGGGTTCAGTAATTTTGATTCCTCTTTCTTTTTACCTTTGTAATGTCCTTGCTGGCTCACATGGCTCCAGAATATATTCTTGATGACATTTTTTTCATCCACCTGGAATTTGTAAAAAAATTGTGGATTGTTTCTTTTGCACTCATCAAAGAATTCTTGTAGCTTTGGTATATCATCTTCTACCTCCGTTCTAGCAAGGGCAGCTCTCCTGCAATAATAAGAGAAAAATGCAAAGCAGATGAGTTATATTTTTTCTTTAGAGACCTGTTCCATATATGTCATGATTTTTACTCATGCATGGAATCCTAATGTCTCAGTGAAACTGTTGAATTAGGGTGCATTTTCAGTAATGGAGACTTACTTGTTTTGCACATCCCTCTCTGTCATGCTTAGATTTTCCGCCCCACCTACTGACTCTTTTAGCACATTCATCACGCTGACATGTTTCACCTTTGCCTTGTGCATGACATCAATTAAGTCATCTATCGGGCCCTCCTTTAGTTTGTGAGATCGCATTTGTTTTGTCATGGAGGGTGATCTTGTCAGCTCATGGTTGTGCTCAAGCACAATCCGTTTGAAGTAAACACTCTCCCCATCTAATGTTGTAACAACGCAGACCATTGCCTTACATTCTTTCCTTTTTGTTGTTTTGTCTCGTTTGCGGTCTGCACCAGGACTGTTCTGACTGTGTCCTGCAAATGAACATTCGATGTCCTGTCCGCGGCCACCATTCCTTGTCCTATTCTTCCTTACGTTGAACCCAGCAAGCTCTGCATATGATTGGTAGAAGCTGATTGCAGCTCCCATGCTATCAAAGCTCATGTCATAACTTGGGACAAACTTTTTATCAATCTTTGGATCCTGCATTGAATAAGTGGTCAGTAACTATCATGTGTTGAGAATGTTTTCAGTAATTTTTGGTACTTACATGCAAAAACACTGGCTCCACTTCAGGGGTAATTATAGTTTGAGATGCAACAGGTACCGGCGGTGTCATTGTTGGTCTGTACCGCATCGGATGCACAAGCCATGCTGGACCCACTGACTGCCCTTGAGAAGGAATTGGCACAGCTGCTGCTGCAAACTGAGTAGCTGTCGCTGCCGCTGCATTAGCTGCAAACTGAGCAGCTGCTGCTGCATTAGCTGCAATTTGTGCCGTCACAGGATCACTAGCAGCAACATCAGGACCAATAGCATCAGCAGCATTAGTCGAATCTGGTGTAGTTGCTATCCCAAACCGAGCAGCAGCTGCAGCCGCAGCCACCACAGGAATATTTGCAGCATCAGTACTACCAGCAGCATTAGTCGAAGGAGCAGAGGCAATTACTGTCAACAAATGTGAAACAACCACAGATGCCGCTTGTTGCTGGTTCATTGTTCCATCCATGTCCATCTACAGATTATAACCAAAATCAACCTTCAGTAATTTTTTGGGATTAACTATTGCACAGTAATCATTATAACCAAAATCAACCTTCAGTAATTAGGCCAGGATTCAGTAATTTCAGTTCAGTCAGAGGAATTGGTGGGGTTTGGCTCAATAATTGTTTCACAGAATAATTATTTCACAAAATGTCATGATCATTCAGTAATTATTTCACAGAATGGTAGTAGATTAGGCTCTTTTCAGTAATTACTTTTCTTCAGTGGAGGTGTTGATCGTCCTGCGGGGACGGGGGATCCAACGGGGCTCGGCGCGGCGGCGGTGAGGGTCGTGGCGACAGATCCAACGGGGCTCGGCGTGGCGGCGGTGAGGGTCGCCGCTCCCGTGGCGACAGATCCAACGGGGCTCGGCGTGGCGGCGGTGAGGGTCGCCGCTCCCGTGGCGACAGATCCAACGGGGCTCGGCGCGGCGGCAGTGAGGGTCGCCGCTCCCGCGGCGACAGATCCAACGGGGCTCGGCGTGGCGGCGGTGAGGGTCGCCGCTCCCGTGGCGACAGATCCAACGGGGCTCGACGCGGCGGCGGTGAGGGTCGTCGCTCCCGTGGCGACAGATCCAACGGGGCTCGGCGCGGCGGCGGTGAGGGTCGCCGCTCCCGTGGCGACAGATCCAACGGGGCTCGGCGCGGCGGCGGTGAGGGTCGCCGCTCCCGCGGCGACGGCGAAGAAGGCCGGGTTCCGGGGCTCGGCGAGGCAGTGGTGTCGTTTAACGGCGCGGGTGGGATGGCGCGGTTGGCTGGTTGGATGGCGCGATGGCGTCGCGGGCTGGTTCGATGGCTGGGTCCGGGTGAAGAATAAGCTATTCTTCACCCTGGGTGAAGAATAGCACTACCGTGTATATATATATATATATATATATATATATATATATAGATATATATATATATATATATATATATGCATGTTTGTGCATGGACTCACTCGATGGAGTTCTGGTCGATGGTCCATGAATATTGTAGTGCTAGTGGATATGTTCATCTTCCATCGAATTTCTCACAAAGAAGCTTCGTGTAACCGCATTCCTAAAATTAGGACTCGGATATGTTCTCTCCTCCCGTGTTTTCTTATGTGAAAAGGATTTTACACTGATGAGTACTACGATTAATTAATCAGGACGACAAACAGGCTCTGCCCGTTGAATTGACTGGTCTACGCCGTGTATATATGTAATTCAAAGGTCACTGAGCTACAGATAAACAAAATAACTAGGACATGAGCACACACCTAACTTGATGATAGCTAGAATAACTTAATAGAAAATTATCCGCCTACTGGGCGACGGGCACATGCCTCCGCGAAGATTTTTCAATGCAATATATTCTAAGCGTTTGTTAACGATTCCATAGATGAACAACAGTATAGAAAATCTAGTGTACGTCTTTAAAAAAAGAAATCTATTGTACGGTCAATCGTTCATAATTAAACAGTTGAAATGGTAAGGCACAAATGTTTAAAGAAATATTACTTATATAATTGCATGAGTTCTCGTACCTCAATTATGAATTTACGTTTATTTTTTCAACCTTACATCGTCATTTCTCCTGTTTTGATCAAATTAATTGGCGCACCGTTATCCCTACTCCTACTTTGACGGCAGCACTGTCATTTTTTTATCTCTATTTTTATAATGCACCAACTTTATCTTTTTTTTTACCTAACCCCCTGAAAAAAATTCTACCATCCTAATAATATCCCCATAATTATGATGATAATGTTACTTTAACTCAAATCCAACGACTCACATGTGTTTTCTTTACTAACAAAGTTACATTTACTCAAATCTAATGGCTGCTAATTTCTGGATCTTCCATTACATAATTTTACAAACCCCCTACACCACGTATCCATGCGACAATACTGAGTCAATCGTCAATTCAATCTGATCTGTTATTATCTCACGACTCATGATCCAATTTATTATTATTGTGATTTATAAACTTAATGCCGTCCTCCGCAACCACGAGATTGTCACCGCCCCCTCCTTTGCAACCACGAGGTTGTTGCCGCCTGACCCGTCCTCTTTTCGTCGTCTTTGCGAGGCCACTGCCCCATCATCTAGCCCCCGCTGCTGCGAGGCCACTATCGCCCGCCGCTTTCTCTGACCGTCGACGCGAGGATGTGAGGCCGTCGTCGCCTGCCCTGTTCTCCGCTCGCAGATAACGACACGCGACGGCAAGCGAAGGAGCAGATTCGACTGATAGCGTGCGATCTTCAGGTGGTGCCTGCGCTCTTCCATCACTCTATACGGCTAAGACCTGAAACAATATGCGCGCTCGTCGCTGTGCTCCTCTAAGAGAAAATCACCTCACACTTGCTGATTGGCCCAAGCTCCCCTTACACGGTAAGAAGACCCCTCATCGACTCCATCACCCTAGACCATAATTCCTTCCTAAACTGCCCTTTCTCCAATTCATTGGCTAATTTAGAGATTGTCTAATAACTGTAGCAAGCAATACTGTTTTAGGTAGGTAATTTGGAACAATTCTTCAATATTTCTGTTTTGAACTATAATTATATATTTACATGCCAATTTGGTTGCCATTCTGCTTATGGCATCTATGTGGAGCTCAGTATTCAATTCAGATGAGTAGTTTTAGTGTATATTATCCTGATAGTGAGATCTCGAATTCTCATCTTGCCTACATTCTTTTCAACAATGTGGACTTAATTCCAGTGCTTAAAAGTGATGATTGATTGAGATTTTGTTTTGTTAAATGGTTTAGGTACATAATGCATTGGCTTAGAGCTCAGCTAAGTAATGTCATTCGTACATCATTAGTTAAAAATAAAAACTTTCATTATTACAGAAATTTTTTGCAATAGGCAGATGTGATTTTACTTACTGCTAATTCATTCTGTTGATGTTTAGCGTGCAATCTATTTCAGTCCTTGAAGCCTTTTACATAGAATTTTATAATATTAAATTATCATATTATTTGTTTTTTACACTATGTCATTAATATGAGCATTATATTCATATAACTAAAAATTCATATATGTTGGATTATCATATTATTTTGTTTCAACCCGTGGCGTTAGCACGGGCAAGAGTGCTAGTTATCGAAGTAGGGGCAACAGTGCCCCGCACAGTTTCTTCCCCACCGCCCCACGCCGGCGTCCACTCCGAGTCCGGCCGCCACCTCCTCGGCCGTTCAGGCCTCCTCCACGCTCCCAGCGTTGGCTTCCGCCCCCTCCTTGTCTCCTCACGCAGTTCCCTTCGTGCCACGCGGTCGCTCCAAGCTCGAAAGATGGACCGGCAGCCCATCCTCCTCTTCGGATTCCGATTGGTCTCCACCGTCCTTTCGTGACGTGGTCCTTTCCAGCTCCGTGGTAGCTCCTGCAGCGACGGCGGCAGCCATGGAGCAGGAGTTACTAGCTCCGGTGGTGAAGAATGTTCTTCGTCGACGACCTACAGTGCAAGCTGGCGGTGCTGCGCTGAGCCGTGATTCCCTTCCCGACTCTGATGGTTGGAGGAAGGTTGAGTCACGCAGCTCGCGTCGGCGCCGGCTGCGGCTTGCCCGAGCTCATCCTCGTCGACCTGTTCCTGCTGACCTGACTGGAAAATGCTTCAACTGTTTTTCCTCGGGCCACTTCGCCGCCCAGTGTCACCGGCGTACTCGCTGTTTTCGCTGCCGTTCCTTTGGCCACCGTTCCTATGTTTGCCCAGTGGCATCTGGCGCTAGTGATGCGGCGACGAACGTCTGCGCCCCTTCGACACGTGCTAGCATGTGGCGGCGCATCTCTCAGGGAAGGGTTTTGCCTGGGGACGCAAGAACCGGCGAGGTGTCCAACCTCTCCGGCGCACATGTACCCCCGGCGCGTATCTCAGTGTGGCGGCGTATAACGTCGGAAGCTGTTACTGGTCTGGGTTCGCAAGGTTCTACTGTGCCTGCATCCTGCAATGGTGAGCCTGCGCCTGGTCTGGTGGAAGGTCATGATGTGGCTCGGCGCCCTCGTCGCAGGCGCCGCCGCAATCGACGATGGCCGGCTCGTGAAAACTCCGCTCATCCATCTACTGAGGGTCCTCCACCGAAAGTGCAACCTCAGGACGTGCTTCCGTCCTCCTGCCAAGAGTCTCAAGCTCCTCCATGCATCATTGACTGGAATGAGCGTGTTAGTAGGGCGGAGGCTGATCTTGGTCGTGCTGTGCTCGTAACTGTTGTCAGTGAAGCTCCCTTTCCTTCAGCTGAAGACGTCTCGCTGATTTTGGCTCAGAAACTGGATGTTCAGGCGGCGACCTTGGTACTCCGGCGAGCATCTCAGGCTGCCTACCTGCTTTTTTGCCCAGATGATGCTTCAGTTGAGCAGCTTCTATCAGTAAGACAACCTATTCGTTCTGCTGCGTTCAGTTTGCTATGTCAGCGTTGGTCTCGTTTGGCTGGTGCAGTGGGTCGTGCTCTCCCATTCCTGATTGACGTCAAGCTTCGTGGTATCCCTGCTCATGTGTGGGAAACTTCAACTGTGGAGCACTTTCTCGGTCCTCATGCATGGGTCCAACAGGTGCATCCAGAGACACTGGCACTACAAGACCTCTCAACATTCTGTTGCTCGGCATGGTGCATGGATCCATCTTCCCTTCCCTTGAGCAAGGAACTCTGGGTGGTTGAGCCACCAACGGCTGTACAGGAAGTACCTCCAGTCAAAAGGCTATTGTCATATCCTATTGAGGTGCAATTTTCGATCGTGCTGCAGCCTGATGATGCAACTCTACCGTCTCCGTCGTCCTCCGGGGGAGAGGACGGTGGCAGTGATGCTCCGACAAGACGACGACGTCGGGATCGATCTCCGTCCCCACGGCCATATGCTGAACCGTCTGGCAACGGAAATGCTACCAGTGCACGGCGCCCTATTCGGGATAGGCTAGGCCCCACACATTCATGCTGCAACGGCATGGGCGCGGTTTCCGTGGTGAACGCTTCGGGTGTTGGAACCCTGGAGGTGATCACCAAGGAAACGCTCATAACTCAATTGCTGGCCGCCGGTGCTATTCTCGAAATAAATCCTTGGGAGCCTCAGCTAGCTGTTCTGTCTTCCGACGCAGGAAGTAGTGATGAAATAATTCAAGAGACGGGGCTCTCGGTGGTCTCCCCAACCTTGGTTAAATTTACAGATCAAGACTTTGCAGATACAGCCATCCATGAACCAATCAATCACTCTAATGCGGCTGACATTGTTGGTGTTCCAACTGGGCCAGGCGAGCCCTAAGATAATGGGCCTGATTTGTTGACGGAGCATAAATCCACTGGGCCGGTCCTCACATACCTGGAAGGTACTCAAGACTGCGGTGGTTCTCCTCCACGTACGCCAACAGTTACAGGCACGCCAATTGCAGTTGAATCTACTCTTCTTTCAGGCACGCCAATTGCAGCTGAAATACTTTCTCCTCGGACACCTCGATCACTATCTATGCCGGAGTTCGATAAGCTTCTTACACCGAGTGGCTCCGTTCCTCATGATACAGGCAGGCAATTCTCTGGGTCTATGTCTAAAGCCTATGTACGGCGTCGTCTACGTTCACAAAGACACTCCTATGAGCCGAATGACGGCATGATTGATAATGACCAGCGCATATCTCCTGTCCAAGTTCCTGATCAGCCTCTGGCAGGTACTTCTAGTCCCGCCATTGAGGCTTCTTCAGTTGAGCTTGTTCAGGAACATATTAATTCCACGGACCCTGAGGCGCAACGGCAACATGCGGTGACTAATGGTGAAGTAGTCCACGGAGCTCCACCTGCGACAACTGCTGCCACTGTTTTGACTGCCAGGAAAGAGTTTATCAACAAGCTTTGTCGCCACACCGCTGCTCTTCTTTCCAGTCCGGCTGCTAATGTAAATAGCAGAAAAGCTAAGACTCCTAAGCAAACGCCGCAAACACCGCGGCAAAGTCGGCGTCTTGCAGGAGCTCAAGTTGAATATCAGCAGCAGGATCTGGTAGCAAGAAGGTTGAAGAAGAAGATGTTGCGTAGTCTGGATATCATTGGGGAAACTGACGGCATTGATCAGCAAGCACAAGACGATTGTGCCAAATTATTTGGGAAGCCTCTTCCAGATAAACATATTGAAGCTTTAGCTGCATTGTTCAACTGGTCACTGCCTGTGGAGTTGGATCCTGACATTGGTGACGATTGCCGGTGTTAGTGATGATTGTTTTCTCTCTGACATTGGTGACAATTGCCGGTGTTAGTGATGATTGTTTTCTCTCCTTTTGGTCGACTTTCTTCTTGTATCAATGAATCCAGTTAAAATCTTAAATTGGAATGTGCGTGGCCTCAATTCTTCAGGACGGCAAGATTCTGTGCGTACTCTCCTCGATGCATCTCGGTCGGATATTGTATGTATTCAAGAGACCAAAATAGCAGCCATAAACCAACGAGTGCTTCTCTCTGCTTGTGGGTCTGAGTTCACGAATTTTATTGAACTCCCCGCAGTTGGTTCAAGTGGAGGCATCCTAGTAGCATGGCGGCACCATGTGGATAGTACAGGCATCACACGTGTAGATGCAAATTGTGTCTCAATACAATTTGGCCCGAATAACGGGTCATATTGGTGGCTCACGTGTGTTTATGGACCTCAGAGCACAGGGGGAAAAATACAGTTTCTTCAAGAACTAAGGGACATCCGTGCTGCCTGTCCTGGACCTTGGGTACTAGTTGGAGACTTTAATCTCATTTACAAGGATGAGGACAAAAACAATACTAACTATAACAGAGCTATGATGGGGCGTTTTAGGCGACTTATTGATGATCTATCCCTCAAGGAAATTCCCCTCCATGGTAGAAAATTTACTTAGTCAAACCAACAGAATTCTCCGACCTTGGTCAAGTTGGATAGAGTTCTGTGCACCGTTGAGTGGGAAGAGATGTTTCCAAACTGTTTGTTGCAAAGTTTAGCTTCACAAGACTCAGATCATTGCCCTCTATTGCTTGGCCTTCATGACAATAAAACTGGTCGGAGACGCTTCCACTTTGAAGCCTTTTGGCCTAAGCTGGAAGGTTTTCAGGACGCGGTGGCGTCAGCTTGGGAGTCTCTTTCAGCTGGGAATTGTCCATTTTCCACTCTGAACCTGAAATTCAAGGCAGTTACCAAAGGATTACAAATTTGGAGTGAAAAGAAAGTAGGTCATGTCTCCTCGCAGCTTGCTTGCTCGCGAAATTCTACATCAATTCGAAATTGCACAAGACACGAGGGTCCTCTCAACACAGGAGATATGGCTGAAAAATAATCTCAAGAAGCATTGCCTTGCGTTGGCCTCTCTTGCACGGACAATTGCTCGTCTACGCTCTCGAATTAACTGGCTGAAAGATGGGGATGCCAATACGAAGCTTTTTCATCTTCACGCCCGTCATAGAAAACGTAAGAATTTTATTGCTAAACTATTCTATGAAGATAAGATCTGTACGGAGCATGAGGACAAGGCAAAGATTATTGATGAATTCTATGACAGTCTGCTTGGGACGAATGTGCACAGGAATCATACAATTAACCTAGATGCACTAGAAATCCCTGCTCATGAGTTGTCTACTTTGGAGATGCCTTTTATAGAGGAGGAGGTCTGGTCCACAATCAAGAAGCTCCCCTTAGATAAGGCGCCGGGCCCTGACGGTTTTACTGGTAGATTCTATAAAGCTTGCTGGCCCTTAATTAAGCATGATATTATGGCAGCAGTATCAGCAATATGGAGTAGAAAATTATTCGGTTTTGGCCCTCTTAACACAGCTTATATTACCCTTCTCCCTAAAAAAGAGGAGGCCGAGCAAGCCAAGGATTTTCACCCTATAAGTTTGGTACATAGCTTTGCCAAGTTGATCACAAAAATGCCGGCGAACAGATTAGCCCCTCGACTGCAACAAATGGTCTCTCCTAAGCAGAGTGCTTTCATAAAGGGTTGATTCATACAGGATAACTTTATGTTGGTACAACAAACAGTGAAGTTTCTACACCAACAAAGACAGCCTCGTATTCTTTTAAAGTTAGATATATCAAAGGCCTTTGATTCAGTTTCTTGGCCTTTTCTTCTTGAAGTTCTACAGAAACTGGGTTTCGGACCCATTTGGCGGGACATCATTTGCGGATTGTTATCATCTTCATCTATGCAGATCCTTTTAAATGGGCTTCCAGGTGACCGAATATTGCACCGGCGAGGGCTTCGACAAGGCGACCGTTTATCTCCGATGCTTTTTATTTTGGTAATGGACGTGTTGGGTTATATGGTGACCAAGGCTGCTGATGACGGCCTGCTACAACCCCTCTCGCGACGGGCTTTGCATCATCGCATCTCTCTTTACGCGGATGATGTGGTTCTATTTATACGGCCAGAGGAAGGGGACATTTCCATCACCATGGATATTCTTGAGCTTTTCGGAGAGGCATCTGGACTTAAAACCAATTTACAAAAAAGTGATGTGTTGCCAATAAGCTGTGGGGAATTGGAGATTGACACAGTCCAGCAATGGTTACCATGTGAGCTTATGATTTTCCTTGTCGTTATCTGGGACTGCTCCTCTCTATCAGAAATCTTACAAAGGCACAGATTCAGCCCATAATTGATCGTATAGCTGATCAGCTACCAGGTTGTAAAGCGGATTTGATGACAAAAGCTGGAAGACGAGTACAGATTCAGTCCGTTCTTATCGGAATGCTTATCTATCTCTTGATGGCAATTGATCTCCCGACATGGGCAATAAAAGCATTGAATAAAATTCTCCGAGGATTTCTTTGGAAAGGACGTGAACAGGCAAGGGGAGGTCATTGCTTAGTTGCTTGGGAAAAGGTATGTCGTCCCCTGGAACTTGGAGGGCTTGGTATCTCTAACCTCAAAATTCTTGGATGGGCGTTAAGGATAAGATGGCTTTGGCTTCAGAAAACGGAGTCCCATCGTCCATGGTCGGCTTTTACCATCTCGGTCCCAGAACAGGTTTAGGCCTTCTTCTCAGTTGCAATCACATCGGTTTGTTGGTAACGGCGTTGATACGCTTTTCTGGTTGGATCGATGGTTACAAGGAAAGTGTATAGCAGATATAGCCCCTCATCTTTTGACGCAGACCCGCCCAGAAAACCACGTCTCAGGACGAATCCGGTCTGTTGTTAAGCCAGGATCCTGTTGGGCAACGCTCGGCGAAGCGAGCGTACACACGATACAACACAGGCAGGATAAACAGCAATAATTTAAGAAGGAAGAAATTAATACAACATTAGTTCCTGGATTGTAGCTTAAGTCTTACAAGAAATTCAGAGCGCACAATAAAGTTTGAAAATCGTAGCAGCGGAAGACTCGATTGAATACAGACTCCGACACTCATAAATTAAGCAAAAGCACGCACCCTGCCCAGGGGCGTCGTGCTACTAGCCACTTCAATTACTGCGGCGACTCGCACAGTTCCCACTGGAGGTTCCCAACCTCGGAGTGAGACTCCTCCCAGTGGAAGCTATCTTCCTGATGCTGCGTGCCGGTGCCTGAAAACCACATATCGCTAACGCGTGAGCTTCTAAGAAGCTCAACAAGACTGACCCGTCAAAAGGCTGACTACAGCCGACTTCTAAACATGAAGGCTAATGGGGGTGGGTTTCATTTGCCAACGAACCCGCAACCTGTACTAATCTTGGTCAATTTTAGCACAGATTAAGTAGTTAGAATGTAACTTTAATTAGCACTGATCTAATCAAGCATAATAGAAGTGACAAGTAAATAGTATCATCATAGTGTCAACTCATTGCATCTCAACTTATTTACAAAAATGTGGTGCGTTTCACGAGCATGCTCACCAACTGGGAGCGACAGCGGTTCGAAACGATTTTTATACCCTGCAGGGGGAAACCTAATCGTACGACACGTGCATGTCCCAGACTCGCACGTGGCAACCGTTCACACCAGCTCCTGCAACGTCAATTCCCTCCTACGTCTGCCTTAGCAGCGCCGCATCCCACCAGACAACACGTCCCAGACTGTTTCTGTGGAGTTCCCACGCTGCCCACCCCAGATCTCCTCCTAGTCAGACACCGTAGGGCAGGTTCGACGTTGCAATCACTAGGCTACATAGGTTTACTGGGGCCCATTACACCCAGCATACGACCAGTACGTTCAACACTCGATCAGTCTCGGACCACACGGATCAGACAGGTCTACGGTCACCCTGGACCCGGTCCAGTCGCCGACCTAATTGGTATCCTGTCTGACCCTCAAACTTTTATCCTTCTTTAATTATCTCATCATCAGGTGTCATAATGTATCAAGTGGTAGTTTCATCCAAGATCCTACCTTTCGCGAGCAGCGTCCACTCTGCTCGACTTCTACCGGTAATAACTTGCTAAGCATAGCAACTATTTGGTCATCTATACCAACTACCGGTAGGGTTTCCTATGGGAACAATGCATCTAAGGTTGCAATCAACTCCTAACAACTTAATGCACAAACATGACATGACCCACTGAGTTGTAAAAAGAAAATTTTAAACAGAGGTGGTGCACCGGGGCTTGCCTGGCTCTTCGGCTTCGCGGTTGATCTCTTCTGCTGGAGTGGAGGAGTCGGGCTCTGCAGCTACCTCGCGTGCTTCGGAATCTACATGATGCATCTTGATTAAGAGGAGTTCACAGAAATGATAACACAAGGCTTTTATTAAGGAGTATTTGAGAGTTTCAATCGGCGATGTTTAGAACTTAGGGTTAACCCTAACTCTTCGACGTCACTGGTTTAAAAATATTCGACTTAAGGAATGGGGTTCCAAATTATTTATTTAACTTCTCACGAGGTGATGTGAAATGGGTCAGATTCCCTGATTTAGGCTAAATTCAAACTTTAGGTTGAGAGTTATCGGCACTTTCTTCGGAGAGTAATTATTTAATTAAACTACGGTTATTAATCTTAGGGTTGAAAATGAAAATTTTAGTTGCACTAAAATTTTATTTTTACTGGATAGTGCTCTCTGAATTATGAATCTTGAAATTTGGTTGAGGCTTAGATTAATTTTCTAGATTTTATCAAAATTCAACAAACTTTCTGTTATTTAAAATGGTAAAATCAGAAATAATTATTAAACCTTGGAATAAAATTATGAAATTTTATGCAATCACTCATGAGCATCAAAACTAAAGTTCTGTTTTTGGGTTCAACATTTTGGAGTACTTTTATAATGTATTTTAGAAAAATGTAAATTAGTTAGGCAGAATGGAGTATCTTAAATAGGTTACATATAGTTCTGTGGTCCTAAAATCCTGGTAAAATTCCAGAGGATGCCTACTGCCATGCCACACTTGTAGATCAAATTTGAGCCCTAGAATTGCTCTACAATTTGAATTAAAATTCATAAACAGAAAAGATTGTTTTAAATATCCCTAAAAATACCAGGTCATTTAGGAAAAAGTGTTTTAACAGAAAATTAGTGCATCTCATGAGGATTCTAACAAATTTTATTTTAAAATTTTTGGAGGTTTCTGTGATTTGTTTGGCATTTTACAAGACAGGACAATATTGGAGGAAAATAGAATTGAAACAGTGCTTAGGGCAGAACAGGGGAGCTGAGCTCCGGTGAGCTCCGACGGCCGATTCAGTAAAAATGGGTGATCGGCTGCGCTCAATCCTTGGCCCTACACCATCTACAAGCTATGACGAAGCTCGGCAGCACGACAATGGTGAGGTTCCATCACCGGAGAGGGGTGCTCACCGTGGGGGTCGGCGGTGGCGGCGGTGAGGAAGGGTTCCCGACGAGATGAGCTAAATTCCGGAGAGAGGAGAGCGCCGTGAGCTGCACAATGACTTGACAAGTGAGTTGAGCAAGGGGAGGAGCACTGAAATAGGCCGGAGCATGGCCGGCGGCGAGGGGTGGCGGCTCTACCCGAAGCTCGATGAAGGAATCACCGGAGGAACGGCGGAAGGAGAAGATTGGTTGGTCTAGCAGACTCACCGTGGTGCAGTGAACCTGTTTGATGGGGTTAGGGGTCGCGGGGATGGCTGGAATACCAAGGTCGACGGTGAGCTCAATTGGCGGCAGAAGGGGGAACTGGCGGCGGTGCAGGCGTTCTGTCGTCGCCGGTGAGTTTCTGCGGCCGAGCACTTGTCAAAATCGATCACCGGGATGAGATGAAGCAGCCGGATGAAGGAATTGCAAAATGAGTGTACCGTGAAGATGAATTCGATGGTTGAGGATCGGGGCGGTGCTCCTGTTGCTGGTGAGGACGACTGCAGTGTTCCGGGCGGAGGGAGCGACGGGAGCGCAATTCGATCAACTGGAAGCTGCACCGGGGCGAGGGGAGTCGTTTAGGCAAGGTTGGATCAGTGGAGAAGGGTCGGAGGTGTGGTCTCACCGTGAGCTCCCCTTCGGCGGCAATGGCGACGGTGGCACCCGAGTGAGGGAAAACGGCAAGGCTTGCGTAGGAGCGAAATTGGGCGCGGGGAAAGTGGGAGGAGGGTTCAGCGCACTTCTTTAAGGCGTTGCGTGGAGAGTTAGGGATGGGAGCAGAGAGTGGCGGCGGATTGGGCATCGGGGGCGGTGGCTTGCTGCAGAGGCACTGCCGCTCGGCAAATTGGCGTGCAGCAGCGGCGACGAGACGGGGAGAGAGAGAAGGCAGAGGGGAGGAGAAGATCTTCGGCGAGATCCTTGCAGGGCGCCTTGAAGGCGGGGCGCGAAAAGGCGAGCCGGCCGGCGGAGGAAGCGCGCTGCCGCTCGGCGGATTGGGCGTCGGGGGCGGCACACTGTTCCTCGTCCGGCTGTTGTCGATTTCAAATGAATTGCTACAAGCTGCTACTGGTTTAAACTGAAAACCCCACCTCCCCAGCTCAGAAAATTATGAAAATTTTTGTGTATGCTCAGGGAATTATTTGGAACACTTTTTATTTAGGGTTCGAGTTCTGAATCAGCTCCAAAAATTTCTTGAATTTATGGGTCCACTTTAGTTTGTGTGAATTTTAAAAGGGTTTGAACCTTCTCTAAAAAATCTTGGATAAATTTCTAAAATTCTATTTTGAAGTGAACTTAATTGTTATGCAAAAATATAGCTAGGGTGTTGTGGAAAATTTGGTGGGTCACGCATTAGGGTTTCACTCCTGCCCGAAGGATTAAGTTTTCGACACTGCGGGTGGAAACTTTCCGATCTTGGTAAACGTGTTCTGTGGATTATCAAAGTTTTTGTAGAGTTTTCTTTGGGGCATTTTAAACAACATTGCACTTACTCCCATTGTTGATTTTGCTTTTAGGTGTGAAATGTTGTCGATTAGGGTTTTTATGTTGTCGATCTAGGTCCTGGTGACACCTGGGGTGTCACATCTTTTTTCGGTTATCCCGAAGAGAAGGGTACAGCGGCGCTCAGTCTATGACGCTCTCTCTAATAGATCCTGGGTACTTGATATCCAAGGAGTGCTTACTGTTGATGTAATCTTGGAGTACCTACAGCTCTGGGACCTTCTCTACGACCTTCAATTGCAGCCAGATATTGAGGATTTTCACTTATGGCGCTTGAGCTCTAGTGGATAGTATTCAGCTAAGAGTGCTTATGAATTGCTCTTCTTAGGTTCCATTCAGTTTGGCCCCTGGGAGCGCATTTGGAAAACATGGGCTCCAGCTAAATGCCAATTTTTCCTTTGGCTGGTCATTCATGATCGCTGCTGGACTGCAGATCGATTGGCTAAGCGTGGTCTTCCTCACCCTGCGGTCTGCCTGTCGTGTGATCAAGAGGAGGAAAACATCAACCACCTTTTGATCTCCTGTGTTTTTGCTCGGCAGTTTTGGTTCCGTTTGCTGCAACAAGTTGGTCTGGAGTTCTTAGCACCACAACCAGCAGAAATGTCCTTTGATTATGGTGGGAACGAGTAAACGGATCAACTGCAGGCCTAATACAGAAAGGGGTGAATACTTGCTGATTTTAGGCGCTTGGATGCTTTGGAAACACCGTAACCGGTGTGTCTTTGATGGGATTTCGCCTAATCTAGTGGAGCTGCTGCGTTTGACAGCAGAGGAACGATGTCTGTGGGAAATGGCTGGGGCTCGAGGTCTATCCCTCTTGACTGCCCCACCCTTAGAAAATTAGTTTTTGTTAGTGGTCGGGTTGCTCTTGTGTCTCGGGCGCGAATGTAATCTAGACTATATTTGGGTGTGCGTGGACTGTGTTGTAATGGGTTCTTACCCATCTTTCTTCTTAATATAATGAAGCGCAGCTCTCCTGCGTTTTCGAGAAAAAAAAACAGTGCAATAACTTTGACGAAAATTAGGAGAATGGACAAAAGTTGAAAAATGAATGAAAATTCATAATTTACCCTCGAAGCATGGGTAAACCATGCAATTGTCCCTAGTACATTTGTGTAATATGGTCCTCAAGTATAATGTTTGTTTTATTTTCAACCAGATGAGTGTCCGGCGTGTGTTGATCCTTCAGGTAATAACATACAATTAGTGACTCATGTTGACACACATTTTACTGCTATGCTTTTGTAGTAGAGAAAATTAATTATTCGGTCTCAAAAAACTTTTCATTCCTTCTCTTGTCATGTCTCAACGAAACTTCCCCACTTGGCCTTCAAAATGGTGGCCTTCCATCGGTCATATATATATAGTAACTGCATTAACATGAGGCCATATAAGAAACTTTTTATTATAGAATACTATATCTTGACATTATTAGCACAAAAAATAAAATTTAAATTTGAGTAAGATTCTTTTTAACTAATAAATGCTTTGTTGTCAAAATATTTATTCCTTCCCGATTTGCTCTGGTTCCATGTCACGGGTTAAAAAAAAAGAGAAAAAAGGGGAGTGGTCAGTGGTGATGGAGAAAGAGGTAGCAACAAATGTTTTGACAACTTCTTGTAACATGTCATGAGGGATGTACTGTGTCATAGGATGACATATTATTGGGATCTACCATGCTTTCGTCATAAAAAACCATTATGGAAATATGTGAGGGACAAAAAGAATAACGATTTTGATAATTGAGGAGTCTGGTTACCCGGTTTCGTTATTGAGAAATTAAATTAGCCACATCAATAGTCAAGGGAGGTTTTGTTTTTGAGAATATAGTTAAAAAGGTAAATTGATTTTTTTTAATATTCAAATAGGAATTCTTCCCCTTCAAAAAAACAAACTAAACCGGCCCAATAGCACGTACGACGACCCAAATGCAGAATTGAACAGATGGCACTGCCTGCTTGTGGACCAATTTTGGTCGGTCTTTAGACTGGTGAAATAGATGGGTCCAGCATGACAGTATTAACCTGCTGCGCCCAAATTTTGGCTCTGATATCCGGTAGCGCTAATCTAGATTCCCACAATCCTGGCAGCGGCGGCACTGTAGCTTGCGGCCGTTGCTGTTCTAGACAAAAACACGATGCCCATCAAACTTGGATGAAATTACCTGACCTACGTCACATCCCTGCCGCGCGTTGGGGCAATTGTCAAAACTACACTTCTAAGAGAAGCCTCCCTCAGAACAATATTAGTAAAGAAGGAATCCCCAGAACAACACTCATGAGCCCTTCCTACAGTTGCAAACACTATTTTTTTTTATTTGAAATTTCTTTTGCCCTGATCAAATATCAAAAATGACCAAAGTACCCCTTGCTCCATACAACACATTGTATAGGGGAATAAAATTCTAAAAAATGGAAACTAATTTTTTAATGTTTGAAAATTTTCAATCGCCTTATAAAAACTTGATAAAATTTTCAATCGCCTTATAAAAATATATCTAATGCTCAAAAAAAGAGAAAAATATATCTCACATATAAAATCAATATTACAATCATAGAATATGCAAAAAAAATTTAACAACAATGTGGCGGACCGCCCCTGAAACGGGGGAGATCCTCCTCCCGGGATCCATTCTGGGCGACGTTCGTCGAAGCGAACGTTCACAGAGTACAACACAGGCAGTAAAAAGCATGTATTAAGGATAGAAGGAAATATTACATGAGTTATTACAGAGTTTGAATCCAAACCTGTTTTTTTACAATACAGCGGAAACGAGAGTTAACGGTACAGACTCCGACTCTGACTCTAAGCAAAAGCAAGGGCCTTGCCCAACGGCGCCTTGCTACTAGCCACACACACAAAGCAGCAACTAATCGAGCGGCTCCCACTGAAAGCTACCCCAACCTGGAGACGACTCCTCCCACTGCTGGCCACCAAAACCACCGGTCGCATCGAAACCTCCTGAAAACCACAAGTCGCAAAGCGTGAGTTTCTAAGAAGCTCAGCAAGACTAACCCGTCAACAGGCTGTCTATAGCCGACACCTAGACATGCACGGCCGACACGGGGTAGGGGAAATTGCAAAAGACATGCTTAGCTAATTAATTTTTTTCCTACTTTTAAGTTTTAGCTCAAATTAAGTTTGAGAAAAATAAACTTTAGTAGGCACTGTAACTAAGCAATCAAGTTGACAAACATTAATCAATACAAGCATTTCAATCATAATCATAATCTCACTTTTTGTTCACTTATTATCGTATGCGACAGAGAGATCGAGTAGTACTCTAGACTGAGAGTATCAGCGGTTCGAAACGATTTACACCTGCAGGGTTAACCTGGTCACACGACACGTGCGCGTCCCGGACCGCACGTGGCAACCGTTCGCACCAGATCTGGCAAAGCTAATTCCCTCTTACGCTACCTTAACAGTGCCGCGTCCCACCAGATCACCCGTCCCGGACGGTGTCTGTGGAGTTCACACACTGTCCACCCCAGACCGCCGCCAATCAGACACCGTAAGGTAGGTTCAGCTTTGCCGTCCCTAGGCTACCTAGGTTTACTGGTTCCCATAGTTCCAGCATGTGAGCAGTACGTTCAATACTCAATCAACTGTGCCCCACGGATCAGACAGAGCTACAGCACACAGAACCCCGGTCTGTTGCTTTCCTAACTTTCTCTGCCTGACCCCGATTTCTTCCCATTAACTTGGACTAATGACACAAATCTGTAGTAAGGTGGGGCTTCAACCAATTTCTATCATATCGCGAGCAGGGTCCAATCTGCTCGACTTCTACCGAAGGGTAATCCTACGCATAGCGGCTACATCGAGCTACCTGTACCAATATTCCAGACTGGGTACTACTGGAAACATATGCATCTAGGGTTGCATTCAACTCCTATTAACCTAAATGCACATCACATGATCCACAATACTGTTATAAAGGGGAAAATTTGAAAACAGTAGTGCACCGGAGCTTGCCTTGTGGATAGTCTTCTGGGTCGGCGACGGTGGTGTCTTCAGAAAAAACGGGGTCCGCTTCGGCAGCTACTTCGTTCACGTCGGCGTCTACATGATGCAATTACAAAGGTGTCGTTAGTAGTTAACAATTTTCTGCAGACTGAAAGGAGCGCTAACGATAAAGGGTAGCTAGGGTTTTGTCGAGGAGCGCTTTTGATTTTTGACCTAAACTCAAGTATTGACCGAAAAGGGTAACCAAAACAACCCTAACCAAAGCTATCGCAACACAAGTAAGCAGCCAGGGTTGAACTTAGGGTTCTACAAATTTTTCCCAAATTTTAATAGTTGTAACTTAATTAATTAGGTTCTGGTCATTTTTGGATAATTAAATAAATCTCGAAAATTACTAATTTTACACAATGAGGTTTTATATTTTTATTAAAAACTACAATTTCCCCTGGTCCCAAAACATTTGGATTGATAATTTTTGGAGCTAGAATAAATTTTCTATGATTTATTGAAGTTTCCAGCCGAATTAATGGATTTTTTTGCATAATAGGAAAAAGGAAAAGGGTCGAAACCCTAGCCAGGGCCTTGCCCTAGCCCGACCGGCGGCGTGCGCCGGAGCTACCGGCGACGGCGGTCGGCGGCGAGCACACCGGCAGCAAGAGCTCGACGCGGGGGACTCCTTTCACTGGGTCACGGCTACCGGCGGTCACGGCATTGCGGCGGCGACGAGAGGCGGCGCTCGGCCGGGTCCGGCAATGGCGCGGCGGCGTTCCGATGAGCGTCCAGCGGCGACACCATGTCGGAGAGACTCGCCATGGCGCGGAGAATCTAGGGGTAGAAGGAATCGAGTCGGTTCTCACCGTAGCACTGAGTTCACCGGGCGGCTACCTCCGGCCGAGGAGAAATGGCGGCGGCGGCGCTCAATCCGGCGATGGAAGCTTTGCCCTGGAAAAAGAATGGCGGTGAGAGCTCCACCATGCTCCGGGGACCTTAATTGGCAAGGAAATTGGCTCAACCGCGGGGCGTTAGGTGGTCCTCACCGGAGCGGGTTCCTTGGCGGCGAGTTCCGACGGCGGCGCTTCAAAATTCCGACGAGTTTCGGTGAATTCATGGGACGACCGTGCTTGGGAGTGTAGAGTGGAGTCGGGCGCGTTGATTTGCGGAGGGAAACGGCGATTGGGTGGGTGAGTGCGGAGCACGGCGGCGCTGCGCAGCGACGGCGGTGCTTCGGCTATGGCGGAAACAGAAAGGCAGAGAGAGAGGGCGGGAGTCGAGAAAAAGAGCGGAGCGGCCGAAGGAGCGTTCCCCAGCGCATGTCGGGCGGCCTCGCGCGCGCTCGCCACGCACGCGCGCTGCGCAGCTCGCGCGTGGCAGGTGGCGCAAGCCTTCTGCCGCGGTCGGGCGTGGAAGGGGGCGCGCGCGCGCGGGAGAGGAAGGAGAACAGAGAGAGAGAGGCGGGGGCGGCTGGCCAGTGGGCCGCTGGCCAGTGGGCCGGATGGCCAGAAATTTTGCAGAATAGCCCCCAGCCTTCAAAGGGATTCAACAATAACCCAAAACCCTTGATTCTAATAGTTTTTGAGTAAAATTTGAATTTAAATTTTAAAATTTTAAACTAATAGACTGCATTTTTGACTAGCTTTTTATTTTGAGGAAATTTTCTTGCAAGCATTTAAATAGTTTCTTGGACCAAGGAGTTAATTTTTCTTTTTAGCAATTTACCCAACTTTTGTTAGTTATTTTATTTAATCTTTACATATTTCTTTTGCAAATTTGGCTTAATTCGATTTAATCCCTCTTATACACACGATGAAGGAAACGGAGTGCTACAACCCTCCCCCCTAAAAGAAATCTCGTCCCGAGATTTAGAAACAGGGCGGGATAATTTGGTGGTACCTAGTGATGGTGAAAGGACGTCGGGGTAATGGGCGCGGAGGAATTCCTCGGATTCCCACGTGGCTTCTTCCTCCGTGTGATTGCTCCACTGCACCTTATAAAATTTGATGGTCCGGGTTCGGTGACTCGCTCTCTCTCATCGAGTACCTTGACAGGCTTCTCAGAGTAAGTCAGATCCGGTTGTAAACCTTCCACTCCTGGTACAGTTTTGTCGGATGGGGCTTTTAAGCACTTCTTCAGTTGCGACACGTGAAAAACATTGTGCAACCCTGACAAGTGAGCTGGCAATTCTAGCTTGTACGCTACTGATCCACACTTCTCCAGGACAGGGAATGGACCAATATATCTTGGAGCCAATTTGCCTTTCACACCAAATCGCTGCACTCCTTTGGTGGGCGAGACCCGCAGATACACAGAATCACCCACCTCGAAGCTCAAGGGTCGTCGCCTCTTGTCTGCATAACTTTTCTGTCGGGATTGGGCGGCCTTCAAATTATATTGGATGGTCCTCACTTTCTCTTCTGCTTGTTGAACTAGGTCTGGTCCAAGTATCACCCTCTCACCTGACTCGGACCAGTCCAATGGAGTCCTGCAACTCCGACCATACAATGCCTCGAAGGGAGACATCTGAATACTCCCCTGGTAGCTGTTGTTGTAAGCAAATTCTGTCAGGGGTAAGTACTCATCCCAATTCCCGCCATGATTTAGCACGGATGCTCGCAACATGTCTTCTAAAATTTGGTTGACCCTCTCAGTCTGTCCGTCAGTTTGGGGGTGGTACGCGGAACTTCTTATTAGTTTGGTACCCAAAGCCGCATGTAGTTGCTCCCAAAACCTAGCAACAAACTGGGCTCCCCTATCGGAGATAATGGTCTTTGGCACTCCGTGTTGACTGACGACTCGGGCGATGTACAACTCTGCATACTTCTTCATTCGATAATTGGTGTTCACGGGTATAAAGTGAGCGGACTTGGTGAGTCGGTCCACAATTACCCAAATGGAGTTATGACGTCGAGCGGTCATGGGTAATCCCACTATGAAGTCCATGCTCAGATCCTCCCATTTCCAAGCAGGAACACTCAAAGGTTGCAGAAGTCCGGGCTTTTTCAAATGGTCTGTCTTGACTCTTCTGCAAGTGTCACACTCGGCCACATATTTGGCAATCTCCCTCTTCATCCTTGTCCACCAAAATTTCTTCCTCAGGTCCTGATACATTTTATTGCTGCCGGGATGAATGGAATATTTCGACAGATGAGCCTCGTCCATAATTTTCTTTCGAAGCTCAAGATTCTTTGGAACTACCAACCTGTCCTTAAACCATAACACCCCGTCTTTATCCTCTCGAAAACACTGCATCTTTTTATCTTTTAACCTGAGTCTGATGTTCTTCATCCCATTGTCTGCTTGTTGAGCATTTGCTACCTCATCCTTAATGGTTGGGATCAAGGCGAGATTATACAATGATCCATGAGGTAGAACTCGTAGGGCTACTTCTTCTTCTTCTGTGGAAATTCCCTGGTCTAGGTATTGGCAGTGAGCATGCCTGCTCAGAGCATCTGCAACAACATTGGCCTTACCAGGATGATAATGAATCTCCAACTCGTAGTCCTTAATCAGCTCAAGCCACCTTCTTTGCCTCATGTTGAGCTCATTTTGAGTGAAGATATACTTCAGACTCTTATGATCGGTGTACAGATGCACCAGATTCCTCAACAAATAGTGTCTCCACACTTTTAGTGCCAGTACGACCGCTGCTAGCTCCAAGTCGTGAGTCGGATAATTCTGCTCATGCTTACGGAGTTGCCTGGAAGCATAAGCGATTACTCGACCCTCTTGCATTAATACACAGCCAAGACCAATACCGGATGCTATCGCAGTACACATCAAATGGCTTGCTCAGATCTGGCTCTGCTAGCACTGGGGCTGTCGTTAAATGCTTTTTCAGAGTTTGGAAGGCTTTCTCACAACTGTCGGTCCACTTGAACTGGTTGCCCTTCTTGAGCAGCTCAGTGATTGGTTTAGCTATCTTGGAGAAGCTTGGAATGAACCGACGATAATATCCTGCCATTCCAAGGAAACTGCGTACCTTATGGACTGAGGTTGGTGCTTCCCATTCAAGAATAATCTGTACTTTTCCTGGGTCAATTGAAATGCCTTCGGAGGAGACCACATGTCCCAAGAATTGGACGTGATCAATCCAGAACTCACATTTGCTGAATTTGGCATACAGCTTGTGATCCCTCAGCCCCTGCAAGACCGTTTTGAGATGTTCGGAGTGGTCTTCTGCGGTCTTGGAATAGATCAGTATGTCATCGATGAATACGACAACAAACTTGTCTAATTCTGGCATAAAGACAGAGTTCATAAGGTACATAAAGTGGGCTGGTGCATTGGTGAGTCCGAAAGACATCACCAAGTACTCATACAGACCATATCTTGTAGAGAATGCAGTTTCGGAACATCCTCTGGTCGAATCTTGATCTGGTGATAGCCTGACCGAAGGTCTATCTTGGAGAAGACTTTAGCTCCAGCCAACTGATCAAATAAGATGTCGATGCGGGGTAGTGGATATTTGTTTTTGATTGTGACCGCATTCAAGGGGCGGTAATCAACACAAAACCGCAGGGATTGGTCCTTCTTTTTCACAAATAAAGCCGGACATCCCCACGGAGAAGAGCTGGGTTGTATAAAACCCTTGTCCAATAGCTCCTTCAGTTGTACCTTCAACTCAGCCAGTTCCTTGGGCGCCATTTTGTATGGTCTGCGAGAAATTGGCGCTGTGCCTGGCTGTAGGTCAATTCTGAACTCCACATCCCGATCTGGGGGTAACCCTGGTAGATCTTCCGGAAACACATCCGGAAACTCCTTCACCACCAGAATCTCCTCTAAACTTTTTTCCACAGCATGATAGACTTGTGTGGAAGTGGATCTGGGGTGATCTAACCTTAGGGATACGGAGCCGTGGAGTGGTGAGGTTAGGTGGATTACTCGATTGGCTATGTCAAGGATGGCTTGGTGGTGTTTCATCCACATCATTCCAATAATGATGTCGATGCCCTGGCCGTCAAGGATGATGAAGGAAGTAGGGTAGGAGCGTCCGCCTAAATTTAGTGGTGTTTCTTTTAACCCATGTCGTGATATGATACAACCCCCCGGTGATTTTATAAGAAAAGGTGGATCTAGAAGAATGGTGTTGAAATATTTTCCCTCAATAAAGTTTCGACTAATGAAATTATGAGAGGCACCAGAATCGAACAGAACGAATGCGGTGTGACCAGAGAGTGAAAACATACCCGCCAGCACTGGTTCACCTTCGGCAATGTCTTCGGTCGTGGTATAATTCACCCGACCCGATCTGGCTGCCCTCTGCCCCCTGGATTGGTCCTGCCCCGAGCCCTGTTGACGACCCGGGTTACCCTGCCTGCGGGTAGGACACTCACGAGCGAAGTGACCCGGGAGTCCACAAGTGAAACATGGAGCTCCGAGTCCTGGTCGGTTGCCCTGTTGAGGTTGACGGGCGTCCCGATTCTGCTGCGGTGGGGGTGGCGGTGCGCGGTTTCCGCCTTGCTGCTGGTGACGCGGGGGTCGGTACTGCTGCTGCGGCGGGCGGAAGGACGGTCCCGATGGAGGAACGGACCCGTACCTCCTCCCATCTGGCGCAGTATAGACCAAGCGATACTTCGGGGGTGGCGCGTTGGAAGGGCCACCACCGCTTCGCTTCTTCTCGCGCTGCTCTTTCTCAAGGTACTCTTCTGCAATCAGAGTGTTGCTCACGAACTCAGTGAAGGTACCGCCTTGGTTCAGAGCCATGCGGGACTGAAGTGTAACGTCCAGCCCTCCCATGAAACGGCTCTTACGCTTTGCGTCCGTGTCGACCTGCTCCGGAGCATAAAGTGACAACTGATTAAATGACCTGGAGTACTCGTGGACGGAGCGGTTTCCCTGAGTTAAGGCCATGAACTCCTTGGCCTTTCGCTGCATCAGCCCAGCGGGAATATGATGGGCGCGGAAAGCTTCCTTGAACTGCTCCCACGGTACCGCCGTACTAGGTGGAAGAGTGGCGACGTAGTTGGCCCACCATGCGCCTGCGTGCCCATACAGCATCTGGGCTGCGAATAAGGTCTTCTGATGGTGAGTGCATCGAATGAGCCCAAATTTGGCCTCGATAGCACGGATCCAATTGTCTGCGTCCATCGGTTCTCTTGCATCCTTGAACTCGGGCGGATGTGTCGCCATGAAGTCCGAGTAGGTGCTGTTCTCACGCTGGCCGCGGCGTTCCCGGTTCTGGTTGTGGTCCTCCAGAAGGGCCCGCAGCATTTCTCCTTGCTGTATGGAGTTCTGCATCATGGCCGCCATCGCTTCTGCGAGAGTTGGAGCACCTGGTGGGGGTGGCGGGTTCTGCTCCTCCCCACCACGTGAACTACCAGCCTCGCTTCGCTCCATGCTGCAATTTCACAAATCGACGGTCCCGTCAGTGTGTCTTTCAATCGTAAACTTACCATGGTACAATAAATGAATGTACATATGTAACACATATAGTATGCACACAGAAAACAGCCACATTCATTCCCAAAATCATGACAATACATCGGTACCCGCATTACAACCCGCATTGTCATGCACTTCCGAATTACATCAGACTAAAACATAGTGCTACCATGGTAAACCACATCTAAGGGATACAATCGAAACATACTACTACCAACCAGACACCATTCAGCTACACAACTAACACTCGTTACCAGTCAGCGAGCCTACAAGTCGCGGTCCTAGGGGTTGGCGTCATCTCCACTGCCTTGCCCCTCATCGGACTCATGGTAGGTTACATCTGGGTCAGACACTCCTGACTCAGACGCGTCCTCGCCGGCTGGTGGTGGATGCTGCTGTTGCTGTGCCTCTAAGAGTCCAGCAATGTGGTGCTGCAGGTGGTGATTCTCATGAACGAGGTTTTCAACTACTTGTAGAGCCTCATCCCGAGCAATCTCCAGCTGGTGGATCTGCTCCAGCAGGGCGTTGCACTCGTCATTCCTGGCCTGCACCAGGGTAAGCCTTGCTGTAGCAAGATGATCTAGTTCGGCAATGCGTTGCGCCCGGGCATCGCAGCGAACACACGGTTCATTGCTGCTGCTCCCTATGCCTCCCATTTCGTCTGGGGTTCGTGCTAGCTCCTTGTGAGCTCGTCCCAAAGCCTGACGGTCATATTGGGCTGCCATCACTGTGTCCTCATACAAGTTAAGTAGCGCTACGCTCAACTTGAACAGTGGGGTCACGTGATCTTTCTCTCCCTGGAGAGTCTTGGCAATTGCATTCTTGACGTTCCGACGCCAGACATCATCAACCTGGTCCCGTATCGGAAACAGGGCCGCTGGCTGATCTGCCAGATCGGCTAAATGTCCCTCACATAGCCTTAATAGAGCCTGGAGAGCTGCGGCTTCAATGGCCTCCGTCTCGTCCGTCCCAACTCCAGTGGTGGTCCAGATTTCTCCATTGGCTCGGTGAGGATGAGCGGGCAGTGTAGTTTCGGCTGAGCTGCGGGGTAGGCCATGCTGTTTGAACTCCCGGACCCGGAACCAAGGAGTTTCTTCATAGCCTAGCGACTGTAGGGTTTGGTTGAGCAACTGGACAAATCCCCTGCGCCCTGATTCTTGAGTCATCCGAGCAGGGGTGGAGTGCTCAGCCCCATAGTTCCCCGAACCATTGTCAACCGAGTTGCCCGACATCTGCAGATACAAAGACGGAGAAGGATTTACTTCACGGAAGTCACATGTCGATACCTAAGTCAAGCAGGCATGCGACTTCTGGTAAAAGGAATGGATCACAATTTGGGTGCAAGAGTGGACTACACCCCGGAATCAAGGTTACGATGGTTACAACTGTTGCTGATGGAAGTTTTGATCTTGAATGGCTTTAGTATAAGTTTGAAGGATTTTAACGTGTTTTGGTTTAAGATTTAGCAGTTTACCATTTGTGTGACTCTTCGATTTTTACCATGCAATGCAGTCCTTTATCGACCTATACGTCCTCACAAACACAAAACCTAATACGTTAAATCGGTGGCAGGATCGATCTCTCAAGTCAGTCGTGTCTACACGCGCTTACGCAACAGTTAGCGTACCTGCAGAAAACACACCACAGGCAGTTGCATAATATAATATTAATAGTAAAAACAACAACCCATATCATTGCCATATGGGTCGCCCCGAGTAGGCCACGTACGGGGTCACGTGTCCGACCTTCCCTGCGCGGCGAACAGACTGCACTTTACCTCAGGTAGCGGAGGTATGAGAGTGTTCCGCGAGACCTAAGTCGCGAAGAACAAACTCATCTCTTGTGTACCACAGACACAAGACACCACTGTTGCGAAGGTCTGCATTCGCAACAGGTCCGTAACCCACACCTCGTACGGTAGAGGTCCGCTTCTCTCCCTAAACGGCAAGGGGGTGTACTAGGTTACAGCGAACCTAATACCTCCTTCCATACCACCACGGTACGGAACGCTACTGTTGCTGATGCAACAGGGGTTTCTCGACCTTTCACCGCAGTCGAGCGGCGTACCTTACCTCGCTTACCTTAACGTAGGTGCGTCGTTACAGAATAATAAATCTAACTGGGTTTTGTTAGACCCTACACTAGGTTAGCTTGCCACCTGATAGAACCTAGTTCTACTAGGGCACGCTACTAACTCGCACGCAGTTTTCGAAAATATGCCCTAAAAAGGTTGTACCCGTCCCAGAATGGCTCTGATACCAGCTGTGGCGGACCGCCCCTGAAACGGGGGAGATCCTCCTCCCGGGATCCATTCTGGGCGACGTTCGTCGAAGCGAACGTTCACAGAGTACAACACAGGCAGTAGAAAGCATGAATTAAGGATAGAAAGAAATATTACATGAGTTATTACAGAGTTTGAATCCAAACCTGTTTTTTTTACAATACAGCGGAAACGAGAGTTAACGGTACAGACTCCGACTCTGACTCTAAGCAAAAGCAAGGGCCTTGCCGAACGGCGCCTTGCTACTAGCCACACACACAAAGCAGCAACTAATCGAGCGGCTCCCACTGAAAGCTACCCCAACCTGGAGACGACTCCTCCCACTGCTGGCCACCAAAACCACCGGTCGCATCGAAACCTCCTGAAAACCACAAGTCGCAAAGCGTGAGCTTCTAAGAAGCTCAGCAAGACTAACCCGTCAACAGGCTGTCTACAGCCGACACCTAGACGTGCACGGCCGACACGGGGTAGGGGAAATTGCAAAAGACACGCTTAGCTAATTAATTTTTTCCTACTTTCAAGTTTTAGCTCAAATTAAGTTTGAGAAAAATAAACTTTAGTAGGCACTGTAACTAAGCAATCAAGTTGACAAACATTAATCAATACAAGCATTTCAATCATAATCATAATCTCACTTTTTGTTCACTTATTATCGTATGCGACAGAGAGATCGAGTAGTACTCTAGACTGAGAGTATCAGCGGTTCAAAACGATTTACACCTGCAGGGTTAACCTGGTCACACGACACGTGCGCGTCCCGGACCGCACGTGGCAACCGTTCGCACCAGATCTGGCAAAGCTAATTCCCTCTTACACTACCTTAACAGTGCCGCGTCCCACCAGATCACCCGTCCCGGACGGTGTCTGTGGAGTTCACACACTGTCCACCCCAGACCGCCGCCAATCAGACACCGTAAGGTAGGTTCAGCTTTGCCGTCCCTAGGCTACCTAGGTTTACTGGTTCCCATAGTTCCAGCATGTGAGCAGTACGTTCAATACTCAATCAACTGTGCCCCACGGATCAGACAGAGCTACAGCACACAGAACCCCGGTCTGTTGCTTTCCTAACTTTCTCTGCCTGACCCCGATTTCTTCCCATTAACTTGGACTAATGACACAAATCTGTAGTAAGGTGGGGCTTCAACCAATTTCTATCATATCGCGAGCAGGGTCCAATCTGCTCGACTTCTACCGAAGGGTAATCCTAAGCATAGCGGCTACATCGAGCTACCTGTACCAATATTCCAGACTGGGTACTACTGGAAACATATGCATCTAGGGTTGCATTCAACTCCTATTAACCTAAATGCACATCACATGATCCACAATACTGTTATAAAGGGGAAAATTTGAAAACAGTAGTGCACCGGAGCTTGCCTTGTGGATAGTCTTCTGGGTCGGCGACGGTGGTGTCTTCAGAAAAAACGGGGTCCGCTTCGGCAGCTACTTCGTTCACGTCGGCGTCTACATGATGCAATTACAAAGGTGTCGTTAGTAGTTAACAATTTTCTGCAGACTGAAAGGAGCGCTAAGGATAAAGGGTAGCTAGGGTTTTGTCGAGGAGCGCTTTTGATTTTTGACCTAAACTCAAGTATTGACCGAAAAGGGTAACCAAAACAACCCTAACCAAAGCTATCGCAACACAAGTAAGCAGCCAGGGTTGAACTTAGGGTTCTACAAATTTTTCCCAAATTTTAATAGTTGTAACTTAATTAATTAGGTTCTGGTCATTTTTGGATAATTAAATAAATCTCGAAAATTACTAATTTTACACAATGAGGTTTTATATTTTTATTAAAAACTACAATTTCCCCTGGTCCCAAAACATTTGGATTGATAATTTTTGGAGCTAGAATAAATTTTCTATGATTTATTGAAGTTTCCAGCCGAATTAATGGATTTTTTTGCATAATAGGAAAAAGGAAAAGGGTCGAAACCCTAGCCAGGGCCTTGCCCTAGCCCGACCGGCGGCGTGCGCCGGAGCTACCGGCGACGGCGGTCGGCGGCGAGCACACCGGCAGCAAGAGCTCGACGCGGGGGACTCCTTTCACTGGCTCACGGCTACCGGCGGTCACGGCATTGCTGCGGCGACGAGAGGCGGCGCTCGGCCGGGTCCGGCAATGGCGCGGCGGCGTTCCGATGAGCGTCCAGCGGCGACACCATGTCGGAGAGACTCGCCATGGCGCGGAGAAGCTAGGGGTAGAAGGAATCGAGTCGGTTCTCACCGTAGCACGGAGTTCACCGGGCGGCTACCTTCGGCCGAGGAGAAATGGCGGCGGCGGCGCTCAATCCGGCGATGGAAGCTTTGCCCTGGAAAAAGAATGGCGGTGAGAGCTCCACCATGCTCCGGGGACCTTAATTGGCAAGGAAATTGGCTCAACCGCGGGGCGTTAGGTGGTCCTCACCGGAGCGGGTTCCTTGGCGGCGAGTTCCGACGGCGGCGCTTCAAAATTCCGATGAGTTTCGGTGAATTCGTGGGATGACCGTGCTTGGGAGTGTAGAGTGGAGTCGGGCGCGTTGATTTGCGGAGGGAAACGGCGATTGGGTGGGTGAGTGCGGAGCACGGCGGCGCTGCGCAGCGACGGCGGTGCTTCGGCTATGGCGGAAACAGAAAGGCAGAGAGAGAGGGCGGGAGTCGAGAAAAAGAGCGGAGCGGCCGAAGGAGCGTTCCCCAGCGCATGTCGGGCGGCCTCGCGCGCGCTCGCCACGCACGCGCGCTGCGCAGCTCGCGCGCGGCAGGTGGCGCAAGCCTTCTGCCGCGGTCGGGCGTGGAAGGGGGCGCGCGCGCGGGGGAAAGGAAGGAGAACAGAGAGAGAGGCGGGGGCGGCTGGCCAGTGGGCCGCTGGCCAGTGGGCCGGATGGCCAGAAATTTTGCAGAATAGCCCCCAGCCTTCAAAGGGATTCAACAATAACCCAAAACCCTTGATTCTAATAGTTTTTGAGTAAAATTTGAATTTAAATTTTAAAATTTTAAACTAATAGACTGCATTTTTGACTAGCTTTTTATTTTGAGGAAATTTTCTTGCAAGCATTTAAATAGTTTCTTGGACCAAGGAGTTAATTTTTCTTTTTAGCAATTTACCCAACTTTTGTTAGTTATTTTATTTAATCTTTACATATTTCTTTTGCAAATTTGGCTTAATTCGATTTAATCCCTCTTATACACACGATGAAGGAAACGGAGTGCTACAAACAAAATCTGAGGCAACACAATATGTCATGCTCAAAAAAAAGAGAAAAATATATCTCACATTAGAACCATATGCAAATTAAAATATTTGAGCCAACACAAATGAGAGTTAACACAATATTTGAGAGTCATACAACATGCTCAAACATCATAAGTTCATCAATACATTCAAGCATCATAAGTTCATACAACACGTCTAAAATAAAAGTTCAACAACATAATATTTTACAATATAAATGAGAGTTCATTCAAATTATTTAGCACCCCCAGTGGACTTTTTAGAAACAGACTCCCCTCCTTCATCTTGGGAAAGCACAAACAAACTTCTAGCCGTATCATTAGAAGTAGATGTACCAACTCTATCATCTCCATGCTCCAATTGACCATTCTTCTAGTGAGGGATCCAAAGGAAATAGAATCAGCTGCAATTACCTTAGTCCTTTTTGGTTTCCTCTTCGTTTGGGGCTGCCTCTTCCTACGTAAAAATGGACAAGTCAGTTGCAAATTGAGAAGTTATTCACAAGCATGATAGCATACATTACTAGAAGCACCTTTTCTTTGGCTCATTTAAAGGGCAGTTTTCAGTTTCACGGTATCCAAAACCCCCACATTTGCGGCATTGTTGTTGTTTCCTTGCTCCCGGTTCATGACTAGCTTTAAATCTGTTCTTTCTCTGTCTTCCAGGTGCTCTTTGTAGTGGAGGTGGCAGCAGCTTCAATCCCATGTCCACGTGGGGCCATTGTGATTTGTCAGTCATATGTGGGATGGAACCACCATATGCTGTCCTAAACCTCTCTACGCTGTAGTACTCATGAACAAATGTGGCCATGTCAATGTCAAGAAACATCTTAATGAAAGCCAAAGCATGAGGCCAAGGCTTCCCAGTCATTTCCCACTCCCCACAAGTGCAAGTTTTATTAGAGAGGTCTACCACATGCCCCCAAGGTGTCATATCATGATACACACCAAATACTTCTGCAGTTAAGTGCCCTTTATGAATCTTCATGTGACGTAACCCCCTTGTTTTGGCTTTGAGTTTTTTAGTTATTGTTGGAAGGATGGTTCCAGAGAGCTTGCTGCCAATCCTCCTTCTCTTGTCCCATAAGTCCATTATCATCTGCCTCAAAGCGTTAAGCAAATCAACAATAGGTAAATCTTTTATCTTCTTCACCCAGCTGTTGAAGCTCTCAGATATGTTATTGTTGATATAGTCACACTTCACCTCATTTGAGAACATGGACCTGCTCCACTTGTGGTTGTGGTGCAAATTCATGTAATCCACAACATCTGGATTGGCATCAACAACCTTATTCCAATGAAAGTTGAATTTGTTCGATTTGTAAGCTCTAGCTGCCGGCCACATATTCTTGTCATATACATCTCCACGATAATATTTCTAGAAGTTTGTCCATAGATGCCTGCATTCCCTACGTTCGACTTCAGGAAACACCTCCTTCACGGCAGCGGCAAGACCTTTACATGCATCTGTGGCCAAAGCTAAAAATGGCGGATGACCAATTGCCTTCTCCAATTGTCTCACAAACCATTTCCAATTGTCACTAGATTCAGTATCAAAGATAGCCAAGCAACAGGATACATCCAATTGTTTTCGTCAAGCGCCGTCGCCGATGCCAATTGAGCTTTGTACCTCCCATTCAAAGCGGTTGAGTCAATACCAAGGTAAGGTCTACATCCTTGTAAGAATCCATCAACACATGGCTTCATTGCTAGAAATAACTTGTCAAACATCAACCCATCTCCTCGACGCTTAGTGGCAAGTTCAAAAACAGATCCCGGGGACCGAATAAGGAGTTCAGCCTTGAAATTAAACAAGGTTTGAAAGCTATCTTCCCAAGTACCATAAATTGAGTCCATTACTATTTGTTTTCCATTCCAAGCCGTTGCATAACTAACATCAATACCATACTTGTCCAATAATCTATCTTACAAATAAGCTGCCCCAAGTCCTGGGTTCTTTCTTAACCATGGAAGAATTCTTTCTGCAACCCATCTCTTAGATGCCATCTTGGTGCCTACAAGTCCACTCCCTATACACTCATGCTCATTGGGAATCAAGGTGATCTGCACAACAAGAAATTAAAGGAGAATTAGTAACTTAGTACATATGCAATAATTTTAAACAATACATGCATATAAGAACAAAAACCAACCTCAACAGTTGGCTGGCCCTTAAACTTATTTGCAACAATCCTCCAAGGACATCCAGGAGCTTTGCATTCAGCCCTATACCTTTTTTTATCAGTCACAACCTTGTGTACCTCAAATTCTTTTATGATGGCATAATGCCGTAGAGCCATCCTAAAAGCTACCATTGATGGGAAGGTCTCACCCTTTTGGATCCTTGGATTTTCCTTATCAATCGCAAACCTTGGCTCATCTTCAGCATAGTCAGCAACTGGAATTTCTGGTGCAAGACCAACACCATCCTTTAAATTCATCCTTGCAGCCTCCTCCTCAGCCCGCAACCCAAGAGACACAAACACATCATCATCCTCCATAAATACGTCCTCGTCTTCCATCCACGAAGGGTCAACATTTTCTTCAGTTTCGTCACCACTTTCCTCATCGGAATCACTTGATGGAGGTGGTATATTTGGATTCCTTCTCACAGGTAATTTCTCCAATTTTGCCTCCATTGTAATGCTACTCTTGTAGCAAGGTTTAATAGGAAACTCAACAACAAAGGACACTGCTTTGCAGAACCTAAACTTCTGAAATACCATCTTCAAATCATCATCTATTGCCGCTTTTTGTAAACCTTTATTTTCTGTGTCCCAATACCAAAATGCAGGATGTTGACATATGCCCCATGTTGTTTTATTTCTTAAATCATCCAAAAGGTTAGACATTAAGTATCCTTCAACATCATTCACTTCAACAACATAATCTTTAGCATCCAATTCAACCGTGGTGCCATCATCCAAAATTGCAGTGTAACCAGGAATTCTAAGTCCAATTCTCATTTTCAGCTATGAATCATTCCTATATGTAGTGAAAAGTATTATAATTTAGCAAAACAAACTACCATCTCCTGAAGAACATATGGCATACAGAAAGTAGACCTCACCTTGCAATGAAACTTCCATTGCTAGCCGCTTCATCCATGAACGACCTACTGGGGAGGACACCACTGCCCCCGCCCTCACCCATGCCCTCTTGAGACGCCATCGTCGTCTCCGTGCACGTGCACTGCCTTGAAACAAATTTGTGTCAATGCCACTGTGCGAGATGGGAAAACGAAAAAGTAGATACTGAAACAGGATACGGAAAAGTAGAAAGTCACCCCTTTCTGGCCCGCCTCCCTGCGCCTAGCCTCTTCCTCCGCGCGTGCCCAGCTTCTTCCTCCGCATGCTGAGCCCAGCCGCGCCTCCCTGCGCCCAGCCTCTTCCTCCGCGCGCGCCCAGCCCCAGCCCCGCCGCCTTGCGCCCAGCCTCTTCCTCTGCGCGTCGAGCCCAGCCGCGCCTCCCTGCGGCACGCGCGCGCCCAGCCCCGATGCCCTGCTACGCCTCCCTGCGCTACGTGCGCGCGCGCCCAACCCCAGCGCCGACGCCCTGCCGCGCCTCCCTGCGCTACGCGCGCGTGCGCGCCCAGCCCCGACGCCCTGCCGCGCCTCCCTGCGCCACGCGCGCGCGCTCAGCGCCAGCCCCGCCGCCCTCCGCGCACCGAGCCCAGCCGCGCCGCCCTCCGCGCGCGCCCAGCGCCGCCCTCAGCACGCGCCCAGAGTCGCCTCGCCTCCCTGCGCCCAGTTGCGCCGCCCTCCGTGCGCGCCCAGAGCCGCCCTCCGCGCGCGCCCAGCGCTGCCTCGCCACCCTCGATGCTCGGGTCTAGGGTTTAGGGAGCAATCCGGAGCCTGGGCCTTCGGAAACATCTGTTAGAGATGTGTTGTATGGAGCAAGGGGCACTTTGGTCATTTTTGATATTTGATCAGGGCGAAAAAAATTCTAAACAAAAGAAATGGTGTTTCCAACTGTGAAGAGGGCTCATGAGTGTTGTTCTGGGGATTCCTTCTTTACTAATGTTGTTCTGAGGGAGCCTTCTCTTAGGAGTGTTGTTTTGACAATTGGCCCCCGCGCGTTCTCTCTCTCTCCTGCCGGCTAGCAAGCAGAACACCGTGCTTTGTGGTCCGAGGTGCCTTGCGGGTGTCTTGATAATTAGTACTAGCTCATTCATGTCTTTGTTAATTCATAGAAAAATTATGCAGCTCTAAAAATCTTGAAACTTGACCCATCGTACTCTCTTATCATCATGTACCAACTAAAATTATACCCTTTGCTGGAATGTCTTTGAAATGGTAAAAATCAATTTCTTTGCTTTGTATCTAAACTAATTCATAATTACTTAATGATTAACTAAATTAATTTAATTACGAGATTTTTAAATACCCCATATGAAACACATATGGACACCACAATCTAATATAGCTGATGATGTTTTAGACTTTTCTATATACAAACAGAAAAAGTACTATCAGAACCTCTAGTGTAAAAGCTGCTATTGTGGATTTTGGATTTTGGAATCGGATAGTAAAACATACGGTTAGATTATAGAATTCAGATTTCGCAATCTGGATATGAATAGTGTAAGAATCCACAATCCAGGTTTAAGTAGCGTTTGCTAGATTACGAGAACATTAATTTAAGATTAGGTTCCTAATTAAGAACAATTAACGTCTTTAAAATTGACAAGTGAAACTAAAATTATTTGATATAAATATAGATTTTTATTATTTAATTGTTATAAATTTTATTAATATAAGAAAAAAATAAATCAGCTTGTTAAAATTAGTTTACTTATTTTAGTGTATACATTTTTTGTATTTAAGATTTAGGATTAAAAGTTAAATTTAGTACAAGTAATATATTATTTTTATGATATTTATTGAAGGACATAATGGTCTTTTATATAAAAACAAAAATTAACCTCTCAAAATTTAGAACAAATAAACAGCAACAGATTCTACAATCTAGTTTTTATACGATTCGGATTCTGAATTTCACAATCAAAATCCAGGTTCGGTAAAATGTATGGACAAACAAACATGCCCTGAGAATCTCTAATGAAAAACAAAGAGGCCCTTAAGGCCCACATCACGATTTCTGGGCTACTCCAGCCTCGAGCCAGGCTATAAGCCGATGCATTCAATGAAATAACAACTCCTATTACTAGTACAAACTATGAGGCCATCAGTTAGAGAGGGCAGTTCAGTAGTGGTATAGGTAGTAGCAACACGTGTGAGAAGCAATAAACATATGGATCATAATGCATGGTTTCATGAACGGTTTTTAAAAATGTCATGTCATACAAAAATAAAGATGAAACTAAACTCTCTCAATATAAAGTTTCGTGACACAGTTTTATTAAACTACTATAGCACATAAATTGTTGATCCAAATGACCAATAAAATTCATGAAATATATGAAGGTGAAATAAATTACTTTTAATGAAGGTTTCATTCTAGTTTCCTAAGAAACTGTGTACATATGGTTTCATCACCATAAAACACAACTCTCCTATTTTATAATAAATAAGCTGTCACATCATCATTTTACCTATATAGCATGCTAACTAATGAGAATGAAATCCCCATGAAACCTCAATTGAGATTGGCCTGGGGCACTGAACCAACCCGTCGGTTTTGCCTTTCCAACTGGGTTGATGACCGCGAGGGGGAAAAAAAAGCAATTTGGGCGCTATAAGAAACTGTAATTTGAGCTACGCATTCAACTAGGCATGCCATTTTTGCCGGCACAAACTTTCCACCGCTTGGCTATTTTTATTCAAGTTGCATATTTTTATTATTTCCTCTATTTTTTAAATATAGTCACAGTTGACTTTGATCATTCATTTTATTCAAAATAATATAAAAAATATTATATGTTTTGTTATACTTTGATTTGTCACTAAAGATTTTTGAAAGATGACTTTTATTTGATACATTTGAATAATTTTTTTAATAAGACGAATGATCAAAATTATTGGTCAAAGTCAACCGTGACTATACTTAAAAAACAGAGGGAGTATATACTTACATTTATATTTCGGTTCAAACTTCTAATTTGTGCCAAAGAAGCAGAACAAAATATATACAGTTAATATCTTTCACTCTATACTTACTGATTAAGGCAATACAAGGTAATACAAGTGTCAGTCAATTATCTTGATATATGATGAATTTGATGGAAATTAATGTTGGAGAGAAAGTAATTTTAATTTTAATTTATAATTATAAAAGACTAGAAATTTGGAAAGAAACAACAATCATTATTTGTGTTCCTCTTGCTGAAAAATCCTACAAATTTAAACTCAAAATGCAGTTAAATTACCGAACATTCCGGTACATGACACTCCGGTCCTAGACCGGACACTGCGGCAATGAGAGAAATATGCGATAGTTTGAAATATAAGTAGGATTATGGAAATCTACTTGATCAAAAGTTTTGTGTAGACCACAGCAACAGCACATGATGAGGACATCACACCCATGGATACACACAATAATTCTCCCGCTGCTACAAATGAAGGTCCAATCACCAGAGCTCGCGCCCGTCAACTTAATATAGAGGTCAGCTCGTTTCTTAGCACTCCATTACGAATTTTTGATGATAGATTACTATCTAATGATATTATTATGATTAGGAATCATGGAGAGGTCAGAGGAACAATGGAAGACCAGGTTGGAGTCAGTCAAGGACGTTCAAGCCAAGTCGGAGGCCCAGCCCACGTCGACTTCGAATCCAATTCGGAGTCCAGGAGCAGTCTCCACTAAAACGGACGCCCAGGTTGCATACGGACTCTGTTTTAGGCAATCTACCACTTCACAGAAAGAGGACGAGACCATCTTTCCAACGGGACCAGTCCCATGTCCAAATTCCTTCGGAGTCGACGGGAATCGCCAAAACAGTAAGCCATCCAGAATCTGTCAGGGTGCTGCGACACCGATTTTGGGCCGGATGGCCTTGTATCGAGTTAGAGTCCATTAGGGTTTCATCTAGGGGGACTTGCACGTCCCCAAGTCCTTTATATTCAGCTGTCACCCCCTCCATTAGGGTTAGGTTTTGCTTAGATTATTTCTGTATACACAGATTCGCCGTTTCATCGGTTTGTGAGACCCCAACTTGTGAGTTTAGTCTATATCTGCAAATTTGGTTGCTTTACACTTCGTTCTTGCTTGTGTTCTTCGATTCGCAGGCAAGGATTAGCCTTCTCGGCGAGGTCATCCGTGTTCGCATGGGTGATAACCAGAGGAGACGTGGTGCTGCGATTGCAGGGTTCGGGACGTGCCGTTCGGAAGCCGGATCGATTTGTGTCGCGACTCCGTCCAAATCGTTGATTATCAGAACCTGTAGGAAGATCGGGACCTCTGTCCCCATTAAGTGGTAATCAGAGCTTCAGGTGTTCCCTCAGGTTCGCCTTTGTTTACCCTAATTCCTTGTTTCGTTTCATCCTATAGTCCCCAAAAAAAAGGCAAAAACAAAATCATAGTTTTAGGTTACATCCTGTCCAAAGCCGTATTTAGCCATTGCATATTTCCATTTCAGAGTCCGTAGTGTTGGGTTCGTGTCCTTAGTTACGTTTTATTGCTGGTTTAGATCGTATCTTGTTACGGTTTGTTTTGCTTCCGCCACCTTGTGTAAAACCCTAGCCGTCAATTTTTTTTTCCCACCCTGAATTTAGTTTGTTACATCACATCTGTTATTTATTTCGACCACCCACCATTAGTTTCCACCTTTTACACAGCTTCCGCCATCGAATTCCTTGTTTTTCCGCGACCCGATTCATTGTCTGCCGTAATACGCATGCTGATTCGGACACCCTTCCATAAAACGGCCATAACTTTTGCATACGAAATCGAAATCAGGCAAACTTTATATGCAAAATGATCGGCACAAAATTTCACATTTGATTTCACCCAGCTTTGTTGCGTTTGCTGCTTTTAGAATCCCGAAATTCACCCCGGACGGTACACATATCGGAGGCCGAACGTTCTGCCCCAACTTTCAGGCAGCTTCAGAAATTTCCATAGACCACATATTTGATCCAGTTGATCTGCAAATTTGTGTGGTTTCTATTTCTATGCTCTGCTTGCTAAAAAAAAAATCAAAAAATAAAATAAAAAAATAAAAATATTTTGGTGTCAAAAATTTCAAGTTTTTGCCAAAAATATCAAGTACTAGTAGAGAGAGTTCTATTGGTGACAGTAAAAGCATTAGCGACGGAGCATAGAATTGGGTGACATACTATATTTGGCAAGTGCTTGGGCTGAATTGAGTTTTCTTTGCCTATTGATCTTTGTTGCTATTTTTCTTATACATCATCTTTGTCCACGTATCATAACTGTTATAGGACACATTTGGCCAGCAATTAGAACCAATACTTTGGACACTTATTCAGTATTACTATCTGTTTTTGATCTGTGTTCCACTCACATATATATTAACCTTCCAAGCTCCACATAACCCTTCTGAACAGGCACAGATTCTTCACCCTGTAATCGCCGGATCACTTCTCCCAGGTATCTTGCTTTCTGTTCACTTAGATCTTTGCAAGAACTTAGTTTGAAACTTCCTGTTGCAGTCTGAGAGTACCACAATCCTAACACAGTAGTTGGTACGGATAACTTTTGTCTATTTCTTCTGTGTTTTATTTTTCTTTCATCATGTTAGCAGGTGACGAATCGGCGAGCCCAACGGGCTTCAACGAGTGTGTCAGCCAAGAGCAGATGAAGGGAGCAATTGACAAGGCGCTGGAGGGCATCGATGAGAAGATCACTGATGCTGTGACGAAGAACTTAGGCCCTGTTCTTGACGGCCTTACCACTCAATTGGCTGCCATCGCTACGCGACTTGATGTGTTGGAGCGGCGTCCATCTGCCAGCAACCACAACGACGACGACGACGTCGATGACACTATCTATGATACCGATGGCAACATTGACGAGCGTGCAACTCAGAGCGCTCACCTTCGACGTCGACTACGCCGTAACCGTCAGGGGCATGGGAGGTAACAACAACAATCAACATGCTCGCCCTCATGATGATCCATTTGCTAAGGTTAAATTTTCCATACCGCCATTCTCTGGTTTATATGATGCTGAAAAATATCTTAATTGGGAGATGACGGTAGAGCAGAAATTTAGTTCCCATCTAGTTCCTGAACAATATAGGGTTCGACAAGCTACTAGTGAGTTTAAGGACTTTGCTATTATTTGGTGGACTGGTTTAGCTGCTATCGGACGTTTACCTGTCACTTGGGATGCTTTAAAAACAGCTATGCGTGATCGTTTTGTTCCTCCTTCTTTTCAGCGAGATATGCGTCTCAAACTGCAGCGTTTAGAGCAAGGTAGTAATTCCGTCCAGGATTATTATGCTGAGCTACAGAAGGGCATGATGCGTTGTGGGGTAGTTGAGGATAATGAGGATAAAATTTGCCGTTTTTACGGGGGATTGAGGCGTGAAATTCAGGATATTGTTGATTATAAAACCTTTAGGGCCTGTTTGGAATAAAGGAATGTAATACACAGGAATAGGAAAAAACACAGGAATGAAGAAAACACAGGAATGAAAAAAGTGAGAAAACCGTAGGAATAGAAAACAGAGGAATGACAAATTTTTGGTGTTTGGGAACGGGAAGTAGAGAGAGGGGAACGGAAGCCAGAAGAATGACGAGAGCCAGCGCTTCCAGCGCTTCCTTTGCTCGGACTGGATTTTTTCATTCCTGTGAAATGAAGGCAATCGGCTCCCTTTCCTCCGGAAGGGAATGGTCTGTTCCTTCATTCCAAACGCGTCTATACGGTTCCTTTCCAAAGGAATACTTTCCTCTAAAATTCCTATGCCTTTCCTTTAACCCAAACGCGCCCTTAACAATGTCAACGAGTTGTTCCACATAGCTATGCTTGTAGAGAAGGAATTGCAGGGAAGACAGGAAGCAGCAAAGACAAGAACCAGTCGCTCCTTCACGCCTAGTACGTCTACATCTACGGGAGCAACACGGTCCTCGTCAAGCTTTCGTCCACCTCCTGTACCAGCCAGCAAGCGACCGTCCACCATAGCAACGCCTCCCTCAGCACGCCCTGCAGATTTTTCTAAATCCTCTGTGCAGGGTCCAGTGAAGAATCAACCATCCACTACATCCACTGGTCGCACGACTGACATTCAGTGTCATCGCTGCCTTGGACTTGGGCACGTGCAGCGTGACTGCCCAAGCAAACGAGCCTACATTGCCACTGAAGATGGAGGTTATGCGAGCACCTCCGACATATAAGATGACGATGATGATGACGATGTTGCTGCTATTGCGGACAGTGCTGCGGACTCCTTAGTCCTCAGCAGCGCCGACACTACCTTTCGAGCCATCGTTGTCCAGCGGGTCCTCAGTACTCAAGTAACTCAACCCGACCAGCTCCAACGCCAAAACTTGTTTTAGATTGAGTTCGTGATCAAGAATAGGCGAGCACGGGTGATTATTAATGGGGGCAACTGCAACAACTTGGTGAGCTCAGATCTGGTCAAGAAGCTTGGCTTGACAACACGACCACATCCACATCCGTACCATATTCAGTGGTTGAATAACTCGGGAAAAGCTAAGGTAACACAATCTTGTCGCGTTCCTTTTTCCCTTGGTGCTTATGTTGATTCTGTAAATTGTGATGTTGTTCCCATGCAAGCATGCTCTCTTTTATTGGGTCGTCCTTGGGAACATGATAATGATGCTTTGCATCATAGTCGTAGTAACAAATGCACTTTTATGCATAAAGAAAAGAAAATTACTTTGTTACCTATGACACCTGCTGCAATCATTGAATCTGATAGGGAGAGGGCTGCTAATGCTAAACAATAATCTCAAGCTAAATCTGAAATTCAGCAAGATATACCTTTGAAAGCTCCTGTAATACTTGCCATAAAAACTGACCTTGCTGAAATTTATGATGGTACTGCTGTATGCTATGCTTTAGTGTGCAAGGATGCTTTATTTTCTATTAATAATTTGCCTTGCACATTGCCACCTGCGGTTACTAACCTTTTGCAGGAGTTTTGAGATGTTTTTCCTGATGAGATACCGCTAGGACTGCCATCCATTCGTGGGATTGAGCATCAGATTGATCTGATTCCTGGTGCGAGCTTGCCAAACCGTGCGGCGTACCGAACTAACCCTGAGTAGACTAAGGAAATTCAACGACAAGTCCAAGATCTTTTGGACCGCGGGTACGTACGTGAGAGTCTTAGTCCTTGTGCTGTTCTTGTTCTTTTGGTTCCTAAGAAAGATGGTTCATGGCTTATGTGTGTAGATTGTAGAGCCATAAACAACATTACTATACGGTATCGTCATCCTATTCCTAGGCTAGACGACATGCTTGATGAGTTGTGTGGTGCTATAGTTTTCACTAAAATTGACTTGCGTAGTGGTTACCACCAGATTAGAATGAAGCTTGGTGATGAATAGAGAACTGCATTTAAAACTAATTTTGGTTTGTATGAGTGGTTAGTCATGCCTTTTGGTTTAACTAATGCACCTAGCACTTTCATGAGATTAATGCATGAAGTTTTACGTTCATTCATTGGTAAATTTGTGGTGGTTTACTTTGATGATATCTTGATTTATAGCAAGTCTATGGCTGAACATATGGATCATCTACGTGCTGTTTTTTATGCTTTACGTGATGCACGTTTGTTTGGTAACCTAGACAAGTGCACCTTTTACACCGATCGAGTCTCTTTTTTTGGCTATGTTGTGACTTCACAGGGCATTGAGGTTGATAAGGCTAAGGTGAAGGCGATTGACAGCTAGCCTACGCCCACGACGGTTTCGCACGTGCGGAGTTTTCTTGGCCTAGCGGGATTTTATCGCCGTTTTGTCAAGGAATTCAGCACCATCGCAACACCGCTGATTGAGTTGACAAAGAAGGGCATTGTCTTCCATTGGGGGCCATCACAGGAAGAGTCTTTTTCTCTCTTGAAGGACAAGCTTACACACGCACCGTTGCTCCAACTTCTAGATTTTGGTAAGACTTTTGAGCTTGAATGTGATGCTAGTGGAATTGGAATTGGTGGTGTCTTGATGCAGGAAGGAAAACCTGTTGCATATTTTGGTGAGAAGTTAAATGGTCCTGCTCTTAATTATTCCACGTATGATAAAGAATTGTATGCTCTTGTTCGTTCTTTACAATCGTGGCAACATTATTTATGGCCTAAAAAATTTGTTATCCATTCTGATCATGAGTCACTTAAGCATATTCGTAGCCAAACAAATCTGAGTCGTAGACATGCTAAGTGGGTAGAATTTATTGAATCTTTTCCTTATGTCATCAAACACACAAAAGGGAAGGATAATGTTATTGCTGATGCTTTATCTAGACGATATACCATGCTGTCCCAGCTTGATTGTTGCATTTTTGGCCTTGAATCCATTAAACAACAATATGTTTTGGATGATGATTTTAAAGATGTGTTGCTGCATTGTAACGAGGGCCATTCATGGAACAAATATGTGTTGAATGATGGGTTTCTGTTTAGAGCTAACCACCTATGCATTCCAGTTGGATCCGTTCGTCTTTTGTTGTTGCAGGAGGCGCATGGAGGCGGGTTGATGGGACATTTTGGTGCTAAGAAGACGGAGGATGTTTTGGCCACACACTTCTTTTGGCCAAAGATGAGACGAGACGTCGAGAGGTTTGTTGCTCGCTGCACTACTTGTCAAAAAGCTAAGTCTCGTTTGAATTCACATGGTTTATACATGCCTCTTCCTGTTCCTTCTTCCTTAGGCGGATATTTCTATGGATTTTGTTTTAGGACTGCCTAGGACTAAGAGGGGGAGGGACAGTGTTTTTGTTGTTGTGGATCGTTTTTCTAAGATGACACACTTTATTCCATGTCATAAAACCGATGATGCTATTCATATTGCTGACCTCTTTTTCAAAGAGATAGTTCGTTTGCATGGTGTTCCTTCTACTATTGTTTCAGATCGTGATGCTAAGTTCTTGAGTCACTTTTGGTGCACTTTGTGGAATAAGTTGGGTACCAAGCTTCTGTTTTCTACAACCTGTCACCCACAAACTGATGGCCAAACAGAAGTAGTGAACCGCACCTTATCCACCATGTTGCGAGCAATTCTGAAGAATAATTTGAAGATGTGGGAAGAATGTTTGCCCCATGTGGAGTTCGCTTACAATCGAGCGGAACACTCCACCACAAAGTTAAGTCCTTTTCAGGTAGTATATGGTTTCAACCCTCATGCTCCTATTGATATTTTACTTTGCCTACTAGTGAGAGAGTAAATAATGATGCTCAGGAACGTGCTGATTTTCTTATAAAGTTGCATGCTCAAACTAAGAAAAACATTGAAAAAATGAATGAAAAATATAGGATTGCTGGTAGCAAAGGTAGGAAAGAATTAAAACTTGAACCGGGTGATTTTGTTTGGTTACACTTGAGAAAAGATAGGTTCCCTTATTTGAGAAAGTCTAAATTGATGCGTCGAGCTGCTGGTCCTTTTGAAATTTTAGAGAAAATTAATGATAATGCATATAAGCTTGAGTTGCCACCCGAGTTCGGGGTTAGTCCCTCTTTTAACATTTCAGATTTGACGCCATACTTAGGAGAGGAGGATGATCTGGAGTTGGGGACAACTCCGCATCAAGAGGGGGAGGATGATGAGGACATCACACCCATGGATTTGTCATGGTGTACTTGTAGTTCAAATCTTAGTCCTAGCACTGTTCTAGAATTCAAATTAAAATTCAAAAACAGACAAGAGTATTTTAATTATTTCTGCAAATTCTTGGCCGTTTTCAAGAAAGTGCTTTAACTTAAATTTATCCCCTTTCATGAGATTTCTAACAAATTTTGTTTGCTATTTTTGGATTTTTCTGTGAATGTCTAGGGAATTTACAAGACAGAGCAATAATTAGGAAAAATAAAAAGAAAAGGGGAAAACAGCAGAGGTTCTTCGGCGAGCTCCGGCGGCCAATTCCCGGCGAACGGTTGATCGCCGGTGGTCGAACCTTAGCTTTACTCCATCTAAACGACACGGTGATTCTCGGCAACACGACGATGATCGAGTTTCTGCACGGGAAAGGTGTTCTCACCGAAGGAGTGGTGATGGCGGCAGCGGCGAGTGAAATTCCGGCGACTGGGGCTCAAATCCGGAGAAGGGGAAGTGCTGTGAGCTTTACGGGGGAGGGAGGAAGGAATTAGTTGAGGAAAATGGAATGGAGGAGGTTCGGGAAGTGGAGTTCACCGTGGAGGGGGGTGGTGCTCGGCAATGGCTGGCGGCGTCGGCCGTGGAGCAGGGAGGAGAGACGAAGAATTGGAGTGGCGTCGCGGAAGGGAGGAAAAGGGGGGAGGAGGAGGAGGTGCGCCAATTTAAAGGGGGCGTCAGAGCGGGAAACATGGGAAAACAGGGGGGGGGGGCATGGCCGGCCATGCCCCGGGTATGGCTGGCGCTGTGCCGGGCAGCATCGGACGGCGCGGTGAGGAGTAAAGGGGGAGAGAGAGAGAGAGAGAGAGGAGGAGGAGGGTGAGGGAGGTAAGGCAATTGAAGGCGACGTGTAAGTCGCTGTCGAGGGTAGGACGTGTCGGCCGGGCTGCATGGTTGCCTGCTCGCCGCTCGGTCAGGCGGGCGGTGGGCACTGTGCCGCCACTGCTCTGCTTCAAATATTTTTTTTTTGATTTTTCTGTTATTGATTAAAGCTTGAATCCAGTTCGATTGAAAAACATGCTTCCTGAGTTTCAAAATTTTTGAAATTTTTTTGTAGGCTCAGTGATTTATTTGGAGCACTTTTTATTTAGGGTTCAAGTCATGATTTGGCTTCTGAAAATTCTTGAATTTCCAAGATTGTTACTGTTTGTGTGAATTTTTAAGAGGTCTAATTCTTATCCAAAAATTTTGAATAAATTCCCAAAATTCTATTTTGAAGTGTACTTAATTGTTATGCAAAAATATGGCTAGGGTTTTATGGAAATTTGATAGTCATGAGTTAGTGTTTGGATTTATCTCCTGTTAACAGGATTTCGACACTGTTAGTTGAAACTTTCCGAACCTAGCTACCATGTTCTGTTGTTTGTCAAAACTCTCGTAGTGTTCCTTGGAAGTATTTCAAACAACATCTCTTTTTTACTTTCAGAGTCGATTTTGCTTTTAAGTGTATAATTTGCCGATTAGGGTTTTAGTTTGTCGATTTAAGCCCTGGTGACACCTGGGGTGTCACAGCCCTCCCCCCTTAAAGAAATCTCGTCCCGAGATTTATGAACAGGAAGGGGGAGGAGAAATCTAGAGATCAAGGTTTGGTTTTAAAACCAGATCACAAGGAAATATTTAGATAGGTGAAAAGTTCAATACGGATAGGAAGGAATATGCTGTGTGATTAAAACGGGTCAAAATGGCTTGGTACCATGATATGGAAGTGAGATGACAAAATATGACTTTGCGCCCAGTAGACTCAGTGTTTGGCTGCTCTGTGGTCTTTTTGGTGATTGTCCCATTGTGCGCGTTGAACTCACTGGCGTTAGTGCTGGTCGTTTAAAATTTCACGACAAAATATGGTCGGGATGTGGTAGGTGGGGGGAGGGGGGGTGTTCTTAGTGTGGTCGCAATATGGCATGGTCTGGTGATAGTGCGTGCCATCTTGTCTTTGACCCCAAACTAGGGTGGCCCAGATATTGGCCTCCTTTGGCCTCCCTAGAGGGTCAACTGTAGGCGGGATCAAGGATATGGTTGGTGGCACAAACGATAAAAGTCAAGCGCATCATGGCTAGGAATGGGCCATATTATTATTGTAAGGATCTGGTCATTGGTTAAGATAAGGAACCTACAATCACAGCATTATTCATCCCGGTTACGTACTCCGGATAATACGCCATCTGTTCAGAAGAATGTTAGGATTAGGATTTCCCATCACAATAAAAATGGAGATGCCCTCATCATGTCACCATCCTTGCTTTGAGAAGCGCCTGCGCGAACCGGCACAATTCAAAAGCAAAATTGTGATTTCCTGAGAACATAACCTTTCACTAGGAATGAGTTAGGGGACAACGAATCATCAGAGTCTATAAAAATGTAAAAGGATGGTTTTTGCGGATGATGGCTAAAAGTTTATAGGGACTCTCGCTTATTCAAAGGAGATAAGATTTCAAGGGATTGGAAGGGTATTCTGAAGTAATTGATTTTAGCTATGATGTGGCCTCGGAACAAACAAAAGAGCTTCACTTCAACAGTTTGGAAGGTTTACATAGGAATGCTACATTAGCTATCACAAAATCTATCTTGATCAAGCAACGGTTTAGATAACTTTCATGCTCTTTAAGAATATTTCCTTGTATTCCTTTACAGTTTATTGATGAGTGGGTAGGTGAAGTTTCTGATTCACCAAAGTTGTCTGATGTGGAAAGGTGAATTTGGAGCCAGGAAATGACAGTTTGTTAACTTCATCAAGTATTCCTTCTAAAGGTTTTTGATACTAACCAAATGGCCATGTTTGTTCATAGTTAGGTCCACTTCCTGCTCCACTATTGACCCCTTTTCTCATCGACAGTCACACAGATAGTCCAAGGTGCTTTACCATCTAAGTTGACCTGTCAAGGAGACAATCTTCTCATCGAGGACAGTACTGCTAAAAGGCTCAATTTTGACACAGAGTTCTATTAGGACTTGCTTGTTGAATTTGGTGCTACGTATACTCTATGACGGGGGTCTAGGAGAGGCTCTTCTATCCTTGAAAGTGTTACAGCCATTATTGATGAAACTTTTTCTCCTGGATGATTTTAGTATAAGTCTGAAGGATTTTATCGTTCTTAGGTTTTGGTAAATTGAGGTGTGTGAAGACTCAGATTTGTCGAATAGTTAGATGATATCAGGGGATTGACTACAAAACTATTGATCCCAAGAAGGAGACAAAAAGGTGAATGATAAAGTGTATAGGAACGGCTCTGGAACACAAGAGTTGTATGCCTACCAGTAGACCTAAAAACATGAACATTTTCTCAGGCCTTAGGAGGTGTTATTAAAGAATTTAGTTTTTACTAGGATGCATCCTCGTGTCGCTGGATCGAGAAATTCGAGACTGACGACCTTTACAGGAAGCAACAAGGTTCCACTTTTGGACACGGTTTCACGGTTTGGTCAAGGCGGTCCACTTATCAATAAAGATTGATAAGTGCAGAATATTCAAGTGGTAGAGGATTTTTCCGACGCCTTCATATTGCACTCATTCACATCCTCATGACGAGTGAGCAGAGGCCAGTCTAGCAAAGATTACTAAGATAAGAAAGGATTTCCCGGACGAGGTGAACCTTCCCCCTTAAAGTGAAATGGTTTGAAAACATTAGGTTGGATTTCTTTCAATTCTAAAGGTTTTGGGTTTGACTTTACCACATTTGTACATAATTGATATTCAAAGTTTGATGTGATTCCTTAAAACCTTTATGTAGCTACCCGTCCTTCAACACTATTGTTAAATCCACGCCCACAACTTGGCAAACTACTGTATTATTTTTTTGTTCCAGTGTGCCGCCACTGCTCTACTTCAAATATTTTTTTTTGATTTTTCTGCTATGGATTAAAGCTTGAATCCAATTCAATTGAAAAATATGTTTCCCGAGTTCCAAAATTTTTGAAATGTTTTGTGTAGATTTAGTGATTTATTTGGAGCACTTTTCATTTAGGGTTCAAGTCATGATTTGGCTTCTAAAAATTCTTGAATTTCCAAGATGGTTACTGTTTATGTGAATTTTTAAGAGGTCTAATTCTTATCCAAAAATTTTGAATAAATTCCCAAAATTCTATTTTGAAGTGTACTTAATTGTTATGCAAAAATATGGATAGAGTTTTATGGAAATTTTGATAGTCATGAGTTAGCGTTTGGATTTATCTCCTGTTAACAGGATTTCGACACTGTTAGTTGAAACTTTCCGAACCTAGCTACCGTGTTCTGTTGTTTGTCAAAACTTTCATAGTGTTCCTTGGAAGTATTTCAAATAATATCTCTTTTTACTTTCAGAGTCGATTTTAATTTTAAGTGTGTAATTTGCCGATTAGGGTTTTAGTTCGTCGATTCAAGCCCTGGTGACACTTAGGGTGTCACAGGGAACGTTGTGATTCGCCATGCTGAATCTTGTGTGGCTAGTAGCATGGTGCCACTAGGCAAGGCTCATGTTTTTTCTTAAGATTTGAGAGTCGGAGTCTGTACCCCGTTTAATGCTTTCCTTATATCTTGCGTTTTCAAAACTTTCATTCGTACTCTGATGATGTAAGACTTAATTTTAATTTATGAAACTATGTTGTATCAAATTCTCTCATCCTGTAAAAGATTGTTGTTTATTCTACCTGTGTTATATCATGTGTATGCTCGATTCGCTGAGCATTACCCAACTGGATCCTAATGAGACGATCCGTCCCGGATATCTGGGGCGGGTCTGTCGCAAGCTCCCCCCTATATCCAAGCATCCGTGGGGTGCAAATAAGCAACAAGAGTGTGGTGAACAGGATATCCGTGATACTTATGACATGAAAACCAAACAAATGTGTATAAAAGCTGAAAACAAACACCACATCATCATATAGCTTTTAAAAGAGACAGTATTTTGTTGGATGTAGAAGCTCTTATCTGTTTCTATGATTAAATTCATGTAGCAACCATTGGATTTGTATAGGCGTTGATGTCGGGCAGGGCATGGCGTGGGTCTATGATTCAATAGATAAAGATAAGAATACATACAAAGACTTCATAGGCATTGTCAAGACGTTACATATCGACCATCCACGTTATCTTATATATAAATGTTCAGTTATGCTTTTGAGAATAACAGAATGGAAGTACTAAAGTAAGTTACACTTACAGATAATTTTGTTTTGAGAAAGAGGTTAAACTTCCTTTCCGGATGATGCCTCCTTTTGAGTTCGTTAACATAGTGTCTGTACGCTCTTTTGGAATGTAGATAACAATGCATCCGTTGCATTGTGACGTAATATCATAGCGCCACTATTTCATCATTAATAGTGATAAAACAATTTACTGTCACATTATCTTATTATGGTAACAATTTTATAGTGACTATATTTTTGACCCTCACGACAATATTGATAATTTATGATAAAACATCACATCGTCACTCAGTTTCATAATAGGAGCATGTTATCACTATTCTATATTTACCTAGTGATGAATATAGTGATGCTTCGTCAGTAATTAGAAAAAAAATTCAGAATGAGTAACATTATATCTGAACGATCGGACACTGCGAATGCGCAGAGCTCATCAAGACGCATCCATTTCACTATTAATATGCGTGATTCGGACATCGAATGAGTAAAATTAAATCTGGACTGTTGAATTTAACCTAAAACTAACCCTACTCTAATTCATCACCGTTGGGCTGCCTCTTCCTTTCTTTACCTGCGCGGCCTCCTTTTTTCTCCCTCACGCAGCCGCCTCCCCCTGCCGCTTGTCCTACAATCCATAGCTGTAGGAACCGACGGGGCAAGACAGAGAGAAGAAAGCTCTGGTGAAAAAAGAAAAAAAACCGGAGCACCGCCTTGGCGAGCTCGCCGCCGGGAGCCCCTGCCGTCGCCTCCCGCCGTAGCACTTGCCGAGCGCGGCGCCTTGAGCCACTGTCATCGCCGTCCGCCAGAGCACCGCCTTATAGAATCGCGGAGCCGGGAGCGGCTGCCGTCTAAGTATTCCGCTGTCGATCTCATTCCGGGCCAATCCATTCGAGCTTCACGCCCTGCCGCGGAGTCTATCTCTGGTCAGATTATGCCGCGTCCATTTGCAGCTGCGTTTAACTCGTGCTTAATTGCTTAATAATTTTTTTACTCTTTGTTGTGTCCTGATGCAGTAATGCCGATGCAACTGGTTCCAAGCTAGCGATGGATTATCCAGCAAGCTCCAAACCAAGCGCCCAGATTTTGCATATGTAAATGAAGGTAGTCGGCGGCTCCATATTTATTTAATACTAATCCATCTCATGTCTTTGGAAATTTACCTAAAATTTGTGACAACTCTAACAGTTCTGGAATTGAATGCGAAATTTATGTGGTGGTGGCCCATCCCGGTGGAAGACTATCGAAATTGCCCGTTCATCAACAAGATGCTCTCCATAGATGAGCTCTTCATAGATGATATCGTGCTGATGAAGATCAATAAAGTAAGCCTTCTCTGGTATGCTTGGAAGTTAACAAGGGTTGTTTCGAGTAGAGTATGGAATGGACTGTATAGTACTGGACTACCTAATTTCTTATCGAACTCATCGCATCATTAACTTGTCTGGTATGTGAAGAACTTCACTCGTAATTGTCAATCCACTTGAATACATGCAGCAGCTTTTTTATTAATAACTCTGAGAATCTCGTGTCACCCAGAAATATTAGAATTATTAGTCCAAAATTCCCGTAACTAATAAAATGTTTTATTTTTTTATGCAGTATCAGCTAATACATAGTTACAGCTTGGTCAATCAAGATACCAAGAACTTGAGCTTCTCATATCATTGTAGCTTGGGCGTGATCAGTCATGTGGAACCTGCAGTAAAATTTGAGCTGACATGAAGTAGTCTCATCCCATTGTTGTAATCAGTAGCTAGAATTACGGAGTATGAAATTCATTTTGATATAGTTCCCAGTCTGCTTAGTGCTGTCATTTTCATTTGTACGTATCAAAGGCATATGTAAAGCGGTTTGATGATATGTAAACAGTTTGATTGATATATTTTTTGTTTCCAGTGTTTACTATTTGCGACGGGCTATTTGTAAGTTGACTGGTAGTCACGTTCTAAATTTTAACAATTGTGTCTGTCACAGAAAACAGTTTTTACGTGACATCATTTTTATTACAAGTAAAGTAAATATATATTTGTAATGACACAATCATCACAAACTGATAGATAGAATTTGTTGTCACAATTTCATACTAAACATTGGTGAATAAATTTATCACTAACACTACTACAAAACTGGTTTATACCAGCACCCCCCCATCCACAGTACAAGCGGTTCTAGTATGTGTACCGCTTGTAGAGTGGATTGGGTTGAGAACCGCTGCCATAAATGCATCTCTACCAGCGGTTCTCATAAGCAACCGATTGTATAAATGGATGACATTTATACAAGCGGTTCTCTTAGCGAACCGCTTGTAAATAAGAGATTTATACAAGCGGTTCTCTTAGCGAACCGCTTGTAAAGAAGAGATTTATACAAGCGGTTCTCTTAGGGAGCCGCTTGTATAAATGGATGACCTTTATACAAGCGGTTCGCTTAGGGAACCGCTTGTAAATAATAGATTTATACAAGCGGTTCTCTTAGAGAACCGCTTGTAAATAACAGATTTATATAAGCGGTTTATTAAGACAACCGCTTGTATAAATGCCAACTGTATAATTGCCTCCTCTCTGCTGCTCCCCACTGACCACGAGCTGCTCGAACAGAGCAGTCGGCGGCGGCCGGGAAGAAAGACCAAAAATAGGGAGGAGAGGTGTTGTTTACAAATCTTTTTCAGATTTGGCTCCGTAAGTTAATTCTTTACCATCCATTTCATTCTTTGCTATGATTAAAATGTAAGTTATGGCTTCAATTTCTTGATTTCACGAGACCTAGGGTTTGCTAAGTTTCTGAGTATTTGTTTTGTATTGGTCGTAATTTGTGATCTTTTTCTTCAGTAACATTCTAGGATGGACCGAATATGGATGTACAATGCGCCTAGGCCTTCTCCAGAGTATTTGCAAGAGGTTGCTTCATTTGTTCAAGTTGCCAAGAAACACGCAAAGAGGAAAAAAGAAAATGAGATGTTCTGTCCATGTGTTGATTGTGCCAACGAAATAGGTTGGTCAGATGCTTCAGTAATCCAGTCACACTTGGTCAAGAGAGGATTTACAAAGGATTACTTCATATGGACAAAACATGGGGAGATAGATACGCAAGAAAGAGATGATGAGATTAATACCAATTTTGAGGGAGGAGATGGAAGCAACACCAATCATGCTGGTATGGATTCTAGCTGTGATAATCGAGATGATGATGATGATGATGATGATGTTCTATTTGACATGGAGGATTTGTTGCGACATGTTGAGCCACAGGTCCTAACAGCTATGGGGGTAGAGAGAGGTCTAGATAATATGGAAATGTTGGAGAAGGCATTGAATGATCTTTTATACGATGAATCAAAGGGTTGTGATAAAGAGTTTACAACTTTGCGTGGTGCTCTGGAACTTTTAAAGTTGAAGGCAATCAATGGGTGGTCTGACAGCAGTTTTACAGGGCTTTTGGGTCTCCTTGCAAGAATGCTTTCAAAGCCTAACAAACTTCCCACAAACACTTATAGAGCAAAGAAGCTTATATGCCCATTATCGTTGAGTGTCCAAAAAATACATGCATGCCCGAACCATTGTATTCTATATCGCAAGGAGTATGAATTGGAGAAAAAATGTCCAGTATGTGGTGTCAGTCGGTACAAAAAGAGTTACAACCATGTCTACATTAGCAAAATGAAGAAGACAGTTGAGAAGAGGAGGAACACCACTGCTATTGGCCCTGAGAGTGATGATGACACATGCGAAGAGACCGATGGAAAGAGAAAGGTCCCTGCATTGGTGATGTGGTACCTTCCAGTGATTGATCGCTTGAGGCGTCTATTCTCAAACCCAAGGGATGCTGAGTTGATGCGGTGGCATTCTGAAAAACGCAGGAAGAGTGTTGGAAAGCTTCGACATCCAGCAGATGCGACTCAGTGGAAAGAATTTGATATTAAGTATCCAGAATTTGGTGAGGAAATTCGAAATATAAGGTTTGCATTAAGTACTGATGGAATGAATCCATTCGGTGAAAATAGGACCATACACAGCACCTGGCCTGTTATCCTAACCATGTACAACCTTCCAACATGGTTGTCTCACAAACGAAAGTACCTTATGCTATCTATTCTTATCCAAGGCCCAAAACAAGCCGGCATCGATATTGATGTTTTCCTAGAACCTTTGATGGAAGATATGGCAAAATTGTGGAATGAGGGGGTCCGAATGTGGGATGAGTACCAGCGAGAATACTTCACTCTAAGAGCCATTATATTTGTGACCATCCATGATTATCCTGGTCTCTTTACGATATCTGGACAAACTAAAGGGAAGCAAGGATGTGTAGTATGCGTTGATGGAACTGCATATATCTACCTCCCCTCATCCAGAAAGTTAGTGTATCTAAGACATCGACGATTCTTAAAGAAAGATCACAAGTACCGCAAGATGCAAAATCATTTTGACAACACTATCGAGAAATATACAGCTCCAAAACATTACAATGGGAAACTTGTGTTTGAAATAGTTAAGAAGATCAATGTTGTACTTGGGAAGGGAAAGATCAAGGGAGTAAAGAGAAAGAAAACCGCATCTTCAATCGGCATGGCATTCAAGAAACAATCAATTTTTTTTAAATACCTCCCTTACTGGAAGGACTTGGAGGTTTGCCATAGCATTGATTTGATGCACGTTACAAAAAATGTGTTTGATAGTATCATTGGAACCTTGCTCGACATGCCAAGAAAGACAAGGACGGGCTAAAAGCACGGAGGGACTTACAACATTTAAATATGAGGCCAGAGCTTCACCCTGAAAATAAACCCAATGGGAAGCATTACCTGCCCCCAGCTAGCTATACCCTAACAGTTGATGAGAAAAGGGCACTTTGCAAGTGCTTACGTGGTGTCAGAGTGCCAACGGGTTTTTCTTCCAACATTAGGAAATTAGTCTCTGTAAATGAGTTATGTCTCTTCGGGTATAATTCTCATGACTGCCATATGATGATGACTGTCTTCCTCCCAATTGCAATTAGGGCCATAAAGCCGGTGCATATGAAAGTTGTTATCACACGGTTGTGCTACTTCTTCAATGCAATTTCAAAGAAAGTGATTGATCTTGAAGAAATGGATGATCTGAAAACATACATTGTTGAGACTATGTGTATGCTTGAGATGTGCTTCCCTCCGTCCTTTTTTGACATGCAAGTACACCTCATGATCCATCTCGTGGATCAAATAAAGACACTAGGACCCCTATACTTGCACCATATGTTTCCATATGAGCGATACTTATCAATTTTGAAAGGCTACGTGCGGAATCGTGCACACCCTGAGGGTTCAATTGTGGAGGGATACACAACAGAAGAAGTGGTTGAGTGTTGTGCAGATTACATTAAAGATGGAAAAAGGATAGGTTTGCCTATACCGCTACATGAGGGTAAGTTAGCTGGAAGAGGGAGAATGGGTCAGAAAATATTTATTGATGAGGACTATAGATCTGTAAGCAAGGCACATTTTAGTGTACTTCAACAGCTTGCTATCGTTGAGCCATACATCGAGGAACATCTCAATGAGCTTCGAAAGCAATATCATGACCAACCTTATGCTTTGATCATGAAAGAGCATAGGCGTTGTTTCGCAACATGGTTCATGGATAAACACATACCACATGGAGAGACAATAGAGGAGAAAACAATAAAGATGTTGGCTTGTGGTCCATCAACTTTAGTTACTTCTTGGCAAGCATATGACATTAATGGATACACTTTTTACACTAAAGGTAAAGATACGAAGAGTGTTGCCCAAAACAGTGGCATTCGGATAGAAGCATTTGACCCACTTGGGCAAAAGAGCACATACTATGGTTTCATAGAGGATATTTGGGAACTTGATTACGGAGAAAGAATGCAGATACCCGTCTTTCGATGTCAATGGGTCAAACACCCAAACGGCATGTACGTGGATAACTACGGGCTCACACTTGTGGACCTACGTAATGTAGGCCACAAAGAAGACCCATGGGTACTCGCTGATCGTGTTGCACAAGTTTTCTATGTAGTTGATCCTGCAAATGAGAAACAGCACATAGTTGTTTCTGGTAAACAAAGAATTATTGGAGTTGAGAATGTGGGTGATAATGATGAGGATTACAATCAATATGATGAGATGATGCTATTTACCAATCCAAAAAATATCAGGAACATAGAGAGAACCATCGATAAGACTCTGATGCCCTACATGCGAAGAGATGGCAACGGAAAAACTGTTTGAGGCCATACCACATATGCTATTTCCTGTTTTTAATGGAGTCCTGGAGTCCTATATGGCTATATATTGAACCAAATTTATATGTAACCAAGTTTTGAAAATGACTTATATTCAGTCATAGACTTCTGTATCTTAACTCTTTTTTCTCAGATTTATTTGCGGTTATCTACTTTATTCCTTTGGCATACATATGTATTTCTGCAACGAATGACTTGTGGACTTGTATATCTGCATAATTGATAAGTAGAATTGAAAGTGGCCTAGAGGGGGGGGGGGGTGAATAGGCCAACTTAAAATATCCTGCAAATAAAGTCTCGAAATTTGTTAAATCACCGGACCCTCCGATGACACCTTCTCTGGAACGGTTCTTTTGCTGGGGAAAAGCCCATCGGACCGTCCGGTACCAGACCGGACTGTCCGATGACACCCTCTCTGGAATCCCTTTTTAAAGGCCACCGGACACTCCGGTCCGAGGCCGGACCGTCCGATGAGCACCTCTCTGGACTGAAATAAACTGAGCATAGATTTATACGAGCGGCAGGTTAAGAGAACCGCTTGTAGAAATGATTTATACAAGCGGCAGGTTAAGAGAACCGCTTGTAGAAATTATTTATACAAGCAGCACGTTAAGAGAACCGCTTGTAGAAATAATATATACAAGCGGCAGGTTAAAGAGAACCGCTTGTGGAAATGATTTATACAAGCGGCGTGTTAAGAGAACCGCTTGTAGAAATGATTTATACAAGCGGCAGGTTAAGAGAGCCGCTTGTAGAAATGATTTATACAAGCGTCAGGTTAAGAGAGCCGCTTGTAGAAAAGATTTATACAAGCGGCGTGTTAAGAGAACCGCTTGTAGAAATGGTTTATACAAGCGGCATGTTAAGAGAACCGCTGGGAGAAATATAGCTTCGTATTTTCTTTCCCTCCGTCCCCAAACCCTAAAGGCGCGCCACCACAAATTTTCCTTCGCGCCGGTCCTCTCCCGGGCGCACGGCCAACAGCAGTGGGCGAGGCGGTCCTCTCTCGTGCCAGCGGCCATCTCCACGGCAGCAGCCATTTCCCCGGCCAGCTCCCGGCCGCGCGGCCATCTCCCGGGCCGCGGCCATCTCCAGGGCAGCGGTCCTCTCCCGGGCGCACGGCCAACAGCGGCGAGCGAGGCGGCCCTCTCCCGGGCCAGCGGCCATCTCCACGGCAGCAGCCATCTCCCGGGGCGCGGCCATCTCCCGGGCGCGTGGCCATCTCCACGGCAGCGGCAGGCTCTACATTGCGCCCATCTCTAGTGCTGCAAAGGTCTGCTTCATCCTCAATCCTCATGTCCTAATCCCCAAATCAGAAGCTTCTGAACTTCATTTGACTACAAGATTTCCTGTTTACAGTGTTGCAGCAATTGTAGTGCTTGTCAAATTAATCTCTTTTTTTTTATTTTATTGGACCTTCGTATGATAGCATTACAGAATGGCCTTGCTTCATTTGTGTTATCAAAGTCCTTGACAAGAGAATTCTGCAGTACTTATGTTAGACCTTTGTGTGACAGGTTTGCAGACACTCGCAATGGGTGGGAGTAACTTGCAAGATGTGCCTGCGGCAAATAATGATGTACCCAGACTTGAATGGAACTCAGACCACAGCGACGATGGCAGTGGCACTGAGACCTCATATCAAACTCCCAGCGATCCTTCACCAGTCCCTGATAGGCGCCGGAAACGATCACGGAGCCCAGACCCTGATTATGTTCCCAATGAACAGGTAAAATATGGGCATTGGATGATAAGCTGAAAATATGTTGTGAATATAACTTTTGCTTGAGAATTAAATTATTCCACTTGATGAACAGATTGGTGGTCAAGAGGTGTCATCTGTGCCATCACAGGAGGAGGCCTGCACTGTGCCACAACCTTCTACCCCCTCTGGGAGTCAGCTAAAGCGAAAAAGGGGTGAGCGAGGTAGAAGCCAGATGCCACAAGGTATTTACTACATAACAGAAATCAGTGCCACAGGGGTTCCTCTTCGACCCGCCGAGGCATGTAGAAAGTATCGTCAGGCATGTGGATTTCTTGTTCGGGACAACATCCCGATCACCATTAAAGATTGGCGGTTGGTTGATGTGGAGGATCAGGATAAATTATGGAGAAAGTTGACAGAAAAAATCAAGTTTCCAAAAGGCACGGAGGCCCTGGTAAAGAAAAGTGCATTGTCCTCTATGGCCACCATGTTTCGTGGCTGGAAAACTCAAATGAATACTAAATATGTAAAGAAGAACTTGGTTCCTACGAAGATGGGAAAAATTACAAAAGACCAATGGGAAGAATTTGTTCGGCAGAAGACCACACCAGAGGCCCTAGCTTTGAGTGAAATTAACTCTGCGATGGCAAGAAGAACTTATATCCCCATCACCTTGGTTCTGGTGGATATGTTACCAAACTTGCAGAATGGGAGAAGAAAAGAGTGGAGGATGCTAAGGCAGGGAAGCATGACCCACTTGAAGGCTATGATGAACGAACTAGGAACTGGATCACTGCCCGATCAGATGTAACCGAGGACGGACAGATTGTGTACAAACAGCCACAAGCAGCAGAAGTAGGCAAGAAAATAGTGCAGATAGCTGCACAACAAAAGCTTGGGTTGTTCAAGCCCGATAGGGAGAAAGATCAGCTTACTGCTGCCTTGGGCAACCCAGAACACCCTGGACGTGTTCGAGCCGTCTCTTCAAAAATGACCTGGAAAGAGGGGTTTCCACATGATGCAGCTACCTACAAAAAACGTGATAGGTATAAGAAGAGCCTTGAAGAGACTATTAAGGAGCAGGTCAATGCAACCTTGAAGACGAGTTTGATGGAGTTCATGCAAGAGCAACAAAAATACCTTCAAGAACAGCAGGCTAACGGTAGCAGCATGCCAACCCCTGGATTCATCCTTACTATGCCAAATGAGAATCAAGCAGTGGGAATCATGCCAACACCAAGCTTGGTCGTCCCAAGTAGCGTGGCCTCCAAGCCAGCCCAGGAGTATCCTGTTGATGCTATTGTGAAGAGCACACCTTGTCACCTTCATGTCCCTATTGGCAGAGCATCAAACAGAACAATTGCAGTTGCCACAGGTTTGGCGATTCCGGGTCGCATCTTCCACGGTAGTACGATACCGAATGATTATGCTAGGGTACAAGTTACCATGATCATTGACAAGGACTACCTCAATTACAAACTGGACCACATCACACCTGAGGGAATCTCACAACTAGGATAGGCAGTGAATGAATTCATCCTTTGGTATCGGCGTGATATTGTTTTGTGTGATATGTTGCCTCCTCCCAATGATGAGCAAGCACTTTTACCCACACCACCTCCTCCTAAGGGCCAAGCAAATTTTACTGAAGCACCTTCTCCCAAGTCCGCAGCAGATTTTATTGAAGCACCTTCTTAGGCCCAAGTAGAGTCTCCCTCTACCAAGGACCAAACGTATTCAGCTGCACCACCTTCTCCCAAGGCCCAGGAAGATCCACCTTCTACCCAAAACCAAGCCGCTGCAGCCCTGCCACCTCCAAAAGAGCAAATAGTTTCTGCTCCACAACCACCTCCCAAGACACAAGAACCGTCGTCCGGCCCTAGACAAGTCCACCCTCAAATTGGCTCCTACAAAAAGACTTCTCATGATAAGGAACCACTGCTATCTCATGATAAGGATCAGACGCAGAAAGGTGCAATGTTAGATACTTGGGAAGAAGATGGCAAAGTCTATACTCGAGAGGAAGTATTTTTGCCAAAAAACAGCCCGATATGGCGTAAGGTGGATGTTCCAGAATATTTTGTCAATGGCAAGCCATTCTTGACCTCAGAACAACTGAGTCAAGTACACTACACGCTGCGGAGATTACATGATTGGTACATGCATGCAAGTGCTTTGGGGATCACTCACGTCCTGTTTCATGTTCCAGATAGGGCATTTTGGAGCGGAAACAACATGCTTTCTTTTAGTTTTGAGGACTTGTTCCTTATGTACCGCAAACAAAGACTTGATATCAATCTCATGGTCATCTAGTGCCTGTAAGGAAAATATTACACCCCATGTTACATGTTCGTAATGTATTAATATAAAACATGTGATACTAATGGCTAGCAATTTAATGTGCAGGATGCAATACATGGATGGCAGCAAAGGTAACTTGAAGACGAAGACTGGGATTTTAGATCCAACACGGATTTGTCAGGCTAACTTTGCTGTACAGTTTGATAAGGAATCAAGCCAATACAAGGGGATGACACAAAAGAAGTTTGATGAAGCAAAGAAGACAGCGCGTCGAAAAAAAATGAAAGAAGTGGCGACCTACATTGGACATGCCATGCATAAATTTGTGCAAGATGGCAAGGAAACAGTATGTGCTCCATATGCTTTTGAGTAAGTTCCATTACAGATCCAATTTTTTTTTCCTAATACCAAGTTCTATAGTAAACTAACACCCTTTTTCTTGTATGTAGTGACCACTATATTTGTATTGTTATAGAACCAAAAACAGCCAAAGGATTGGTCTTAGACTCACTTGACTACCCCAGGGCGCAATATCAAGAATTCATTACAATTCTTCAAAAGTAAGAGTATTCTGAACATACATGTGAACAGCTCTTACATTATTCATAGATTGGTGATTTCATATATATTTTTGTTCCATTCATAGTGCGTACAGGTTATACAATTCACTTGGTGGGATCCGTCCTGTTGGCGAGGCTAAATTATCTATACAATCCTTTCCGGTAGCAAACACAACCATTTATATATATAATAATTATAATAATTTCAATATTTATAGCTAATTTAGTTGCTATTTTCAGTGTCAGAAGCAATCTATGGGCAGTGTTTATTGTGGGTATTATGTGTGCGAGTTCCTTAGGGTCGCTGCTCGTGAGGATGTAAGTTATCCTATATACGTCTCATATTATTATATTTGATTATTGTTATTTGTCCCTAATATGGTCACTCCCTTTCTAATGTTTTCAATTACAGTTTCCTAATGTTGACAAGGAATGGCCTGTTGGAAGGGATATGGAACACAATGGCATTGAGAGAATAAGAAATGATATGTGTCGGTTCATCCGTAGCGAATGTCATCCATATGGAGGGCCAATTCTTTCAAAAGGAAAACAATTCACTGCTGGATTTTCCCCAACTTCATCACTATGAGAGGTATAGGGAGATATAAGTTCTTTTACTTTGCTTTATGTGTGGTTGATGAAGTGGTTAACTGAGATACATATGTATATGACGATGGGTGTTGAACTACTTTGCAATGATTAAGTTTCCGAAGTATTTGAATGTTGATATATTGATGAATCAGTTTGGCATTGGTATATTGATTCATGTGTGTGTCCATTTGGATTACTGACGATGATTTAAATGGCCTGTATGAGTGAGCTGCTGGTATGACATTTCTACACTCGTCAAAACGAAATTATGCAATCGGCTCTTGTAAGCATGCCGCTTGTAAAATATATTTATACAAGCGGTTCACTTAAAGTACCGCTTGTATAAATACATTTATACAAGCGGCTCACTTAAAGTACCGCTTGTAAAAATGTATTTATACAAGCGGTTCACTTAAACTACCGCTTGTAAAAATGTATTTATACAAGCGGTTCACTTAAACTACCGCTTGTAGAAATGTATTTATACAAGCGGTTCACCTTAAAGTACCGCTTGTAAAAACAGATTTATACAAGCGGTTGTCTTAAGTGTACCGCGGGTATAAATAGATTTGTACAAGCGGGCTATATATCCGCTTGTACAAATGACTTATTTGTACAAGCGGTTTCTTACCAGCGGTTCTGGAAACCGCTTCTACAGATCCTTTAGGTCCGCTTGCAGACATGCGTTTTGTAGTAGTGTAAAAGTATGAAAAAGTGAGGAATATAGTGTCACTAATTTACCTCAAAACTGTCACTAAAATATAGTATATCAATGAGTAGTTTATTTGTCAAAAAAGTAAAAAGTACTTGTGAAGAAATAAATTTCATCACAAAGTTTTTCGTGACGCTAATATTAATGATGATGACATGTAATTCGTTACAAGGTGTTAATAGTGATAAGACAAATTTCATTATCATTGAAAGGCTGATTTTTTGTAGTGAATTTAGATGTTTTTAGACTTAGAAGGGTGTTTTGTACGTCCAACAGCTTTCAATACATAACCTCTAAGCCTGGTGATGCTGCCGGTTTGTCCTGCAGCTAGAATTCAATTTTGCATTTTGACACTTTGTGCTTCTTTGCTCCATATGGCACGCAGAGTCCCTGGAGTATCTTACTAACATGCATGCACCTTTGGTTAACTTAACTTATATGCATGCTTTCTAATAGATTAACATTATTTTTTGCAGCAACTTTGCCCTTTTGTTTTTGTTCTTTCGAGTAGACAGTCATTGGTCCACAATGTTTTCATATAGATATAGACAAAGAATATCAATAGTCATGGCGACAGACCGAACTATGTGTGCACTTCTATTAAATGTAAGTAGTGTCTCCCATCACAAATAATTCATACGGCGCGTGCATGGGTTCTTCCTCCGCTACACTTTTTTTTGCCTCGGTCCTATCAACGTGAATATGACAGGTCATACTCCATCCATCGATTCACAGTTGTTTCTCCAATTTTTTTGACTTAGATTCGATCAACCTGAATGGCAAAGTCATACTCCATTCAATTCACAACAAACATCATTTTTCATATGTTTTGCTCAAACATTAGCAAATAATATTGAAGTTGTTAGCTTTAAAATATGAAAATCATATAGCTAGATTTGTTCAAACATTACAACTTGAGTCACAAATAATTTTTAAGTTGTTAGTTTTAGAATATGAAAATCATATAATTAGTTACGTATTCAAAAATACTTTAAGACAAATACATATCTACCAATTTCCTATACTAGTTTTATTTAAAATTGAAATTGAAGTTATGTTTTAAAGGCTATGTCATTGTACAAGAACTCTATTTGCTTCATCCATAAGAATGAGTCACCTAGATAACGACAAGAGTCCATCACATCCTATTTGCTTTGCATGTATCAAGTACAAAATGGCCCTTCGTCCTTACCAAGGCATAATTTTCTGTTACACTCAGACTATACATAGAAGTCAAGGACACACGTTCGCTTAAAATTGCCCCGTCCAGTTTTTACTGCATAGCTCCAGAGGTATGAGGCAGCTATGGTGGATACAGATGCTATTCTAGTTTTTTTTTCTGAAATAATATTAATTTAATTATTAATTTCAAAAATGGGGGTCGATTTGGAAATATTGCAAAAATAGAAGCCTGTCGGCAGCCGGAGGACCGACAGGGAGCCTGTCGGTCACCGGAAAACCGATATCTCTTATCGATTTTGCGACGCCCGACTACCTGTCACGTACGATGCCACATGGGCTATCGGGTGCCACATGGGCTATCGGGTGGGCAAAGGCCTGTCGGTAACTGGATTACCGACAGGCCACAGCAGGCCTGGCCCAGTCGGTCCCGGGCGGACCCGACTTCTGTCGCCTATCGGTCACCCGGAAACCGACTAGGTTAAATAGTCGGTTTCCGGGTGACCGATAGGTCCCCTATTTGGCCGCTCTCCTCTCCATTTGCGTCGCGCCCGACCGACAGAGAGAGAGAGAGAGACAGAGCGAGCGCGCGCGCGAGAGGAAGAGAGGCGAGCGGCGGCGCGCGAGGCGAGCGGCAGGCGCGCGGGGAGCCGGGCGGCAGGCGCGCGAGGCGAGCGGCAGGCGCGCGGGGAGGCGGGCGGCAGGCGGGCCGGGCGCGCGGGGGAGCCGGGAGGAGGAGGACCGGAAGAAGAAGAAGAAGAAGAAGAAGAAGAAGAAGAAGAAGAAGAAGAGGAGGAGGAAGAAGAAGAAGAAGGAGGAGGAGGAGGAGGAGGTATAATATTTTTTTAGATTTAATAGAACAATAGTTTATGTACATTATAAATTTAGTTTTGTAATGAATATTTAGATCGAGGAAGAAGAACAAGAGGGAGAAGAACAAGAGACAGAGGAAGAACGAGAAGAATAAGAAGTAAGTATAATATTTTTTTTAGATTTAGTAGAATAATAGTTTATGTACATTATAAGTTTAGTTTTGTAATGAGTATTTAGATAGTAATTTTATTTATATGAGTATCTTATAAATTCATAAAATTTATATTATATACGTATAATATATATAGAGCATACGAAAAAAAATTTCGATGTTGGTATAATTATAATAAAATTAAATAGTAAATAAAGGGCAGCTAAAAATATTTTTGTTGTCAGGATGTCCAGTGTTGTCAGATTCAGAATATTTTATGGGGAAGGAGAAATTAGACACTGTGAATATGGTATAGATTTGAATGAATTTTCATATGTGGATGGGTGGTTTAATGGACCTTGTGAGGTGCCTAGAGTGGAAGTGTGGAAATGGTTGCAAGAACTCTTGAATATCCCATTACATGATCGGTTAGTGGTGAAAGTTTTAATTCCTAAGATATACGAAGGGGTATACAAATGGGAGCTTTTTGAGATAAAAAACACAACAAGTTGGCGGAAGTTCGTGTATATGGGTATCCAGAAAAAGTTTGATCACGTGCTGCTTGTTCAACATGAATCAAGGAGCACATCGGAAGGGCATGAGGAAGTAGGTGAAAGTTATGTCCATGTTTCAAATAATTTAGCAATCGGTGAGAGCACGGAGCAAAATATTGAAGTTGAGAATAATAGTACCAGAGAACAGATTAATCAGACGCAAGATGAGGTAGGAGGAGGCCGGATGGAAATGATGGTTGCTGATTGTGGAGAAGAGAATGAGGTTATTGTAGATGAGATGCAGAGGGATGATGATGAGTATGAAGATTTTGTTGAGACACGGGGCGGGTGGAAGGAGGGTGATGAAGAGCCAGAGGACTGGACTGATATGGACAACATGTCATGTGATGATGGTCATAAATCAGGCTGGGAATATGATGCTGTAGAAGTGAGGCAGGGGCAGATGTTTCGTGATAAGGGAGATTTGCAAATGGCGGTGAAGCGGTGGGCGTATTCTGAGAAGAAGCAGTTCAGGGTGATAATTTCAAACACAACAACATATGATGTAAAGTGCATTGCTCCAGACTGCACGTGGCGAGTTCATGGGTATCTACCAAAGAAAGAGACATCATTTGTTGTCTCTATCGTGGTGCCTCACTCGTGTATGTTAAGAAATACTCTTCTCAAACATAGAAATATGACAGCAAAATTTGTTGCTGATGTACTGTATTCAGAGATAGTGCAAAAGACTGCAATATCTCCCTTTGCTATCATGCATAGTATACAGAACAGATATGGGTACGACATATCGTATGATATGGCATGGAGGACGAAACAGAAAGCATTGGAAAGAAGGTTTGGCACTTACGAGGATTCATATCATAATCTTCCTGCATTACTTGAAGTTGTTCAAGCTCGGAACGCGGGGACTGTAATTGCTGTCGCAACCCCGTCCGATAATTTCGTACGGTTGCTCATCCAGGATCATTCGGGGGGCCGCTTGCCGAAACAAGTGACTTTGCAGTACAATAATTAACAAGGACTCGCATAAATGATTTGAAGATACATTAATTCAGGTTATATTACAACTGATTTCGGAAGTTTAGGAAGTGCGGAAACGTAGTTTTGATAACAAACACGTGGATTTCAGCGGAAGCAAAAATCTAACACTCGGCGCCTCGATCAAACACCCCAGCCCGATGGTGTTTAATCTCCACGGGAGGGAGAAGCGGGGACCCACTCGAAGGTCCACTCCGAGGGCGTCTCCTCTTCCCAACTACCCTGGCTACAGTCAGCACTATTACCTGCAAAACAACAATCAACAAACCGTGAGCGACTGACGCTCAGCAAGACTTACCCGTCAATAGGCCTTCTAAGGCCGACTCCTAGTATGCAGGGAGTATTTGTGGCAGCAGGGTAAGTATTTGCAAAAACAGCACTAATGGTAAACCCTATTTTCAGGTTTTTAGCCAAGATTTTAAGAGTTCACTAGCAGTAGTAAAATGTGCTCTTAAATACTAACAAACATGGTTGCAATACAATTTATTGAGATCCCAATACATCGGTTTTCCCACCATACATCCCACATTCTCGGCAAGATGTGACACAGTGGACAAGCGGGTACTCTTAACCGTGAGGGGCGGCGATTATAATCGATGTACATCCTGCAGGAGAAACCCGAATAGCACGACACGTGCGCACTCCACGAGTCGCACGTGGCCACCTTTCACTGCATCGCGACAATGTCAGTCCGACTGCCATCTCTCCAAGGACATGGTCCTCCAGGCAACGCCCTGCGTCCCTGTACGGCCCCAAGCCTTTCCCACTAGCACATACCCAAGAAAACAAAAATGCGAAATCATCCACCATACTGGTCCGTTCACCCGGAAAAAGAGATGGCTGGTCGTCCAATCACTGCGCAATGAGCTACGTCAGCTTCCTGGTTCCCATATGCCAGTATGCATTCGGTACACAACTCAATACTTGCCCATGGGTGCCGACATTCAGTACCATGGTTAACTTAATCCATGCAGCATTTTTGACCATCAGTTAATGTCATATTTGGTGCCCATCCCTAAAAGACTACACATGTGACAGTCACCCCTCCCACAAGATTTTAGCTATCGAATGAGTAGTCTCCATACTACTCATATGCTACCGATTCCTAATATTAACAAGGCATGCTAGCGCTTAGCTAACGCTACTGAGTTTATCCCATAGGAACTCCTATTAAGGCTATGCAACTAGGTGTCAAACAACTCCTCAACGTAATGCACAAACAGCCCTACAAGGATAGTGACAAAGTAAAACTTTAAATCTTAGGTGTGCACCGGGGCTTGCCTCGGTTCGGGGAGAAGTTAGCACAGTCGATGGCGGGGTCGGCAGCAGGGAAGTTCTCCTCAGCCTCAATGGCCGTCTGCAGCTCGGTTCCTATATGAAGATGCAAGGTAATCTTGTATTAACAGATGAGTGAAGTTGCATGAATTTCTCTCTAACAAACTTTAGTGTTGCTTCGGTAGACGGGACTAGCTAGACTGGTCGGACGGCAAAGATTACCAGAGGGCTGTCGGTGGAAAAAGAACAGCAACAGAGACCGGTCGTCGGAAAGAGATGTCGACGCGCCGCTACTGCTGAAATACTGCGGAAGAATGGGGCGGCGGTTAGAGACGATAACGACGGACGATGGAACCGTCGGCAGGGCAAGGCTTACCGAGCGCACCTGAGCACGAGAGAAAGCTGGCTCTGCTTCGGCCCTGCGGGGCTCTTCGGCTGCAATGGCGGAAGGGAGTGGAGACGAGAGCAGAGAGACGAGCGCGCAGAGGAGCAAAGGAGCTCGCCGAGTGAAGTGTTTCGTCTCAGGGAAAAATGTCAGCCTCCGTTCCTTTTGTCTCTCCAGGACGACGCAAGTTGGCGCGGCGGCAGTGTACTGCAGCGCATGGGCGCCGGGCGTGCGCGTCCCATCACGAAGACTTTCGGCGCGGTGGCAGCACTGCTGTGTACGGCCAGGCACTTTTACGGTTGGGAAGATGACCGGCAGCATTAATGGCGCGGCCGCTTCGAGCTCGGGTCCGACGAGTCTGTCCGGCCTCGGGGTCGAGCGAGGCGGAGCGAGATGTCCGACCTCGGGGTCGAGCGAGGCGGAGCGAACGGCTTGTCCAACCTTGGGGTCGAGCGAGACGGAGCTAACGGCTTGTCCGACCTCGGGTCGAGCGAAGCGGAGAGTGATGACGGGTCGGCGAGACGGAAAATAATGTCCGACCGCTGGGGGTCGGAGCCGGGCAAATCGCGAAAATCATCCGACCTCTGGGTCGGAGGTCGGGCGAAACGTAAAAGTCATCCGACCTCTGGGTCGGAGGTCGGGCGAAACGGAAAATTTCCAAACGACGGGGTCGGGAAGACATGGAAACGAACAGAGGAGACCGGACGGCACTCATCCCTGCTCGGAGCGGAGCAAGGCCGGCGGTGCACGGACGAAAGAAGAGAGAAGCAGAAGGACAATAAAGATTGGATTTCAAATTAAATTTTTTTGAATTTAAGTTCTGTTGATTAGATTCTACGATGTCATTAACTTTGGGTTTTGAGATTTTTATAGAACACAATTAAGTCTTTATTGACAAAGGATTTAGCGAGAATTTAGTTCGGGATGTTACAGCCCTTCCCCCTTAAGAAAATCTCGTCCCGAGATTTCGAGAGAACGTTACAAGGGGGGAAACCGATGACTATTTCGCGACCGATGCCATGAATTCCGGGAACTGTGAATGAAGAAATTCTTCACTTTCCCAGGTAGCCTCATCTTCCGAATGATTTGTCCACTGCACCTTGAAGAAAGTTTTGGTTCTCCGACGAGTTACGCGATCCTTCCGATCAAGTATCTTCATCGGCATCTCCGGATATGTGAGGTCTTCTTGGAATACTTCAACATCTGGGATGATTACTTGTTCAGGCAGCTTCAAACACTTTCGGAGTTGAGAGACATGGAAGATGTTGTGAATTCCTGACATATGAGAGGGCAGCTCCAATCGATATGCTACTGGACCACATCGCTCGATGATTTTGAAGGGTCCAATGAATCTTGGAGCTAACTTGCCCTTAATGCCAAAGCGTTGGACACCTTTTGTTGGTGACACACGAAGATAGACGTGATCACCCACTTCAAAAGTTAATGGTCGACGCCTTTTGTCGGCATAACTTTTCTGCCGGGACCTTGCAGCTCGCAAATTTTCTTGAATAGCCCTCACTTTCTCTTCGGCTTGAGTCACCAAATCGGGTCCAAAAATTACTCTTTCTCCTGCCTCACACCAATTTAAAGGCGTGCGACATGGCTGACCATACAACGCCTCGAATGGAGACATCTTAATGCTCTCTTGATAGCTATTGTTGTACGAAAACTCAGCCAATGGTAAGCACTCTTCCCAATTCTTCCCATGGGTCAGCACCGATGCGCGAAGCATATCTTCCAGAACTTGAATTACACGTTCTGTTTGACCATCGGTTTGCGGGTGATAAGCTGAACCATGAATTAACTTGGTACCAAGTGTTTCGTGAAATTGCTCCCAAAAACGGCTCACAAACTGGGTACCCCGATCAGAAATGATGGTCTTTGGAACACCATGGAGGCACATGATACGAGAGATATAAAGCTCCGCGTATTTCCTCGCATTATATCGGGTATGCACCGGAATGAAATGAGCAGATTTGGTTAGTCGATCGACTATCACCCAAATAGAATCATGTTTCTGAGCAGTGAACGGGAGACCGACGATAAAATCCATACTAATGTCTTCCCATTTCCATGCGGGGATACTGAGAGGTTGCAATGGACCGGCACTTCTTAAATGATCAGCTTTGACTTGCCGACATGTATTACACTCGGCGACATACCGAGCGACTTCACGCTTCATCCGAGTGCACCAAAATTTTCTCCGTAAATCTTGGTACATTTTATTGCTGCCCGGATGTATAGAATATTTGGAGAGATGTGCCTCATCCATGATTTTCTTCCGCAGCTCAAAATCCTTGGGTACGACCAGGCGGTTGTTGAACCATAGAACACCTTCCTCGTCAAGGCGGAAACACTTCATTTTGTTACTGCCTATTTGAGCGCGGATATTTTCCATACCCTTATCAGCCTTTTGTGCAGTCACAATTTCCTCGCGGAGGGTAGGAATAAGAGCCAAGTTGTATAAAGCTCCGTGGGGAATGACACGAAGGCTTGGTTCATCTGGGTTGCAACATGGGGCAATGGAATTTGCTTGAGGAATGATGAGATTGCAGCAAGCTTTGCGACTTAGGGCATCAGCCACAACATTCGCCTTGCCCGGATGGTAATGGATTTCTAATTCATAGTCTTTGATCAATTCCATCCACCTTCTTTGCCTCATATTCAGATCATCTTGAGAAAAAATATACTTCAGGCTTTTGTGATCCGTGTATAAGTGTACGAGATTCCCAAGAAGATAATGCCTCCAGATTTTTAAGGCAAACACCACTGCGGCGAGTTCCAAATCATGAGTGGGGTAATTCAACTCATGACGTCGCAGCTGTCTTGATCCATAGGCAATGACACGACCGTCTTGCATCAATACACACCCCAGGCCCGTGCCAGAAGCATCACAGTAAACATCAAACGGTTTGGTGATGTCCGGTTGAGCCAAAACTGGAGCGGTGGTCAAGTGTTTCTTGAGAGTTCGAAAAGCCTCATCACAAGAATCGCTCCAATAGAAAGCGACCCCTTTGTGAAGCAGTTCCGTCATGGGCTTGGAGATCTTCGAAAAATTTGGAACGAAGCGTCGATAGTATCCAGCAAGCCCCAGGAAACTGCGAACATCTTTGACGCACTTTGGGGGCTTCCAGTCAAGCACATCTTTCACCTTGCTTGGGTCAACAGAGATACCTTCGGCGGAAATCACATGACCAAGGAACTGTACTTCTTTCAACCAAAAGTCATATTTGCTGAATTTGGCGTACAGCTTATGTTCCCTCAGCCTCTGGAGAACAATGCGAAGATGTTTCGCATGCTCTTCCTCCGACTTGGAATAAATAAGGATGTCGTCGATGAAGACCACGACGAATTTGTCCAACTCGGGCATGAAAACGGAATTCATTAGATACATGAAGTGGGCTGGAGCATTGGTCAAACCGAAGGACATGACAAGGTACTCATAGAGACCATACCTTGTGGAAAAGGCAGTCTTAGGAATGTCCTCAGGACGGATCTTTATCTGATGATAGCCCGAGCGCAGATCTACTTTAGAGAAGACCTTGGCGCCCACAAGTTGATCGAATAAAATATCAATGCGCGGTAAAGGATATTTATTCTTGATAGTGACCGCATTCAATGGCCGGTAATCAACACAAAGCCTCAGGGTCTCATCCTTCTTCTTCACAAATATGGCGGGACAGCCCCATGGAGATGAACTAGGCCAAATAAATCCCTTGTCCAGTAGCTCCTTTAACTGGATTTTCAATTCTGCCAACTCATTTGGAGCCACCCTATACGGCCTTCGGGAGATAGGAGCTGTACCGGGTTGAAGTTCAATCTTGAACTCGACATCACGATCGGGTGGCAGTCCCGGTAAGTCATCCGGAAATACATCGGGAAATTCACACACGACCGGAATATCTTCAAGCTTCTTTCCGGAGACATGATGAAGGCTCCAGGAAATTGGAGTGGGTGGTGTGACTTGGAAAGATATGGAACCGTGCACCGGAGAGTCTAGTTGGATTTTTCGTGGTGAGATATGCAGCACGGCTCTATGGTACACCATCCAACCCATTCCTAGTATTATATCTATGCCATGGTGGTCAAGAACGATGAATTGGGACTTAAAGATTTTTCCTCCCAATTTTAATGATACTTGCTGGACTTTTAGTGTAGTTGTTATTTTTCCGGCGGGTGATGTGATAAGATAGGGTGTTTTAGTGATGATGGTGCGGAGGTTGCACCTTTGGACACATGCCCTACTAATGAAGTTGTGGGTTGCACCCGAATCGAAAAGGACGAACACAGAATTTTTTGAATTGAGAACATACCCGCAAGGACTTGTTCTCCTTCTTGAATTTCCTCGACCGTGGTGTGGTTAACAAGGCCCTGCTTCTGTCCATTTCCAGCAGGTTGAGAGCGGGAATTGTTGTCGCTGCGGGGGTTGCTCTGCTGGACATGGCCTTGCTGACGGGGAGGTTGCCGGCAATCCTTGGCGAAATGCCCAGGACGACCGCAGTTGTAACACGGCCTCGGCCCCGTGTTGCTGTACGGCTGCGGCGGGTGAGAAGTTGGAGCCGACTGTCTGGAATTTCCGGCTTGAGAACCCGTTTGCTGGCCTTGACGCGCTACGGGCCGCTGCTGGAATGACGGCCGAAAATTTCCACCCGGTGGCACCGGAGCTTTGTACCTCTGGCCCGTAGGAGACGTAATGGCTAGACGATACCTCTGGGGCTGCTGATTCCCAGGGGGCCCTCCAGCTGGCTGCTTGCGCTTCTTCTCTTCTTGATGGGCGCGAATGGCATCCTCTTGGACAATGGCAGCGCTCACCAATGCGTTGAAATTGGCGCTGTTGTGGAGGGCTAGGCGATCACGTAACTTGGAGTTTAGGCCCTTCATAAAACAGCTCCTTTTCTTGGCGTCCGTGTCCACGTGGTGCCCAGCGTACTGCGCCAGGTAGTTAAACTTGCGCGAGTACTCGTGGACACTCATGTGGCCTTGGCGCAGCTCTTCAAATTCTCTCGCCTTGCGCTGTATGAGGCCCTCAGGAATATGATGTGCTCTGAAAGCGTCCCGGAACTCTGCCCATTGCACTTGGTGTCCATCGGGAAGAGAGGCAGTGTAATTAAACCACCACGCTCTCGCCGGTCCGCGGAGTTGCTGAGCCGCGAAGAGAGTCTTCTGATGCTCGGTGCAGTGAAGGAGCTCGAACTTGGACTCGATGGTGCGCAGCCAATTATCGGCGTCCAATGGGTCAGCTGCATCCGCGAAGGTTGGCGGATGGACGGCCGAGAAATCCCCAAAGGAGCTCTCTGGCGGGGGTGCTTGTGCACGCTGACGACCACCCTGACGATTTTGCTCGATCAGGACTTGCATGAGCTGCTGTTGGGTGGCCATGAATTGTTCCCACATCCTTGGAGGTGGGGGCGGCGGTGGAGGAAGATTAGAGCCACTAGCCTGGTCCTGTCCGCTTGATCCGCGAGTACGTCCTGCCATCTGCGTAAAAAGTCGAACAATTAGCCCTCATTTCCAAAATGAGAGGCGCAAGTCCTACACTACAACTCATTTCTCGACCAAATGAGGAATAGTGTGCAAGACCTAAATAGGAAGAATCAATCAAGGATGGGATTTCCCGAACAATAACAGGTTTCTGCCCTGCTATGGCAGCAGAGAGAAAACACATTTTTCCTGTAGCGGGGATTGGAATCACAAGTTTTTCCCAACTACAAAAGTCGTAGATATTTTTCACACCTTTCCAAATTGTGCCCATTCACATTTTTAGAATGACAGGCGTGAAACTACAAGCTTTGGAAAACGACTCCTTGCTGAAATCCCTGCTTGGTTGATTTCAGTCCAGAGAGGTGTTCACCGGAAGGTCCGATCCCACATCGGAATGTCCGGTGACCAAAAAGAGAATTCCAGAGGGAGTGTCTTCGGACTGTCCGGCCCTGCACCGGATGGTCCGATGTCCTTTTCTCCCAGAACAGAGGGGCACCTTCCCCCTTAAGAGGAGTCTGTAGAATGAAATTAGGAGATGAAATCCTACGAATTCTATAGGATTCTGGAGCGAGGAACAGGCTGAACACAGGGGAAATGAAATTCTTAGGTCCTTCTTTCCTTAATTATTTTTCTTAGTTAATTCACAGGTTCTTATTGGATTTACAGAGTTGAACTTTTTAGTTAGGTGGATTTTAGTACCCATGCAGATTTTAAAGGATGCCTCGGCCTATTCGTCCTCACCAAAAAGGAAAACCTTAATACGTTATCCTCGGTGGCACTACTCGTTCTCTCAAGACAAATCGTTTCCTACACGGTCTAACGATTGTTAGTGTACCTGCAGAAAAACACATCACAGAACAGGTATGCAATATGGCCATGATAGTCAAGACTCATGGCAACCGACGGCAACCCGTAACGCCTTGCCGTTAGCGGCCATGAAAAGCATCTCAGGCAAGATGGGTGAACCAGCAACGCGAACACCAAGCGACCGTGAATATTATCCCACGGCAGGACTCCGTACCTTCGTTGTAGTTCGTTGGTGCGTCGTTGCAAAAATTGTAACACGTACCTTCGCGTAGTTCGTTGGTGTGTCGTTACATAATCATAAACTTACAGGAAGGCAAAATGCATGAATGCACAGTTAGCTTGCCACCTTCCTAACTCTAATCTCCACTAAGGGCTGTTCTACACCGTACCTCACCGTAGCGCAATTTTTTGAAAACATGCCTCGTTAATTAGAGTACTAACCCCCAAATAGCTCTGATACCAGCTGTCGCAACCCCGTCCGATAATTTCGTACGGTTGCTCATCCAGGATCATTCGGGGGGCCGCTTGCCGAAACAAGTGACTTTGCAGTACAATAATTAACAAAGACTCGCATAAATGATTTGAAGATACATTAATTCAGGTTATATTACAACTGATTTCGGAAGTTTAGGAAGTGCGGAAACGTAGTTTTGATAACAAACACGTGGATTTCAGCGGAAGCAAAAATCTAACACTCGGCGCCTCGATCAAACACCCCAGCCCGATGGTGTTTAATCTCCATGGGAGGGAGAAGCGGGGACCCACTCGAAGGTCCACTCCGAGGGCGTCTCCTCTTCCCAACTACCCTGGCTACAGTCAGCACTATTACCTGCAAAACAACAATCAACAAACCGTGAGCGACTGACGCTCAGCAAGACTTACCCGTCAATAGGCCTTCTAAGGCCGACTCCTAGTATGCAGGGAGTATTTGTGGCAGCAGGGTAAGTATTTGCAAAAACAGCACTAATGGTAAACCCTATTTTCAGGTTTTTAGCCAAGATTTTAAGAGTTCACTAGCAGTAGTAAAATGTGCTCTTAAATACTAACAAACATGGTTGCAATACAATTTATTGAGATCCCAATACATCGGTTTTCCCACCATACATCCCACATTCTCGGCAAGATGTGACACAGTGGACAAGCGGGTACTCTTAACCGTGAGGGGCGGCGATTATAATCGATGTACATCCTGCAGGAGAAACCCGAGTAGCACGACACGTGCGCACTCCACGAGTCGCACGTGGCCACCTTTCACTGCATCGCGACAATGTCGGTCCGACTGCCATTTCTCCAAGGACATGGTCCTCCAGGCAACGCCCTGCGTCCCTGTACGGCCCCAAGCCTTTCCCACTAGCACATACCCAAGAAAACAAAAATGCGAAATCATCCACCATACTGGTCCGTTCACCCAGAAAAAGAGATGGCTGGTCGTCCAATCACTGCGCAATGAGCTACGTCAGCTTCTTGGTTCCCATATGCCAGTATGCATTCGGTACACAACTCAATACTTGCCCATGGGTGCCGACATTCAGTACCATGGTTAACTTAATCCATGCAGCATTTTTGACCATCAGTTAATGTCATATTTGGTGCCCATCCCTAAAAGACTACACATGTGACAGTCACCCCTCCCACAAGATTTTAGCTATCGAATGAGTAGTCTCCATACTACTCATATGCTACCGATTCCTAATATTAACAAGGCATGCTAGTGCTTAGCTGACGCTACTGAGTTTATCCCATAGGAACTCCTATTAAGGCTATGCAACTAGGTGTCAAACAACTCCTCAACGTAATGCACAAACAGCCGTACAAGGATAGTGACAAAGTAAAACTTTAAATCTTAGGTGTGCACCGGGGCTTGCCTCGGTTCGGGGAGAAGTTAGCACAGTCGATGGCGGGGTCGGCAGCGGGGAAGTCCTCCTCAGCCTCAGTGGCCGTCTGCAGCTCGGTTCCTATATGAAGATGCAAGGTAATCTTGTATTAACAGATGAGTGAAGTTGCATGAATTTCTCTCTAACAAACTTTAGTGTTGCTTCGGTAGACGGGACTAGCTAGACTGGTCGGACGGCAAAGATTACCAGAGGGCTGTCGGTGGAAAAAGAACAGCAACAGAGACCGGTCGTCGGAAAGAGATGTCGACGCGCCGCTACTGCTGAAATACTGCGGAAGAATGGGGCGGCGGTTAGAGACGATAACGACGGACGATGGAACCGTCGGCAGGGCAAGGCTTACCGAGCGCACCTGAGCACGAGAGAAAGCTGGCTCTGCTTCGGCCCTGCGGGGCTCTTCGGCTGCAATGGCGGAAGGGAGTGGAGACGAGAGCAGAGAGACGAGCGCGCAGAGGAGCAAAGGAGCTCGCCGAGTGAAGTGTTTCGTCTCAGGGAAAATTATCAGCCTCCGTTCCTTTTGTCTCTCCAGGACGACGCAAGTTGGCGCGGCGGCAGTGTACTGTAGCGCATGGGCGCCGGGCGTGCGCGTCCCATCACGAAGACTTTCGGCGCGGTGGCAGCACTGCTGTGTACGGCCAGGCACTTTTACGGTTGGGAAGATGACCGGCAGCATTAATGGCGCGGCCGCTTCGAGCTCGGGTCCGACGAGTCTGTCCGGCCTCGGGGTCGAGCGAGGCGGAGCGAGATGTCCGACCTCGGGGTCGAGCGAGGCGGAGCGAACGGCTTGTCCAACCTTGGGGTCGAGCGAGACGGAGCTAACGGCTTGTCCGACCTCGGGTCGAGCGAAGCGGAGAGTGATGACGGGTCGGGCGAGACGGAAAATAATGTCCGACCGCTGGGGGTCGGAGCCGGGCGAATCGCGAAAATCATCCGACCTCTGGGTCGGAGGTCGGGCGAAACGGAAAATTTCCAAACGACGGGGTCGGGAAGACATGGAAACGAACAGAGGAGACCGGACGGCACTCATCCCTGCTCGGAGCGGAGCAAGGCCGGCGGTGCACGGACGAAAGAAGAGAGAAGCAGAAGGACAATAAAGATTGGATTTCAAATTAAAATTTTTGAATTTAAGTTCTGTTGATTAGATTCTACGATGTCATTAACTTTGGGTTTTGAGATTTTTATAGAACACAATTAAGTCTTTATTGACAAAGGATTTAGCGAGAATTTAGTTCGGGATGTTACAATTGCATGGCACGACTTTGTCAATGCAGATGGTAACAAGGTACTTCAACGTGCTTTCTGGTCATTTGGATGCATGATTGCAGCGTTTAGATACTGCCGACCCGTGCTATGTGTGGATGGTACATTCTTGACCGGCAAGTATAAAGGGCAAATCCTTACTGCTATTGGGGTTGATGGAGAGAATCAGATTGTGCCAATTGCATTTGCATTTGTGGAGCACGAGAGGACCGAAACTTGGTTGTGGTTCCTTCAGTGGCTTAAGATAGCTGTTGTTAGAAATAGGCCAGATGTTTGCATCATACATGATCGAAATGCTGGCCTATTATCAGCAATTGATATGTTGCAAACGAATAGTACGGATGAAGCATTTTGGCCAGATTTACATAGTCGTTGGTGCATGAGACATTTGGCTGCAAACTTTCACCGACAATTTAAGAGCAAGCGTCTGATGAATATGTTCAAGCAGCTATGCAAGCAGAACCAACGTTCAAAATTTAATAAACTATTACAGGAGCTTGATAGATTAACTAGCAATCAAATGAAGGAATTAAAAGATATGGCTCTGCCAGGTTATGATGCAGAGGCTCTTCCTTTGGATCCTCTTCCTAATGAAGCACACAGCGTGACACGGAGGCGGAAGGGGGGAAGAAGAGTGAGTTGTTTCTCGGACTGGATTAAGGAGGAGTCAATGGAGAAATGGTCATTGATAGAAGACAGAGATGGATCCCGTTATGGTATAATGACAACTAATCTCGCAGAGGTTTATAATTGGGTAATGAAAGGTACAAGAAGCCTTCCACTCGTAGCTATCGTTGAGGGTATCACACGTGGTACACAAACATATCTGCAAGAGCGTTATGCGCAAGCAATGTTGAACATGTCCAACCATCAAGTACTGTACTCCTCTAAAATCACGGAGTATATGCAAGAAAAAAGTAAGAAAGGTGAAAGACATTTGGTTCGGAGGACAGGTAATAGAGAACTAGTTTTTGAGGTGCTGTTGCGCGGAAAGAGCGGACTTGGCATTGCTCGTGCTGAAGTAACAATGGAATGCATATTGTGGCCTGATTTGAACAAATGTGAGTGCACATGTAACAAGCCAAAGTTGCTGCATTTACCCTGCTCTCATGTCTTCACTGCTTGTGCTAAGAGAAATATTGACACCCATAATTTTGTGTCACCATACTACTTCAAAGAAGCAGTGGAGGCTACATGGCGTGGTGAGTTACTTGGTTGGAGAGTTGTCTCTGACTTCACACGGCCACCACAGGGAGAACCAGCTTGGATCCCAGATCCAAGAAAACGAGTTATAATGAAGGGTCGGCGCAAAATGCGTCGAATCAGAAATGACATGGATGCCAGTCAAGCGCGTGGGGGTCGCAAAGAATGCATAGTTTGTGGAGGTAACCACCTACGAAAGGATTGTAACTTATACGTAGTGGAAAGGAGACCTGACGGCGCGGATGTGCGACGTGTTCCAATGCGGAGGGGCGCCCGCATTGAAAGAGGAGGACCATCTACTTAATTCTGTCATGGGTACTGTGTAATTTAAGATGTACTATTTTCATTTGTAAGTGTTATGTCATATGTGAGATGTACTATTTTCATTTGTCACATGTGTGCTAAGTGTTACGTAATATTATGAGATGTATTATTTTTATCATACTGTAAGATGTCATATTTATGTTGTTATTAAATATATGCAATTTTTTCTTAAAGCCATGGAGTTGATTGATCCGGTAATTGATTCCAAGCATCGCTCTAACTCTGAGACCGGTGATCTTTACGATCCGCTTCGACTACGGAGCTTCGACGAGTTTTGGAGGGTGGACGAGCGATGGTTACCAGGCACCAGCAGGTTCATCTTTTCTTTCCCGCACTGCATTCATATTATGTTTTCAAATACCGCTTCATTAAGTTAAACTAATAATGCTCTTATTGTAGGCCACCACACAAGCAACGTCACGGGCTCCATTTCCGACGAGTTGACGTCGTGGACCGACGTGGACGTGGAGGGTTATTCACAGATGCCCGGAGCTCCTGTACCAACTCAGCCCACGCAGCAGGAGGAGTCGACCCCTTTGGAGGGTCCTAGGACTCGCCACGCACCGGACCACCTCACTTACTCGTTAGGGCACGTTAGGCACCGGAAGACGCGGCGTCGTGATGCTTGAATGTTAACATACCTGTTGTAATATATTTATGTGTCACTATAATTATGTTCTACAATGTTTATGTTGCATTATGATTATGTGCATTATCAGATATCTATTACGTATTTCAGTACTTCTATCTCCGTCATGTGCTGTCATATAACGTCTTTCTCCGACATGCGCTCCCACAAAGTGTCAGGGAATCCAATAAAGTCTGTCTCTGAAACGCTATTTAATGCCACTGAAACGTGTCGGTCATGAACACTCCGATACCCTATTCGGTGCTCCGATCTCCGACATGCGCTCCCACATAGCGTTAGAGAATCCAATAAAGTCTGTCTCTGAAACGCTATTTAATGCCACTGAAACGTGTCGGCCATGAACACTCGGATACCCTATTCGGTCCTCTGATCTCCGACATGTGCTCCCACATGTCCGAGAGGAATCCAATAAAGTCTGTCTCTGAAACACTATTTAATGCCGCTGAAACGTGTCGGCCATGACCACTCCGATACCCTATTCGGTCCTCCGATATCCGACATGTGCTCCCACGTAACGCTAGGGAATCCAAAGTGGTGCACACCGTCTCTATATATCATGTCCTCCCCTCTTCTTCAAACTACCCAACTTCATCAATGGCTAGTAGAGGTCGTGGTCGTAGAGGTCGGGGGGCCGTTCCAACCCCTCCTCCCATCGGCGGACCAACATGGTTTAGTGAACCAAAACCAGAGTTCCCTCTAGAATTCAAGTCTGAATTCAGTCCAGGCAGCCCTCTGCGACCATATGATGCTACGAAGGAGAAATGGCCCAAGTGTAAACATGGTGCTGATGCTGTCGTGCAAACGATGGACTACGGCGAGGATAGTGGTCGTCGTTTTTTTCGCTGTCCATACGGAGCGGTAACTATGAATTTCTAATTTACTTTCACATTTAACTCTCTTTATTATGCAATAACACTCCTTTTCATGAACATATTACTTTTTTCACAGTCGTATGATGATGACGACAATTGCGGATGGACTGCATGGGTTGATCCAGAGGCAATCTATCCGTATCGGCACTTCATCACCTACCTGGAAGACAAAATCTTCGATCTCACCCAGCTGCTAAATGCTCCGACTCCTGAACCATCCAATGAAGATCTTGTCATTTCCATCGCTGAAGATGATGATATGATATGGTGTGAGGTCCCGTATTGTAAATGCCCACATCACAAGCCTGGACCTACTAAACCTCCTTCGCAACAGCGCTCTTCCTCGTCTTCTCATTTCCACTAGCTCTACGTCTGCTACTAATAATCGTCAATACCCTGCACTTACCGTAGTGTTTAACGGAATGTATTGTATTTGTATCGCACTCTTTATCGAACAAGTAATGTATCTTTACAATTTTAATACTTCTCATATATATTTTTAAATTTCATAATATTTTTTTCTCACTATAATGTGTAATAAAATAATTGTTGTCGGCGTTCGTTGTGGCCGACGAGTAATTAGTATCGTGGAGTGCGTGTTTTGGTTCGGATGGTTCGCGAGAGGACACAAGGATTTATACTGGTTCGGGCAACGTGCCCTACGTCCAGTTCGATGAGGCTGCTCGTGTTACTCGCGACAGTTTGTAGAAGGGGGGTTACAAACGGGCGAGAGAGGGACGAGCTCCCAAGTCTCTGGTGTTCTACGTGTGGTGTAAGGTTATGTTCGCGTGTAGCCTAATGTTCAGCTTCCCCTCTGTCGTTCTCCCGCCTCCCCCTTTTATACTGCAAGGAGGGAGGCGGGCGTACAGAGGGTCGGCGCGAGGGAGTGGGCGACGGCATGGCCGTGCGTCCTGTAGGCCGTGCTGTTGACGCCTCAGACTCCGTGCCGGCCGCTGTGGATGACGTCGCAGACATGACGATGCTTCTCCGGTCGGTGGCGCCACAGGAATGGCCGTCAACGAGGGAAGTCTTTTCAGCATGGTGGAGCGTCCTCCGACGAGGGGTTGGAGGAGAGAAGGACCAGTCGCCGTTGCTTCCGTACCTGGTCAGAATGTCAATCGTGGCTGTCCCGTCCCGGTAGAAGAGATGGGCTTTGACGGGGGTCGTTCGCATAGTGACGGCCTTGCCCTCACTGTGCGACGTGGGCGGTTACCGCCCACTTGTACGGGGGGCTTCGGTAGCCACGGGAGTAGTTGAGCTTTTATTACTCAACTACTCAGTGCCAATTCGCCTTTGTTGCGGTAGGCGGCGCTCCCGACCCCTGAGGGTCGGGAGGGAGCGATTCGCCCGACCCCTGGGGTCGGGCGAGGCGGGCTCTGGCACGAGCTCCCGACCCCGTCATGGTGAGGTCGGGTGCCTGAGTCGAGCGGCGGATGATCCGACCCCAGTCGAGGGGGTCGGGCGAGGCGGACCCGTCTGTGGACCCGAGCCACTGTACGCGCATCGTGGCATAGAGGTCGGGCGAGACGGAGGTCGCTCACTGCTTTATACGTAAAGCAGTCGGAGAGCCGGTAATACCGGTCATCACCGGTATTGACCCTCAACAGTAGCCCCCGAGCGAGGTCCGACCCTCCACATAAGAGGGATCGGGCGTCGCTTTAATCGGAGGTGGTTGTAGAAGCGTTTCCACCGGTAAGGGGCACGCGCGAGCGCGCACCTTACAGGTGTAGCCCCCGAGCGAGGTCTGATCCTTTCTCGGGATCATGCGTCGCTTAAGTCGGGAGGAAAAGCGATCGTGGTGATCTTTCGTTTATGCTGTAAGGGGCGCGCGCGAGCGCGCACCTTGCAGGTGTAGCCCCCGAGCGAGGCCTGACCCCCTCAGGGGCCGGGCGTCGCTCAGGTCGGGAGAAGGAATTTTCATTCGCGAACTCATCCTTGGGACTTAAGGTTCTGCGACCCCGCGTTGGATCTCTTTTTGCGATTCCGTCCCCGAGTCCTCTGCTCGTCGCAGTGACCGGTCGGGGGTTCGGTTCGTCTTTGTATCGTGCCTCCAGCGCGTCCGTCCGCCGGACGAGGAGGTTGAGCCGAGCCACGCCTTACCTCGATGGCCGAGGCGTGACGCTCATCGAGCTGCTAACGGGTAAGTTCAAGTGGAGCCCCGGGATCCCTTCGGGGGGATCCCAGCCGAACCGGCTGGCGGTTGGCCCCAATATTCCTAGTCGCCGTCCCACGTGGTTCTCAGATGCCGTTCGATAGGCTTCTGAGGGCTCGTTGCCTCTCTGCGGGGAGATACCCGTGGGTCGGATCGGACCGGGACTCGAACGCGAATCGTGATGCCCCTGGGCGGTCGGCCGCCTGGGGGTACTGGCCGCTAGCGGACCCATCACTCTTCACCCCTCACTCTGTTTTTGCCCTGAGCGGCTGTCGAACCCATTCGCTGGGCCAGCCTTCGAACTCTTTGGGCCGTCGGGGCATGTTTCAGCCCATGTGTTTTCCTTACCTGGGCGGGCCTGGCCCGATAAGTCGAACCGTCGCTCGTTATCACGAAGTTACCTGAGCTGGCCCGGCCTGATAAGTCGAAGCGTCGCTCGGCGGCGTGCGGTGGCGCTCGATCCGGCGGAGCCTGCAGGCGTGAGCAATAAAACGTGACGAGACGTTTACCTGCCTCACCTGGCGCGGGCGTGAATGGGGCGCGCTGCTCGAGGGGGCGCGCCGCGGGCGTCGTCGTCTCGGTCGAGCCTATATAAACGGACCCGCGGGCTTCGTCTGTTGCACTTACGCTTTCTGCCTCCTCGAGCTTCCGCTGTCTTGCGTACTTTGCTCCCAAGCTCTTTCGCCTTCCTTTGTCCTCGCCACTCCCGAGTCCCCCACAGCCACTCACTTCGCTCATCTTCGATGGCGTCTTGGGGGAAGTCCGACGTGCGGAGCATCCGCCTAGAGGGCCTGGTGAGGCGCGGCCTCCTCCGCGCGCGCACGGCGGCGGCGGAGTGGCTGGTGCCGGGCGACGAGACGCTGCCATCCCCGCCGGATGGTTACATCGTTTCGTTCGCGCCGTTCCATGAGCGCGGGTTCGGCGTCCCCGCGCATCGGTTCTTCCGGGGGCTGCTACACTACTACAACATCGAGCTGCAGCACCTCAACCCCAACGGGATCCAGCACATCGCCCTCTTCGTGGCGTTGTGCGAAGGATTCTTGGGGATCGAGCCCCATTTTGACCTCTGGCGGCATTTCTTCGCCGTCAGCTTGCTGAAGGCGGAGCGTGGGCCGGCGCCGATCGGGTGCGCCGGCATCCACCTTCGCGGCAACCGCTCCGCCGACTACGTTTCGGTGAAGCTGAGGACTTCCCACAGGGGCTGGCACGGCCAATGGTTCTATCTCAAGAACGACACCGCCGGTCCCCTGCGGGAGTTCACGGGGCGGGTCTTCCCGGCGGCGCCCGAGTCCTGGCGATGGGGTCCTCCGAAGAGGGAGCAGACGATGCTGGATGGCCTTCTCGCGGCCATCGCGCAGCTGAAGGAGGCGGGCGTGCGCGGTGCTGGGGTCATCGCGGAGTACCACGCCCGCCGCGTCCTTCCGCTGGTGGCCCGCCCGCTCCGTCTGGACCAGATGGGGCCCGGCGTGGACGCGGAGGGGTCGGTGATGGCGGGAGCTCCCCCCTCCGAGTCGGAGCTCAAGCAACGCCTGAAGGAGACCCTCCTCCCGGAGGAGGCCGACGTCGACTTGGACGACCATCCTCGGGCCCTTCCGTGGCCCGGGAGCGTCCAAATTGTAAGTTCTCCCCATCCTTAGCTTGTAGATCGTCTTTTTTCTTTTCTAGAGTCGATATTGACTATTTTGATGTGTGCCAGGAGGGCCTAGTCTTCCGCCGATCCCTCGTCCCCGTCCCGGAGGATGCCGCGGCCAGGGAGGCGAACCGCCTCGCCGTCGAAGAGCAGAAGCGGGGGAAGGACGCCGCGAAGGCGAAGAAGGCGGCGAAGCTCCGGAGGCGCAGTCGCCGCCAGGGGTCGGAGGAGGAGGAGAGCGACGACGACGACGACGACGACGAGGAGGAGGAGGAGGAGGTCGGCCCCCGTCAGGGGGGTCAGGGGCCGAGCGGGTCGCGCCCGCCGGCCCAAGTGCTGACATTGGAGCCCCCGAGGTCGGAGCCTCGGGGGCCGAGCGGGTCGCGCCCGCCGGTGGAAGAGAGGAGGCCCGAGGCTCGGGGGCCGGAGGCCTCGGGGTCGGGCCCGCGGGGTCCGGCTGCGACGCGCCCACAGGAGGAGCCACCGAGGTCTGAGCCTCGGAGGCCGGAGGTGACGCCGAGTCGCGCCCCGGCCGTGCCCGTCGCGGGGTTCGCGACAGCGTGAGCGGCGCCAAGGACGCCGACGCCGGCGGGGCCGTCGGCCGGCACGCCCCCGAGCGGGAGGGCGGCGCCCACGGCTGCCCCGGGGGAGCCGGCGGCAGCGCGGGCGAGCGAGAAGCGCCCCCGCCCTTCGGAGGGGCAGTCGGATCCGACCCCCAAGCGTCGTCGGGGGATGGCCACATGGTAAGTAGTTTTGATTCTTTCTTTCTTTTCTTTAAGCGTCCTGCTCACCGCCGCTTGCTCGTTGTGCAGGGTCGGAGGGATGGTCCTGGCGTTGGCCACGGCGCCCAAGAAGGCGCTTGCGCGGCGCCCGTCCGCCGGTGCGCCAAGGGCCGGTGACGCGGAGTCATCGGCGGCTGGTGAGGCCAGGGCGTTGGAGCCCCCGCGCGCGGTGGCGACGGCCGTCGAGGCGGCGCGGCCCGCGGAGCAGGAGGTGGCGGCGGCGGAGCCGGTGCGGGCGGAGGCGATGGTGGTGGCGCCGCGGGAGGCGCCAGAGGGCGCGGGCACCAGCGGGCCTGCGGCCGCCGTGGTACCAACGGCCCCCGTGGCCGAGGGGTCGGCGTCGGGGGGCGCCGCGGTGGGGTCCGTAGACCAGGCCCTCCAAGAGGAGCTTTCGGAGATGGTCGCGTTGGACAACATCGCGGCGTCACTCCGACATCGCCTCTCGAGGGGTCTCAGGAGGTGCCAGGCACTCGAGCGGCAGCTTATCGCTGCTCACGGCGCGGCGGCGGATGCCCAGACCCGGGAGGAGTCCGCGGTCGGCCGACTCCGGGGGGCGGGGGAGGAGGCCCGCGTTTTGAGGGAGGAGCTGGAGTCCGCCCACCAGGCTCGCAACACCGTCACCGTGGTGGCGGTGGAGAGGAGCCAGCAGGTGGGCGGGCTTCGGGCGGTGCTTCGGAAGGAGAGGGAGGCGAGGGTGGAGGCCGAGGGCGTGGCCGCCGACCTGGGAGCGGAGCTGTCCGACGCCCGGACAGCGGTGAAGAAGCTTCAAAAGGCGGTGGCGGGTATGTGGTACCCTTTCTCCTTTGCTCTTTTTAGCTTTCTTTTCCTTAGGCAGCGTGGTCTGACCATCGGACGATGTGTGCAGCGCTCACGGAGCAGGTGGAGGAGCGCGCACGGGAGGCGTCAAGGGAAGCACTCCGCCGAGGCGTCCACCGGGCGTTCGCTATCGCCCGGTCTCATTATTCCAGCATCGCGCTGGACTTAATGAGTTAGGGGTTCGCGCCCGGGTACACCGACGCGGAGCTGGACGAGATTGAAGATGAAGTCACCCCCTTGGCGCACGCTCTGGCGGTGAGGATAGAGGAGGAGGATCGCCCCCTGACCCCGGAGCACGAGAGGCCCCCGACTCCAAAGCAGGAGCGGACCTCCGCCCCCGAAGAGTAGGAGTAGATTAGTTAGTATGTATCTAGGGTGTCCGAGGCCGAAGCGCCCGGACAGCTTGTAAAAACAAGTTTTTGTGTCACAAGTGATTTTGACCTCGGCGGCCCGTTTCCTTATCACTTGCGTGAAAAAGCGCTCAGTCCCTCACTCGTCCGTTTATGTGTCCCCAAAGAATCGTAGGTCGTAGACAGGATCGACACTTAGTTTTTGCCGGTGAGCGATGTTGCCGTAGCCTTTCGCAGGCCGTAGGCGTTTCGCAGTCCGACCGACTCGACTTCGTGTTTCTCCTATCCGCGACCTATCTTCTCTGAGTCTTAAACGTTAGGTGGGGGGCCGAGGCTCGGTGCAAAACGTAAGTCGCGGATAGGATCGATCGTTAGCTTGACTGGTGAGCGTTGTGGCCATAGCCCCCGTGGGCTCGTTAGCACTTTCGCGGTCCGACCAGTTCGATCTCAAGCTTTCCTATCTTTGACTTACTTGTTTTTGCACAAGTTTTTTGAAAACATGCGAGGGTCGGGCCGCGCACGTATTGCACATGGAATACATGCGCGCACCTTACAGGTGTTGAGCCCCCGAGCGTGGTGGGACCCCTGCGCAGCAGGGGTCGGACGCTGCTCGGGGGGTGTGGAAAACAGACAAGCTACGAGTTTTAGGGATAGAAACGACGTAGCTGTTCGATGTTCCAGGCGTTGTTGAACTCTTGTCCGTCCGCGGTCTGCAGCTTGTAGGTGCCGGGTCGGAGAACCTTGGCGACGATGTAAGGCCCCTCCCACGGCGGCGATAACTTGTGTCGTCCTTGGCTGCTGGTGATGCGACGAAGGACGAGGTCGCCGACGTTGAACGCTCGCTCCCGCACGTTCCTTCCATGGTACCGGCGTAGTGCTTGCTGGTACTTGGCGGATCGGAGGAGCGCCACGTCTCGGGCCTCGTCGAGCTGATCCATCGCGTCTTCGAGGGACGTCTGGTTCCCTTGGTCGTCGTACGCCTTCACCCTCAGAGCACCGTAGTCGAGATCGGTTGGTAGGACGGCTTCGGAGCCGTATACCATGAAGAAAGGGGTAAACCCCGTGGCCCGACTAGGGGTCGTCCGCAGGCTCCAGAGTACGGCAGGGAGCTCGGCTGCCCACCGACCGCTGAATTGCTTCAGGCGGTTGTGGATTCGAGGCTTCAATCCCTGCAAAATCATACCGTTTGCGCGCTCGACCTGCCCGTTCGTCCGGGGGTGCGCTACGGCTGCCCAATCGACACGGATATGGTAGTCGTCGCAGAATTTAAGGAATCGCTTTCCTATGAACTGCGTACCGTTATCCGTGATGATGGAGTTTGGTACTCCAAAGCGGTGAATGATGTCGAGGAAGAATTCGACCGCTTCTTCTGGTCGGATCCTTGCAACCGGTCGGGCTTCGATCCATTTGGTGAACTTGTCGACGGCCACCAAAAGATGGGTGTAGCCCCCGGGTGCTTTCTTGAGTGGTCCGACCAGGTCGAGTCCCCAGACCGCGAATGGCCATGTGACGGGGATGTTCTGCAGCGCCTGTGCCGGCAGGTGGGTCTGCCGGGCGTAGAACTGGCAGCCTTGGCAGGTGCGCACGATATGCGTAGCGTCGTTGACGGCTGTTGGCCAGTAGAATCCTTGTCGGAAGGCGTTCTCGACCAAGGTCTTGTGCGCCGCGTGGTGTCCGCAGACCCCACCGTGGATGTCTTGCAGCAGCAGCTTTCCCTGTTCAGTCGGGATGCAGCGCTGCAAAATCTTGGTGAGGCTTCTTTTGTAGAGTTCCCCATTGATAATGACAAAGGACTTGGCTCGACGCGTGATGCGTCGAGCTTCCGTCCTGTCTGTGGGGAGTTCTCCTCGGACGAGGCAGTCGAGGTATGGGGTCCTCCAATCGTTCGGAGGGCCCGACCCCGATGCGGGTGCCTCGTCTATCTCCATAACGTCGGGTCCTGGAGGTGCGGGAGTCGATCCGACCCTTTCGTCTGGGGTCGACTCGTTGCCGACCCCTTTTGGGTCTTTGAGTCGGATCGACGGTTGGCTTTGGTCGTGGGAGAAGACCCCTGGCGGGATCTGATCCCGACCCGCCGCCATTTTCGCGAGGGAGTCAGCTTCCTCGTTCTGCCGCCTCGGGACATGCTTGAGTTCGAGACCGAAGAACTTGTGTTCGAGCTTGCGTACCTCTTGGCAGTACGCGTCCATGACATCGCTGTGGCAGCTTGACTCCTTCATAACTTGGTCGACGACGAGTTAGGAGTCGCCTCGAACTTCGAGACGTCGGATCCCCAACTCGTCGGCGATCTTGAGCCCATTGATGAGCGCTTCGTATTCCGCCATGTTGTTGGAGGCGGGAAACTGGAGTCGGATTGCATATCTCATGCGTACCCCCATGGGGGAGACGAGGACGAGTCCGACCCCTGCTCCTGCGCGCATCAAGGAGCCGTCGAAGTAGAGGACCCAGTACTCTTGGTCGACGGGGGCAGTGGGGAGCTGGACCTCGGTCCACTCCGCCACGAAGTCGGCCAAGGCCTGGGACTTGATCGCTGTACGAGGGGCGTACGTGATTCCCTCGCCCATGAGCTCGAGAGCCCATTTCGCGGCCTTCCCCGTTGCGTCGCGGTTTTCGACGACCTCACGCAAGGGGGAAGAGGTAACCACCGTTACCGGGTGCGACTCGAAGTAGTGTCTGAGTTTTCTCTTGGCGAGGACGACGCCGTAAAGAATTTTCAGTATCTGGAGATACCGAGTCTTTGTGTCAGACAAGACTTCGCTCACGAAGTAGACGGGGCGTTGAACCTTGAGGGCGTGGCCCTCCTCCCTTCGCTCTACGACCAAAGCAGCGCTGACGACCTGAGTCGTCGCGGCGAGGTAGAGTAGGAGTGGCTCTTTCGGGGTCGGGGGCACCAGGACCGGTGGCTTGGACAGGATAACTTTTATCCTATCGAGAGCCTCCTGTGCCTCGGGTGTCCATTGAAATCGGTTGGATTTCTTCAGGAGCTGGTAAAGCGGGTGAACGCGCTCTCCGAGGCGTGAGATAAAACGGCTTAGCGCCGCCAAGCACCCGGTCACGCGTTGCACTCCCTTCAAGTTCCGGATCGGACCCATCCGGTTGATGGCTTCGATCTTCTCCGGGTTGGCTTCGATGCCACGCTCGGAGACGATGAATCCGAGCAGCATCCCCCTCGAGACCCCGAAAACACATTTTTCGGGGTTGAGTTTGATGCCGTTTGCTCGGAGCTTGGTGAAGACGCGTTCCAGGTCGTCGACGAGCTGGTCGGTCTTCTTGGACTTGACTACGAGGTCGTCCACATAGGCTTCGACGATGTCTCCGATGAGCTCGTCGAAGGTTCTGATCATGCAGCGCTGATACGTAGCGCCTGCATTCTTCAGTCCGAACGGCATCGTGACGTAGCAGTACGTAGCTGGTGTCATCGGGAGCCTGTCTGGGCTTGCCTTTCGGCTTGTCCTTCTTGGCCTCCTCGGCCAGGAACTTCTTCATCAGCGAACACTCTTTGTATAAGTGTTTCACTGGGAAGGCGTGGTTGGGGCACGGCCCGTTCCACTTCTTTTCGAAGTGGTCCGGGGTGTCCTCCGTGGGTGCCTTGGCACCCTTGCGATCCGCGGCAGCGACCATCCGTTCTCCGGACGGACGCGGCCGATTCTTCTTCTTCTTCTTGCTCGGGGGGTCAGAGGAGCCTCCGCCGGCTGTCTCGACCCGCTTACCTTTGGCGTCTTGGGCGCGATCGATGATCGCACCCACCGCCTCCTCGCCAGAGGCGAAGCTGGTCGCGATGTCCAGCAACTCTCTGGCGGTCCGGGGACTCTTGCGCCCTAGTTCGTGAACTAGGGAGCGACAGGTCGTCCCGGACAGGAATGCGCCGATGACATCGGCGTCACCGACGTCCGGCAGCTCATTGCATTGCCGGGAGAAGCGCCGGATGTAATCCCGGAGCGACTCTCCCGGTTTTTGCCGGCAGTTCTTGAGGTCCCAGGGGTTTCCTGGACGGTTGTAAGTCCCCTGGAAGTTTCCAACGAAAACTTCCTTGAGGTCAGACCAGCAAGTGATCTGGTTGGCGGGGAGATGCTCGAGCCACGTCCTGGCCGAATCGGCCAGATACAGTGGCAAGTTGCGGATGATGAAATCGTCGTCCTCCGCGCCCCCAGCCCGGCATGCAAGGCGATAGTCCTCGAGCCACAGGCCAGGGTTGGTTTCCCCCGCGTACTTTGGCACGTTGGCCGGGGGTCGGAAGCGCCGCGGAAATGGCGCGCTCCAAATGTGAGGACTGAAGACCCTCGGCCCCGGAGCGTCCGGGCTAGGGCTTCGATCCTCATCGTTGTCGTAGCGTCCCCCTCGACGCGGATGACGCGATCGGGAGGTGCCATCGTCGAACTCCAGGCGGCGCCGCCGCGCATCCAGGGTGGCGCGGGCGTCCCTGTTCGTCCCCAGACGACCACGGACGGAGGCTTTCGCTGTGCCATCCGCTGCTGGGGGAGTCTGGTGGACAGACGTGTTCTGGGCACGTTGTCCACGCAGACGCGACAGCGAGCTCTCCGCTTGCTGCACTGCCGCGCGCTCAAGTAGCGCCTCAGCCTCGCGCTGGGCGCGTCGGGCTTCCGGCGTGACAGGTTCAGGGAGGCCCCTAAGCAATGCCGCCGCCGCGGCCAGGTTCTGGCTCGCCCGTGGGAAGCGCGGACGGCCATCGTCACGACTTGCGACTCGTAAGTCGTCAGTGCGGGTGCGTTCACTGGACTCGCTCTGAGTGAGCTCGTGATCAATCGCCGCACGCTCCTGATCCAGCTGACGCTGGACCTCCAGGAGTTCCTCCCTCCGTCCGCGCAGTCGTTCTGACTGCACATCACGGGGTGGGGTCCCGTCCTGCGGGCCAGAAGGCTCCGCAGGGCGTTCGCCCTCCGCAGCGGGAAGATCTTCTGCTCGTATCATGAGGCACTCTCGTGAGGGATGGCGACTCCCCTCAATGCGCCCCGCGTCGGAGCCTTCGCTCGACGCTCCATCCAGGAGGTCGAAGAAAGACTCGGACGCGCAGCCCACCATAGCCACGAACTCGTTGTTCGTGGTGCATGGAGCTGGGAGCGTTGACGCCCGGGACATCGTGCCATTGAGAGGCGACGCACGCCCGGGGTCAAGCGAGGCAACCGGTGGTGCCGCTGCACCGGCCAGTGCCAAAGCGCCATCGGAGATGGCGACGAAATCGAGGCTCCCGAAACGCACGTGTGTGCCGGGAACCCAGGTGCTTGCGCGGCTAGCCATCCGAACAAAGAGAGGGGTTTGACGAAAACACGCACAAAGAACCCCTACCTGGCGCGCCAACTGTCGGCGTTCGTTGTGGCCGACGAGTAATTAGTATCGTGGAGTGCGTGTTTTGGTTCGGATGGTTCGCGAGAGGACACAAGGATTTATACTGGTTCGGGCAACGTGCCCTACGTCCAGTTCGATGAGGCTGCTCGTGTTACTCGCGACAGTTTGTAGAAGGGGGGTTACAAACGGGCGAGAGAGGGACGAGCTCCCAAGTCTCTGGTGTTCTACGTGTGGTGTAAGGTTATGTTCGCGTGTAGCCTAATGTTCAGCTTCCCCTCTGTCGTTCTCCCGCCTCCCCCTTTTATACTGCAAGGAGGGAGGCGGGCGTACAGAGGGTCGGCGCGAGGGAGTGGGCGACGGCATGGCCGTGCGTCCTGTAGGCCGTGCTGTTGACGCCTCAGACTCCGTGCCGGCCGCTGTGGATGACGTCGCAGACATGACGATGCTTCTCCGGTCGGTGGCGCCACAGGAATGGCCGTCAACGAGGGAAGTCTTTTCAGCATGGTGGAGCGTCCTCCGACGAGGGGTTGGAGGAGAGAAGGACCAGTCGCCGTTGCTTCCGTACCTGGTCAGAATGTCAATCGTGGCTGTCCCGTCCCGGTAGAAGAGATGGGCTTTGACGGGGGTCGTTCGCATAGTGACGGCCTTGCCCTCACTGTGCGACGTGGGCGGTTACCGCCCACTTGTACGGGGGGCTTCGGTAGCCACGGGAGTAGTTGAGCTTTTATTACTCAACTACTCAGTGCCAATTCGCCTTTGTTGCGGTAGGCGGCGCTCCCGACCCCTGAGGGTCGGGAGGGAGCGATTCGCCCGACCCCTGGGGTCGGCGAGGCGGGCTCTGGCACGAGCTCCCGACCCCGTCATGGTGAGGTCGGGTGCCTGAGTCGAGCGGCGGATGATCCGACCCCGGTCGAGGGGGTCGGGCGAGGCGGACCCGTCTGTGGACCCGAGCCACTGTACGCACATCGTGGCATAGAGGTCGGGCGAGACGGAGGTCGCTCACTGCTTTATACGTAAAGCAGTCGGAGAGCCGGTAATACCGGTCATCACCGGTATTGACCCTCAACAATTGTATTATCCAATACATACACACGACGTACGCATAAAATGTATAAACGTGAAATGAACATCGTATTATTATTTTTTCCGAAGAAGCGAACCTGTCGGTTCTCTGATAACCGATAGGCCTATCGGTAATCAGAGGACCGACAGGCCCCTTTCGGTGTTCAGCTCGCCCGACAGGCCGCAGCAGGCCACAAACCCTAGGGGTCGGGGACCTATCGGTCCTCTGTATACCGATAGGTGCCTGTCGGGTCCCTCTGCGCCCGATTCCTCAGATCCTACGCGCCACGTCGACGCCTCGTCATCGCCACATAGGCTATCGGTTTTCCGGTGGCCGACAGGCTCCTTGTCGGTCCTCCGGCTGCCGACAGGCTTCTATTTTTGCAATATTTCCAAATCGACCCCCATTTTTGAAATTAATAGTTAAATTAATATTATTTTAGAAAAAAAAACTCATGTGTGAACCACCCAGACAGCGCATGATAATCATATAATTAGATATGTCTTCAAAAATACATTAAGACAGATACATATGTACCAATTTTCCCATACTAGTTTTACACAAAATACAAGAACTCTGTTTTGCTTCATCCATCATAATGAGTCACCTAGATAACGACAAGAGTCCATCGCATCCTGTTTGCTTTGCATGTATCAAGTACAAAATGCCCCTTCGTGCTTACCTTATCATGGGATAATTTTCAGTTAGACTCAGACTATAAATAGAAGTCTAGGACACACGTTGGCTTATACTTGCCCCGTCTAGTTTTTACTCATAGCTCCAGAGGTATGAGATAGCCACGGAGGATACAAATGCTTTTCGTCCGAGTTCTTGTGAGAATCACCCTTTACGTATTTCAAATAGTCATTAGTGACCATAATTTTAGGAGTTTTCGGACTGGAAGGGTGTTTGTGTCTCCAGCAGCTGTCAAGACCCAACCTCCAAGCCTGGAGATACTGCCAGTTCATCCTGTAGCTAGAAATTCACTTTTGCATTTTGCACTTTGTGCTTGTCTTGCACCATATGGCACACACAGTCCTTCGAGTATCTTACTAAAATGCACACACTTTCGGTTAACTTATCTTGTATTGATGCTTTCGATAGATTGGCGCCATTTTTATAGCAACTATGTGTTCATTCGGAAGCTCGCACGCGTGGCCTGGGAGATCTACTTAACTCCAGTGTAGGACCTAAATCAACACTTTAGAGCTTCTTCTATAGGACGTACAAGTCAATATTTCTTGAAAATTGACAAAGAGAAAGGGGAAAATGTAAAATTCCAAGAAACATCAGCCAGCATGGGCCAATGTACAGCCGATACTCACTCTCAGCCTTATCCAGAGGATAAGATCCAGGGAGAGCAAGAAATTACAACCATCGGATGGTTGCAGCAGAAATAAATGCGATAACGTAAGCGCATCAATCGCTGCAATGCAGGGATCCATGGCCGATACGTGCTGTGACGAAAAAGTAAACGTGTTTGCCGCTGTGATGCGAGGACCCGTGGCCGATACACGCGATGACAGAAAGACATTCGGCATGAAGTTGGGTGCCCATCGGCCCGAAAGTCATCAGACGGAGCTCGACCGATGGACCCCGGAATCGGATCATCATTAAGAAATAAGATAGGATATGACATCGTCATTATATAAAGATATGCCGTCGACATATGAACACAAATAGAAAGATTTTCTTGCGCCACACAAAAGCCAGACGAAGTGAAGAAAGCCGACACAAACCGCTTCCGCCATCACCCAGATCGAACATTAATCATGATCTCATTGCTCTAAAGGCACCGACCTGGTCCTTTCTTTGAGTCAGTCCCAGATCGACAGGTCGGGGTAACGTACCTGGTCCATGGGTCTCAGACGGCGGAACGAGCGTACCCGCCCTAAGGCTATTGTTGTCAGTCTCATGCCGATGTGGGCTCTCGTGAAGCAGAGGAACCCTGACGATGAGAAAAAGAAAACCTCCGAGCGGCCGGGCACAAAGAACAAGAAGAAGAACCCTACGGCCGATGTAGCATCAAGATTCGCTCCAAGACAACAGAATATCAAAAAAAAAAAAAAAACATATCTCGGACTGCTCGACGATTTCAGACCAAGACGGGTTCTGAAATATCTTCTATCACCCAAGGGAATACACGCATATGGATACTATAATGCAACAAGCAGATATCTGAGCGATGGTCCCAGATCCCGTTTGAATACCAAGAAAAAAAAAAGAACACACAGATTGAACCTGCTGTCTGGACGACTAATTGCTACTGATCTCAAGTCAATAGGACCCTCTGCCTATTGCTAGGAGGGTGGAAATTGCTCGATCAACTGAGAGAAAGGTAGACATATGACCTTCTAGCCGATCGGAGGCCGGATTCCACTCACAACATAAAGAAGACACGAGATAAGGTACCGGCTAAATACCTCGGCTGCTGGAACGCAAGAAGAACGAGAAGAAAACAACAAAGCAAGAAGGAGATCGAGGCCCTTCTTCCACACACACGGGAGATCGGACTGAACCGTTGCAGCCCCGCGCACGATCGGAGGGACCTGGACGCACCCTGCACCACCGCACGAAATGAGTTTTTTGCGATGACTCGAGTACCAAGATCCAAGCACCGGAACAACATATCAAATGCAGGCATGCAGTAGATCGTAACATGAGAACGAGACAGTATGCATCCTATTGTTCTAAAGATGATTCTAGAACAATAGACCTACAACATCGGATGATTCTAGAACAACGGACCTACGATACCGGATAACTAGCGATCTGGGCATGAAAACAATCAGAATATCGGATCCAACCAAGAAAATACTGATCAAGAACACGCTCAGATCCCCCCTGGGGGGGGGGTTTCCGTACCTCTCGTGGAGATCGATGCCGATCCAGTCCAGGTGAGACGAGATCCTCGCCAAGTGGAGTGGCAATGCATCAAAGAGAGCTTTTTAATTTCTTGAGAAATTGGTTTGTTGTCCTTGTTTAGCAGCCCGGCCTCCCTTTTATACCGCGGGTCAGAGAAGGCCTTAACCATAATTATCTAGGGGCTGTAGAAACCCTAGAGAATTCGATAAACAGAAACTAGAAAAAGGGTAAAAATATAAGTTGCGGGCGGAGCTCCCGTGGACCATTCTTCTCTGGCGCCAATTCAGTCCTATGTTCTGGGGATATGTATCGCCTGATCTTGTGTGTGAACCGCCGCAGCTTTCTTACTCAGAGACGCTTCTATTCTGGCGTTACTGACCCGTGGACCAAGCTCGGCCGATCTGTGGGCTAGGCCAAATTCTGGCGTCAACACTATGCCCTTCTGTTTTTGTTCTTTGGAGTACACATGTCATTAGTCAACAATATTTCCATATAGGTATAGACAAAGAATGTCAATAATGTCATGGCGATAGACTGACCTATGTGTGCACTCCTATCAAATGTAAGTAATGTCTCCCATCTCAGATATTTCGTATTGCCTATGCACTGATTCTTCCTCCGTTACACTTTTTTGTCTCGGTCCTATCAAAGTGAATATGACAGGTCATACTCCATCCATAGATTCACAGCTGTTCCTCTAATTTTTTTTTAACTTAGATCCGATCAGCCTGAATGACAAAGTCATATACTGTATTTGATTCACAACAGACTTCATTTTTTATATGTTTTCCTCAAATATTAGCAAATAATTTTGAAGTTGTAAGCTTTTAAATATAAAAATCATAGCGAGATCTGCTCAAACATTAGCAACATGAATTACGAATAACTTTTAAGTTGTTAGCTTTAAAATATGAAATTCATATAGTTAGATGTCTTCAAAAATACTTTAAGACAAATACATATCTACCAATTTCCCATTATAGTTTTATATAAAATATAAATTCAAGTTGTGTTAAAGGCTATGTCATTGTACAAGAACTCTATTTTGCATCATCCGTAATAATGAGTCACCTAGATAACGACAAGAGTCCATCGCATCCTTTTTTCTTTGCATGCATACAAAATGGCCCTTCTTCCTTACCATTGGATAATTTTCAGTTAGAGTCGACTATAAATAAAACTTCAGGGCACATGTCGGCTTATACGTGCTCCGTCCAGTTTTTACCCATAGCTCCAGTGGTATGAGGCAGCCACGACGGATACAAATTCTTCTCATCCAAATTCATCAACTCGTGTGAGAACCACGCAGACAACGCATGTGAGAACCACTGTGAATTATGAAATTTTTTAAGTTGTTAGCTTTAAAATATGAAAATCATATAGTTAGGTATGTCTTCAAAAATACATTAATACAAATACATATCTACCAATTTCCATTCTAGTTTTATACAAAATACAAGAACTCTATTTGCTTTATCCATAATAGTGAGTCACCTAGATAATGACAAGAGTCCATCACATCCTGTTTGCTTGCATGTATCAAGTACAAAATGGCCCTTCATCCTTACTTTACTAGGGGATAATTTTTCATTAGAATTGACTAAAAATAGAAGTTACGGACACATGTTGCCTTATATTGCCCTGTCCAATTTTTACCCATAGCTCCAGAGGTATGAGGTAGTCATGAAGGATACAAATGCTTTTCTCATCCGAGTTCTTTAACTCATGTGAGAACTAGCTCGTAGGTATGTATTTCAAATGGTCAATAATGACCATACTTTAAGAGTTTTCAGGCTAGAAGGGTGTTTGTGTCTCCAGAACCTGTCAAGACCCAACCTCAAGGTCTGATGCTGCCAGTTCCTCCTGTTGCTCGAATTCACTTTTACATTTTGGCACATTGTGCTTGTCTTGAACTATAGACACACTCAGTCCTTGGACTATCTTACTAACATGCACACCTTAAGTTAACTTATCTTGTATGCTTGCTTTCTGATAGATTGACGTCATTTTTTTGCAGCAATTATGCCCTTTTGTTTTTGTTCTTCTTAGTAGACATGTCATTGGTGAACAATGTTTCCATATAGACAAGCAAAGAATGTCAATAGCGTCATAGCGACAGACGGAACCATACGTGCACTCCTATCAAATGTAAGTAATGTCGCCCATCTCAGATAATTCATATTGCCCATGCACTGGTTCTTCCTCCGCTACACTTTTTTGTGCCTTGGTCCTATCAATGTGAATATGATAGGTCATACTCCATCCATCGATTCGTAATTGTTGCTCCGATTTTTTTGACTAAGATTCAATCAACCTGAATGACAAAGTCATACTCCATTCGATTCAGAATATACTTCATTTATCATAAGTTTTGCTCAAACATTAGCAAGTAACTTTAAAGTTGAAATCATATAGCTATATTTCCTCAAACATTAACAACATGCATTACAAGTAATTTTTAAGTTGTTCGCTTTAAAATATGAAAATCATATAGTAAGATATGTCTTCAAAAATACTTTAAGACAAATACTCGATTTTTCTTCATCCATAATAATGGGTCACCTAGATAACAACAAGAATCCATTGCATCCTATTTGCCTTGCATGTATCACATACAAAATGGCCCTTCGTCCTTACCAGCGGATAATTTTCAGTTAGATCGACTAAAATAAAAGGCAAGGACACAGCCCGTCCAATTTTTACCCATAGCTCTAGAGGTATGAGGCAGCCACGATGGATTCAAATACTTTTCGTATCCGAGAGTTCTTCAACTCGTATGAGAACCACGCAAACAACACTTGTAACATCTTCTACATCGATTGCGGTGGCCTAGAAAATGGTGTCTATGACTATTGCCACCGGACTCATCATCACAACCATCGTACGATATAATTGATTGAATTTTCTGCAACACTAGATGGTCCTGTGGAGAAATCGAACGATAGTTTTGTTTACAAGATTAAAGGCTTCACTGATTGGAGTAAAATATTGGAAAGATGTGAAGGAAAATATCAAGAATTCAATTGCAAGCACTATAATCAATGGTCAATCTTTGTATTTTGATAACTTGTGTTCTCTCATTTGTTTGCTTTCTCAAAAGTATTGTGCATGCATGATACTAATAACAAGTTCACCCCTTCTTTTATATTGTTTTCTCCAACAATCTTTGTGGGATTTTGTGAACATTGACGATCCAAAGGAAAACATATTGAAGATTGCAAATGAGCACTAGAGCGGATGGTGATCCTCCTTTAGCGCTCATACAAGGCATACAACAGTTATGATGCAAGGATGAAACATAAGCCAAAAGACTTGGACATTGTGGAGTGGCACCATTTGATCACGTATTTTGGTTCTAAAAAGTTCAAGGTCCGACATGGTTTTATAAAATGTAACATCACAATAATCATACATTTGTTTTGCTAGCATTCACTTATTCACTTTCTGCAGAAGGTTAATAACTAGAACTCCTTGAATCGTCAGCAAATGAAAACCATGCATGTGATAGGCTCCAAACCCTCCCTCAGTGTAGCTGGGAACAAGTAAATATTATTCCTTACCTTATTATCAACTTTTAATTAATATAAGACAATATACAATTTTATAGTTTTTGACACATCATAATTTGCAATTGTAGAGAGATCCAGAAACTGGTGTTTAGCCTGGACTATTGGCTCTTTGGAAGACTACTCACACCAAACAAGGAAAGTGGTCCAATGAGATGTCTAAGGATATTTATGTGAGTAGTAACTTGATGTCACACTTGTTCCAAATATAAGAATTTATATATTGTGATACTTCAAAACATAAATGATCTATGCAATATGCTCTTTTCCACAGATTAATTCAGCTAGTTGTCTACGCAGGAGTCAGATGAAACAATTGAGGGAGAGAGCATCACACCTTCGAGTGGTGATGTGGACCTTGTTTTCCAGTCAACATACAAGTAAAAAACATGAAGCAAATAAACCAAAAGAGGTGAAATTGGGTACATATCCAAGTATCAAGTAAAAACAATCTACTTCAGAAAGGCTCGAGGAACAAGAACGAGAGGTTAAGAAATTAAAAGCACAGCTTGCAAAGGAAGCTGCTGAAAGGAGGCAGCGAGGAAGGAACTAAAAAGGTCAATCATCTTTCAATGGTGGCAGAAAATAGGGGAGTGGAATTACCACATGAGGTAATTAACTCATATGTGTGCTATAAATTATTTTATATTTTGAAAGTTTCTTATGTGCAGACGTGCAATTTACTATTTGTTTATATGTGACTGCTAATGTCTTAACCAGCCTTTTGTTTTTTTAAAAACATATTGTCTAGGATGCTAATGTAACCAATAATTCAACAGAAGGTGAAATTAGCAACACTCAGGATAACAATGATAAAAGACCACACAATGATGAAATACCGTTGGAAAAAAATGGGGTAAAAATGAATAAAAAATGTATGCATTTTTTTAGTATGGTTACCTCTTATTAGAATCTTTGAATCTCCATCTTTGCGCTAAAAAATGTTCCATATTTTTGACAAGCCTTTGTTGTAGACTGCCCCCAAAACAAACAATATAGCAGAAAGAGAAATTATGGTACCTAACGATGACAACGAAGAAACACCACTGCGACCAATTCAAACATTGCAACAGGTAATGAACCACATTGATGCTTGTAATCATCATGATTTTGTGTGATCTGGAATATAGCTAACATGTTCCTATATTATCTTTACAATGCCACAAAAAGCCAAGAAGCATTATCACCACGCAAAAAGAAGCCAAAATGAAGCCAAAGTGAAAAACTAAAGATATAGGAAGCCGAGACGCGTTATCACCACACAAAATGAAGCCAACTAGCATCACTTAATGCTCTTTGCGATAGGCATGGTGGCACCTACTTGTAAGCCTAAGCCTAAAGTTAGTGCAAATAGGTACATTTCTTCACAAACGCTACTACAAGCAAGTGCTAGGACATGAGCAGGAAAAATGAAAGAACAATTTTGTGCTTTATAATTACATTCACAATTCTTATTATCAATGGAAATTTGGCTGCTGAGTAGTCTCAAGAATATTAATTCTGTTTATTAGGATTGCAGATCACTCCTTTACAAAAGTTGTATTATATTCACACGACTATTTAAGATCTAATTCTATCGGTTCCTTTAAGACTATGATGTAGTCCTACTACTTTGTAAATAATGTGTCCATTTTTTTCTTACAACAAGTTGGTTCAACTACTACTTTGCAAGTAATATGTCCATTATTTTTCTGTTTACACCAGATTTTGGCTGGGCCCACAACCGGTGGAGTCTGACCCACGGGTCTGCCGCGGCGGCTCGAGAGCAGTTTGGGCTCCAATGGCAATGATGATTCGGCTGCACAGAGTGGCCGATGAAAGCCTAGAACGGAAGATCAGGCTGGCGCGAAGAAGAATGGACCGCGAGAGCCTGGCTTGCCAAGTTATCTTTTTCTTTTCTTCTAGCTTATTTTATCGAACGTCTTTTAGGGTTTCTGTAGCCTTGGACAATTACAGTTAAGGACCTCTTTAGCATGCAGTATAGAAGGGGGGGGGGGCCGAACCTTTAAAAAAAACAAGTAAATTTCCCAAGAAAACAACTACACTTTTCGGAGCATCACCACTCCTCCTGGCGGGGATCTCGTTTCTCGTGGGCTGCATCAGCATTTCGACTCTCACGAGAGGTATGGATCACCACTGCCCTGCGATCTGGAACGTCTTTGTAATTGTTACTTTCTCGATTGGGTTCGATATTCCGATCATTTTTTCTCGTTATCTAGGTCGCTAGTTATCCGGTGCTGTGGATCTTGTCTGCTTGAACTATCATTAGAACCGTAGGATACGAACTATCTCATCCTAACATGTCGATCTACTGCATTTCTGCGTTTGATACGTTGTTCTGGTGCTTGGATCCCGGTACTCGAGTCATCACAAGAACCTCGTTTCATTGTGGTGGCGCGAGATACGTGTGGAGACCGCCGATCATGCATAGGGCTGCAATGGTTTAGTCCGATCTCCTGTGCGTGTGAACGATGGCTTTCAATCCGTTTCTTGTTTCTCACCGATCTCGTTCCGTTCATTCTTGCGTTTTTGTTGGGGTGTATAGCCGGTAGTCCTCTCCTGCGTGCCTGTGCATAACGAAGCAGAACCCAAGGTCTCGATCGGCCGGAAAGTCACCTCACTATACTTCCCCCTCGGCTGATCGAGTTGTCTGTTTGCTTGATCCCTGACAAACTCCACATGTGGCGCCGGATATCTTTGCTTCTTTTTTCATGGGCTTTTTCGTTCTTCTTTCGATCCGTTTCTTTTTGACGACGCGAGCGAGATCTGGGTCCTGACCGGCCAAAAGGTCATTCATCATACCTTTTCTTTGGCTGGTCAGTGCATTTTTCGCTTAGTCAACCCTAGATCGGATGGATTTAGAATTCTTTTCCCTTGTCCCTGGGCATCACCGGCCATGAGTGGGATGGGCTCCGATCAGCCAAAAGGGTCATAAACCATACCTTTCTCTGGTCGGTACGGACGTTTCCCACTTGCCGTGGTATTGGCGGACCTCCGATGTGTGTAGCCCTTTTCTGTTTCGTTTAAATAGATCTGCTGGTCGGAAATGTGTCCTGTTGTTTATCTTTAGTTCTGAGTCGCAAGTGGGATCTGACCTCCTGTTCGCTTAGAAAGGTCATACACAATACCTATCTCTGATTGATCCAAATGTTTCCTGTTTGAGTGGATCACATAGTCGAACGGGGCCGGGGTTCTCTTTCTTTCACCTCGTATGTGTGACGGCGGATGTTTTCCTCTTCTAGGATGGGCTCGCTATGCAGAGAAAAGAAAAGATCTCCATGGCCTCCTCGCCCCCGTTGGACACCCATCGGCCGAATACATGGCCTACGGCATCTTCTGAGGCCGATGGGTGTTCTCTGTGACTTCGCTAGAATCCTTCTTGTTTTGTCTATATATCAGCAGTAAAATGTTAAAGTTTTGACACCATTACTTTCGGATCGAACGCTTATCATGCGCATCGGTCACAGGCCCCATGCTGCAGAGGCCGATGCGCCTACCATACTGTACCTCTTATTTTTCTAATCTATTTTATCCTCCGGCTGTAACCTCTCGCTCCTCTCGCAATCTTATCCTTAGGATAAGGTTAGAGGGCAGGTATCGACCGTACATCGGCCCATGGTGGCGATGTCCCCTGTAATTTAACGTTTTCCCCTCTCTCTTTGTTTGTTTGCAGGGAAAACTGACTAATAGGCCTCCCCCTTCCTGAAGCAAGGAAGCCACGGGTCACCAAATTTGGTTCTGAACTGGAGTTAAGCAGATCTCCCAGGCAACACGTGCGAGTTTTGTCCAGACGAACATTTTCTTTTCAACAGGACAATCAAGCTCTTGGTATTTAGTGTGGTGGAGCATATGGAAGATCATTAATGCTTGGAGAGATTGACTTTAATCGTTCCTTTCTTTGTTTTAGTATAGGTTCTTTTAGAAATCATTTTGTATGGATTAGTGGATGAATGGAGAACATTTCATTGCTTCAAAGATTATTGAGTTAGTGAATGATGTATGGAATATTTTGTATGGATAACTGGGTGGGATTGTAAGAGTGAATGATGAATTTATTTCATTTATCATATGCATATATTGTTGTGGAAAAATATGTTCCATTATTTATTGTTAATATAAAAAATGGAGCCAAAATGAAGTGTGATGCTGTGCAACAATTGCAAAGAGCATTAATGATGCTACATGTGGTCGTTACAATTATACATTTTCATTGCGATAATCTTTTAGCTTATTGCCACGTAACATATTTTGTTGCTATATGCTTCATGGATATTGCATCAATAAATAATTTGTTGCAATATCCTATAACTCTATAGCGACAACACATGTCGTTGCAGAAAGCTTCTTGACTATAGTGATGATAAATTGTTTTGTTGCAAGATCCTTAAAGCCTGTAGCAGCGTCCAATGTTTCATTGTGATAATCAGCAAGGCTATTCCAGCACTATATGTTTGTTTAATTTGCAACAAACATAGGTCACTGCAATAGAGTGTGCTGCAACAGAAAGCACACGTTTTTATAAAGGCCATTTACCACAAGACTACGGTGCTGCAATAATCACTAAAGCAACAAACAACGGGTGTGGCAATGGCTATATCCATGCAACCGAAATAGTCGTTGCATTATTATCACATTGCCATGTGCCGCCTCGTCATAATAAGCTAAAGTTATGGCAACACACCTCGCTATTTGCTGTAATATCCTATTGCATCGAAAGTACTTGCAATGCCTCCCAACAACCTTCAATTCGTTGTGATCACAATTTCTAAAAAAACACCGTATTGCAACAATTTTGAGGCGTTGCATGAGGGACAAGGGGATGGTGGTCTAAAATTTAAATTTCTTCTCACCACCAAGATTTAATAATATAATCAGTATCCTTGTCTGCATTTGTAGGTGTCAGACTGATGTGAAAGGCATTTTCAACGTCACAGTACTGCCTGCCTATAGAATCAATGTAATGAAGGTGCTCGACATAACCCCACGGTTTCCTACCCCGTGCCGCCGCAGAGTTGGTGGTTTTGACGTTGTAGCAGTGTGCAACACATGTGGAAGGTTGATGCTAGACCCCGTATCCTGGTGCTTTATTAAGTGTAAGGTATATGGTTTCGAGCTGTTTTTTTTCTTTTGCTAGGTTTTTATTTTTATTTTTTTATTTTTTGAGATCCTAGCTCTTATACATTCATATTATTAGGTTTTTTTTTAGAAAAAGAAAAATATATTTCATCAAGCAAATGAAACGTGTCCTGCTTACTCACCTCTAGGGTGATTCATCCTAGAATTATTACAAAGTTTTCAGTAGGGCTCTAACTATTCCATAGAAAACACACACCTAAACCTGATACATGTTTGTCGCATAAATGAGAATTGAATTAACAAAACTGTTTTAAAGCAACCTATTGCTAAACTTCCATTCATGATGGTAAAGCTATCCATTGTCATAGTTTCCAAGGTGTGACATGCATTTCGAAGGACCATTCTCCCCTCCTTTTGTAACATACTCCAATGTCTTATCCAATATGTTGTCCTATAGATTACCTAAATAGGAGATAAAATTGTTGCTTTATCAAAACTATATCATTACGGCTCAATCATATCGCCCAACAAATAGCAATTGCTCGTACTAGAATTTGTTTCCTTAGTGTATTTTGCACACCATTCAACCAATTTCCAAAAAAATGAGCAATATTAATAGGCGTTGTTAAGCCGAAAGTACATTCAACAATCCTCCATAGAACTTAGCGTAAATATATTCAATGAAAAGATGTTGTATAGACTCATTATTACTAAACAAACAACATTTCTCATTTTGGTTCCAGTTTCTCGTAACTAAGTTATCCTTAGTCAATGTTACACCTTTATAAAGGAGCCAAATAAACACTTTAGTTTTGAGTGGCACTTTTAATTTCCAGACAAAGTCGCGGTTCATGACACCGTTACTATATATGAAGATAAGCATTATTCATTGAATGCACTGAAAAAAGTCTATTTTGATTTAAAGTCCACCAAAAGACATCTCGTTCGTCTGCTAAATGTACACCTACAATTTTCGCCACCAATTCCATCCATCTATGCGAATTATGTCCTAACCCCGTTCAAAAGGAAATATTTAAAGGACCAGAGCTTAAGACATCAGAAACAGTGTCATGCTTTCTCCTGACTATATTACAAAGCTCAGGATATTTCTCTTTTAATTTAGTTGAGCCTAACCAAGTACTTTCCCAAAATCTCACTTCGGTACCAATATAAAGTATAAGTTTTCCAAAGTCAAGGAAATCTTGTTTAACATTCATGAGCCCGGTCCAGAAGTGTGAATCTGTAACATCCCGAGCTAAATTCTCGCTAATCTTTTGTCAATGAAGGCTTATTGTGTTCAATAAAAATTTCAAAACCCAAAGTTAATGACATCATAGGATCTAATCAACAGAACTTAAATTCAAAATTTAATTTGAAATCCAATCTTTATTGTCTTTTCTGTTTCTCTTTTCCTTCGCCCGTGCACCGCCGGCCTTGCTCCGCTCTGTGCAGGAACGAGCGCCGCCCGGCTTCCTCTGTTCTCCAACTGCAAACCGCCGCCCGAGTCCCTACTCCAACCCGGGCGCCGCTTCCCGACCCCGTCGTTTGTGAGTCCGTTTTCGTCCGACCTCCGACCCAGAGGTCGGAGAAATTTTCCGATTCGCCCGACCTCCGACCCAGAGGTCGGAGAAATTTTGCGATTCGCCCGACCCCGACCCCCAGTGGTCGGACGCTCATTCCGTCTCGGCCGATCCTTCGTCAGCACGCTCCGCCTCGCTCGACCCCGAGGTCGGACAAGCCGTTCGCTCCGCCTCGCTCGACCCCGAGGTCGGACAAGCCGTTCGCTCCGCCTCGCTCGACCCCGAGGTCGGACATTTCGCTCCGCCTCGCTCGACCCCGAGGTCGGACAGACTCGTCGGACCGAGCTCGAAGCGGCCACGCCATTAATGCTGCCGGCCATCTTCCCAACCGTAAAAGCGCCTGGCCGTACACAGCAGTGCTGCCACCGCGCCGAAAGTCTTCGTGATGGGACGCGCACGCCCGGCGCCCATGCGCTGCAGTACGCTGCCGCCGCGCCAACTTGCGCCGTGTCCTGCAGAGACAAAAGGAACGGAGACTGATCTTTTCCAGAGACGAAACACTTCACTCGGCGTGCTCATTTGCTCCTTCTGCTCGCTCGTCTCTTTGCTCTCGTCTCTTCTGCCTTCCGCCTTTACCGCCGAAGAGCTCCGCAGGGCCCGAAACAGAGCAAGTTTCTCTCGTGCTGAGGTGAGCTAGGTAACCCATGCTCTGCCGACGGTTCCATCATCCGTCGTTATCGTCTCTAACCGCCGCCCCATTCTTCCGCGTTATTGCAGAAGTATCGGCGCGTCAACATCTCTTTTCCCACGACCCGTCTCCGTTGTCGTTCGTTCTTACCGTCAGTCCTTGGTAATCTTTGCCATCCGACCAGTCTAGCTAAATCCTGTTTACCAAAACAACACACTAACTTTGTTAGAAAGAAATTCATGCACCTTCGCTTCTCTATTAATACAAGTTACCATCACCAGCATTGAATCCCTGTGTAAACTAAGTTACCTTGCATCTCCATATAGGCACCGAGCTGCAGACGGCCACCGAGGCTGAGGAGGATTTCCCCGCTGCCGACCCCGTCATCGACTGTGCTAACTTCTCCCCGAACCGAGGCAAGCCCCGGTGCATACCTATGTTTAAATTTTTACTTTCTCACTGTGAATGTAGGTTTTTGGTTGTGCATTAAGTTTTGAGGCTTGTGTGAAAACTTAGTTGCATGACTTGTAGGGTCTCCTACGGGTTGTTCTGTTAGAGCCAGTACGTTAGTGCTATGCCTACTAATAGGGCAACGATGGGCTTTGAGTGGTATGGAGACTACTCAGGGGGTTATTTATAGAAGTATTTGAGAAAGTCAGGACCCAACATTGTGTGAATAAAATTTGAGCACGGTGTCGGGTGCGGTTGCATTGGTCAAGTTTGAGTTGTGTACCGAATACATACTGGCATATGGGACCCAGGAAACCGACGTAGCTCATTGCGCAGTGTTTGGACAATTGGCCATCTCTTTTTCCGGGTGAACGGACCAGTAGGGTGGATGAATTCGCATTTCTGTTTTTCTTGGGCATGTGCTAGTGGGAAAGGCTTGGAGCCGTACAGGAACGCAGGACGTTGCCTGGAGGACCATGTCCTTGGAGAGATGGATGTTGGACCAACTCTGTCGCGATGCAGTGAAAGGTGGCCGCGTGTGACTCGTGGAGTGCGCACGTGTCGTGTTATTCGGGTTTCTCCTGCAGGATGTAAAATCAATTATAATTGCCGTCCCTCGCGGTATTGAGTACCACTTGCTCCTTTCTGCCGTGGCGACACTATAAAATGTGGTAGCAGGAATTGTGATTGGAGATTTGAGAATAAATTTCAGAACTGTTGTATTGCACTTGCTTGCTTAGTTGCTGCCACACTTAGTAAAAATTACATTAGCAATTCTGATAACTTGGCTAAAATACTGAAAACTATTAGTAGTGCTGTATTTTGCAAATACCTACCAGCTGCCACCAATATTCCAGCATTTTAGGAGTCGGCCTTAGAAGGCCTATTGACGGGTAAGACTTGCTGAGCGTCAGTCGCTCACGGTTTGTTGATTGTTGTTTTGCAGGTATTAGTGCTGACTGTAGCCAGGGTGGTTGGGAAGAGGAGACGCCCTCGGAGTGGACCTTCGAGTGGGTCCCCGCTTCGCCCTCCCGTGGAGATTAAACACCATCGGGCTGGGGTGTTTAATCGAGGCGTCGAGTGTTAGATTTTTGTTTCCGCTGAAAGCCACCTGTTTGTTATCAAAACTACGTTTCCGCACTTCCAAAACTTCTGAAATCAGTTGTAATATAACCTGAATTAATGTATCTTCAAGTTATTTATGCGAGTCCTTGTTAATTATTGTACTGTAAAGTCACTTGTTTCGGCAAGCGGCCCCCCCGAATGATCCTGGATGAGCAACCATACGATTTTATCGGACGGGGTTGCGACAGAATCTCCTGTTTTTTTTTCCTACCTGTGTTAGTCTTGTTACTAAGGTTTTTTCTTCTTTGTAATTGCTGCCAAAACCCATCCTCATTCATTAACTTAAACAACCACTTACTTACCATACATTTATTTTGAAGACTTAAATCTAAAATACATTCATATTGTTAGGTCTGTGACACACATATGTAAGATTGCACATATGTTGTTCAGGAAGGAGCCAGTACAAGCTTCCACTAAGCTTCTATGTTGGTGATATTCATGACCACAAAGCAGGCCAATGCTCGGTATCAATCTCGCCCAAATGCTCTCCAATGGGACTACCAGGGCGTGCCCCGTTGACACAAAAATCATGTGTTGGTTTATTTCTTTTTCTTTTTGTTTTTGTGCAGAGTCATGTATCACTTCCAGCACCAATGGGAATGAAATGAAAAGCAATATATTCTTCTGGATATTCTTCTCCTCCCCTTCTAGAGAGGGAATGAAATATAGAATATTATTGTGTTAAAGAAAGGGCTCTTGTCTTTTTGTAATGTGGTGAATTATGAAAATCAATAGTTTAGAATCCTTGCAAATGGCAACTGCATTAATCCTTACATGGAAACCAGTGTTAAGTAACTTCAGCAATAATTCACTTGCAGCAAAGCACGGGCAACGGTGGCTAGTAAGGGATAATTTGTTGTAACCCATTACAAATGACTTCAAATATGAGATCTGCGATCACAAAGTGAATAATTTGATCAGTGCTATTGGGTATCCAAATATGAATTTATCATATATGCCAGCTTTTAGATGAAAAAGATCTAAATGCCCTTCTCATCTTTGTACACTATGTTCTCCCTAATTAATAAATCTAAAAAATAATCTATGGATCTCAAACAAATACCAATTTTTTGGTGGCATGCTAATTTGAGATGGAACCGTTTGAGTAGTAAAGTGATTAAAAGTTGAGGAGATTTCAAGTGATGAAAAATTCATTTTATCAGGTCCACGTATGCAGGGAATTTTTTCGGGGGTCAATTTGCATTCAATTTATTTTAGTTGTTTCAATTGACAAGTCCTTTATTCAAATTTGAATTTTAACTTTCAATACACTTTAAATATGATATGGAAGTCTATGATGATGCATGCAATACAGGATCATGCTTATTAACAAAACATCACGATTTGTTGTGTTACACTCACCTTCAACCCATTTTGGGGCAGCGTTAAAATTAAAAACATGGGGAAGATAGGCATTTAAAAAAATTGTCACATCCCAAAATTTGCATTTTGGAATGTGAATCATTTTTAATGCTTTTATTTAAAATCAAACTATAAAATAATTTAATTTTTAAATAGTTATTAATTAATTTAATATTAAGATATTATGAAATGTGCTTTTTTCGAAAGACTTAATTAGTTCTATGAAAATATAAAAGAAAAACATAAAGTAAATTTGATTTAGTTATGAAATACAATCTTTTTTTATATGGAAAACTTGACAATGTATTAATATGCTCTTTGAATTGACGATAAACCATCACATTATGATGCTTCACTCCACATATCTCACACATGTATCTCGATTCAATGTCAACGATATCCATCCCAACAACTATGAATGTGCAAAAGGAAAGATTTTAATCAAATATCGAGATTTAACATTTTTTTGTCAGATTTTTCCTTCCAAAATACATCTCCTTTTTCTTCCCACACCCCTCCCACCTCTCCCATAAATATCAGGGGTCTCCCCACGTCCTCCCTCACCGCTCAAACCCTAACCACGCCGCCAGGCCACCGCCGCCGCGCTGTGACCTCGTGTCCAAACCCGTAGCCTCCGATGGACATCCCGTTCTTGGCGATCCGTCCAGCCAAATTCCATGAAATTTTACTACAGGATGCGCTTTGAAGTCAACTACAACATATCAAAAATTCACTACAATTGAGGCCTCCATGCCTCCGGGATCTATATTTTGGTGGCAGATGTTCAGGGTTCTAGGCAGATTCTGCGTGCATGTTGGTAACTTCATCTTGTTTTATTCCAATTCCAAAGTCCTCTTGATGTCATCCCCGAGCCATGGTGTATTCAAGGAAGTTCACTTTGGCTCCAGCAAAGGGCACGCTCAGATCACCAAGGATGACACCAGGAACGCGTTCTTCTCACCAACTGCTCCTGTAGGACCTTTAGCAGATCCAACCGCTCGATCTCCTTTTCAGTTGAAGTTCCGATAAAATCATCATGTCCCAATCGTATCCCATATATCATTACACATTTTGGTATAATTCCATGTTCATACCTACTGCCCATTGGCGGGAACACGCACATCTTTATCATAATATCTTTGCAGGACAGAAACCGTGTCTTGTATGTTTATTGCGGTTTTTCTGTTACATCCGAGAACATCCGAACAGACCACCAATGTCTCTAACAATGTATTTGCATCCTCTATTGTTTTATTAAATAATCAAGGATTGCGATGTTACAAACATTGGTCGTCGTCATCACCCTGTCTCCACCGTCATCATAATGTCGAGTATTTCTTGCTCTTTAAAAGCCATCTAGTGAGCCCTCCCTATCCGACATCATGCATCATTCTTAGTCACTCTTGTTGTGGTATGTTGTATCTTAGATTCTTTGTTTAATTATTTATTACTAGCATACGCGAATAAGTACTCAAGTTTTGGAACGACGGACTTCAAGATCAACAATTATGATCACTGAGCAGAAACAACTATTGAGACAAGTGTCCTTGATCATCTTACATCTATTCTTTCTCACTCTATAAATTGATTGCATTCTTGAGTCAATATGGGGGAATGCCTATGATAGGGTTACTAGAATTGTTTGATTATTCCTTGTTGCCTGATACTGGGGTGTGAATTGGGTAGATCTTGCTTAGTTGTTGTGTTAGTCGGGAAAGGCTTATTAATTATGATAATTATTATTGATGCATATAGATGATTGAATGGTAACTAAAGATGCGGTGATTATGATGATGACAAGGTTGGTATAGAGGGCTGAGCAAACGGGAACAGTGGTGGGTGCTGTTGGTATAGGATGGGTTTGATGGATTGTTTGCTCGGGGCCTATTAGTAGGATCAGGGAGAGGTCACCTAGGATAACAGTGCCACCACAATACTCAAAAAGGAATAGGCTTGACTGATTAATTAGGTGCTCTTACAGTCCCGTGCAAGCCAAATGGTAGAGCGGGGAATATAGCTAATGAGCTATCTTTAGATCCGAACGATGTAGAGGGGGCCCTTGGTAAAGAACAGGTACCGGAGAGCTGTTCTATGGACAGGTACCCCACGGTCGCTCATTAGCGAGCAGGCACCCGAAGGTCTTCCTAGGACAGGTGCCCGAAGGCAGTTCTCCTCCGGTGAAACCTTAGCGGGCGTGTGCGTGCCGGAAGACCTTTCGGAAAGGTCTCCTAGTGAAACCTGCCACACACCTAAGAAAGTGTGAATGTGAGTCGCAATCACGGCATACAAGGGTGATCACGACTTGTGGATAAAGTGGTGCCATCTCTGCAGAGTGTGCAACTGTTATGATAGCCGTGCTCACGGTCAAAAGCAGCCTAGATCCTCACCTGATAAGTTGGATGGTTTGGAATGTTGGTTCAGATTGGGATACATAGCACCTATGATCAGTTTGAGATTGGGTTGACTATTCACCTAGTAATTAGGTTGCTAATCTATAAACTTAACCACTAATTGTTGTAAACTGCTTTATAGCCTTCCTTGTATTGGCCGATCATGTCATATTTTCCCACACCTGCGGAGTACAACATGTACTCACACTTGCTATCCACAAAGCATATATTGCTCAGTGAATAAAGATGAAGAATTAAAAAAGATGAAGATGGTTAAGGAGAACTAGGCATGTGGTCTTTCGGTTCCTGTGGAAATGAAAGACGCCTACGCATAATCAAAGCTTTGCTACTCTAATGTATCAATTAGATAGAGAGATATTGGTTTTTTCATCACATATGTTATCCTGTATGCATGAAAACTTAATCCTAGGCATGCATATAGATGATCTCGGTTTGGGTCCTTAAAACCGGGTGTGACAAAAATGTTAACGAAATGTACTGATGCAGTTATATGACATATAAGACTATAACTTGCACATCCAATGGCACTCACTGTATTTTTACTTTTGTCGATATGATATTACAAAGAACTTTGCAACGGCGTATATTAAATTGACCCGAACTAAAAACTACTTACTACTTTTGTTCATAAATGATCGTTGTTAGAATAACAGCTTTAATTTATTTTAATTGGAATTTTTTTCCTGATGTCGACGAATCAAAAACGGAAGTTGTAAGAAAGATGCATACTAAAGCATGATTCTTCAACACATGCGAGACACATGAAACTCATCGATCACATGGGTAAGGTGTCCTGAACCAAACCGTCGGTTCCGCCTTTCTAACAGGGGCTGGTGAAGTGGTGAATGATGACCCCGAGGGAAAACCAGGTTGGGCTCTACAAAAACCTGGAATTGCTGCGCATTCAACTAGGCACGCCACTACCGCCCGGACAAACTGTGGTTTGACAAATTGTATAAAAAAACTGTGGTTTGGTAACTAAATTAATATGTTCTGGTTTCCAACAAATGGTCGTCAAGATAATAACTGAGGTTAAAAAAATAACCAATTAATACTGTTATCCTAATGACATGGCGGCAGGAGTAATGAAAACTTAAGCTATTACTACTTTTCTTTATAAATGATCGTCACTAGAATAATGACTTTAATTTATTTTGAGGTAGAATTGTCTTCTGGCGACAACAATTCAAAAATAGAAGTAGTACTTAACAAACGTTCATGGCACACATGAGATAATTAAGTTTGTCAGGGATTTTGTATTTTTAAAAAGTAGGCTTGCACATGAATACATGATGACTATTACCTTTGAAGTTGTTCCCTCTGAATTTTTTTATATGCTTATTAGTGGTACAATATAGTTTTCTAATGAAGTAAGTGGCACTATACATATCGTTATCATATACCATCCAACAGCCCTACTATGTGTCCAGATAGACCTTAAGCATTGCGACCCATGCTCTGAGCGGGAAATCCTTGTTTGAGACTATTCTAATGAGGCAGCAAAGCTAGGCGAGGCTTCTTCCACGCAATGACACAGGGCAGAACGAATTCAGCTCTTAGAGAAGATCTCTGTGTGCACATGTAATTTCTGAAGCTTGCGAGAAGATGCAGTCATCATGCCAATAATAACACACTTTTTTGAAAGCTTTTGTGAGATAGAGATCTACGCGGCTTATCACAACAACCACTGTACTTTGTGGTAGTCGGTCGGATTTGTGGATCAAACGCTAAAAGCAAAGTCAATATGTACGTTTGACCTATCTAAAACTAAAATGTTTTGATATATATACCTTTCGAGATGTTTGACACATGTTGTATTACAGCAGAGATAAACGCATGTGTTAACGTTCGCAATGAAGCCTGGAACAGGAACAGGATCATCTTGCATATGTGATCCTGTGTCCGGCGAAGTCTTAGGTTAACGCATGACAGCCGTTATTGGGAGAGTAGTTTTAAGGTCCAAAATACTGAACAGTACTTCCATCAAAATACTGATCATATCTCAAGGTTAATTTAGTACTTTTGTTTTTTGTTTAATTAAACATTTTAACTAGTTTTTATTTTATTAATAACTTTGTGGGCCAAAAATGTGAGCCATAAATAGAAAATTGTTGACAATAATGATTAATACAAAAACATAAATTTAGATTATTATTAAGTAATCATAATAATCTAATTAATTAATATTATATTTTTGTTTCTAATATTACCCTCAATATTGAAAACAAGTACTACCTAGTACTGCTATGTGGGACCAGATAAATCTCCGCCATTAAATCTTCAGTACCTATGGATACTCTTAAAAATACCTATAGGTATTTTGAACCTTAAAACTGCTCTGTTAGGAATACTTTGCTTTCAATGGCAAAACACAAAAGTGGATCCCAAATTTATCATTACATTCACTCGCTTAAACACACATCTACACCCTCTGCATTTAAATTGTTGTTGACTTCTAAATCAACTCCTAATGAAAGATTCAACAAAGATTAGAGCGCTCTGTGCACTTAGAGCATCTCCAATAGTCATGTAAAACGATTCCTAATTTTACTTATTGAGCTCCAACAAAAATCACTCTTCAACAACTACTAATATGTACACCCTAAATGTTGGTCCTTGCAAAAAACATCATCCATCACCTTACATTTAGCAACATCGTTGGTACTTCTGATGAGGACATCGTACCCATGGTTACACATAATCATTCTCCCGTTACGACAAATAAAGGTCCAATCACTAGAGCCCGGGCTCGACAATTGAATCTAGAGGTGAGCTCGTTCTTAAATACAAGTTCATATGTTACTATGGAGAATAGATTGCTATCTAATGATTATATTATGATTAGAAATCATAGAGAGGTCAAGGAAGGCCCTGGAGACCAGCTACAAGTCGGACAAGGACGTCCAAGCCATGTAGGAGATCCAATTCATGTCGACTTCGAATCCAACTCGGAGTCCAGGAGCAGTCCGTACTAAAACGGGTGCCCAGGTCACATACGGACTCCGTTTTAGGTTATCTACCACTTCATGGAAAGAGGACGAGATTATCTTTCCAATGGGATAAGTCCCACTGTCCAAATTCCTCTAGAGTCCACGGGAATCATCAAAACATTGGACACTCCAGAATCTGTCAGGGTGCTACGACACCGACTTTGGACCGGTTGGCCTTGTACCGAGTTAGAGTCCGTTAGGGTTGTGTCTAAAGGACTTGCACGTCCTAAATTCCTTTATAAACAGCCGTCACCCCACCATTAGGGTTCGGGTTTTGCTTAAATTATTCCTGTTAAAAATAGTGTCGCTGTTTCATCGGTTTGTGAGACCCCAACTTTGTGAGTTTAATCTTCATCTGCAATTTGGTTGCTTTCTACTTCGTTCTTGCTTGTGTTCTTTGATTCGCAGGCAAAGACTGCCTTTTCGGCGAGGTCATCCGTGTTCACGCGGGTGATAATCAGAGGAGACGTGGTGCTAAGATTGCGGGGTTTAGAACGTGCCGTTCAGAAGCCGGATCGATTTGTGTCGCGACTCCGCCCAAATCGTTGATTATCAGAACCTGTAGGAAGATTGGGACCCGTTCCCATCAATTTCCAAAACATGTAAATCATTTTATTGGAAGCTGTTGGAGGATAGCCACTTTTCTTTCTCCCAATACCATTTTGACACTACCGAAAACATGCTTTCAGGAGACCTTTCTTTCTCCCAAAACCATTTTGACACTACCGAAAACATGCTTTCAGGAAAGCCAATTATACATGACTGTTGTAGATGCTCTTAGGGTTTTAAATCTGCAAGTATTATGTATTCTGTAGTATGACCTCAAATTCTAAAAGAAACGAATAAGCTGTCACATGGGCTACTGATTTCTAAGGATTTGAACGCTACCAAAATACTTCCAACCGTGCAGGCGCAGTAAACTATCGTATCTGACCATGAGTGTGAGTGATTCTCGATCTCAAAGCGTATAATTTTTGGGTTTGCATATGTATTGAGTCACTACCCCAGTAGCCTCACACGCGGTCGTCCTGGGCACACATCTAATAAATCCTCATCCCAAGAAGAAGATGGTTAAAATATGGTTACACGATCGTCATGAACATAGTTGTCATATGGCTTTATTGGCGTGATTTGCACCACACTGTTTACACTACTTTTAGTTCATTCCAATCTGGAAAAAAAATATCCTTTGGAGGAGTTTAATTATTTAGTTATTATAATCCATCGATCTGGCAAACTGGTGATGAACATCATATTATAATAATATGTAAAGAAATCACACTTTCTCGCATATATATTCAGCTATATGACATTTGAGTCCATATCCCCCCCCCCCCCCCCCCCTTAATCTATAATACAAAAATAGTCTACAGGATTATTTCCTTTCCTTCAAATAGAAATCTTTGCTGGACCCCCTCAACAAGAAAAAGAAATCTTGGTTGGAATGCGCGGGTCTTAAACAAAATCACACATTTTTGCTAACATCTTGAACGCGTTGGCTATGGACTCGATCGATCGGAATCGGAAGGATCCCGGCGCTTGCGCCGAATGAACACGTGGGTCTTGCACGCTTTATCGTGTAGAAGGCAGATCGAAGCGCCTACAAATAGACGTGTATGGATCGACCACAGTATTTCAGTCAAAAGCTCGTACTGCTCAGAACCAGCTTCACGTACGGACATGATGATGCCCTTCGTAGCCAAAGTACTACTGGTGCTTGTCGCCGCCGTAACGCATTATGGTTCCTCCGCCACCGCCGCCGCCGGCGGTCCGAAGGTTATCATCATCGGTGCCGGCATGTCTGGTAAAAATCCTAGTCAAAGAAATGTGTTAGTGTACCAATACCAACATATATATCATGTATACCTATATATAATGAACGTTGAGTTCTTTGCAGGGATCTCTGCAGGGAAGCGTCTTTCGGACGTCGGGATCACGGACCTCGTGATCCTGGAGGCGACGGAGCGCATCGGCGGGCGCATTCACAAGACGAAGTTCGCCGGGCTGAACGTGGAGATGGGAGCCAACTGGGTGGAAGGCGTCGGAGGCGAGCAGATGAACCCGATCTGGACCATGGTGAACGAAACCCTCGGCCTGAGGTGCTTCTTCTCCGACTTCGATCACCTGGCCAAGAACACCTACAAGCAAGAGTAATGACGTCTTATTTTTTCCCCCCCTTTTCTCTATCTGCTGATGATTGAAATATATATCAAGTTTGTTTAGTTCCACAGTATATATTTATGTGTGTTGGGCGCATTATTCAGTGGTGGCCTCTACGAAGAGGAGTTTGTCAAGAAGAGGATCGAGAGGGCTGAGGAGGTGGAGGAGAACGGGGAAAAGCTCACCGGCACATTGCACCCCAGTGGCCGCGAGGACATGTCTGTTATGGCCATGCAACGCCTCAACGACCAGTACGTATAGACCTCACGGATCTACTAATAAATCCTTCGTTTCTTTTGTCTTAATTATAAGTCTAGGTACATATGCATGCATGCGTACTAGAGTAATAAGTTTTGCAGGTGAGTACCGTGTTGAGCCAACTACGTACGACTTCCCGCGTCTTATCACATTGTTGTCATTAGCAAAGCTAATTTGAAATCTATGTCGTCCTAATAATAACAGTTTAAAACCGGGAGGAACTGACTAATACTCAGTCGTCGTCGTACCTAAGCATATATACACACGGTGAGGTTTCATGCATAAGAAATTTGGGTGCGTAGCTAGGTAGCCTGGGCCTGGCTGGGTCTTTTTAGACGACGCTTCCCCCGTCTTGCATCTATCGTCATCCCATTATGGGTCTGTCTAGGAGGGGCATTTTCAAACTGATCTTTCTTTAAAAAGAATTAGTCAATAGAAGAAGCATGAAGCAACTTGGATATTACTGATGCAAGAAGCAACTTGCATGTTTTGCACTACGCGGCCTTCACTTCCTTGTACTACGCTGCTGGAAGACCTTGTGTGTAATCCGTTTGTTTTGATGCTCTGTCCCAATCTATTTAGCAGGACTCGTATTCACAGACGACCTTCCCATTGACACAGCCTTTCATACCATAATCTAATTAAAATTAGATTCTGCACCATCAGTTGACTATAATAATAATTACTACAGTACTATTTTTTAAGAAAACAAAACAACAATGCTTAATTTCTACATTTGTGTGTTTCTCTGGTGGAACACAGGTAATTTCTTTTAAAGAATATAAAGGTGATCAAAATTAGGTACAGGGCCTCAGATCTGGTTACACATCTTCTAGAATGCTACTAGATTAATTCATTTTGACATGGCATTCGACATGGTCACCAGCAGCTATACTCTTCTTAGTTCTTAACCAGTTATTTCCGAAACTATTTTTTTTTCTTGATACAATGACTGAAAAATATTCATGTGACAGATCATATATAATTTTTTTATCTGGTGCTACACTGTGTTTTTGGGGACCTACGGATTATTCTTTAGAACCGATGAGGTTAAATATTCACCAAGATCTTTCATCCAAAAAAAAAATCACCAGATCCAGAGTAATTGCACGGTTGCCTGCACCTGCACTGCAGACAGTCGTAGGTGGAGCACCGAACTGTGCAAACTCTACAACTTTCAAAAAATAGTCAAAACAAAAATTTTGACAGTTCACAAACATCTAGTATTTCCCCACGTGGGTGCAGGACTGGGACAGCCACGTGCTATCTAGTTCTTGCAATCTTCTCGATACACTGTTTTCTTTTGAGTATCTCAATACTACACAAGAACATTAATCTTGATGATCTACTCAGAAGTTTCCTATCTCTTGATTAGTTGGGTGGTTTCACCAATATTGAGTTCTGTCTCTTCAATGGTACGTTGTTGCCAGTTTGCCTTCGGGTCCTGCGACGCCAGTTGACATGGTGCTAGACTACTTCAATCATGACTACGAATTCGCCGAGCCACCACGCGTGACAAGCCTTCAAAACACAAAGCCACTGTCAACATTCAAGCATTTCGGCGAGGACTTCCATTTCGTTGCCGATGAGAGAGGTTACGAGGCTACAGTGTATCATGTCGCTGGGCAGTACCTCAAGACCGACAAATCCGGCAGCATTGTAGACCCCAGGCTTAAACTTAACCAGGTATATCAAGATTATTCTTGTTACGTACCACTCCCTATATCAAGATTACTTATATATATATATATATATATATATATATATATATATATATATATACAGGCACTTCAGTGATGTCAGTACTTAATTCTTCAGTCTAATGTATAATTGGCTCAGGTAGTAAGCAAGATCGCGTACTCCCCTAGTGGCGTCGTTGTAAGGACAGAAGATGGTAAGGTGTACAGAGCGGACTATGTTATGGTCTCTGTTAGCCTCGGCGTCCTGCAGAGCGATCTTATCCGCTTCACGCCAATGCTACCTGTAATAAGTCTTATATATATATTTCCCTCACGTACAGTCATGGGATCAATTTTTAGCACACCAAATGATGGTCGTCCTTCTTCAGGCATGGAAGATCGTAAACCTGTACCAGTTTGACATGGCAGTCTACACGAAGATATTCCTCAAGTTCCCCAAGAAATTTTGGCCGGAGGGACCTGGCACAGAGTTTTTCCTCTATGCAAGTGCAAGGAGAGGATACTACCCTGTCTGGCAGGTAACAGTTGCTGTTCCATTAGCAGAACATTTTCTTTTTTGTGAAACTGCATTGGCTGAACATACATCCGTAAAGAAATTTACTAAGCAGTTTTTTACACACATCAATATATTTCAGCAATTTGAGAAGCAGTATCCAGGATCAAATGTACTCCTGGTCACTGTCACCGATGACGAGTCAAGGCGGATAGAGCAGCAGTCTGACAATCAGACCAAGGCAGAAGCTGTAGAGGTGTTGAGGAAGATGTTTCCAGGAAAGGACGTGCCGGACGCCACCGACATTCTTGTCCCGCGGTGGTGGTCTAACAGGTTCTTCAGGGGCACGTTCTCCAACTGGCCTATTGGTGTCAATCGCTATGAATATGACCTTATCAGAGTACGTAGGGTTCCGCCACCGCTGGATATATATTATTATACTCATAATATATTTATATTTGTCTCTTTATTGTATATTTATCCAAAACATTCTAAATAACTCTTCCGTGCTTTTTCACATATCAGGCCCCTGTTGGAAGGGTTTACTTCACCGGTGAGCACACAAGCGAACACTATAACGGTTATGTCCATGGAGCATACCATGCTGGTAAAAATCCTATCATATAGTCCTCTTCATTCAGAGATGGATTATTTTCTGCTCATGTGAAAGCATTGATTCTTAATGTTCTAAATTTACAGGTATTGACTCCGCAGACATCTTGATTAAATGTGTGAAGAACAAGATGTGCAAGTACGATGTCAAGGGAAAGTATGACTAACCTAAATTTTAGGTAAATAATCCAGTGTCCCCATGTAACAATTTTGTACCATCCATTTCTGTATAATTTTTTTCAATGAGTAATTCTACATATTGATATAAAAATTTTATATTTTAGGTTGAAGCCAGTTTGTCAGAAAAAATTAAACCAGCAGATAGATGTTGCTTCCTAGAGGATGTGTCAGAACATCCTTTTAGTTTAGTTCAGGTTTTTTCGTTGGTTGTTTAATTAGTTTGTGTGTGCTCATCTTTGAGTTGTGTGAGGCTAAATGCTTTTGTAAAATTTTAATGCTACGTACATTCAAAACAATGTAGAGGTTTGGAAGCTTTTCATTTACTTGATGAAATATATATGAGACGCTTATCTAAAACAAATGTACACTTATTATACGCCAACACGTACTCCCACACTGACTCAAATTCTGGTGCTGCAAAGAACAGGCTGATTGTATAGAAGAAGGAAAAAAGTTGCCTGTATAGTGACAACATGCATGTTCAGATTAAGCTCAGTCTCACTCCCTCGCTGCCGACACGTCCTTTATTTTACTCATATATATATATATATATATATATATATATATATATATATATGGCGATTAGTTACTCAGTTTCTATCAAGAGCTTCAACCCTTTTATCCCCACTTCGCATCGTCCATATTTGCAAATTCAGATAATATGCAAACCAAAAAGAATACCAATAATGTCCAGACATAACATCCACATGATGCACCACTGAATTAATGATCGCTTCGACCAATACACATGGGGGCCAAGAATCATTGTCGTCGTTGTACCCAATGGAAACTGAAAAAGAAATCACAAACATCATGTTTCCATCATCCAATAATCTAGGTAGACTCTGATCTGGTGCGTATAGAGAAACACGCCGTGCTCCTGGAAGCCAAATATACCAGTACTGTACTGTAGACCCTATGATGGTACGGTACACCTTGCTTTTTATTCACGTAATCATGCATGCTACAGCAACAGAAATAACAAAAGGAAACAATTCGTTTTCACAATAAGAAAGAAGTTATCGACACGCATACACATGCACATAGACACTCACAAAGCACACAAGTGACGATCACACACTAAATTAACTCCAATAATCATCAATCCCATGTTGTCGACATTGAGACGCATGCATGCATGGCCAGTCTCATCACTTAGTTTGATGGCGGGAAATCGGCTGCCACCGTCCCTGCACAGGGATGCACTCTCCCGGCTGTTGCCCATGATGACGAGCCACTACCGTCGTTGCTATTATTGTCTGCTGCAGATCTCTTCTTGTTATCGCCCTCTCCTCCACCGCCTGTCTTTTTTTCCTTCTCTTCAACCGCCAGCTTGCACCGCTCCTTCTGCACGTTTATCTGCGCGTAGGCAAAACCCATGGAAGCCATATATATATATATATATATATATATATATATATATATATATATATGTATATATTATATATATATCTCGATCGGAAGACGACCATGAAATAGAATTGATATCTCGGAGCCTGCTTGTTACTTATTAGCGCGCGGCAGGCGGTCTCTCCCTCTCTGTCTGTTGGGCTTGGACGATAGAAGTATCTGATGCGCGTGTATTTATAGATCGGACCTAGCAAGCTAATTAGTTGGGGTTATTGGTAGTGGCACCATCAACCTGCTGATATACTATTATTTTACAGTTGGGGAATAGTTCTGCTCCAATACCAATTCTTAAACCAGTAATCATGTGGCCGACAAACTTTTTTTGAGGAGATGGCCATCCGTTTTTGGATCACTGTTGGGCGTTCTTTGTTTATACTTTGGTTCCCTAATGCGTGTGTGTTGTTGGGTCTGACTCACACATCGGCTAATAATAACAACATCCTCGTTATTCTTCACGGTACAAAGTCCTCTCATCAAAATTTCATTAGTTATAAAAGGGGATGTATAGTTGACCACACATGGATTATACTATAACATGCGATAAGTCAAATTAGTCACCAAGCTTTTTTGTTGCTCTTGTGTTGGTACGATCAGCGCCACCAACTTGCCACTTGGCAAATCTATATTCGGCATGCATGGTGCTACTGTTAGGTACTGCACATCAGAAGCTCGATCGCTGCCACTCTATAGTTGATGGTGACCACAGTTTTGCACCGAAGGGTAGAAAGCTATAATTGGTCGTGCAGATCTTAATAATAAATTGCTTATCCATAATCAGTGGTCAGAAATTAAAACCCCTAAGCCCACTCATCGGCTAATCAGTGCATCGGCTTTTCCAGTTCTAAAAGGGTCCTTCGCAGCCAGCTCAAACAGAAATGCAATTTTGTGTGGTCAATATATAATACCCACCCTTCGCAATATATATATATACCCACAGCTTTCGTATTAGTCTTTGTTGGTACACATTTTTGCGACGTGATGCTGCCTCACTACTAATTATCTCATCGATGCACTTAGGTCTTATACTTGACACTACTTTGTATTTATATACTCTCCACAGAAATAAGTAGAAATAATGCAAAATGGCACCTTCTGCAGCAGCTTTTCTCATTTAGTCTCTTCTCGATATAAACTGGATTATCAAGTGTGCAATACTGGTAATATTTGAATAGGATATTTTTTGTAACAGTCGTCTCTATGCTATAATTAAGGCCATGTTTAGATTAGGTAGCTAATTATTAGTCCCTGGCTAATTTTTAGCTAGCTAATTTTTAGCCAGCTAACAATTAATCTTATATCTGTTTGGAGTTCTGACTAATTATTAATATATAGAACTAGTTTTGTTTCTGGTTAATAATTAGTCCCTATTAATCATGAGGTTCGATAATTATTAGTCTTTGAATTAGGCAGCTTGTTTGGGATACAGAGACTAATTTTTCCGGCTAACAATTAGCCGGGTAGATCCAAACAGGAAAGTAACCCTCTTCATTTTCCTTTTCTATTCATTACAACACCCGCGCACTGCATGCTGATGCTGCCCACCCTGAACCTCGATCTTGTGAACCGCCGCCGCCTACATATCATCGTTTGATTCTAAATATTGTCAGTATTGTACACCATGAAGGAGCTCTTCAAATAAACTTATTTTCTAACAAGCAAATGCTGTCCCAAAATTGATTGTAAATAACTCGTTGACAAGAAAAGGCTTTCTCAAAATAGATTGTAAAAAAATTCTTTAACAAGCAAAAGTTGTCCCTAGTTTTTGACACTAGTGAGCTTCACAGATTCTGATATTGAATTTCTAATGTTAACTTTAGTATTAGATTGATCAAATATCCTACAGTTAATTTCACACTACCACAACTATTTGATCCTTTGTTCTGGAAAGCAACAATTTCTAGAACTCATTTTAGAAAAACACAAAGTAATTGTGCTCTTTGATAGTACAAAGCCACAACTCATGAAAGCCCGCCCAAACAATGACAGTCTAAGTAAGCAAGGGTGCTCATATGACAAAAAATAGTCCTACATTGCCTAGCTAAGTGGAGCAAGACCGCTTGAAAAGCCAAGCCTTAGAATCCAATAATAAGTGGGTTAATCCTTTTACACGAAACGAGGACAAAGGAGTAAAAGTTATTATTGTTAGGTGGGACTAGCACAGAGTGTGAGCAGATTTGAATCCGTATTTTTGGAATAAGGCATCATAGCTAGGTAGTACTAGCTCAAGAGAGACGATTATGTACATCTGTTTCCTTGGGGCTAAATTGGTCCACTGCTTGACGAGGACGTCGAATTGTTAGGAGGGGATGAATGTGAAAGTCTAGACTATAAAAATGGCAGTGCAAGTAAGGAAGTGTAAAAATGGCAACCCAAGTAAGCAAGTGTACTCATAATGTGAAGGGCAAAAATAGTCCCACATTGCTTGGATTGCAATAATAATGCGAAGCAAGACTAATTTAAAATGATAAATCTTGCAATATAATAATTTGGTTAACCTTTTTACGTGATCTGCACTTTGTGCGTGCTGAATCTGTATTTTCGAGCGTTTGATGTTACTATACTTGCTACGACCTCACATGTCAACAATTATTGTTCCTATGCACATATCCTTTAATTTAACATATGGGGTCAAGATCAAAAGTTATGAGTTTGCCTTACAAAGGGTACAAAAATAGTTGTGTTTTTTCTAAAACTAATACTAGAAGTTGTGGTTTATTTTCTGAAATAGAGGGCCACATAATTAGGGTTATGTGCAATCAACTCATATAAGTACTAGCAAACTGAGCTTAGCTTAGATGGTTAGACTCTTTGTGGTGGAACCAACCCACCCGGGTTCAAATCCATATTTGACACGGATGTTGCATTTACGGCTAATTATTCGTTCAGTAGCAGGCGACGTTCCCGTCGATAGCGAGGCATCCGTGATGACTTCATGGAATCTCAAGAATAACCGGCTCAATCGTTCGTTGGCTCTTATAGGAATAGGGTGTGTGTATGTTCATAGGGGTGAGTACTCGTGCATATATGTGAGTGTTTACGTCTGTATTGTGTTCATATCGCAATAAAAAAACTCATATATAAGTACTAGGTGCAAGCGAGATTACCTTTCTTGTGACGAAGGAAATGAAGATTAAACGAGGGATCCAGCAAACACAGTCTCTTTGTTCAGAAGAAGAAAATATTTTTTCTCCTTTGGTCCCCTTTGACATCAGGCACGCAAGGATACAGTGTCCAATAGTAATCCCTCCCTCAACGCCACAACATGTTCGAAGTATTTGTTTGCAGCAGCTAAGAACATCTCTTTGCAATCACGGATCACAACACCCGTGCTGCCAGATCCTGTTAGATATTTAGGCAAATTATGAAATATTTTAATTCCAAAAAACTAATAAATCATGATATTATTTTGTGATATTATTATAATAAAACGTGTACTAATATTCATGTTTAAATCGGTGTTTAGAACAAACAAAAGCATGAACGACAAAAAGTTGAAGATATACCCTGAGGCGGAACAAGTGCCGAGGTCACCGGCGGCTCCATTTTCACTAATAGACATAGTGAGTTATTCGATGTCGTCGATCAAATTCGGTGCGGGAAGTTGTACGCAATGCAGTCCCTCGAACGACCACCTGAAAGAAGATATACGCGCCCTGCAGTTTGTTTGTCGGAAAGAAAACGTAGACGAACACCAAGATCAAAGAGCGACCAATCGCGCGATAAAGTGCGCTTTCCAAAAACCTTATCACCTTTCTATCTCGATGCAAGAACTCGAGAAGGCAGAGGTTCAGAGGTCTGCTCTCCCACTGGTCGTGCACACGGACATCGGGATAAGAATGACGAACAAATTCAACTACTAACAAGGAATGATAGAGTTCTTCCGGTGTTGTCTCTCTTCCACTCTCCCGTGTAGCAAAAGTTGGAGACTTATGTCATGTGTTGAAGAGGAAAAAAAAAACAAAAGAATTATTTTCTTTTAATCATTCAACGTGATGCAACGGCCAAACGCCAGCGACCAAGACTATTGGGTTGAATCACTATTGTGTATAATTGTCACAATTAACACAATAATGCACCTAATGACCATTAACAGAATAATTCTTTCATTTACAATTTTCAAGTAACTCCAAAATTAATTAAATCCAACAATTTCATCAAAATTTCAAAGCACATACTAACGCTCTCAATTCCTTCTAGTTTTTATGTACCAATGTTTCCATGGAGACTATTAAGTTGAACATCCATCTAAGGCAAAAGCTATATCTGTTTGCAACTGAACAATGGCTATGCATTGAATTGACAATTTCGTGCAAACAGGTTTCAGTAGGGTCCTTAACTGGTACTAGGTTGCAATAAGCATCCTCTCGGTTTGGAGCATATAAGTCAAATTCCACGGTCTTTCATTAATATTTAGAGATCTCCCAAATCTCATAGACTGTGATTAGCAGTCGAACTCATATAGGTGTGATCCTCATAAGATGTTCTGTAGGTCAACATCTCTGCTTAAATAATAAGCCACTCGGATCATTTTAAGGTATATATACCAACTTGCCATATAGAATAGGAGAGACGTGCATCTCAGACGACATGGACCTTTTTAAAGGGTCTCTCCATCTCAGTGTACCACTAGTTTGTTTTGCCATCCTAAATTCATGGGATATCCGATCACATAGGACTTACCACTATGGTAGATTTCACGTGTGTCTCAAGTCCATCTCACTCGATACACCATCTATCACATTATGCAATAGTCCTTTGTGAATTGATCTCCCAGATTTTTAGACATATGGACATAATCCAACGCAATCACTCTAGAGTTTTTCAATTTTCTAACAGATTTAAGCCGCCGCTTTACATGCCTAGATGACTCCATTTTGTCCTTTGAACTGTTCACTTTGATGATAACCGTTAATTGTCACAGTTTATGGAAATAGACAGTATAGGTTTTTCAACCACCAGTAAATCCGAAAGGAGCTCACGAAGCCATTCAGCTTCAACAGTGGCGGTATCTAATGCTGTGAGTTTTGCTTTCATTGTTGATCTCGTTAAAATGTTCTGCTTGCAAGACTTTCAGGAAATAGTGCCACCTCCAAGTGTAAACACATATCCACTTGTGGCTTTAATCTCGCAGCATCAGAAATTCAATTTAAATCACTAAAACCCTCTAGTACCGAAGGGTACCCGGTATAGTGAATCTCATAGGTCGCCGTGCCTTTTAGATAGCGCATAACTCTTTGAAGAGCACATCAGTGATCATCTCCCGGATTTGATACAAACCGGCTTAGTTTCCTCACTGCAAACAAGATGTCAGGCCTCATCGCACTAAATAAATACATTAGCGAGCCTATAATTTGGGAGTATCTCAATTGATCCCTTGCTATTTTTCAATTTTTCCTTAATAACACGCTAGGATCAGAAGGCGTAGGAGCAGGCTTGTAGTCACTAAATCCAAAGCGACTCAAAACCTTTTTCATATTATGGGATTGTAGCTGTGTAACCCCACCATTGACTTCTCTTAGTAGCTTGATATTAAGAATAACATCAGCCACTCCCAACTCCTTCATCTCAAAATTATTGGACAAGAAGTCCTTCACCTCCTTAATCACATTAAAGTTGGTTCCAAAAATTAATATGTCATCGACATACAAATACAAGATCATACCTTCTCCCCCACCATAGCGATGGTACACACATTTGTCAGCTTTGTTCGCAACAAAGCCTACAGATGTTAAAGTTCTGTCAAACCTCTCATGCCATTGCATAGGCGCTTGCTTTAGGCCATACAAAGATTTCAATAATCTACACACCTCCCTCTTGACCCTTTACTACAACTCCATCAGGCTGATCCATATAAACCTCCTGCTCTAGCTCCCCATTTAGGAAAGCTGTCTTAACGTCCATCTGATGAATGAGAGATCATGAGAGGCTGCCAAGAAAAGTAACACTCGAATAGTAGTCAAGCGAGCAACTGGTGAATAGGTATCGAAAAATCTTCGCCCTCTTTTTGGGTATAACCCTTGGCCACAAACCTCGCCTTGTACTTCTCAATACTGGCATCAAACCTAAGTTTTTTCTTAAACACCCATTTATATCCTACGGGTTTATACTCATAAGGATGATCAACGACCTCCCAAGTTCCATTAGACATAATCGAATCCATCGCACTCTGAACTGCTTCTTTCCAAAAGTCAGCGTTAGAAGATGAATGTCTCTTCAATGGTTTTAGTAGTATGATCTACAAGAATATAATATAGTCATCACCAAAAGATTTTGCAATCCTATGACACCCCAGGCATCACCACTAAATTCAACGACAATATCGTAAACCCTAATAGTCAAATTATGCACTTGGAAGCAAAATCGACACTTGAAGTAATAAGAGATGTTGTTTGACACACTCCAAAGAACCACTACAAGAATTTTGACAATAAACGGAACACTTTTGTTAAAATCTGGAAGTTCTAACTAGCAGTATCAAAATCCTTCTTTAACAGAGAGGAATTCAAACCCCAACTCAAAATCCAACTAAAATCCTATGTAACCCTAGCAATGTTTTTACATGGCAATTAATCCCACTTCAAAAGGGAATTTTGGAGATTTAATCAAAATTTTTGGAAAAGATTTAAACCCCCTTTAAAATTCATACAAATTTGTTTTTCGTTGGAAATTCAAGAATTTTTAGAAACCAAATCAGGACTTTACCCTTAAATGAAAGTTATTCCAAATAAATTGCTAAACACACACAAAAATTTTCAAAATTATTCAGGCTAGGTAACTATGAATTTCAATCGAATTCTAAACTAGGTTTTGAATAAATAAAAATAATAATAATCCCGCCGCCACAGTGGCCAATCCGGCCACCGCAGTGGCGCAGCCGGAAGGGCGCCGGCCGGCGCCCCTTTTGGGGCCGAGTCTTCAATTCAATAGAGATCCGGCCGAATCTTTCCCTCTCTCTCTCTCTTCCTTCTTCCCTCCCTCCCTCACTGGCGCGCGCCTCTGCTCACAGCCCTGCGTGCACACCACCGCCGCGCCCAACCACTCCCCGCCGAGCACTGCCGCCCCCCCTCCTTTCTCTCTCTCCGCGACCCTTTAAGACGCCCGGCTCCCCATTTCTCTCCCCCACTTCCTCTTTCCTCCTCCACGACGCGAATTACCTTCTTCTTCCTCCTTCCCCTCCTGGAATGCTGCCGCCGCCATTGCCGACGCAAGAGCTCATGGTGAGCACCACTCTCCGGTCATTTTCCCCGCTACTAATCTTGTCCAACATGATTGTCCAGCACTCGTGCAGCTCACGGAAGTCCTAGCTCCTCGGAAGCTCGCCGGGCTCGTCGGCAACGCCACTTCGCCGCCGCTCTCCGAGAGGCCCTCCGTCGCCGGCCATCTTTCGGTAGGCGATCGACCTCGTTGAGTTAGTACCGAGCGTTCCCGGGGCACGTAGAAGGTGTAGGCGAAGTATCGGGCGCCGCCGTACACTGCCGCGCCGTCACGGGCTCGCCGGAGCTCGCCGCCGCCCTCCCCTATTTTGCTGCCCCTTTTTCTTTCTAAATTTCCTTTTTCCTATTAATTGATCAATCTTGTAAAGTGTCTAATAAATCAAGGAAAAATCCAAAAATGCCAAACCAAAATTTGTTAGATGAACCTTGAATACTTTCTGCTGAAACACTTTCTCAAAAACGTTCATGGAATTTCTTGAATAATTAGATGACCCTTTTCTGTTTTTGAATTTTAGTTGAAGTTCCAGAGAAGTGCTAGGGCTAAAACTTGAACCATAAGTGCAGCATGATAGTATACATCTCCTAAAATTTTCTTGTGATTTTACAACCACAACGTTAGATACATCTCATCAAAGATACTCTAAACCACCAATTCAATTTGTCATTTTCTAAAATACATTATAAAAGTCATCCAAAAATAGAAACCCTAAAGCAAAACTTTATATCTGGTATTCATAGGTGTCTACATCAAATTTCATGATTCTACTCTAGGGTTTAGTATTTATTTTTGATTTTATAAGTTTAAATAACCAAAAGTTTGCTGAATTTTTATAAAATCTAGAAAATTCAACTTGACCTCAACAAAACTCCAAAATTCATATTCCAAAGAGCACTATCAACTAAAAATAAGCTCATGATATGATCTGAAGTTTCATTTTAGCCTCTAGTTTGAATAACAGCAGCTTTTACTAAATTTTTATAAAATTTAGGAAATTCAGTTTGACCTCAACAAAATTTTAAAATTCTTATTTTAGAGAACATTGCCAATTAAAAATCATCCCCTAGAAAAGTAAGAAGTTTCACCTTGGTCCACACTCCATAGGAATAAAAACTTTTAATAGAAATGCCAAAGTCAAAATGTTAGGGTTAACCCTAAAACCTCGAAGTGTAATCTATGATGGAAACATCATATTACACTATTCAATCATCACTCATATTGTCCATATTGCATCATGTAGACATTGAAGCGAACGAAGTAACTGTCCACCCGAAGTCATCCAACCTCGAAGAAGCAGTCAACACCAACCCCAGCGAACCAGGTAAGCCCCGATGCACAACCAAGTTTTAACACTTTTCTTTTATAACTATGTGTCGTGATTGTGCGTTAGGTTTCTAGGCGTTGATTGAAACCCTAGTTGCATCTGTTTCCACAGGAAAACCTATCGGTAATTGGTATAGGTGACCCTTATAGTGTGCTATGCTTAGAAATCCTTACCGGTAAAAGTCGAGCAAAGAGGACGCTGCTCGCGATTGGTAGGGTTGATTGAAAGTCTCACATGAAATACATGACACCTGGTTATGGATGGTTAAGGAAAGATAAAATAGAAGGTCAGACAGGGTACAAAGTAGGTCAGCAACTGGACTGGGTCCAGGGTGACCGTAGTCTTGTCTGATCCATGTGGTCCGAGTCTGATCGAGCTTTGAATGTACTAATCGTATGCTGGGTATAATGGGGCTCAGTAAACCTACGTAGCCTAGTGATTGCAAAGTCGAACCTGCCCTACGGTGTCTGATTTGGAGGCGATCTGGGGTGGGCAGTGTGGGAATTCCACAGAAACCATCCAGGACGTGTGTTCGGGTGGGATGCGGCGCTGCTAAGGCAGACGTAGGAGGGAATTGACTTTGCAGAATATGGTGTGAACGGTTGCCACGTGCGGTCTGGGACGCGCACGTGTCGTATGATTAGGTTTCTCCCTGCAGGGTATAAAAATCATTTTGAACCGCTATCGCTCCCAGTTGTGAGTTCGCTCATGAAACGCACCATATTATAATCACGAAGTTGAGATACAATGATGAGGATGAAGTTATGATGATTATTATTGTATATTACTTCTGTTATGATTGTTAGATCAGTGTCAACTAAAGTTACCATTCTAATCACTTAACTTGAGCTCCAAGAATAGTTCAGGAAATGCGAGTCTTTTTTGCAAGGTAAACCCACCCTAAGTCAGCCAGCATGTCTAGGTGTTGCTGTAGCCAGCCAAGCTGACGGGTCAGCCTTGTTGAGCTTCTTAGAAGCTCACGCTTTGTGAAAATATGTGGTTTTCAGGCGCCGACGTGCATACCCAGGATGAGAGCATCCAGTGGGAGGAATCTCGTTCAGAGATCGGGAACCTCCAGTGGGAGCGTTGCGAATCGCCGCAGTGAATCTTGAAGTGGCTAGTAGCATGAGGCCACTGGGCATGGTTCATGCTTTTGCTTTACCATGAGTGTCGGAGTCTGTACTCGTCTTAGTCTTCCGCTGTTCCTCTATGATTTCAAAAATTCTTCCATATTCTGATGTTGTTGTAAGACTTAAATTTTAACCTATGAAACAATAATGTATTAAATTCCCTCATCTTGTAAAAGATTGCTGTTTATCCTGCCTGTGTTGTACCATATGTATGCTCGCTTCGCCTAGCATTGCCCAACAGGATCTTGGCGAGATGCGGGATCCGTCCCGGACTGAGTTTTCTGGGGCGGGTCCGCGTCAAATCCTTTGTTCCTTAATCTTTCGAGTGACTATAGTATTATCCTCCTCTAGATTTTCATGGGTTTCATTATTAATGTATTCTACCGGTCAAATATCTCAGGAGATAAATTATGTTTGTTACTAGATGAGCTAGGTACAGTTGTTAATTGGAAATTCATTCTAAAAAATGTTGCATCTCTAGACTCCATAATAGTACCCACATACATGTCTGATACTCCAAAGTTTATTATTAAAAACCTATAACCCACGTTATGAATAGCATAACCAAGAGAAACACAATCAACGGTTTTTGGTCCAAGCTTTCGCTTTTTGTTGATCGGCACATTCACTTTTGACAAAAAAAAAACCCCAAGTTCTCAAGTAAGAGAGACTTAATCTCATTTTCTCACATTCCTCGAATGGTGAAATTTGTTTATTCATTGTAGGAACTCTATTCAATACATGACATGCGGTCAAAATGGCCTCACCCAACCATTCCTCAGAAAGCCCCGCTCTTTCTAACATGGCGTTAACCAAATCAGTTAGAGTGCGGTTCTTTCTTTGAGCAATCCCATTTGATTGTAGTGCGTACGGCGGTGTCCTCTCATGAATAATACCATGTTCTACGCAGAATTCAGAAAAATCATTTGAGAAATACTCTCCACCGCGATCAGACCGTAACCGTTTAATTTTCTTCTCAAGTTGGTTTTCTACTTCAGCTTTATAAGTCTTAAAATAATGCAACGCTTCATTTGATTTTAATAAATACACGTAGCAAAATCTATACAATCATCTATGAACGTCATGAAATATCTTTTACCACCTTTGGTCAACTCGCCGTTCATTTCGCATAGATCGGAATGAACTAAGTTCTAACGGTACCAACTTCCTCGCCTCTGCAGCCTTGTGAGGCTTACGAGGTTGCTTAGATTGCACGCATAGATGACATTTAGAATTTTTGACCAAATTAAAATTTGAAATTAAACTCAACCAAAATTTATATGACAAAGTCATGAATGCCAAACATTTGATTCAATATCATCAACCACATGGTTCATAGAATTAAAACAAGAATCAGTTAAAGATAAGCGGAACAAGCCTCCGCTATCATAGCCTTTACCAACAAATGTCTCGTACTTCGAAAGTACACATTTATTCGAACTCAAACACAATTTTAAAACCAATAGAGTAGAGATCCACTAAAGAGATTCTTCCTTATTGAGGGGACATGTTGCACGTTCTTCAGTTGCACAGTCTTTCCTGAAGTAAGCTTAGATTGACCGTACCAACATCATGAACAGCAGCACGCGCGCCGTTCCCATCAACAAGGATAAAGTCCGTCCGACCTGATAAGAAGAAAATAAGGAGATATCAGCACGTACATGAATATTGACGCCTGTGTCAACCCACCAATCTGGTGAATGACAAACGGAAAGAACTGTAGGTAAAAAATTTACCATACTCCGATGTTTCTCCATCAGCCTCAATCATGTTTGTTGACTTTTTGGCTTTCCCTGCTCAAGGAAAGCGTTGCATATCTCAAACCTTTGGATGAGTCTTGTTAATGAATATGCTTGAGTCAAATTAAATTGAATGCATTAAGTCGGGCACTAGGAAGTACTTGCTCTATCCTACTTGTTGCATTTACCTTCGTTATATTTGTTATATTACCTTACCTCGATGATGAGTTGGGTAGGATGAAATGTGGGGTCAATCGGTATTGCTTATCCATGCTTTAATTTAAATGGTAGAAGTTCAATGTTGGAAGGTCACCATTATTCGCGCGATATAGGTGGTTACTTGAGATGAATTGGCCTTGCTCAATTAAAAGATGAATGATGGTATTGGGATGTTAGGTGGAAATTGCCTAATGGATCGTTCTGTGTCCTTGGCCTTCTTCGTACTTCCACATCCCGAGATAATGGGTAGGTAAGCCGTCTTCCTTACCGAGTTACGACCATTTGTCCCTCGAGTCCGGGGGTGCAGGAGGTGCTAGGAAGGTAGCACTGAGAACTTGCCTTGACCGGACGATGGTCAAATGGTCACAATTTATTTGGGAGCGCTTGTCACATTGAATCACTGCTTATTTCCGACGGATGGTATGGTGGGTGGTCGTGTGGCATGTGCGTAAAGATGTACTCCCCTGTAGGGTGTAAAAACGGTTCGAATCGCTGCGGTCTCGGTTATGATCATGCCTTGATACAGCAAAAACATTATGGTACAATTTTCATAGTTGTGGTTTGGTTGAGATTGAGATATGAGTTACAATTTTCCTTGTCATATGGTGCTGATCAGTAGTGTCGCCCTATAGCTTCACTTATGTTTTAGGATTCAAGTTTTTATTCTACAAAACTTAATGCTTTTATGCAAATTGTCACCCTATTGCCTCTCCATTTGGTCAATGCTAAATTGCATAATCCTTCTGTAGGTAGTGGAGTCAGAATTGCTAAGTACCTTCGTACTCACGATACTATTTGTTGAAGTTTTTACAGGTGAGAATGAGTATGTCATTGGTTACTTTCACCCCGCTTAGGATGGCGATGGGCAGGCGTAGGTGATGCTCGTGGGACGGGCATTGTTGGGCGTTTTGGTTTAAATTTCCGCTGTGTAAGCTCTTGATTGAGGACCAAACTTTATAATCCTGTCCTCATTCATGCTTAGCAGTTGGTTGACTTAGCTTTTGAGATGAAGCTCTCTTTTGTTGTAAAAATAAAGTTATACAAACTGCTAATGTAATATATTAAATTGCTCTCTATCATGTCTTGTGATGATGATGGTTATAGTTTGTGGCATAGCAGAATGCATTGTGATCTTGGGCGTTGTGATTGCATGCCGGGGAATATCGGAATTGTATGTAGTATTATCAAATATTATGTGGTTGGCAGCTTGGAATGAACTTGGACATGTCGTGTGTCGAATGATTGATGCGTGTCAAGGTTCATCCCGAGATTAATTAACATATTTGGTAATTATGTATACAATTTGGGAGGATCCTCCATACTGGCGACCCTCCACTTGGGAGGACGCCGATTGATCAAAAGAAGAGCTATTCAAAGTTTCAATCATCCCCTTTCTCTGTCGTTTCTTATCCTGGATTTTCTGTGGACTGGTTTCAAAACCCCCATTTTCAATCAACTTGATCTTCCCGTTCCATTGGAACCACTTCCTCCAACAGTCCTTCCAGAATGGCTCCTTCCCCCCTATACTCCTTCAGGATCCTCCTCCATGTATGTGTTATTGTTGCGTCGCCCTCCCATCCATCTTGGCCATACCCTCTTCCTCGCCATGACATGCCACCACCACGGGCTCCTCCACCTCTATTGCTTCCTCCTCCTCCCCAGCCATGATTCTGAACAAATCGCACCAGCAGCCACTCACCCCATCTGCACTGGGATGGATTATGTGTAATATCACCACACTCACACCTCATGTCCTATTAAACCACAAAAATTATAGAATATTGGAAGCTTTTCATATTGTACCAAGTAGTTCCTTTCTCTCTTAGAATTATGCCTACAATTCTCACCAAAGGTTTTTCCAGCGGCAAGTAAACCCTTGCCCATAGATACGGTGTTGGGTTCATCTTCCCTTCATCAAAAATCACATTGATTGGAGCTTCCCCCACCTTTTTTGCCACCTTCTCCGCCAATTCTCTCCTCTTCATTAACCCTTCTGGCACTCCCTAAATGCGAGCCCATATTGGAATTCTATTTAATTTGTAATCTTGTAGATCGGAGAAACCATCGTACTCCTCCAACACCACCGGAGCACCTCTCAACAGCCACGGGCCTTTTCCATGACTTGCGTCCAATCATCTAGGCATTGGAACTGCACCAGAAACAGGTTTTCCCCTTCACTTTGAAAGTTACCTCCTTTGCCGCCAACCATGGAATGCGCATGGCGTTGAGCAGGGCGGCATGGCTAAATGGTTTCGTGGTGTAAACTCTGAACACCGCCAGCCATCTCACATCCTTTACCAGATCGCCAAGTTCTTATGAGAAATCCAGATCAGATTCCTCCTCTCCCACCAGATTCAGCACCTTCAGCTTCTCCTCCAGATTAACTTCAGATTCGGTGATGATGTTTTTTTATAGGAGACGACTCTCGGATCCTGTTCCCTCAGGCCTGCGTCAACTCGAGCACTCCCTCCGCACACCTCGACCACGCAGCAGGCCGTTTGTAGGCCAATTTCCTCAACGGGCCGTGCGGCCTGTTTTGTTCTCCGCAAGTAGTTTTCGCTTTTAACTATGATATGTTTTCTTTTGGAATTTGATGTGGGATAATTCGTGTGCGGTTGCAGCACCCACACCTTGTACCACCTAGTGGGGCCACACGTGGGCCGTGAGCCAGGTGGAATTGCATTTGCTGCGGGCCGCGAGCTAGGCACTGGAGCTACATTTGCTGTGGGGTACAGCACGCACGTCATTCAATGTATTGAATACTGAAGTAGTAGGTTTGTATTTAGATTTAAAACTTCAAATAATTTTTCTATAAAACTATAACTCTGTTTTCAAAACCATCAGAACCATCATATTCTTTACAATTAATGTAGCAAAATGAGATCCTATATGAATATCTTTTAACTTTTTTTAAAAAAAATAATTTTCCAAATTATGAAAAAAATGATCCCAAGCAGCTACAAAAATGTTCCAAAACACAACACAAGAATTATTTCCAAGAAGTTTAACATGTTCGAGAAACATTGTTTCTAGGAAATTTAAAATATTCTAGAACACGTCATATTATTCTGATTTCAAAGAGGTTACAAATGTACCAGAACATATGATACTGTTCCCAAAGTGTTACAAATATTCCAGGACATATGACATTGTTCCGAGTAGGTTCAAAGCGTTTTAGGATAAAATAGATTGTTTTAGAAGCAAAAATGTTCCATAACACAATGGATTGTGGTAGAAGTGTTCGAATACAATAGATTGTTTCAGGCGTTAAAATGTTCCAGGACAACATTGATTGTTCCCAAATATTATAAAATGTTCCAAAATATAAAAGATTGTTCCACACGCTAAGATGTTCCAGAACCCAATGGATTGTTCCCAAGTGGAATAAAATGTTCCAGACAATAAATGATTGTTCCACAAGTTAAAATGTTACGGAACATAATGGATTGTTCCCAAATGCTATAAATGTTTCAGAACATAAGAGATTGTTCCCAACGCTACTTCAAAAGAATGGATTTGTTCTCAAAATGCTATAAAATATTTCAAAATGCAATACACGTTAAAATATTGCAAAACACAAGATTGTTTTCAAACGCAAAAATGTTCGAAATGTCCAATGATTACAAATAGTTAGAACAATGACACAATATTTATAGAAATAATTGCTTATATAAATGTATTTAAATTAAATTTGAAGAAAAAAGAGACGACAAAATAAGATAAAGATACTATCAAAAATATAAAAAGTAAAAAAAAGGGAGCATGAGCTGGGACTCTGAAAAGAAAATGATAAGATAAGAAACAAAAATACAATAGTAAAAACAATATAGCAAAAAAGAGGCGTCCAACTATGCTGACTGCCCACCTACCACCTACAAAAGAAGTCCGCATTCTTTAACAAAAAAAAAAAACTCAAAAAGCCGCTCAGAACCACAACATTGGTAAAATACAGTATGGCAAAAAAAAAGAAGAAGAAAGAGGCGCCCCACCTATACTGAATACCCACCTAAGAACGTTGCCCAAAAGAAAAAAAGCAGCACACCACGGTCCACAAAATGGGTCAGGAGGTGTGCCGTCTGCTCTGGGCCAGAATGGTCCAGCAAATGGAGGGCGTGGGGTTTTCTGTGGGCCGAAAACAATCTAGAAAAAAGATGGAGTGAGGGTGCGCAGAGAGCGGCCGCGTTTTGCCGGACGCGGAGGCGAACAATGCCGCTGACTCTCTGCTTGTGCCTACAAAAAAGGCCTTGAATGGACCGGGCCGTAAAAAGCACAAAAAAATTTACATGGGGCGTGCTCCATTTGATGCTCCATGGAGCATGTCTCCAGTAGCTGCCGTGTGTCCCACTCCCCGCATGAGCTGCGCGCGCGTCTATGCGGTGAGCCGCGTAACCGATGGAGCAGCCCGCGCCTACAGGTAAGCTTGCCGGCCGCAAGTCCCAGCGAGTCTATGGTGCAGTTTTACGCTGTGGATTTGACCCATCACGTTGCGTCCATTAGATAGAAGAGCTTGTTGTTAGTTAGATAAAAAAAAAAAGTACGGGTTGGTCGGGACAGGATTTGACGTGCTTCAGCTTCATTTTTCTCCTAAACTATAATTTCGATTTTGTATCCGTTTAAACCATCGAGTTTTTTTTAAAAAAATAATAGAACAAAATGAAATATGACATGAATATATATTCTAATAGTAAAAATTAATTATTCTAGTATTTTTTTGAAAACTATTTAAGAATTTAAATCATTGATATTTTCTAATGTGCCGTCTTAATGAGTTGAATGCTCCAACAGTGTAAATCAATTGTTTTAATAATTTATTTTTTAATTTAAATTTTTTAATCTGATCGAATGAGCTCAACTGTACAACGCTCACAGCTCCTGTTGTTGTCCAGCTTTTTAATTATTTTTTTCTTTTCATTTTTTATGAGCAGCGCTGTAAGTAGCGCAGCCGATCAGATCGTTTATTTTTAATGTTGTTCCAACAATAAGAATAAATTATTTCATTAATAAAAATGAATTTTTCTAATAATGACAATCAATTTTAAGTAATAAGTATAAAAATTAATACGAATAATTTTACTTTATTACATAATAAACAATTTTTTATAGACTAGCCTGTTCTGTAATGTGGTAGATGCAAGGTGATGGGTCCTGATCCGTAGCACGAAACAGACTCACAAGGGATTTGGCAAGCTTGCTCCGTCGGCTGGCGACTCCCGAACAAAGCATATCGCTGTTTCATCGGCTATGCGGCTCAACGCACGGACGCACGCGCAGCTCTACAAATTACATGGACACGCGGCAGGCACCGGAGGCATGCTTCACGGAGGGAGTACGCCCCATGTAATTTTTTTTTTCCCGTACAAAGCAACAACTTGGTACAATTCGTGCTGTTAACAGGCCCGTAAAGAAAGCACAACAGTCTGCCCAAGCTCTCTCACGGCCCGACAAGGGCCGTTGGACACGTTTCGCCGCGCCGCCGGGGTGCCCGGGCACCATTCCCCAGTTGGCTAATCCTGCAGTGGCGGCTTACCGGAACCTAACGGGGAGTATGACGGGCAGCCGTGAAGCGGAGCGGCAGGGGCCGTGAAAGCCAGCGACTTGATGTGCGGAGGTATCACCCCCACGGATGGCGCCGGAGGTAACTGGCGGAGGCAACGCCGGCGGGGACGGACCCAGCACGGCTGCCTGCCCCGTGGCTGTTGCAGGTACGAATCAGTGATGTTCTTTCGACCAAGCTTTGCTAACTCAAGTAGTCATATTGTTAACTGGAAGCAGGATCTCAGTGCGTATACTGAACTGTAGCAGGGCTTGGACAAGACCTAGATGCAATGCTGCTGGCTAGAACCAACAGGACACCGCGAGTATAAGTATTCAGTAGGCATATACAACGAACTTGGCGTCTCCAACGATTAATTCTATGTGTATCCTCTGTAGCCAACCCATCATCATACATTTAAGGACAAAGTCCATTTTACTACCCTCAAGTATGGCCTGTGTTTAGATAACCCCCTAATCTATTTTTTGGTTTACTTAACCCCCACCTTTTGCAAAACCAGATCACTTTTCACCCTTTGGTGGTAATCAAACCCACTTTTGCTGACCTGGCCAGAGCACAAGGCGGTTTTGCTGACTCAGCTAACACGTGCGCGTGCTGATGTGTTAAACAGACTTAAGGGCCACATAACCCCATCACCATGTAGACTCACGATCGTGCCTCATCCCTCTCCGTCTTCCCCAGGCTCCACACCCTTCATCTTCCAGAACATGACGGCGGCGTGGTGAATCTGGCGAGGCAACGATCCTAGAGCAAGTGAATTGATCGACGGAGAGAAAATCACTGAGGTTTGTTGGCTCTTCACATAGGACTGCACGTGACTCTGTTTTTTTTTTTTGTTTCTTCTTGCAGCCCGTGTTAGGGCAAAATTGTTTGGAGTGTCTATGCACTACGTGGTGGAGTTGACGATTGGGTTTGCTAGCAGGGTAGTTCGTGTGATTGTAGTTCGTGTGTTTTTTTTTCCACCAAATAAATAATCGTGGATTAGATTTGGTTCACGATTGGGATTGGTTTGCAGAGGTAGTTCATGTAAAAGTAGTTCTATATTTTTGTATTCAGAAAAGGTTTTGACTTCGAGATTTTTTTGGCAGGGATAATGGATCCTTTTGGCATGCTTCCAGTTTCATTTCATTTTGAAGGTCAGTTTGATATCGATGAAAGTTATGTGACCTATGTCGGTGGCCGTGTTGGGATATCACACATTGAGAGAGACAAGTTATCTCTACCAGAACTAAGAGGGCACTTGGCTGATCACACTAACATAGAACCTGAATACCTTATTGATTTCTACTGGTTATTCCCTGGTGAAGAGCTGAACAGTGGTTTGAGAAAACTTAATGATGACAATGCATGTATCTTCATGTCCGAATGCATAACAGAGGGTCAAATAGCTGAAGTATATGTGGAAATGTGGTCTTCTCATCCTCAAACTAATGAACTGAGCCAACAAATCAGTGTGACAAAGCAACAGACATCATTGCATGCTGCAGATAGTGATGCTGAAGGCAATGAAGATGGGATTCAAGATGACAGTGAGTCTGAAGACGAGGATTATTTAGCAGGGGATGAAGATACATATGAAGATGATGAAGAAGCAGAAACATTCAGGAGGAATGCAATGAAGCAGAGGAAGAATCCAGCTTCCACTAATGCTCCTACAACACCAGGTAATAGCTATAAAGTACAGATACATGAGATTGATGATAGTGACATTCATCATGATGTACCTGATCCCCCAATGATGGACTCAAGTGATGAAGCTAGTTATGATGATGATGAAGTTGAAGCTTCAAGAAGGAAGAGCCGGTTTGCAAGATTTGATGGTAATGCAGAAATTCCTAGCTTCTGCCTTGGTATGACATTCAGAGGCAGAGATGAGTTTAAACAAGCTCTGATCAAGTATGGACTTGCAACTAGGAGACATTTGATGTTTGTAAAAGATGAGCAAAGGCAAATCAGAGCAAGGTGTTCTTGGATAAATTGTCCATGGCTTATATTTGGCTCCTCTAGTTCAAAGTCAGATTGGTTTCAAGTGAAGACCTTCAATGATGTGCATGTATGCCCCAAAAGGAAGGATAATAAATTAGTTACAAGCACAAGAATTGCTGATAAGTATGAGTCCATAATCAAAGCTAATCCATCATGGAAATTGTTAAGCATAAAGGAGACAGTACTTACTGAAATGGGTGCAGATGTGACACTCTCCAAGGTGAAGAGAGCAAAGTCAATTGTTATGAAAAGGATATATGAGGCAGCCAAAGGAGAATATTCCAAGATGTTTGAGTACCAAGCAGAGATACTCAGAAGCAACCCAGGTAGTACAGTGGCTGTTTGTTTGGATCATGCATATGCCGACGCATCTGTGTTCCAAAGGTTCTATGTCTGTTTTGAAGCATGTAAGCAAGGATTCCTTGCTGGTTGCAGGAGGGTTATTGGACTTGACGGATGCTTTTTTAAAGGTGCTTGTAACGGAGAGTTGATATGTGCATTAGGTAGAGATGCAAACAACCAGATTTACCCCATAGCATGGGCAGTTGTTGAGAAGGAGACAGAAGATTCTTGGTTTTGGTTTTTAGGGCTGCTACAGAAGGACATTAAAATTCCGATTGGTGGAAATGGTTGGGTACTTATATCTGACCAGCAAAAGGTATTTAGATTTGTTTATCTGCAATGAGAGATTTATTCATCTGCAATGAGATCTAATATATTTCCTTGTCATTGTCTAGGGTCTTCTTAATGCAGTGAGAGATTTATTTCCAAACATTGAGCACAGGATGTGTGCAAGACACATTTATGCTAATTGGAGGAAGAAGTACAGGGATCAAGCATTCCAGAAACCCTTCTGGCAATGTGCAAAGGCTTCTTCCCTCCCGTCCTTCAACTATTGCAAAGCCATGCTAGCCCAATTAACTCCAGCTGGTGTCAAGAATATGATGAATACAAACCCCAAGCACTGGAGCAGAGCATGGTTTAACTTGGGTTCTAACTGTGATAGTGTTGATAATAATATGTGTGAGAGCTTTAACAATTGGATAATGGATATCCGGGCTTATCCCATTATTTCCATGCTTGAAGGAATCAGGACAAAGGTCTATGTTAGGATACAACAGAATAGGAGCAAGTCAAACAATTGGCCAGGAAGGATCTGTCCTAATATCCTCAAGAAGTTGAACAAGCATATAGATCAAGCAGAAAAATGTTCTGCCCTTTGGAATGGCAAAGATGGTTTTGAAGTGAAAGAAAAGGACAGGAAATACAAAGTTGACATAGAGACAATGACTTGTTCTTGTAGGTATTGGCAACTTGCTGGCATCCCTTGTGCGCATGCCATTACTGCACTTTTTTTTAGTTCAAAGAACCCTGAAGATTATATAGCAGATTGTTATTCTGTTGATGTGTATAACAAGACATATGACCATTGCATGATGCCAATGGAGGGAATGGAGCAGTGGCCACCTACTGATCATGCCAAGCCACAACCTCCAGCATATGTGAAAATGCCAGGCAGGCCAAGGAAAGAGAGAAGGAGAGAGCAAGGTGAGGCCAAAAAGGGCACAAAGCTGTCAAAAGTCGGCACCATTGGAAGATGTAGTAGGTGTGGAAAAACAGATCACAACATAAGAAAGTGCCCTGCAGCACCTACTGGAGGCATGATGAGGAGGACACTAGAGAGAGCAAAAGAGGCGAGTGATTATTCTATTTGAACTATGTCACTACTCATATTTGCATTGCATTGTGACCCTTAATTTAATATTCCTTTCACAGGTTTATCGAGGCAGTAAGCCTCAAAAGCTTGCAAGAAAGTGTAAAGAAACTGAGACTAGCAGCAAACCGCAAAAGAGGAGGAAGAAGACCGAAGGAACTCCAAGCAGCACTCAGGATGACATTGCTTCACAGAGCAACTGTTAGAACAGTTCAAATGAAGAACAAAGCTCCAGCGACTGACTAGTTTTATATCTCATTGTGATGTAAAAACTCATAACCGTTTGCTGAATGTCTCAAACTATATTTGAGTTTAGTGCATTAGGACAGATTCTACCAGCAACTTTATTTCTTCAAAAAAATTCAGTTCAGCTGTGTCCGTTAAATTTTCTCTTCTTATCATGTCAGTATTTAGTTTTAATGTCAATAGCTGCACATTTCGTATCAATTCTGGACTATGACATTGGCGTGTATTTAAGTTCCAATAACAAACAACTGCACCAACATGTCTTTATAAAATGAGTCATCATGACATTGAATTTTAAGGAAGAAAAAAAAAGGAAACAATAGGACCTGCTGATAACAATACAGTACAGCCTCCTAAACACACGAATGATTCATGGCGCTGCAATCTCATCCAAAAGGCAAGGCGCACCTGCTGGAGGTGGCGAAAGGGAATCGAGCTGGCAAGGACACCTGCTGCTTCGCTGCAGAGGCAACAATCGCTTGCTCGGCGGCGGCCTTGGGCTTGTCCATGTCGCGGGCGGCTGTCACCATGCTCGGATGCGACAGACGCCGCGCTCCGGGAAGAAATCGTCTGCTCGGAAGCTCCCTTGGCCGGGGCGTGCTGGTCTGGCATGGATTGATGGACCGCGGAGTTGCAGCTGTACTGAAGCGGATGTGCCGATGTGGGTAGCAAAACAGGAGCAGCGGACTGAGTGGCCACTATAGTCCAGAGGGGGCTATCTAAACAACAACCTGATTTACACATCAGCATGCCTAGGTGTTAAGATGAGTCAGCAAAACCACTCTTACCTCTGTCCAGGTCAGCAAAAATGGATTTGATTACCACCAAAGGGTGAAAAGTGATCTGGTTTTGCAAAAGGTGGGGGTTAAGTAAACCAAAAAATAGATTAGGATGTTATCTAAACACAGGCCATACTTAAGGGTAGTAAAATGGACTTTGTCCTACATTTAATTTGCAGGAATCGAGTCGGTTCCTGCATTACATGCTCTCAGATTTACTTTGTTATTTCCTTTTTTATTTACATCAGATTACTCTGTCTTGCACTTGTAGCAACACAGATTTAGTATGGCACATATTAAAATCGTAGAACTGTTTAAAGTTTTATCAAACTACCGGGAGCTAGTGAAATTGTTCAAGTGTTATCTTGAAGAGACAATAAATAAATCTTACAAAGAACAATGCCGATGAGATGCCAACGACACAGTAGAGTAAGGATGTGTTTGGCTCATTGTCAAACTTTGCCACACCAAAAGTTTGGCATGCCATAATTTTTGTGGTGTTGTTTTCTTCTCTACCAAAACTTTGGCTTATCACATTACGACTCCATCTGTCATTGCTTTATAATCTTATCAAATTTTGCCAAAAGTGTGGTTAGCAATTTTTTCACCAAACTTTTGACAAGTTGTGACATAGATGTATGACATGTTATGGTAATGAACCAAACAAACCCTAAATAAAATATCCATTATTATGCATGACCAAGCTAACAGTGAACAGAGAGCAGTTACTTTCGTCAATCAGTATGACCCATACAAACAGATTACAGATCAGGGATTAAAAATAGTAAAAATAATCCAATACAAATAGCAGTGTTCGTGATGAATGCAGGCCAAATATAGTCTACCCACCAAACAACATACTGAACAAGTACAGAAAAGGAAATTCCAAACATAGAGAGTACATGTGCAGTCAAAGCAAACCATCGACATACATGCATAAAGGTAAAGAAACTGACTCCTGAAGGAAGAATCCAAACTCTGACACATGCACAAAAGGATGAACCCAACTACTTTATTAGGAGTCAGGATAAACCGATCCAGAAATACTACTGCTGACTGAGCACTCATGAAGCTGCAGCTGACATTGGGGCTATCGCTGCTGTTCCGTTTCCTTGGCTTTGATGGTGGAACAGATTATGTTTCAGAACTGGATCGTTTGGATGCCTGACAATTTCTGCCCTCATCTGATCCAGGTTATTGCAGTTGCCGTTGAGCTCCAGCTTCCTCAAACAAAGGAGGTTGTTGATACCAAAAATGGTATCCATTGTGGCAGAAGACCAAACAATTCTCTGGAGCTTAGGAGCTGCACCATCGACAAAGCTAATGTTGGTGATGCCGCTGCTCTCAACAAGGAGGAAGATAAAACCATGGAATTCATCTTCTTTGAACGCAAGAACACTTTCGGTGTATGACTTGTGCCTAAGCTTGAGGCAGCGCAGGCCACGAAGGTTGCCAATGACACATAGATCATCTTCTTTATGTAGGTCTCAGTCAGTGTTATCTTGACAAGTTGATGCTGCTCTTGAATTAAGTGAGGAAGCCCAGCAGTGATGCACTGATGTTCAGTGTTTCGATAAAATGTGGAACAGTGGGTAATGAGGCAGAGGAAACCCCAGCATCTTGATTTTTTTGGCCAGCCGATTGGTTGATCCAGATTAGCAAGGAACGGAGGCATCTTTCCAATTTCTCGATCCGTTGAAACAGATCGTTCAGCTTGACAGCTTCACCATGAAGAGCGACTCCAAGTTTCTTTAGTTTCGATAGCTGAGTGATGCCAGACAGCTCATTGTCACTGTTGGAAACTTTTACGTGGGACAATGTCTCCAGGTTTTTCATTCTCTGAATACAGAGCGGCATTTGCACGTTTGGAAATGACTCTTGAGGACTTGTAGCTTCCTTGGTAGAAGAGACCTTGTATCCAGCAAGGAAATACTTTAGCAGTGGAAGCACAATTGCCTTTTTTGCAAGCACCAGTACCTTTGTTTCCCGGATGTCCAGTATCTCCAAGAACCGAAGCTCCTTAATTTGCTCAGGAAGTTCTGTAACATCGGTATTTCTCAGGATCAAGTACTTGAGCAACAGTATCTTGCATATGCTTTTCAGACGATGTCTCCTGTTGCAGCCTTCTAGGTCCAGCAATTTGAGCAGCTGCCACTGAGACGACGCAGCCAAGACTGGAAGAAAAGTTACGATGTCTTTACTGTCATCGTAAGAATGAGATGCTTGCAAACCTATTCTGTTGTGAATGGAAAGGTGGTGAGCCAAATCTTTTGGAAGGTTCGCCTCCACAAAGTTAACTTCTCTCGCGATCTTGGCGACGACCTCGAGAACTTCATGATGTACCGTGAAGCTCTTGATTTTTACCTGAGGCACTGATTTCCAAAGGAGAAATAAACCTCGAGTGAAAAGTACATCCAAGTAATGCTCGGCTTCCTCCGTCGCACTGATCTGTATGTCATTGCTTTTACTTGAGGAAGTCGTGATCAAGTCCTCGGTGATCCATCTTCTAGCCAAGCTTGAGGCCCCAATGATGTGACCTTTGGGGAAGATAGTGAGATGCAACAAGCAGCTCCTGTACTTGCTGGGTAACTCGTTGTAGCAGAACACGATCACTTGCTTGGAAGTGCTTCTGTTGAGCCGGTTACACTCCAAAATGGCGCCGCCATAATCTCTGAGTTCATCGCTCGTCCTGTTAGGATTGACATACAAAAGGTGCAGGAGCATCTTCATCGCGTTGGCGTTCAGGCAGAACACGTCGTCGAAGATCGACAGCCGCTGTCCGTACGTATCGTCCCAGTACGTGTAGTTAGCGTTCAGCTTGTCGGCTTCACTGGTGTAGACCTCCTCGAGGTTCCTTACGTTGACGAGAGAGCGGAACGGAGACGATGACGATGACGGCCACATGGCCGCTTCAACAATGTTCGTGCTGCTCACTATGGCGCTGCCGCGCTGGCACCCATCAGCAGCTCGTAAAAGAGCATCCACTATGACCTTCCATTGTTGCTCTCTTGATACGTCAGCAAGGACCATCAAGAAACGCTTACCTTTCAGACGTTCGTGAAGTTTACTGACGAGCTGCTCCTCGTCATCGTCGATCAGCTCCGCCCCTGATGCGTTGTTTCTTGGCTCGCCTCCTTCTTGTTGTTTAGGTTGAAGAGTTACTTGGTGCAGGATGTTGAGCAGGAACCGGCGTAGAGACAGGTAGTCTGACGTGACGAAGGCCTTGCAGTCGAACGAGCTCGCCGCAGCTGAGGAACAATAGTGCTCGTATACTCCCCGCGCCACGCGCTTCGCCAACGCGTACCCCAAAACAGAAAGGAACCTCGGCTGCTGCTGCTTTTGTTGACCGTCGTCGTCTAATACCGTCGTGGCGGATGTTGACGGTTCTTCTTCTTCTTCTTCTTCTTCTTCTTCTTGGGACAGGTATTTGATTACAGAATCGATGCCTTTGCTTATTACCGTCTCGTCATCGTCCCGAGGTTCATCGGCGCCGTCGAGCAGAGCGGAGATCCTCCAACGACGATCGTCCTCCCCTGCGGCGTCACCGTTGTCGTACGTATCGGTGGCGGCGCCGGTCGTGTTGGTCGAGTCCGGCACGGTGACGCCGTACCTGAGCCGCCGGTCACCGACATCCCGGGCGGGGACCTTGAGCTGCCGGATCCGCGACGCGATTCGGTGGCGAGCTGGTATAGTCCGCAGCAGGAAGGGGATCCGCCGGAGGCGCGCGAAGACGCCGCCGCCGCCGCCGCGGCCGTTGCTGCTGGCGCCGACGACGTAGTGGACGTAGAGCTCGACGCTGCCCACGCAGTCGCGGGTGGCCGGCGACCTGCTTTATCCAAGCCCGGACCTGGTGGTTGCGGTGCTGCGCCTCGGTGAGGTGCAGGAGCAGGCCGTTCATGCTCTCCATCTCGTCCTTGATGAACTCCACGTCGCCCCGGGCGCCGCCGAGCAGCTGCGCCTCGTTGAAGAGCACGGCGGTGAGGCGGCCCAGTAGCGAGTCCACAGCGCCCTGGGCGTCCATGTCTCCGGTGATCTCTGACGCTCTACAAACACGGTGATCAAATTCTCACTAGTATTAAATGAATTATGCTCCCATGGTACAAAATGGGTGGCGATCAACAGAACAGTCAAGAGGATAGGCCGAATTACCTCAAAAGAAAAAAAGAATAGGTAGACGACGTTGAAAAATTCCGCTGATATGGTTGGGCGGTAACAATTCAAGATTAACCAGCCAGTTGGTGTGTAGTTTAATTTGCCCAAATGGTCTTTAACATGGTCTCTACTCGCACGCATCCGACTTGCATTGGCTCGCAGCATTGACCAACATCGGATCGCTTGCAACCTTTTGGGACAATTTATCTTTTTAACTAAAGTGATGATGAAGATCTCTGCTGACTGTGTTGTGTTTAGGGGTGACTTTGGACCCGGAGTTGCTCAAATCGGCCACCAACAACGAACAAACCCTGCTAGTTCGTGAGCAATATGACGAAGGGTAGCTGCGCCCTCGGTCTTGCCCACAATGTTGGCGATCCCTACACATTTCATCCCCTGCAGCCAGTCCACACGTCACTTTTAATTGCGAGGCACCTTTTTGGGCAGGAGTTTCGAATTGATTTAAACGAGCTTCATGTTGACGAAGGCAGCCCGTGCCTCCTATGCCAACCCATAAAAACCGCAGGCCCACGGAACAAACGCCTGGTATTTTGGCTTCATCGTTCTCTCATCAGCTGCCGACTGTTACAAAACATGTGATGCTAATGATCAATTATCATTAATTATATAATTAGTACAAGTGATTAGGCACCCATTAGGGAACTATCATCCTAGGGATATCCGTTCGAGAAGTTGGTGCCCAAACGGATGCGTCTCCCATCTCTTGAGGAGTATAAAGTGTGGGATCCTATCCACTAATGAATACACCGATAAATCATTTCTCCCTAATCTCTGTTCCACTCTCAATAAGTTATCAGACACTTTGCTCTCATCGACTGTTAGTATTTCTTACGTCACAGATAAATTCGCAAGCATACGGAATACCGTTGTAGCCTCACCCAGGAATATTCTAGGGTATCATAATCCAGGAATGTGTGTGAACTATATCTATGAGTCAGGTTTATACAGGGACAATAAGAATAAGGTAGGTGAGGGTAAAGAGGATTCCTGATATGGTCTGGTCCATGGATAAGGTAAGGTCGAATGTTATTGTGTTAATTCGGGCACCGTCTTCCCCCTAGTTTGCCAGGACATTTGGGCCTCCAGCTCTACTATGAAGCCGAACGTGAAGGGTTACAAGAGGGAGGAAACTTGGGGGAGTGGAGTTCCTCCCACCCCTTACTCTCCTCTATTCACTCCTCTCGCGCCATCTAGAGGTGGTAACTCGCACAGGACGGGTCAGTACCAAATTAAGGAATCTTGGACAAACTGACACGTGACAGATGGCCCCGAGAGGGGCCAAGACCAGTTCGGTCGAACTGGTGTTAACGCTTAGTAGGCCCCCTTGACCTGGGGCTTTGGTGGGTTGCCTCTCTAGAAGGTCCTCAGCCCAAGTATGGGTGGCCCGAAACTTCTTGGACCTATTTTGCTATGGTTTTGGACCCTCAAGTCCTCCTTCTTGGGCATGATTCGTAGAGAGGATGTTTCCTCTCTTTATTACTTGTCTTTTTTCCACTAAATCATCTGCATACAAATATTTACCACTCTCATACTAAGTTTGGTTTGACCTTGAAAGCTTTTATGCAGAGATTTGACGCTCAAATTTGGTACTTAAGGATCATCAACATCGACGCTACTAGTAGGCTACTCCGGCAAGCTGTCGGACTTCATCCTTGACACATGGCTCACATTCCCAACAAGTAGTTTAAGGAACTCGAACAAGGTGGTAGCATCTATTTGACATGGTGTATGGATGTGAAAATCTATTCATCCAAAGCACTTGTTGCTGCTATAGTGCCAGATCTTAATGGCCCACAGGTTCGAGATTCAACCAAATATGCATTCATGTGGCACATCTTCATCCAGATCCAAAGAATGAGTATATGATAGAAGAGGATCCGCATGCTCTTTAGGATGCTCTAAAAGAGCGCTATGAACAACAAAAGGCAATCATCCTACAAGAAGCAAAATGCGAGTGGTGACTGCTTCGTATTATGGATTTCAAATCTCCTACAAATATAATTATGGAGCCCTTCCAAACTTCACTTATGCGGTCAAGCAGTTAATGGTTCAGAGATGATTGAGAAGACTTTGTCTATTATTCTCCCTTCAAATATTGCAGCAGCAATACCGTAACAATGGTTACACCAAATATTATGAGTTGATCTACAACTTACGTAAGCTATAAAAGCATGATGAGTGCTCTTAACAAAGAACCATTAGATGCGTCGTGTAGGGGCTGTACTGCTGCCTAAAGTGCATCATAATGCTCATAATAACAAGAGATTTGGTGGATACAAGAACAAAACCTTCAAGGGTAAATGGTCCAAGAACAAGTCAAAAGTTCAAGGGTCCTAACAATGGCAAAGGCACTTTCAAGAAGCAAACCCACAATGACAAGTCACAAGCTTGTTACAGATATGTGGTTCTTCCACACATTGCAAAGAAGTGCAATACTGCCAAACATTTGGTTGAACTCCATTTGCAAAGGGAACAAGTTCAAGAGGATAAGTTTGAAACTGATTTCAGCACTCAAGATGCTGGATGCTCCAAAGATGTTCCTACGAAACAACAGGGGTGGCAATATCCCGCTGGATTTGGACAACATTGCTGGTTTTGATGACATTCTAGTGGAATTCGAGTCCAATGACATGTTTGGAGATCTCAATTAGTCTCCAAATCCCCTTAGAACTCAGTTTGTATTAGCCACATTGCTATGTATCGTATTTGTATTGTTGTCATTATATTGTGTGTATTGTATCAAGACATCTGATACTTAATATAATATGTATTGTATAATCTTTTGAGCCAAATCTTGATACATTTAATTTACTCATTATAGATACCTTACGGGGTCAATCCAAATGAAGGAAGAAATTTGTTTAGTGGATAGTTGTACCACTAACACTATCCTCATGGAAATAAGGTATCTGCAAACTCTGAAAAAGAATAAGGGGAATGTCACAACTATTGTTGGTCGTGATGCTATGATCGTTATTTTGTCTCGACGAGCCACAATAATTTTTACTATGGGTACACAACTTATAATAGAGGATGAATTCATGTATCCTGACTCAACTCGTACCCTATTGAGTTAAAAAAAAGTTATCTATCAAATTGATTTCCATGTAGAAAATCATATTGATAACATGGATGAATTTCTTTTTATCACCAAAAATGATTCTTCATTGTCAACTCGATTATACTATGTATATAAAACTCGTACAACATGTTGCATATAAGGTAATTTTTTAGAATCTTGATATCTTCAAGATTTGGCAAGGTCGTCTTGGTCATCCCGGAATTGGAATGATGAGAAAAATTATCAACAATTCAATTAGTCATCAGATGCAAACTATAGAATTTCTCAAACCTTTAGATTTTGTGTGCACTGCATGTGCCACATGAAAATTGATTTTAGGACCCTCTTATCTTAAATCAAGGCTGAACCATTACAATTCCCTGAACTCAGTCAAGGTGATATTTGTGGGCCTATACATCTATAATTTGGATCATCTAGGTACTTCTTGATACTTATTGATGCATCCACTAGATGGTCACATATGTCTATTATCCACAAGGAACCATGCTTTTGCACGGATCATTGCTCAAATTATCAAATAGAGAGCACATTATCCCGAACATGGGATAATATCCATTAGGATGGATAATGTCGTAGAATTCTCTTCTAAAGTCTTAAATGATCATTCTATGGCTCTTGTCATTTATGTGGAGCACTATGTGCCCTATGTACATAAACAAAATGGATTAGCCTAAGCTCTCGTCAACAGAGTGAAACTAATTGCACGATCATTATTACAAACTTGTAATTTACTAACATCATGTTGGGGTCATACAGTGTTACACACTGTAGATTTGATTCAAATCAAACCTACTACATATCCAACAGCTTCCCCGTTGCAGTTAGTACGTGGAAATCAACCAAATATTTCCCATTTGCGAAGATTCGATTGCACTGTACGTACCAATATCACCACCACAGTGTACATCAATGGGCACCATAAGAAATTGGGCATATATGGGGTACAGATCATCGTCTATCATAAAGTACCTCGAGTCCTTACAAGGGACTTATTCACTGTCCGGTACACTAATTGCATCTTTGATGAGCACAATTTCCTAGCATTAGGAAAGATAATTAGTTCCAAAAAGAATTGGAGTGCTACAGGCATTCAGTCCATAGATTCACGTGCTCAAGAATCCGAACACGAAGTTCAAAGGATTTTCAATTTACAAAGGCAAAATTGGCTGTGGGACACTCAAATTTTGCGCGACTTGGTGTAGCACACCACAATCATGAAAATTTGACGCAGCACACTCAAAAATTTGAAAATTCTGCTGTAGCACACCGCGGTTCATTTCCAGCCGAACAGCTGAGAGGAATTTTTGAAAAGGACCACGGTGCCCATGACTAGACAATGTTGGAGCCAGACTGGGTCGCAGGAAGGCAAGGGTCTAAACCCTAGAGCCTTATCCTTTCGGGCACCATAGCCGCAATTCTCATCCTTCTCCTCCTTCATCTCTGCCGACTGTTCCTCCTCTCTCCCCCTCCCCCCTCCCCCCTCGCGGAGTGTAACGGCGAGTGCAGACCGGTGGAGCTGTGTAGCGCGTGCGGCCACCATTTGCCACTGGGCAGCGCCGTTGAGGGTGGAGGATGGCCGCCTCTTCCTCCCATGCCTAGTGAGCCACATCTGGCAGCCAAAATTGCTTCCCGAGCTTCTGGCCATTGATTGAGTCCCCCTACCACACGAATTGTAAGGTGAAGCTGCTCATAGCTCAAACACTGCTGAACCAAGGTCGGAGGTTCTACCGGTGTATGCATGATGCTAAGGTAAATAGACTTCTGTGTTGCCTTGACTGGAGAAATTATTTGGATTTTGCATTGTTGGATTTACTGCTCGAAGTTCAATTTTTCAGAAGCCAACTGCCTGTGATTTTTTTATGTGGGAAGGTGATTACGTGAAGTACCGGATGGACAATGGATTTCTTGAAGATTTGGACATCAGGAGAGGTGGGAATTGGGAAGCAATTTTGGCAAGTGCAGAGACAAACGAGAAGCTCCGAAGGTTGCTGTGTGATGTTGAAGAGATGAAAGATGAAATAGGTGTCCTGAAGGCCAGACAGGAAACAATGCAGAGGAAAATCATTGTTGCTATTAACTCCGGCATTGTCACTTTAGTGTTGGTCAGCTGATGCAATGTATTTGTTCTATGAGTTGGTAGCAATATGATGTTCCAAAATGTCAGTTGTATCTTAGATGTAGTATTGCAATCGGTGAATCAAGTTTGTTTGTGTGGATAAAGTTCATAGCCATCCAAGAAGTAACAGAAAGTAATGAGACATGAACTGACATCACTGATAACTAAAACAAGTCACTCAGACCACAAACAAGTCATTCAGACCACAAACAAGTCACTGAATACATCTAGACCAAAAGCAGGTCACTGAATACATCCGACCAAGAAGCATGTCACTGATTACATTTAGACCAAAAGCAACATCTAGACAAAAAGCATGTCACTGATCATGTCACTGATTACATCTAGACCAAAAGCAACATCCAGACCAAAAGCATGTCACTGATCATGTCACTGATTACATCCAGACCAAAAGCATGTCACTGATTACATCCAGACAAGAAGCAGGTCACTGAATACATCAAAACCAAAAGAAAGTCAGAAATTACATCTAGAGCAAAAGCAAGTTTTGTTGCAACCTAATTATCATCCTTCTTCCTTTTATTTGGCGGGACTCTCAACAGTTTGGATTGCCCTCTTGCGGCTGTGAAATTAACAACGAAATAAGTTAGAAACATATGGCAATGTTTATACAATTTTAGAACATATGACAATGTTTACCTTCTAGTAATAGGGCCTAGGCTATTCTCTATTGAAGTTAGTGGTGTTTCGAGCGGTGGTGTTGTTGGTATTGTTTCCAACACCTCTTTCTTCTTTTTTGACCTCTTTCTTTTGGGTTTTGGTGGTGCAGGGGGTGGCGCATCAGAGTCGTACATGGGTTGGTCACAAGTCTTTTGTTGGTGACCCAACTGATGACATCTCTTGCATCTGTACTGCTTTTTCCCTGCTCCTCCCTTCTCAACTCCAACAATCCTCCTTGTTCTTGGTCGACTAGTAGCCCTCTTCAATACAGGTGGCCACAATTTGAAATCCATGTCAACTTTTGGCCATTGACTCTTATCTGTCATTGTAGGCACTGTCCCTGCATAAGCATTTTTGAAAACCTTCACGGAGTAGAATGGGTGCACAAAGTTATGTAACTCCAAATTTTCTATAACACCCAATAATACTAAGAGCATGTGAACATGGTAGTCCAGTGAGCTGCCATTTCTTACAACTGCAGTGTTGACCATTGAGCTCAACAGTATGTCTCCATGGAGTCAAATCCCTGTGCACACCACTCACTTCAGCTGTCAAGTCAGGTCCCTTGTGCACCACATAACCAGTTAGTCCCCTACTAGCCTGATGCAACTGTTTCATGACTGATGGTAAAATCTTGCCTGTCAGCTTGTCAGCCAGCTTCCTCCTCACATAAAACTTGTCCAAAATCTTCTGCCTTATGGTGTCCAGTAATTCCATTGGTGGCAATGACTTAATCTCTCTGATCCAACTGTTGAAGGTTTCTACTATGTTGTTAATGACATAATCACATTTACTTGTTGTAGAGAAGTAGCATCTAGCCCACAGTTGTTTATGGTTATCTGCAATCCACTGCATGGAAACTGGTGAAGCTGCTTTCATCATGTTGTAGTGCTTATCATGCACCGACTTCCTGTAAGCTCTGCTAGCTGGCCACAAGTTTCTCTGGAAGACTTCACCATGAAACTTCTTCTGGAAATTTTTATACAAATGTCTCATACACTCTCGGTGTTCTACTCCATTGTTGAACACCTTTGTTACAGCAGCACCTATCCCTTTTCCTGCATCTGTAGATATCACCAAATCGGGGGTGATCAAATTGCAAGCTCCAGCTTCTCCATGAACCATTTCCAATTGTCTTGATTCTCAGATTCAAAAAGGCCATAAGCAATAGGGAACATCCAATTGTGCCCATCTATTGCTATGGCAGAAGCAAGTTGGCCTTTCCATTTGTCTGTCAAAACAGTAGAGTCAATACCCAAATAGGGTCTGCATCCAGTCAAAAACCCATCAATGCAAGCCTTCAAAGCAACGAACATCTTTGAAAACCTGACCTTGGAACCAACCTTCTCAGTACTTATCTCAACTATACTACTAGGGGACTTCCTCTTTATTTCAGCCTTGAATGCATATGCATAGTTGAAACTGTCATCCCAAGTTCCCATCAATTCTTGACGGGCTAGTTCCTTCCCTTTCCAAGCCTTGTAGCATGAGACCTGAACCAAATACTTCTAATGAATCGTCTTCTGTATAGCCTTTGGACCTAAAGTAGGCTCATCTGCTAACCAGGGAATGACCTTGTCTTTAACCCAATACTGGTTGACCATGCAATTGTTCTCCATCTTGCCGGTGCTCCTGCAGTAGTGCTTGTTGTGCATCTTCTTTATCTACAACAGTGAAAAACAATAGTGAGCTCCATGCAAAACAAGACAGTAGTACATTAAAGGCATGAAAAAATAAGAAACAAACATACCTGCCATGTCTTGCCATCCTGTAACTGAGAGCATGAATCCTCCACTGACACCTCTTTGCTTTGCACCTTCCTCTGTACCTGATACTTTCACTGTAATGAGCTTCAATTTCAATCTCCTCTAAAATTGCATACTGCCTAATTGCCTCTTTGAAAGTTCCACGTTTCACAAATGTCACTCCTACTTCAATTCTAGGATTTTCTAAGTCAGTAGTATGCACAACAACATCTGCTCCATCTTCATCATCAACTTCACAGTCATCATGGTCTTCTTCATCAGAGTCAGGGATGTAATCATCCTCACTTTGTACATCTGAAATCAGGTCGCCATAAGTTGCAGCCTCATCATCAGCACCTACATACTCAATTTCATCATTTTCACCCCATGCATCATGTTCATTAGGCAATGTGTTAGCAGCAGGAACAGAATTCCCTGCTTTGGCTTCCACGGTTGGTTGCAAACTCAGATTGGCCTGCTTCTGTGTGGGCATCAGACTCAAAAACAACAATTTGTTGTGCTTCGGTTTGGGTACCAATGTAAGGAGTGGCACCTGCATGGCTGATGATTATGTTGCTTTGTGTTGCACAAAATTGCTCATGCAGAACACAAACATTAAGCGGCAGCCTCCTAATCTCCCAATACATAGCAAAGGCATCAAGCAAAACAGAATCAGAATTAATTTCAATGTACTGAGCTTGAACCTTGTCCCAATATGTCACTGAAACCCTCAGCCCCGTGTCTACGTTCAGTTCAGTGCACAACTCAGCATACAAATCCAACCAGCAGATAGTATTTTTATCTTGAATCCATAAAATCTCCCTGCTACCATGGAACCCATTTCTATCAATCTCAAAGTAAGCCGCCACACGAAATGAAATCCTGCATGCACTGCTAGGGTCCATTCTATGCACATGAAAAACAAACAAATCCAAGAAAAAAATTGACTAATCGGCCCCCTATGATGAAAAAACAAAGGCATGCCCAAAAACAAATCCTAAAACCTGCAGGAACAACACAAAAATGGAAATCGGGTCTTACCCTTCAGGAACCCACGACAAGTTCACTGCCTTACTCGAAGACCCCAAGCTAGCAAGACGTCCACCTCGCGCACCCCCTGCGGATGCCATGGCTCTTCCCGACGAGCTCAGACCACCATGGTGCCACGCGCTACACAGATCCGTGGCCCTTCACTCGCTGTAGCAGTCCACGAAGAGGGAGGAGGAGAGTGGCGGCAGAGATGGAGGAGGAGGAGGAGAGTGGCGGCTATGGCCCCCGAAAGGATAAGTTATTGTCGCAACCCCGTCCGATAATATCGTACGGTTGCTCATCCAGGATCACTTTGGGGTGTCACTTGATGAAGCAAGTGACCATACAGTATAATAATTAACAAGGACACGCAAAACATGATTTAAAGGGGTACATAATTTCTTAATATTACATCTTTGGTTCAAATCATTTAAGGGCTGAAGCGTAGTTTTGAAAACTCGGATTTGATACTACGGAAGCGTTAGTTACAACTCGACGATCAGCAATCCTATTACAAGCATGTCAGCCCTAGACATACTCATTCTTCAAGGCCTAGAAAAATCCTGCAAGTAAAACAACAAAGGCACAAAGCCTGAGCAACTAATACTCAGCAAGACTTACCCGTCAACGTGGTCATCTAATAACCGACTCCTAGAATGCAGGTTGTATTGGTGGAAGTTGATCGGGTATTGCGAAAACAGCACTAATAGTCTATTCCAATTTTAGCCAAGTTAACAGGAGTCGCTATGAGTTTGCTAAGTGTGCCACTATTCTAAACAATCAAGAGTTCAACACAACTAATCAGGGTGAAAACAACCACTTTCATCATTAATCCACTAGTTATATATCGTTGTTGCGAAAAGGAGCAAGTGGTACTCTTGACCATAAGAAACGGCAATTATAATTGATTTACATCCTGCAGGAGAAACCCGAATGACACGACACGTGTGCACTCGAAGGAGTCACACGTGGCCACCTTTCACAACATCGTGACTGAGTTGGCCCAACATCCATCTCGCCAAGGACATGGTCCTCCAGGCGATGCCCTGCATCCCTGTACGGCCCCAAGCCTTTCCCACTAGCACGAGCCCAAGAAAACAAAATGCGAATTCATCCACCTTGACGGTCCATTCACCCGGAAAGAGAGATGGCCAATTGTCCAACAAAACACAATGAGCTACGTCGGTTTTTTGGTCCCATTTACCTGTATGCACTCGGTACACAACTCAAACTTGACCAATGCAACCGCACCCGATAAAGTTTCCAGTTTTATTCAATCGTTAACTTCCATTCCTCGAAATTGTTTCTTTGAGCAAACATGAGTAGTCTCCCTACTTATCATATTCTACCATTTCCTACCCTTAAAGCTTAGCATTCTATTGCGATGGCTCTAATAAAGATGTCCCATAGGAAAACCTACCAAGTCATGCAACTAGGTTTTCACGGTAATTTCCTCGAAACTTAATGCACAAGCAACCCTACACACATAGTGGTAAACAGAAAATTTGTAAAACATAGGTGTGCACCGGGGCTTGCCTTGGTCTGCAGCGAAGTCAGCACACTCAAGCGAGAAGTTAGTTCCTGCGGGTGCCTCCTCTGAATTCTCGTTCGCCGTTGGAATTTCCGGGTCGGTTCCTATATGATGACATGCAGTAAGATTGCGATAAGTTTAAAGAAAAGAGTCACAATGCTTCTATTAAAGATTAACTATGGTTTCGACGTTTAGGAGTTAGGGTTAGGTCGATACTTCTTTCGAGTATTAATTATTTAATAACTACGACTATTAACCTAGGGTTAAAAATAAAACTTTTAGTTATACCTCAAGATCATTTTTAATTGATGTTACTCTCCGAAATATGGATTTTGAACTTTGGTTGAGGCCTAGATGAATTTTCTAGATTTTATAAAAATTCATCAAAGTTTCTATTATTAGATCTTATAAAAGCAGAACTCAATAGTAAGCCTTGGAATACAATTATGAAATTTTATGGGGTCACTCATGAGACCAAAGCTAAAACTTTGTTCTTGGGGTCTAATCTTTTTGATGACTTTTACAATGTATTTTAGAAAATGGTATTTTACTAGGCAGATTGGAGTATTGTTAAGGCGTTATATGCAACTTTGTGGTCCTAAAATCCCACTAAAATTACAGAAGGTGTGTATGGGCATGAAGTACTTGTAGGTCAAAAATTAGCCCTGGCAATGCTCTAGAATTCAAACTAAAATTCAAAAACACACTAGAGTGTTTTAATTATTTATGAAAATTTTTGGTCTTTTTCTAAAAAGTGCTTTAACAGAAATTTATTCCTTGTCATGGGGTTTCTAACAAATTTTAGTTTGTTATTTTTGAAGCAGTATTCCATTTTTGGCAAATTTTACAAGTTCTAGGGCATTCTCTGGAAATTGAATAAATGGAGAGGGAGCCGGGCCCGTCTATCAGTCGCACAGAACAGGGGAGGACGGCACTAGGGCGGCACCCGACTGTGCTCGTCGGTGGTTCTCGCCGGAAGGGGTGCTGGCGGCGGCCCTCGTGGTGCCCCACGCGCTCGGCGTGTCACGAGGAGCATCCTCGACGAGGAAGAGCGGCGGGGGCTCACCGGAGGTATGCCCACGACGGTGGACCGATTACGGCGATGGCGGCGGCGGCATTCCGGCGGCTCAGCGGTCGGGGGGGGGGGGGGCTGACCGGGGGCGATGCAAGCAACGGTGGTGACCGACGGAGCTGCCGGGCACGACGAGAGGCCAAGAAACCGGCCGGGAGAGGGTGGTCGACGGCGGGGTGGCGGCGCAGTGATGCTCCGGCGGTGGCGTGGCTGAAACGTCGTCACTGCGCCACAAAAGTCGCCGCGGTCAATTGAAACGAGAAAAGGACTTTGCGAGGGTCTCGTCGGCGGAAGGAATCAAAGAATGACCCACCGACGACGAGGAATCGATGGGAGGCGGCGATGGTGGCTCGTCGGTGGCGAGGGTGGCGCGTCGGTGCTCAGGGAGGAAGGAGAAAGGGAAATAGAGGGGTAAACGGAGAAAGGGAGCCGTGAGGGGAGAAATAGAAGAGAGGAATGCGCCCGGGAGTGATTGGCGTGCGCCCGCGGCGATGGTGATGACGGTCGGCGATTCCCGTACGGTGATAGCTCGCCGGACGAACGGAGCAGCGGCGCGCGCGGAGAACCATTAAGGCGCACGTTGCATAGTCACTGCTTTGCTCGGCTAGGGTGCGTAGGGCAACACGCCGCGGGGGGATAGCGGCATGGGCAGCATGGCTCGTCAGCAGCGCAAGGACGAAGCTCGTACGGGAGCAGTACTCGGCCGGCAGCCACAGAGAGAGAAAAAAAGAATAGAGAAAGGGAGGGAAAGGAAAATAGGAAAAGGAAAAAGGGGAAAAAGGGAGGAAAAGAAGGAGAGGTAGAAAATTAATTAGGTGAATTTGGAAATTAGTTGCTCAGGCAAAATTAAAAGATTGAGAATTCAAGTGCTTTAGGTACTTCACTAAAATGATGGAAGTGTTTGAAAAGGAAAAGGCCAAGATTTGAATTTTTTGAATTTGAATTGTTACTTGCAAATTTAAATTCCTTTATTAATCACTCATCTTCCTATTATTTAATCCTCTTGACGATTAGGGTTTCAATTAGGGCTAGTTATGAAAGTTCAACCCGATTCTTCCATTAATTTGTTTCCGTCCGTTTTACAAGAAGGGTTTCCGTGCTCTTTTTCCACTTATTTTCAATTAATAGATTTGCAAGTTTAAAATGACAAGAATTCTTAATAACTCATTTTAATTTGGTGAATTAGCAGTCATTTATTTGGTTCCCCCCGAACTTCATTAAACAAAAATAGAACTTTTTAACTCTTTATTTTAACACCATAAACTTGTTTATTATTTGATTTAGTTCGTTTATTGCAGGGTGTCACAGTCATCTAGGGTTTACACCCTTCCTCCCATGATATGGTCCGTCTCGAACATGGTCCAGTCATGGGCACCGTGTCATTTTTCAAAAATTCCTCTCACCTGTCCAGCTAGAAATGAATCGCAGTGTGATACAGCAGAGAATTTTCAAATTTTTGAGTGTGCCGCATCAAATTTTCATGATTGCGGTGTGCTACACCAATTCACGCAAAATTTGAGTGTCCCACAACCAATTTTGGCATTTACAAAACATTACAAATAACCTGTCAGATGCATTTATTGATTATAAAGGTGTCACAAAATCTCATAATCCTGTTGTTAATGTACCAGAAAGAGTAGAGGTACCAACTAAAACCACTCAACTCCCAAATCAAAATAAGAGGGGGGAAAGTATGGTTCTATGGGAAAGGTTCCACAAAAGCCAAAAGCTTCATAGAATCCACCACGAAAACAAAGGAAGGTTACTTCCAAAGCAATAAATACGAATCAACGTGAAGTTGATAAACACCAGTTAGTGTTGATGGCTATTAAGTACAAAAAATACCATCAATATATCTCAGATAATAAATAAGGACTTGCATTTCATATATGCATGTTAGTTTAAAAATAACATAGTTCCACATGTACTTGGAAAGTTTGTGTATGTAGGCAATTATCATAGGAACAAGGCATTCTGGCCACATGGCAAAGAAACAGAACTCCGACCAATCACGAAATGCCACATGAACAACACATGGATTAATGGACCTATCAGACGTGTCAAAATACCAAGAAAACCAACAGGCACCTCAATCCCACGCTCAAAGCCAGCCTGCCAAAGTGGGACCCCAGTGAGACCAGCAGGGGACCGGCCAATCCCATAGGTCAGCCCACCTGCCAGTGGACCCACTCGAGCCCCACTTTGATGTGTCGTGAGTTGCCATCTTTTCAAGATTAGTTCTGAGGCGGTGGCACGCAATTAGTGGAGGGAACAGGTCCAGAGAGGAGGACAAAGGAGAACCACTCATTTTAAGCCCTTGTCAACTATAAATCAGACACCTCTCCTCACTTACAACATACAAGAAGGAGTTCCACCTTGTAAAAACAGTCATTTCAGTGTTAGTGGAGATAGGAATTAGTCTAGCTCTTGTAACTCTCGAATAGTCTTTCCATAGGGATAGGTATGAGTCTAGTATTCTCTCTTATTTCTTTTGTGCATTGCCTCAAGACACAGCTTCAGGTATACTTGCATGTTTCAGCTGGAGAACAGGGCAAAACTTGTCGTGAAAGCCAACTCCACTGCACCACAACTTCTGATCCGATGGTCCAATACCACAGCCGATGTAGCTGTTGACAATCAAAATTGGCTTTACAGGGAAATCGGAACCTACGATTTTGCAAACCAGAACCATCGGTTTTGACTGGCTCAAAAGGTGCAAAATATTTGGATTTGGGCTAATGATGTTTATTTCATAAGTTTGGTGTTTAGACATAATTTGCAGGATATGTGCGTCATTATTTGGCATTGTGGCTAAGTTTTCATTAAAGCAGCAAAGAAAAGCTTAGAACGGAAAGAAGATGAAGTCAATTTGTATATTTGAAGTTTCCATGATGTAGCCATCATCGAGGTGATCACAACGAATATATGGATCGCCTGGTTTGAAGACCAGATTAGGGAATTACGACAATTTGAAGGTGGTCCAGTCTGTAAAACTGGACATTCCGGTTTGGGAAACAGGAACTTTCGGTTTTCCTGATTTGCACTCGTGCGGAATCGGAAGTTCTAGTTTTGGAAAACCAAAAGTTTCGGTTTTGTTGTAACCGACTCGGAAACAGGGATTTTGCATGATTCGGTTTGGATCTCGACTTGGACAGGGACAAGACCACACCCCCCCCATAAATATGAAGGGATCACGGCCGACTGAGGGACGTCAACTCCAATCAAAATACAGTTTTTATTAAGTTTTAGTTTCCTTTAGTCCATTTTGCCCTAATCTTTTTCCAAACCCTAATTCTGTTCTTCTCGTGCCCTGGCAGTACTAGAAGGCGTCCTAGGTGGCCCGCCGACCTAGGGCAACCCACGGCAAGACGCTCCTGACGGGGTCTCTCCCGGAGCAGCGATCCTTGGACTTTACCCGACTACTCAGGGGAAACAAGAAGTTCTGGTTTTGCAAACCGGAGGTTCTGATTTTCGTAGTCTTGACCTGCGGACTTCACACAGGGATGCGCTCATGTTTAACAGCACATTTTCGTGTCAACACACTTTTTGGCGACTCCGCTGGGGACATAGAGGCTTCGGTTACATACAACTGAATTAATCTACCCCACCATCTATGAACTCGGAAATAAGCAACAAGAACATCATCATGGTGTCTTATGAACTACCCGATGACGCCCGACAGGCGTTCGAGGAGCGCAAGAAGGCACTCGAGGCAAGAAGGTAGGCCTAGGAGGAGAAGGAGCTGTAGGAGCTCCTGACGTGCTACAAGGATCGGCAAGGCAAGCTCGTGTCGATCAAGGTCTTCGCCCCGCCTCCATTCGGTGACAAAATTGAGGTAAATTCCAATGTGAATAATGCATCCATCACGCCTGCGGTTACTGTTGAACAATTGTCTAAGATGCTCACCGATATGCAAAAATCTATAGATGCTAGATTTGCTTCACATACTCAAGGTTTGCATCATCTTCTTATGCTAAGCATGATATACCTGCTACTTACACAAATAATGGTTCATTGGCACCATCTAATTCACATGAAAAACAACCTCAATACGTATGCCATTGAATTATTTTTCTGGACAAACACCATTGCCTAAGGCTATGCAGCTAAAACGATTATGCCACTAGTGCCACGGTCGCGCATGCTGCCACACCTGAATCCATCGCTAGCATACCTAATTCGGTTCCTAACAACCGGATCAACGAACTTGCAAGGTTTGTGCTGCCTTTTAGATCCGTAGCTCATTACACACCACCGCACCCACCTACTGGCAATGCTATTCCATATGGACCGGTAAATGATGCTGTTTTTTATTACTATTACTGGCAACAAAACCCAACCACACCGCAGCCACCGGACACTCAAGTTTTACAAGGTCCTGTGGAGCAATCACATGGAAGATGAAGCCACGTGGGAATCTGCAGAATTCCTTCGATCACACTACCCCGAGCTACTCCAGCCCCCTAGGTATCTATGTCTATCCTAACCCTCTCCTTAAATCTCGGGACGCGATTTCTTTTAGGGGGGAGGGCTGTGACACCCCAGGTATCACCGTTGCATGAATCGACAAAATTAAAACCCTAGAAGTCAAATTACACACTTAAAAGCAAAATTGACACTAGAAGTAAAAAGAAATGTTGTTTGAAATACTCTAAAGAAACACTACAAAAATCTTGACAAATAACAGAACACTATGAATAGGTTCGAAAAAATTTGTCTAGCAGTGTCGAAAACCTTCTTCATCGGGACAGCAGTTAAACCCTAATGAGTGACCTATCAAAATTCTCATAAAACCCTAGCTATATTTTTGCATAACAATTAAGTTCACTTCAAAATGGAATTTTGGGAATTTATTCAGAATTTTTGGAAAATATTTAAACCTCTTTAAAATTCACACAAACTAGATTATACTTGAAAATTCAAGAATTTTTAGAAGCCAATTCAGGACTTGCACCTTAAATGAAAAGTGTTTCAAATAAATCCTTGAGCATACACAAACATTTTCGAAATTTTTGGAACTTGGGAAATGTGACTTTCAATTGAATTATGTTCTAGGATTTGAATTAAGTAGCAACAAAAAAAAAAGGGAAGACGGGCAACAGTGCCCGGCCGCCCCATCGACCAACCGTCGAGCGGCAGGGCCGACTTCCCCGTCGGTCAGCACCACTTTTGGCGCCAGGCATTCAAATCTTCAGACAAAATCTTGCCAAACGATCTTCTCCATTACCTTCTCTCCTCCTCTCTCTGTCCTTCTCCCCGCGACAAGCCATCGCCCGCGCCAACGAATCCCGCGCACTGCCATGGCCGCCTCGGGCGCGGTTGAGTGGACAACATCCCACTGGCAGAGCCGAGGCGCCAAATGTTGCCATTTAAACCTCCCCTCATCCCCTTCAACCCCACAACGAGCTCCCTCTCTCCCGTTCACTCCATCGCAGAGAACGCGTCATTCTCCTCCCCCAGCCGAGCGCACCTCCGCCACCATTCCACCGTCGAATTCTTCACTCCGGTATGGTTGTTCTTCGATTCCTCTCGCCAGTAGCATCACCTCGGTCTTCCACACAATTTTGACAAAGCCTTGCCCCCAGCAACGCACCGTGACGATGAACTCGTCCCGCCACTGACGGACCACCATGCGCGACCACGCAGCTCGCCGTTGACGACCACTGTCCGGCCATCCCCGTAACCTTCATCCCCGAAAAATCGAATCCCCACGCCACGGTGAGCTTTCTAGACCAACCATCTCCCACCCTCCGACGCTCCTCCGGCGAATTCATCGTCGGACTTAGGGCGCCGCTGCCGCTCCTCGCCGCCGGCCACATTCCGGTCATTCCCAGAGGGAAAGCTCGGTGCCTTTGGGTAGGGGGTGACGAGCTGACCACGAATTTGTTGCCTCCTAGCCGAGCCACCCCGTCGTCGGCTCGCCGGAGATCGCCGGACCCCTCCCCTGTTTCTGCCCTAGCGGATTTAATTTTCTCTTTCCTAAATATTTGTCCTGTTTTGTAAAACGTCTAACAAATCATAGTAAAATCCAAAAATGCCAAAAAAAAACTTTTTTGGAATCCTCATGAACAGAACTAATGTTCTGTTAAAACACTTTTCAAAAACGTTCATAAAATTCCTTGAGTAATTAGATTACCCTTTTCTATTTTTGAATTTTAGTTTAAATTCTAGAGTATTTCTAGGGCTAAAACTTGAACATCAGGTGCAACTTGATGTGATACCTCTCCTGAAATTTTATTGGGATTTTACAACCACAAAGTTGCATACATCTCTTTAAAAATGCTCTAAATTGCTAAATTAAATTATCATTTTCTAAAATACATTATGAAAGTCATCCAAAAGGGTAACCCAAAAGCAAAACTTTATATTTGGTGCTAATAGTTGTCTACATAAAATTTCATAATTTTATTCTAGGGTTTAGTAGTTATTTCTGATTTTACAAATTTAAATAATAGAAAGTTTGATGAATTTTTATAAAATCTAGAAAATTTATCTAGGCCTCAACCAAATTTCAAAATTCATATTTCAGAGAGTGATATCAATTAAAAATAAACTCATGGTATAAGTTAAAGTTTCATTTTAACCATAGTTGAATAGCCGTAGTTTTTATTGAATAATTATTGACTCGAAGAAAAAGTTCAGTTTAACCTCAACCCAAGTTTGAAATTCTTGATTCAAAGAACATGGCCAACTAAAAATCACCTCCTGGAAAAAAAAGATGGCGTCAAAGAATTAGGGTTAACCCTAATTTCTAAACGCCGCCGATTGAAACCCTAGAATATTCTTTGATAGAAGCATTATGTTATCTTTTCATTGAACTCATCATAATCATATTGCATCATGTAGACTCCGAATTGCACGAAGTAGCTGCAGACCCCGGTCCTCGATCTCCGCCGAAGAAGTCAACATCAACACCAGAGAACCAGGCAAGCCCCGGTGCACAACCAAGATTTTAACTTTTCTTTATAACTATGTGTCGTGTTTACGCATTAAGTTGCTAGGAGTTGATTGAAACCTTAGTCGCATTTGTTTTCATAGGAAACCCTAACGGTAGCTGGTATAGATGACCAATTAGTGTGCTATGCTTAGCAAGTACTTACTGGTAGAAGTCGGGCAGAGAGGACGCTGCTCGCGATTGGTAGGGTGTTGTTTGAAACTACGACATGAAACATGACACATGGTTGTGAATGATTAAGGAAAGATAAAAGATTGAGGGTCAGGCAGGGTACAAGTAGGTGGGCAACTGGTCCGGGACCAGGGTGACCGTAGTCTTTTCTGATCCGTGTGGCACAGTTGGGCAAGTATTGAATGTACTGATCATATGCTGGAAATAATGGGGCCCAGTAAATCTACGTAGCCTAGTGATTGCAAAGTCGAACCTGCCCTACGGTGTTTGATTTGGAGGCGATCTGGGGTGGGCAGCGTGGGAACTCCACAGAAACCGTCTCGGACGTGTTGTCTGGTGGGATGCGACGCTGCTAAGGCAGGCGTAGGAGGGAATTGACTTTGCAGGATCTGGTGTGAACGGTTGCCACGTGCGGTCTGGGACGCGCACGTGTCGTATGATTAGGTTGACCCTGCAGAGGTATCAAAATCGGTTCGAATTGCTGTCGCTCTCAGCTACGAGTTTGCTTGAACTCTCTGTCACATTACAATTAACAAAACTGAGATTCCATGATGAGGGTGATTATTATTGTATATTACATTGCTCCAGTTATGATTGTTTAGATCAGTGCTAACTAAAGTTACCATTCTAATCACTTAACCTGAGCTAAAATCAGACCAAGATTAGTTCAGGATTTTGCAAGTCCATTTTGCAAGGTAAACCCACCCTAAGTCAGCCAGCATGTCTAGGTGTCGGCTGTAGTCAGCCAATTTGGCGGTAAGCCTTGTTGAGCTTCTTAGAAGCTCACGCTTTGCGATACGTGTTTTCAAGCGCCGACATGCAGAACCAGGATGAGAGCATCCATTGGGAGGAATCTCACCCCGAGGTTGGGAACCTCCAGTGGGAGCTGTGTGAATCGCCGTAGTAATACTTGAAGTGGCTAGTAGCATGACGCCACTGGGCACAGTGCATGCTTTTGCTTTAGTATGAGTGTCGGAGTCTGTAACCGTTCAAGTCTTCCGCTGTATGTTGTTTTAAAAACTCTTTTGCGTACTCTGAGAGGTTGTAAGACTTAAATCTTTATCTATGAAACAATGATGTAACAAATTCTCTTGCCTTGTGAATTATTGCTGTTTATACTGTCTGTGTTGTACCGTGTGTACGCTCGCTTCACCGAGCGTTGCCCAACAGGATCCTGGCGAGAGGACGACGGGCTCCGTCCCAAAACGAGTTTTCCGGGGCGGGTCCTCGTCAGCTTGGTATATCCCAATCACTTTGATTCGATTGCATACCCTGTTGGTTGGCGTGTTCCTGAATTTATTAAGTTTAATGGAGATGATAATGGAACTACTTGGGAGCATGTTAGTCAATACCTTGCACAACTAGGAGACGTTAGTTCCATTAATGCTTTGAAAGTTAGATTGTTTTCTTTATCATTAACTAGAACTGCTTTTTTGTGGTTTTCTTCATTGCCTCCTAATTCTATTTTTTCGTGGGATCAATTACAGCGCAAATTTCATGATCACGTTTATAGTGGGGAAAATGAGCTTAAGTTGTCACATTTAACGTCGGTTAAGCAGGGTCTTGATGAATCAGTTCATGACTATTTTAGAAGGTTTAAACATACTAAAAGTCGATGCTTTAATTTGACAATTTCTGAAAAATGGTAGATTTAGCTTTTAATGTAGTTCGTTCCTTAGAGAGAGGTTGGAAAATGATGATACATTTACTGTTGCGCACTTGCAAAAAAAGGCTTCGGTTCAAGAAAACCATAACAAAGAAACAAGAGATAGTCATAGGACCAACCGGCATAACGTTCATATTGTAAAATTTGATTCGGATAGTTCATCCGATGAATCTATGACGTGCTTGCTGCAGAATTCGTATGGCCGTCTAATGCTAAATCTTATGCTTGTGAATCTCTTAAACCAGCTCATAAAAACCGGCAAGAAGAGATGAGATGTACTTTTGATGTAGCTAAATGTGATAGGATTTTTGACAAGTTGCATAAAGGTGGCTACATCAAAATGTCTTATACTTTACCACCGCTTGATGAACTTAAGCGGAGAGCATATTGCAAATGGCATAATTCATATTCGCATGCTACTAATGATTGCAATGTGTTTCATTGACAGGTACAATTGGCTATCAATGAAGGTTAGTTAAGTCTTAAGGAAATGCAAAATTGACAAGCACCCTTTTCCGGTGAACACGATTGATTTCAGTGATGCTGCTGTGTTGATTCGGCTGGATCAAACCGATGCAACCAAGGGGAAGAAGGTTCTAATTGGTGATGAGAGGCCCAAATCAAGAGAAGAAAAAATTCCAACTAGGGCGGTGACAGTTAGTAAGCTTCTAGATGGAGAGGAGACCATTGAGATCACTATTCAAGCCTCTAGACACGGGGGGCAAGCGAAAACAGCGCCAGAGAAGGTTGATCCTGCAGTCCAGGAGAAACCGGAACCCAAACCGGAACTTCCGGTTTCCTCCGGTTTTCCTGGGAGACAGAAATTCGTCAAGCCCAAGAATCCCAGAGATCAATGGAAATCAAATAAAGGGAAGGAACCAATCAGGAAAGGAAGACCCCCAGTTACTTTTGATCGGCTTTTGTAAAAATATACAAGAAAAGGAACCAATTTTAATGATCGGCTAAGGAAGCGTCCAAGGTCACCAACGCGGCAAGAAAGATGTGATTCATCACCGGGAGGAGATGCATGACAGGAGACGGATATGTGCCATGCCAACCCAAAGATGAATATGCCATAGTGTCAACCAATGTTTTATCCACCACCTCCAGTTTGGGATCCATATTATGGTATTTGGGTCACCCCTCCTCCGATGCAATTTCCACCATTTCATCTAGGGTGGGCTTCGCCACGAGAATCAATGTTTGATAAGCTCACACATAACAGCCATGACCGGTCAAGCAATTATCGGTCGAATTCACATAGGGCGCTGCAGGTTTTGCTGATCAGCAAAACCGGAATTCCCGGTTTGGAAATAAGAAACTTCTGGTTTCTCCCAGAAGGTCACAATCCCCTCCAAAACAAGAATGGCGCCGTAAAAGTGAAATTCCAGCAGAGCGTGGAGTTTCTAGAAGGCTGGAATCCCAGAGAACAACATCCGATGATGTTATTCGAATTCGCTCCACAAATGTCACCATCAAAGGGACGTTTGAAGGGCCAGTTGTCACTAGTGATTTAGTCAGGTCTACAATCTCTAGTACCACCATTCATCCACCTCTCAGAGCTAATGATCACGAGGCTAGTGGAAGTAGGACAGCTCCTCCAACTTACAAGCCAAGTGGTGTCCTTCCAGGCTAACTCATACACAAAAGAGAAATTTACAGCATCTCCAACAGCGAGAAACCAAGGCTATGAAACTCGAGAGGCAGAGGGATTTAAGGTTCGAGAAGTCAAGCCAAGACCTACTCAGAAACAACAACGTAAAGAAAAAAGGGAATCTAGTTGCCAGCCAAAACCGGATATTTCGGTTTCAAAACATGAAGTTCCGGTTTCTGCGAATTGTGTGCTAGAGGCTCTAGTTGTACAAAAATCGAATGTTCCTGTTTCTGAACCGGAAGTTCCGGTTTCTGCTGATTTTTCTGTTGTTGATTCTTCTTCGTCCAGACCTTCCATGATGATTGCAGAGGATACATCAGAGGACATGGATGAAGAATTGGAGGATTATGAGGACTCACCAATGCGAGAGAGTATGGATATTAATGTTGTGTATTTATCTACAAACGACTATTCTCTTATTGGTGAAGATGAGGAAGAGATAGCTCAGTTTGACTTCGACCAGTGACGGCTACGTTTGAAAAGCCAAAGCAGTCGGAGAACCATATCAAGCCACTTTACATGAGAGGTCACCTTAATGGTTCACCGACTTCCCGTATGCTTGTTGGTGCTGCGGTCAACATGATGCCATACTCATTGTACAAGAAGCTTGGCAAGGGTGATGATAAGCTGATCAAGACCAACATGACCATCACCGGTGTGGGAGGAGGCGAGCCCATGGGTGCTAAGGGTGTTGCTTCTATGGAGCTCACCATTGGGAGCAAAATGCCCGCCACGGCCTTCATCGTGGATGTGCAAGGTAATTACAATGTTATTCTAGGACGTGATTGGATTCATGCAAACAGATGTATCCCTTGTTCCTTCACTAGTTTTTGATTCAATGGGTCGGTGATAGTGTCGAGATAGTTCATGGAGAAACGCCAACCTGTGTAGCATTAGTGGATCCTTTCACTTCATCACATGATGGAGTTAGATGCTTGACAGGGTTAGATCTTACTGATCATGACTTCCTTAGTGTGTCCAAAGATGGCTTTGTACCCATCTTAGCGAAACCGATCGAAAATCGGTTCAACCACATTATAATTTAGATGGATTCCAATGTAAAATAGTTGCAAGATAAAGTAGAACAATATCGGTCCAAAATGAATGATACATGCGAGATGATAGAAGAAGATAGAGATTTAGACAAGTTGGGTCAAGGTTTTATGTCGGTTGATCCTTTAGAAGAAGTTGATATCGGAGATGGCACAATTCCAAGGTGGGAATATGTAAATCAGCCGATTATAAGGCTAAGATAATCAAGCTATTGAAGCAGTATTCGGATTGTTTTGCATGGTCTTATCCCGAGATGCCTGGTTTGAGCCATGAACTTGTGGTGCATCGACTGCCTATCAAGGATGGATTTAGGCCTTACAAACAACTGATGAGGTGGTTTAATTCTAATATTAATGACCGTGTTAAGGAAGAAATTATTTGGTTACCTGAGGCCAAGTTTATAAGACCTTGCAGGTATGCAGAGTGGACTTCCAACATTGTACCGGTAGAGAAGAAGGGAACCGGCACGATAAGGGTTTGTATCGATTTCAGAAATTTAAATAAATCCACTCTAAAGATGAATATCCTATGCTAATTAATGATGCTTCGGGTCATAGAGTCATTAGTTTTCTTGATGGCAATGCGGGTTATAACCAAATTTTTATGGCCGAAGAGAATATAGCCAAAACGGCCTTTAGATGCCCTGGTTTTGTTGGTCTCTTTGAATGGATTGTTATGACTTTTGGATTGAAGAATACCCGTGCTACTTATCAAAAGGGCTATGAATTTAATTTTTCATGACTTGCTTGGTATAATCATAGAAGTATATATTGATGACATAGTAGTTAAACCGGCTGGTTTAGACCCTCATTTGGCCGATTGGCACTTAACCTTTGAAAGAATGCGTCGTTTTGGTTTGAAAATGAATCCACTTAAATGTGCTTTTGGTGTATCGCCTAGTAAATTCCTCAGTTTTATTATTCATGAAATAGGTATAGAGATGGATCCTAAAAAGATTGAGTCCATTAGCAAGGTTCAAGCGCCTACATGTAAGAAAGATTTACAGAAATTCCTAGGCAAGGTGAACTACTTGAGAAGATTTATTTCTAACTTGTCGGTAAAGATCAATGCTTTTACTCCTATACTTCGGTTAAGAGATGAAACCAAATTTACATGGGGGGCAAAACAGCAAGAGGCCTTTGATAGAATCAAGAAGTATTTGCCCACACCGCCGATCATGAGGGCGCCTAGGGATGTAGTGCCATTTAGGCTTTATGTTGCAGCGGAAGACGGAGTAATTAGGGCGGTTTTGACTCAAGAGGTTGACAGCAAGGAATATGTCATCACATACGTGAGCCGACAGTTGATTGATGCAGAAAGGTACTCATTTATTGAAAAATTATGCTTTTCGCTATATTATACTTGTATCAAGTTGAGGCATTATCCTTTTACCAGTACTTGCATGGTAACTTGTCAAACTAATGTCATTAAATATATGTTGCATAGGCCGATTTTGAGAGGGAGGATCAGTACATGGGCATATTCTTTAATTGAATATGATTTAGTACATGAACCCTTGAAGGCAATGAAAGGCCAAGTTGTAGCAGATTTTATTGTGGAGCTTCGTATAGACATAGATGATAGTGTAGAGGTCAATTATATTGCTATTACACCATGAAAATTATATTTTGATGGATCGTTTGTAGGGAAGGTCATGGCATAGGTGTTGTCTTTGTTTTACCTAGTGGTGCTTTGTTTGAAACTTCTAGCCGATTAGAATATCCTTGCACTAATAATCTGACACGGACCCGCCCAGAAAAAGCTCATTTCGGGACGGATCCGGTCGGTCGTTGAGCCAGGATCCTGTTGGGCAACGCTCGGCGAAGCGAGTGTACACACAATACAACACAGGCAGGAATAAACAGTAATGATTTATAAGGAGAGAGAGCTTAATACATCATTGGTTCATAGTTTGAAACTTAAGTCTTACAGTGAATCAGAGTACGCAATTAAAGTTTTGAAAATAACAGCGGAAGACTTTATCGATTACAGACTCCGACGCTCAGACTTAAGCAAAAGCATGCACCGTGCCCACGGGTGTCATGCTACTAGCCACTTCAATGTTCATAGCGGCGACTCGCACAACTCCCACTGGAGGTTCCCGATCTTGGGGTGAGACTCCTACCAATGGATGCTACCAGCTTGGTCCTGCATGTCGGTGCCTCAAAACCACATATCGCTAACGCGTGAGCTTCTAAGAAGCTCAACAAGACTTACCCGTCAACGTGGCTGACTACAGCCGACTCCTAGACATGCTGGCTGACTCGAGTGGGTTTACTTGCAAAAACGGACTCGCAAGCCTGTACTACTCTTGGTCAAATTTTAGCACCACATTAAGTGATTAGAATATAAATTTAGTTCACCCTGAACTAATCAAACATAACAGAAGCAACAATAGCAATAGTAATAATCATAATTCATTCTCATTGTTTCTCAACCTATTTACTAGAATGTGACAGAGAGTTTAAGTAAGCTCATAGAATGCGATTCGAACCGATTTTTATACCTCTGCAGGGTTAACCTAATCGTACGACACGTGCGTGTCCCAGACTCGCACGTGGCAACCGTTCACACCAGCTCCTGCAACGTCAATTCCCTCCTACGCCTGCCTTAGCAGCGCCGCATCCCACCAGACAACACGTCACAGACGATTTCTATAGAGTTCCCACGCTGCCCACCCCAGATCTCCTCCTACGCCTGCCTTAGCAGCGCCGCATCCCACCAGACAACACGTCACAGACGGTTTCTGTAGAGTTCCCACGCTACCCACCCCAGATCTCCTCCTAGTTAGACACCGTAAGGCAGGTTCGACGTTGCAATCACTAGGCTACGTAGGTTTACCGGGGCCCATATCACCCAGCATACGATCAGTACATTCAATACTTGCCCAGCTGTGTCACACGGATCAGACCAGACTACGGTCACCCTGGTCCCGGAGCAGTCGCCGACCTACTTGTACCCGGTCTGACCCTCAATCTTTTATCTTTCTTACTTATTCACAATCATGTGGCACATCTCATGTAATGGTTTCATTCGATATCTCCTACAACTCGCGAGCAGCGTCCACTCTGCTCGACTTCTACCGGCAATTATCTGCTAAGCATAGCATACTAAGGGTATCTATAGCAGTACCATCAGGGTTTCCTATGGGAAACAATGCAACTATGGTTCAATCAACTCCTAGTACTTAATGCACAAACAAGACATACTGAGTTATAAAAGAAAATTTTAAACAATGGTTGTGCACCGGGGCTTGCTGGTTCTCCGGCGTTGTTGACCTCTTCTGTGGAAATCAAAGAACCCGGATCTGCAGCTACCTCGTGAGCGTCAAAATTTACATGATGCAGTAGGATTATGATAAGTTCAATGAAAAAGGTTCATAATGCCTTTGTTAAAGATTCGTTGCTTTTGCCATTAGCGATCTAGGGTTTTGATCGGCGATGCCTAGAATTAGGGTCAACCCTAATTACTCGACGCCGTCGATTAAATTCAATTCCTAACCCGTGAATGATGTTCAAAGAAATCTATTCAAATTCCCATGAGGTGACTTTTAGTTGGCATGTTCCTAAAGTCAAAAATTTCAACCTTAGTTAAGGTTAGTTCGACATTTTTCATCGGTTAACATTATTTAATGTCTTCGACTATTAAACTGGGGTTAAAATGGAATTTTTAATTATACCTCAAAGTTATTTTTAATTGATAGTACTCTCTGAATTAGTCATTTTGAACTTTGGTTGAGGCCTAGATGAATTCTCTAGAGTTTGTAAAAATTCATCAAAGTTCCTGTTATTGAATCTTATAAAATCAGAAAACCATAGTAAACCTTAAAATAAAATTATGAAATTTTATGTAGACATTCATTAGCACCAAAGATACAATTTTTATTTTGGGTCTAACCTTTTGGACGACTTTTACCATGTATTTTAGAAAATGGTACTTTAACTAGGCAGATTGGAGTATTATTAAAGGGTTATATGCAACTTTTTGGTTCTAAAATCCTCACAAAATTCCATAAGGTGTGTATTGTCATGGTGTACTTGTAGTTTAAATCTTATCCCTAGCACTGTTCTAGAATTCAAATTAAAATTCAAAAACAGAAAAGAGTATTCTAATTAGTTCTCCAAATTTTTGGCCGTTATCTAAAAGGTGCTTTAACATAAATTTAGTACTTTTTCATGAGGCTTCTAAAATATTTAGGTTTTCTATTTTTGGATTTTTCTGTGAATTTCTACGGATTTTACAAGACAGGACAGTAAATAGGGAAATGAAAAATGGCGCCGCCTAGGGCAGAAAACAGAGGATTGAATTCCGGTGAGCTCCGGCGGGGAAATTCCGGCGGGAGAGTGCTCGCTGGCTGTGGGGGTGAGGGGAGAAAGCATCTACAAGGCACGGGGATTCACGGCATCACCACGAAGGTCGGTGGGGTGCAGTGTAACCTAGGGCGCGGCGGCGACACCCTCGGGAGCGTGCTCCGACGGCCTCGCGGCGGCGCGGCGTTGCACGGAAGGGGCTAGGGTTTGCTCCTACAGCATCTAGGAACCATGGGGAAGAGTGGCAACAGGACAAGGACGATGATTTGCTCACCCAATCGTGCGGTCGATGTGAGCTTGGTCGCGGTAAGGGCGGGGCGGCGGCCGCGAGGTCGAATTTCCGGCGTGAGAGGCACAAATTCGGAGAGCCGGGGACATTGTTAGCTGCATGGGGGAGAGAGGAAGGGATTAGGCAAGAAGAATGGGGTGGAGGAGGACCTGAAGGTGGAGCTCACCGTGGAGGGGTGCTCGGCAATGGCGGCGGCGGCCGTGGAGCGGTGGAGAAGGGAGCTCCACGCACGGTGAAGGGAAAAGGGAAAGGGGGGGGGAGGAAGAAAGCTTGCGCCATTTAAAGGGGCTCGGAGTGGGGGAATAGGGGAGCAGGGGGGGAGGGTGTGGCGGCATGGCCGGCCATGCCCCGGGCGGCTCCGCGGCGGCGTGACAGAGGAAAAAGAGAGAGAGAGAGAGAGAGAGAGAGAGAGAGAGAAAAAGGCGTGGGAGTGCTGAGCTTTGAAGACGACGTGCTTAAGGCGTGTGCCGTGTCGACCGTGTCGGTCGTGTCGGCCGGGCGCAGTCGCCCTGCCGCTCGCCGCTCGGTCGGGCGGGCGGCGGGGTACTGTAGCCCGCCCGGCTGTTTTCCCTCTTTTTTTATTTATTCTTTTGCTAGTTCAAAGCTTGAAGCCTTAATTCAAATAAAAGACATGCTTCCCGAGTTCAAAGAATTTTGAAAAGTTTTGTGTAGGCTCAATAATTTATTTGGAGAATGTTTCATTTAGAGTTCAAGTCATGATTTGGCTTCTAAAAATTCTTGAATTTCCAAGATGATTTGTGTTTGTGTGAATTTTTAAGAGGTCGAAATCTTATCCAAAAATTTTGAATAAATTCTCAAAATTCTATTTTGAAGTGTACTTAATTGTTATGCAAAAATATGGTAGGGTTCTGTGGAAATTTGGATAGCCATAAGTTAGGGTTTGGATTTAATTCCTGTTAACAGGATTTCGACAAATGTTAGTTGAATTTTTTCGACTTTAGCCATAGTGTTCTGTTGTGTGCCAAAGTTTTTGTAGTGATCCTTTAGAGCATTTTAAACATTATTTCTTTTTATTTCCAATGTAAATTTTGCTTTTAAGTGTGTAATTTGCCGATTAGGGTTTTAGTGTGTGGATTTAAACCCTGGTGACACCTGGGGTGTCACATAATCAAACCGAATATGAGGCTCTTCTTTATGGTTTAGAAATTTTACAATCCATGGGTGTGAAGCATGTTCAGGTTTTTGGTGATTCACTATTAGTTGTGCAGCAACTTACCGGGATTTTTCATTGTTTGGACGAGTCACTAAATGCTTATCTAGATAGATGCCTGGATATAATAGCTTGTTTTGATGATTTTTCTATACATCATGTTCCTACGCAAAATAATGTTAGAGCTAATGATTTGGCACAGCAAGCATCTGGTTATAATGTTAGCAGAAAGAATTTTTCAGTTAGTTCACAACCGATGCTTGATATAGCCAAAAACCCTGTTATGAGGAAACAGGATATTCCGGTTTCTGAAACAGGAAGTTCCGGTTTCGTCTGTACATAAAAAATAGGGAAACCGGAGGTTCCGGTTTTGGATCTCAGAAGTTATGGTTTTTCGAGTAAAACTGAGACTTTGGTTATTTCTGATTCTGTTCAAAATATGACCGAAATAGATGATTGGAGGGCTCCTATAATTTACGTGATCCAAGTCAAAAAGTTGATAGGAAGGTTCGACGGTGGGCGTTTAAGTTCATTTTGCTTAATGATGATTTGTATCGCCGAACCAGCGAGGATTTGCTCCTTAAGTGCTTGAATGCAGATCAGGCCAAAATAGCTATGGGAGATGTTTATGAAGGTATTTGTGGTACACACCAATCGGCTCCTAAGATGAAGTGGCTTTTGAGAAGAGCTGGTTTTTATTGGCCAACCATGATAGCAGGTTGCTTTCGTTACTACTAGGGTTGCGAAGAATGTTAGAAATTTGGCGATATTCAAATGGTGTTTGTTGCTATGATGCATCCCATTGTCAAGCCCTAACCTTCGAGGACGGGGATTGGATTTCATCGGGCAAATACATCCTCCTTCAAAAGGGCACCATTTCGTGTTAGTTGCTACCGATTACGTCACCAAGTGGACCGAAGTAGTGCCTCTCAAGAATATGACACATGTGGAGGTAATAAAGTTCATAACTAAGCATATTATTCATAGATTCGGTATTCCTCAAACTTTAACTATAGATCAAGGTACTTCTTTTGTTTCTAGTCAAGTTAAAGAATTCACCAAATCCTGTGGCATTAAGTTGCTTAATTCTTCGCCTTACTATGCTCAAGCTAAAGGTCAAGCAGAATCTAGCAACAAGACCTTGATTAAATTGATAAAGAAGAAGATAGAAGATAATCCTAGAAAATGGCATGAAGTTTTGTTGGAAGCTTTGTAGGCTCATAGAAGCTCTAGACATGGTGCTACTAAAGTTACTCCTTTTGAGTTAGTATATGGACAGGAGGCTATGTTACCTGTAGAGGTCAATTTGAATGCTTATAGGTTGTAGATTATTATCACTCGATGATGAACAATATAGATGAAGTGACTGATAAGCGGTTAAAAGCTCTAAAGAAGATTGAGCAAGACAAAGCTAGAGTTGTTTCAGGTAGGGGATCTCGTGTGGAAAACGATTTTGCCTCTTGGGTCAAAAAGTAGTAAGTTTGGCAAGTGGTCTGCAAGTTGGGACGGTCCATACAAAGTAGTACGAGTCATCTTTGACAATTCATACATGGTGGAGACACTGCAAGGTGAGCTTTTGCCTACCGCTCTTGGTAGATACTTGAAAAAGTATCATCCTAGTATTTGGCAAAATGCTTGAGTCATACACAGCCAATATGTGTAAATATCGCCCTTAGAATATATATGGTCGATGAGTTATGTTAAAACCGTTGGCATTAAGACAATTTTGGTTATTAAAATGATTTTCAGCATGCAATCTTTGCTTAAAAACAGGGGGGATATGTTGACAATCAAAATTGACTTTACACCTCCGGTTTTGACTGGCTCAACAGGTGCAAAATATTTGGATTTGGGTTAATGATGTTTATTTCACAAGTTTGGTGTTTAGACATATTTACTGGATATGTGCGTCATTATTTGGCATTGTGGCTAAGTTTTCATAAAGAAGCAAAGAAAAGCTTGGAACGGCAAGAAGATGAAGTCAATATGTGTATTTGAAGTTTCCATGATGTAGCCATCTTCGAGATGATCACAACGGATATATGGATCGCCTAGTTTGAAGACCGGAATAGAAAATTATGACAATTTGGAGATGGTCCAGTCTACAAAACCAAACATTCTGGTTTGGAAAACAGGAACTTCCGATTTCCTGATTTCCACTAGTGCAGAATCAGAAGTTTCGATTTTGGAAACAAGAAGTTCCGATTTTGTCGTAACCAACTCGGAAACAAGAATTTCGCATGATTCGGTTCGGATCTCGACTTGGAAAAGGGATAGACCACCCTCCTATAAATATGAAGGGATCACGACCGATTGAGGGACATCAATTCCAATCGAAACACACTTTTTATTAAGTTTCCTCTTGTCACTTTTGCCCTAGTCTTTTTCCAAACCCTAATTCTGTTCTTCTCGTGCCCCGGCGACGCTAGAAGGCGTCCTAGCTGGCCTGCCGACCTAGGACAACCAACGGCAAGCCGCTCCCGACGTGGTCTCTCTCGGAGCGGGGATCCTTGGTCTTTACCCGACTACTCAGGAGAAACAGGAAGATCCGGTTTTGCAAACAGTAGGTTCTGGTTTGTGCAGTCTTTACCTGCGTACTTCACGCAGGGACGCGCTCGTGTTTAACGGAGGGTTTTTGTATCAACAGTAGCTACCTGGGAAGATGAAGCAGAGCTTCGTTCTCGTTTTCCCCTGCACCGGGCTGGAGATAGGCTGTATCTGAAAGAGAGGAGGATGTCAACGTAACCATTCAGGCATTTGTCAGAAAGAAAAAAACTAACCATTCAGGCGTAATGGCATAAGCGACAAGTGAAGCCCAACCCAAGAGTAACTGGACTAGAATGGGCCTGAGACCTTCTAATAGGATGGGTACCATAACTATAAACCTGAGCTGTAACCCTAGGTGCTTCCGGAATACTGAACTGGCGGCGGCTTGCCAGCCGATGAATGAAACTTGCTAGCGTGCCTTCTTCCTCGATTCCGGTGGCTCCATTGGCGGGTGCTAACACTAATCCAAAAATAGTATCCTTTCGTAGTTCAGATTGAAAAGGGTGAGGATTTTTTACCACAATGAATTTACATCCTATTATAAATTGTTGCTCTATGAAACGCACGGGTATTATTAAGCTATATAGCAGCACTTGTAGTTATGATTTGAATTTATAAGTATCAGAAGCTGTATCAACAACTTGCGTTTGCAGTATGAGCAGAGTAATGTGGTATGTATACGATTCTACTAAAAAAGTAAACAATTACTGTAAAGCTTTAGTCGCGTTAATTATTCCCTTCACAGTTACGACAGGACTGAAGAAGACAAAGAAAAACATGCTTTTATATAGTTTCCGAAAAAAGCACAAACTAACAGCATACAAAAACGAAAAACTACAACACGTCCAATTATCATCAATAATTGCGTCGTTGACCCCGGGGCGGCCAGACGGCCGACCTCACCGGCCCCCGTTCTGTGCCGCCGTCCCAGCACTGGGGTATACTCTCGAGCCCGCCCAGGAGCCGGCGGCGGCTTTGGTACTAGTCTGCTCGTCAGCCATGGCTGCTCTCCTGTCGCCCTCCTTTCGATCTCCTCCATCCATATCCATGGCGGCCTCCTTGCTGGCCTTCCTCCTCTGCTCTCTCTCTTGGACGGCCTGCTTGCACCTCTCTCGCCGCACATGGATCTGCGCGTAGCTGAACCCCATGGAGCTCATCTTGCTCTTGCTCAGAAGATGCTGTTGCTTTCGGTGTATGCTGCTGCTGGAGTAGTGATGACTGATGAGGTGGGAGCTGCATTATTTATATAGGTGGAAGTGGATGGTGCATTATTGGGGGGTACGGTGGTCGCCGTCAGTGTGGACTCCGTGTGCTCCTCCTGTTCTTTTCTATGGGCTTATCTCCTATCCGCCGGCCGGCCGTACGTATGGAGAGGTGTCACGAGAGGGGAAGGATGTTTTGGAGGCTCCAAAAACTGTCATACCTGTGGGCACGTAGTTTTGTGGAAAACTGTGCAGAGCCTACCTACTGGTTTCTGGAGCGCTGTCAAGACTTTCATCTTGTACTACCAGTAACCCGGAAATACCTTGGCGCTGCCGGGGCGACTTTCTTTCTTTTATTAAATTTGCATAACAAACGATTGGTACAAACTGTTGGGTTCGGATTCTTGAGCAGCTCTCAGCGTATTTGGAGTCGAATCTAAATTGAACACCAGCTTTGACGAGTGATTATGTTCGGAGCGGTTTGTCTCAAGCTAGAAGTCATAGCTACTTCTCACTGTTACACTTACACGTGTTTCGTAAATTGAGAAGTTGTTTCTTCATATATTCTGTATGTGAGTGCTAGTGGACATATCTTATTGTCATTCCCTAGCAAGCTCGAAACTCATTTTGTTTATTTTGAATAAAACAGAGGGGAAATCTATTACTCTCTTTGTCTTTTAAATATAGTCACAGTTGACTTTGATCAATAACTTTAACCATTCGTTTTAATTAAAAAAATTTGTTCAAATATGTCAAATAAAAAGTCATGTTTCAAAAATATTTAGTGATAAATCGCATCATAACAAAAATATAATATTTTTCATACTTTTTTGAAATAAAATGAATAATCAAAATTGATGGTCGAAATCAACCGTGACCATATTTTAAAAAACAAATCTCAAAAAAGAGATGACTACTGTTATAAAAATTAACTAAAAAAGAGCAATGGGAAAAAGGACAATTATTCCTGACAAGTTGTTCCACTATTCCTGACAATTATTCATCCACTTCTTGGGGGAAAAAAAACGACAGCTACCTTTTGCACTTTTGATGCAAATGTACGTGTCATGATTGCAACTGGGAGGGGAAGACTCCACTTGCATCTTCCTCAGCCCGCCTTGAAGGCAAAGCACACAGATCTGCTCAAAGCTTTTTAGTTAGCTTCTTGAAATGGTATGGATTTGTGTGTGGGCTAGCTTTGCCCGAGTCAGTGTACCTTGCCACAGTGGACGGCACCGAACTCTTCTCTTCTCAACTGGGGACGCACCAATGGGGCGGGCAGAGAACGGCCACCACGCTCCACTAGAGGTAACGTACCATCAGACGTACAGGCAGAAGATTGATGCCACAATAATTCGATGCACGGTGGCTGAATTATTGTCTGACTCTACGTGCACTCGTGCCGTGCGAGCAATACGATGCCAATGTCAACTTGAACAGCTTCTTGGTCTTGTGCTGCCCTTTTACATCTGTGACGTCCTGAATGGATAACTGAATGAGTGAACCATTCTTGATTTCATAGTGCTGATAGACGAAGATAATGATGAAACCATTTGTTTTGTTCAAGAAACTATATATCATTATTATGCTCCTTTAATCTGGTTAAAGACAGGAAAAGACTTTGCAGATAATAAACAATCTGTGGTCACCACCCCTTGATGTTGGCTTGTTGCAAAACTGAAACAATAGGATTAGATACAAAAACTGTGCACTGCTGTGCAGTGCGCCGTTTCAGTAACGGTACATGAACAACCTCAAAGCAGATACATCAGTGTTCAGAAATTCAGAACCCTCAGGAGCTCAATGCCTCATATAGGAGAAGGGATGGTTGAGGATCTCACTTGGCCAATGATGTCAAGCTCAAATATTCACTTTCATGTTCAAAGATTGAGAACGCTCTCAGAGAATCAGATACAGAAACAAAGCTTAAGTCTAGTGGTTGGGCTTCAGTAAAGTCTGGCAGAACGAAGCTAAAACATCTCGAGCATCCATAAGTGGAGGAAGAGTGAACGGTGGGAGGACGCTGCCCCCCTGATCCTTGCTGGTAGCAGGAGTCACGTCGAGTGTGAGCGCCATCGCAGCCTGCTGTTTGTTGAGTCCATCCATTATACAGGAGAATGCAGCGAAGGTGACACAGCTGTGAAACATTGCTTGGGGTGCACCTGTGAGGAATAAAGCATATGAGAAAGAGTTTGCTGCTTACACTTAAGAGACAATAATGCTTGGCCATGTCTGTTGCATGTACCATCAGTATACTACCATAAACAAAAGCAATACATCCTAACGTCAAATAGGATTTTCTATTCTAATATCAAGATCATTGCTTGTGGACTCATATATATTGGAAGATCTAAGAAGATGCACATGAGTCACAAGATAATCCAAGAGCAGGTAAACATAACAAACTGATAAAATAGACAGCTAAAAGTTAGACAAGCACAGGATTAGCAAAAGTTCCGTTCTTTGTTTTCTGTCAGGTTCTGCATGCAGATTTTGTTTAGTTTTGTTTATATGTTCAAGGTTGATCCTTCATTTTCCTTTCGTAGGGATGACTCCCCCACATAAGTCCATTCAATCAAAAGCATTGATTCAAATCAAAAGCTCACTTAGCTATGGTGTCCAAAGTCCATTTCACTGAACGACTTGGGCTTTACAACACAAAATGAACAATCTAAACATGTGACTGCAAAATATATACAGGAAAGTAGAGCCTTTTTTGGGAAAAGGTCATTCCCACCATAAATAATACAGAGTTTGTGCTGTGAACATCAAAACATCTAATGTTTAATAACTCTTTATGTAACACCCTGCGCCCAAATTCTGCTTACAGCCCAGCTCCCACATGGAGCGGGCACGTGTATTCTGCATAGCACCCCTGCTACGCTTTCGTCCTCGCTTCGTGTAAAAGGGTTAACCCAGAGGTGCTATGGTTGGAACAACGAGGGTTATATGTTGACCCTCACCCATCTAACAACCAATCAACCAATGTGGGACTAATCCCACAACTTCACTTCACTGAAACTTCAACTACACAGGCTTCAAACGGGCTGGAGTATCACACTTTACACACAGAATTTTCAAGGCGGATTGGCCTAAAGACCGTGCAAAACGTGGCATGCGCTAGAGTATCCAGAATCTGTAATTCACTGACAAACATTACAAGAGTATGGTAATTTGACAAAATATACTATTCCTATTAAAACAATGTAATTCTGAAACTAAAAAGACAAGGACAAGGGGGAGAGCAGAGGCTATAACATGTTTACACAAAATCTAACACGGAGAGACCAGTTCTTAAACCCTCAATCCAGACAAGATCCAGGACCAGGGATAGTATTCTGTAATCCTTTGAATATTTTGATGGGGGAATAATAGATTCATTAAGTTGGAGAACTCATGCTGTTATGTCTTCCTAAAGCTTTAATTCTGGAACAGGATCAACAGAAACATGCATCTGTCAGTTCTGTGCAGTGGCAGAGCTTAGTTGTGGCCACAGGCATGACATTGATTCGCAGGACTACCATTTTTCTTCCATAATGTTAGTGACTAGAGAAGCTGACAACACAATAAATTATGTATTAAAGAATTATATAGTGTATCATATCAATATCAGCTTGTTCCGTCAGAGTATTAAAAACATGTACATGATAGTAAAACTAGCCTTCCAAACGTGTTCAGCTACATGACACGAAAAAGTAGGTATATCATAGACTCATTTTCATACCCCTGTCAACCGTGAGAAATAAGAAAAGTAAATAACTTGATAAATATTCTTCACCTCCATGTGAAATTACAACTAAGACATACTAAAAATTATACTCATACACGACACCAGGATAAAATCATAGCTGCTGGAAAAATATTCTAGAAACCAACATAATCAAGAGTGGATAGGTCTCAGAAATTTCACTAAACAAAAAATTGAACCCTAGATACAAAACAATAAAACAAATAAAGAGAATGAAGAACTATTTCACAAAGAAATAAACAATAGCCTTGTCGAGATAATTGAGATATCATTAGAAGCAATATTACTTGGAAAGCTCAAAGCAAGGCCTGTGGAACAACCAGCTACACCAGCATTGATAACTGCAAATGAAAGTATTTGGTTGGTAAGGAAGAGAGGTAACTTGCTTCATAATGCGATTAAAAGGAAACGAAACTAGGGTAAAGGTCAATACAGTCATCTTTTCCTCGCAGTCTTTTCATCAAGCATATGATGAAACTTTGGACACCAGCCAGAGCTGCAAAAGTCTAATGAAGACACACAGGGGATAAAAATTAAAAAATACATCACAAGCAATTCTTTGTATGAAAGGCTAGTACATTCTTTTATAAGATAATGAAGATGAACATTTGGGTCAGCTAACCTTGGCAGTGGATCCAGCATTGCTAAGAGAAGCCTTCACACCTTTGTTTGTAATCAAACCTTGTCCTGGAAAACAACGAAAACAAGCAAGGTAAGTGAAACCGAATAAAATTCCTTTTTGAACCACTTGTCCACATAAAATGGAGTTTATGTATGCCTGATTTTGACTGTAATTAGATCATTTGATTGCCATGAGAGTCCCCTTTGTTGGTATCAAATAAAAGAGGGATGAAATCTTTCTAATTAAGATGCAGGAGATTAGTGATTAGTTAACCTTGTTGAGTGAATATAATCTTATAGAATGGCAATGTTAAGAGTACAAAGATTACTGTAATTACAAGAGACATGGGGTCAACGAGTCAATTTGTTTCGCTACATCAGTAAATTCTATGGTGAAGCATGGCTGGAATCGTAAAACAAATGCGTAGTCCTTAAAATCAGTATATGCTCGAGCATGATTTTATAGGGGAAAAAGGTGGGCACAAAACTTTTAAGATTTGTGCCTTCCTCTTCCCTCTAGGACTAGACTTTCAGGCAATTACAATTTGATGATATTTATCCCCTTCTGGAGTCAGGTGGCCTATGAATCCCCAACTATCCCCATATCCATCAACCCATATAGGGGTCGGATGAGAACTTGAGCATAAATGGTGATGAACTAACTAGTCTATCAAGCATAGATTTATTAAACCAAAGCGTCCAAAAATTATCTCATACTGATGTAATTCTCTCTCAAGCTATCAGCTCTAGAATTAACAGCAGTAATGTCAACGAGTCATCTTTTGCGGGAAGAACTTTCTCGTTATCAACGGGTACCCGCAGACCACAATGTTGTTACTGCTTAAGAGCTGAGTTTGCATTTGCCGATACAGCTGATTTATCCATCTCACCACGCCACCACGCATCAGTGCATCACGCGCAGCTAGACCCGTCTCTTCATCCAACAATTCCGCCAAAGAACAGTACCAAAAATCAACTTGAAGGGCATACCAGGCGATCTTTCCTTTTTTTTTTTTGATAATCATCCAAGGCGAATTGAAACGATAGGGCCCAAAAACAAATTAAAGTAACAAAAAAATATAGAAAAAGGGAGAGACCGTATCCGACGAGCGACCCGACGAAGGCGCCTGCTGCGAGGTCTCCGGCGGAGCGCAGAAGGCATACGACGGGCGCGGCGAACGGCGTGGGCTGCGGCGCACCAAGCTCGTCCCCATCCCAGTCGCGCCCCCTCCTCGCCGCCATCTCCCGTCTCTTGCTGCACTCCTTTTCACCTTTCTTGGTTATCTTGAGTGGTTCGCCGTCTCGGCCCCCTGGCAGGGTTTATCGCTGACGGGAAATGGGGCCTTGGGTCCTACCTGCCAGGTCTTCTGGTAACGTCATCTTCGATCATTTCATTTTTCAAAAATGGATTTGCTAAACGTTTGTTAGCTAAAAATTGAAACTTCTCATCCAATCTAATTGTTGCTTGACATTTATTTATTATACTAACAAAATACCCGTGGTTGCGTATAACATAACTAATAGTAAATTACATGCCGATTAAGAATGCCTTGTTTTTCTTTGACTCTGAATTCTAGCTCACGTAGAAAACTTGAAGCTAGAAGATTGATATGCTTCTTCTTTTTTTTTTGCCAAAGCACGATATGCTATTAAGGCTACTTTCCATTAAAAATTTTAAATAATAATACTACTCTACTTCTGTTTGAAAATTATTGTCATTAGAATAAAAATTCTAAGTTCACTGCCATGAATTGTAAGTTCAGGAGATGTGTTGAGAATTTGTATTCTTTTTAATTTTATTTAAGTGACCTAGGAAGATTTAAACTTTACGTCAATTAGCTAAAGAAGCATTAATAACTTACGCCTCAGTGAACATCATGGCTTCAGTAAAATTATTAAATATAAATAGTATATAGAGATGGTAGAGAAGTGACACTTTTTTGAAATAGACTTTTCTTTTTACATACGGTTCATAATTTGATTCGAAGTGGATTCTATTTTCTTCCCATATTTTACATACAGAGTCTGACCCATACAGAAATTCGCTTAATGACTTCAGGGGTGACTTCATGTCTTGGTGAATATCACGCCTTTAGCAAAATTATTAAGTACTCACTCCGTTCCATAATACTTGACGTTTCGGAGTAGTAGAGATAGAAAAGTACAAAAGAGATTATTCTTTTAGGATTAAGATATTAACTCTTTTTTTTTCTTTGACTTCATTGATACGAAATAGTTTGTTGATTTTTTCAAATTTGTATCTCAGGACCTTTTTCATATAGGATTACGATTGATTTATTTTTGGATTTTTTATTATAGGGTGAGTTGACGCACTCACATTACGGTCTTAGTTAAATTATTAATTATAGTTTAGGCATGAAGATTAAAAAAATAAGGATAAAATAGATAAACAGAAAATGAGAAAAAGAGAGATAGAGATAGAGATGTATTGGAAAGAGAGAAAGGTATATTAGAAAGTAAGATGAATAAATAAAATAAAGAAATGTAAAATTTTAGATAAAAATAAATTAGGTCGGAGAAAGTAGTAGAGGTAGAGATTCATTTTCAGTTTGTTTGGTCTCCCTCGCAAAACAAATAAGTCTATTTTGATCTTTGGGACGAAAAGGTTAGAAAAGTCTATTTTGTTTTGTGCACCCTTGTTAGCAGCCCGCTTGATTTTTTTCTACACCCCTATTAGTGATTGTTTGTTGCCGAAGCCGAGGTCGTTGTTTCAGGTCACCCCACTTGCAGCATACTCTCTCTGTTCTTTTTTACTTGTCGTTATTTATTTTGACCGAAAATTTTGACAGCTCGTCTTATTTAAAAAATTAGTTCAAATGTGTAAAACTAAAATAAGGATTCAAAACCTTCTTTAACAAATCAAATCCTAACAAAATATTTGAAATTTCTCATACTTTTTTTAATAAGATGGATAGTCAAAGTTATTGGTCAAAAGACACAAAAAAACAGAGGGAGTATTATATTGATCTCAAACTTTGTCATATGTCCAAATTTTTATTTTCTTAAATACTAATGAGGGGATAAAAGGCATCCACAAATTTTGTCTATAAATTTTCTTATCACGATTAAGATTGAACGTTCCCTCATCATCGCGGGCCATAAATTTGTAGTCCATAACTCATGAACCAATGGAAAGCCAAGGGGACCAACGAAGTTTGAGCCTAGAGCCCTTAGGTAGCATTTAGAAATAATGAATGAGTCAAAAAAAAGTTATAATTCGTAGTCCCTCCAGGTCCCTAAATTAAGTCACTGGAGAGTTTTTATTAAAGTATCCTAAATAGCATTTTATCTGTTAATAAAATCTTAAGCAATTAATACATACTTAGTTTCAAGCAAAAGAAAAAGAAAATACAACTAGTCCTTGCGTGCCTCAGAAATTGAACCCACACTCTATTTGTTTGGACCCCCACGCCTTAATGATTTGAGCTACTAGACATATTTGAATAAAAAAATAGCTCTATTTATTACTCCTTGATATGTGAGATTGTGCCCAAAACGACTTGATTTAGAAACCTGGAAGGAGTACACTAGTTTTTTCTTAACTATTAAATTTGGCCAATGAAGCTTTAGTGCGGAGCCCTGAGGTAGCATTTATTAGAAATTATGAATGAATTGTTACATTTATACACTAGCTAGTTTGTTTAGAAAAACTATTTTTAGACTAGTTTCATTCTTCATTCCTGTAAACCTTGATCCTAATTATAACTTGAACCATTTATTTGGCACACCACACCTTTTTATACTGGATTACAAAAAAAATTATACAATTTTACATAAATATAACTCATGTGAAATTATCTGAATTTATATTCTACCAGCCGTATATATGTTATAGGTATGAATTCATGTTGCGGTATGTTGATGTCTCCCATATAACAGACGCTCATGGTTGGTTTCTGCTTTGCATGCCACCGAGCGTAGAGCAAGCGTGAGCGCTTGCATGTGCTTTGAGCCGCTGCAAAGACGTTGGTCCTTAGAGTCATTTTCAACATCAAAAGTGACCCTTTATGTGGTTTTTTTTTTTGCGGACACACCTTAGTGTGCTTTTTATTAAGAGGAGATAAAAACAGTACAACATACCAACTAATAGTTCTGAAAGACACCTCGGAAAGGTTAGGGATACATAAGCAATACCTAACTCGACCTACAAAGATTACACGACCGAATCCCCAGTCACACATAGAGCGGAACGGCACATCAAGAACAAAAACAGCAGCAATTACAGCAAAGAAGCAACGTCCACCTAACCAACCAAAGCTACGACCTAGGGAGCTCGCCCAAGGGCCACCCAAAGCTTTGAGAAGAGGAAGCACAACACACGGCTTCGGGATGGAGATGATGACTGCTCTGTACTAAGACCATCACCAACAAACAGTCACAAAGACCTCCATGACGATGTCTTCAACAAGAATGCGACGTAAGACGCCACCGACGTCCATCCGAATAATCGGGATTGAGTTTTCACCCAGAGGACCTTTATGAGGGTCAAGCCACACAACAGCAACGCCTCTAGCGAGTTAATCGGCACCCGCAAGTGTTGACGTCGCCGGCACCGACACCAACGTCGGGCATGGCTTTCGCCTAAGGCTTGGCCCACCTGTCCACCCTCGCCGGATGGGCTGCCAGGAGAAATCCATGAAAACCACACCTCTGAGTTTGGCGTCACCCCTATGATACCCAGATTGAAGACCAGATCGAATCACGGAGGGGAGGCCGTTCCACTGGCCGCACCGAGGTTGCCACCGAGTCGGAACCACGCTCTGAGCACCGTCATCTCCGTTGAGCACCACGTAACGCACCACCTGCACCTCACCGTCCAGCCCCGCCACTTCACGAACCATCGTTGATGGATGCTGAGGAGCACACTACCAACACATCTCCGACCAACCAGGCTAGTTGACATCTAGAATCACCAACACCCCCACGCACAGGACTTTATACCCGTGCAGAGGGGGCATCAATGTCACCACCCTCTCCGACCTTGCCGCCCCAAGACAGAGGACGTCGCCGGCACCACCACGCGCAGGGTACAGGCCTAAGGCCGAGGGCGCCGCTGGCGCCACCGCTAGGCCGAGAACGAGGACGCGCGCGCCCATGCCCCTAGCCCAAGGATGCCGCCGGATCTGCTACCACCGCTTGCCGACCTCGCTGCCCCAACATAAGGATGTCTCCCACTGTGCGAGCCCCTAGGCTGAGGATGAGCGTCGCCGCCCCTCGCCTAATGTTGCTGCCGGATCTGCTACAAATGACCGTCGATGTATCACCTAAATTGATGAGGAGCAAGGTGTGGGAGGATCCACCGGCGACCTTCCCCCTCGAATCGCGCCTCCAAGGCCTTGGCGACGACTGCCGCCACCGGATTCATGGGCGCCGCCACGAGATCTGCGCCACACTCCGTGGCGTAGAGGGGAGGGGGGTGTTGGAGGGGGGAGAAGAATGCCTCGCTGCCACCATCCTCGCGCCCGCACGAGTTAGTAGCACGGCGCTCTGGCGGAGGTGTGGCAGTGAGGAGGGAGAGGAGGTGGAGGCAGCGGCAAGCTAGGGTTTCGAGCCGCCTGGGGTAGGGGCGCGTGGACGTCCCGAGTGATGTCCCAGTATCAAGTTTACCCTTTAAGAGGTTACAAGCGAATAAAATTATTACCTTGCGTTGGAGGCAAGGACTTTTAAGTAGATGTGATATTTTCCTCTCTCCTTAGCGCCTTCATGCATTGTACATGCCCTGACCCACCCGCCTTATCGCAGCAACATGTTTGCAGTTTCAGCCTACCTCCCCTACCATTTCATGTTTTTTTTTGCCAGACCCTTTTATGTCCAGTGAGAGCAAATTAAAGTATGAGATGTGGAGGATAGCCTAACAGCTTGGATCAAACCAACTGGAAGTGGTTAAATTATACCTTAAATCTAAGGAGCAACCGCTACCTACTTTCCGTCGATCGCGCTATCATGCTGGCCGAGGATACCGCCGGCTGCAGGCGATGGAGGAGGGCGGAGGTTAGGTTCTTGGCTTGTTGGGGTGCGGGCTCCCTATCTCGAGTGGCCATAGAAAGGAGTTTGGAGGGTGGCGGTGGCGACACAGCGCAGGGCAGCGGTTCGACGGAGCGACGAGGCTACATTTCGTCGCTGTTGGAGCCACATGAGGCAGGCAGGCGAGGTAGGTGGCGGGTGCGTCGTGGTTGGAGAATTTTGGGTGGCAGCGGTGTATGCGAGGGGCGCAGCTGCCGGAGATGGTGGCGGGCAGGGGAGGAGCTGGTGCAGCACACGGTGGAGGCGGCGACAGAGTTGTCGGGCGGAGCTGGCATGGTGGGGGACATGGCAGCGCAATCTTTTTTTTTTGACCGAAGTCAGTAGGGAAGCTCCCTACCTATATTTTTGTTATATATAAACCAAGAAGGTTTATGTACATGTTACAAGACCGTAGGCCCAAAAACAGACCCTAATAGAGAGCATTAATGGAAATTACATAAAAAAGAGTCTATCTTGTCTTTAACTACTGGTTTAGCCCGCAGGGCCACCAGTTCAAGCTCCACTTTGAAAAACCTCTTCCAATCTGTGACCGAGGCCTGTTGGTTGTCAAAAATGATGCCATTTCTCTGCTTCCAAAGCGCCCAACAGCCCACAATTAACACTTCTCTGAAAATTAGAGATTGAAAATCCCGTCGCGCCGCAGCTAACATTCTGTCTGGTGTGAGGGTCATAGTCCAATGGAGTCCAAGCAAGTTCCAACAAGAGGTGCTAAATGGACAGTCAAAAAACAGATGCAGCACTGTCTCATCACAAAGCTGAGGGCAAAGAACACAGGTATAACTTGGTAATACCATATTTTTCCGACGAAGAAGCGCCCTCGTGTTCAATCTGTCTCTAAGCAGCAGCCAAAAGAAAAACTTCAACCTGCTCCGACAACAGGATTTCCATAACCAAGCAAACCAGGGAGAGGCATTGATCGTCCCAAGTAATTTTTGGTAAGCTTTGTGAGAAGAGAATATAGCATTTCCCCACAAATATGACCAGCTATCATGAAGGGCAGCATCAAGTTGAAAATGTTGGAGTTCATTTTGCAAAGAAATCAACTGAGTTGATGCCGTCAGGGACAATGGTAACCAAAACAAATGATGGATCTCTGATTGCAGGAATGAAAACACTGAAATGCGTTTGTCTCGCGCAAAGGAGAAGAGCTCTGGGTATTTCCATTTGAGAACGCCTGCATCCCAAGTGTTATCCCAGAAGCAAACCGATTTTCCATTCCTTACCATGCAAGAAGAGATCATAAAAAAATTCTCAGCCAGGCTAATAACCGCCTTCCACCAGAAAGAACCCTTTGGCTGACAAGCATGAGGAGGCGTGGGGCGATGATATAAGTGGCGCCATGTCAACTGCACCCAAGGAAGATCAGCATGATTATAGAACTTGTGTAAGAACTTTAAAAGAAGAGCCTTGTTGTGAGCACGTAAGTTAATGACGCCCAAACCACCTTGCTGCTTTGGGCGACATGCTTTAGTCCAGGCCACAAGACAGGATCCTTTTTTATTGATATCACCCCCATCCCATAAGCAATGTTTTCGATATCTATCAATTTGTTCAATTATAGACACTGGAATCTTCAAAGTGCACATATAAAAGGTTGGCAGGGCTGAGAGCACCGAGTTGACCAGAACTAATCTGCCCGAATAGCTTAATAACCTGTTGAGACCCATGAGCCTTTTCTCAATGCGAGTTAGGATTGGGGCAAAGTCGGTGACTGAGGGTTTTGTGGTACCCAGCGGAAGACCTAAGTATGTGAATGGCATGGTGCCAACCTGACAGCCCATCGTGTTCGCCAAGTGGGCTGCACGATCATGCTCCATATTGATGGGTACCAAAAAAGACTTGCTAAAGTTTACTTGTAAGCCAGTGGAATCCGCAAAAGTCCGTAGGAGTGCTTTGAGAACCAGCAATTGCCGTGCATCACCAGGTAAAATGATTAAAGTGTCATCCGCATATTGTACAATCGGATAATCACCACCAAAGTGTGAGCCAAGAGGGTGCTGCAGAAGATTTCTATTCGCCGCCTCATTAACCACAGATTGTAATAGGTCAGCCGCCATAACAAAAAGGAGCGGCGAGAGAGGGTCGCCCTGCCTTACTCCCCTTTTGCACTTGAAAGATTTACCAGGAACCCCATTTAGGAGAACTGAAGATGAACCAGATGTAAGGATCTGTCGTATCCATGATACCCAGGTTGAGCTGAATCCTTTAGCCTCAAACATTGACAGGACCTGATGCTCAACTTTGTCAAAAGCTTTTTCAAAATCCAGTTTCAGAATGACTATTTCTTTTTTGGATTTATGGCAAAGAAAGAGAAATTGATAAGCCCAGGCTAAACAATCTTGTATCGTTCTACCTCGAATGAAGCCGTATTGGTTTGTGTGAATCACAGAAAGGATAACCGTTTGCAGCCTGGAAGCAATCAACTTTGTCAATAACTTGAGAGCTGAATTCAACAACGAAATGGGCCGATAGTCATTGACAGTCTGGGGATTCTCCTTCTTGGGAATGAGGGTTATGAATGAACCATTGATACTGGATATGTCAAGATTACCAGAGATAAAGTCAGAACATAGTCGTTTAAAATCTGTAGAAATTATAGACCAACACTTCTTCATAAACGCCCCATTAAAACCATCCGGACCAGGGGCATGATCACTCGGCATGTCTTGGAGGGCCAAAGAAATTTCCGCATCTGTGAAGGGCAAGTCCATTACTGGAAGAGTTTGCTGCTGAATTATCTCCGAGAGCGGAAAAAGCATGCCATTGAACTCAGAAACCCCCAAACGCTCCTTAAAGGAAACCCATAATTCATGGGCCTTAAGATGATGATCAAATAATACCGACCCGTCAGGGAGAGAAAGAGAGGTAATTTTATTGGCCCTATTTTTCATGGTAGCAACGGCTTGAAAGAATTTAGTGTTCTCATCTCCAAATCTGACCCATCGTACCGTAGCTCGCTGCTTCTAGTAGATTCGTTTGGCAGTCAAGAGAGCAAGCAAGTGTCGTTTCAAAATTTTCCGGAAGTTGGCCTCAATGCGTGACATCGGTCTTTGATTTTCTAGTCCATCGAGCAGCGCAATTACCCAGCTGCAATTGTTGATGTTCTTATTCAGTTGAGATAGACTCCTACTCCATTTTTTGAGACCAGCCCGAACTTGTTTGAATTTAACAGAGAGGGTCTTAGCTGCATTGCTGTAGTAGGCAGTAGAATTCCAATGCAGATCCACTACTGCAAGGAAATCAGCAAATTCTAACCAGAAGTTTTCAAACCGAAAGATATTACTTTTGGGCATAGCAGTACCAATTCTGACTAGAAAAGGTATATGATCAGAAATTGGTCGAGATAATGGCAGAACCACTGTATCTGGGTAATTCAATGTCCATGAAGTAGAAGAGAAAACCCAATCCAGCTTCTGTAACAGCGGATTGACCTGCATATTGCTCCACGTATAGTCACAGCCTTGAAAAGCTATATCAACAAGATCCAAATGATGAATTAGATCGTTAAACAGGAGCATATCTGAGAAATTTCCCCCAGGCATATTTCTGTTATCTTGAGTACGTATGAGATTAAAATCCCCCATCAACAACCAATCATCAATTACCGAGCAATCAAAATTATAAAGCCATGAAATAAACGTCGCTCGTTCTGAGGGAGTACAGGGACCATAGATGTTAGATAAGTGAAAAATATGTCCTGTTGCCAGATCAGTAAACTTCATGGTGATCGAATAGGAATTGATCAGTAAAGTGTCTCCCTGAAATAGGGAGCCATTCCAGGCAGTCAAAAGCCCACCAGATGTACCCACCGAAGGAGAGAAAGCAAATTTATTAATGGACTGAGGACAGAAGTTGCGGAGATAAGCCAAATCAAAGGTGTCACGTTTAGTTTCTTGGATGCACAGCAAAGAGCAATTAGACTCTGCTATTTTATGCCTCAGGCCATCCCATTTGTCTTGGGAGTTAATCTCTCTGATGTTCCAACAAAGAAAATTCCAGTTTCTATTTGTAGCCATTAAAAAACCAATGCAAGGGGGAGCAACAAAATCCAGACCTCACAAAGATCTGGAGAAACTGAGTAAGCAAAGAACATAAAGATAAACATCATCCATGATTATAATGCAGAAAGCATAAGTATCCATGATCCAAATCCAGTGACACAACATAAAAGTACCAAAAGTATCGCAAGTCGCCTGGGCAGACCAAGCACAAAAGACACATAGTCTAAGAACCATTCGTAGAAGAGTTGACACAGCAGGGCACCAGGGACCACCCGGCTGGGGTACTACTACATGCAGGATGTACTTATTCATCGATGGGGTCATCAGCGAGGAGCTCAGCAGCAGATACCGCACCAGCTTGCATCTGAACAAAGCCAGTAGCAATGGCTTGAATGTTTTCCATCAATAGGAACGGCGGTGGAGCCATCCCAGTATTTGCCATTGGTGCCGCCACATACATCTGATTCATAAGTTCCTCCTCTGCTGCCTGCATATGGGGGTCTTCAAGCACCGCCATGGTTGGAGTAGTTGATGCCGGTCCATAGAACTCGCCAGGGTGGAGACGTTTGCTACGTCGGAGCAGAGAAACATCAAGCGGAGTGCGCAGCTTGTGTTGGCGCCTTTTCCTTTTCGGAGGCACATGGAGATCAATCGCAGAGGTTCTTTGCACATCATCCTGCACGGTAACAGGCTGGACCGAGGTGTCATCAAGCACAATACTCATCAGGCGCAACAAAGTAGGCACGTCAACAATGTAGGAGGGGAAGCATGAATCCAAATTAATCACAAATTGGCTGATGTTGTTGATAAGAAGACCAGTGCTCACTGATAAGAATGGGCGAGACAGATGAACCTTGGTCAGTACCTGACAAGGAGACTTGGGAGCAGACGTGGGATCTGCAGCCGGCACTAATTCTTGGCCAGGAGGAACCTCGTCGCGCACGCCACTAGAAGCCACAAAGTCCGCTGAATCTGAAGACATAACACAAGGACCCTTGCTTTCTGGAATGACAGGAGGCATCGGGAGTACAGTCCCCCTCTGAAGTTGCTGAACAAGTGTTTCCAGCATAGGAAGCAGAGCGCCCGCCCGTGGCGCATGGTCACCATGATACTGATCAACCGATGCTTGACTGACATGAGATTCTTCGATTGGTGGGGAGCTCCTTGCGGCCCCATCCATCGTGGAGGCGCTGGAGGCAATGGGTGTCGGACTCCATCATCAGGTACGGGATCCTCGTCTCCAAGAGCTGCAATGTCCCGCTTGTGAAGCACATAGATAGGCACGGTCCAGCTTCGAGCCTGGCGACCGGAGCCCACAACCACAGTGATGTCTTCAGGTATGTGCCTCTCATCATGCAGCAAGACACGAACCACAAGATGTCCAAGAAAGTCCGGTTTCAGAATGTATTGCAGAGCCGCAAAACTGGATGTGGCCTTGGAAACATGAGATGAGGATCGGAGATCACCTGGGTAAGCAAGCATCATCAGCCAGACCTTCCTGTCCACATCAATGTTCCTGGCATTGATACCCTCGTCATGACGCAGGAAAGTGACTTGATACTGCCCTACTTCCACAGGCGCACCCGAGATGAAACGCAGGCGCTCGACCGGATTACTGAATGCCACATAGGCATCACCAATCGGGCATGGTTCCACCTCAAGATCTTCCAGCCCAAACTGATGACGCATCTCCCTCTTGAGCTCTCTGGCTAGATGACGAAAGTCCTTGGGCGGCACATGCGGCCTGAAATTGGCAATGGCGACATTCTCAAAGGAGCTTTCCATCGGCGGGGACAGGAAGCAGTGAGGTCGCTCCACGGGAACGCGCACCACCTCTTGGAGCTCAAAACCACGCGGCACAAAGGGGCGAGGATCAATCGGAAAGTTGGCCATCGGGAGCGGAGAGGAAGGGGGAGACGAGACGTCGGGTAGCTGGGAAGTTAAAGCGGCGGCAGCAAATATGTGTCGTTCCTGGATTTTCTCCACAGTTTGTTTCTCTGGGACGGACCGTTCCACGGGCCGCAGTTTGGCAACATAACGAAGATTAGGAAACAATGCCCGTGTATTCCAGCAGGTACGAGATATGTGACCATAGCCATAACAAGTGCGGCAGCGCAAATCATTCATGCACTTAAATGCCTTGTGGCCTGCTGCTAAACAACGGAAACAACGCACCTGAGTCAAAGCAGCCCGAGAATCACGGGAATACAAATTTGAACTCTTGAAAGAAGGCCGAAGAACACGATCATCCTGGAATTGACAAGAATTCAAAGTTGAGCTCTTAGAAACAAACCGAGGAGCACGATCATCCTGGAGCTTCAACTCAACACGCTCATCCTGGGCTTTACAGGAAGTCAAGATTGAACTTTTGCAAGAGGACCGAAGAAGAAGATCATCCTGGAGTTTCATCGCTGGGACGAGAGCCTTCGACAAGCCGTTATGAGTCATTGTATTTGCATAATTTGTCTGATAGTAATCTTTAGGATAAGAAAGCCAACGGAACACCGAGTGATTGCCCGACAGAGAGGGGACTCCTTGACGAAGCACCTGAGCGTATGATCTTTTGGCACGAGAGACCAACTGCCATTCACGATCTTGAGAGTCCTCCCAGGATGCGAACTCCCGTCTCCAGTCAGGACCACCATTACGCCAGAGAGTGAAATGGATATCAAACAAGGCACCACAAACTTTCTTCAAATGATATATCATCAAACCCACATTCTTGCAAGAGACCGAGAATTTGAAACACCAATCACGGAGCCAAGAGACCCGGAAATCCACCGCCACACCGCCAAGGCAAGATTGAAGAATTAAGCCCACTGAATCAGCATTGAGTCGCAAAGCAGAACGACCAAACGAAGCCAACAGGAAGAAACCTGACGACGAAGATAGAGGAGAGACAGTACAATCGAAACGGGAACGAACCAGTTCCTGGAAATCCAGCCCAGGCTGGAAATCCAGATCGGAGAGGCCACCCATGACGAATCAGAACGCCCCATGATCCGCCGTGAAGGAGATCACCAGGGAAGGCGCCAGGGAGATCACCACCCGAAGAGAGGACGCCATCCAAGGAATTGTTGTCGTGCTCTTCCAACTTCCTGACTTGTGAGGTGCTTGCCTTCAGTAGCGGTGGCAGCGCAATCTACTGGTAGTGCGATAGTTGCATCCTAAATTATAACTTGAATTAAACAATGGTATCAACATCTCCTTTTCTTTAAACCATCTTTTTTTAAAAAAAATGAAACCCTACAAGGATATTGTGCTCGGAGCTCGATCGTCCCCTCGTCTAGCATAATTCATTGTTATTAAGAGAAGATTACATGCATGGAGAGCACTCAGCGATATGGATGGGACAAGCAGGCATAGCGCCTAGTGAATAAAATATTAAAACGAGATAATTAGATTTGTACCTCTCTTAAAGGCCGACATCTAACAGTTGCCATAGTAACTCGCGTCTCCCACCAGTGCCACTACATTGCCCTTTTCCAACTCATATTTGTCTGTTCCTCCCTTTTTTCTTCTTTTTAATTTTTTTAAGCCTGAAATTAAATATGAATGAACCACTTTACCCTAGCCTTTCTAACCTGTGTTGAAGGCGCCCAGGGAAGAAGAAAAGACATTTGCAACACAATTCCCTTAAAAAAATGCATTTGCAACACAGACCTAACCCTAACCAAGCAGCAGGAGCAGGCGAGGCGAGGCAACCGGTAGCGGCGAGGTGAGGGTGAGCGGGTGCGACGCGGTGGCAGCTAGGCCCAGCGGGTGCAGCGGCGCGATGGTGGCTAGGTGTGGGCGCACAGCAGTGGCCAGGCCATTTGCGTCGGCGGCCTGACACACGGCACAGGCGTGTCAAGCGGTGAGGTCCGCAGGCGTAGCGGCCAGAAGCAGTGCGCGGCGGGGCAGGGGCGAGGGTGCAGTGCGTGGCCCGCAAGCGTGGCATGGGCGCAGAGGTTGCCATACTCGCCCGAGGGTGAGGAGAGGCTGGCAGCATGGCCGCAGTAACTGAGCTGTCCTCGGCATGAAGGAAGCTACTTTTCTTTTTTTAAAAAAGAAGTTATTTCGACCTTTCTTGAAAAGATTTGCTAAAATTGTGGTCAGTTTGTGACACGGATCCGCCCAGAAAATTCAGTCCGAGACGGATCCCGTATCTTATCAGGATCCTATTGGGCAATGCTCGACGATGTGAGCATACACATGGTATAACACAGGTAGGATAAACAGCAATATTTTACAAGATAAGAGAATTTAATACATCATTGTTTCATAAATTAAAAATTTAAGTCTTACAACAATGTCAGAGTATGAAATAGGATTTTAAAATACGATTACAACGGAAGACTTGATGAGGTACAGGCTCCGACTCTCAGACTAAGCAAAAGCATGAACCGTGTCCAGTGATATCATGCTACTAGCCACTTCAAGATTCAATGCGACGATTCGCAAAGCTCCCACTGAAGGTTTTCGACCTCTGGACGAGATTCTTTCCACTGGATGCTCTCATCCTGGGTATGCACATCGGTGCCTGAAAATCACGTATTCGCAAAGCGTGAGCTTCTAAGAACTCAACAAGACTGACCCGTCAAATTGGCTAGCTACAGCCGACACCTAGACATGCTGGCTGACTCGGGGTGGGTTTACCTTGCAAAAGGACTCGCATTTCCTGAACTATTCTTGGTCAAGTTTTAGCTTGGATCGAGTGATTAGGATGGTAACTTTAGTTGGCACTGATCTAATCAATCATAACAGAAGTAATATACAATAATAATCATCATAACTTCATCCTCATCATTGTATCTCAACTTCTTGATTATAATGTGGTGCGTTTTACGAGCGAACTCACAAACTGGGAGCAACAGCGGTTCGAACGATTTTTATACCCTGCAGGGGGAAACCTAATCATACGACACGTGCGTGTCCCAAACCGCACGTGGCAACCGTTCACACCAGATCCTGCAAAGTCAATTCCCTCCTACGCCTGCCTTAGCAGCGCCGCATCCCACCAGAACACACATCCCGGACGGTTTCTGTGGAGTTCCCACACTACCCACCCCAGATCGCCTCCAAATCAGACACCGTAGGGCAGGTTCGACTTTGTAATCACTAGGCTACGTAGGTTTACTGGATCCCATTATACCCAGCATACGATTAGTACATTCAAAGCTCGATCAGACTCTGTGACACCCTAGGTGTAACTAGGGTTTAAATCGACACGCTAAAACCCTAATCGGTAATTTACTCACCTAAAAGTAAAAATCAACACTAGAAGTAAGAAGAAATAATGTTTGAAATGCTCTAAAGATTCACCGTGACAACCTTGGCACACAACAGAACGCTATAACTAGTCCGGAGAGGTTTCAACCAACTGTGTCGAAACCCTAGTAACGGGGATTAAATCCAAACCCTAACTCATGGCTATACAAATTTCCACAAAACCCTAGCCATATGTTTACATAACAATTAACTACACATTAAAATAGAATTTTGGAAATTTTATCAAAATTTTTGGAAGAAGTTTAAACCTTTTTAAAATTCCGACAAATTTGAACCAAGTTGAAAATTCACAGACTTTTAGAGACCGAATCAAAACTTGTTTCAATAATAAAAGTTCCATAGATTTTCCAGAGTGCCCACAAAAAGTTGCAAAATTTTTCGAGTCCGGGAAGTATAGTTTTCAGCTGGGTTAAAGAATGGAAATTCTGCAAAAATCGAATTTTATTTCCCTTCACCGGCACCATTGACTTCCGGCCTCTCTACGCAGCTACGCCGCCTACCCACTGCTGCGCCCTAGCCAAACCGAGCGAGCACGACAAAAGCAAGCGACGCCACGCCTTCAATTCTTCCCGCGCGAGCCGCTGCTGCTGCTGCTCCCGCTGGTGCCCGCACGCGTTCGCCTGCTGCCGCCGCTCCGTCTCGCTTCGACCCCGTACCGCCCCGCCTTGACCCGTCACTCCGAGCTGCCACTAGCCCGCAGAGCACGCCACCACGAGTCTCTTTAAGCCCCGGGCGCACGTTATCTTTTCCAGTTCTTCCAGCCCGAGACGACGAGCACCCATTTTTCCCTTCTCCCTGTTTTCCTCCGCTCGGTCGCACCGCCGCCACGAGCTCCGCCCGGCCACCATTGTCGCCACGCCCCGGGCCTCATCTCCGGTGAGCTACTCCTCGATTCTTCTCGGCGGCGACACTCCCTCACCACCCTCTGTTGATAACGCCTTGTCCCGTCGTGGTTCGGGCAGCAGAGCCGCCGGAACGAGCGCGCCACCGCCAGAGCGCCGGCTCCGCCGCCCTCACCGCCGACGACCCACCTCCGGCCGCCCCCGCTCCTTCCCTCCGTGCCTAGCACCTTCACCGGACTCCACTGGAGCTCAACCCGCTCGCCAATCAGCCTCCCCGCCCCGAATCCGGCCGCCGCCGCTCGCCGTCGCTCCCGGCCGCCGCCTTCCGCCGCCAGCCATCTCCGGTGAGCACCCTCGCCATTTTCTCGCTCAAATCACTTCCTTCCGTCGCACTTAGCGTGGGAGACATCAATACGGCCGCCGCCGTCGAGTTCTCCGGTGAGCCGCACCGTCGAGCTCTGCCCAGCGCCGCTCCCCTGTTTTGGTCTCACTGATATGTGGGCCGGGTTCAGTTTATTGAGTCAAGGCTATCTATTTTTCATTAAAATTGTCAGAAGTTGTAAAATGCGCCATAAATCAAGGAAAAATCCAAAAATCACAAAAATAATTTTGTTTGAATCCTAGGAATAATTACTAATTAATGGATGAAACACATTTTTGATAACGTTCACCAAACTCCCTAAATAAATAAATCAATATATTCTGTTCTTGAATTTTAAATGGACTTGCAGTAGGTTTCTAGGTTTGAAATTTTAACCTAAACTGAATCATTGCATGTCTAATCTACTGTAAATTTCTCATAATTTATCTTGAACATTGTGCTATGCTTGTCCCTGAGGATACTCAGAATTGGTAGTTAATTTTGTTATTTTCAGAACCTCATTGCAACTGTTCATTAAAGACCATGGACCCTTAACAAAACTTTAGCGTAAGTGTCCAAGAATGTGTTTATCAAGTTTCACGAATTTTAAACAAGTTGTATTAGGTGATTTTGAATTTACAAATTTGGAAAACAGAAGCTTTGATGAATTTTTATAAAATCTATAGAATTCAGTTTGACCCCAACAAAATTTATAAATTCTTAGTTCAGTGAGCACTTTCATCTAAAAATAATTTTATGGACATAACTAAAACATTTTCATGGCCTTTACTCATTAGGGTTAATGGTCGTAAGGAAAATGTCGCAACGGAAGCCGATTAGGGTTAGGGGTAAACTACTCTACTAATGGGATGAAAACACCATAATATCGAATTTAATAGCGACTCGCCTTTAACTCGTGCATTTTCTTCATATAGGAACTGATCTTGATCTTCCAGCGGAGGACGTGCCATCGGAGGAAGCCCCTGTCGAAGCTAACTTTTCTCCCGATTGTGCTAACTATTCTGCAAACCAAGGCAAGCCCCGGTGCACACCTATGTTTTATAAATTTTCTGTTTTCCACTATGTGTGTAGGAATGTTTGTGCATTAAGTTTCGAGGAAATTGCCGTGAAAACCTAGATGCATGACTTAGTAGGTTTCCTATGAATTACTTTGGTAGAGCCATCGATAGAATGCGATGCTTAAAGGATAGGAATCCGATAGCATCCGAGTAGTATGGAGACTACTCGTGTGTGTTCAAAGAAGGAAAAGTCGAGAATTATGTCTGATCGTAAGTGTGGTTAAAATTTGAGAACCTTATCGGATGCGGTTGCATTGGTCAAGTTTGAGGTGTGTACCGAGTGCATACTGGTATATGGGACCAGGAAACCGACGTAGCTCACCGTGCTTTGTTGGACAATTGGCCATCCCTTTTTCTGGGTGAACAGACCAGCAAGGTGGATGAATTTGATTTGGTTTTTCTTGGGCTCGTGCTAGTGGGAAAGGCTTGGGGCCGTACAGGGATGCAGGGCATCGCCTGGAGGACCATGTCCTTGGAGGGATGGATGTTGAGCCAACACTATCACGATGTTGCGAAAGGTGGCCACGTGTGACTCAGTTGAGTGTGCACGTGTCGTGTCATTCGGGTTTCTCCTGCAGGATGTAAATCAATTATAATTGCCACTCCTCGTGGTTAAGAGTAGCACTTGCTCCTTTCCACCGCAACGATATGAAACTAGTGGATTATGATGAAAGTGGATAATTTTACTCTATTTGGTTGAAATGAATCCTTGATTGTTAGAATAGCGGCACATTTAGTAAGTTCACAGTGACTACTGGTAATTTGGCTAAAATTAGAGTAGAAAATTAGCGCTGTTTTTGTAATACCCAATCAACCTCCACCAACACCCCTGCATTCTAGGAGTCGGTCATTAGATGGCCACGTTGACGGGTAAGTCTTGCTGAGTATTAGTTGCTCAGGCTTTGTGGATTAATATTTTTGCAGGTGATTCTCCTAACCTTGCTTCGTGTGGTTGTGGTGGTTGGGAAGGGGAGGCACCCTCGGAGTGGACCTTCGAGTGGGTTCCCGCTTCTCCGACCTATGAGGATTAAGCACCCGTGCGCTGGCGTGCTTAATTGTATCGTCGAGTTGTAATTAGTAGCTTCCGCTGACTTTCGCTTGTTTTCGAACTACGTTTTCACACTTAAATTATCTGAACCAATGTTGTAATATTAAGAATTCATGTACCCTTTAAATCATGTTTTGCGTGTCCTTGTTAATTATTGTACTGTATGGTCGCTTGCTTCGCCAAGTGGCACCCCGAATGATCCTGGATGAGCAACCGTACGATTTTATCTGACGGGGTTGCGACAGACTCAGACCATACGGATCAGACAAGACTACGGTCACCCTAGATCCAGCCCAGTTGCCGACCTACTTAGTACCCTGTCTGACCCTCCTGTTTTATCTTTCCTTAACCTTCCATAATCAGGTGTCATGTATTCATGTGAGAGTTTCAATCAACCCTACCAATTGCGAGCAGCGTCCCCTCTGCTCGACTTCTACCGGCGAGGAATGCTAAGCATAGCACATAATAAGGGTCACCTATACCAATTACCGATAGGGTTTCCTGTAGAGACAGATGCAAGTAGGGTTTCAATCAACTCCTAGAAACCTAATGCACAATCATGACACATAGTTATAAGGAAAAAATGTTAAAACTTGGTTGTGCACCGGGGCTTGCCTGGTTCGCTGGAGTTGGCGTTGACTGCTTCTTCGAGGTTGGACGACTCCGGGTCGACAGTTACTTCATTCGCTTCAAAGTCTACATGATGCAACATGGATAATATGAGTGATGATTGAATAGTGTAATATGATGTTTCCATCATAGATTACAACTTCGAGGTTTTATGGTTAACCCTTACATTTTAACTTCGGCATTTTTATTAAAAGTATTTATTCCTATGGAGTGTGGACCAAGGTGAAACTTTTACTTTTCTAGGGGATGATTTTTAATTGGCAATGTTCTTCGAAATAGAAATTTTAAAATTTGTCAAGTTCAAACTGAGTTTCGTAGATTTTATAAAAATTCGGCAAAGTTTCTGTTATTTAAACTTATAAAATCAGAAATAAATACTAAAACTTAGACTAAAATCATGAAATTTGATGTAGACACCTATGGGTACCAAATCTAAAGTTTTGCGTTAGGGTTTAGATTTCTGGATGACTTTCATAATGTATTTTAGAAAAATGACAAATTACATTGGCAGTTTAGAGTATTTTTAATGAGATGCATATCACTTTGTGGTTGTAAAATCCCAAGAAAATTTCAGGAGATGTATACTATCATGACGTACTTATGGTTCAAGTTTAGCCCTAGAACTTCTCTGGAACTACAACTAAAATTTAAAAAGAGAAAAGGTTCATCTAATTATTCAAGAAATTCCATGAAGATTTTTGAAAGAGTGCTTCAGCAAAAAATTAGTTCTTGTTATGGGGATTCTAATAAATTTTGGTTTGGCATTTTTGGATTTTTTTTGATTTATTAGACACTATACAATATAGGCCAAATAATAGAAAATGGAATTTAAATCCGAAAACTGGGGGAGCGGGGAGAAGAACATGGGCGGCAGAGATTTGCTCCGGCGAACTTCGGCGGCGGCGTGATTGCGTCGGGACTGGCCGGATTAGTGCTCCGGGCACTGAGCCGCACCCGTAGGTGGGGATACGGCCACCAACGATGGCCGGAGTTATGCCGGCGACGAGGAGCCGCGACGGCGCTTTAACTCTGACGACGAGCTCATCGGAGGAGCGCGGTAGAGCGGAAATTGGGTTGTCTAGGAGATTCATCATGAGGCAAGGAACCAATTTGAGGCGGTGCGAGTCGTCGAGGAGGACCGGAAGATGGTTGCCGATGAGCGGGCCTTCGGGCGATGGCAATGGCGGCCGACGGTGGCGCAAGGAATTCGTCGTCCCCGATGACCTTCTGCGGCCACACCTTTGTCAAAACAACGCACAAGTAAGAGAGGCAGGGCCGGAGGAAGGAATTGAAAAATGGTGATACCGCGGGGATGCAATCGAAGGTTTACGGCCGGCGGCGATGAGCTCGGCCGGAGGAGGAAGAAGGACGTTCCCCGGTGCTAGAGTGGATTAGGGAGGGAGTGCTCGTGGGGGAGTTGGAGGGAAGGATGGGGAGCTAAAAAGGCAAGGTGGCGTGCTCGGTCGCCGTCCGGGGCTGTCGCGCTCTGGCAATGGCGGCCATTCGGCACGCGCACGGGGAAACGAAAAATGAGGGGGGGGGTGTGGCAGTGGGGGCTTCAATGCGTCGTGGGAGAGGGAGAGAGAGAAGGTTTGTCGTGGGGTTCTTGTCGGGAGCGCGCCATCGACGGGAAAATAGAGGTAGGGAGAGGTGGACGGCGAGAGGTGGCCGCTGATTGGGCGGCGGGCGAGCTGTCGTGCGGCAGTGGGGAAAATAAAGGGGGGAAGCGAGGGAGAGAGAGAGGAAGGAGAGGGAGGAGAGAGAGGAGGGAGATCTTTCGGGATTTTCTTGCGCTGAGGAGACGGCACGGCGGGAAGCCGGTGCCGGCCGACACCTACCGCGCTGCCAACCGCTGCGGCGGTTGGCTGCCGGGGCGACGGCCCGACCCCTTTTTTTTTGGAATTAGTTTCAAAGTCCAATCCTAATGCAAAAGAATTTCATACTTCCTGAACTTGAAAAATTTTGAAAATTTTTGTGGGTGCTCTGTTAATTATTTGGGACAACTTTTATTTAAGGGTGAACTCCTGAATCGGCTTCTAAAAAAATTCATGAATTTCCACTTAACTTCAAGGTTGTTTGAATTTGAGGGGCTTAAATCCTTTCCCAAAAATTCTGAATAAATCTCCAAGTTCCATTTTGAAGTGAACTTAATTATCATGTAAAAATAATGCTAGGGTTACATAGGATTTTAGTTGGATTTCGAGATGGGGTTGAATTCCCCTTGTTAAGAAGGATTTGATACTGCTAGTTAAAACTTCCGGACTCTAACAAAAGTGTTCTGTTTATTGCCAAATTCCTGTAGTGGTTCTTTGGAGTGTTTTAAACAACATTTCTTATTACTTTCAAGTGTCAATTTTACTTCAATGTGTATGCTTTGACTATTAGGGTTTACGATTTGTCGACGCATTATGTGGTCATACGTGGGTGTCACAGTTTGAAATTTATTTTTTTTAATTTTTTTGTAATTTCTGGAGGTATTTATGGTTTGCAAATTTTAAAATGAACGTTAATAATTCTTTTAGTTTTTAAAACCTAATTTTTGCCGCCAATTACCTCTGCCTGAAAGAAATCAGCGCCTCCAACGCAGGTTACAAAGGAAAGGGGTAAAATGATAAAACATATTTAATTTTGATTTAGAAAAATAGAAAAGAAGAGAAAAGAGAGAAAGTGGCAAATATGAGTTACAAAAGGGTAAAGTAGTGGTACTGGTGGGAAGCGCCCATTACTAATGGCAAATGTTGGATGCCGACCTTTAGGAGTGCTATAAATCTAATTATCCCCGTGGACGTTGCCTCCTGCTAACACGTCCTTTTTGAAGCGTGATTAGGAAAAAAATCACGCGATGATTTTCATTATGCAAACGTGCAATACAAATAGGCAGCCGCCACTACAGGGCTGGCACTACAAATAACCAGGCATACCGACGTGCATGGGATGGATACTAGCACCATGCTGGCCCAAAGGCCTCAATTACATCAAGGCTTAATGCTAATACAAAAGGCTTAAGTATGTCTAACATCCCCAGCGATCAGCCATGAATGTTAAGACTAGAGCGAAACTGAGTGAATGAGTGAGGTAGGCAAGCTTTTGGTAATGTGAAGAACACGTTCAATACCAGCAGCAAGCCAGCAACCTTATCACGAAAGAAGTGAAGATCAATCTCAATGTGTTTGGTACGTTGATGTTGTACCGGATTGGATGACATATAAACAGCACTGACGTTATTACAATAAACAATGGTAGCGTTTTGCAGCGACAATGAAGCTCATGCAAAAGTTGCCGCCACCAAGAGGTCTTCACGACTGCATTACCAACAGCACAATTCTCGGCCTCTGCACTAGAGCGAGATACAGTAATCTACCTTTTAGAAGACCAAGACCAAGTAGAATGTTGCCTAGAAAAACAAGGTAACTAAAAGTAGAATGTCAAGTATCTAGATAGCCTGCCCAATCAGCATCAGAATAAGCGACCAAGTGAGTGAGAGAAGAGGGCCGAATCTGAAGACCAAAGTCCAATGTGCCATGGATATATCTGAGAATTCGCTTAATCAATGCAGGATGAGGCTCATGAGGATTAAACATATAGAGACAGACCTGCTGAACTTCATAAGAAATATCTGGTCTAGTAAAAGTGAGATACGAAGAGCGCCAGCCAGCGTGCGATAATTAGTATATCGACAACAAGAGCGCCATCACTAGAAATTTTTTAGCAAGTATCAATCATGTACTGCCTCTGAGAGAGAAAAAGACCACCATCAGTTGGAGTCATAGAAATTCCTAGGAAGTGATGTAGAGGGCAAGAATCCTTCATAGAAAATTCTTGGGTAAGGGCAAATATAATATGACGTAGTAGAGAGTTTGACAAAGCAGTGAGCAGAATGTCATCACAATAGAGCAACAAATATGCCGTATCAGCACCATGCCGATAAACAAATAAAGAAGTGTCGGACCGAGTGCTGATGAAACCATAAACTGTATGTGAGATGCAAATCGACTATACCAGGCATGCGGGGCTTGCTTCAGACCATAGAGAGATTTCTTGAGAAGACAAACATAATATGGATGGGAGGAATCAATAAAACCAGAGGGGTTGCTCACAATATATCATCTCCTCAAGAGTGCCATGAAGAAAAGCATTTTTAACATCCAACTGGTGAACTGTACAATGATGAGAGAGAACAACACTGAGGACTGTCCGAACAGTAGCTGGTTTGAAAACCAGGCTGAATGTCTCATCATAATCAATACCGGGGCGCTATGTGAAACCACGACAACCCACCTCGCCATATAGTGACCCAGCGACCCATCAGAGGCAAACTTGTGGACAGACCCACTTGCCAGTTACCACATTAACACTATGTGGTTTAGGAAACCAACTTCCAAGTGTCATTCTGCTGTAGGGCCGAGAATTCTTCAATCATCGCATCCTGCCAATTGGGATCAGTGAGAGCACCACGGTATGTATTGGGAAGAGGAGACTGACTCGTGGCCTGAAGGTTGAGGCGATGGACCGAAAAGTGAAAGCCCTGTTTTCCGCGTGTAACCAGCATATGGTTGTTGTCAGGAGGTGGCACAACAGCGGCGGCTGGTGTGGGAGGGCGTGACAGAGACACCAAACTGGGGCAACGTAGATCCGCTAGCAACAGCTGATAGTGGTGCCAATCAGGGCAGTAGGTGTGACCTCTAGGGTGCTGATGGCAACTACCGAGGGAGGGGACCTGCTCGGGGCAGCAGCACAGAGAGGTGGTGACACAGAGAGGCTCCGAGAGCCAGGCACACCTGTGGAGTCTGGGGAGGCATGCGCGCTCAAGGGGCCTGCGCTGGAGCACCGTAGCGGGCTGGGTGCCTAGGCATCAGTGGGAGTGCCGGAGGGTATGCCAACTTCAGGAACACCTGCACACACAGAACACAAACCAACATGTAATAAAGCACAATTATCTGCTGTGAGAAAATCAAAGTCGGATGAAGGCGTTGTTGCAACCGTAGAGAAGGGAAGATTCTCATCAAAGGTGACAGGACGAGAGATGATACAGATCAAGACATTTGTATCCCTTGTGATCAGAAGAATAACCAAGAAAAACATAGAGCATAGAACGTGGACTCAGTTTATTTGGTGTAGTGGTGGAGAGATTTTGATATAAGCGCATCCAAAACACGAATGTAGGAGTAATCGAGTGAGACACCATACAAAGCAAAGTGTGGTGTGGCAGATGCGGCAAGTGTTTTAGTGGGATGGCGATTGAGAAGGTGAGTAGCTGTGTGCATAGCTGTGTCCAAAAAGATGGAGGTGGGCTGGCGTGAAGAAGCAAAGAACGCATAAGTGGAACGAATGATGCGCTCGGCCTTTCTGTTTTGGGAGGAAGTGTAGGGATAGGACATGTGTAGGACGACGCCTTTTGAGAGAAAAGTATGCGAAGAGGCATTGTCAAACTCACAACCATTATCGCACTGAACAATCTTGATCGGACAGCCAAACTGCATAGCAACATAGGCAAAGAAATGTGAGATTGTGGAGGAGTGTTAGATTTTAATCAAAGAGAGGAAATGTTCACGAAAAATAAGAGCAATCCTCAAGAATAATAAGATATTACTTATAGCCAGAAACACTAGCAACAAGTAAGGTCCATAAATCACAATGTATTAAATCAAAATTCTTGACGACTCTTGAATTGGAAGTATGAAAAGGAAGATGCATATGACGGCCTAACTAACACGCATGACATATAGAATCAATGTCATTTTTATTACAAACTATAGCATGGGAGCTAACGAGTTTATTGAGTTAACGAGTTTATTGAACTAACGGCACTGGCAGCAAGAGCGAGTAGTGGTGAAGAGTACGTACGGCGTCGATGGAAACAAAGGTATAGCTTCCCGAGCTATTGCACCTGACGATTTTTTTTGGAGTGTAGATCCTTCACAGAAACGCCTAAAGGATCAAACTCAATGAAGATTGATTGCCAGTGGTGAATTGACAAACAGAGATTAGATTTTTAATAATGTGTGGAGAAACAATAACATTGTTAAGATATAACCGACATAAGGTAGAAAAAAAAATTTGTTAGTGGACGTAACAGGCAGCATTGACCCATTACCGACAATAATGTCAGGAGGAGTAGAATAGGATTGAGTTGATAAATGAGATTACCAGGATTCGAGGTCATGTGTGCAGTAGCAGCCGAGTCAACATACCAATATGAGGAGGTGGCAGTGTGAGTCATTGTGTTGAACGAGTTGGCTAGCAACTGCAGGTCCCATACTTGTCGGGTTGGAGGCGGCGGCGCGAAGAAGCCTAGTGGAGTCGTAGGTGCAGGGGACGGTGCCATCTGATAGGGGGCGATGCCGACCATGGGCGGAGGAAGCCAAGGCGGTGGCCATGGATGAAGGAAGCCACGACGGCTGCACCGGAGTGCTGCTGAAGTACGCCTGGTGAGATGCACGTGTTAGCGGTGGAGTATTGGGGCGAGCGCGCGAGGAGGCCCGCCTGACCGCCCTGGCTGGCCACATGTGGATGGACCCAGTCAAGGGGTTCTGCACCGAGGGGCGAGGGCCAAGCAGGGAAGCCGCCACCGCCACTGCCGCCTTTGCCACGCCACAACCACCATTGCCTGAGCCACCATTGCCCGTGCCACCAAGGGCTGCTGGAGGAGGCCGGACTGCTGGCGACGAAGGAGGCCACGAAGAAGACGTGGGTGCATTGGCAAGAGCAGTTGATGGCCGTCAGCTTGACCAACATCTCAATCTCTTCTAGTCGCAGGTCATTGCGGACAGTGGCGAAGCTGGAAAGGGCTTGGTGGGTCTGATAATGGCCGCCATGTTGGAGAATTTTTCATTTAGCCCTTGCAGACAAGCAAGGATGAGCGTACGGTCGAGGACAGGCTTGCCCAATCCACCAAGATTGTCCGCCATGGCTTTGAGACGCCGATAGTAATCAGAGATCGAGAGAGCCCCCTGTACAAATGTCCGGAATTCAGGTCAAGGATCATTGCGCGAGCCTCCTTGTTGCCTACAAACTGATCTTCAAGAGTAGCCCACGTGAAGGACGCCGTGACGGTAAAAGGAGCTATTGCACATGACGTACTCGAGAAGCTCGATGGTGAGGGTGGAGAAGATCCAATGCTTCACGGTGGCGCATGCAAACCCATTAGACGTCGTCACCATAGTAGATGTCGGAGAGGACGTGGTCGTTGAGGGCGTACTTGGCGAGTGAGGAAGAGGACCGCCAGCATGTGTAGTTCGTGGAGCTGTAGTCGAGGATGCGGGGCACTAATGCCTTAATGTTTTACATGGCGATGGCTTGCTGATGGAGGAGCACCGTCGATGTGCAAGCGTAAGAGCATGAGCGTCGCAGCGAGCCTGCTCAGCCTTGGCAGCCTCATCGGCACGGCGCTGGTCTTCCGTGCATTGGTCGTCCCTGCGCTGGTCATTGCCAAATGACGCCATGCGAAAGAGAAGAGGTGGATGTCGGGTGCGGATGCGATCCAGACGGAGGAAAGAAGATAGAGCATGCCGCATCGGAGAAGGCCAGTGGCGGCTTAGAGTTGCAGAAGCGCGGCTGAGCATACAGCCGTCTTTAATACCATAAAAGCATGATTAGGGAAAAAATCATGCGATGATTTCCATTGATGCAAACGTACAATACAAATAGCCCGCCACTACAGGGCAGGCAAACCCTAGTCGGGCATACCCGACGTGCATGGGCTGGACACTAGCACCATGCTGGCCCAAAGGCCTCAATTACATCAAGGCTTAATGCTAATACAAAAGGCTCAAGTATAAGTCTAACAATTTTTACTAGCCGTCCCCAACACTCCAACAGGAACCGACTTTGCTGTGGCCTCTTACACAGGAACGCACACGGCAAATGAAAATGAACAACAACACTCCTAACTCCGTACCCACACATCATCCGTCCAAACAAAAGTTAACAAACAAAACTAGCGCGCCCCGCCGCCCCTGTGCTAGTATCACATAAACATATAGGAAGGGCAAGGCAAAATACTGCAGGGGATATCCAAATCGCACACGTCATGAACAATACAATGGAGCAAAGAAACTTATATCTTCTGCGATATCACGTCAGTATATGTACTCATGTCAGAGCTGTCCCTATACACCAATGGATTAGCAGGACCAATCTTATTTTAGAAATATTATTATTCAGCCCTCTATTAAGAGTTGATCCAATGGCAGATAGTGTATATGGTTAAATGTCAACGTGAGATCGAAATTCATTAGAGTTAGTGGTTCATATAGAAATCTATTGAAAGAAAATAATTTCTCCATTATTAAATTTTTATAGTTAGGATAATAACAACCTTTTGTTCACTTTTGAGCTAGAATCATTATCCTAATCACGACTATAATTAAGAAACGGTGAGAGTAGACAGGTACATATAGATGACAACAGCATTTTTTTTTTAGAAGATGACAACAACTTCAACGATCCCTACATTCTCCAAAGGAATTACAAGGTTGATAATAAAAACACTCCCAAGAGTCTTACTACCTCCGTTTTTTTAATTATTGATATTTTTTAAGTATAAATTTGTACTAGAAAGTGTCAACAATTAGAAAACGGAGGTAGTATATCTCCGGGGACGGAACAGTCTATCAACTTAGAACAGCATTGCAACGGAAAAAGATAAAGAAAAAAGAAAAGAAAGGAATGGCGTTCGTGGATACATTACTACATTGACAGCACAACAAATACTCCTATGTGACATATAGGGCCTGTGTGGATGCTGCCTGGGTGGGCCATCGATCGCATTTTGCTTTTGTTTTGATGAACGGATCCAACAATCCCATAATATAGCAGTAATTCCACTAAACTTGCTCTTGAACTTTATTATTGGACGCTTTGGCAGAGACGTGATTGAGCATCATGGTGAGTGTTGCTATGTCTGGCCTCATAGCTGGGTCGTCATGTACGCACTGCAGTGCTATCTCGATGAATTTCCGTATCTCATCATCGCATCTCGTGTCCATGCTTGCATCCTTGATGTTCTCAATATCCTTCTTATCCCAGCTCTCGCGGACCTATAAAAAATTGTATCCAAATAAATTTTCAATACATTTCTATAAAAACAATTATATATATAATATATATATATATATATATATATATATATGTGTGTGTGTGTGTGTGTGTGTGTTCCATCTTTATTTACTCATGCATGGAATGAATTGTTTCTGTGTCTATTTCATGTTTTCCTTTGGTTTTGACGTACCATTTTAATAAGGCCTTCACCATAGTGGTTGGAGGAAGTGTTGGATGACGACGACTTCCTAGACTTGCCGGTAATCATCTCCAGAACCATGAGCCCAAAGCTGTATATGTCTACCTTTGTTGAGGCTTTCCCTCTCTCCATGAACTCTCGGGGTACGCAGGCCCTGTACTCCATGTTAAAACGTTATTAATAAGTACTATATTACATAATTAATTCACATATTAGTTATGAGTTATTGAACAACAAAAAATAATAACAGTGTTGCACAGTACGTAGTATAATATAAAGGGGCACTCACACGTTTCCGACGACTTTGTCGACATACTCGTGCTGCTTGTCAGTGTCGTGATTCCTGGAGATTCCAAAGTCGGATATCTTGGGGTGATTATGGTACCTCCGTTCTTCCTGTCCTCCTGGACCTGGAGCAGGATGTTGTCGGTCTTGAGGTCCATGTGGATGATGGAGATGTTGTTGGGGGCCTCGTTGTGCAGGTACTGCAGGCCGCTGCAGATGCCTCTGAGGATGTGGCACCTCTCCTTCCAGGTCAGCCTCGCCGCCCCTCGGCGGGCGTAGAGCCGGTCCTCGAGGGTGCCGTCGGGCAGGTACTCGTAGCACAGCAGGCCCTCCTGCTGCTGGCGGCCCTGCTGGCTCGAGCCGCGGACGCAGAAGCCCTCCAGCTTGACCAGGTTCTTGTGCTTGAGACCCGACAGGATGCTCACCTCGTTCATGAACTGCTCCACCTCCACCTTCTCTGTCCGCTGCAGCTTCTTCACCGCGATCACCTTCTTGTTCTCAAGTGTGCCCTTCAATTTTATACATACGCGCAAGCATGAATATTTATTCTTTTAGATAGAGCCATGCACGTGCTTATTGAGATACTAGAATACGAGCATATATATATATATATATATATATATATGCAAATTATCATATACTCCGTCCGTTAGTTTATTAATGTTGGTTCCGACCGGATCCTTTGAACCGTCGTAGGCAGTTCAATTTAATTGTTGGGAACGACAACAAATCCCGAATGGAAGGAGAGTAAGATACCATGTAGACGACCCCGAACGCTCCCCGGCCCAGCTCTGCGTCCTTGGAGAAATTTCCTGTTGCCTTCTTGAGCTCCTCGTACGTGTACTCCTGCACAAGGTCGATCTGGACGCTGGTGTCCCCCATGGTGATGGATCCTGCGCGCCGGCGTCTTCTCCGGACGCGGCACGCCACCAACAACGCCACCAGCAAGCCAGCAAGAGCGCTCCCCACGCTCACGACCACCGCGATCACGATGCGGTCGTTGTGATTTTTTGTGTGAGGACCCTTGTTATAGAATAACAACACACGTCAGATCGAGTTCGTCATCTAACGCTTATCAAGAAATAAAGAGGATGACTAGCTAGCTAAGTAGCTAGAGAGCTCGATCGCGCTCACCTTCTTCCACGACGATCGTCGTCGCGTTAGATTCAAACGGGAAGACCTCGAAGGCGTCCTCGCCATGCCTGGCGCGGCAGCTGTAGGTCTTGGCCTCGCCGACCGCCGTGACCGACATGAAGTCGGAGAGGTTGGTGGCGAGCGGGCTAAGGCACGCCTGGCACCTGTCCGGCGACAGGTCCCAGGTGCACTGGACCAGCGCGAACGGGGACGCCTTGCTGACCGCCATCCGCTGCGGCGAGCTGGCCGCCTGGGCGCTGAGCTGGACGAGCACCTGATTCAGCGCGGAGCTGTAGTTGATGCTGTCCGACGGCCGCGGCGCCGTTTGCCGTGCCCGTGCGTCGTTGTAGCGGGACGTGCGGTAGACGACGTCGGTGTACGCGGTGCCGAAGAAGTCGGCGTCCGAGTAGCGGACGAGGCACTGGTCGTAGAAGGCCAACACCGTGGTGCTCCCCGGGCACCGCTTCGCCGCGAGCCCGCTCGAGTTGCTGGTCGCCGCGGCGAGGCAGTCGTGGCAGTCCGCGCGGGACACGTCAGCCATGCACAGGGCCAGCACGTACGCCGTCCCGGCGGTGCCGTTGAAGAAGCCACCGTTCTGGGCCACCGTTGCATTCGGAGGGAGGCCAGGAGCTGGTTCAGGTTCGTGGCATAGGCGTCGGTCGCCGTGTAGTTTCCCACGGTCGAGCAGTTCAGGGCTTGCAGCACTGCCGTGCCGGCTGCGTCGACGCAGCTTGGCGGGCCAGTAAGCAGCCAGGAGGACAGCACGAACAGGACGACAGCAGGGAAGAGATGACCAGTAGAAGCCATTGTGAGGAAGAGGAAGAATGTTCCACGACGTGGATATGGCTTGGTGCATCCACAAGTGACCTATGATGCCTAGCTACTTATAAAAGCGCGCGTTCAGAGCCATCCCTGCTGTCGCAAATTCATCCCGTCGTCATATGGATCGTTTGATTATTTGGGGTTGGTTGTTAATTGGGTCTGGTCGAGTACAGTGGCATGTTGCTTTCCGATGTCAGCTATCGAGATTTGAGCCAATACTGTGGCTACATAAAGATGCTTTGCTGCATAAGTTGTACGACTGGGAAAACTTACCATGGATTAACCTTTCTTTGGAGATGCTTATTATCAAAATGGTAACTTACCTCGCCAAAAAAAGAAAGGTTCCTTCTGGTCGAAGGATTACGCCTCTCGGTTCAAGTTGGAGATGGTAAGACACCGTCCTTGTGGGATGTGGATGGATTTTCTTTTGCCAGAGAATACCTATATATACCACCTCTATTCTATCTTTTTTTGTCGTCATTAACTTTGATCATTCGTCTTATTTAAAAAAAATGAAAATATTAAATATTTTGTTAGAATTTGATTTATTATCGAAGGTTTTTTAATCCTAATTTTTAAATTTTACACATTTGAACTAATTTTTTGAATAAGACAAGCGGTCAAAGTTTTCGATCAAAGTCACTGACGATAAGTAAAAAACAACATAGGAAGTATATATATATTAGGTGAGTGCCCGTGCGTTGCTACGAGAGAAAAAAAACATTACTCTCGGTTCTAATTTATTTATTATCTAACCTTCATTATTTACTCTAAATTAATTATCATTCTTATTATTCGATATGCTTTTCCCTCTTTTTAATATCTCTCATCTCGCTTCTAATTTTTTGGACCATATCTTTTCCAGCACACCTGAGTTCTTCTATCCAACTACACAACAAAAAATATAGCATGATGATTTTCTAGCACCTCGAGTTGGCAACCCAATGTGAAACAATTAACTTTTAGCTAAAAATCAATAGAGTAATAAACTAAAAAACATATGCACATTTCACCTCCAGTAAATAATTTTACCTTTCTGTGCACATGCATAGGCTGGTCCAAGGAGACGCCTCCCAAAGTCCCGACCCACCAGCTGATGCTTGAGCACTGTTGTTCAGAAAGATTGAAATTGGAAAGATACTCATTCACTCGACACAGCCTACCAGACGTGTGGGCCCAAAAAGGAGAATATCAAGCCAATCATACGTCCTAGCCAACCTTCACGGAGAGCCCATCAGTGACGCGTCTCTCTCTCATCCAAATTCCCCTTCCCGTTTCTCTCTCTGTCTCCGACAGAGAACCAGTCGTCGTCTCTTCCCCAATCCAAATCCCTCCTCAATTTCTAGATCTCGCGGGGAGAGCAGGCAATGGTCAGTCTTCGTCGACGAGCGGAGGTCGTCGTGCGCGCGATGCTGCTTGGCCGGCCTTGCGCGCTGTCGTCGCGTGGCCGTCCTCGTGCGTTGCCATCGCCGCTGGTTGCCTTCGAGTGTATGTTGCCGAGCTCCCACGCAGCCATTCAGGTCCCTTCACGCGCATGTATCTCCGAGGCCGACAACCTCATCTCCGCTACAGCAGCTGGTCTAGAGGTCACGTAGATCTCAGGTTGCTCCTGATGCTGAAGCAAATCCTACGATGTGTGGGCATTCTCATCCTTGTCTTCCTTGTTAATTTGAGTTTAAGTTCGGTTTGAGTTCCCAGCAACATCACGAGTTGCGACTGGATCTGGAAGTCGTGCCTTGCTTTTTGCTTATCAAAATCGAAGTCTTTTTTTTGTCTGCATTTTGGTTTTTAGACAGTCTTCGTCCGGCAAGAGGACAATGTGGGCCCGCGT